>CM002499.2:8750000-10000000 GCA_000573905.2 Oryza punctata | reverse complement strand
TAGCATGTACTATCGATAAAACCACATAAGAATGTGGGTCCCATCTTATGACTCATTGATCTTAAAACATTAAGGATGCCTGAATGGGGGATTGGAGAAGAGAAAGACGTTGCCTGCTTTGAGATTTGTGCCAGACAGGTGTCATGCAGGAAGACGAAGTCTTTCCGATGAGGGAAGGACTTGAGGGTCCTGTGTAATTTTCTTCCATGAGATACGGTTCAGCTTGGCTAAACTCCCAAGAAGTTGTTGAGATCTTTCTAATCAATGTTATCTTGCTAGCACCAGTCTTGTTGCTTCGTCAACAATTAGGTGTTGCAGTAAAAACTCCATTAACTTAAACATGTCCATAAGTCCATTAGATTTATCCGAAACTTTTTTGAGGTGGGTCCCGCATGTCAGCCTCTCTCTTTCCCTTTTCATTCCCTGTTCTCTGCTCCTCTTCCTCCTCTCGCGAGTGACCATGACCAAGAACGACTGCTCATCGCGACCCAACCACCCTGCGGCGAGCCCTTGCGCCTCCACACGCATCGTCATCCCAGATGTTTCTAGCTTTCTAGGATGACGATCTGCGTGGAGGCATAAGGGCTCGCCCTAAGGTGGTTGGGTCGCAATGAGCAGCCGTCGTAGTCACTCGCGAGAAGAACGGAGGCGATGTGCGTGCGCGCATGCGGGCGGTGACGGGGCAGCGGCAGCACACCGGGGGACGATCGGGTACTCGGGTCGAGGGGGATAGCTACGGGACAGAGAGGGGCGACCGCTGGTGAGAGTGTTGGTCCAGAGTTCGCGCGAAGGTGGCGACAGCGCTTCGCGCGGGTCGAGCAGCCCGTGTCGCCATGGCGCGGGTGTACGCGTGCGGATATAGGGGTGCGAGCGTGGCGTCTCGTGCGGAGACGGCCAGGTTGCTGGGAAGGCAGGTCACGGTCAGATCGCGGTTGGCGCGCGCGTTCGTGTCCGCAGGGGTTTGGGCGAGCGCGGCGTCACGCCGGTCTTGGTGGCACCCGGCGGCGTTGCGCGCCGCGGGGTCTCAGGAAGGCGTCACGGGGGAGAGGAGATGGGAGGCGGCGCGTTTTCTCACCGGGCGGCAGCCAGGGAGCGACACACCGTGGCGGCGACGATGGCAAAACGACGGGGGTCGAGGTACCACTTGGTGGAGGTTGAGGTCGCATCGCGTTACGTCCTCGCTCTACGGCTGCAGCATGATGATGGCTCGGGGTTCGTCCACGGGCTCCCGGCGGCTGCACCACGCGCGCGGATCGTCCCGAGCTTGGTGTTCGTCCTCGTTCCCTCGTCGATGACGCGGAAACGGCGCGGTCCGGCTTGGCCCGGGGCAGGCTGAGGGCGGCGGCAATAGCTTTTGTGCGTGGTGGCGGCGGGCCGAGGTTTGCAATGTGTTCGACGTGGGCATAAAAGAGGAACCGAGCGAGGCAGCGTTGGCGCTGGCGTGTGGCCGGCCCCACGTCGTCGGCGGTCGGCCATGATGGCCTCGTCCCGTCACGACGCTTGGTCCAGCAGACCCGGCCGTGCGGCGCGACTCACGGTGGAGCAGTGCGATGGCGCACGTGAGTTGGCGCGGCATCGGCTTGCGGGCGCGGCTCCGCGGCTAGGGTTAGGGTTAGGCAACGGCGCGGCTCGGTCTACTCCGGCGGCAACAGAACGCAGCAAGTGGGGCGAAGCTCGTTAGGTTACGCTCCGGCGAGGAATTTTTTTAATTTTTAATTTTATTTATTAAAATATATAGAAAATATTTTTTTCAAAGTTTTACAAATCTACACCCCTAACGTCCTTGGGAGGGCGTTTTTCAAAAATCGCTCTTACACAGGGTGTTTTTTACGACGTGGCACACGTCTATTGGTGTGTTGTAATGGTTGTGTGAACATTTTACAGATGGCACCATTACAGTCCTCTAGAAGGACGGCAAGGGAGCTATCTGTACAATAGGGACCTACGATATTTTGCAAACAATCCCCTTGCAGCCCTCTAGGAGGGCGGCAAAGGGTTAGCCTGTAAATAGCTAGTGATGGTTATTTTGCAGGCTGCCCCCTTATAGTCCTTTTGGGGGGGGGGTGACAAGGGGTTGCCTGCAAAATGACCGGTCATCCTCCATGTGGCTGTTGGAGCTGGCTAATGCGCGAGTGATCGCTTGCGCCTCCGGCGCGCGATCGGGAAGAACCCACTTGCTCGTAACGCGTTTTCCCCTGGTTTCCTTTTTCGCATTCAGAAAACGAAAAAAAAGCCGACGCAATCACGCGCTTCCTCCTATTTCCCTTTCGCGTGTGATTCCCTTTCGGGACGCGGGCCGCCTTCCGCGACATGGGCCATCATCCTCTCGCTGGGCCTTGCACCATAAAGCTATTATTTAGCCCATCAAGTTACATATTTTTCCCTATTAATTTTCTGGGATGTGGTAAGTAGGGATAAGTAGAGGGTGGAGAGATCAATGAAAGTAACTTTCAAATGAAAAAAATTGTAGCTTTCTCCATCGGTTATATTGATTTTCTGGGATGTGGTAAGTAGGGATAAGTGGAGGGTGGGGAGATGAATTAAAGTAACTTCCAAATGACAAAAGCTCTAGCTTTCTCAATCATTTGTACTGAATTGAAAAAAAACAATTCAAGATATAAAAAACATAAAGTTACAGTAAATGTGACACACTTGCTAGCCTTCAAGTTTTTGCTATGCAGTTTGTCAGCTCGTCACTTTTGTAGATGGCAAAATGACAGGTTGAAAATGTTGATAAAATAGCTGAATTGCACAATAAAAACGTGATGTGGGAAAAAAGAGAACATTGTGTTCCTTTTAAAAAAAAGGAAATTGCCAACTTGCACTTTCACTAGCAGAACATTCGGATCGTTGAAGTGGCCTTGAACTCAAACCTGTGATGAGAAAAAATATTTTTAAAATTGTTACAACTTAAATGAGAGAAAAAAGTTGGGCAAGCAACATGATAAAAAGTTTTGCACAAAGTAACAAATAGAGATGCAAAAATATTCAATTTTATAGTACTGACAGTTGTGTGGAAACAAGCTTTAAATTAAACAAGATCCGTTGGCGCACATATATGGTTGAGATCTACATAAAGTGCTAAATTGGGTCACATGAATGCCATGATGAAAAAACATAACACAAAAAACCCCGTAAAAGATCTCAGGGTGGTGACGAGAGGTGATGCAAAGCATAGATATGGAAATAAAATTCAAGACAAACTAGATCTCAGGGTGGTGATGAGAGGTGATGCAAAGCATAGATATGGAAATAAAATTCAAGACAAACTACAGACGTGTGAAAAAAATGAAAAAAAATAAACACTAAGTGTAGAAAGACCTGAATCCATATGCGCATTGCTAGTAATTGTTATAGATGGATGAAACAAATGTAAGAAAGATTTATTTTAGTAATATTTTATAGAAAAAAAGATTTTAGGTGGTTTTCACAAAAAAAAAGGAATATGCAACTAAAGAAATGACAATGTGCGACTCAGTGATCCGAAACTACACTTCATAGAAAAGTTTGGACATGGGAAGAACAGCCTAGCAGTTCAAAAAAATTTGTTACATGGATATAGCAACCTAGCAGTTCTAGTACTCTAGAAGTGTAATGAAATGGAATGCATATAAAAGAAGTAATGGAACAGAAAAAAAATAATGTGTAAAAAAGAGGGAAAAAAGGAAATCTCGAACAGTACCGTTCCCCTTGTGAATAAAAATTATAGTGTCACACCCTGCATATGGAAAGAAAGAGAATGTCAAACCTAAAAGTTCTAACCAAAAGTAGGTTATATATAAAAATATAAAAAGAGAAAAGAACTTTATTTCGCAGGAAGTCACATGTTTTTCCCGATGGCTCTAATTTCAGGGTTGTGTTTTTCATTATGATCATTAGCAACCAGGTAGTATGTCAGCTTCTCACGGAGTGTTTTAGCATCCTCCTGTTTTATTGATGTTATGTTTAAAAATGTGAGAAATTAAATGATTACATGAGAAGTCATTTTTGGGAAAAAAAAGAAGTTGTGAATAATAAGAAGTAAAAATAGTTGCTCACTGGTCTGAATAATAAATTGGTGTTCCCATCGAAACTTTGAAACAACTTCATGATGTAAACTCCACTGTGACAACTAGTTTTGAAAAAAAAAGAAAGGTCAAACAAAAAGATGGTTGTTATATAAGAGTTTACCCAAAAAAAGGAAAAGATTGTAAAAAAAAAATATAAACTTGATAAATAAAAGGACAAGAAAAAACTAACTCTTTTTTGAATTTGAATGAAGTCTCCATATCATAAATATTTACTTTGAGAGATCTAGGATATGCGAGTTGAAAGGTACGCTTGAAATTCCATATAGTTGATTCAGCCTCTGATTGCAATTGAACTAATTTGGTGTTGGGATAAAGAACAACAAACTTCATTTCCCTGAAGTTGGCCACTATGACATACCAGAAATTTTTATATAGTGGTAGAAAAACCTAATTAGCCATAAAAGTGAAAGAAAAAAATAGGTATTGTTCTATCATTGAAAAACAGTAAGAAAATAATAAAAATAAAATATTGTTGGAGTATAATGTTTAAAAGAAAAAGGAAAAAAAGGACCTCACCATATCCATTATGTCAAGCTTGTATCCTTGGTTTGGCTCAGTAAATAAGTTGCTATTCTCAGATGGATTGATGTATGGATCTTAAAATATTGACTGGATTACAAAAATATGTAAACATTTCAACACAGGTTATATATAGTAAATCTAAAGGCAGTTAGTAAATTTAATAAGCTTAAAATAATGAAAAGTGAAACACAACGTGCAAATAGAGAAGGACACATCTCCAATGAAAAAAGATATTAGTCATCAGATTCACTGAAATGACAAAAAAAGCTATAGTAACACAAATGAGTGACTTAAAATACAATAGTATTATGGAAAAAACATTTTAAGATGCCCATTTTTCAGTTTACAAATACCAGGAAAAATGCACATAAATGGTAAAAGAAAAAAGGAAAAAAAGAACTTACAGCTATGTCACACCTAACGACATGCTTGCAGACAAAAGATCATGTCTGTTCTGTTCATATTGTTCAGTCATTACTGCTTCGCCCATAAGATCGATCACATAGCTATTAATGCACCCATAAACTTGCATAGAATACCCGAAAGTTCTGTGGTCAACCCATTTGCTGTTGATTTGTACGATCCTGGGACTGTAGAAATATAATTAGCAGCATAATATTTGATTCAATAAGATGAAGATGGGAAATAAAAAACATGATGTTACCTTTTTCCTGAATAAGGCATACGATTTATTATATCCTCAAAACTTCCTTCTCAAGCAATGTGGATTTTGGCTCATCATATAATTTAGTTGGTTCAGAGCATTATTGTGTGTCAATAAGATTATCTTTCTATGTATTGGATATAAATTTTGCTAATCTTGAGTTATACTCATCTTCCAACATAGTGACAGACTCATAAAATCTCTTGAGTTCTTCTGGGCTACACCATTCTTCTTCTGTATCATTGTACATGTTCTGTTGTTGCTGTGTCAGTGGTGGTGAATCCATGTGCTCAACTCTAACCTTCTTTTTTTTTGAAGTAATAAAATCACTGGCTATGTCATTGAAAGACTTGCAAATTGTTCTCTTTGTCCTGTTCTTAGCACTAGCTGCGACTGATTCAGTGGGTGCACTTTTGCAAGTAATCCATCCAAGCTCTGTTGTAGGGATTGAAATGTAGTGTTGAGAGACATTATGAGATTTATCTTCATTCTTGAACTGTGTTTCATTCAATACTGGTTTGAATAAGTTGTCAAAGTTGACTTTTTCTTCAATTTTTTTTTGATTGGACACTGCAAGAATCGTCGAGTCTTGTTCCAGAATCATCCAGCTCTTTGGAAACTAATGAGCTGATGTCAGAAACATTTGATTCATCACAAGGTGTCAAATGTATAGTCGTCTGTTCTTTGGCAAAGCTATAAACCATGTTGATGATGTTTGGATTTACTGGGATGTCAAAATCACGCTGTACATTGTGGGGTCTAATATCATTGAATATGTCTTCCAATTGTAATGAAATGAAATTCTGATTATCTAACTGTGACTCGTCAACAACTGGTAGTTGAAGAATTGTACAATTCTCTGTTTCTTCTATTCTTCTTATGCACTGTCCTTGTCCATCTGATATGACATGTGTATGGTTCTGCTCAGTTGGTGCATTTGGTTCGCCTTGATCTTCAGTTTTGATTATCTGAGTGTGAAATAACTTTGTGCAAATGTGACTTCCTACTTGATCTTGTTCATCATCAATGCAGAGTTCTGTTGACATCTCAGTCAGGTGGTTTGCTTCATCATGATGACCCACTGAATCATTTGATGCTAAGATTAATTGGGTGATATTTGCCAAATATTTCCCTATAATTGGTTGGATCATGTTAAACATATTTTGGTACAAATTCTTTATCATGCTATGCACTTCAGACCTTGTCTCGTTGACCTGGGGAAAATACATTCTCGAATATAATGAGTCGAGCTATTCCTTATGGTCCTTTTCTAAACAACAAAATAGAATCCTCATATAGAAGCACTTAGTTTTGAAGGATTGAGCAGTGTTATTGATTTTGAAAAAAAATAAACAGATTGCTAGGGAGCCCTAGTGCTATCAAAGAATTAATAAGTAACACAAAACCCCTCTAAAAATGACAAAAAACAAACTTAATAATAAATGTACATGATAATAAATTGCAAAAAGCTAATAAGAACTAGTGCCATAATAAATAATGAAAAAAAATCACTGACAGATGTGATTGCTTAAGAAAAGCTAATAAGAAAACCAACAAGATCACAAGATTAGAAATGAACAAATGCTTCCTCTCTCAGTGGTATGAAAAAAATCAAGAATCATAGGATCGCAGCTAAAAAATACACTAAAAACTTATATATCAAAACTTTTAAGTAAAAATATTCAGAAAACTTTATGCTGAAGAAAAATTAAAATTCAATGGTACAAAGAGATTCATATATCCCTTAAACATAGAAAACATTGAATTATGATCGTGGAACACTTAAAATGTTCAAAAATATTACAAATTCAAATATAATAAATGTTAGAAAACTTTATGCTTATAAACTTTACACTAATAAACATTCAACCTATGAACTTTATACTTAAAAAGTTTTTGTTATAAATACTTTATACTTACAAACTTTCATGTTGTAACCTTTATAGTTAGAAGCATTATACATATAAAATTTTATGAATGTGAAAAAAAATTAAAAGTAGTAAAAAAATGCTTGTATGTACACAAAGTTTCTGGTTTGAGAAAAAATATAGTTCGAAATACTTTGAACATAAACTTTCATGATCATTGAACACAAAACTTATGTAATAAGATGAAAAATGCACATTGGCAAAAAAGAGGACAGACGGAAAACTTAATGCTTATAAACATGAAACTAGTAAACATTCAACCTATGAACTTTATACTTGTAAAGTTTTTTGTTATAAAAACTTTATACTTACAAACTTTCATCTTGTAACCTTTATAGTTAGAAATATTATACATATAAACTTTTATAAGTATGAAAAAAATACTAAAAATGCTTCTGTCTATACAAACATGCATTGTCAAAAAAATGGCACGAGCAAATGGATGTAGAGCAGGAATTTAAAACACAAAAAGGAAAAAATGAATTAGCTTGTTGATAATCAGGGGTCCCTGCCTCAATTTTTTATAATCTAAAATGTGGAGCACCAAATCATTTTGATTGTGTCATGTTCTTCAAAATGAAGTAGTGCGTGTACTTTGACAAGTCAATAATAGGAATGAAAAAGATAAATTTAAGAAACAAGAAAAAAATATATGTACCTTGTTGTGATTGGAAGCATTTGAGTATGCATTTAGTAATTGGTCCAGTTCATATGGTATTTCTGGTGATAAAGATGGCTGTAATGATCTTCTACGGAAAGGAGGCAAATTAATATCTTTGATCTGCATTTAATAAAACAATGATCAGAACACATATGTTTGTGTTTTAGGTTAGAAAAACAAGGTGTTTTATTTTTCAAAAAAATAATATAAAAAGATGGACAAAATTTACATACTGGCAGTCTCCTATAGTTGCAACCATCTCCCCCAAGAGATCTCTGAACAATTTTAGTAGACCAAAGCTTGATTCAAGGAATAATATTTGTACTTGGAATGATATTTGTATCTAGTAATTCAAAGTATATTATCTGGCATACATGTATGTCACTGATTAGTTAAAAAAAAGAAACAACTATAGAGGAAAAAGGAAAATGGGAATGGAATAGGTTGTGCGTAACAAAATTGGAGGCGAATAGAAACAATAAACATACCACTAATGCAAGAAGTGACCCCCCAATTGTACTTGATTCACCTGATTGATAATTGGCAATGGAAGAGACTATCTTGTCTAACACAGAACCACACCAATCATATGATCCTATTTGGTTAATGTTTACCAAAGCTGAGAAATAACTTGGACTAACATGGTCATAACTGGATGGGCAAAGAAATGAACTTATTGCAAATAACATAAAGATTATCTTAAATTTGTCACCAGTTAGATCATTATTTATGAGATGCATTAGCTCATTGATTGTTGGCACAGTTCCTTTGCATTTTGTTTCATCAGTGACTAACTTTCTGATCTCATCATCACATCTATTTGGTATTATGTCACCACCAATCGGTATCCCTAGTATTTGGTGTATGCAGAAAGAGTTGATTGTGAAATTATGTCCATTGGGTAGAACCAAAGTCCTGGTTTTACAATCAAAATGGTTTAAAAACCAAGTGACTACACCACGAGGTAAATAATCACAAGATAGGTCTACAATGTGCTCAAACCCCATAGAACGGACAAGCTTCCTCTGTTCAGGATTTAAAGACTTGGAAACTGCAATGAATTTCGGTAATGATAATTTTGTCGAGAACATCTAAAAAAAGAAATAGTGAACTAGAATATGGGAAAACTTATAATCATCAAAGTGTTAAAATTTTAAATGACAGGAACTTTGTATTCAGAAATAACTTTTAGCTCAGAAATTAACTACTCGAAAAGTTTTCTGAATTTCATAAACTTTTGACTAGAACATAAGGAAAAACACTATATTAAAGAACTTAGAATTTTATAAATGACATAAAACTTTGAACTATAATATAAAGAAAATTCTCCTAGAAAAAGTTCAATTCCCGTGAGAAAGGCTTCATATTGCAAAAAGTTTGCGATCGAGAGAATAAATACCTTTGATGTACTCGTATCACATTGCATGCCTCCTGATTTGTTTCCTTTGTTAGTCTTATTAGTTGTGGAACAATCCATTGTAACAATCCCTAAAACAGAGAAAAAATAATGTGGCCCTCATTAAAATCATATTTATGTAAACTTCTTTGAGAAAAATATATAAAATATACAGGATTGCATGACATTAATTACAAAAGATGTGTTTTTGATAATTAGTACTGTGCTCTAATTTTTTTGGCATATAGCAATGAAACGTAGAGGTTTAGAATATCACAAAGCACCACATACAGTAAACCACACAGTTGAACACACATGCATGGAAAACTGTTGTAAAAACCAGTTCAAAAAAGGAAAATAAAAGTCAGCATCAAATCTCTGATCACATGAATTTCTTGTTGTAAAATTAAACACACCATGTGTGGACAAACAAAAAAAATGATTGGTGTTCATCATATGGGAAACCGAAAAAAATAGAAAGTTCTTTGAAAATTTAGTGTTCAAAATTTAAAAATTCTGATACATTTGGAATTCAAGGAAGTACATGTAAGTTGAGAGCTCAAAAATGTATTATAATTCCTGGGGGTTTGGGTTATTAATGTGATAAATAAGATTAAGCTCTGTGGATATTCTAGCCCAAATTATTGAAGATATAGCTTACCCATCTATATAAAAAAGGGGGAAGTCAGTACAATTTGTTTTTTAAAAAAAACGTGAACTACTACTCAGTGTGAAATGATGGCACAAAGTACATTGAAAAATAGGGTGCATGTAGTTTTTTTTTTAAAAAAACATTTCTGAGGCCCTTCTTTTCATTGAAAGCAACAAACATCTAACTAAAATCATTCCTAAAAAAAAATTCTGGAAACAACATGACCAAGCAGCTATATATTCTTACTTGTGCGTGCATTGATTCTGGTGCGTAAAAAATACAAACCAGTGAACACCATGCATCATCTTCCAAAAAAAAACACAAAACTAAAAATTCATGGTTCTATACCTAGAAATCATTAGAGGTAGATGCGACAAAGGGAGGTGCTCACCTCCAACTGGGGTTGACATTCCTAAGATCCAGTGCTACAGCCTCTTTGTGAGGTGGTACCAAGGAGCGCTCGAAAATCCAAAATCAAAACCCTCCCCCAGATCTGAATTTCTAAAGAACAAAGAAAATGTTAAGATGACAAACTATCCAGATCTACAAACTAAAAAAATACAGCTATCTACTAACTCCGCCAGATTTCATGGCTTTTACAAGTGATTAAATCAACCCAAAAACCCAAATCAAAAAGTTCCGGCTAGATGACCAAAAAAAAGCAACATCAAGTGGAGAAATAAAACAACATGGATGGAGATGGTCCCCAGAAAAACTCACAGCAAAGCAAAGTGGGGGGTTTTGTGAACTTAGGTAGGAACAAAATGGGGGAATCAATTTCAGATTGAGGTGGAAGAATGAAAAAACTAGGGGAGAGATAGAAGAGAGAACTGGGAGAGATAGAAAAAGAGAAAGGGGAAAGTAAGCTGACACCCACCTCCACCTCTCCTCTGTCCTCTCTGTCTTAAAAAAAATACAATTAGGTTGGATGCCTACTAACTTGTGGGGTCCACCTTTTCGTTTCCACAAACTGGCTGTCTAGCTGTAAAGTGGGACCCATCGATCTCAACCTTGTAATTAGAATCTATCTTCTTGTGTTGCAAGAAAACAGGACTTCTGCAAAAAAAAGAATGATTCATCCCGAAATCTGATTGCTATGCCCCCTCCCGAAGAAAATCAGAAAGACTAAAGGCGAGTGAGAAAATAATCATCATGAGGGGAGAAGCGCGTGCAAAGAAAAGTTAATGAAATCAAGAGGAAAGAAGTGTTGCTGCTATCTGCTGTTGAAATTGCTCTTCTTCTCCATCTGATCTAATTCAATCGTCCTTGTTGCTGCAAAAATCTGGTATGTAGATGGGCTGGGAAAAAACTCCGAAACACCCTAATCCCCTTATTCCTCCTTCACCATCCTAAAAACAATTCCATTGCATGAACTCTTTATATTGTATGAACTATCAGTGCGCTCATCTTTGTGTCTCTTATGACTTGATTTTTTATCGCTCTAAAAAAGCAGGATATTATGTGTGATGGTTTCTCAGTAAATCTAAACTTTTTAAATTTTACTAATTTGTCATACATAGTAGTTCTCATTGCAGGATGCATCAGACAAATTCACTTTGTTACCCAAAAAAGCGTTTAGAACGCACCAAACAGAAAAGCACTATTGATAGTGAAAAACCATAACAGGAGGTCTCCGCACATAGTACAGTAGAACATGAATTAAAAAATTTGTGGTTGAAAACGGTTTTGATGTTCTAATCTGCATGTTAATGTTGTCTTTCTCATTATCCTTGTGCTCCTTTGTCCTGCAAATATAAATAGATTTGTGTAAGTTTTCATAAACAAATGTGTGTGATTATAATAGAAAACAAAAATGGAAAAGAAAGATATTCCTTGATAATTTCTAACATGTAGTGGCATGGGTAAATATATTGACAAAAAAAATGGCATGTATGTGTTTGAAAGCAGTGGAGGCTTGTATGTATTACAAACTAGAACTTCTGTTTCCTTGCAGTTTTTAGAAACAACCAGCAAAAAGGGAATGGAAAAAAGTCAGTTTGCTGAATATACTTGATGGAGCTTGAGCTCCTCAACGGGGGACAGTGAAGGCCCCCTTGTGTGGGTTTGGCCAGGGACGCAGGGTGAAATCCGCACTCCGATGTGAGAGGGTTTGAGAGAGGGAGAGATCCCTCGAGAGAATGTGACGCCAGTAATTATATAGGTTCAGGCCACCGGTGAGGCATAATACCCTACTCCTGTGTGTGGTTGATCAGAGTTGATTTTTTCAGGGATCCCCTTTCTCCAGGCCTGGGCCTCCTTTATACCTTAAGGGGTTACCACACAGGCCAACATGCTATTTTCTAGAGAAAGGAAAACACTCTTTTACATTTAAGAGTGGTCTTGTCGCTTGCCCCAGAAGTCGCACGCATAGTAGCCGCGCCGTGACCCCTGCCTGATCAGCCGTCTGACCAGGGGGATGCCCGTGTCATTCCCTATTAAATAGGCGGAGACTTGTGTGTTCCGTCCGTACCGGGAGACGGGCACCATCTAGCCGGAACTGACACACCAACTCCGGCTGGATTGAGAGGAAAAAAAAAAGCTCTCACCATTTTGATGGGACCTGACGGGGCATGCCGCGCACCACCTGACATGCAGCCAGTGCACAGGCACGGCGCCGCAATCCCATCAGTCATTCTGACCGGTCACAGACCGGTCAGTCGGCGTGACCAGTGTCAAACCGGTCGCGCACGCTCCACGCCGCATTAAATGCGGTGAGGCGCGCGCGTCTGAGCCTTCATTAATGCGGTTAGGTGGGCGTTGGAAACGCTCACCTAACCCCGCACACATGGCGGAAGCGCGGAGGGGTCGGGGTGGCCCGACCCCCGTGATAGTAGAGTGTCAGGGAGCAGAGACTAGAGAGGGCAGCTGCCACCGCACCCTCGGGCCCGACCCCCCTCGGGGGAGTGCCACGTGAGTGCAGGGGGCCGCCTCAAGCCTTTAGTCTCTATACCCCCGACCCATGTCACCGACAATACTGAACAAGATAGTTCTTCTGGAGTGATGTCTACAATAGCAAAAGAATGGTCAATGATGCGCCATGTTCAATTTAAACGTGTTACAGATAAATTTACTCAGGTACAAAATCATGCACCCCACTTATGACTAAAAATGCAATTGATGATATCTAAACAATGATTTAATAAAACATGTATAAATTTTGTTTTTATTTAGATTTTCATTCATCTTCGGAGGGAGAGTATAGAACAGGAACAATGTAATGCTCTCAGGTTGGTTGAAGAAAGCATATTAAATTCAAATGGCAAAGCAAGCAGGATGACTGGAA
Source organism: Oryza punctata (assembly GCA_000573905.2). Classification (NCBI taxonomy): domain Eukaryota; kingdom Viridiplantae; phylum Streptophyta; class Magnoliopsida; order Poales; family Poaceae; genus Oryza; species Oryza punctata. Next base: position 9,986,824 of record CM002499.2, on the reverse strand, counting down.
AACGAAAAGCGACAGCAATCAAAATGGGCCCATAATTTGTACATGATGTGAGTATTGAAGTGAAAGGAAATGGATAGATTGTTTAATTTAAAAGCTAAAAAGTTGTTAATATAAAAATGAAAAGGAGTTAATTGTGTTATTAATGTTCTACAGGATTTTTCTGAGGTGACTCAGATGAGATTAGGAATTGATTTGAATCAGTCACCAGGCACTGCTGAAGAGGTTGTGTTACATGAACAATGAACAAGTGCCCAAAGAACAGATTGTTTGAACACGGTGCCTACAAAAACTGAGGTATTAACCACTGCTATTCCCCCCACACACCCCCTTATATTTTGACCTAAAAAATAACTATATATGTGTTCATGTTAGTATTTTATTTCTTACAACTGGTTGTGAATGTAAAAAGGATAATAAAATGAACTAAGTGTCAAAATATCAGGAAATTATCAAGCTTCGAGAGCATTGCAAAAGGAGTTCAGTTAGACCTTGCATCAAATATGGGACAACAAATACGAATGTGAAAGATAATGCAGATAAGGTCAGTTTGTATAGAAAATATTCACATGAAAAACATTTATAGATACAAAAAATATTTATTTTGTATAATAATTTATTCTTGTTTTGAATTTGTAGAGGAGAATACAGCCCCTAGCATGGTTACCTTTAATGAGAGTGTTGGCGATATGCCATGAGGCTTTTCGACCAAGACTGCCGAAACTAGCTGGGCGGCGAGGATCCGAATCCCAGGCGCCCGTGGCTCTTGAGGCGAAGCCCGGTGGCGAAGACATCGAGGCGAAAGAGGCAAGGGGCGAAAAGTCACACTGGGCCCCCATCGGCCTGGGCGAAGGCCACATGGCGAAGGCATGCACCGAAGGAGGCTGACTTCGCCAAGACGGACCCAGTTCAAGAGGGTCTAGTGGGCCGGCCCAATCGCCCCGGCCCATAGACCAAGGAGCCGATAACCACCAAATGGCCCATTGAGGGCCCGTACGCCTTAATTACATTGAATACCCATGTAAGGGCCCCTTTATGAGGGTGACTATGTAAATTCCCCTGTAATAGCCCTAAAACCCTAAAAGGGGATCTATAATGGGGTTATAAATAGCCCCCTCGGGCCATGTAAAAGGGGATCCGAATTTAATACAAAATTTATTACACTTTACTTTCCCAACAACCGTTGAGTATCCACGTCCTTCGACGTACGCAGTTGTCGTTTCGACAATAGTTGGCGCCGACCGTGGGGACCTCCGAGCGAAACCATTGAGAGCTACTGCCACCGAAAAAGGTCTCAAAAGAGAGGGTTGCGAACCCAAAGGAGGGCGTAGCCAAAGACGTGATGGCCACCGACGAAGGCGCGGAGCCTTCGGCGCCTGCCGAGGTGGCGGCTGCGCCGTTGGTTTCGGCGCCCGCACCGCAACCACCGCCTTCGGCCTCGACCGCTTCGGCGGAGCAGGTACTGGAAATCCCTTCGGCAACTCAACCGGCTTCGACAACAATCGCCACTGCGCAAGTCGACCCCGGCCTTGATGCACAAGCCGAAGCGAACATGGAGGCCATGCGGCAGAACATGGCACGGCTCCAAGACATGCTTCGTTAGATGCAGGAGCAGCAGCAGGCATACGAAACGACACGGCAAGTCAAGATCGCTCCGGCCCCCTTCCTCCAGTATTCGGCAGGCTACATCCCGCCTCAAGCCTATCAGCAAGCACCGGTACAAGTCCCTCCGCCACAGACTGCGCAAGGACCAGCGCGTTTCCTCGGCCAGCCTTCGGCCGCAGCAGTGCACTCACTCCCTGGCAAGCGGCCGCAGGTTCGGCCGGCCACGATCCAAGTACACTCTTCGCCACCCGGTCAAATGTCACAAGCAATGGCGGGGGAGGGGGGCCTCGGCACTATAGGCACAGCTTCAAGCTTTCCTTCAACAGCTCAACCAACCCCATGTCTCAAGCACAACCCCTTCGGCCCAGCCGGAGGGGAGCTCCGGCCAAGGTGCTTCAGGGTGGCTGCCGTCGAACCAACCTGGGCCGGGGGCTTCGCCCTGGGGTCAGGGGCAGCAGTTCGACTTCTACAACACCATCCAAGCGCCACCATTCGGAAGTGGGCCACCGAACGTCACAGCCCAACCGCACCCCCAGGCCATCACTTCGCCCTTCGCCACGCCGTATCCGCAGTCGGGTGGGCCTTCGCTGCAGGGCGCCATGGGCAAGGCCGGGGGTGAAAAGGGGCTGCCACTGAGCGGGGGAATCAAAGGCCGTCTGATCCCACCTCAGTTCAAATTCCCACCCGTTCCGCGGTACTCGGGCGAAACAGACCCAAAAGAGTTCCTCTCAATCTATGAGTCCGCGATCGATGCCGCTCATGGCGACGAAAACACCAAGGCGAAGGTAATCCATCTCGCTCTGGACGGCATAGCCCGTTCTTGGTACTTCAATTTACCATCGAATAGCATTTACTATTGGGAGCAATTGCGTGATGTCTTCATCCTTAACTTTCGAGGCACCTACGAGGAGCAGAAGACACAGCAGCATCTGCTCGGCATTCGTCAGAGGCCGGGCGAATCGATACGGGAGTACATGCGCCGCTTCTTGCAGGCACGGTGCCAAGTTCAGGATATAACGGAAGCATCCGTTATCAACGCCGCTTCGGCCGGGCTGCTCGAGGGCAAACTCACAAGAAAGATCGCTAACAAGGAGCCACAAACCCTCGAGCACCTGCTTCGCATCATTGATGGGTACGCGCGGGGCAAAGAGGACTCCAAGCGCAGGCAGGCGATTCAAGCTGAGTACGACAAAGCCTCCATCGCCGTGGCCCAGGCCCAAATGCAAGCGCAGGTCATCGAATCGGCACCCGCCGCAGTTCGCCAGCCCCAGTCGGCGAACCAGGGGCAGCCGCCCCGGCAAGGCCGAGCTCCCATGACATGGAGGAAGTTCAGGACCGACCGAACTGGCAAGGCGGTGATGGCTGTCGAAGAAGTACAAGCCCTCCGTAAGGAATTTGATGCCCAGCAGGGCGGTAGCCATCAACAGCCTGTTCGCAAGAAGGTCAGAAAAGACCTCTATTGCGCCTATCATGGGCGATCTTCGCACACCACCGAGCAGTGCCGAAACATTCGCCAGCGAAACAACGCCCACGAACCAAGGCCGCATCAGGGTGTCGCTGTCGAAGCGCCTCGCGAGGCGGCCCGGGAACAGTCGCCTCCGGCCGAACAACACCAAGACGTGCAGCGCCAAATTATCCAAGTAATCACAAGAGCTGATCCACCAGTCCAGCTGTCGAAGCGACAGAAGAAGTCGCGGTTGCGAACGGTGCACAGCATCACCGCCACGGGCGAAGGGGTCCCAAAGTACTTGGGCCAGCAAATTTCTTTCGGGCCAGAAGATGCCGAAGGAGTGCTGTTCCCGCATCAAGACCCCCTGGTGATTTCGGCCGAGGTGGCTGGCTTCGAAGTCCGACGCATTCTGGTCGATGGGGGTAGCTCGGCCGATGTCATCTTCGCCGAGTCATATGCCAGAATGGGGCTACCCACTTCGGCCCTCACCCAAGCGCCGGCCTCGCTCTGCGGTTTCGGCGGCGAGGCGCTTCAAGTTCTCGGCCAGGCGCGGTTGAAGGTTGCTTTCGGCAAGGGCGAAAACAGGAGTGAAGAGCCAGTACTGTTTGACGTCGTCGACATCCCGTACAGCTTCAACGCCATCTTCGGCCGGGCAACCCTAAACAAGTTTGAAGCCATCTCCCACCATAACTACCTCAAGCTCAAGATGCCAGGTCCGGTAGGGGTGATTGTTGTCAAGGGGCTTCAACCTTTTGCTGCGCCGAAAGGCGACTTTGCCGTGATCAGCAGGGCGGTGCACAATGTGGAAGCCGAACCGCGGAGTAATCGCGTGCCGTAGCCAGCCCCTCATGGCAAGGTGGTCAAGGTGCAAGTAAGCGAGGCGGACCCGGTGAAGTTTTGTCCAGCTGGGGGGCGACCTAGGCGAAGAGTCCTAGAAGTGCTCAAGAAAAACATCGACATCTTCGCCTGGAGCCCCAGTGAAGTGGGGGTCGTTTCGCCAGCACTCATCGTGCATCGCCTGGCCGTCAAGCCAGACGCCAAGCCAAGAAAGCAAAAGCTACGGAAAATGTCCGCGGATCGCCAGGAAGCAGCGAAAGCCGAAGTCCGAAAGCTTCTCAAAGCCGGGGTGATCAAGGAGATCGACCACCCGGAGTGGCTGGCGAACCTGGTCCTGGTGAAGAAGTCGAACGGCAAGTGGCGCATGTGCGTCGATTTCACGGACATCAACAAGGTTTGCCCGAAGGACGACTTCCCCTTGCCGCGGATCGACCAGCTTGTTGATTCGACGGCTGGCTGCGAACTCATGAGCTTTCTGGATGCCTACTCCGGCTACCACCAGATCCACATGAATCCGGACGACATCGCCAAGACCGCCATCATCACGCCGTTCGGCACTTTCTGCCACCTCAGGATGCCTTTCGGCCTGAGGAACGCCGGAGCAACGTTCGCCAGGCTAGTGTACAAGGTGCTTCGCAAGCAGCTGGGGCGAAACGTGGAGGCGTATGTCGACGACATTGTCGTAAAGAGCTGAAAGGCTTTCGACCACGCGTCTGATTTACAAGAGACCTTCGACAACTTACGCGCGGCGGGTATGAAGCTAAACCCTGAGAAGTGTGTTTTTGGGGTTCGCGCTGGCAAGTTGTTGGGTTTCCTTGTTTCTGAGAGGGGTATCGAGGCGAACCCCGAGAAAATTGACACCATTCAGCAAATGAGGCCACCGTCGAGCGTATGCGAAGTACAAAAGCTCGCGGGCCGAATTGCGGCACTCAGTCGTTTTCTCTCAAAAGCAGTCGAAAGGGGCCTGCCATTTTTCAAAACCCTCCGGGGCGCAAGGAAGTTTAGCTGGACCCCCGAATTCCAAGCCGCATTCAAAGAACTAAAGCAATATTTGCAAAGCCCACCCGCCCTGGTCAGCCCAACACCAGGAAGCGAAATGCTGTTATACCTAGCAGCTTCACCGGTGGCGGTCAGTGCAGCCCTAGTCCAAGAGACAGAATCAGGGTAGAAACCAGTGTACTTCATCTCGGAAGCCTTACAAGGGGCGAAGACGAGGTATATTGAGATGGAAAAGCTCACTTACGCCCTGGTGATGGCTTCGCGCAAGCTCAAGCACTACTTCCAGGCCCACAAAATCACAGTGCCTTCGCAGTATCCTCTGGGCGAAGTACTCCAAGGCAAGGAAATTTCTGGTAGACTCAGCAAGTGGGCAGCAGAGTTATCCCCCTTCGACCTGCATTTCGTTGCGCGAACCGCCATCAAATCCCAAGTCCTGGCCGATTTTGTGGCCGAATGGACACCGGCGTCCGCTCCCGAACCCCAGCCCGTCGAACAGCCTTGGACAATGCACTCCGATGGCTCATTGTCACATAGGGGGGCGGGCGCCGTGGCCGTACTCATTTCGCCGGGGGGCATGCCGATTCGGTATGCCGCAAGGCTGCAGTTCGACACAACCAACAACACGGCGGAGTACGAAGCGGTACTGCTGGGCTTAAGAAAGGCGAAGGCATTAGGGGTTCGGCGCTTGATCATCCGAACAGACTCCAAACTGGTGGCCTGTCATGTTGACAAATCTTTCGAAGCAAAAAATGAAGGATTGAAAAGATATTTGGAGGCTGTTCGGTCGATGGAAAAGTGCTTCGCCGGGATAACGGTCGAACACCTGCCTAGAGGGCAGAATGAAGAGGCAGATGCCTTGGCAAAATTTGCCACCTGCGGGGGGCCACATTCGCCGGGCATCTTTTTCAAGATCCTGTATACACTAAGCGTGCCCGAGGAAATCAAGGATGCCATGGTCATAGACCAGGAAAACTCGGGCGAAGACCCAGAGGACTGGCGAACACCGTTTGTGAAGTATCTCAAAGATGGCTGGCTCCCAGATGACGAGGCGGAGGCGAAGCGCCTGCAAATCAGGGCCAGGCAGTAAAAGCTGGTCTCAGGGCAGTTGTATCGCTCTGGAGTACTCCAACCCCTGCTTCGCTGCGTTTCCTTCGCCGAAGGCGAAGAGATGGTGAAAGAAATACACCAGGGGCTCTGCGGCGCACATCAAGCTGCAAGAACAGTCGCCTCCAAGGTGTTTCGCCAAGGAGTATATTGGCCCACGGTGCTGAAAGTTTCTGTTGCGCAGGCCAAAAAGTGCGAAAGCTACCAGCGACATGGCCGAAGTCAGACCGCACCGCAGTATGAGCTGCAGCCGATCGCACCGGTTGGCCCTTCGCCAGGTGGGGGCTCGACATCATTGGCCCATTCCCAGTAGCGCGAAACGGATACAAGTTTGCAATCGTTGCCATTGAATACTTTTCACGCTGGATCGAGGCCGAACCACTCGGCGCGATCACCTCGGCGGCGGTGCAGAAGTTTGTTTGGAAAAACATCATTTGCCGTTTCGGAGTTCCAAGAGAATTCATCACGGACAATGGCAAGCAGTTCGACTCTGAAAAGTTCAGAGAAATGTGCGAGGGGCTAAACCTGGAAATCAGGTTCGCATCGATCGCGCACTCACAGTCGAATGGGGCGGCCGAACGTACAAATGGCAAGATCTTGGAGGCACTGAAGAAAAGGCTCGAGGGGGCGGCGAAAGGCAGATGGCCGGACGAAATGCTGTCTGTCCTTTGGGCCCTCCGAACAACTCCCACAAGGCCAACCAAGTTCAGCCTGTTCATGCTCCTATACGGAGACGAGGCGATGACCCCAACAGAGCTAGGGGCTAACTCACCAAGGGTGATGTTCTCTGGGGCGAAGATGAGCGTGAAATGTCGCTCGAACTCCTGGAGGGGGTACGAGTCGAAGCACTAGAACACATGCGCAAGTACGCCGCAAGCACTTCGACAACCTACAACAAAAGGGTTCGCCCAACAGAGCTCCTGCCAGGCCACCTCGTTCTGAGGAAAAAGGCGAACCCAGTAGCGGTTGGGAAACTTGAGTCCAAATGGGAGGGGCCATACCTTATCAAGCACAAGTCAAGGACGGGCTCTTTTCGCCTAGCAACGCTGGAGGGCGAAGAGTTCGATCACTCGTGGAACACCGCTTCGCTCAAGCGTTTCTATATCTAGAATGGGTGGCACCCTGTTCGCCAATGTGTAAAAATGTACATATTGTTACATAGCTCTTCGGCATCCGCCGTTTTGTAAGCCTTTCGGCACAAAAAAAAACTGGACGTAGGGCTGTTATCCACTCCGGAGGCCCGAACCAGTATAAAATTTCTGCGTCTTTCGCCCTTTTTACCTGTGTGCATGATAATTTGTGGAAAAACCCCAAGGCAAACGTCTGATCAGCGAAAACGCCAGGGGGGCGAAACGAATCGGCCGAAGCATCGCTCGCCGAACGTTGAAACCGCGACAGCTTGTATCGGGAAATAATATAAGAAAAAACCCCGATCACCGTTATAATCGATCTACACAAAATCGCGCCACTAACGCAAAGTGCCAAAAATCGACAACGGAAGTCGAAAGCTGAAAAGTTAGCACGCCTATTTCGCCAATACACGCAAAGGGGCCGATACATCACGACCCAACGAAAGCACAAAGTGTGATAATGCAGAAAATGGCGAAAAGGAAACAAAAGCACACCTTTATTAAATTTGAAAAACAATCAACAGAACACATTGTGGAGCATGATACAGGATAAACGATTTGGACGATCGCTTACAAATAAATTAAATCTTCGCCCCCCAGACAACTACTAAAAGAGTGATTCGGCGAACATGGTTCGTCATCACTACTGATATCGTACACTACCCTAAGGGGAGAGGGGGGGCGAAACTACAGAAAGCGCATAGCGACGCTGGGCGATCGCCTCTTGCCGGTCGGTCCGACGATGGTTTCGCCAGAAATGGGCCATGCCCTCCAGGCGCGCCACATGGACACGATCGTAGTCCTCCAGCGTTCGCCCAGGATGGGTTCACATCCAGTTGGCAACGTTCACAACTTTATAGTTGTGACCGTTGATTGTCATCTCGCGATAGACAGGCCGAAGTAGGTAGCGAACCTTCGGCAAATTTTTCACCGCAACAAACTTCTCGTTCCTGCTTCGCCAATCTCCAGGAGGGGGCCGAACGCAAAGCTTTCGGCATCGACCCTGCAAAAGATGGGGAAGTCATGCAGGCGAACGGGGGAATGGAAAGTTGGGGCGAACAAACAGGGCGAAAGGATCACGCAAGCATCTCAAACATGTTTCGCGCATTTCAAAATAAAAATGAAACATATGGCGAAAATAGTCATATATTTCAAGTGATTTGATATCCTAAGACAAGGTATGCCTTGCCCAAATTTACATAGTTCGCCCTACAAGGCAAACATCAAAAGAAAAAACAAAATTACAAAGAGACGGGCGGAGGGCCTCACACCTCGGGGTGGTCTTCGGCTCCTCCCCTACCCTCTCCAGCGGGTTCTTCGCCATGGTCCGCCGCCTCCGTCTTCGCCAATTGTTCAAGCAGGCGGCCCTTGGCCGCAGAGCGGCCGTCCTTCTGCCAAAACTGTCTTCGCCAGGCGCGGAGGGCGGGCGATATGTCTTGGGCGCTAACCTCCTAGTCCCCCTTGCAAACTCGGGAAACTGGGCGACGTGCTCGCACCCATGCTGTTGGAGCAGCCCTAGGGCGAAGGCCGTCGACACGCGCGCACAACAATCGCTGTACGCCGTGGCGCAGTCGGAAACTGCGCAGCCAGCCTCCTGGTTCCAGTCGCAGAACTCAAGGGCGGAGGCGTTTTCGCCGGGGACACCGCGCGCCTTCGCCCCCATGTCCTTGAGCGCAAGGCGAAGGGTGCGGCAGGATGTCTTCGCCGACTCGGTCGTCCGGGCCGCCTCCTGGGCAAGGCGTTGGGCCTTCGCCTCCACCCGGCTCAACTCTTGGCGAAGGGCTTCCATCTTGGGCTCTGTCGTGTCGTACTACATTGTAAGAGCAGCAGAATGCCCCCGCTCCTTCGCCAGCTCGGCCGTGAGGCGATCAATCTCGGCCTTCGCCTCACTGCCCTTATCGAGCTCGGCCTGAAGGCGCTTATTCTCCACCTTCGCCTCCCGGAGGGACCGGGCGATCCCCTCCATCTCTAGGCCTTTTCGGCCTAGCTCGTCGTCTTTCGCCCGGAGCCGGTTCTTCAGGCCGTCCAGGCGCGCCCGCATTGTCCGTTCGGTCGAACAATGGGCCGCAAGAAGCTGGTGAACAAAAAAAAAGAGGCGAAACGTAAGCCAGATGTCGAAAGCAAAAAAGAGAGAGGGGGGTTACGAAAATGACTTACCCGCACAGCCAGGCTCTTAACGGCGGAGCAGCCCTCGTCGAACTCGTTGAGCTCGGCGAAGAGGCTGGGATCGCCAGCCGGCGTGACAATTTTACTCACCCCCTCAACAAAGGGGATGAGCTCCGCCCGGGTTTCGAAAACCCCGGGGGCGAAGCGGGGTGGCCCTTGCGAGTATTCGGAGCTGGACCCCTCAGCCATCTTTTTGCCCTTGTTGAGGACGAGCGGCGAAACGGGCTGGCGTACTGGGCTGTCGAAAATCTTGGCGGCCGCCTCCATCACCAGTTCGGCAGAAGCCGAAGCCTCAGCCCCGCCGATTGCCCCAAGGGAGGTGGAGGGCCCCTGGCTACGTCCTGCGGGCGAAGTGGGAGTACCACCCGATGAATCCTCATCGCTAAACGCGCTGGCGATAGCAATGACCCCTTTCTTATGGGGGGCGGACTTCGCAGCGCCGCCTTTCGCTGCCTTAGCCGCGGCGATAGCGACTAAGGCCTTAGCGCCTTCTACATCCTTCCGACACAGGGGCGAAGAGGCCGACTCCACCCCGGTCTCGACGCGCTCTGGGCTGGGAGTTGGCATATAACCACGCGTCCCAGAGCGGCTATCGCCCGCCTCGTTGCCAGCCTCCTCGACGGCGGCATCGGCCTCCCCCGCTTCCTCCTCTTCGACGTCGTCCTCGTCTTCGATGTCGGAGTCTGCTGGGACAGGGGCCTTCTGCTTGCGGGGGGCGAACCTCACTTGCCCCCGCGGACGTTTCCGGGACGGGCCGGCTTCGCCATCGACGTTGAAGGGCTTCGCCCTTAGGGGGAGCTCGCCGGTGTAAACCCGGTTCGCCCAGCCAGCCGCTTGCCGAGTCAACAGCTGGCTGTATTCGGTGACCGACACGTCACCAACGAGCCTTCTGGCTTCGGTGTCAGCCTGGGCTAACGTCAACACTACAAAACGGCGAATCACCATGTCAGAGCCAAACAAAAACACAGCGAAAAGACAAAGCAAAGAAGTGGGGGAAAATAAAAACTCACCGTTCGCCCCTGTGGGTAGAATAAGTTTGGGCAGGCCGTCGACCGTTTCGCCTGGTCGACTTCAACCTGCCATGCTTGCGAAAGCGGACATATCTGCAGCATGCAGAACTCTTCGACTAAGTCCCGGCAACTTAGCCAGGAACACACCCTGCGAAGCAGGGCGAAGCGCGACTCCAGGGTGCCGGTGACGGCAACCCTTGGCTTCCGCGCCGGCGAAATGGCACGGCATCGCCAGCGCAGGGCCCTTGCCGCGTCGGAACCCGCCTCGAACGGGATGGAGTGGTAAAACTACTTCGCCATCCAGTGGCGATCCCACTTCGACATGGCGGCGTTGACCGGCCACAAATCGGTGCGTTCGGGGCGAACATTGAAGTTCACGCTCCCGAACGCGGTCTTCCGGGTCCCGACGGGGGTGATCACCGTCTTCGTGTTGACGGCGGCTGAGAAGATGACGCCGAAGAGGTCGGTGCTGGGCTCGAACCCCGCGGTCTGGCACGCCCAGTCGAATATAGCGATGCACACCAGGGCCGAAGGGCTCAGCTGGGGCAGCTCGACCTGGAAGAGGCGGAGGATTTCTGGCAACAGAATGTTGCACGGAAAGCGGAGGCCGGCCTCAAAAAAGACGGCGAACACCACCGTCTGGTGTTCGCCAGGCTGCGGCACTTCGGCTTCTCCGGGGGCGAACGCCTGCCCCTCCGCCACCAGGCCAGCGTCGATCATCCTGGCCAACTCATCGTCGTCGATGAGCGAAGCCCCTAGGAAGGCAGTGGTGTCTTCGTCGATCTGGCCGGGGTCAGGGCCGGTCGCGGTAACTGGATTCGGCTTGCGGGGAGCCATGGTGAAACGAGAGGATGTGGGCGAAAGATGTCGATTAGGCGAAGCAGTTCGTTCAAAGTTAGCCGTGGGCAGGTGGGAAGGAAAATGACCGCGGTGAAAATGAGAGGAGTAGCGACGGTGAAAACGGGAGGTGAGAATATATAACCCACCAAATGACGCTTCGCCTTCCCGACCAGTCAGGAACAGCCACGTGTCGCAAGGGGGGCGAAATGGTAAAATCCCGTGGACCAGGCCGTGCAGTAACAGGCTCACAAAGGAAGCGGCCCATCACTATTCGCCACGGCCCCCATGGCCCATTATTGTTCGTTACGGCCTAACTGAACAATAGGGGCCACTTCGCTGTTCATAATGGGCGAAGGCCCAACGTTACTCATATTAGCACCAGTCAAAAATAACAACACAACTGCTCACGGCGGGTGAAGGCTATACATCAAAATCCCTTTTTTGCATGTCGCAAATTTTTTGCAGGACCTAAGGAGACAGGTTTCGGCAGGAGCATCGGTCGAAAGGGGGCGCCTCATACCATACCACATGGTTTGCACGATCTCGGCTGAAGCTCCTATCTCACCCTTGCCCGGAGGGGCTTGTTGGCGATATGCCATGAGGCTTTTCGACCAAGACTGCCGAAACTAGCTGGGCGGCGAGGATCCTAATCCCAGGCGCCCGTGGCTCTTGAGGCGAAGCCCGGTGGCGAAGACATCGAGGCGAAAGAGGCAAGGGGCGAAAAGTCACACTAGGCCCCCATCGGCCTGGGCGAAGGCCACATGGCGAAGGCATGCGCCGAAGGAGGCTGACTTCACCAAGACGGATCCAGTTCAAGGGGGTCTAGTGGGCCGGCCCAATCGCCCCGGCCCATAGACCAAGGAGCCGATAACCACCAAACGGTCCATTGAGGGCCCGTACGCCTTAATTACATTGAATACTCATGTAAGGGCCCCTTTATGAGGGTGACTATGTAAATTCCCCTGTAATAGCCCTAAAACCCTAAAAGGGGATCTATAATGGGGTTATAAATAGCCCCCTCGAGCCATGTAAAGGGGATCCGAATTTAATACAAAATTTATTACACTTTACTTTCCCAACAACCGTTGAGTATCCACGTCCTTCGACGTACGCAGTTGTCGTTTCGACAACAGCGAGCTTGGACCAATTTGAACATAACACACAACACGATGTGCGTTCAAAAAAGAGTGTGAAGCTTGTTGAGAATGATGGAAACTTGGTGATGGAAGTGCCGCCACAGGGAGAAACTTGTGCAGACAAAATGTGCGGAGATGATGGCATGAACTTTATGCAGGGGATTGTACAGGATGGTTCGGTTGGATTGAACAACATTGATGAAAGGGATGAAAATGAAGTCTTGGACCAGGTTGGGCTTGGTGCAGAACAAGACATTCTTGAAGAAGTGGACCAAAATTTAGATGAAACAAACATGATTGTGGAGCCAACAACGCAAGAAGAGAAAGAGATGGATAAAATGTTTCAGAATGATAATTATCCAACAGTTTCAGAGATAGCTGATGCTACAGCTCCAGAGAAAGGAATGGAATTTGATTCCAGGAATTTGATTCCAGGGATGCTGCTTATTACTTTTTTGCAGACTATGCCAGAAAAATGGGTTTTGCTATGAAAAGAGATAGTGTGTATACGTCTAAACGCACTAACTTGGTGACAAGAGAAATTTTTGTTTGCAACAAGCAAAGAGGTCCTGGAGATAGAGACAATGCATCTAGGCAGAAAAAGAGCAACACTATAATAAAGACCAAGTGTGAAGTGAGAATGCAAATTAAGATGAATGGTACTAAATGGTTAGTTACTTTAGTTGATCTAAAACACAACCATCCACTCGTGCCGCCAAAGTGGCTGGTGAAGTTTATGCATTGCCATAAGAACATGACCGAGCAAGAGAGAGAATTTATTCAAATCCTTCAAAAAAACAAGGTGCCCCCAAGAAAGATCATGACTATATTTAGATCGCTTAGAGGGAGCTTCAGGAACATTCCGTTTGATGCCAAAGATTTGAGTAACATAAGGACTAAAGAGAGGAAGAAGCACAGAAATAAAGATATTGAGGAGTTGCTTGGGCTGTTCAAGAAAGTACAAAACAAGACACTTGGTTTGCCATACAGATTGCAACTAGATGATGATGGAACAGTAAGAAGTGTGTTCTGGACTGATCTTGTTGGTCGAATGAATTATAAGATGTTTGGAGATTATGTATCATTTGACACAACCTTCAGCACTAACATGTATAGTATGCCATTTGCTCCCATAATTAGCATTAACAACCATGGGGATACAATCTTATTTGTTGCGGCATTGCTTAAAGACCAGAAGGCGGAAACTTTCAAATGGTTGTTTGAAAGTTTATTGGAAGCAATGGATGGGAAAGCTCCAAAATGCATAATAACAGACCAGGCTGCTGCTATAAAGAAGGCAATAAAATAGGTGTTCCGTCATGCAGTTCACAGGTTTTGTAGGTGGCACATTGGTGAGGTGAGGAAGAAAAAACTAGGTACATACTTTTCTGCGAGAGGTGCTATGGGAGGTGAGATAAGAAGTGTCATCAAGAACCCATTTAATATTCTAGAATTTGAAACAGGGTGGAAACAGATTATAGCGAGGCATGATGCACAGGACAATGATCATTTGTCACTTTTGTGGGGCATTAGAGAACAGTGGGTGCCAGTGTACTTTAGTAATGATCTTTTTCCATTTTCATCCTCTACTGGGAGAAGTGAAAGTACTAGCAACCTGTTTAAGAACTATGTGCAACCAAAAGACACGATAATAAACTTTTTCAACATGTACCTGATCATACAGGAAAAGAATTCTAGTCTGCTTGATCGCCGTAGGTATGTTTCAGAGGAGACTCGACCATCGTACTGGGCACGCTATCCAATTGAGATAGCTGCTTCAAAGATATATACACGACCAATCTTTGGGAAGTTTCAAGATGAGTTAAGAAATGCTACAGCATATAAATTTAGAGAGGAAGTCCCTGGCAGACTGTATGTGGTGACTAGGGTTATAAAATATGATAAAGCTGAGTTTGATAAAGAGACCTACACAGTGACATTAAGTGCTGATGGGAACTGCTACGAATGTTCATGCAAAAAAATGAGTAGAGATGGCATACATTGTTGCCATGCTCTTAAAATTGCAATTCATAACAATGTGATAGAGATGCCAGATAGTTTTGTTAACATCTGATGGACAATTGCTGCAGATCAGATGCTTATGGACATGATTAACAAGCAGAAAGGGATCAATGACACTAATGAGAACATCGACAATGACAAGGGCACAAAGAGTTCAGTTCGCTATGCTATTATGATGAGCAAGATGTCGCAAGTTTGTAGCCGAATGTGTTCAGATGAAACATCATACACCTTATTCACGAGAGGGGTTGATGATCTTAAGAAATCAATAGATCAACAAAAACAGAAGAACAAGTTTGCGCAATGCTCTACAGGATCTACTCAACAGGTTGAAGCCGATCAACGAAAGGAGAAAAAGAAAGTTGTCCAACGATCTACAGCATCTAGACCTCCGGTTGAACTAGATAAAAGAAAAGAGAACAACAAAACTATCGAATGCTCTACAGGATCTAGACCGCTAGTTGAAGGAACCAATGTAACAACAGTGTTGAAAGACCCCCCTCAATCGCAAAATGCATCAGTGAATAGAGGAAACAGGTTTCTAAACGTTCATGAGAAGATTGTAGCTGCTCAGGAAAACAAGTCAAAAGTAAAGAAGTGTGGATGTTGTAAACTGCCTGGTCATACCAGAACAACATGCCCTTTGCTTATAAAAAGCCCTAACTCCGACCAACTTAACAATGAAAATTCCAGGGATAGCAAGAGAAAGAAAGTATCAAAGAAATCATTGTATTTGTGAGCGATGGTGTTTACAGTTCTATAGAAGTTTTATGCATATGAGATATTTATGTTGTTTTTCTATCTGTAAGGAAATTTATTGAGATGAAAGAGAACAAGAATTATGTAAAAAAAATATGTTAAAGAAGAGATGAAAACCTGCATAATCATTTTCTGGTATTTCTGAAATTCACTGGTTGTTTCCTTATTACCCTCATGACATATGATGTAGTACGTAATCTTCTGACGATGCTTATAAATATCCACCTTGTATTTTTGGGGTGAGGGGGACAACATGAAAAATGCGGGAAAACAGTAGTCAGATTTTAGGGGAGAAAAAGGCAAGTTGTTCGAAAAAATATATGCTACATGCTAACTGGGTTGGTTGGATGGCTTGGCACATTTTCCGTTTCCATTTGAGGTATTGATGTGTTTATCCAGCTCCCGCAGAACAATGTTGCTACTTGTTATTCGCGATAAAACAAGGGTTTGGATAGCCTTAGAGAAAAACAAAATAAATTTTACAAAATATTTTCCTACACTTCTTTGACATACATCCTTAATTGGTATGAGTTTTTTTTTCTTGTCTCTGCAGACTCCACTATAGTATCTAGCCCAGTTCTGAAGGAGGATATTCACAAGGTGTCCATGTCTTATGTTTAGCTCAGCTGCCTTTCCTCGTTGCCACACTAAAATCTTTATCACTTCTTATTATTAACCCAGACAACATTTTTCCTCCATGTTGCACAGATTTGTTTATTTTCACTTGGTATCTAAACTTATATAAAACTGACAAACTTAATTTATTGAGTTTTTAGGATTCTGTTTATTTCCAGCATGTATGTGATGAGTACAGACAAGAACTCTAGGTTTTCCAGACTTCAGTTATCACACAGTTGAAGATCACCTCATATACCTACTAATCTACTAGACCAAGTAGGCATAGTGTTGACCAAATTTGGTAATTCAAGGTATCGGAGATGAAGATAGAGTCGAGAAGAATCGGAGAGAATTAAAGAGATTAGATCGTTTCCGGAAACAGAGTGAGAATCGGCTATAGTCCGAATCGGCTGTGAATTGGATCGGCAGAGACAGAGTCGGACAAGGTTAGCCGATTTCAGCCGGTTTTGGTAATATGACTCGGTACACGTCATCGGGTTGTGTTAACGTGTTTCATATGGATTGCCATGCACGGGTAGAGTCCTGAGGAGGCAATTGTATCTATTAATTAGGATATTTTATGTAATTTCCCTATAGATATTCTCGGTAAGAGTCTGCCTAAGGGACTTGTTCGTTAGTTGGATTTGTATTAGGATAATATGAGTCGTATCCGTGATGGACAATGTTTCTATTTTCGGGTATAAATATAATCACGAGGTTTTGTAAATAATAACAACACACGTTCAATCAATCTCGGCGCATCGCCACCTTTGTTTCTACTTTTCGACAAGTTTGTGCTCTCGAGTCGTGCTGCATCAATTTGATCTTCGATGAAAAGGTATATCTTGTCATGGCGATTTGCATCATTGGGGCTAGTGCTTACATCTTTATGACACTCTAGTTCTATGTTGTGAATCTCCGAGTTATCATATACATTATATAATTTAAGTTGACAATGCAATCTTTTTGCATCGGCTGGATCCTTTTTAGGGTTTCGTCGATATCGGCTAGATTACTTTGTTGGTTTAGATTATATAATGTATCCACCATCCCTAAAAGACAACCATCAGCTTGATTCTTTAGATCTCATGCTTTTATTTATACTTAATGCTGCATTGGTTAAGTCCAACCTATTAAGTCGTATTTAGAATCATGATATCTAATTTGCTTTACGGTTGTTAATAAGGATAGTATCGGAGTTTCAGCCGATCTTACCTAATATAGATGTTTTACATCGTTTTATGCTTTGTTTAATGTTCTATATTTGCCACTTATATCAGGATCTAATCTAATATAAATATATTGAGCTTGATACCAATTTAATTGGTTGTAGTTGAATATATTTATCACTAGAGAATATCGTAGTATAAGGTTGTATCGGAGCTATAGTCGATACATGCTTAAATCTAGATATCGGCTATGACATTAATCTATATAATCGCTATTTCATGTTATCTTTAGACTTGAGCAATTTATACTGTCTCGATTCAGTTCGATCTATCCCAATTGCTTGTTTCTAAAGTAATATTGATCTATTGATTATGTAACATTAACATCTACAGCCGATATACTAGTTTTAGGATTACTTTTATCATTAACTCATACCTTACAGCCGATTCATGCTTTATTGCATCGGCTAGGTCACATACGATATGAAATCGGCCCTATGACCGATTGTCTATCGTTTACTGATACTCTTTGCATATTTTTCTTGTTGATTGCAGGATCAAATCAACTGGCACGCCCTAGAACCTAAAACCCTAATTTTGGACCTGCACTAGAGTAAAGCAAATCTCTCAGACCAGTGTGTGTTTTTTGCATCAATACATAGTAACATTGTTCTTTCACTAGATGCCAGGAAGTATTCTGTACAAAAGGTACTGTACTATCCATAGGAGATGTATCCATCATTTTGATTTATCTTTTGCACAAGATGTTGCAGGTCTTATGTACAGTTTGAACATAAACTTGTCATATTAGTATCAGTAAGAGTCATGTGGATTATAAAACATGGAGTTTGACATTTAAAAAATGGGTGTTCAGAATTATTATTAAAAAGATTGACTTTCATGATTTAATCCCCCCTAAATTACAACATTTAGGACTGATGTCTCTGTCTTAAACATAGGCCGAATAGATGCACAGGAAAAAAAGATTTAAAAAGCACTTACATTACATATCTGCGGTGCTCTTCTACCGTCCCATTGCTCCATGAACTTCATAACATAAACCCCACAATCATGCCTGGACAAAAAAAATGGATAAGTGGGTGCGGAGAAGAATGATTTTCTTGTTATAAAAAATACTTTTGCATCATATAAATGTACGTATAAGAAATACATATGTGCACATACATATTGTTTTGTTTGGGTACTTCTTGTATTACTACAGGGAAATTTGACTCATCCAACGGCGTTGACACTTTGACAACCAAATTCATTGCTTTCCTGAAGTTGTGGCACTGGATACACAGGGAAAAATACAGTAAAAAATGTATAGAGAAATAACTGATTAAATAGTGTTTAAATGCAACGAAAGAATCAGCTAGGAATAAAAAAATGGGGACATACAATTAAGTTTGTCATGTTAGAAGAAGTTGGGTTCATGTGCATTGAATTTAGAACATCAAACCGATTAGTCTTCAGATTGGCAACAATGAGCCACCAATGATGATTGTAGAATACTGGGAGCAGGATCTGACGAAAAAAAGGAAAAAAAGAGAAAGAAGTGTGAGAACTGTAACTAGAGAATATATCTAAAAAAATATTGAACAAAAATTACAAAAAGGTATACCATCTGTAGTTTATTTAATTCGATGCGAACTCGTCTTAGCTGAAGTGCAGCTTGTAGTTCATCAAGGCATAGATTATTTGATTTGAACTTATCATGTGCACACATTTTGTTTTATAAAAAAATAGTTACACAGAGAAAATGATAGATAGGGAAAATTTTTTGAGCAAGTAAATTTGTTGACATGCAAAAAACACATTTATGAAAAACAATAAAAGAAAAGAAAAAAGGAAGAAAAATATTAGAAAGAAACATGATAATATATTTCTGTTAGTGCTGGAAGGGATGGCTCTCATTAGGCGCTCTTCAAGTTCTAGTGGGCAATTTTCCAAACATGTACCAGGACACTTCCTTTTGTTCCTGTCAGGGCTGCTCTTGCTAGTAGATGCCAATTTTTCCTGACAGCTCTTGCTAGTAGATGCCAATTTTTCTTTAGGTTGTTGTGTCTTGGTAAATACAAAAATATATAAATTAGATATAAAACATATGGAAAGCATGTGTCTTAGTTGAGCTAACAAAAATAAGTGGAAGGAAACGACAAAAAAACAAACCCAAATTTGATATGATAAAAAATGTACGGCCATTATTAGCAAGATATACTCACTAAAATAACTCCAGAATTACAACCAGACACCAGTTTCTCAAAAAAGTTCATGACATTGTCATTGAATGCAGGCAACCATGGTTCACAAACATCAATTCCCATCTCAGGTTTATTGATATGTTTAAAATAACCAACCTATATAGAAAGATTTCGAACAAAAATCTTATGGAGAATATGACAAAAAAAGGAAAAAGTTTGTAAAAGAAAATTTTGAAATATAGGAGATATTACTTACCACAATGACAAATATGCAACCCCCAAGAGAGCTTGACTTTTGTTTACCAATCTCATTAGCTTTTTCTATTGAATTTTGAAAACTTTGAATATTATGAATGATACAGTTCAGAACAAGCAAGCACCAATTATATTTCTTGATATCCTTGACTACAGCTATCCCAGAGTAATAGCGTTTGCTTGCATTGGCTAGACTTGATGGGTAGAGAAAAATCGCAGGAGCAATCATCAAGAAAATCCTTATGAAACTATCATCGCTCAGCTTATTTTTCAACAACCTAATTAGATGGTCAACTGTTGATGCTACACTGCTTGTACCTATGTTAGATCTGACAATGTCCAAAAATTCCTCAGACTATCATTGTCTGACAATTTTACAGTCCTTGTGCTCAGATCAAACTTCTATGCTAAAGTAGCAGCAATGGACCTAGGAAGTTTTGAGCACTGCAGCTCTGCCAACGTACCAAAACCATGATGACGCAGAAGCCTTTTCTGGTGCGGATTTAGACTATCAACAATCATTTTCAACTTAGGGAGAGAGAATCTTGTTGTTATATTCCTGGTTGATAGCTAGCAAAGCAATAAAAAAGCACAATAAGATATCATGTTTATATGCAAAAATAATTCATGACTCATGTAGGTCAATAAAAATTTTCAATATTTTTAAATGCAACATGATGCAAAAAAAGAAATTAGACATAAAACTTTATGCTTACAAATTTTACACACAAACATTCTGCCTGTGAACTTTATACTTACAAAGTTTATAGTTGCAAAAACTTTATACTTGCGAACATTCTACTTAAAACTTTATACTTCGAAACAATATAAACACAAAAATTCACGGGGGGTGAAAACAAAACATGTGTATTCATATGAAAGCGCACATTGACAAAAAAAGGATAGAAAGAAGATGATTTGGCAACAGCAACCTGGTGTGCAGTTTTGACACGATCATGTGATGGAATAGCGGAAATTGAGCCTAAATGCAAGGATGTACTACAACTGGACAGCACATAACAATGGAAGCTCATCATATCAATGCACAATCAAAGAAACAAACAAATTATATAGTTGCGGTTGCAGCGCACCCACCCAATGATTTATCTGACTGTACAACTCCACACGACACTGCCTTCTACTTGAGCCATGTTTTGCAACTCAACCAGAAACTTGAGATGAATATATGCATTTTACTCCAAAATCTACTAACATCTGCAGGAAATCAACTAGCGTGGTCTCTCCATGGCAAATACGAATCCTAGCTTGGCGCCTCGGATTTGACCACAAGGTGAAAACAATACGAATCTGCAGGAAATCACAGTGTCTCGCCGCTAAACTCCATGGTGAAGACAAATCCCGGCTGGTGCTTACTCCCGCGCCACCAAATCCGAGCTCGTCGAGCTTGCCGGCAACCTCTGCCTCCCCCGCGCGGCCCTTCCCCCAAATATGGTGGCCCGGATTCGAGCTCACCAGCAACTTCACCAACCTCCCGGGGCTCTCACCCATAATCTCGCCACTGACCTCCGCTTCTTGTGCAGCCTTTCCCCCAAGCTTGCTGCCTGGAACCAAACTCGCCGATGACCTCCATCTCCTACCGATGTACCATACCATAAAATCCTCTCAACTAAAACAAAGCGGGAGCAACAAATCCAATCGAAAAAAAGATCCCCTCGGGGAGATCCCGCGATGTTATGGCGATAGACAAAAACGCCATGGAACTAAAAATGAAAATGCCAAATCAAATCGAACAAGCTCAGGGAAAAAAATCACTAAAGAAATTGAAACCCTAACCACAATGACAGAGGAATTGGGATACTGGAGGAGATAATGAAACAAATCTCATTGCTTTGGACAAAAAAATCACCGGAGAATCATCGGAGAAACCGAAATCGCCAGCAAGGGAGAAGATGATTTGGGAATCGTGGATGGAGAAGAGGCGGAGAGAAAAAACCAAATACTTTTCTGCTTCCGCTTCTGTTTTTGATAAGGGCGATAAAAAAAGAAAGGCAAACGAAAGGGCCAAGCCCAATATAACACAAAGAAGTCTAAGACAGAAGATAGAAAGGAGAGGACTAGTGGTTGGGCCAGAAACGGAAGGGGAAATCGATCGCTCGGCTTTCATCCCAGCGATTGATCGCTTATTAGGATTTTCGGTAGTTGTTAGAATGCACCAACGGACGTGTGCCATATCAGAAAAAACGCTCTCTAGAAGGGCGATTTTTTTAAAAACGCCCTCCTAAGGATGTTAGGGGTGTAGATTTGTAAAACTTTGAAAATTTTATTTTTTAAATATTTTAATAAGTAAAATTAAAAATTAAAAAATTCCTCCGGTGAGAGGGGCAGCACAGGCTCAAGCGGAACGGTTGTGGCCGTTCGCAGTTTGAGGCGAATAGGGAAATGAGCTACAGTGGGGCTCGGCTTGGCCTAGAGGCTTGTCGGGCCAGCTTGGAAGTCCAGGCTGATCTGGGTTGGAAACGATGCAGGCTAGCTTGCTGGGCCGGGTGGAAGAGGAGAAAAGGAAAAGAACAGGCCGGAAAGAAGTGGGCCTTTAATGGAATTTGGGAATTTTTTTGTTTTTAATTTTATTTATTAAAAGATTTACAAAAACAATTTTCTATTTTGGAAATTTACAAAACTAGTCACCTTCCGCGCTCTGGGAGGTGATATTTAAAAATCGCCCTCCCAGAGAACGAGTTTTCCTACGTGGCACATGGCCGTTGGCCGTGACCTAACGGCCGGCCAACTGGGCCGCAAAAAATTTGCAGGCGGCCCCCTTACCGCCCTCCCAGAGGGCGATTTTTTGCTAGAGGGAGCCACCTACAAAAGTTCTGGGAGGGTGGCCTAGATGTTTTGCAGGTGGCCCCTTGCCGCCCTCCAAGAGGGTGATTTTTCGCTCGCCTCGAACAGTGCTGGCAGGGTGGACTTGGTTTTTTTGCATGCGACCCCCTTCTGCTCTCCCAGAGAGCGTTTTTTCACTATTTATGTTGTTTTAATTTTTTCGCTGTTTATGTTATTATTTTGCATTGTTTTGATAACGAACGAAGCATTTGCAGTTGCAATGATTTATTTCTCACTCGGATTAGACCCCTAGAAGGGGGTTTTGTTACATCTAAACTATTAGTTAGGTAAGTTGCGTATAAATTTCGCTTAAATTGAATCATGTAATAATGTGCACAATTGAAGGTAGAATTTAGGAAAATATAAGCATTTACTTAGAAATATGAAGGAATAGAACACATTGGGGCATCAAAGGAACTTTGTAAATTGAAAGGATACAATCTCATTAATTTGTAATTCGTGACGCATACAATAACACACCATCATAATTAAACATCATTATGATAAAATAGTTCAGAACTATCATCGATACACGACACTAATTTGTCGGTTCCGACGAAGCGATCCTGTGGTTATCTACGGTCCCGTTCTGCGTCGTTCATCGAGTATTGCATTTTCTTGATGCTTCAATCCCTGGTACTCTACTTGTGTTTCACACTCAGTTACCTTTTGGCCATCATATGTTGGAGTGACATTGTCGATCCACAAGGTGAATCGACACATCCTTGGATTGCCCTGAGAAATAGACGTAGTTAGTCAGTTAGGGTAGTAATATTATGTAGATCATAGTGAAATTGGAAAAAGTAAGACGTACAACGAAGTTGTTGTCTACGTTGGGGCAAATGAAGTATCTCATGCCAAAAGTTTGTTCTACAAAGGAGGTAGCCACCTGACAGCGATCTCTACAACCATACTTTGGAAGCTCCGACCATTTGGGTAAACCTAATGGATTGTGCCTCCAGTTTAAGCTTGCAATTTCTACCCGACGTTCGTACTCCATCCATGCATGAATGAATTGTCTTGTCGGCTCAGGTTGCGTTATCGTTTCACCGATGGGGGTCACTTCACCGCATCGATCCACTATACGAACTGACATTTCCTTACATCCTCCTGTTTGTACAATTTTATTAGCTACATTAAGTGCTTGAAAGTAGTGGTTAGTGGCAACCAAAAACTATTACTTACAACGAAATCGTCGTCAACAATGTTAGGACAAACGAAACATCTTTATCCTCGAGTTCGTTGTCTTACGGAACTTATCACCTGACGGTCATCACAATGACACTCTGGACGTTCCCTCCATGTAGGTAGTCCCAGGGGATTTACCTGTCATTCTAAAGCCTCTGCAGCAATTCACCTTTCATGCTCATCCTTCCGCCTAAGGTAGTCCGATCTTGTTTCACTACGTGAATATCGACGCGTGCCGTCGTTTTGTGGGTTGTTGTTGATGACTAAATTTGGTAATTCAAGTATCGGAGATGAAGATAGAAACAAACAGAATCGAAGAGATTAGATCGTATCGGAAACAGAGTGAGAATCGGCTGTAGTCCGAATCGGCTGCGGGCTGGATCGGCAGAATCAGGATCGGACGAGATTAGCCGATTGAGCCGATTTCGGTAACATGATTCGGTATATGTCACCGGGTTGCGTTAATGTGTTTCGTACGGATTGCCATGAACGGATAGAGTCCTGAAGAGGCAATTGTATCTATTAATTAGGTTATTTTATGTAATTTCCTTATAGATATTCTCGGTAAGAGTCCGCCTAAGGGACTTGTTCGTTAGTTGGATTTGTATTAGGTTATTATGAGTCGTGTCCGTGATGGACAATGTTTGTATTTTCGGGTATAAATATAATCCCAAGGTCTTGTAAATAATAACAACACACGTTCAATCAATCTCGGCGCATCGCCACCTTTGTTTTCTACATTTCAACAAGTTTGTGCTCTCGAGTCGTGCTGCATCAATTTGATCTTCGACGAAAAGATATATCTTGTCATGGCGATTTGCATCATTAGAGTTAGTGCTTACATCTCTATGATACTCTAGTTCTATGTTGTGAATCTCCGAGTTATCATATATATTATATAATTTAAATCGACAATGCAATCTACTTGCATCGGCTAGATCCTTTTTAGGGTTTCTTCGATATCAGTTAGATTACTTCGTTGATTTAGATTATATAACGTATCAACCATCCTGAAAAGACGATCATCGGTTTCATTCTCTAGATTCCATGCTTCTCTGTATACTTAATGTTGCATTGGTTAAGTCCAACCTATTAAGTTGTACTTAGAATCATGATATCTAGCCTGCCTCATGGTCATTAATAAGGATAGTATCGGGGTTTCAGCCGATCTTACCTGATATAGATGTTTTACATTGTTTTATGCTTTGTTTAATGTTCTATATCTGCCCCTTATATCAGGATCTAACCTAATATAAATATATTGAGCTTGATACCAATTTAATTGGTTATAGTTAAATGTATTTATTACTAGAGAATATCCTAATATAAGGTTGTATCGGAGCTATAGCCGATACATACCTAAATCTAGATATCGGCTATGACATGAGTATATATAATCACTATCTCATGTTATTTTTAGATTTAAGCAGTTTATACTATCTCGGTTCAGTCCGATCTATCTCAATTGCTTACTTCTAAAATAACATTGATGTATTGATTATATAATATTAATCTCTACAGCCGATATACTAGTTTTAGAGTTAGTTTTACCAATGGTTATACCTTACAGCCGATTCATGCTTTATTGCATCGGCTAGGTCACATACGATATGAAATCGGCCATCTGGCTGATTGTCTATCGTTTACTGATTTTCTTTGCATATTTCTTCTTGTTCATTGCAGGATCAAATCAACTGGCACGCCCTTGAACCCAAAAGCTTAATTTTGGACCTGCACTAGAGTAAAGCAAATCTCTCAGGCCAGTGTGTGTTTTTTGCATCAACAGTTGTCCGTATCAACCTAGTCAATGAAGTTGCACACCATACGGTATGTCTGCGGTAGATGTCATGATGTTTTACAAACAAGTTAGCATTTTATGTATTGACTACAGTTAACTTAAGTTGGAAAACATGAATTATACCTGATCAATGTTTTGGCATTGGAAGAATCTCTTGCCTCGAGTTTGTACCATGAGTGATGTCTTAAGTATGCATCGATCCCCACAGACGCACAATGGACGATCACACCATGGTGGAAACCAACCGGCCACAGGATCGCTTCGCTAGTTGAGATCCTCAAGAAATTCAGCTTCCATTGTGTGAATATGTGTGAAAATTTGAAAGATGATATGTAGGGCTTATAATCCTCTTGTCTATTTTATAGTGGAGGAATCAATGGTACAGTTGGTCGTAACGATAGTGAGTGGTATCAACGGTATGTGATCGTGACTACTCGAAGGCGGTATTGTGGTTGTCTATTGCGGTTCACTATGTGACCAAATGTACCCGCCGACCACGCGCCGAGCAGGATTCACTTCATCGGAGTAAGCATCGTCGAAAGTTGATTGTGACTACTCATATGACTACTTTTTCTGCGTATTGTGGTTTAGTGTCCAATTGTGAGAAATGTTGATTGTGACTACTCAAACAGGTACTGTGTGTATCGTCCCAAGTTTGTTGGGGTATGCATCAGTATTCGTAGCAGCGTACGTGGGACATGAATGAAGTTGTCAGTGATTAAAGAGAATGACACTGCAGTAGTATGTCCTAATATAATACAAGGGCAAAGTAATACAAACCACAAGAACAGTACAAACTACAGTCGAAGAGGTGGACCACTACTGTCGCGGCCTCTTACCCCTATCCCTCCTACCCTGGGCCCTAACGTGTCCTTGGGAGTACGTCAGACGGTCCAGTGGTACGGCACGTCCTGCCCGTCCCTCCGGCACCGGTGTGACCTCAGGCTACTCCTGCGTGTGAGGTGGTGGAGCTCCGCCAAGCTGTGAGGAGCCGAGTATCTCCTGGTCTAGCTCGACGTCCAAGTCGTCGTCGTAGAAATGGTCACTAGGACCAGAGCCGCTCGCGTGCGAGGAAGAGGCTCCTGCACCAAAGATCCCTACCTGAAAGCCTATTGGACAAAGAACATAATGTGTTTCAACTTTAATAACACTTGGGACAACCAGTACAATTGGTATAAGTAACGAAAGACGCATGCTCACAGGGATGGAAGCGCGGCTGCATCTCCGGATGAGGGAACGACGCTCGGTGCGAGGAACTGCTCGCCGCGGCAAAGGCGCCTGAAGGCATACGGGGACCTGCGAGGCAAGCATTGGATTCTATGACATGTTCATGTAGTACAGAATAAGAAAAACACATTATGTAACTAACCTCTGGGCGAAATGTGACACGTACACATCGGGAAGAATGCCACAATCACCGGCTGCAGCAAGTACGTGAGAGCAAGGTAGGTGTAGAAGCTTTGGCTTCATACAGCTGCAACGGCAGCCGCCATCCGCCTTAAGCACACATTCCTATAATGCTTGCTTGTGGTAGATACCACGCCGGCTCCTATCAACACACATTACTTCATACCGATGAACTTTTGTGCCTTGAGGAACAACTCTATGCCTCTGTGCCTTAGATATCTTATCTTCCATATACTTAGTGACTACACCACCAAATATCATGTTCTTGTCTGCCATTGAGAGACCAATTTTCTTGTATCGATCCCTGAAGTAGGCCTGTGTGCCGTGAAGGATAAATTCAACAATACCAACCAATGGGAGTCCTCGCACTCCTCGCATTACCCAGTTGTACACCTCTACCAAATTAGTTGTCATTATGTCATATCGTGAACCATCGGTGTCGAAAAGCAAAGGTCACTTCTCCTTTGGTTCATTCTCAATCCAATGAGTGAAATTTCTGATAGAGGATGCCGATTTCCTTCTCATTGTGGGTGGGTCATCATGTAGTGCACCTAGTGGTACTGGAGGCTCGTCACCCTCAACTTGTGGGTGGCGAGATTGTTTATCTATTTGCTTCGTTGTCAACTTATCCAACCTTCTCCACAACTCATTAAATTTCTTCTCTTGATTCTGTGCACACAATCTCTTGAAAAGATCCATCAGATGCTTGTTCTTAAATTGCTTGTAAAAATTGGCACCCATGTGACGCATGAACCACCTACTCCGCAGATCGGCCCACCTAGCTGGAAGTCCCTTCTCTTCCCAATCGTTCTTCAAGTAGTCAATAGCCCTTAGCATGCCTGCATGATGATCATGTATGAGGCAAACATTGGGCCTCATACGCAAGATTGCACTGTGCAATCTCTCTCCAGGAACCAGTACCAGCTTTCAGTGTTCTCATTCTTCACAAATGCAAATGCCATAGGTAACACCTGATGTTACCATCAGCTCCAATCACTGTCAGTATCTGATCTCTGTATTTACTGGTTAGAAATGTTCCATCTATGCATAGCACAGGACGATAGTGCACGAAAGCGTTGGTGCAAGCACCCAATGAGAAAAAGGTTCTTTGCAGCACACTCTTGGTAGGATCATCAACAGATGGAAATGTATGAATGTCGTAGTAAGTACTACTATTCCTCTGGGCAATGCAGGCTAACAAACGAGGTAAATTATCATAGGATGCTTCAAATGTGCCATACCTCATCTCTAAAATCTTTTGTTTCGCCCTCCAGGCCTCAGCGTAGCTTATGGCGTACTTGAATTTGTCTTCAATTTGACTAATAATTGATCGTGGTTCAAACCCATTGTTGCAGACAACACTGCTGTATATCTCACTTGCAATAAACGCTGAAATGATATTGCGGTGATACTACTCCACCCCTTGTAAGTGGCACTGGTGCTCGGTCACAATGCTAACTTTCCAATAATTATTCCATTTACCCTTATAAGCATGAACACGCCATGGACAATCTTCCTTCATGCACCTTACTTCGTACACATAATTGGTTGACTTGACCACCCTAAACTCTCTCTGCAATGAGACCGCCCAATGCTTGACCGCCTCCTTCATATCCTCCTTATGAGCATACCTATCACCCTGAATAACCTCGTTCTCCTTGTATTCCCAGGGTACATGATGCCCTTCTGAGATAACAAGTCCCAAAAAGTCCTCATTTGTCCAATCAGTGGACATTACATCACCTTCCTCATCGGATGATGCATCGCCCTCCGCTTGCTCGTTATCCGTATCTTCCCTCTCCATTTCATCAACGATTATTCCGACTCTCTCCCCCTCATCTGCCACGCCCATGGTTTGCACGACCCTTGTTTGATTTTCCTCATTCTCCACATGACTGGGACCCTCAACATCCTCGGTTTCCATTGCAACATTTGTATCATTTTCATGCACCAACACAAATATAACAAGGGGCCATGACCATTCAAAGGCCATCTCGACATACCTTCTCCAACCATCAGTGTTATCCATCGGCATTAGTTCTCAAAAATAACCTTCAGTTGCACGACTCACTACAACAGATACTAACAATGTGTTCACTTCTGGGACTATTCTAAATCCTCGCATCAACCAACTATAAATTGACTGAAATGTTCTCTTGGCAGGCCTATCAATGCCCTTCGATGTCATTCTAAAATCTGACAGATGAACACCATCTGGACCAAATCTAAGGTTGCCTTGACCGTAAACTAACTGAAATATGACCTCATTTGACATTGTTCCTGATGAAAAAAAAGTAGGACGACTAAGTTCATATTCATGTATATGTACTACGCCATATGGTACAGTTTTTAGAAATAAATTGTCTGTCCTTGGTCTCAAATTCAACAAATAGGGTGTACACTTCAGATCTACCATCTAACTATAATATATTCTCAAATTTCCATTATGCCCTGAGTCCAAAATGCCCGAAGTCGTATTCCCTTGTTCTTAAATTATACAAATATATTATGTGATCCAGATCTACTAAAATATACAGTTCTAAAACTAAAATGTTACAAAATTTACAAACACAATACGATATAATGTATTTACCTACGATTGAGTCAACAAATCGGCAGGGCTTTGCCACTCTCCTTCTGCTCCCCCTCAGCTCTCCCTTCTTCTCTTTTTGTTGATTTAGCGTGAATATAATGAAAAATTGGAGAGGGTGGAGGGCTTTTATACCCGGAGGGGAAAAAATCGCCCTCCCAGAGAGCAGCTATGGGGCCGCCTGCAAAATGTCAGGCCCCCTTGCTGCTCTTTTGCAGGCGGCCCCTCCGCAGAGCGAAAAAACACCCTCTCAAAGGGCGGCAAGGGGCCGCCTGCAAAACGACCAAGGCGCCTCGCTGCCCTTTTGCAAGCGCCCCCTGCACAGCAAAAAATAACCCTCTGCGAGGGTGGCAAGGGGGCCGCCTGCAAAAGGCGACTACCCGTTGGCCGGCTGTTAGGCCATAGCCAACGGTCGTGTGCCACGCAGGAAAACTCACC
This sequence comes from Oryza punctata, assembly GCA_000573905.2. Lineage (NCBI taxonomy): Eukaryota > Viridiplantae > Streptophyta > Magnoliopsida > Poales > Poaceae > Oryza > Oryza punctata. Next base: position 9,957,261 of record CM002499.2, on the reverse strand, counting down.
CTCTAGGAGGGTGACAGAGGACAGTAGACGACTAGTTTTGTAAATCTTCAAAATAGAAAATTATTTTTCTAAATCTTTTAATAAATAAAATTAAAAATAAAAAAATTCTGGAATTTGGTGGGTTAGCGCTAGGTCTAGATGGGCTGGGCTAGTCCAACTGGTGCCGAATATTAGACTTTTTATGAAAAGTTTTTATATTAATTCTTAAAGATTTAATCCATAAAAATGTTTTAGAGATAATTAATATGTTTCTTTTATTTGTAAAATAATTCATTAAAGGATATTAATTCATAATCATGGTTCTTTAATAAATATTATTTGAATTTGATAATTATATTTAGAACTTGAATTTAATTCTTTTTAGATTGTTTTGGCATTGACACAATAGAAAAAGAAAATAAAACCTAATAAATACTACCAGCACAAGGAAATTTCGAAAAAGGATTTTAATTATTTAAAATATTTGTTTTCGTATTTTAGATTTGGTATTTTTAGGGTATTACGGAAGCGAGTATCATGTGTTTCCAAATATGGGAATTTTGATTTTAGTGTTTTTGAAAGATGAGGAGGAGTTGGTTCTGCCTGCGACGATATAATATAATGGCCATGCATGGTGTGGTAGCATTAAGGAAGACGACGGGAGACGATTGGTCATGGAGCGGCTGCAGCGTTAGGCGGCTGCTTTCTAGCTAAATGATCACTGATGAACCAGTAGGAAACATGAACGGAAACATTTGCAACTTAATGGAAGAAAATCGATATCCTCAATCTGAATAAAGAAAATAAGATTATACAGAACGATTTGATACCATTAATAAATGGTACATTATCGCACCCAGAAGGTAAGATGAATATTTCGTTAATGTCGAATCAGTACTACCTTCTCTATAAGTAGTAATCCTAAATCATCCACCTGATGATCGAATGAATCCATATATCCACCATTAATTGGCGGCTGAGACCGAGATCAACATGAATGTGACGTTCCAGATGTGGGCGGGAGGAGCGCTCCCGGGTGCTAAGAAGGGACGATCGTTCACGGCGGAGATCTGGTTCACGTCGTCGTTGCAGCAGATGAAGAAGGCCGTGATGAATCAGGAAGGGATCCCCGTGGAGCACCAGCGGCTCTTCTTCGGCGGCGTCGAGCTGCAGGAGAAGGGCGACGACACTACCAAGGAGTACTCCATCGTGCAGGGCTCCACCATCGATCTCCTCATACCGCACCGCTACCGCGGCGCCGCCGCCAATCGCTGATTAAGCTAAGGCAGCGGACGTGGTCGGCGTAGTAAAATGGAGGTTATAGTTCATGTTGCTGGTTAATTAGGGCATCAAGCACATACGCTGCATATGCAATATAATAATGCATGTGCATGCATAAATAAATTGGTATGGTTTTGTTGCAATTGTTACGTAAGGCAGAGGCCGGAAGTAGTCGATCCCAAATAAATATTTCGCGTCGTCAATCCATAGCTGGATTATTGTATTACTGCATGCATTTATTGAGTTTACAAGTGGTATATATACCATTATATCCATACTTTTTTTTTTATCGACCGTTACATCCATAGCTGGTTTATTAGCTAGCCTAGGTACCACAGATCATGTTGACCTATCAAAGATAATCTGTTAAGGGTGTCCTGGTCTATAGTAGTGACTCCGTTTTACGCGGTAAACGGTGGTGAGGCCTAGGAAGGAAAAAGGGAGACGATGGCTATGCCCTATCAGTACTACTACTCCACTGAATGTCATAGTTCGTGCGCGCATAGATAGTTTCTGATCTCTCGTCAGGACTCATCGTCGCAGCCGCAACTAAACCACGACTACGACCAGCCACCGGCGGCGCAGCTAGCGGTCGCGCTTTGAGTCGAGAACCTGCAGCACCGTCTTGCCACGATCATCGCCCGTCATCCGGACAAAAGTCTGATATACGCCAGCAAAGATTGTTGGGAGTATTGTATTTGATATGAGCTGCTGTTAGTTGTACTGAGCAGCGCAGGTACGGATCAGTTGCCCCCCTTATTGCTTTTAGCTGCAAATGTATTAATTCATCCGATCAAATCTAATTTACATGTTTGTCAACTAATATATATGTGTGCAGTATGCATTCACTAATTTGCACATATGCGACTACTGACTAATAGTAATATACAACTAAATAAAATTGATTATACAAGTCTTTAACTTGTTACCCGTGTGTTGCAAAAGAGAATATATTCTTCCTCCATCCAAAAATGTAAAATATATTTCATTTATTTGTTTTTCCAAAAGAGAGGGTCATATATTAGTCTCCATGTGTTAAATTAATTGTTGACCAGAACCAAACAAACCATGTTACATGCTCATTGGTTACCTGCATTCATATAGTTCTTCGGGTTTGTTATATGGGGATGACTTAATTCCTCCTTGATTTTGGTGATAAATATGGAGGAAGTACTTATGTCCAATTTGTTAAGCAATTTGAAAGGTGTATAGTTTTACTCGAGTAGGTTTAGATAAAGGGAAACAATTTTAAACTCTCGAGTGGATATCCACTCGTTGTTTGTATGTCACCAAATAATTATGAAAAAAATATAAATATTTAACAAGATAGATTAATATGTGATAAATCACTTCACAAACATGCAAGGTCGAATTTAACTTCCACAAGTTGCAACGACAAAATAAATTTGACTGCAAATATATGTTACCACAGTTTAATTTGTTTTTTGCAATTTGTAGAAGATAAATTTTACCTTGAATGTTTGTGAAGTGACTTATCATATATTAATCTATCTTGTTAAATTTTTTCAAATTTTTTCATAACCATTTAGGTGACATTCAAACAACCAGGGAAGTCCTCTCGAGAGTTTGGAATCCACTCCCTTAGATAAATCATAATTTTAACATTTTGAGTGATATATTGATATATGGAATTGATTGATAGAATTATATTTTTTTTCTAGGAGAGAACTCTTAAGGCATGTTTCAACTTTCTTACACAATTAACTACCATATTAAAAATTTTAGGTGTGTTACATTTTACACCAAAATTACTCTATGGTTGTACGAGCACGACGACATGTGGTTGCACCATAAAGTTCAGATCAATGGCGCCCTAATGACGCACTAAGTGAAGTTGACTAAACTAAGCTCAAGCACATAGCAAAAAGGGAGCACACAACTCAATGTGGGTCAATCATAAGGACACACATAGGTGGCTTACCTCCTAGGTTCACACAGATTCACCATCACCCCAATCAAATATTTTCAACCAGTTGATTACTACAGGGTGCAACACATGCAATCAAGAAGATAGCACACAACCACATAGTTTATATAAAATATATGATAAGTAGATAATTAATCAATATTATATTTTGCTTGTAAAAGTAGTGTGAGCAGGGCTAAGCATGTGTAACTACCGTGAGTCAATACCCATATTTGACTCTCATCCAAACTAGGGTGACAAATAATAAAGGATAATCAACAATAATTCAAGGCATGGATAGGACATAACTAACCAATAAGATTTGTAAAACAAAACAATGCATATAATTTAAATACAAAAATATTTGCAAACTAGGTACAACATGTTCAAGGTTCAAGGGTACACTTGCCTTTTCCCATGAGATCATTGGACTGAACTTCTCTTGCAACAGAGACCTCCTCGGCAACAGCTTAGAGCTCTTTTTTAAAGTATTCAGGAAAAAGAATGTATTGAATCCAAATTCGCACAGAGGAGATATGACCAATAGAGGATTGAATTCAGAGAACATTTTCATGGAGAAGTAAAGGAATATTTGTGAAATGATTCTCTGCGGTTTTCTGAAATAAAAGATTATTATTGGAGAAACGACAAGCACGATCCACCAATTAGTAGGATCGCTTATGTGGATGACACAAAGCGCGGGATGCTGGTGAGAGTGATGGCATGACAGAAGACATGGCATGTGAAGCAGCGCCGGTTTGAGTTAGGGGATGCAAATGGCGAGAGTGAGCAGTTGCGGTGACTCGGTGAAGCTAAATAGTGATGAGGGCAGCTGCCATGACAGAGGAAATGACAACCATAGTGCTACGACCGGGTCATTGATGGTGCCGACGATGAGCAGGAGCAAGAAGCAAGCTCTCGTAACACGAGGTCTCAACAAGAAGACGACACAGCAGCTGTGTCTCGAGTTCCCAAGGATAGTGACAGACTAAAAACGGGATGACACCCATGTGGGGTAGCTCGTCCACCCAGCTGCTATGTTGATTTCTCCAAACTTGCGACAAGAGGGCAAGGGAGCAGTGCAACAAGGCGGTGGGATCTCTGCATTCATGAATAATAAAAGAAAAAAGGGGCAGCAGCACTGGGAAGAAGAAGAGACACAGAGCACGTAGTAGAGGATGGGGATGTTGGACGCCGGAAGGGAGGAGGATGGTAGAGGCAGCACACGGGACAACGACGGGTAGTTGACAACGTGGCGTTGGCGAGGATGATAGGGGTGGCAGGTCCGGTCCTTTGGATGGTTGGAACAATGATCATGCACGCAGCCACTGGGACGGTGTGGGAAGAAATAGAGTTGTGGTCCACGTCGATAGTTTCATCGGAAGATGGAAATTTTATGGAAAAGCTGAATGGATTTTCAGGAACATTTTCTGAAATATTCGGAATATTAACGAACTATATTTTTGTGGATGAACAAGTAGGGTCCATGAGACATACTCAGAGGGAAGTTTCGGAGATGGGACAAGTGGGATTTATCCAAAGAGGGAGATTAACAGTGGTGCGTGCACGTGCACACTGTGACCGCAGTGACGACGCAACACGCGAGCAAGGTGATGAGGCAGGGGTGATGGACAGCGATATCGAAGCGGAGGTGCTGGATGAGGTCAAGGAAGTTGTCCAATGGACCGGTGGTGCAGAGTTCATGGATGAGACACACTCGCTGGTGGCTCGGTGTGAGGCGGTACTAGGGATGGTGGGGAGGAGACTGGGAGAGGAGAAGACGATGGCACGGTACTACTTCGGTAATGAAAACGGTGACAATGGTGGCAACCACGGCAGCGAGGAGGCAGCAGCAACGTTCCGGTGTGAGCATGAAGGAGTAGACAGAGAAGATAGTGACAACAGCTCGAGCTCCCGAAGAGGCTGCCTCCTGAAGATGGCTGCTGCACTGGAAACAGAGCGATGATGATGCTGGCTCAATGTCACTGGGAGGCTGCTCGTGCTTGCATCGATGATGGCAACGATGCCATTGACGGTTTTGTGTAGGCGGCAAAGAGAAGCAGCAAGGAATACAACAGTGTCTCTGGTATTCATTCACCCGAGGCAACGGTGTAGCAGAACCGCAGCAAAACGGTGTGTGGGGACCCAAAATAGAATCTCCTATGTATAAGTGCTAGTCCTGCATCAAGCTAATTAACATACACAGACACAAAGATTATATCACAACTAACATCATGAAGGAAACCTAATATATATTAATAAAGTAGCTGTGATAAACCTTATGGTTAGAGTTTACATTTATTCTGCTACGAAGGGTCTAAGGAAAACAATAAAATACCAGCGGAAATAAGATAAACGTGTAGTAATTCCATTCGACTTATCACAGGCAGTCAACTGGGACAAACGATAATTTTCTCTTTGTCAGTAGCAAACTGCTCAGGAAACAACGGAAACCTTTCTTCTGGAATTGGAGAAATTACAAGGTGAGTACTTGGAATACTCAACAAGTACACGAAAATATGCATATGCAAGGCTAACAATAAAGGCAATGGCTATTTTACATAACAAAGCAATTTGCAGGCATAAATAATTTATAAACAGAGGTTTAAAACAATATTTATAAATAACGGGTGTTACTAACAAACCATCCACACAGGATCTGTCCACACAGGACCACTTAACTATATTCATTAACCTGCACATAGCTCATTCCCAGTTTTCAAAAACTACCCCTCATGAGATATCACCAACATGTCCATTACCACGGACGCGACTATTAGAATGTATTAGTTTATCACTCTGCAGAGATTGTACAACTTGACCCACAAGATACATCATCCTTTCAACGGCCATGCGTAAGTGTCACACTTCAGGTTGTGTGCGGCCAATGAGTCTGTAACTAGGCTTCGTAGAAACTCCACCCCAACACTTTCTTCCCCCATGAGGCATCATTCCCTCACACATACAAGAAAGTACCCATGGTTATCCTTAACTCCTATCATCTAGCCACCTAGACCGACAGTGGTAAGACTCGGAATCCTACTGGGCCAGGTTCTTTCCATGAGAACATGTAGTTGCACATTAGGCATAGATCAATGCCTTATGAAGTGAAGTCTTGAATTGGTCAGAGCAACTTGCGAAACTACAATATCACACAACTCAATAGTAGGCTCACACAGAGAACATACCTAGCAACGATCAGATAGATACATTACCACCTAACTAAGTTCACACAGAACCACCCTTCACCCCTGTCCAAAATGTTTTATCCAGCCGTTATTTCATTACACGGTGCAACACATGCTACCGAAAAGATAGGACACAGCCACACCGTTCAAATAAAAATAGTTATAAGTATATGAATAATCAGAGTTATATTTTGCTTGTAAAACAACCTTGAGTGGGACTAAGCATAACTACTCTACCTTGAGTTGAGCCCAATGTCCAACTCACCAAGACTAGGGTGATAAAAGTATCATAGGGAATCAATAAACATCAAAGGCAGGGTATAATAACAAGTAGGTCACGCTACCCATCAATAATTTATAAATAAAATAATAAATATATTTAAACAAAATATTTTTTATAAGATGGGTTCAATATGTTCAAAGAGTGCACTTGCCTTGCTCCCAGTACTATCCTTGCACCGTATCTTATGAAGCGAATTGCTCCTCTACTCCAGCGTCTACACAATCGAAAACAAGAAACAAATAAACAAAAAAGGCTAACTAAATAACATCAAATTAAATAATCATCAAGAGAATATTAGCCTTTGGATCTTTGTCATGCTTTGATCTCAACCATTCATGTGTCATGTGCATTTACGACCCACTTAGTGTACTTATTACTATAAATCTCAATATCCATTAAAACCATATATGTCGCCCAGGTAAATTATAGTCATTAAATCCTTCACATGCTTGGTACATAACAATTTATGTCATTTACAATCTCAATTCCACATCACCTACTATCAAGCTTAAAATATTGTATTTTTAGACATTACAAATTGTTCTCTTCAAGTTTTTTTTAAGTATTTCTAATTTTTTCCACCGCAACACATGGGGTAACACTAGTATCTATAAAGCTCGTACCCACTAAGTGTAGTTAATGTTAATTCTCTCTTTTCTCATGAAACCACATCACCTGAATTATTTTTAGCCATTGGATGATTCATCAAGGGTGCAAATTGCATACCTTCTCCCCAAAAGCCACACCATACAACCCAACCATTTATAACCTTTGGTTAATTGATCAAGATACAAAATATGTAAGCACATAAAAGAAAACCATATAGTAAGTAAGAAAATTTAACAAACCATATCTACTATTTTATCACATAATTCTCCCGTAACAATGTGCGGGGTACCGCTATCTAGTGTAGAAAGTGATAATGCTAAAAGTAAAGTCGTGGAATGAACAACAATGGGTCTGATAAATTGTTACTTACAATTGTGCTGTTTGTAACAAACTGATTGGATGTTTTTATAGAATCTCCTTAAATAGTTTTATACCGATCTCATCCATGCAAGTATTCCAAATATATGTCTTTGTTAATATTACAATATCTTTGCTTGGTAAGTGTTAATGATTTTCATATTTGTCATAGATTGATAGCTATATTAGATTTACAGCATTAGAACAAGTGCTCCCAAACTCCATACGCAAGAGATCTGCATATCATTTTATTAAGAGGAAGAAAAACGGTGGAGAAAAATATCCCCCACGAAGGTCTTATAACAAACAAAACCAAAATAACACACACCCACATTGACCTCCCTACAGAGCTAGCACTATAGCCATAGCGCAAAACTCACGTAGCTGTGATGCCCCTGCCGAGCACCAAACATCGGCACCAAACAGTGCCCTTGCTAGCCACCGCTTGGAGAACAACCTCCGTACTAGGGACAGCTCCATTGATGACAATCATTTCTATGTTTTCAAATCTCCCATGTGACCAAAATAATCATCGAGTTGAGCCTCTTTTTCTCATTCTTTCTCAACCCTTTCACTGCCCTTGACCACCAACTGGAGATGACATTTCATAATTATTTAAAGCATAGACACCTGAGTTTTGGCAGTTTAACCTTTCTGTTACCAACAATGCTATATTGTATTGAATGCACAAAATTAGGTATTTTACAACTATTCCAATGTCCTCCTTACTATAACTACAAAAAAAATGTCATACTGTTTGCCAAAAATATGTCACCAAACTTTGTGTTGTGAGAAATATTGAAGTTAGTCCTGGTTGATAGAGACATGATTATTGTGATATTTATATGATTTAGTAAAACTTTTAAACGTCGAGCAACTCACAATAGATGAATGCTGGATAGATCTGGTTTGTAGATAGTAAAAAAAAATGAGAGAAAAGACTTCTCTATTTAATTTATCTTCAAAACTTTTATGATGCATTCAAAGGGCACGTATAGAGGAAGTTCCTCTTTCCTAAATATTGTAGTGCCCAAAATTTGTCTATTCGGCTGACTATCCGGATTAATCATTGGTTGGTAGAAAAACACTACATAAAGGCAAATGGGTGCTCTTTTCTGTCTAGTCAGTCAAAGGTGATCCTACTTGGGCCAAATTGGTAGGTTGTAGGTGGTGACAAGGCAAATAGGTGGGCTAACTAGAAGATAAAGATAGCTAAAGTTCGCTAGGAGATAGAAATCGGGCCTAGCTAGAACATTGAGCCCACATATTTACCTAGTACAAAAGGAATCAAAACAGAGAAGATAAAGGCCTCAATCCCCTGAATCCCCTATCCTCCTCTTGCGAACGCTGCGCTGCTGCCCCTCTCTCCCCACGCTCTAGTCATCGCTCTAGCTGTCCAGCTAGTGCACCAAGACATCGCCCTGGCTCTCCCATCTCGCCGTACTTGATATTTCCTCCACTGGTCCCTTGCGCAGCCTTTGCAGTTGGAATATCTTGAATTAAGTTACGACTTGAATCTCAAATGTGAAATATCAGAGTTTAATTCTTTCGATACTTTCAAAGTATACAATGAAGAATGTCAAAAATAGCTAGCAAACTTCTAGGCAAAAAATTATTGTTGCTCAAGTATCGGTGGCACTGCATAGTTGCAACCAAATCAGCCTAGTTGTTAGCAAGTGGGTAACCGATTAAATACTGATTAGTGAATGAACACCGATTTAGTCATCGTGAAATCAAGGGAATCAACCATGCCTAAAATCTATCTCTAAACACTTTCCACCCCCATCACATTGTGTATACCATTCACCCTTCCTCAAATCGGGCCAACTAGTCTGTCATCAGGGAACTCATTATGGGCTTATGTGTTAGTAATAACCATCACCCACCTTCATTTCGCTGCTAGTCTGCCATGGAATCAATTTTTATCCATTGGGTTTATAAGCAAGGTAATTGGTGCTATTGGGTAATTTTACCTGTGAATATTCCATATGTTAATTATTGTGTAATCATCTCATTGAAAGCATGAAGAGTATTCATGGATATCTTAGCACTTTTTTTATATAAATGCTTTATTCAACTAGATATACTTATTTAATATTTAAATTGGTCCACTAATTTACACCAGCTGTAATACCAACGATTCAACTCCGTGAGTCATTACCTTCATCTTCGCTTCAGATCAGGCGTTCTACTTTAACAACTCTAATTATTTCATCGGCAATTTTTGCTTCTGGACGCTGCCATAATCTACTCCAAATTTCTCAAGTATCAAGTTCCTAATTTAACTACATGTCTGAGATTTTGGAGTTATCAACCAATAAACCCAGATTCGATGAGTTGGACAACATCATTTGCTTTCCTCGAAGTGAAGCATCTGCAACAGCTACAAGACCAAGTTCTACTGCCATCATCATAAATCAACAGACATTGCATCAATCTTCATCATGCATGCGATAGCGTCAAGAAAACTACTCGAGCTTCGCTATCTTCTCAACTGTTTGATGATGGATTATTGTCACTGACATCATTAACAAACACAATGTCAAATACATACATCGGTTATTATATCACTTTTCTGACTCTATAATTTTATTCCTGTTTTATCGCACTAAGGATGAATTTTAAACTTGACTTAAAATGCTGTGCTGAGTTGGATAAATGATGCGACGTGCTAATCTGATCTATTTGACTTTTTATTTTTATCGTAAGATAACATAGCCATGTTACGTACTTCATCCGTGCTATAATAAGTTCAATTTTAGCTCCTTCCATTTATCTTAAAATAATGTTATTTTTAATAATCATTGCATCAGAATTTCTGAAAGTAGGAGGTAAATGTATCAGAAGTAGATAAAAGAGAAATAATTACATTGTGAATTGATAAATTGGGTGTATTCTAATCTTTTTGTTTTTGTATTTGTATGTGTGGGATGAGTGAAAAATTAATTTATTTTGCGAAGGAGGGCGTAGTCTATAGCGTTTTTACATTTTTATCATAGGTGGTTTGGCCTAGGAGACGAGGAAGAACACTTTTGTGGTTTAAATTTTGATATGAATTTGAAGTGTCAACTTGAATTTTCTATAGGGTTTTATGGTACTACTACGAGTTTTATGAAAATTTTGACAGGGTATTCTATTTTGCCTACTCATGTCAACTTGGCCATAATAAATTTACTTTTTTTAATCACAGACGAGAACTCTTAAGACAAGTTTTAACGTTCTTAGCAAATTAAACTTCCATATTTGAAATTTTTAGTATGTTACATTTTACACTATGATTACACAAATCATCATTCTATTTTAAAATGCATAAGAAAAGATTCAAACTAATAAGCTAAGCTGACACATCTCTGGAGCATACCTTCCATTTTCCATCAGATTATATAGAAAAGTGTGTTTCAGACCTTCATGGAAAATTGTGCTGAACATATCAAGAAAGTAAAGTGATAATGCTAAAAGTATAGTTGTAAGATGAACAACAGTGTGGGCTGATAAATTATTCGCCTTAGAACTGTGCTGTTTATAACACTCTGTTTGGATGGTTTTATAAAACCATGTTAAATCTTTTTATACCGATCTCATCCATGCATATATTCCAAAGATTAGCCTTTGTGAATATTGCAAGATCTTTGCTCACTAAGTGAATGATTTTTCTTTTTGGCAAGTCAGGATAAGAACATGTGCCCCCAAACTCTATTTACCTTTTTTATCAGTTTTTAAAGCATAGAGACCCTACTTTCAGCAATTTACCTTTTTTGTTACCAACAATGCTATATTGTCTTGAATGCATGAAAGTAGGTATTTTACAACTATTCCAATATCCTCCTTACTAACTACAAAAAATGTCATACTATTTGCCAATATTATGTTACCACACTTTGTATTGTGAGAAATATTGAAATAAGTCCTTGTTGATTGAAACATAATTATTGTGACATTTATATGATTTAGTAACAATTTTAATCGAGGAAAAACTCACAATAGATGAACGTTGGCTAGATTTGGTTTGTACATAGTAAAAAAATGAGAGAGAAGACTTCTCTATGTTATTTGTTTTCAACACTTCTATGATGAATTCAAAGGGAAAAACATATAGAAGAGGTTCTTCTTTCCTAAATATTGCGTGCTGAAATTCATCTATTCCGTCAACTAGCTCGACTACGAATTGGACGGTAGAAAAACACCCCATAAGGAGTAATGGGTGCTATAGTTGGTCTACAGTCAAATTTAACCCTACTTGGGCAAGATTAGGTCGGTTATAGTTGGTGACTAGTTAAATATGTGAGCTAACTAAGAGATAGAAATTGGAGCAGGCTCAATCTTCTAGGTCAAAAGGCACCAAAAGAGTGAAATCGGAGTGGTTAAGTGGGGCAAAGTCAACTAGGGTTCGCCTCAGTTCCCAAAATACCCTTATCCTCCTCTCACAAACACCATGCCATGCCACTGGCCCTCTCTCCCCATGCTCTACATTCTCGCCCTATCTCTCCTAGTGCATCTCGCCACTGCCCTCACTCTCCCAGCTCGCCACTATTAATATTTCCTCGCACTGGTCCTATAACAACCCGAAAATTTAATTACTAGTGTAACATGTCATATACTGTTTTCATGAGAAAATTGTAGGAGTTTCAAGACAAAATTTCATGGATAAAACAGTCTTTACATGATTCTTATGTTTTAAATGGGTAGAAATTAAAAACCCTTGTTTGAGATTATGTGTAACCTTGACTACCTGTTGTAGGGGAAACCATCTTATAGAAAAATAACCCTAACAAACATATGGTAGATAAACCTGTAAGTTGCTAGCTTAATGACCAAAATTATTTTTTTAAAGCTCATCCAATTCTCAGAGAGTGCTTTGGCACTAATAAAATTCACCAACATAACTAAAGAGCTGCTCGACCAATATTTCTCTTGCACGACTAGAACGAGGATATAAGAGACCAACTCAACTTAGTACCGAATAATCCACAAATCTCCACCGTATTCCTCATGTTTAGCTTCCAAGCCTAGTTTAAGCCTCTTTGTATACGTTGGCGGTATGCCATGAGGCCCTTCGACCAAGCCTGCCGAAACTAGCCAAGCTGCAAGGATCCGAACTCTAGGCGCCCAAGGCTCTTGAGGCGAAGCCCGGCGGCGAAGACATCAGGGCGAAAGAGGCGTTGGGCGAAGAGTCATACTGGGCTCCCATCGGTCTGAGCGAAGGCTGCATGGTGAAGGCATGCGCCGAAGGAGGGTGACTTCGCCAAGATGGACCTGATTCAAGGGGGTCCAGTGGGCCGGCCCAATCACCCCGGCCCATGGACCAAGAAGCCAGTAGCCACCAAGCGGCCCATTGAGGGCCCATACACCTTAATTACATTGAATACCCATGTAGGGGGCCCCTTTATGAGGGTGACCATGTAAATTCCCCTGTAATAGCCCTAAACCCTAATAGGGGGATCTGTAATGGGGTTATAAATAGCCACCTCGGGCCATGTAAAAGGGGGATCCGATTTTCAATACAAAATTTATTACACCTTACTTTCCCGACAACCGTTGAGTATCCACGTCCTTCGACGTATGCAGTTGTCGTTTCGACAACAGCTGGCGCCGACCGTGGGGAACTCTGAGCGAAACCACTGAGAGCGAATGCCACCGAAAAAGGTCTCAAAAGAGAGGGTTGCGAACCCAAAGGAGAGCGTAGCGGAATAGGTGATGGCCACCGATGAAGGCGCGGAGCCTTCGGCTCCTGCCGAAGTGGCGGCTGCGCCGTTGGCTTCGGCGCCTGCGCCGCAACCACAAATTTCGGCCCCGACCACTTCGGCGGAGCAGGTACCGGAAGTCCCTTCGGCAACTCAGCCGGCTTCGACTACACTCGCCACTGCGCAAGCCGATCCTAGCCTCGACGCGCAAGCCAAAGCAAACATGGAGGCCATGCGGCAGAACATGGCACGACTCCAAGACATGCTTCGTCAAATGCAGGAGCAACAGCAGGCGTACAAAGCGGCACGGAAGGCCAAGATCGCTCCGGCCCCCATCCTCCAATATTCGGAAGGCTACATCCCGCCTCAAGCCTATCAGCAAGCGTCAGTACAAGCCCCTCCGCCACAGACCGCGCAAGGGCCAGTGTGCTTCCCCAGCCAGCCTTCGGCCGCAGCAGTGCACTCACTCCCTAGCGAGCGGCCGCAAGTTCGGCCGGCCGCGATCCAAGTACACTCTTCGCCCCCTGGTCAAATGTCACAAGCAATGGCGGAGGGGGCTTCGGCACTGCAGGCGCAGCTTCAAGCTTTCCTTCAGCAGCTCAACCAACCCCACAACATCTCAAGCACAACCCCTTCGGCCCGGCCGGAGGGATGCCTCAATCAAGGCGCACAAGGGTGGCCGCCATCGAACCAGCCCGGGCCGGGGGCTTCGCCCTGGGGACAGGGGCCACAGTTCGACTTCTACAACACCATCCAAGTGCCACCGTTCGGAAGTGGGCCACCGAACGTTGCAGCCCAATCGCACTCTCAGGCCATCACTTCGCCTTTCGCCACGCCATATCCGCAGCCGAGCGGGCCTTCGCTGCAGGGTGCCATGGGCAAGGCCGGGGGCGAAAAGGGGCTGCCACTGAGCGGGGGAATCAAAAGCCATCCGATCCCACCTCAGTTCAAATTCCCACCCGTTCCGTGGTACTCGGGCGAAACAGACCCAAAAGAGTTCCTCTCAATCTATGAGTCCGCGATCGAAGCCGCTCACGGCGACGAAACCACCAAGGCGAAGGTAATCCATCTCGCTCTAGACGGCATTGCCCGTTCTTGGTACTTCAATTTACCATCCAATAGCATTTACTCATGGGAGCAATTGCGCGATGTTTTTATCCTTAACTTTCGAGCCACCTACGAGGAGCCGAAGACACAGCAGCATTTGCTCGGCATTCGCCAGAGGCCGGGCGAATCGATACGGGAATACATGCGTTGCTTCTCGCAAGCACGGTGCCAAGTTCAAGATATAACGGAAGCATCCGTCATCAACGCCGCTTCGGCAGGGCTGCTCGAGGGCGAACTCACAAGAAAGATCGCCAACAAGGAGCCGCAAACTCTCGAGCACCTGCTTCGCATCATCGATGGGTACGCAAGGGGCGAAGAGGATTCCAAGCGAAGGCAGGCGATTCAAGCTGAGTACGACAAAGCCTCCATCACCGCGGCCCAGGCCCAGATGCAAGCGCAGGTCGTCGAACCAGCTCCGCCCGCCATTCGCCAGCCCCAGCCGGTGAACCAGGCGCAGCCGCCACGACAAGGCCAAGCTCCCATGACATGGAGGAAGTTCAGAACCGACCAAACCGGCAAGGTGGTGATGGCTGTCGAAGAAGTACAAGCCCTCCGCAAGGAGTTTGACGCCCAACAGGGCGGCAGCCATCAACAGCCAGTTCGCAAGAAGGTCAGGAAAGATCTCTATTGCGCCTATCATGCGTGGTCTTCGCACACCACCGAGCAGTGCCGAAACATCCGTCAGCGAAACAACGCCCACGAACCAAGGCCGCATCAGGGTGTTGAAGCGCCTCGCGAGGCGGCCCAGGAACAGTCGCCTCCAGCCGAACAGCACCAAGACGTGCAGCGCCGAATTATCCAAGTAATCACAAGAGCTAATCCACCAGTCTAGCCGTCGAAGCAACAGAAAAGTTGCAGCTGCGAACGGTGCACAACATCACCACCACGGGCGAAGGGGTCCCAAAGTACTTGGGCCAGCAAATTTCTTTCGGGCCAGAAGATGCCGAAGGGGTGCTGTTTCCGCATCAAGACCCCCTAGTGATTTCGGCTGGGGTGGCTGGCTTCGATGTTCGACGCATTCTGGTCGATGGAGGTAGCTCGGCCGACGTCATCTTCACCGAGGCATACGCCAGAATGGGGCTACCTACTTCGGCCCTCACTCAAGCGTCGGCCTTGCTCCGTGGCTTCGGCGGTGAAGCGGTTCAAGTTCTCGGCTAGGCACGGTTGAAGGTTGCTTTTGGCACGGGCGAAAATAGGCGCGAAGAGCAGATACTGTTCGACGTCGTCGACATCCCGTACAGCTATAACGCCATCTTCGGCCGTGCAACCCTGAACAAGTTTGAAGCCATCTCCCACCACAACTACCTCAAGCTCAAGATGCCAGGTCCGGCAGGGGTGATTGTTGTCAAGGGGCTTCAACCTTCTGCTGCGCCGAAAGTCGACTTGGCCGTGATCAGCAGGGCGGTGCACAATGTGGAAGCCGAACCGCGGATTAACTGTGTGCCAAAGCCGGCCCCTCATGGCAAGGTGGTCAAGGTGCAAGTAAGCGAGGCGGACCCGGCGAAGCTTGTCCAGCTAGGGGGCGACCTAGGCGAAGAGGAAGCTGGGAAAGTCCTAGAAGTACTCAAGAAAAACATCGACATCTTCGCCTGGAGCCCCAGCGAAGTGGGTGGCGTTTCGCCAGAACTCATCATGCATCGCCTGGCTGTCAAGCCGGACGCTAGGCCAAGAAAGCAAAAGCTGCGCAAGATGTCCGCCGATCGCCAGGAAGCAGCGAAAGCCGAAGTGCAAAAGCTTCTGAAGGCTGGGGTGATCACGGAGATTGAGCACCCGGAGTGGCTGGCGAACCTGGTCCTGGTGAAGAAGTCGAACAGCAAGTGGCGCATGGGCGTCGATTTCACGGACCTCAACAAGGTTTGCCCGAAGAATGACTTCCTTTGCCGCGGATCGACCAGCTTGTCGATTCGACGGCCGGCTGCGAGCTCATGAGCTTCTTGGATGCCTACTCTGGCTACCACCAGATCCACATGAACCCGAACGACATCGCCAAGACCGCCTTCATCACGCTGTTCGGCACTTTCTGCCACCTCAGGATGCCTTTCGGCCTGAGGAACGCCGGAGCAACGTTTGCCAGGCTGGTGTACAAGGTACTTCGCAAGCAGCTGGGGTGAAATGTGGAGGCATATGTCTACGACATCGTCGTAAAGAGCCGCAAGGCTTTCGACCACGCGTCTGATTTACAAGAGACCTTCGACAATTTGCGCGCGGCGGGTATGAAACTAAACTCAGAGAAATGTGTTTTTGGAGTTCGCGCCGGCAAGTTGTTGGGTTTCCTTGTTTCTTAGAGGGGTATCGAGGCGAACCCCGAGAAAATTGACGCCATTCAGCAAATGAGGCCACCGTCGAGCGTACGCGAAGTACAAAAGCTCGCGGGCCGAATTGCGGCACTTAGTCGTTTTCTCTCAAAGGCAGCCAAAAGGGGCCTGCCATTTTTCAAAACCCTTCGGGGCGCAGGGAAGTTTAGCTGGACCCCTGAATGCCAGGCCGCATTTGAAGAGCTAAAGCAATACTTGCAAAGCCCACCCGCCCTGGTCAGCCCAACACCAGGAAGCGAAATGTTGTTATACCTAGCGGCTTCACCAGTGGCAGTCAGTGCAGCCCTAGTCCAAGAGACAGAATCAGGGCAGAAACCGGTGTATTTCATCTCCGAAGCCCTGCAAGGGGCGAAGACAAGGTATATCGAGATGGAAAAGCTCGCTTACACCCTGGTGATGGCTTCGCGCAAACTCAAGCACTACTTCCAGGCCCACAAAATCACAGTGCCTTCGCAATACCCCCTGGGCGAAGTACTTCGGGGTAAGGAAATCTCTGGCAGACTCAGCAAGTGGGCAGCGAAGTTATCCCCCTTCGATCTGCATTTCGCGGCGCGCACCACCATCAAATCCCAAGTCCTGGCCGATTTCGTGGCCGAATGGACACCGGCGTCCGCTCCCGAACCTCAGCCTGTCGAACAACCTTGGACAATGCACTCTGATGGCTCGTGGTCACACTGGGAGGCAGGCGCCGCGGCCGTGCTCATTTCGCCGGGGGGCGTGCAGATTCGGTATGCCGCAAGGCTGCAGTTCGACACAACCAACAACACGGCGGAGTACGAAGCGGTGCTGCTGGGCTTAAGAAAGGCGAAAGCACTAGGGGTTCGGTGCTTGCTCATCCGAACAGACTCCAAACTGGTGGCCTGTCATGTTGACAAATCTTTCGAAGCAAAAGATGAAAGAATGAAAAGATATTTGGAGGTTGTTCGGTCGATGGAAAAGTGCTTCGCCGGGATAACGGTCGAACACCTGCCTAGAGGGCAGAATGAGGAGGCAGACGCCTTGGCGAAATCTGCCGCCTGCGGGGGGCCACATTCGCCAGGTATCTTTTTCGAGATCCTGTATGCACCAAGTGTGCCCGAGGAAATCAAGGATGTCATGGTCATAGACCAGAAAAACCCAGGCGAAGACCCAGAGGACTGGCGAACACCGTTCGTGAAGTACCTCAAAGACAGTTGGCTTCCAGATGACGAAGCGGAGGCGAAACGCCTGCAAATCAGGGCCAGGCAGTACAAGCTGGTCTCAGGGCAGTTGTATCGCTATGGAATACTCCAACCCCTGCTTCGCCGAAGGAAATACACCAGGGGCTCTGCGGTGCACATCAAGCTGCAAGAACAGTCGCCTCCAAGGTGTTTCGCCAAGGGGTGTATTGGCCCACGGTGCTGAAAGTTTGCGTTGCGCAAGCCAAAAAGTGTGAAAGCTACCAGCGACATGGCCGAAGCCAGACCGCACCGCAATATGAGCTGCAGCCGATCGCACCAGTTTGGCCCTTCGCCAGGTGGGGGCTAGACATCATTGGCCCATTCCCGGCAGCACGAAATGGATACAAGTTTGCAATCGTGGCCATTGAATACTTTTCGCGCTGGATCGAGGCCGAACCACTTGACGCGATCACTTCGGCGGCAGTGCAGAAGTTTGTTTGGAAAAAACATCATTTGCCGTTTCGGAGTTCCAAGAGAATTCATCACGGACAATGGCAAGCAGTTCGACTCTGAAAAGTTCAGAGAAATGTGCGAAGGGCTAAACCTGGAAATCAGGTTCGCATCGGTCGCGCACCCACAATCGAATGGGGTGGCCGAACGCGCAAATGGCAAGATCTTGGAGGCACTCAAGAAAAGGCTCGAGGGGGCAGCGAAAGGCAGATGGCCAGACGAAATGCTGTCTGTCCTTTGGGCCCTACGAACGACTCCCACAAGGCCAACCAAGTTCAGCCCGTTCATGCTCCTCTACGGAGACGAGGCGATGACCCCAACAGAGCTAGGGGCTAACTCACCAAGGGTGATGTTCTCCGGGGGCGAAGATGGGCGCGAAGTGTCGCTCGAACTCCTAGAGGGGGTACGAGTCGAAGCACTGGAGCACATGTGAAATTACACCGCAGGCCCTTCGGCAACCTACAACAAGAAGGTTCGCCCAACTCGTCTTAAGGAAAAAGGCGAACCCAGTGGCGGTCGGGAAGCTCGAGTCAAAATGGGAGGGGCCATATCTCATTAAGCACAAGTCAAGGACGGGCTCTTTTCGCCTAGCAACACTGGAGGGCGAAGAGTTCGATCACTCATGGAACACCGCTTCACTCAAGTGCTTTTATGTCTAGAGGGTGGCACCCTATTCGCCAGAATGTAAAAATGTACATATTGCTATGCAGCTCTTCCGGCATCCGTCGTTTTGTAAGCCTTTCGGCACAAAAATACAAAAAAAAGAGGAGAAAATGGAAAAAAGAAAAAAAACTGGACGTAGGGCTGTTATCCACTCTGGAGGCCCGAACCAGTATAAAATTTCTGTGTCTTTCGCCTTTTTTACTTATGTGCATGATAATTCGTGGAAAAACCCCAAGGCAAACGCCTGATCAGTGAAAGCGCCAGGGGGGCGAAACGAATCGGCCGAAGTATCGCTCGCCGAACGTTGAAACCGCGACAACTTGTTTCGGGAGATAATATAAAAAAACCCCGAACACCGTTATAGTCGATTTACACAAAATCGCGCCGCTAACGCAAAGTGCCAAAAATCGACAACGGAAGTCGAAAGCTGAAAAGTTAGCACGCGTATTTCGCCAATACACGCAATGGGGCCGATACATCACGACCCAACGAAAGCACAAAGTGTGATAATACAAAAAATGGCGAAAAGGAAACCAAAGCACACCTTTATTAACTTTGAAAAACAACAATCAACAGTACACATTGTATGGCATGATACAGGCGAAACGATTTAGACGTTCGCTTACAGGTAAATTACATCTTCGCCCCCAAGACAACTACTAAAAGAGTGATCCGGCGAACTTGGTTCGTCATCACTACTAATATTGTACACTACCCTAAGGGGAGAGAGGGGCGAAACTACAGAAAGCGTATAGCGACGCTGGGCGATCGCCTCCTGCCGATCGGTCCGTCGATGGTTTCGCCATAAATGGGCCATGCCCTCCAGGCGCGCCACATGGACACGATCGTTGTCCTCCAGCGTTCGCCCAGGATGGGTTCGCATCCAGTTGGCAACATTCACAACTTTATAGTTGTGGCCGTTGATTGTCATCTCGCGATAGACAGGCCGAAGTAAGTACCGAACCTTCGGCAAATTCCTCACCGCAATGAACTTCTCGTTCCTACTTCGCCAATCCCCAAAAGGGGGCCGAACGCAAAGCTTTCGACATCGACCCTGCAAAGAATGGGGAAGTCACGCAGGAGAACGTGGAAAGCGAAAGTTAGGGCGCACGGACTGGGCGAAGGGACCACGTAAAATGAGCGCAAGCATTTCAAACATGTTTCACGCACTTCAAAATGGAAATATTGCACAAATGGAAAAAAAAATCCTTCGGGTGCTTTGCCTTGGTCCGTCGCCTCGGGGTGGTCTTCGGCTCCACCTCCGCCCCTTTCCACGGGTGCTTCGCCTTGGTCCGTCGCCTCTGTCTTCGCTAATTGTTCTAGCAGGCAGGCCTTGGCTGCAGAACGGCCGTCCTTCTGCCAAAACTGTCTTCGCCAGGCGCGGAGGGCAGGCGATATGTCTTGGGTGCTGACTTCCCAGTCACCTTTCGCAAAATCGGGAAACTGGGCGACATGTTCGCACCCATGCTGTTGAAGCAGTCCTAGGGCGAAGGCGGCCGACACGCGCGCACAGCAATCGCCGTACGCCGTGGCACAGTCGGAAACTGCGCAGCCAGCCTCCTGGTTCCACTCGCAGAGTTCAAGGGCGGAGGCGTTTTCGCCCGGGATGCCGCGCGCCTTCGCCCCCATGTCGTTGAGCGCGAGGCGAAGAGTGCAGCAGGCTGCCTTCGCCGATGCAGCCGTCTTCGCCACCTCGCGAGCAAGGCGTTGGGCCTTCGCCTCCGCTCGACCCGCCTCCTGGCGAAGGGCCTCCATCTGGGGCTCCGTCATGTTATAAAAGTCGGTGAGGGCAGCCGACTGCTCCTGCTCTTTCGCCAGATCAGCCTTAAGGCGCTCGATCTCGGCCTTGGCCTCGCTGCCCTTATCGAGCTCGGCTTGAAGGCGCTTGTTCTCCGCCTTCGCCTCCCGGAGGGACCGGGCGAGTCCCTCCATTTCCAGGCCCTTTCGACCCAGCTCGTCATCTTTCGCCTGGAGGCGGTTATTCAAGCCGTCGAGCCGAGCCCGCATTGTCCGCTCGGTCGAACAATGGGCTGCAAGAAGCTGGCGAACAAGAAAGGGCGAAAAACGGGTTAGATGTCGAAAGTGAGAGTATAAAAAAGGGGGGAGCACGTATCACGACGTTGACCTACCCGCACGGCCAGGCTCTTGACGGCGGAGCACCTCTCGTCGAACTCGTTGAGCTCGGCGAAGAGGCTGGGGCCGCCAGCCGGCGAAACAATGTTACTCACCCCCTCCACAAAGGGAATGAGCTCCGCCCGGGTTTCAAAATCCCCGGGGGCGAAGCGAGGCGGCCCCAGGGAATATTTGGAGCGGGCCCCCTCAGTCGTCCTCTTGCCCTTGTTGAGGACGAGTGGCGAAACGGGCTGGTGGACCGGGCTGTTGAAAATTTGGGCGGCCGCCTTCACCACCCGTTCAGCCGAGGCCGAAGCCCCAGCCCCGCTAGTCGCCCCGAGGGATGTCGACGGTCCCCGGCTACACCCCGCGGGCGAAGTAGGAGTCCCGTTGGACGACTCCTCGTCGCTGAACGCGCTGGCGATGGCGACAACCCCTCTCTTCCGGGGGGCTTTCTTCGCGGCGCTGCCCTTCGCCGCCCTAGCCGCGGCAATAGCGACTAAGGCCTTGGCACCCTCCATGTCCTTCCGACGAAGGGGCGAAGAGGCCAACTCCGTCCCAGTTTCGACGCACTCCGGGCTAGGAGTTGGCGTGTAGCCACGCGTCCCGGAGCGGCTATCGCCGGCTTCATCCTCAGCCTCTTCGGCCGTGAAATCACCCCCCGCCTCCTCCTCTTCGGCGTCGTCCTCGTCTTCGACGTCGGAGTCCGCTGTAGCAGGGGCCTTCTGCTTGCGGGGGCGAACTTAACTTGCCCCCGCAGGTGCTTCCAGCATGGGCCGGCTTCGCCATCAGCCTTGAAGGGCTTCGCCCTTGTGGGGAGCTCACCGGTGTAAACACGGTTCGCCCGGCCAGCCGCTTGTCGCGTCAGCAGCTGGCTGTATTCGGTGACCGACACGTCATCGATAAGCCTTCTGGCTTCGGTGTCGGCCTGGGCTAACGTCAACACTGGAAAACGGCGAAGCACTATGTTAGAGCCGAACAAGAAATACAGTGTGAAAAAGCAAGGCAAAGAAACAATAGAAATAAAAACCTACCGTTCGTCCCTGTGGGTAGGATGAGCTTGGGCAGGCCGTCGACCTCTTCGCCCTGGTCGACCTCAACCTGCCATGCCTGCTAAAGCGGACATATCCGCAGCAGGCAGAATTCCTCAACTAAGTCCCGGCAACTCAGACGGGAGCACACCCTGCGAAGCAGGGCGAACAACGCTTCCAGGGCGCTGGTGACGGCAACCCTTGGCTTCCGGGCCGGTGAAATCGCACGGCGTCACCAGCGCAGGGCCCTCGCCACGTCGGATCCCGCCTCGGTATTGCGGCGTTGACGGGCCACAAGTCGGCGCGTTCGGGGTGAACGTTGAAGTTCACGCTCCCGAACGCGGTCTTCCGGGTCCCGGCGGGGGTGACCACCATCTTCGAGTTGACGGCGGCCGAAAAAATGACGCCAAAGAGGTCGGCGCTGGTCTCGAACCCAGCGGTCCGGCACGCCCAGTCAAATATGGCGATGCGGACCAGAGCCGAAGGGCTCAGCTGGGGCAGCTCCACCTGGAAAAGACGGAGGATTTCCGGCAACAGTATGTTGCACGGAAAGTGGAGGCCGGACTCAAAAAAGATGGCGAACACCACCGTCTGGTGTTCGCCAGGCTGTGGCACCTCGGCATCCCCGGGGGTGAACGCCTGCCCCTCCGCCACCAGGCCAGCGTCGATCATCCTCGCCAACTCATCATCATCGATGAGCGAAGCCCCTAGAAAAGCCGTGGTGTCTTCGTCAATCTGGCCGGGGTCAGGGCCGGTCGCAGCAACTGGGTTCGGTTTGCGGGGAGCCATGGCGAAGCAGAAGTGGGTGGCGAAAGGTGTCAGTTAGGCGAAGCAGTTCGTTCAATGTTGGCCGTGAGCAGATGGAAAGGGAAATGACCGCGGTGAAAATGTGAGGAGTAGTGATGGTGAAAACGCGGGGTGAGAATATATAGCCCACCAAACGACGCTTCGCCTTCCCATCCAATCAGGAATGGCCACGTGTCGCAAAGTAGGCGAAACGATAAAATCCCATGGACCAGGCCGTGCAGTAACGGGCTCCCAGAGAAAAGGCCCATCACTATTCGCCACGGCCCTATGGCCCATCACTGTTCATTGCAGCCCAACAAAGCAATATGGGCCACTTCACTGTTCATAGAGGGCGAAGGCCCAACGTTGCTCACATCAGGACCGGTCAGAAAAAAAAAACACAACTGCTCGTGGTGGGCGAAGGCTATACATAAGAATCCTTTTTCGCATGTCGCAAATTCTTTGCAGGACCCAAAAAGACAGGTTTCGGCAGGAGCAGCGGTCGAAAGGGGGCGCCTCATACCATACTGCATGGTTTGCACGGTCTCTGCCTTGCCCGTGAGGGGCTTGTTGGCGGTATGCCATGAGGCCCTTCGACCAAACCTGCCGAAACTAGCCAAGCGGCAAGGATCCGAACTCTAGGTGCCCAAGGCTCTTGAGGTGAAGCCCGGTGGCGAAGACATCAGGGCGCAAGAGGCGTTGGGCGAAGAGTCATACTGGGCTCCCATCGGTTTGAGCGAAGGCTGCATGGTGAAGGCATGCGCCGAAGGAGGGTGACTTCGCCAAGACGGACCTGATTCAAGGGGGTCCATCACCCCGGCCCATGGACCAAGAAGCCAGTAGCCACCAAGCGGCCCATTGAGGGCCCATACACCTTAATTACATTGTATACCCATGTAGGGACCCCTTTATGAGGGTAACCATGTAAATTCCCCTGTAATAGCCCTAAACCCTAATAGGGGGATCTGTAATGGGGTTATAAATAGCCACCTCGGGCCATGTAAAAGGGGATCCGATTTTCAATACAAAATTTATTACACCTTACTTTCCCGACAACCGTTGAGTATCCATGTCCTTCGACGTATGCAGTTGTCGTTTCGATAACAGTATATAACTATACTAATGACCAATCGGTAATTTGGAAACGCCATAGTCTAGTCGTTAATCTTCTATTTATCGGCTAATTCGCCTGATCATGTATAGTGTTTCGCTAGTAGACATAGTAACTAATGAGTTTATGCATGTGAACTAGTTGGTAGTGAAATCCAATCTATTGTATTTGTGCATGTGAATGTGAAATGAATGTGATTATTCTAGGTTACTGGATATGCTAGGATTATTTTGCAGTAAGTGTGGCTAACATTTGCCTGAGACTAGCCAATAAAGCAAATTTATTTTTTTTGTGCAAAATCTCATCGGTGTCGGGCCACCAAAAACAGCTATCACCGACCATACTCATCTTTATCGGGTGTTGTTACCAAGCCGTCACCGATTATAATCCGTGACGGGGTCTAAAATATTCTGACTAAGGTGATGGCGACAAGTATTTTATTAGGGTGCATATTCCTAGTTTTACCCATATTAAATACGGCATGTGCTTAAATTAATCGATATCTTGATGTATCTTGTAACCTAGTGGTTTGAATCAACAACTGAATTCTAAGCGTGCTAGATTTGGATTCAGTTTTAAATGGGATGCATGCATGCAGGGGCAACCATGTCCAAAATAATAAAAAGGTAAAACCCAAAACGTCAACAATTACCACGCTTTGCTTCCAATACTAGAACATCAACAATTTTGATATTGGAGGGAGTACTTTGGAAGACATCACATGCCACATGTTTGACAAATGGCCCAAGAGGGGAAACAGAGTGGATAAGCAAGGGGATGGCTTGGGGGTCTCATTGGGCTTTACTAATAACTATGGATGACAAGTGGGGCTGCTGCATCTAGGACCCACGAAACAGAGGTAGGGTGGGTAGTGAACACAAGGTATAGTCTAATTCCAGGATTTTTCCCTCTCCCTCTCTTTGAAAATCGATTTGACCAAACTACTTGAGGTTTAAAATTATAGTCATTTTTGTGGAGGTAGGCTGTGGTACATTGATTACATTTTACAATATAGCATTTCAAATTTTGAAAAGGTTTGTTCCCAGAAATTCAAACAAAGGGCTTTTGCTAAAGGTTTTGTTGAATTTTTAGAGGGGATAATATCATTAAGTAAATTATGTAAAAGTTGTATTAATTTAGGATAAATAAACTACTATTTTAATAAATTATACAGTGTATATACTTCCATTCAGTTTATTAAATTTATTGTTCATTTCAGGGATGCATTGGTTTAACCGATGTGGGTTTAGATTAATTAAAATTTGTCTGCATTTGACTGCAATGCTAATTTATCTGAGAGCTATTTGTATGACCTAGTATTTTTGTGAAATTTTCTTAAATATGTAGACATACATATTAATTATTTATTTTATCGTAATTCACGGTAATGCATATGAGTGCAATTATGGATTATAGAAGACTGAAAAACAAGCCAAAATAAACATACGACATACAAGGACATACTCTATTACTCGGCACATAAGATTTCACCTTGGAATGCTCGGATTTAGAGTTACTAGGATCTAAGATCTAGACAAGACTCACTTGGGCTTAACTCACTCGGTTTACACCTTAACACTTGGCCTACGCTTCAATGTACATGGTTCTTATCCTAGCTTATGGCTATTACTCTTTGGCTTAGCTGGTTCCATTGCTTGATTTTATTCCATTGATCGGCAAGATTAGCTCATCATTGATAAACACCTTACAACCGATTCATGCTTTATTATATCGGCTAGGTTACACCATGATACGATATCGGCTAGCTGGTCGATTGACTATCCTCTACTGATAAATTTGCATGTTTCTTCTTATTGGTTGCAGGATCAAATCAACTGGCACGCCCTTCGAAACTAAAAGTAACTTTTGGACCTGCACTAGAGTAAAGCAAATCTCTCAGGCCAGTGTGTGTTTTCGCATCAACACATTGTCATGTGGGTCCCGCGAACAGTGAGGTGGACTGTTGTCTCTTCCTCAACCTTAAGCCATCAGGGTAAATTTATTTTGAAGTAAGGTAAAAATGATGATAAATAATAACCTGAATATTTTACCACGAGAATAAATTTTATTTTAACTTTCTGAGACTTTAAAGTGTACGGTGAGACTCTTATTTAATTCCCGTTGCAATCCATAGGCATTCAGCTAGTCTCTTAAAGTACCATAAAATCACTCTCACACTATTGGAGAACTGATCTTTGCTCGGATGGCAAAAATCATATTTGTCCCGGTTCGAATAGGACCCGGTGCTAAAGAATATCTTTAGCACTGATTTAAAAGCCCAATGAAACTTTATGATCTTTAGACCCGGTTGGTAACACCAACCAGAACTAAAGATCATTTTTAAGACCCGATTCAAATATTGTCAAACCATGTCAGGCTGACAACGATCTTTAGTCCCGGTTGGTATTACCAACAGGGACTAAAGATCGTAACTTTAGTCCCGGTTAATTATACCAACCAGGACTAAAGATCATTTTGATTTTTTATCCTGGTTGGTTACACCAACCGGGACTAAAGTTCTCTTCCTTTTTATTCTTCTTCTTCTTCCTCCAGCTTGAGCAATTGTTGCCAACAAAGTGAAGGAGGTGGAAGAGAGGTCCTGCTAAATTTTTTTAAAACATTTTGGTGAAATATATTATACAAATCTAGGGGATTGAAAATGTTAGCAACTTTACAACTGTTTATGTATGGTTAATATATTACATTTCTAGCTATGGTTCTATAGGTCATTCTCTCTTAAAAAGTCATATGGATGAAGATGAGAGAGAACAAAATTAGAGAAAATAAGGGTAATTCATAATATTAGAAACATTTGTATAAAAATGTTAAACAAAAGACAAAAGAGAAAAATTATAGAAAACGAAGACAAAAGAATAGAAATGAGAGGAACTCATTAAAAATATGTTTAGAACTTTTTAAAAAATTTTAAAAATAATTAATATAAGGATAATTCATGAAAAAATATATTACGAATTTTGTAAAACTTCTATAATTCATTAAAAATATGTTTAGAATTTTTAAAAACTCTAAGTGTAAACATATTTAGTTATGATGTATGAAATTATTATATGATTATTGATTTAGTTTCACTTTCATGAAATTCCTTTACAATATTGTGAACAAGGGTAAAAAAAGTTAGGTACCACGCTGGAATTTCGGCAATGGAAGGCAAAAAATGGTGTGACTGACAAGGCAATTGGCGAGTCATTGAAGCTCGTAAAGAATATTCTTCCCGAAGGAAACGAATTGCGAGAAACACAATGTATGAAGCTAAGAAGATAGTTTGTGTCACGCCCGAAAATTTATCCCAAATTTCCAGACTATTTTGTGTATAAATCCTTGTCCTGGAATTAAGCGAGGGTACACAAAATGACAAATTAATAAATAGGTCCAAACGTAAATAAAGCATAAATACTTAGAAAAGAGGCACTTGGTCATCACACCGGAAAGAAAACAACAGTGGAAAAAGGCGATGATCCTAGCGGGGCTTTAGCTCCACTCCACAGGCAAAACTCAACTGGGGTATAAACCTTGGTCTTCTAACTTCATCTTCGGCTCAGAAACACTACACTTCTGAAAAGGGGGAATAATAGCAAGGCTGAGTACAACCACCATACTCAACAAGCCACACCAACGATGCATTTGTGCAAGGGGAGATAAGGAGGGTTTGTGGCTATTTGCATAAAGGCGGTTGTAAACATTTATAGTTGAAAACAGTAAAACAGTCGATTAATTAAGGCAAGTTTAAACATCTCCACTGAACAACGCTACACCACGTTGAATAGGCCCAGCCATTCCACCTGAACTAGACCAGTTCATTAAGTCAATTTAATTAATAGAGTGAGACTAATCACGGTGAATCTGGTTGATCGCCCATAACCGCGGGCACGGCTATTCGAATAGTTTTACTCTGGCCAGAGGTGCGCAACTGTACCCACAAGACACGATTCCACACATGTCACCATGCCCCGAAATACCACCATGGTACTGCAAAGGGAGAAATCGTAACAAGACCCTTCGCATAACTCCCCTAACCAAGCACACCACACGTCAGGTTTCGCCCCCACCTTTAAGCCAAGGTAGGCAACCCCCTCTCGTGCCTTGATGAATCCGGAAGCCGATCAACGGGTAAACCCCCATCGACCCAACCCCATCATGCCCACCCTTGCCTGGATGCGTCAGCTAGGGTAAAGCTAGACTACAAGTCCAACAGTTACCCATCAAGATACTAGAAATAGATAATGTAATTGTCCCATTATGTGAGCTAGTGGTAATTAAGCATGGCTAAGCATAATGTAATTCTAGCTAGGTCAACATACGACACGAGCTAGTCATATGATCACCCAGCTTTGGCAAAGAAAGGTCATCAAGTAAATAGGGCACAAGCGAGCAGATAGGTAAACCCTATTCCCATGTAATTAGCAAAACATGCAATTTTTTTGTAAACGGTAAAACATTTTATAAATTGGCATCAAAATACTCAAGGGGAATGTGTGACTTGCCTTGCTTCTTTGATTGATCTTCCGAACTCTTTTCCTCGCGACCGCGATCATCCGAAACGGCGGAATCTACACGTTGGCACGCAAAACGAGGAAAAACTCCAATAAAAACCAAGTAAACAGTACATAAAAAGTAAACAAACATGTAGAGCTCAATTTTAGATGAATTTTGCAAGTTGAATTGCCCAATTTGGAGTTCGTATGAATTAGTTATGAATTTTAGAACATGAACTATGTAATTACTATTAACCGAAAAACCTCAATTAATTGATATGTTTTAATGCCCGCGAACGGACAAGGTTGACGGAAAACAAACTCCTGTTAACGAGCCTCACGGGTCAGCGACTCGAGGAGTCAACCTACCGTGGCACGGGACCACGCAAACGGTCGACCGAACCAGCGAACAGAACCTGCGGCTCAGAATGGCTCTAGGGTTTTAGAACGACTCGATACGGCCAAACCGACATGACACTACACCACACTATGCGCGAGCGTAAGCAGCGAGCGGCTAGTGAATGCCTACGTACCACGGCGAGGGCACGGCTGTGGCTATGGCTAGGTGCGGCGGTAGCGAGGTCGGTAAACCGACAACGGCTAGACGGCTGCTAGGTAGTAGGGTTTTAGGCGGCTAACAGCGCGGCAAGTGACACGGCGAAGCGACAGCGACACGGTAATGGGTCGGCAGCACGGTTACCGTGTGCGGCAAAGCGGCGGCAGCGGCACGGCTGCAGCAAAGAAAAAAGGCAGCGCGGCAGCCGGCAGGCGGGGCAGCGACAGCGTGCAGCGCTAGGGCAGCGGCAGCGGCACGGCACGATGCGGTAGGGCCGGCACGGCAGCGGCGGCGCTACAGCGACTAGGGCAGCAGCGGCGCGCAACATGGCAGCGACGCGGCGGTGGCATGGCAGCGGCACGCGGCTGCGGCGAGGCAGCGCGGCGGCGGCATGGCAGCGGCAGCGATGCGCAGGGGTGGCTGTGGCGGTGCAGGAGAGGGGCGGCTAGGGTTAGGCGGCGCAGGGGAGGGGCGGGGTGGCTTTTCTAGAGGTGGAGGAGGGGGGTTTAGTCGGGCTGGCCCAAGGAAGGGGGGCGCACGATAGTGGGGGGGAAGAGGCGCTCGGCTGAGAGGGGGAGGAAAAGAATACGGGAGAAAAGGAAACCTAAAAAGGAAAGGTGGGGGAAACAAATGCGGTGCCTATTCGGGAAAGGAAGAAGAAACTGAATCGAATAGGAGTAAGACTTGGCTCGTCATACAAAACGAAACCGTGGCAACATAAGGGGTCGACGGATACAATGAACCACGAATAGGGAGAGTGAACCGGGAACGGTTCACTACCAAATGAGGGGAAGGAAGGAATTATTAATTCAAAACCTGACATTTTAAATTAACATTATTACTTCCTCTGCTTTGAATATTCCGCCGAAAATCCTGTTAACAATTTGAAGCAAAGAGAATTCGAAAAAAATTCTCCCTGACGATTCCAATTATTACGCACATTGTTAATTTAGGTTTTGCTCCTGGTTAAATGAACAATTTCTTCTAGGTAATTTATTTTATGAATTTAGAGCTAGAAGGGGAAACTCCAGGGTGTGACAGTTTGCCCTCTAGGAATGGAAGTCCAGAAGATACACGCATGTCCGAACGATTGTATCCTCTATCGCAGCGAGGAGTATGAGAACCTGGTGGCATGCCTAGTTTGTAAGGCTCCACAATACAAGATTAGATGACATGACCCCGATGAAGTAGACGAACAGCGGTCCAAGAAGAGAGTTCCTACTAAGGTGATGTGGTATTTCCCTATAATACCATGTCTGAGGCGTTTGTTCAGGAACAAAGCGCATGCAAGAATGATGCGCTGGTACGCAGAAGAACGTAAAAAAGACGAGATGTTGAGACATCCCGCCGACGGGTCACAGTGGTGATACATTGACAGGACATTTGAGGACTTTAGTAAAGATGCAAGGACCATAAGGTTTGGTTTAAATACGGATGGCATGAATCCATTTGGAGGGATGAGCAACAGTCATAGCACTTGGTCGGTGACTTATGTATCTACAACCTTCCCCCTTGGTTGTGCATGAAGCGAAAGTACATCACAATGTCGATTATTATATAAGTCCCAAAGCAACCTGGTAATGTCATTGATGTGTACCTAAGACTACTGGTTGAAGATCTGCAAATGTTGTGGGAGAAAGAAAGTGTCCCTATATGGGATGAGGATAAACAATAGCAATTTAACCTACGTGAATTGTTGTTCGTAACCATTAACGATTGGGTTGCACTTAGCAACCTATCAGGACAATCAAACAAGGGGTAAAAGGTTTGCACCTACTGTATGAATGAAATAGAAAGTACGTATTTGAAACATTGTCGAAAGGTTGTGTACATGGGTCATCGTGTTCCCCGGGCTTGCATTGGGGTCTGTTCCTAGGTCTCCTCTGCGGGCACCGTCTCCTCCACGGGCAACATCTCCTCCGCGGGCACCGACTCCTCCCAGGTCTCTTCCGCCTGCACTGTCTCCTCCGTAGGCACCGTCTCCTCTGCGGGCACCGACTCCTCCGAGGTCTCCAACTGCAAGTACCAGATAGTCATGTCCACCTCGTCTTGCGCCGTCAAAGTCCACACAACTAACGAAGAAACGAAGACTTGCCGAGCCAAAACAAGCCGCTCCCAAGAAAAGAGCGTATGATAGGACTGACGAGGAGGTTGATGAGGTCGTGAGAAAAGAAGTGGACGACCACTTCAAGCTACGGATTGTAGAGGAGAAGACTTCAATAGACCCGAGTACTAAGGCCTTCTTTCAGAAGATGAGCGTCCTGGCCAGAAAGACCTTAGAATCGGACTACAACCAATCAATACGAAAGTCTTTTCAGAAGGCTAAGTCTAAAGCTGTCCCTCAGCTGGGAAAGCAAACTAAACAAACGGTTGAGCCGCTATTATCCGTAGAAGAACTCGAAATACGGAAATTTATGAAAGAGACAGGTCTTACGAGGGTGCAAGTGTTGGGTCAAAGAGCTATCAAAAAACCGAAAAAAGAGGAACTGAAATACAAATTTACCCTCGGCTAACCTCTTGTCAAGCCTGATCAGGTGAAGCATCTATCTACACAAATGTATAGATTCCATCAATGGTACATGGAACATTCAGCCTAAGGTAGACAGATGTTCGCTGCGCGGGTTAAAAACGAACATTACTTTTTAGAAGATGATAATATGTGGATCCATTTCAAAGATGTCTTCAACATCTACCAGCGAGACGCCCTCGACGTCTATCTTCTCTGTTGTTGGGTTTTGTAGGTATCATTTATTTTTATTTCGTTCCTTAGCTCCTTCTGTGTAGCATCTAATAATTACAGTATGCGGATAGCTGATGAAAATTCCTTTTTTTCCATTGAAAATGGAGATTCCTTTTTTCCATTGAAAATGGAGATTCAACTATGCCGTAGGCAGGGAGCTTTCAGGATTGGATACATTGACCCCTACAGAGTTAACCAGAGCACTCTACGGGATTTTGAGAACGAAACAAAGGATAACATTGTACATTTCCTAGTGCAGCAACATTACAAGACCAATATACTATTGCCTTTCAACACAGCTTGAGTTTTTACCACCTTTTGTATTAATTTCCTTCTCGTATTCATACCGTGACATATATATCATCTCACGCAATTTTCAGATTCCACTGGATCCTTTTTATTATAGACCTTTCTACAAGCAAAATCTATGTCTACGACTCAATGGATAAACTGAAAAATACTTTCACCAAGTTTTTCGAAGTGCTAGACAGGTAATACCATGCATTCCACTGTCATTATGATTCTTGCTATTGCTACTATGCGGACGTTGAATAACTAATCATAGCTTGCAACTGAACATAGGGCATGGGAGCGATTCCGTACAACCATTCGTGGGGTTTGGAAAGAAAAACTGTCTTTGCGGATGAATTTTCCGGTGAGTTCATGCTCCAAAGTTATATTAAATCATTTGTTGCAAAATAAAAATATATATTAAATCTCTGGTTTCTCCTTTAGTGTTTAGTGTGTAAAACGGGAGCAGAGACCAACTTGTGCGGCTACTACGTCTATAACTATATGTACACCATAACACATCAAATCAATAGTGACAAGGATCCGGATGTACGTAAACATCATTCATACATTATGTCTCAATTTTTTATTGATTTCATATATTTATATCTCATTTTTTTTTCAAATGATAGGATATTTGGATGAGGGAGAAACTCTCCCACGAGGAATTTATAAACATTGTTCAAGAACAACTGATGTGATTTATCATGGATGAGATTATTAATATCGCGGGAGAATTCCATGACGATGGAAGCCCTATTATTCCATCTCACCTCGTATGTCCTCTTAGATTTTTTAATATACGATAAAACATTACAAATTAACAACAATTGAAATATATATATATATACTTGTAATTATGTATATATATTTAGTTAGATGTTTGTATATATTAATCATATGTGTATGCGATAAATTATATGTCTTTAGTTCTATTTATATGTCTTACATAGATATATGCATGTATATATGTACTTAATTCTAAATATATACGTCTTTATATATGAAGACATATATATTTACAATTAAGTACATATAATCATTAATATATGTATGTACTTATAAGTATCTATGTATTTGTCTAATATAAACATGTATTTATTATATATAAATATGTATGTATTTGGATATATATATATAGATGAATAATATAAATATGCATAATATATATACAAACAACAAGCAGCACAAGCAAATTAAAAAAATAGAAAAAAACCTTTAGATTAAAGATGGTAGCACCAGCCATGTGGCGCTACCATCTTTAGTCCCGCTTTCGTGGTCCCGGCTGGTCAACCGAGACTAAAGAGAATTGCTAACCGGGACTAATGTGGGTATCCCTAGTAGTATTATATTGGACTCTACCTTTTGAACGTATCCATATAATCGTGCAAATGTCACCACCCATTTATTTTTCTCATGACCGAGAAGCTTGTGAGAACTCGAGCAATCAATGGCACTCATGCATGCACATGATTACATATATATGCACGTGAAATGGTTGTGGATAGCTGAAAGGGTCACTTGAGCCTAGAGGGGGGGTGAATAGGCTACTTAAAATTAAACAACGGAAGTTAAAAACAAAAACTAGGTCAAATAGTCTGATCCACAGTCGGACTATCCGATGTGATCAGATAGTCCGAGTTTGGATCAGATTGTCTGACTCAAGAGAGATGCAAGTAACCTTAGATCTGCTATACAAGCAAAAGTATACGCACAGGCAGAACCTAGGCTATAGAGTCACAACAAGGCAAGTAGTAGAGGAGAGGGAAGAGCGAATATCACCGAGATTTCTTGCCGAAGTAATTCCCGGAGTTCAAATCCTTGAGGGGATTCTACTGTCCGTTGAGGAGCTCACAAAGAGCCCGGGTCTTTGCTAACCCTTTCATCAAGAGGCTGTACAAAGCACTCCATCTTCGACTAGAGGTATCTCTTTCCTGTTGGAGGCGAGATCCGGTCTTCACAAACTTCTCTTGGCTCACCACAAGTAGATTCGTGGCTCAAGAGCGACGCCTAGCCGTCTAGGAGTCCTCAACCTCCAAGAGTAACAAACACCACACAACTCTCGGAACAACCCTAGTGCTCAAGATCGAGTGAAACACACACTAGGCCCTCAGACACCAAATCCACAACCACCAAGATCCACCACACAAATAACAAGAAGGGATTCGAGAGAGGGAGAAAGAGCTCAAAGATCCAAAGCACTCAAGCAGCTAGCTCAACCCAAAGTGAATGAGAATGAATGAGTTGGGTAACCCTAGAAAAGGGTTAGGTGGGGGGTATTCATAGATCCCCGAAAATGTGGCGTTGGGAGATAATCTTTTCATCCCACCTCGGATAGTCCGAGATTACATCGGATAGTCCGATGTTTTTGACCCCCCCAAGCAAGCCAAAGAAAGAGAGCAAACTTCTGAAGAATTTCGGATTGTCTGATCGATCGGATAGTCCAAAGTCATGTCGGATAGTCCGATATTTTTGAACCAAGAACTTCATCCTCTCACAGAGACTCAAGTTCCACTAAACATCGGAGTTTCTGGATCATCCGATAGTCCAATCACATCGGATAGTCCGATAGGTACTTAGAAAAATTCGCTCAAGAAGAATAAAAGTCATTTCAAAACAGAGAGTGAAGTTCTGTGAAATTGTCGGATAGTCCGATGCATCAGACAGTCCGACCTCACATCGGATAGTCCGATGTTTTTAAGTCAATACTCAGTCCAAAGACAGAGAGGAAAGTTCCGTGTAATTTCGGATAGTCTAAGCATCGGATAATCCGAAGTAATTGGATAGTCTGACAGGAAAATTGCAGCTACACTTGAACAAAAGGATTTTGAGCACTAGTGTTCTACCAATTATATGCATGTGGTATCCCACTTAATAGTACGGCATCTTAAACACAAGAACACAAGAAATACAAGGTTCACAACATGATTACCACAAATGTGATGCCGCTAAGCTATTAATCAATGTTCCACTCCTTTTCAACCTTGCATCCACTTCAACAAAACATTAGTGTGCCTCTATTTGTGTTGTCATTAACACCAAAACAAAATAGGGGTCCTAGATGCACTTTCAATCTCCCCCCTTTTTGGTCATTGATGACAACATAAGTAGAAACAACAATATAGGCTATATTTTGGTTGAACTCCCCCTAAAGATATGCTTGATATGCATAGGAGAGCTCCCCCTTAATCTTTGCAACATATCAAAAGATCACAATATAACAAAATACACATGCATATGACAGGTTATATCACATATTTAAGCAAGGATAAAGGATAAGTGCACATTACATCATCCAAGCATATAAGGTTCAACATGACATAAAAATGCATAAACTTAAAGCATGAGACTTAAAGGACTAAAGCTACCCAAGATTTTGCCCACAAGTTCAACTAGCCATCAATAAAGATAGATGAGATAGTTCTCCCCCTTTGGCAGCAAGACACCAAAAAGGGAAAGAGAAGAGATCACTCATCCTCATCATAATCCTCATCCTCGTCACCGGACTCCTCGTCTTCTTCCTTTTCCTCTTCCGCCATAGGAGCCTTGCCACGATCACCACGAGAGCAGCTCGCCTCAGCTGCAAAAGGATCCTAAAAAACCTCCTCCTCACTCTCTTCTACCTCAAAACCATCGGGAGAACAAGGAAAGTTTGAGCTACGAAGTATAAGCTTAACTCG
Organism: Oryza punctata; assembly: GCA_000573905.2. Lineage (NCBI taxonomy): Eukaryota > Viridiplantae > Streptophyta > Magnoliopsida > Poales > Poaceae > Oryza > Oryza punctata. The sequence continues at coordinate 9,921,422 of CM002499.2, read as the reverse complement.
CCGAGTGTCCTTCTTCCGCGCCTAGCGTTCCTTGGCTTGGCGGACGGAGATGGTCTTGCACAAGTTGAAGGTGGACCTGAAGAACTGCAAGGATGAGGTTGATTCCATCTTGGTGACACTAGATGATGGACCGGCACGAGTTGAGGCACGAGTACTCCACCTAGCTGCCACATGAGCATCCTTAATGAGGCGGACTTGGTAGCCAGTGTGGGCCACCTCCTTGTGAAACTTGTTTGTGGACACAATCTCAATCATCTTCATAATGTATGGTCCATATCTAAGGCCCCGCTTAGGCATCATTGAGATAAGCCGGATTTCTTCAAAAATAAAGTCAAAAGAATCAAACAACTGTGGCCTTGCCTTCATATTTTGTAGGATGTTTCGTGTATAGGCAAGGACATTGCCGGCATCGCCTTCCTTTGGATTGAGAGAATTGCACAAAAGCTTTTGAGATATGCATAGAAGGAGCCCTTTGATGGTGCCTAACTCATAGTCCACATCTTGGTATAGAAAATGAAGGGAATTAGTGTCCAACAGCTTCTCATCATGGATCTTGACACGGTTTATGCGAGAACGAGCCGGGAATCCCAAGATGGCGGCAAACTTGGCATATGTCACTGAATACTTCACTCCATGGGCTAAACAATGAATGGTCTTTTCTTTGTTGGGTTCAAAGTAGACTGTGGCATAAAACTGAGCGATGATTTCCTTGCACCACGGGTATTGCAACCCAATTAATTCATTCAAGTTCTGCCGATAGCATACATCAATCACTTCATCATTGATGGGATCTTTCAATTCCTCCATGTACTTCCAATCGATCCAGTGCATAAGAATAGCTCCCTTCTTTGGTGCAATCACGGTCTCATAGTAATATTGCTGAAAGAAGTTCCAAAACCAAGGATCCATTGAGAGCTGTTGATACTTGTAGGGATCCTTCTTGCGTTCTTTCCCCACCTCAATCCACTTGCGATTCCACCTAATCACTCTCCTGGGATAGGTGGGATCTCTCAAGGGAGTAGAAACAAAGAAAGGCCTTTCTTCCTCTACAGCCTGCTGAGCGGCTATGTCCTCTTCTAGTTGTATTTCTTCATTAAAAAAGTGACCGGGAGTACCATTGCCTCTAGCCTGATCTAAGGAAGCACTGGGAATGCCTTTGCGAACTTTGCTAGCCGGGGCACTGGAGCCTTCTCCACTTACTCGGCTCCAGCAAAGGGGAAGAGGAGCGCCTCTCTCCACATCGGCCACTTGCGCCGCTTCTTCCTCTGTGTACTACCCTTAAAGAGCATTTCTGCGAGATTAGGGCATTTGCCGTAAGGCATGACGAGCTTTGGAGGTAGGAGATCGCCCTCGATCCATCGATCCTTTGCGAGGGTAAACTTGATTCTTGAATTTGCCCTTGATCATAAGGATACACTGATTTAGAATAGAGGATGACGATTAAGGATAAGTGAAAGGAAGACATTTGAGTGTGAGAGCAAACTTTTGTGATCTAGAGCAAAAGTAGGTCGGATAGTCTGATTTGATGCCGGACTGTCCGATGAAGAACGAACTATCTAACATGAAGTCAGATACTTCGACATATTTTGCTCTAGAACAAGATAGTTCATTGAAGGGAATCGCGAAATAAAGGTTAAATATAGAGATCAGAGAACCGAGGAAATACCTCAAAAATAGACCAAAACCACAGGAAAACCCAGCGATCTTGGAAGGAGTTGAAGGAGAGGAACCTCCCCGAAGCAAAGCAGTTGCAATCGGAGTCTCTGAAGTGAAGATTTGAGGTGGTCTAGAACTAGGGTTGGAGTGGAGAGGAGAGAAGGAGAGAGAAAGCGAAAGAAGCAAATGAGTGAATGGGTAAGAAAATTTTACCCCTGGGGAGGTTATGTCCCCTTGCCCAAGGGCCCACGTCGGATAGTCTGATGTGAGATCGGACTATCCGATGTGGTCGAATTGTCTGACTTTAAGTCGGACAGTCCGACATCCTCTGTGGCAGAGAGAGAGAGAATGACACAAATAGAATTTTTTAAAAGAGAAGTTGACAAGGGGAACTTGATGGCTAGACAAACACTTTGGCAATTACTTCACATATGATTTGTAAGCAACCAACCAATCAAACTAAAACCATAAGTGAAGCAATTAGATCCGAAGATCAAAAAGAGTGGATTACCAAGAGATAAGATAATTCACCCTCAATAGAGGGAATGTTTGAACCTATTTCAAGTTGTGCAAGAACCAAAATTCATTGAAAATGAGATCCCCATACACATAGATTCAGTTAATCCACACAACGGTGACTAGTGTTCATTCATTAATTGAACGTCCAATTTGTCACAAAGTGATAAGCACCCTAAGCTAATAGGCAAGAAATAATGCAGTAAATCAAGCCACATTCCGAGAATCCAAGATATTGAGCTCACTTCTCAACTCACAAAACCAACTTTCATATAGTGGCTTGGTAAAGATATCCACCAATTATTTATGGGTTCTCACATGTTGAATGTCTATGTCGCCACTTGTGGAATGATCTCTCAAGAAGTGATGGCGAATATCAATGTGTTTGGTTCGGGAATGTTGGACGGGATTGTTGGCTATTTTGATGGCGCTCTCATTGTCACAGAGGGGATTTTGCTGACATTGAGGCCATAGTCTCTCAAGGTTTGTTTCATCCAAAGAATTTGGGCACAACAACTCCCCGCCGAAACATATTCTGCTTCAGTGGTGGATAGGGCGATAGAGTTTTGCTTCTTGGAAGACCAGAAACAAGGGACCTACCTAAGAATTGGCAAGTACCTGAAGTGCTTTTCCTATCTACTTTGCAACCGGCATAATCCGCATCGGCATAACCAAGGAGGTTAAACCTCGCTCCCTTATGATACTAAAGTCCAAGATTAGGTGTGTGGACTAAATATCGAAGAATTCTCTTCACTACCACAAGGTGACACTCCTTCGGATTGGCTTGAAATCTTGCACACATGCGCACACTAAGCATGATATCGGGCCTAGATGCACAAAGGTAAAGCAATGAGCTAATGATGGAACGATATACCTTTTGGTTGATATCTTTACCTTGTTCGTTGAGGTCTAGGTGCCAGTTTGACGGCATAGGAGTGTGAATTGGCTTTGCACTCTCCATCCCGAATTTCTTGAGCATGTCCTTCAAATACTTCGTTTGGCAGATGAACGTTCCTTCCTTAAGTTGCTTGATTTGAAGATCGAGGAAGAACTTCAATTCACTCATGATGGACATCTCAAAGTGCTTGGTCATCATTCTACTAAATTCTTCACTAAAAGACTTGTTACTAGAGCCAAACATAATATCGTCAACATATATTTGGCACACAAAGATATCACGATCATATCTTTTAGTAAAGAGAGTAGAATCGGCCGTGCCAATCTCAAAGCCATTTTTAACAAGAAAATCACGAAGGGATTCATACCATGCTCTAGGAGCTTCCTTAAGCCCATAGAGCGCCTTGTGAAGCTTATACACGTGATTAGAATACTTTGGATCTTCAAAGCCCGGTGGTTGCTCCACATACACCAACTCATTGATTGGACCGTTGAGGAATGCACTCTTCACGTCCATTTGATAGAGCTTGAAATCAAGGTTAGTAGCAAAGACTAATAAAATGCGAATTGACTTCAGCCTAGCTACCGGTGCAAAGGTTTCACCAAAATCCAATCCTTCAATTTGGGTGAATCCTCGAGCCACTAACCATGCCTTGTTCCTTACCACCACACCGTTTTCATCTTGCTTATTTCGGAAGATCCATTTTGTGCCGATCACATTTTGCCTTGGTCTCTCCACTAATGACCACACTTCATTTCTAGTGAAGTTGTTCAACTCTTGTTGCATGGCCATCACCCAATCCGGATCACCAAGTGCTTCTTCTACCCTTAGTGGTTCAAGAGAAGACACAAAAGAGTAATATTCACAAAAATTTGCAACTTGAGATCTAGTGGATACTCCCTTGTTGATGTCACCTAAGATGTTGTCGGTGGGGTGATCTCGTTGGATGCTTTGGTGTATCCTTGGATGAGTAAGGTTGATTGCTTGGGTAGAGTTCACTGAAGCATTCAAGAAGACACACATACCTGCAGGAGTTGTTGCTTTGAAGAAGCGTGAGTTCAGGACATTGAAGCAAAAGGATCGTACCGTGACAGAGTACCTTCATAAGTTCAACCGTCTAGCTCGCTATGCTCCAGATGATGTGCGTACTAACGCAGAAAGACAAGAGAAGTTTTTGGAAGGACTGAAGGATGAGTTATCAGTTAAGTTAATCTCTCGAGACTATGATAATTTTCAGAAGTTGGTTGACAAAGCAATACGACTGGAAGACCAGCAGAACAGGATGGATAACCACAAGAGAAGAATGATTGTTTTCAGTGAGGCACAGGGTAGTACCCAGCGGCAGCGCATCAAGCCATTCCAAATTGAGGAATCAAATCCAACATCCCAAGAACAGTTACAACAGTTCAACATCGGCGGTGAGATCAATTCAGAGACTAATGCAGGCAGTGAAGTTAACATCGAGCAGGATACTCAATCAGTGCCAGTTCAACAGAATCAGTCTCAAGAGGACAACAGTAATGGAAGGAATCAACTTGTGTGGTTCAACTGTTATGAGCCAGGTCATTTTGCAAGAGAGTGTTCGAAGCCAAAGCGTCAGCAGTCACAAGGTCAAGTCAACAACATTATCATCACAGGAGCTAATGCAGTGCCAGTTGCATCTTCAAGTGATCTAGCTCAGCCATCAGTTTCAAAGCAGCAGTAGTTTTCTTTAAGCCTTAGAATAATTATTGGAGTTATGGATTAAGACAGACTGAAGTTCACTCATGCCCTTTTTCTTTCTAGACGTTCCGAATCTCTGGACGAGATTCTTTGTAAGGGGGGTAGATCTATCACACCCTGATTTTCGTTTCAGTGATTTATAAATTATTTAATAAATTATTCCTAGAATTTATATTAAATGTTCATTAATTTACAAGTGAAGTTAATATGGGAAATAAAACTTCTGAAATAAAGCACGGCTGGATTTAATTTCTATTAAATTCTCCATGATTAGTTATACTCTCTGGAATTTTCTCGGATTTTTCAGAGCTCAATTATTAATTTTAAACACACAAAGAATATTTCAGTAATTATTATATAATAAATTAATCATTAAATGGTATAGTTACAATTTAAATAAATACTTTGAGTGCCCAAGTATTCTTAGGAATTTTCTTGAAATTATTTGAGCATCGGAAGTATTTTTTTAAAATTCAAATATCATTTCAATGATTAATTTATTTGGAAAAGTAATTAAAAATCCCCCTTCTAGGTTTGGGCCGAATCTGGAAAAGTCTGCTTTCTCTCTCTTTGACTCTTCTCTGTTGGTAGCCTATTTCTTTCCCTTCCCTAAGTCTGCTTTGCCTCCCTTCCTTCCTTTTCTTTTTCTTTTGCCCGACCCTTTTACCCAAAAGTCTACTTTACCTCCCTCGTGCTACAGTATCGTCCTCCTCCTCCACACAGCCATCCGAGCCCGTGCTTGCACAGTACTGCCAACACTTCCCTTCCCAAATCCGGCCTTCCCGTTGCTCCCCTTCCAAAATTAGTTGCGGGAATGGATTCCCCTCAATCTCCTCCACCTTATCTGTAAGAAATCCCCATCAAATTCGTGATAAATCCCACGAATTTCGGCCTTGTTCTTATTCGGTGAACTTGGGATAAACCTAATTTTCCATAGCCAAATCCCTTTGAATCCAAGCCGATCTCTCTCTCCTCCGCCTATATAAACGATGCCCGGGGTCTCCTCTTCCGTTTCCCCTCCTTTTCTCGCGCCACCGTGCCCTAGCCGCTTCTCCCCACGCTCGCCTTCTCTCTCCGCCGCTGGCCACCTCTCCAGCCGCCACTAGCCGCCGCCTCGGCCGACACCGTCCAGCGCCGCCACCTCCTCCGGCTTTGCAAGGCTGAGCTCTACCCCGGCCACCCCGTCTCCTCCACCGAAACCCGCCGGTTTCCGTTGTCACCGTGTAGGCCGAGTTCGCCATCGTTTTTTTATCTCCAGTGAAGCCTGCCGCTCCTCCCGTCATCATCAAGCTTCGCTGCCACCTTTGTTAGATTCGCAGGTGCGAGGAGAACACCGTCCACCCCTCCGTTGCTGCCGAAGTTCGCCGGAACGCCGTTGTCACCATCAACCCGACGTCATCGCCACATCTACCTCGCCGTTGGTTCTCTTCCATCGTCGTCCGTCGTCGCGCCACCCCTCGGTGAGCTCCTCTCATCGTGCTCCTCCTCCCAGTGTCCTCTATTTGCATCGTCGTGCCATGTTTCACCAGCGACTGTCGAACCCTGTGCTGCCGACCGTCTATCCCGCGTGGCGTGTTCATGTCAGCGCCGATAGTTGCCACATCGTCGCCATGTCAGCATCTATCCCGCATGGATGTCGATGTGTTGCTCATCCGTAAACCTTAGATCAGATCAATCCGAGCCGTCCGCTCTATGTCAAAATCTGGTCAACTCAATCTCAATCATCCAAAATCAATACACATAATTTCTATTTCTTTTCAATGACATATTTTCCTTTATACCATATGTCATCTACCAAATTTTATTCAATCTTTTATCCGGAGGATGTTTTCAATCTTTTCTCTCAGTTATAAATCATTTGTAAATTTTTTAATTAACTTGGATAGTCTTTTCTTTAATAGGTTTAATTGGATTAAATCTTGTAAAATTCATAACTAATTCATATAAAGTCGGAATGAGGCCGTTCAATTCTCTAAATTCATCTAAAATCATCGTCTACATGTTTGTTTACTTTTTATATACTGTTTATTTCTAGTTTCTCAGTCTTTTTCCTTGTTTTGCGTGTTAGCTTGTCGTTTTCGTTGTTTCGAAGGTTCGTGTGAGCGTCGGAAGTGTTCCAGAAGACTATTGAAGACCGATTATTGCAAGGCAAGTCACACAGATCCTAAACACAATCCTTTGAGCATGTTGATCCTATATTTAAATTCTCTATTTATTTCAAATGTGCATTTATTTTCGAATGTCATTGGGTGGTGTGAACCTATTCCTTTGTTATGGCCAATTTGCATTGATTACCCAATTCCTTGATACCTTGGGTTATAATTTGACTAGTTGGACTTTATATATTGGTTCAACTAGATATTAGAAATAATTTATTAGCCATGCTTAGAAACTTTAGTATCATTTCATATGGGATAATTAATGTTTCACTTATATCTTAATGATGGATATTTAATGGTAGCTCACGATGGTCAATCGTGATTGATAAATTAATTAATTATCAACTAAAACTTGACTAATGGTGGGTTGTGAGCACATGGTTGGAGATGATATTTGGATAGTCGTGCTCATGACAATTAAGGACCGGTTTGCGAGCTACTGTTGTGAAACATTAACCGTACCAACCACAAGCCAGCGTGGGCAACAGCTTGACATTTGATGTAGCACAATTCAATGTGGAGTGCCAGACTGTGAAGTGGTGGAGATAAGCCCACGGGGGTTCAATGGGGAGTCCATACCTTAGCTAAAAGGGGTTGACTATGATCCGGGAGCAGTGCACTGCATTGAGTTGGGTTATGTTAGGTGTCTTGTCACAGTCTCTATTCGGGTACATTTTAGTATCGCGACGCATGGTTGACATGATGTTGAGGCTGTGTCTTGTGGGTACAGTGTACACCTTTGACTAGAGTAAAACTATTCGAATAGCCGTGCCCGTGGTTATAGGCGGGTCTAACAATGTTTTTTGTTATTAGTCCCACACTACTCATTAATAATAATAATGTGATAAGTGATGATACTTCAGTTTAACTCCTGGTTTGGAATGGTTAATTTCTGGTTTGGAGGTTTGATATGTACGACCGGGGTTGGTTGTTCAGGTTTGGTTGGGCTGTGCAGCATTGGTGTGTTGTTCAGTGTTGATTAATATTGATGATTGTAATTACTCTACTATTTTACAATTCTCAAATGTTTGCTAAATGCTGCTATTGCAAATGAGTTTATATATTATGCCATCCTTTGGTATCTTTGTGCTCTTGCATACTTGTTGTGCGGCTTGCTGAGTATTCCATGTACTCACCCTTGCAATAATCAATCAAACCTCAATCATTCATTCTATAAATGGTCACATCAACATCGGTAAAAAGACAATTGTAACCCAAAGAGCATAATTGAGAGACGGACAAAAGGTTGTAGTTGAGAGATTTTACCAAGAGGACATAGGAAATGGAAAGGTCATTTAAGATTGCAATTTTACCTAATCCCATTACCTTTCCCTTTCCATCATCCCCGAACACTATGTTGTCTTGTGAAGTGTCATTTCGATCAAGGGAAGAAAACATTGACTCTTCTCTGGTCATGTGATTTGTGCATCCGCTATCAATCACCCAACTTCTTCCACCGGAGATGTATTCCTACAAGAGATCAATTTCTAATTTTAGGTATCCATACTTGCTTGGGTGCTCTCATGTTAGTAATAAGTGCCTTAGGCAATCAAAGAACTCTCTTGATGGAAATGTTCTTGCCCCTTGGGCCAATATACTTAGCTACAACACGACCATTAGCATTCTTCTTAAGAACATAAGAGGCTTCAAATGAATTTTGTTAAGCCCAATCATTAGGAAGGATACTTTTGTCCTTGAAAAAATTGTTGAGACCTTGAGGTTTCTTGAGCATTACACTTTGATCCACCATCCCTTTCGGTGGAGGAACATACCCAAGGCCTTCACGGTTGAAGTTATCCCTTTGGTAGCCTAGGTACTCCTTTAGGGCCTTACTACCCATGTGGCACTTTAGAAGGCCATTGTGAAGAAGTCCCTTGAGCTTCTCATTTTGCTTTTGTAACGCACTCAAAGATTTAGAGTTAGTAGCACAAGCATCAATATCAATATCCTCACACCTTAAGCATGGTTCATTGCTTGGGGCAATGTTAGAACAAGATGCCTCACTAGGAAGAGAGATGCTATTATTTAAGGTTTCAAACTTTTCTTCAAGTGAGAGGCAAGCTTTGTCCAAGCTATCCACCCTCTCTTAAAGTTGTGAGTTTGCTACCTCAAGTTTAGCATGAGATTCTTTGGTTTGCTTGCAAAGCTGTACCAAAGCCTCATTTTTCTCTATTTCCTTAGCAAGCTCACTCTTGAGTTCAAGAGACCGCTTTTCTCACGAATGAGCAAGGCCTCTTGTCTCTCAAGAGTTTCATATTGTTGTGCAATTGTCCTAAGCAACTCACTCAAGTAAGGTAACGATTCCTTGGTTATGGACTTGAACAAGTCTTCATCCATAACCTCATCAACTTCCTCATCAACCTCCTCTTCTCCATCACTAATGAGATCAACATTGAACAACTTGAGAGATGAGGGTATCTTAGGCTCCTTTGCCATGAGACAAATAGGAGCATCGTCATAACTTGAGTAATTGAAGAGCCTAGGTGTAGGAGGTGATGTAGGCTTAACGGCAAACGTGGCCACTCCCTCATAATCACTTGAGCTTGACTCGGAATCATCTGAACCGAAGATCATCCCAAGGTGAGCTTGGCCATGTCGCTCACGCTTGTTATGCTTGTGCTTCTCCCTCTTGTCACCCTTCTTCTTTTCTTCCTTGATGTTGGGACAATCGGCCATGAAGTGTCTGAGTTCATGACACTCATAGCACTTCCATGCGAAGTGCCTCCCACTTGACTTGTCGGAGGAGCGTCTTGAAGAGCTCCCCTTGAAGAAGCTGCTTCGTCTCATGAAACTTTCCAAACGTTTTGATGAAGAGTGCCATCTCATCATCATCTTTCTCCTTGCTCTTGCGACTTTCTTCTTCTTCTTCTTCTTTTGCCTTCAATGCCAAGTCTACCTTCTTAACAATTGAGCCTTGATGGATGAATTTGATGACTTCCTTCGACTCTTGTTCAAGCATGTCATGGGCAAGAATGTGACCGAGTACATCATGAGGAGTGAGAGTGTTATAGTCCGGACGCTCACGTATGATGGTCACCAAGGTAGAGTTCCTTGGTGTGATAGCTCGGATCATTTTCTTGACCACAACTTCATCCATCATATCCTTGGAACCAAGCCCCTTGATCTCATTCACAATCTTGCTTAAACGGTCATACATGTCGCCTCGGGCTCTCACCATCCAACATGACAAACCGCTCAAATTGCCCCTTGAGGATCTCCACCTTGGACTCGCGAACACTATTCGTACCTTCATGTACATTCCGAAGTGTGCCCCATATCTCTTTGGCATTCTCAATGCCATCAACTCGGTTGAACTCACTTTCACTCAAGGCGCTACCTATGGCATTAGCGACTTGAGCGTTCTTGTGCTCGTTCTCGTCGTCCTCCTCGGTGGGATCATCGGGGTTCAGCAAAACATAGCCTTTTTCGACTATTCTCCAAATCAATGGGTTAATAGATTTCAAATGCATCTTCATCTTATGTTTCCAAGCGGCATAGTTCGTACCATTGAAGTACGGAGCTTTGCCACTATAGGTGCTCACATAGGATGTAGATGTCGAAGAAGAGTAATCCCACGGAACTTTGGTTCCGGTAGGTTCACCCTCCTTGCCTTCCCCCGTTTGACCCGATACGATCTCTCCAAGAGGTTAAGGCTAATTAGGAGATTAGGCTCTGATACCAATTGAAAGGGTCACTTGAGCCTAGAGGGGGGTGAATAGGCTACTTAAAATTAAATAACGGAAGCTAAAAACAAAAACTAGGTCGGATAGTCTGATCTACAGTCGGACTATCCGATGTGATCAGATAGTCCGAGTTTGGATCAAACTGTCTAACTCAAGAGAGATGCAAGTAACCTTAGATCTGCTACACAAGCAAGAGTATGGGCACAGGCAGAACCTAGGTTATAGAGTCACAACAAGGCAAGTAGAAGAGGAGAGGGAAGAGCGAATTTCATCGAGATTTCTTACCGAAGTAATTCACGGAGTTCAAATCCTCAAGGGGATTCTACTCTCCGTTGAGGAGCTCACAAAGAGGCGGGTCTTTGCTAACCCTTTCCTCAAGAGGTTGCACAAAGCACTCCTCCTACGACTAGAGGTATCTCTTTCCTTTTGGAGGCGAGATCCCGCCTTCACAAACTTCTCTTGGCTCACCACAAGTAGATCGGTGGCTCAAGAGCGACGCCTAGCCGTCTAGGAGTCCTCAACCTCCAAGAGTAACAAACACCACACAACTCTTGGAACAACCCTAGTGCTCAAGATCGAGGGAAACACACACTAGGCCCTCAAACACCAAATCCTCAACCACCAAGATACACGACACAAATAACGAGAAGGAATTTGAGAGAGGGAGAAAGAGTTCAAAGATCCAAAGCACTCAAGCACCTAGCTCAACCCAAAGTGAATGAGAATGAATGATTGGGTAACCCTATAACAGGGTTAGGTGGGGTGTATTTATAGATCCCCGAAAATGTGGCCGTTCGGAGATAATCTTTTCATCCCACCTCGGATAGTCCGATGTTTTTAACCCCCCAAGCAAGTCAAAGACAGAGAACAAAGTTCTGAAGAATTTCGGATTGTCTGATCGATCGGATACTCCGAAGTCATGTCGGATAGTTTGATTTTTGAACCAAGAACTTCATCTTCTCACAGAGACTCAAGTTTCACTAAACATCGGAGTTTCTGGATCATCGGATAGTCCGGTCACATCGTATAGTCCGATAGGTACTTGTTGATGCAAAAAACACACACTGGCCTAAGAGATTTTCTTTACTCTAGTGCAGGTCCAAAACTTGCTTTCAGGTTCAATAAGCGTGCCAGTTCATTTGATCGTGCAATCAACAAGATAGAAAATGCAAGTTTATTAGTAAACGATAGTCAATCGGCCAGTCAGCCGATATCATATCGTGATGCAACCTAGCTGATGCAGTATAGCATGGATCGGCTGTAAGGCATACTCAATGATAAGCTAACCCTAAATTTGATACATCGGCTGAAAATATCAGTGTTACATAATCTATATATGAATATTATATTGGAAATCAACAATTGGGATAGATCGAACTTAACCGAGATAGTATAAATTGCCCAAGTCTAAAATAACATGAAATAACGATTATGTGTACTCATGTCATAGCCGATGTTCAGATCTAAGCGTGTATCGGCTATAGCTCCGATACATCCTTATACTAGGATATTCCCTTGCAATAAATACGTTCAATTATTACTAACCAGATTGGTAGTAAATCAAATATATTTATATTAGATTAGATCCTGATATAAGGGGCAGATATAGCATATTAAACAAAGCATGAAACTATGTAAAACAACTATACCAGATAAGATCGGCTGACACCCCGATACTATCCTTATTAACAACTATAAAGCAGGCTAGAGATCATGATTCTAAACACAACTTTATAGATCAAACATAAATGATGCAGCATTAAGTATGAAAAGAAGTATAATATCTAGACAATCAAGCCGATGGTTGCCTTTTTAGGATGGTGGATACGTTATATAATTCGAACCAACAAGTCAATCTAGCTGTTATCGGCAAAACCCTGAATAGAGATCGGCCGATATGAATAGATAGCATAGTCAATCTAAATTATATAACGTATATGATAACTTGGAGATCCACAATATAGAATTAGAGTGTCATAAAGATGTAAGCACTAATTCCGATATTGCAAACCACCATAACAAGACTTACCTCTTCGCCGAAGATCGAAATCGATGCAGCTCGACTCGAAAGCAAGAACTCGTCGAAAATAAAAGAATAAAAGGTTTGCGATGCACCAAGATTGATTGAACTATTGTTGTTTTATTCATAAAGCCTCGGGTCTATATTTATACCGCAAGATGGACATGACTCATATTGTCCTATTACAAATCCAACTAGCAAACAAGCCCCTTAGGCGGACTCTTACCGAAAATATCTATAAGGAAATTACAGATAATCATAATTAATAGATACATTTACCAATTCTGTACTCTATCCTTGTCTGGCAACATCTTCTCAAACTCTTCCTCGAACCCGACATTGATCATGCATGCAATATCGGCCAGATTGGCTGTTCAGATCAAACTCAGTTCCAGCCGATATAGTCTTCTAGCCGATGCGCACTCTGTTTCCGAGAATCCCGCATATTTTCAATTCCACTTTGAATTGGACTTCGTTTCCGATTCATATGCTTGCCAAATATCATCGTCAACACATGGCCCCAATTCCGAAGTATTATATAATGTAACGGAATTATCTCTTCGATCCCGCAAAAACCTAGGGTTACCCCTATGACCATTACGCACCTAATTTCATAAATAACATCCGCCTTTCCGGAGTTTTCACGGTGTTAACTCCATTTTCACCGGTTAAGCCACCAACCATCTCCGCTAACTCCGGCGATTGCTCTCGACCTTTCCGGTGACCCCATCGACAACCATACTCCCGGCGACGTTCCCCTGTGCATCAATGGAATCTTCATCAAGCCCTTCAAGCTCAAAACTTGTTTCGTGCTTTCTAGTTTATTTTCTGTTCTCAATCTCTCTCTTTCAATCTGTAGCACCTAGTACACCAAATAGCCATCCCAAGTCTAAAAGATCCCAACCACTTCTTCTTGGGTCCAATAGGCGATATAGATCCAACCTCCATAATCAACGCAGAGACAGAAAGGATTCCTTTTAGACAAACAAACCCAGCTTTAACTCACTGGATAGCCACCTTCAGATCTTGGCCATCCCAAGTAGATGGATGGACCAATTGGTATAAGAGAATAGCCGCAAGAAAACAAGATCACTGGGACGAGATGGGAATAGCCCAGTGTTTATCTTTGTCCATAGACGATATGAAAAAAGATGAGTCGATGTTGTCCTTTGCTGCATATTTTTGATCTGACACTGTAAACGCCTTCATGTTTAACCATGGGCCGATGACCCTCACCCTACTTGATATTATAATAATTAATGGTTTGGACATCACCACATCGGCTAATCCCATCAGCTTAAAGACCAAGTGCACTCATAGATTCAAAACCAATAATATTGGAGGGTGGTCAGGCTTCATTGCAGACAACAGAGGAACAGGCCTAGTATCGGTTAGGGAACACACAGCTTTCCTCCTCATGTGGCTAGACAAATTCCTTTTCTGTGGCTCTACCTGTGGTCCAATAGCCAACTGGCAACATCTAGCCGAAGTCATTGTATCAAAGAAACAGTTCCCTCTGGGCAAATATCTGCTAGGTGCAGTATACCAGACTTTGAGTCAATCATCGGCTAAGCTCATCATGGACTCAAGTGTCAGCACAGGTGGTCCCTGGTGGTTTATGCAGCTTTGGCTTATCATGCACACCTTAAAAGTTGCATTAAGACTAGCACTTAATGAAGCAGAATTTCCCTCCTTAGCCGATCCAGACAGCGATGATGATGAATCTATCCCAATGCGCAGATGCACATCCTTTGGAGAGGCAGCCACCAGCTATACAAGTCAGGTCCATCGGCTGAACACTTCCAGAATTGATTTGGAAACTTCTATGATGGATTCCCATGAGACAACAAAATCTGGTTTCCTTATGAATCCTATCCCCAATATGAACTACCAGCCGATTTCAGATTGGATGAACTCAATGATGAAAGATTTGAGAAACCAAGAGAAGTTCTAACTGTTGTAATCTCCCCCTGCATCCTTCCTACTAGCATATCTTAAGGCAGGAATATACAACCATCATATGAGTTCTATCATCCGATGGTAGCAGCTGGACAACTTGGCAAGGGACAACTTCCCATCGGCTTGTACTACTCTGACAAAATCCAAACCAGAGGAGAAATTGTATCGGCTTTGATGATGGATAAACTGCTAAACATACTGGTCCTCCCCTCAGCAGCATTGACAGATTCAACATTACTTTGATGAGAAACATCCTTTTTGACAGATGGTGGTTTGAATGGAAAACTCACATATTCCACCTATCGGCTCAAACATACCTCATCAGGATACTACCGGACCTGGCTCCCCAAGTAAGTTCTTTCCTCTCACAACCTCCATCTTCATTTTAACAATCTCTTAATATTTAACACTTTTCATTTTCCCTTTGCAGATATCTGATTCACCACCTCCTCTCATTAGCCAAAGTGGCAAGCCAATAGAATATGCTGCAGCAGAACTCCCTAACAGCTGTGGCCCAGCCCCTTCTGCCATCGGCTTTAACGCTCCCAAGGTGGCTACCCTACTCCAGGGTCAATTCAAAGAGCCAATACAAGCAAGCGACAAACGTAAAAGAACAAAACAAGCTGCCATTAAGCCATCCACCACTCAAAAACCCTCCAAGAAACAAAAGAAAGCAATCGATGAAGATCTCCCTTTGGATCAAGAAGTAGAAGAATATTTAAAGGAGATCAAGATGGAGGAAGCCATTAATGAAGCAGCTGCCCAAATCAGCGAAACAACTGAAGTTACAATGCCTAGAGTTGATACTCCACCAGCTATTCAGTCAAAATCTATCAAAACTCCAAGTCCTCCAAAACGTAATCCTCGAAAAGCATAGGTATAAATATTCTAACACCTCTATTCTTCCTTATATCTTATAATTACTAACTCAATCATTCCTTTCAGCCAAAGAAGAAACAAGTTGTTATTAGAAGAAAACCAACTCCACCACCAACATCGGTAATTTTTACATAACTCAATTCTAATTTTCTTTTTGGCTGATACTGAATAATACTTGTTATTATTTCAGCCACCTCAACCTTCACCTCCTCGTTAGCCCTCAAGCGAACACACTCCATCAACTGCAGCAAGCCGTGATGATGAGGAAATCAGGCGTTGCAACTTCAGCTCCCCAAATTCCTGTAAGCTCACACCCAATTTTCATACATCGGCTAACTTAACACTGTTACTTAACAATATTTCCTTATCTTCAGCTCTTAGCCGATATGTTTTCTTTCGATATCAAGCAATTCTTACATGAGGAAGAAGAAGAAACAACAAGCAAGGCCACATCTTCTATATCCGAAGACCTGAAAACTAAGCTAGTCGATATTGCCGATTGGCTCAATGCCTCTTTGGATGTATTGGTTGTAGATTGTGGGCTGATCAGGGAAAGATTTCAAGAAATCCAAGATCTAATCCCTAATGAACTCATCGACATGGTCTCTCCAGCTGTCTTTCTTGAACAACATCGTTTCAAACTCGAGAGGGGCAGACAAAGGATTACTGATCGGCTGGAACGCTCATCTCTTGAGGCTACCATACAAACCAGCCGACAACAAGTCAATGATAAAAAGACTAAGTTTGATGAACCGGAAGCTAGCCCAAGCTGAACAAAGCAGAATATTGATAGATTGAAGAAAAAGGAAGCTGATTTACTTGCACAACTTTAAACATGCAGAGCTGAAATAACTTCTGAAGAACAAAAGCTAGTTGATTTGCCTAAAGCCATTGAAGTCCAGAGAACAAAGCTGAAGAAATCTATCAAGCGCCTATCTTCTTTGAGCAAATCTCTCAAACCAATCCCTGGTACAGATGCAGCCGATGCTCAAGCAATAGATGAGATACAGCAAATTAGGCAGAAGGCAATATCAGCCATCCAAAAGTATCTATCATGATGTAATGAACAGTTGACAGCTTCTAACATTTGTAAACTTTTTGCTTCTATGTAATTATAACTTCATCGGCCATTGAGCCGATTTAAACTCAAGTATATGCTGATTTCGGCCATCAAGCCGATATGAATTGGTCAATATGTCTTGTAAAATTTTGCTTAAAAATCTCCAGTTTTAAAAGTCCTCAGTCCTTAATTTATCCTCTCATCCCTCCAAGTTTGTAGTAGGGAACACAATGCTGCAAACTTATATGTATAGTCTAAGGGCGATAAAAATATCGGCCATCTAAAGGTGATATAACAACATCGGCAATCAACCATATATCGGCATAACACAGCCGATTTCTTTAAATATTTTCCATTGAGAGCTCGTCCAAAAATTTCTCCATCAAGTCCTTTCAACATATAAACTCTTTTAGAAACACACTTATGAATCCGAAAAGGTCCCTCCCAATTCGGTGACCACGTCCCAAATTTGCTATCTCGTCCTCCTATCGGCAACACCAATTTCCACACAAGTTCATCTTCCTCAAAAGACTTTGGCACAACCTTTTTATTATAATGTCTAGCAACCCTCTCTTTATCCCTTCTGACTTTCTCAAGGGCACGCAACCTTGATTGAACCAACTATTCTGACTCATCAACCATCAAGTTATGATAATCATCAGCTGTGAACTTATCTTGCAAGGAAATCATTTTAGAGCCGATGTTAGTTTCCCATGGTAACATAGCTTCATGTCCATAAACCAACTGATGGTGGAACTTGAATAGCACCATGACAAGCCATCCGATAGGACCATAGTGCTTCAGCCAATGTGGTATGCCACTTCTTAGGATATTCAGCAATCTTCCTTTTAACCAACTTGATCAAGCTCTTGTTAGATGCCTCAGCTTGCCCATTAGCTTGTGCATAATATGGTGAAGAATTCAACAGCTTGATTCCCATGCCACCAGCAAACTGAACTAACTCATCGGATACAAAAATAGACCCTTGATCAGTTGTTATCGTCTGAGGCAAACCAAATCTGTATATGATATGCTCCTTAACAAATTCTATTGCATCTTTGGTATCAACTTTTTTCAAAGTAATAGCCTCAACCCACTTAGTAAAATAATCAGTAGCAACCAATATGAACTTGTGACCTTTACTTGATGGTGGATTGATCTGACCGATCATATCAATACCCCAACCTCTGAACGGCCATGGCTTGATAATTGGATCATAGCCGATGATGGTGCTCTTTGAATAGCTCCAAATTTCTGACAATCTTGACATCCCTTATAATATCAAAAACAATCCTCCAGCATTGTCGGCCAAAAATATCCTACTCTTCTAATCAGCCACTTCATCTTATGAGCCGATTGATGAGTCTCACATATTCCTTCATGTACCTCAAACATGACAACCTTTGCTTCATCCAGGCTTAAACATCTCAACAAAACTCCATCTATGGTTTGATGGTACAATGTATTGTCCAAAAAACATATTTAAGAGTTTTATATCTTAATTTCCTGGAAAACGATCTAAAAGGATTCTTTAAATACTCCAGTATCTCAAACCTCCAATCATCGGCTGGCAGACATGCAACTTCAACCTGAACATCCTTCAACATCGGCTTGTAACCTGATGCTCCTTGAGCTAGGTCGTTGGCTTCAACATTTTGCTCTCTAGGAATATGCTTCAAAGTAACTATCCGAAAAGTCTTCATCAACTCTTGACACTTCTCATTGTAGATCATCAAGACATCATTCTTACACTCATATTCCCCAGATAATTGACTAATCATCAATAATGAATTACCCATGATTTCAACAGGATCGGCTTCAACCTCCTTCAGCAACTGCAACCCTTTTAAACAGCCTCATACTCAGCTTGATTGTTGGTAGAATAAGGTTGGATGGTGAAAGCAAATTGAAAACTTGCCCCCCTGGGCGATATAATCACTAAGCCGATACCACATCCATGAGTGCAAACTGATCCATCGAAAAACAAAGTCCATGGCATAATATCAACGTGATCAATTGAATTATTCTTGTGTTCAACTATGAAATCGGCTATCGCCTGCCCTTTTACTTCCTTAGCCGATTCATACCTTAGGTCAAACTCTGTCAAAGCAAAAATCCACTTCCCAATCCTTCCCTTCAAAACTGGAGCCGATAACGTGTATCGTACCACATCGGCCTTACACACTATAGTGCACTCATTGGAAAGTAAATAATGCCTTAACTTTGTGCAAGAAAAATACAAGCATAAACATAACTTCACCACAGGTGAATATCTGGTTTCTGCATCCGAAAGTCATCTACTTAAATGAAATATGACTCGCTCCTTACCCTCAACCTCTTGGATCAAAACTGAGCCGATAGAATTCTGATCGGCTGAACAATACAATTTAAAAGGAAGCCCTTTCTGTGGTGGAATGAGAACAGGAGGAGTACTCAAATATTTCTTTATGTTATCCAAAGCCTTTTGCTGCTTCTCTCCCCAAACAAACTCTTGATCGGCTTTCAACCTTAACAATAGTGTGAACGGCTCTATTCGACCAAATAAATTGGACATGAACCGTCTAACAAAATTTATTTTGCCGATCAACGACTGCAATTTAGTCTTGTCTTCTGGAGGTTTTATCTCTTTGATAGCATTGATACTTCTCTGAGGTATCTCAATCCCCCTTTCATGTACCAAAAATCCAAGTAACTGTCCAACCGATACACCAAAAGCACACTTGGTTGGATTCATCCTCAATCCATACTTCCTTACTCTTTCCAAGACTCTTCTTAAATCGGCTATGTGCTCATCAATTTCCTTAGACTTAACCACGACATCATCAAAATAAATTTCAACCAACAAGCCGATAAGATCATGGAATATGTAATTCATCGCTCTCTGATATGTAGCACCAGCACTCCTCAATCCAAAAGTCATAACAACCCACTCATACAAGCCGATTGCATCGAAAAGCAGTCTTGTGAATATCTTCCTCAGCCATAAAAATTTGGTTATATCCTGCATTACCATCCATGAAACTAATAATCTTGTGTCCAGATGCTGCATCAACCAATTGATCGGCAATCAGCATTGGGTATTCATCCTTAGGGGTGGCCTTGTTTAAATCTCGAAAATCGATACAAACTCTAAGCTTGCCGTTCTTCTTGATTACTTGTACTATGTTTGAAATCCACTCAGCATATCGGCATGGTCTGATAAAGTTAGCATCATAAAGTCTTGTAATTTCGGCCTTAATAGCATCATACATCTCAGCTTTACATCGTCTTGGAGGTTGCTTGTATGGCCGATAGGTAGGTTTAATAGGCAGCTGATGTTCAACAATCGATCGGCTAAGTCCTGCCATTTCATAGTACTCCCAGGCAAAACAGTCTCTATAATCTTTCAAAAGTGCTATTAATTTCCATTTGAATTCCTTTGTCAAACTTTTACTAATATATGTCGGCCTAGGCCTATCGCCTGGTCCAATGTCCACTTCTTCTAATTCATCGGCCGACATAAATCCTTGCCCCAGTTTGCCGTCAAGATCATCCACAGTATCCTTCGTGTAAAAATTGGAACCCTCCACGGCGCCCTCAAAGTAACAATTGGGGCTCTCCATCTCTTGTTGGTTGTATATCATAATCAGAAACTTTAGATAATCTCCTTGCCAAACTTTTCCAGATAAACAATCAATTCCTTCCATCTCCCAAACAGACAAATCGGCACTAGCTACGTTAACTGACCTGTTGGCTGGCACGATTTCAATCTGGTCTGCTTGCCATTGAATCAAACTTTGATGCGTAGTTGAAGGAATACAACAATTAGCATGGATCCAATCTCTTCCCAGCAACAGACTGTAGGAACCCTTCCCGTCAATGACAAAGAATGTAGTAGGAATTGTCTTGCTGTCGATGGTCAACTCCACATTTAAAACTTTCTTGGTTTCGGACGGATTCCCTCCAAAATCATTCAAAATCATGTTGGTCTTGATTAAATCTTCTGAATTCTTCCCAAGCTTTCTGAAAGTCGAAGATGGCATCAAATTGACAGCTGCTCCTCCATCAACCAACATCTTTGACATCGGCTTCCCATTAACAAACCCTTTAACATACAAAGGCTTGAGGTGCCGATGGTCAGTCACTTCTGGTTTCTCAAAGACGGCTTGCTGTGGAGACAATATCAATTTAGCCGATTGTGGTTCATCTGCTTGCTCCACCACTTGTGCAACTACATATTCAGCCGGCAGCATAAAAACCATATTTATCGAAGACGATGCGACCTCTTTTCTCTTATTTTGAAGACTTTTGTCCTGATCGGCTTGGACTTCATCGGTTGAAACAATCTTGCTCTTTAGTCGCCAAACTTTTCTTGTGCGCCTCAGCCGATGTTCGATGTCATCTTCGACCTCCTAGAATTGCTCCCTATTCCTCATCCTTTGGACGCATCTTTTCTGACTCTTGGTGAAAATTCCAGCAGGACACCATTGTGGTTGCATGGTTTCAGTTCTTCCTTGTGATTTGTTTTCAAAATGATCTTGCTGGATTAGACCAAGCCTCTGATGAACTGACAGTCTTTGTTCAATCGGCCGATGCATACCATTACTCTGTCGGCTGGGTCTCTCAACATATTGAATGTCAGGATCGCTGCAACCGAGACAATCTTCAATAGATGGCAACCTCATCCCTTCATTCCAGCAAAATCTAAAGAATTCACAGCTCCAATGGGGATCAAAATAACTTTCATCATTGTGATAATCCAACTCCTCTTCCCTTTGGCGCCTTTCTGATATTTGTTGATCATGCTAGCTGATTTGACACCTCTTGCATGGTATTTACTTCCATCGGCTTGATTTCTGTTGACTCCAGTGTGAATCATTTTCACTGGGAAAGGGTGGCCATCTATCTTCATCGGCTTTTTAGCTTCATTGAATTTGATCCTTCCTTGTTCTATGGCCGATTGAATCTGCTGTCTGAAGATTTTGCAGTCATTGGTGCTGTGAGATCCTCTGTTATGTCATTTTCAATACTTCCCTCTCTTCAACTCCTCGGCTGATGGTATCACATGTCCTATCGGCAACTGAATCTTCTTTTCTTGGAGAAGAAGGTCAAATATCTTGTCGGCTTTAGTAATGTCAAAGTCAAATCTTTCTTCCTTCCCCGAATTTTTAACCCATTGGCATACTACTGTCTTCTTATTTCTAGCCCACTCTGCTGCATTGACCTCTGGATCTTCATCTTCGGAGTCAGAATCATAACTATAAATATTATTAACGTTGTTGGCTTTCTTAGCAAGTTTTCTGGCCTCCTGGAACCGCGTCTCATGAGTCGATTCCTTCTGAGCCAAGTGTGCTAGACTTCCAAAGTCTTGAGCTGAAAATCTCTACCTTATCAGCGCCAACAGTCTCTGGAAAGCTAGATCGGCTAATTGTGAATCAGTCAGGGCCAAGCTATAGCATCTGCTCCTTACATCTCTAAATCTCTAAATATAGTCTGGCACTGTTTCATCTTATTTTTGCCTAATTGAAGTAAGATCCGACAATTTCATCTCTTGGATGCCACTAAAAAAGTATTTATGGAATTATTTTTCTAGATCGGCCCAACTTCTGATGGAGTTATAAGTAGAGAAGAAAATCATGTAAACGCCGATCCAGATAAGGATAGTGGAAATAATCTAACTCTGAGGGCCTCTGTAGCCGATGCTTCTCCACACTGTGCTAAGAAACGGCTGACATGCTCATAGGTTGACACATTGTCCTGTCCTGAGAATTTTGAGAAATCTGGCACCTTGTATCGATTTGGCAATGGTACTCGATCAAAATATTCTGGATACGGATGCCGATACATGTTGCCATTATCCTTAGGCTTGAGTCCAAATTGTTCCCTCATTACGTCGGCAATCATATCGGCCCACGGCTGTTTAAGACGTTCTTCTGCGATACTATTGCTACAGTCGATCGTACTGGCCATATTGCGTTGAATGGAGCTGTGGAGATCCCT
Organism: Oryza punctata; assembly: GCA_000573905.2. Classification (NCBI taxonomy): domain Eukaryota; kingdom Viridiplantae; phylum Streptophyta; class Magnoliopsida; order Poales; family Poaceae; genus Oryza; species Oryza punctata. Next base: position 9,898,891 of record CM002499.2, on the reverse strand, counting down.
CAAGCTGATACTGGGCTCGTGGAGAATGAAGCTGATATTGTTGATTAAGGTTGGACCCTAAGCCTTGAGACGAGACATACGGAGGTGTTTCTGAGACATATTGCTGGTCCTTCGGCTGGGTAATTCCAATCTGCTGTTGTGAAACCGAAGGAATATGATAGGTTGGCTCGACGATGGGTGGCTTTGTGTTAAGTATATTCATTAATTGTTCTAGCATCAACTAATTTGAAGTCTGCCCCCAGTGATCGGCTGTTGTCTTGTGAATATCGTCGGGATGTTTGCGCTGGACGCGGGAGCCGACGGAGCCTGGGTTTGAACGAGTGGTGTTTCCCACCAATTTCAGTCTTCACAGTTCTATAACCTGGAAAAGTGTCCCTGGCAGATATATGGGTCATTTTTCTTTTTCCTCGGCTATAGTGCCATCCACCACCGTCTTGATCATATTTGTTAAAGTGTTTACAAGTACTCCGGATTGATTAATGAGAGCATGATGAACTGCCGAATCAATGCGATCTTGTAATGTGTGGATTTCTTCATCATTTGACTCGGCTTTAACTTCCTTGCCCTTGTCATCACTTGTTCCAGATGTACTTGGCTCTGTTTTCACGATCGGCGGCAACTCCACTTTGGTTTTCTAGATAACTGTGGCCTAGCGGGTCACTGCGAACGAATGAACGTACTGGCTTCGGAGTTGATCCAGCAGTTTCTTCATCTCTTCCTTCTACTCTTCGTTCAATTGTTCGATCGTGATTGGTAGGATGTTATCTTCCGTAACTTCAGTTATATTGGGCGTCATGATGACACAATGGTCCCATCGGGCGTGCCAAAAGCATGTTGATGCAAAAAACACACACTGGCCTGAGAGATTTACTTTACTCTAGTACAGGTCCAAAACTTGCTTTCGGGTTCAATAGGTGTGCCAGTTGATTTGATCCTGCAATCAAAGAGATAGAACATGCAAGTTTATTAGTAAATGATAGTCAATCGGCCAGTCAGCCGATATCATATCGTGATGTAACCTAGCCGATGCAGTATAGAATGGATCGGCTGTAAGGCATACTCAATGATAAGCTAACCCTAAATTTGATACATCGGCTGAAAATATCAGTGTTACATAATCTATATATCAATATTACTTTAGAAATCAGCAATTGGGATAGATCGGACTTAACCGAGATAGTATAAATTGCCCAAGTCCAAAATAACATGAAATAACAATTATGTGTACTCATGTCATAGCCGATATTCAGATCTAAGCGTGTATCGGCTATAGCTCCGATACATCCTTATACTAGGATATTCCTTCGCAATAAATACATTCAATTTTTACTAATCAGATTGGTAGTAAATCAAATATATTTATATTGGATTAGATCCTGATATAAGGGGCAGATATAGCATATTAAACAAAGCATGAAACTATGTAAAACAACTATACCAGATAAGATCAGCTGAAACCTTGATACAATCCTTATTAACAACTATAAAGCAGGCTAGAGATCATGATTCTAAACACGACTTAATAGATCAAACTTAACTGATGCAGCATTAAGTATGAAAAGAAGCATAATATCTAGACAATCAAGCCGATGGTTGCCTTTTCAGGAAGGTGGATACGTTATATAATTCAAACCAACAAGTCAATCTAGCCGTTATCGACAAAACCCTGGATAGAGAACGGCCGATATGAATAGATAGCATTGTCAATCTAAATTATATAACGTATATGATAACTTGGAGATCCACAATATAGAATTAGAGTGTCATAAAGATGTAAGCACTAATTCCGATAATGCAAACCGCCATAACAAGACTTACCACTTCGCTGAAGATCGAAATCGATGCAGCTCGACTCGAAATCAAGAACTCATCGAAAATAAAAGAATAAAAGGTTGGTGATGCGCTGAGATTGATTGAACTATTGTTGTTTTATTCATAAAGCCTCGGGTCTATATTTATACCCGAAAATACAAACATTGTCCAAGATGGACACAACTCATATTGTCCTAATACAAATCCAACTAGCAAACAAGCCCCTTAGGCGGACTCTTACCGAAAATATCTATAAGGTAATTACAGATAATCCTAATTAATAGATACATTTACCAATTCTGGACTCTATCCTTGTATGGCAACATCGTCTCAAACTCTTCCTCGAACCCGATACTGATCATGCATGCAATATCAGTCATATCGGCTATCCAGATCAGAGTCGGTTCTAGCTGATACGGTCTTCCAATCGATACGCACTCTATTTCCGAGAATCCCGCATATCTTCTATTCCGCTTTGAATTGGACTTCGTTTCTGATTCATATGCTTACCAAATTTCATCATCAACAGTACTTAGAAAAATTCACTCAAGAAGAATAAAAGTCAATTCAAGACAGAGAGTGATGTTCTGTGAAATTTCGGATAGTCCGATGCATCAGATAGTCCGACCTCACATTGGATAGTCCGATGTTTCTAAGTCAATACTCAGTCCAAAGACAGAGAGCAAAGTTCTATGAAATTTCGGATAGTCTGAGCATCGGATAATCCGAAGTGATCGGATAGTCTGATGGAAAAATTACAGCAACACTTGAACAAAAGGATTTTGAGCACTAGTGTTCTACCAATTATTTGCATGTGTTATCCCTCTTAATAGTACAGCATCTTAAACACAAGAACACAAGAAATACAAGGTTCACAACATGATTACCACAAATCTGATGCCGCTAAGCTCTTAATCAATGTTCCACTCCTTTTCATCCTTGTATCCACTTCAACAAAACATTAGTGTACCTCTATTTGTGTTGTCATTAACACAAAACAAATTAGGAGTCCTAGATGCACTTTCAATAGGTAAGCTAGTTTGCTACTCATTCTATTTTATACAATGACATTTTGGACTCTTCATTTCTAGTCTAGATTCACTATCACTCATAAATTTGGACACATATGTAAAGTTCATACATAGATGCATGTATGAATCTATTCAAAACCCAAAACATCTTATTATAATGTGAAACAGAGGTAGTAAGATTTATGTTGAGCAAGACAAGTTGTCAATATTTTCTATGTATGCAAACGCATCAATAAAATGCACAGAAAATCTAGAAATAGAAAAAAACAATATACAGGACACAATATCAATTATATGCACTGATCATTATATCACTTTAATTTTTAGATTTTTATAACCTTGTTTTTGTTTTGTCCTATGAAGGGTGAATTTTACAATTGTCTTAAAATGTCATGCTGAGTTGGATAAATTTTGTGACATAATAATTTGATGTATTTGACTAATAAATTTTATAGTAAGATCACATAGCCATGTTACTTACTCTATAGGGTTCTCACTTGTTTATCATCGGTGGTTTGGCTGAGACGAGGAATATCACTTTTCTAGTTTAAATTTCAATTTGAATTTAAAGTGTCGACTAAGTTGAGCTTGTTATGGTAGCACTACAAGTTTTATGAAAATTTTGGCTTGCCTATTGTATTCTATCTACTATATATCATTTGGACTTTGCCATAACAAAATTATATTTTTTCCCTAAATCGCAGAGGAGAAATCTTAATTAAGGCATGTCTTAATGTTCTCAGCGCAATCAAACTTCCGTATTGGAAATTTTGGGTATGTTATATTTTACACTATAATTACACAAATCATCATTCTATTTCAAAAAAGAATATGAACAGATTCAAACTAGTATAGGGCTAAGCTGACACATCTCTCGAGTATACCTTCCATTTTCCATTTGGTCATATAGAAATGTGTGTTTCACACATACATGGAAAAGTGTGCTCAACATATGAAGAAAGTGATAATGCTAAAAAGTAGAGTTGTAGAACGAACAACAGCGAGGTCCAGTAAATTGTTCCTTAGAACTGTGTTGTTTATAATAAATTGTTTCTAATAATGTGGTTGAATGGTTTATAAAACCTCCTTAAATACTTTTACACCGATCTCTTGTATGCAAATATTCCAAATATGGCCCTCCGTGAATATTGCAAGATTTTTGTTCACTTAGTGTTAATGATTTTGATATTTGGTATAGATTGACGTCTTTATTAAATATGTGCCCCCAAACTCCATTTACCTTTTGTTTTTTTAGTTTTCTAAAGTATAGCTATCTGATTTTCAGCAACTTACCTTTTCAGTTATCAACAATGCTATATAGCTTTGAATGCAGTAAGTTAGTATTTTAGAACTATTACAATAGCATCCTTACTAACTAAAAAAATTCATTTATTTGCCAAAATATGTCAGCAGGATTTGTGTTGTGAGAAATATTGAACTAAGTCCTTGTTGACTAACACAATTATTGTAATATTTTATATGATTTAGTAACACTTTTAAATGAAGAATAACTTGCAATAGATGAATGCTAACTAGATCTAGTTTGTAGATAGTAAAAAATGAGAGAAGCTTCTCTATGTTATTTGGTTTCAGCACTTTTGTGGCGCATTCAAAAGGAAACATATAGAGGGAGTTCTTCTTTCCCAAAAATTGCAGTGTCCAAAATTCACCTATTCGACCGACTAGCCCGACTACTAATTGGCCGATTAAAAACCACCCCACAAAGGGTAATGGGTGCTCTAGTCGGTCTAGTCAGTCAAAGTTAATCCTCTAGATTAGGCTGGTTATAGGGGGTTACTAAGCAAATAGGTGGGCCAACTAGGAGATAAAAATTGGAGCAGGCTCAATCTTATAGGCCCAAAGGCACCAAGAGAGAGAAATTGGTGTGGGCTAAGGGGGTAAAGCAAGCTAGGGTTTGCCTCAATCCCCCAAATCCCCATTTCATCCCCTCTCTCAATCCTTCTTTGTTAGATCACGAACAGCGCGCCGCCGCCCCTCTCTCCCCCCACATTGTGTCGTCGCCCTGGCTCTCCCAGCTTGCCGTTGTTGATATTATCGTCCTGGTCCCCTGCGCTCCCTTTGCAGATGGAATCTCTAGAATTAAGGTATAACTTGAATCTCAAATATCAAGTATCAGAGTTTCTTTCAATAGTTTCAAAGTATGCAAAGCATGTGAAAAATATCTAGCAACTTCTATGAAAAAATTTATTGTTGGTCAAGAGTCGAAGCCACCGATTAGTCACTACCAAATCAGCCCAGATCCTAGCAATAGTGGCAGTGCCAGGATTTAGACATAGGAGGGGGCTATTACAACATTTCTTAAGTTAATTACCCAATTAATTAGGTGGTTATGTGAAAAAAATAAGTGTTGGAGGGGGCGAAACCACTGGCCTCCCCCCTTGTCTCCTCCACTGCCTAACAAGCGGGTCACCGAGTAAATTCTATTAGTGAATGAACATTGATTTAGCAAACACGAAGTCGAGGGAATCAAATTTCTAGTTCTCCTTTAGTACATTAGTCAAGCATCCTTTTGCTGCTGATCACCACCATGCATAAAATCTCTCTCAAAACACTTTCCATCCCACCGCGTTGTCTCTTCCAATCCCCCATCCTAAAATCGGGCCAAGCAGTCTGTCATTGGGGAACTCATTATGGGCTTGTGTGTTAGTAGTTACCGTCACCCACCCTCGTTTTGCTGCTAGTCAGTCATTGATGTAATTGTTATCCATTGATTTCACAAGAAAGGTACTTGGTTCTATTGGGCAATTTTTACTTGTGAATATTCAGTATGTTAATTATTTGTATTATCATCTCAGCGAAAGCGAAAAATAGTATTCATGTATAGCTTAGTACTTCATTTTTTATAGGAATGCTTTATTCAGCTAGCTAGTTGTACTTATTTAATATTTAAAATGGTCCACTAATTTACACCAGCTATAATAGTTGTAATACCCCAGCTCATTTGTAGTCTGGTTCAGCCCACATGTATGTTGCGATCCTATGTGTGTTCTGGTTTCAGTTTAGGCCCATTAGATCCAACTATTCATTTGGTGGGAATGATCTCACATGGCGAATGTAGATAGGTTTGGGCCAGCTAATATAACTAGTTCACTCCAACCATTGCACCTCCAGGTTAATCTTTTTATACGAAGAAAGGATGAAAGTGTAAGAGGGGTGCTATATGAATGTGGGTCCACTCAACTTGTAGAGATGTGCTAATGCAGTTATTTGAGACTGGGCTATAACACTAGCATTATGCATTACACTTTGCACCAGTTGTGGAGTATATGTAAGCAATTTATTTTAGAGAACTTTAGAATTAACAAAATATAAGTAGGAAAGTAATCCATTAAATAAATTTATCAGTGTGTCATGCACATCATATAATGCGATCTGCAATATGTTTGCATCACATGTTTCCAAATAGAGCCGACGAGTGCATGAATGGTAGTAGCAATAGTGTGTAATTGAGTTTACCAATATTTGTCATGCACACAATAGTTAACAACCCACATTAAGCACCACTTTTTCTTCATGTTCTCTAATAGTGTTTTTCACACTTTTGCTACCGAATGGCTCCAACAATATTAGAGAAGGCAGTACACAGTGACATCCCAGATGATGTCATAAGATGCGACATTTTGCTAGGATTTACATGCAAGTTTGCCACCCATTTTAAAGTCATATCAAAGAAATACCATAGGATTTTCACTAACAATGCCATGCTTCGTGCTAGGCAAGCAAGACTTTGCCCACCATGCCCTGCGCTTATCCATATGGACCTCCCAAACAGACATTTGGGTGCATATACTAGCAAAATTGAAGCCATTGATGTGCTCTCATCAATACCTGACATTGTTGGTATTCCCTCGGGCTTTGAATTCCTTGGTTGCTTCCTAGAAAATGGGATTCTTAAACTCCTTGCCTCTACGAATGGTTTCGTATGCATCCTCTATACTCCAATTAATGCTACCTCCCACTTATATGTGCCCATCCTCTTCGTAGCTAATTCAGCAATGCAGAAAGCACAATCGATCCCTGGTTCAGCTAAACACATCGCTAGGTTTGATACAGGCATCGGGCTTGCATTCGACCAAGGGATAGTTGTCAGTAGAATACAATTAGCAAGTTCAAGATAGTCAAGGCAGTTGGTGCTAGGACCATTGAAGATAATGGGACTAAGTTCTACTTTGCCACCTTCTCCTCAAATACTGGATGATGGGTCATGTCAAGTACAACGGTGTTCATAGACAACAACATTAATTGACACAACAAAAAGGTGGTATATTGAAGTGGAATAATGTACTGGGATTACCAGGAGATTGTGCTCTGGTTTGACATTGCCACTACTATAGCTGGTGTCATGAAGATGCCATGGATTCAACTAGTTATCAAAGTGAAGGGACCAATCCACCATGACATTGACACATCCATCGATGGAACATTGGTGTGTACTACACTTGACAAGGATGGCCTAACGGTGTATCATCTTGTTGGGGTAAACACCGACTCTAATTGAGAGATCAAGCATGAGAGAAAATGTCTTGACATGATGAAGGATAGCATTTCTGCGTTTGGGTTCTGCCATTCAATGCAGTTGCGCTTAGGGTTGCGCCCATAGAGGCTCACTGAGAGACATCTAGTACGGCCGATCGGTGTGGTAAATGGGAGATTTGTTTACATTGGGGTGACACAGGAATGGAAGACAAAGGATAGGATTTTGCTTTATAACATGGTCATCAGCAAGACATATGACACCGGTAAGGAATTGGCCAACCAGTATAGCAAAAATCCTTTCTATGTATACCGTAACAGCATGGCCAATATTCCACACATTGCGGTGCCAATTCAAGGTGAAATTTGTGAAGGGAATACTGGTGGTTGCATATGTGCAATGTACGCCAGGGAAGGTTAATTTTTTTCTAGGCTTTTCATTTGGTGCAATGTGATAATCAACAACTTCAAGTTGACTCATATAAAGAATGGTTTCTTTTAGTGCTTTTAGTTTATAATATGTGGTTTCAGCATATAAATATGAATAAGTGGAATGAATGCTAAAGTGTTATCCATTCATGTTTGAATCCTTTATTCGAGGAACTCCGGTTTGCTACTTATGGATTTGGTTGTGAGGATTAATTCAATTGGTAACATTGACAAAAGAATTGTTTGACAGTGTTGTGTACTGCTAAATTTTCTCATGGATGATGTTCTAATTTATTGCGCTCTTCCTCTCCCACTCCCCTCCTCTGAGTGCGAGTTATTATGGGCATTCTTTGGTTTACTACTAGTCAATGCTATACATCACTGATAAAAAAATTGGTGCTATACTTTTAGAGAATAGATCATACATTGATTCACTTATGAAAGGAAAGTCCAACATAACAAGGTTCATTACAAAAATGAAAGAACTCAAAAATATAATAGATAATGCTTCCCTTGGACCCCCGAGCTCATGGAAAAAACCGGGCGCTGCTAAACATCAGCCATGGCTACCAGTTGTGTGGGGCGAGAGATTGTGGAGTGACAGACCCATGATCGAGACATCTATGAGAGGCGATGTATTTATAAAGGATGAAAGGCCACGCACGTGTGTACATCCATTTGAAGTTTCAAAATTCAATGATTCTTTCTCTTTAACTATATATCCAATTTACGATCTAATTATAATGTCGAATTCATTATGATTAAATCTTTATAACAAGATTCACATGATCATGTTCACTGATGTAGGTAGGGTTAGGCGAGAAAGGGTCCCCTCTTGCCTATTAGTAAGCAGGCCTCCGATTCCATTGGGGTTCCGATCATTTTTTTCAATCATAATGGATCTTGTCATTAATATTGCACATAGTGTTATTTGAATGTTTTAGTAAGTATTTTTCTCATGTTTTAATAGTTAATTTACAAACATTACAAGTTTTTTTTCTTTTCGATTTGTCAGCAACAATTTTTCGATGTTTCAACAATTATAACTCGATTGTTAATGTCTTATATAAAAATGTTCTGCAAATGTGTTGCATGTTTCGTATGATTTTATTTTTTGTGTTTTTCACTCATTAGTACTTGATGTTGCGTGTAGTGATTGTCATTGTTGCACTCAACATTTTTTCGATGTTGCATATTTTTGAAATACTTTATAAAGTGAGTTGAAACAATTTTGTACAAGAGGTAAAATAATGGTTCATTTTCGGGACGTATTGTTGGCACTCGAGAATTGAATTTTTAAATTCCATGAGCGTACATTGTACTAGTCCCATGATCAGTGACTACACTGTTATCATATCCATACAATGTACATAATAAATAGGTAGATAAATTGGCTCTTATAACTTAGCGGTGCAAGAGTCATGCATGGTAGTGGGGCCAACTGACCAAACAACTATAGATATAGGTTAATTCCTTTGTTTAGGGCCTTCACAACTATAGATATAGGTTTAGGAGACACTTCTATGTTCTAGAAGGACAGATGGAACACCACTTGTTTTAAAAATGAATTCCCCATCCTTTTCTCCTACTCAACACGGGAGGACATCTCAGTACATGACTTTAAGGAACTAACAGAGTTAGAGCAGCACTTTCACATACCCCTATCAGCTCAAGCAATGTAACAATGGCAGACTTCAAGGAATAACATGCAAAACATCATTCTTAGCAGTGAGCCTTACAAATGAACATATCAATGGAAATCGGAACATTACCATTCAAAAATGGTCTATGAGATGTTCTTTGCTCATGTTCAAGCTGATAAACCCCTCACTCTGATTTGGCAAAGCAAATGCACAATGAAGTTAAAAGTTTTTCTCTGGCTCATGCTAATAGATAGGCTCAACACTAAAGATATGCCACAAAGGAAGCAATTTAACATCCAAGGTGAAACCAGATGTGTCATGTGCAATTCTATTGTCATTGAAGATATGTTCCCACTTTTTCTTCTCTTTTGCACAACAATGTTTGCAATATATTGGAATTCAATGGAATCTGACAAAAGAGTTCATGAACATGATTATCACAGCCCACAATAATTTTACCCATAACTTCTTCATTGAAGTACTAGCAATCGATTGTTAGCACATTTGGAGCAGAAGGAATGATCTTATTTTCAATAATATTCTAGTAAGTTTCGGGAAGTGGAAAGATGACTTCAAGGCTGAATTTGCTCTGCATATGCGCAGGGCAAAGGAAATAGACAAACCGCGTTGGCAATCATGGATTAACAATTTTACTTATTTTGCTCTTTGTAGTTACTTGTAAATTTTGTAACTTCCCCCTATATATAATATATTATAACACAGTATGAGCCTCTCCTATTGTTTCTTGTCAAAAAGAAGCCAAACTAAAGAGTTTAAAATGCAGCGGAAAAGATGCATAAGTTCTTCAATATGCCCATCTACCAAAACCACACAAGCAACCGACTAGAAATCACTCTGGAAAGAGCCATCCTTAGAAACTCCCATTCCTAGTGCAAAGTAATCGTCACTAGGCACCTCACATTCTGCAAACATGGCTAAGAACAACAACAAGAGGTAGGTCAATGCACTAGGTATTGGCAAGTCACCCAAAACTTAGGAAACCTAGGACTATTGCAAGTTGGTATTAATTATGGCTATATTTTATGGCCCATTTCTAGCATAAAGCAAGTTTTCTTTCATCAATAGTAAATAATAATAGGTTTCAATGGATTTTTTTAAAATCAAAGAGTAAACCATAATAGCACCATATACATCATCATAGTATCATTCTTGCGCCATCCACGACAACAAGTAAACATTTTATTCTTGACCCACATTGGGCAAAATCATCATCAATACTCATCATACCCATTTCACAAATCATTTAGTAAATCACCAATATTATACTTGTATTATTTCACTAAGTCGCTCATGACCGTGAGCATAGCTAACCGATTAGTTTAGACTCTACAAAATTTGTACAGCTTTAAGAACATGATGTGATTGCTCTAGTTTGTCCGATACCTATCGGTACCACTACATTATACACATTGAATGCGGTCTAGTGATCAGAACGAAACCATTACATTACTTAAACCCTAGCCTTGCATCAGCGATGGTGAGTGGAAGTCCACACTAGGCATATGACCTAGAGCGGTTAGGTGGTGGGCCCACACCATAAACCTAACGTCGTGTGGCAACCCATTCGGTTCCCCACGAGGCACTACACCATCATATTGGACAAACTTACACACCCATGTCGTATCCCAACACATGGGTAGCTCGTCTGAGTTAACTCAACACAATAGAATCATCATCAATACACACACGATAACGCATACTACTCCAGCCTACCAAAATGCAAGGTTACACATTAAACAACTTAATAAGCTAAGTCCATCCCATAAACAACACATGCGGTTGCATGGTATACTTAGTTGTTGACACATAGTTCTATCCTTAATCCACCCGAGAGAACACTCCCCCTATCGATGTACAACTACCACCATATGCACACAACTTACTGCCCAAGTCTAAAAAACGTCATTTTTAGTTTTTCCATTTTCACAAATAACAGAGGCAACCGGCTACTGGCTCTATACAACATTTTCAAATATCCCATTTGTAAAGAGTGAATATCATGTGATAGGTAACCACGGAAGTCTCTATGGATGGCTAAGCAATAGCTATATTAGTAGCTAGAATATACCCACATTAGTGCTCAGATAGCACCACATCCCATGCTAGGTCTATCAACAATAGGGTGATAAATAATCAAGGTGGATAATGCAACAAATGGGAATTGTTCTACCAAAATCCAACATCTTATAAAGCATCGCATGCAATATGTAAATAGTAAAGCATTTGCGAAAATATAGGATTCAACATGATCGAAGGAAGAATTGAAAAGGACTTGCCTTGCTCAGCGGTTACTCAAATATCTCTTGGTCCTGCACACTCTTGTCAACGGTGCAATCGGTTCGTCCTCTATTTAAATTTAGATGTATATTTGAAAGTGCATCTAGGACCCCTAATTTGTTTTGGTGTTAATGACAACACAAATAGAGGTACACTAATGTTTTGTTGAGGTGGATGCAAGGATGAAAAGGAGTGGAACATTGATTAAGAGCTTAGCGACATCACATTTGTGGTAATCATGTTGTGAACCTTGTATTTCTTGTGTTCTTGTGTTTAAGATGCCGTACTATTAAGAGGGATACCACATGCATATAATTGGTAGAACACTAGTGCTCAAAATTCTTTTCTTTAAGTGTTGCTGAAATTTTCCTATCAGACTATCCGATCACTTCGGACTATCCGATGCTCAGACTATCCGAAATTTCACATTACATTGCTCTCTGTCTCTGTACTGAGTACTGACTTAAAAAAGTTGGACTATCTGATGTGATGTCGGACTATCCGAAATTTCACAGGACTTCACTCTCTGTCTTGGATTGATTTTTATTCTTCTTCAGTGAATTTTTCTAAGTACCTATCGGACTATCCGATGTGATCGGACTATCCGATAAACCAGAAACTCCAAAGTTCAATGGAACTTCAGTCTCTGTGAGAGGATGAAGTTATTGGTTCAAAAATATCGGACTATCTGACATGACTTCGGACTATTCGATCGATCAAACAATCCGAAATTCTTCAAAACTTAGCTCTCTGTCTCTGGCTTGCTTGGGGGTCAAAAACATCGGACTATCCGATGTCATCTCGGACTATCCGAGGTGGGATGAAAAGATTCTCTCCCAACGGTCACTTTTTTGGGGATCTATAAATACCCCCCACCTAACCCTTTTCTAGGGTTACCCAACTCATTCATTCTCATTCATTTTGGGTAGAGCTTGGAGCTTAAGTGCTTTGGATCTTTGAGCTCTTTCTCCCTATCTCAAATCCCTCCTCGTTCTTTGTGTAGTGGATCTTGGTGGTTGTGGATTTGGTGTTTGAGGGCCTAGTGTGCATTTCACTCGATCTTGAGCACTGGGGTTGTTCCAAGAGTTGTATGGTGTTTGTTACTCTTGGTGGTTGAGAACTCCTAGATGGCTAGGCGTCGCTCTTGAGCCACCGATCTACAACAGAAGTTTGTGAAGGCCGGATCTTGCCTCCGAAAGAAAAGAGATACCTCTAGTGGAAGGAGGAGTGCTTTGTGAAACCTCTTGAGGAAAGGGTTAGCAAAGACACGGCTCTTTGTGAGCTCCTCAACGGAGAGTAGAATCCCCTCAAGGATTTGAACTCTGGGAATTACTTCAGCAAGAAATCTCGGTGATATTCGCTCTTCCCTCTCCTCTACTACTTGCCTTGTTGTGACTCTATAGCCTAGGTTTTGCCTGTGCGTATACTCTTGCTTGTGTAGCAAATCTAAGGTTACTTGCATCACTCTTGAGTCAGACAGTCTGATCCAACCTCGGACTATCTGATCACATCGGATAGTCCAACTGTGGATCAGACTATCCGACCTAGTTTTTGTTTTTAGCTTCTGTTGTTTAATTTTAAGTGGCCTATTCATCCCCCCCTCTAGGCTCAAGTGACCCTTTCAATTGGTATCAGAGCCTAATCTCCTTATTAGGCTTAACCGCTTGGAGAGATCATGTCAGATCAAACAGGGGATGGCAAGGAGGGTGATAAGGGAGCTAAAGTTCCTTATGACTACTCCTCTACATCTACATCTACTTCTTATGTGAGCACCTATAGTGGTAAAGCTCCATACTTCAATGGTATGGACTATGCCGCTTGTAAACATAAGATGAAGATGCATTTGAAGTCTATTAACCCATCTATTTGGAGAATAGTCGAAAATGGCTATGTTTTGCAGAGACTCAAGGATCCCACCAAGGAGGACGATGAGAACAAGCACAAGAACGCTCAAGCCGCTAATGCGATACTTAGCGCCTTGAGTGGAAGTGAGTTCATGTGGACGGCATTGAGAGTGCCAAAGTGATTTGGGACACGCTTCGGAATTTGCATGAAGGCACGAACAGTGTTCGCGAGTCCAAGGTGGAGATCCTCAAGGGGCAATTTGAGCGATTTGTGATGTTGGATGGTGAGAGCCCAAGCGGCATGTATGATCGTTTGAGCAAGATTGTCAATGAGATCAAGGGGCTTGGCTCCAAAGACATGACCGATGAGGTTGTGGTCAAGAAGATGGTTCGAGCAATCACTCCAAGGAACTCTACCTTGGTGACCATCATTCGTGAGCGTCCGGACTACAAGTCTCACACCTCATGATTTGCTCGGATGCATTCTAGCCTATGACATGCTTGAGCAAGAATCCAAGGAGGTCGTCCAATACATCAACCAAAGCTCAACCGCTAGCATCAAGAAGGAAGACTTGGCATTGAAGGTGAAGGAAGAAGAAGAAGAAGAAAGTTGCAAGAGCAAGAGCAAGGCGGAGATCGATGATGAAGAGATGGCTCTCTTCGTCAAGAAGTTTGGGAAGTTCATGAGGCGAAGCGGCTTCTTCAAGGGGAGTTCTTCCAAGCGCTCCATCGACAAGTCAAGTGAGAGGCACTCCACAAGGAAATGCTATGAGTGTCATCAACCCGGACATATCATGGCCAATTGCCCCAACCTCAAGGAAGAGAAGAAGAAGGGCGACAAGAGGGAGAAGCACAAGCATAGCAAGCGCGATCGACATGGCCAAGTTCACCTTGGGATGATCTTCGGTTCCGATTCCGAGTCAAGCTCAAGTGATGATGGGGGAGTGGGCACCTTCGCCGTCAAGCCTACATCACCTCCTACACCTAGGCTCTTCAACTACTCAAGTGATGACGATGCTCCCATTTGCCTCATGGCAAAGGAGCCTAAGGTACCTTCCTCTCTCAAGTCCATAAATGTTGATCTTGTTAGTGATGAGGAGGATGAGGTTGATGAGGTTATGGATGAGGACTTGTTCAAGTCCATAACTAAGGAACCAATACCACACTTGAGTGAGTTTTTTGGGAGAATCGAGGATCAATATGCAACCCTCGAGAGGCAAGACGCTTTGCTCATTCGTGAGAAGGAGCAAACTCATGAACTCAAGGTTGAGCTCGCTAAGGAGAGAGAGAAAAATGAGGCTTTGGTACGGCTTTACAATCAAACCAAAGAATCTCATGCAAATCTTGAGGTAGTAAATGCTCAACATAGAGAGAGAGAGTGGATGGCTTGGACAAAGCTTACCTCTCTCTTGAAGAGAAGTTCGAAACCTTAAATAATAGTGTCTTTCTCCCTAGTGAGGCATCTTGCTCTAAGATTGCCCCAAGCAATGAACCATGTGCTAGGTGTAAGGACAATGATATTGATGCTTGTACTACTAATTCTATATCTTTGAGTGCTTTGCAAAAGCAAAATGAGAAGCATATGAGACTCCTTCACAATGGCCTTCTAAAGTGCCGCATGGGTCGTAAGGCCCTAAAGGAGTACCTAGGCTACCAAAGGGATAACTTCAACCGTGAAGCTCTTGGGTATGTTCCTCCAATGAAAGGGATGGTGGATAAAAGTGTAATGCTCAAGAAGCCTCAAGGTCTCAACAACTTTATCAAGGCCAAAAGTATCCTTCCTAATGATTGTGCATCACAAAATTCATTTGATGCCTCTTATGTTCTTAACAAGAATGCTAGTGGTCGTGTTGTAGCTAAGTATGTTGGCCCAAGAGGCAAGAACATTTCCATCAAGAGAGTGCTTTGGGTGCCTAAGGCACTTGTTACTAACATGAGAGGACCCAAGCAAGTATGGATACCTAAAATTAGAAATTGATCTCTTGTAGGAATACATCTCCGATGGGAGAAGTTGGGTGATTGATAGTGGATGCACAAATCACATGACCGGAGAAGATTAATATTTTCTTCCCTTGATCCAAATGGCACTTCACAAGATAACATAGTCTTCGGGGATGATGGAAAGGGAAAGGTAATGGGCTTAGATAAAATTGCAATCTCAAATGACCTTTCCATTTCCAATGTCCTCTTGGTAAAATCTCTCAACTACAACCTTTTCTCCGTCTCGCAATTATGCTCTTTGGGTTACAATTGTCTTTTTACCGATGTTGATGTGACCGTGTATAGAAGGAATGATTCCTCCGTAGTCTTTAAGGGTGTTCTCAAGGGAAAGCTTTATCTTGTAGATTTCACCTCAAATAAAGCTAAACTTGAGACATGCTTAGTGGCTAAGTCCAACACGGGGTGGCTTTGGCATCGGAGGCTAGCCCATGTTGGTATGAGGAATCTCCACAAGCTTCTAAAAGGCGATCACATTCTTGGACTAACAAATGTGCAAATTTGAGAAAGATAGGGTGTGTAGCGCATGTCAAGCCGGGAAACAAGTTGGAACTCACCATCCGGTCAAGAATGTCATGAATACTACGAGACCATTGGAGCTCCTTCACATGGATCTCTTCGGACCCATTGCTTATCTAAGCATTGGAGGTAACAAATATGATCTTGTTATTGTTGAGGCTTTTCACGCTTCATGTGGGTGTTCTTTTTGCACGACAAGAGTGAGAGTCAAGCTATCTTCAAGAAGTTTGCAAGAAGAGCACAAAATTTGCTCCTAAAGTGGATGAGGGGTTCTTGCTTGGGTATGGGTCGAATGAGTGCGCATACCGCATTTTCAACAAAACCTCCGGTATTGTTGAGATCGCGCGTGATGTCACATTTGATGAAACTAATGGCTCTCAAGTAGAGCAAGTTGACTCACATGTGTTAGGTGAAGAGGAGGACCCAAGCGAAGCTATCAAGAGGTTGGCTCTAGGGATGTTCGCCCTAGGGAGCCACAATAAGGGGCCTCTTCCTCAACACAAGTGGAGCCATCTACATGAATCCAAGCCAACGATTCCTCACCTTCACATATGGATCATGGTGAAGGAGACGAGCACGTGCAATCTTCACCAATCAACCTTGCACGCCCAAGGATTCACCAAAGCATTCAACGAGATCACCCCACCGACAACATTCTAGGTGATATCAACAAGGGAGTATCCACTAGATCTCGAGTTGCAAATTTTTGTGAACATTACTCTTTTGTGTCTTCCATTGAGCCACTAAGGGTAGAAGAAGCACTTGGTGATCCGGATTGGGTGATGGCGATGCAAGAAGAGTTGAATAACTTCACACGGAATGAAGTGTGGACATTGGTGGAGAGACCGAGGCAAAACGTGATAGGTACCAAGTGGATCTTCCAAAACAAACAAGATGAGAACGACGTGGTGGTAAGAAACAAGGCAAGGTTAGTGGCTCAAGGGTTCACCCAAATCGAAGGATTAGATTTTGGTGAAACCTTTGCGCCGGTAGCTAGGCTTGAGTCAATTCGTACTTTATTAGCCTTTGCTACTAACCTTGATTTCAAGCTCTATCAAATGGACGTGAAGAGCGCCTTCCTAAATGGTCCAATCAATGAGTTGGTATATGTGGAGCAATCGCCGGGGTTCGAAGATCCAAAGTATCCTAATCACGTGTATAAGATTCACAAGGCGCTCTATGGGCTTAAGCAAGCTCCTAGAGCATGGTATGAATGCCTTCGTGATTTTCTTGTTAAAAACAGCTTTGAGATTGGTAAGGCCGATCCTACTCTCTTCACTAAAAGATATGATCGTGATATCTTTGTGTGCCAAATATATGTCGACGACATTATATTTAGCTCTACTAACAAGTCTTTTAGTGAAGAATTTAGTAGAATGATGACCAAGCATTTTGAGATGTCCATGATGGGTGAATTGAAGTTGTTCCTCAGTCTTCAAATCAAGCAACTTAAGGAAGGAACGTTCATTTGCCAAACAAAGTATTTGAAGGACATGCTCATGAAATTCGGGATGGAGAGTGCAAAGCCAATTCACACTCCTATGCCGTCAAATGGGCATCTAGACCTCAACGAACAAGGTAAAGACGTCGACCAAAAGGTATACCGTTCCATCATTGGCTCATTGCTTTACCTTTGTGCATCTAGGCCCGATATCATGCTTAGTGTGTGCATGTGTGCAAGATTTCAAGCCACTCCGAAGGAGTGTCATCTTGTGGCCGTGAAGAGAATCCTTCGATATTTATTGCACATACCTAACCTTGGTCTTTGGTATCCTAAGGGAGCGAGGTTCAACCTCATTGGCTATGCCAATGCGGACTATGCTGGGTGCAAGGTGGATAGGAAAAGCACATCGGGTACTTGCCAATTCTTGGGTACGTCCCTTGTTTCTTGGTCTTCTAAGAAGCAAAACTCCGTCGCCCTATCCACCGCCGAAGCGGAATACGTTTCGGCGGGGACTGGTTGTGCCCAACTTCTTTGGATGAAACAAACCTTGAGAGACTATGGCCTAAATGTGAGCAAAATTCCACTCCTATGTGACAATGAGAGCACCATCAAGATAGCCAACAACCCTGTTCAACATTCCCGAACCAAACAAATTGATATTTGCCATCACTTCTTGAGAAATCATTCCACAAGTGGAGACATAGACATTCAACATATGAGAACCGACAAACAATTGGCGGATATTTTTACCAAGCCTCTAGATGAGGCTAGGTTTTGTGAGTTGAGAAGTGAGCTAAATATCTTGGATTCTCGGAATGTGGCTTGATTTACTGCATTATTTCTTGCCTATTAGCTTAGGGTGCTTATCACTTTGTGACAAATTGGACATTCAATTAATGAATGAACACTAGTCACCGTTGTGTGAATTAACTAAATCTATGTGTATGGGGATCTCATTTTTCAATGAATGTTGGTTCTTGCACAACTTGAAATAAGTTCAAACATTCCCTCTCTTGAGGGTGAATTACCTTGTCTCTTGGTAATCCACTCTTCTTGATCTTCATATCTAATTGTTTCACTTATGGTTTTAGTTTGATTGTTTGGTTGCATACATATCATATGTGAAGTAATTGCCAATGTGTTTGTTTAGTCATCAAGTTCACCTTGTCACCTTCTCTTTACAAAAACTCTATTTTTGCCATCCTCTCTCTCTCTACCACAGAGGATGTCGGACTGTCTGACTTAAATTCAGACAATCCGACCACATCGGATAGTCTGATGTGAGCCTAAGGGCAAGGGGACTTAACCTCCCCAGGGGTAAATTTTTCTTACCCATTCACTTATTTGCTTATTTCGCTTTCTCTCTCCTCTCCTCTCCACTCCAACCCTAGTTCTAGGCCACCTCAAATCTTCACTTCGAAGACTCCGATTGCGACTGCATTGCTTCAGGGAGATTCCTCTCCTTCAACTCCTTCCAACATCACTGGGTTTCCCAGTGGTTTTGGTCTCCAACTGAGGTATTTCCTCAGTTCTCTAATCTCTACATTCCACCCTTATTTCACGATTCCCTTCGGTGAACTTTCTTGTTTTAGTGCCTAGAACTAGTTCCTAGAAGATCCTTTGATTCCATCAGATATTTTTGTGTGAATCAAAATTTTTGTTCTAGAGAAAAATATATCAGAGTGTCTGATCTCATGTCGGATAGTCCGTTCTACATTGGATAGTCCG
This sequence comes from Oryza punctata, assembly GCA_000573905.2. Lineage (NCBI taxonomy): Eukaryota > Viridiplantae > Streptophyta > Magnoliopsida > Poales > Poaceae > Oryza > Oryza punctata. The sequence goes on along the minus strand of CM002499.2, from coordinate 9,879,651 downwards.
ACATAAAATCAGACTATCCGACCTACTTTTGCTCCAGAACACAAAATTTTGCTCTCACACTCAAATGTCTTCCTTTTCACTTATCCTTAACCATCACCCTCTATTCTAAATCAGTGTATCCTCATGATCAAGGGCAAGTTCAAGAATCAAGTTTACTCTCGCAAAGGATCGATGGATCGCGTGCGGTCTCCTACCTCCAAAGCTCGTCATGCCGTAGGGCGAATGCCCCAATCTCGTCGAGATGCTCTTCAAGGGCAATCCACAGAGGAAGATGTCGCTCAAGTGGCCAATGTGGAGCGAGGCGCTCCTCTTTCCCCTCGCCGGAGCCAAGTGGAGAAGGCTCCAGTGCACCGGCTAGCAAAGTTCGCAAAGGGAATCATAGTGCTTCCTCAGATCAGGCTGGAGGCAGTGGTGATCCCGGTCGCTCATTTGATGAAGAAATACAATTAGAAGAGGACATGGCCGCTCAGCAAGCCGTGGAGGACGAAGGCCCCTTCTTTGTTTCTACTCCCTTGAGAGATCCCACCTATCCAAGGAGAGTGATTAGGAGGAATCGCAAGTGGACTGAGGTGGAGAAAGAACGCAAGAAGGATCCCTACAAGTTTCAACAGCTCTCAACGGATCCCCGGTTTTGGAACTTCTTTCAGCAAGATTACTATGAGACCATGATTGCACCAAAGAAGGGAGCTATTCTTATGCAGTGGATCGACTGGAAGTACATGGAGGAATTGAACGGTCCCATCATTGATGAAGTGATTGAAGTGTGCCATCAGCAGAACTTGAAAGAATTAATGGGGTTGCAATACCCGTGGTGCAAGGAAATCATCGCTCAGTTTTATGCAACAGTCAACTTTGAACCCAACAAAGATAAGACCATTCATTGGTTGACAAATGGAGTGAAGTATTCAGTGACTTATGCCAAGTTTGCAGCCATCTTGGGGCTCCCGGCTAGTTCTCGCATAAACCGTGTCAAGATCCATGATGACAAGCCGTTGGATACTAATTCCCTTCATTTCATGTACCAAGATGTGGACTATGAGTTAGGCACCGTCAAAGGGCTCCTTCCCTTCTATGCCTATCTGAACAAGCTTTTGCGCAACTCTCTCAATTCTAAGGAAGGCGATGCCAGCAATGTCCTTGCTTATACACGGAACATCCTACAAAAGATGAAGGCAAGGCCACAGTTGTTTGATGCTTTTGACTCCATTTTTGAAGAAATCTGGCTTATCTCCATGATGCCTAAGCGGGGCCTTGGCAATGGACCATACATTATGAAGATGATTGAGATTGTATCCAAGAAGAAGTTTCACAAGGAGGTGGCCCACACCGGTTACCAATTCCGTCTCATTAAGGATGCTCATGTGGTGGCTAGGCGGAGCACTCGTGCCTCAACTCGTGCCGTGTCACACCCAGAGATTCGCTAACCCGAATTTCCAAGCAGAATGTGTATTAAAATCCCTATCCAGGACCGGCCAGGGTACAAAAACGACAAAATCGATATACAGATCCACGTCTTACAAACACCATAAAAATATCTTACATAAATGCAGCGGAAAAGGTAAACAAGCTAAACATAGATAACTAGACGCTCGTAGCATGGCGACTCCAATCCACGGGCATCCTTGATGGCAGCGACAGACCTACTCCTCTGATAAGCCACCATCTGACACGTACTCCAACTCTGGTGTGGGGAATGACAAAGCAAGACTGAGTACTACCCACTATACTCAACAAGTCATACCGAAATAGGGGAAATGATGCAAGTAATTCCAAAGGAGGCTAAGGGTTGAATTGCATAAAACACGCATTTAAAACAGTAGTTGAGTGCAGTAAAACAGTTGAGTTAATTAAGCAAATTTTAGTCGTCACTGTCCAACGCTACACCAAACCACCACCTGAACTACACCAGTTCCATTAAATCAAGTTATTAGGGTTATGACTAATCACGGTGAATCTGGTTGATCGCTCATAACCGCGGGCACAGCTATCTGAATAGTTTTACTCTGATCAGAGGTGTACAACTGTACCCACAGGACACAGACCCACAACACGTTACCGTGCGCCGGCATACCACCACGGTACACCGGAAAAGAACTATGACAAGACCCTTCGCATACCCTTCACTAAACGAGCGCACCACACCTCAGGTTTCGCCCCCACCTTTTAACCAAGGTAGGCAGCCCCCTCTCGTGCCTAGGTGAATCCGGTAGCTGTTCAACGAGTAAACTCCCGTCGACCCAACTCCATCACGCCCACCCTTGCCTGGCTGCGTCGGCTAAGAAAAGCTACAGTACGGTAATTCTTCCAGGGTTTCCCGCGAACCGGTCCTTAATTGTCATGAGTACGACCATCAAAACCTTGTACTCACAACCCACCATTAATCCGGTTTTAGTTGGACCAATTAATTAACCAATCACGATTAACCATCGTGAGCTACCATTAAATATTCATCATTAAATAATAGAGGTATACTAGTTATCCCATTAGTGTGCTAATGTTTCTAAGCAGGGCTAAGCATCATCCTAACCAGCACTAATCATATTAATTCCCAAGCTACCAAAGGAGTATGGTAATCAAAACTATGTGGCCGAGTACAGTAGGTAAATAAGCCCATAAAATGACATTATAAAATAGTGCAGTATTTGAGAAAAAATAAGACATTTGCAAACTAGGTACGATATGATCAAATGAAAAGCATGATTTGCCTTATTCTTGCGCTGGATCGACCTCTGCGATGACTTCGAAATAAACGGGAGCGTCAGAACTATCGGTTTCTACACGACTGTTGATGCAAAAAACACACACTGGCCTAAGAGATTTGCTTTACTCTACTGCAGGTCCAAAACTTGTTCTTAGGTTCGAGGGCGTGCCAGTTGATTTGATCCTGCAATCAACAAGAAGAAATATGCAAATATATTAGTAGACGATAGCTAATCGGCCAGTTAGCCGATATCGTATTGTGATGTAACCTAGCCGATGCAAAAAAACATGAATCGGCTGTAAGGTGTTTATCATTGATGAACTAACCCTAAAACTAGTACATCGGTTGAAAAGATCAGTATTACATAATTAATATATCAATATTACTTTAGCAATAAGCCACTGGGATAGATCGGATTGAAACAAGACAGTATAAATTGCCCAAGTCTAAAATAACATGAAATAATGATTAATTGTACTTATGTCAAAGCCGATGTCTAGAATTAAGCATGTATCGGCTATAACTCCGATACAACCTTATACGAGAATATTCTCTTGCAACAAATATATTCAACTATAACCAATTAGATTGGTAACAAGTCCAATATATTTGTATTAGATTAGATCCTAAAATAAGGGGCAGATATAGAATATTAGACAAAGCATAAAACTATGTAAAACATCTATACCAGGTAAGATCGGCTGAAACTCCGATACTATCCTTATTAACAACCATAAAACAGGCTAGAGATTATGATTCAGAACACGACTTAGTAGATCAAACATAACTGATGCAGCACTAAGTATGAGGAGAAGCATAATATCTAGACAATCAAGCCGATGATTGCCTTTTCGGGATGGTAGATACATTATATAATTTAAATCAACAAAATAATCTAGCTGTTACCACCAAAACCCTAGATAAAGTCTGCCCGATGCAGGTAGATTGCATTATCGATCTAGATTATATAACGTATATGATAACTCGGAGATTTGCAAGACAAAATTAGAGTGTCATAAAGATGTAAGCACTAATTCCGATAATGCAAACCGCCATAACAAGATCTACCTTGCCGTCGAAGATCAAACTGATGCAGCACGACTCGAAAGCATGAACTTGTCGAAAATAGAAAACAAAGGTTGGCGATGCACCGAGATTGATTGAACTTGGTTGTTGTTTATTTACAAGACCCCAGGTCTATATTTATACCCAAAAATACAAATATTATCCATCACAGACTCGACTCATATTAACCTAATACAAATCCAACTAACGAACAAATCCCTTAGGCGGACTCTTACCGAGATTATCTATAAGAAAATTATACATATTCCTAATTAATAGATACAATTGTCAATTTTGGCCTCTATCCTTGCCCAGCAACAGCATCGTAAGCTCTCTATCAAATCTGATATTGACTTCACATGCGATAACGGCTACATCGGCTATCCCAATCAGACTCGGTTTCCAGCCGATACGGACTCCAGCCGATGCGTACTCTGTTTCCGAGATTTCTGCATATCTTTGAATCCGCTTCGGATTAGATCTTGTTTCTGATTCATGAGCTTACCAAATTTCATCGTCAGCACACACCCCCCAATTCCGAAGTATTATATAATGCAACAGAATTATCTCCTTGTAACCGCAAAAATCTAGGGTTTTCTCTGTGACCGTTACGCACCTACTTTCATAAATATCAACCGCTTTTCTGGAGATTTCACGGCGTTAACTCCATTTTCACCGCTCTAAACCACCAAACTCCTCCACAAATCTCAGCGATTGTTTCCTCCTTCTCCGATGACTGCAATAGCGAATCTTCCCCCGGCGACAACATTCACGCATCAATGGCGGCATCATCGAGCCCATCCAGCGCCATAATCAAGGAATTCCCTGAGGTAAGTTTTATCGGCTAAAAATTTACTTTGCATTCCTTGCTTGTTCGTCTTCCCTCAATCTCCCCTTTTTTCAATCTGTAGCATCTAGTCCACCAGATAGCTATTCCAAGCCTGAAAGACCCCAACCACTTCTATTTGGGTCCGATAGGCGATATAGATCCCACTCTTTTCATCAACGCAGAAACAGAGAGAGTTGCCTTCAAGCAGTCATCTCCATCTCTTACTCATTGGACTGCAACTGTTAGACCCTAGCCTTCCCAAGTAGATAAGTGGACAGATTGGTACAAGAGGGTTGCTGCTAGTAAACAGGATCACTAGAACGAGATGGGAATAGCCCAATGTCTATCTTTGTCTATAGACGATATGAAGAAGGACAAGTCGATGCTGTCTTCGGCTGCATACTTTTGGTCAGATACCCTGAACGCCTTCTTGTTCAACCATGGGCCGATGACCCCTACTCTCTTGCACATAACCATGATAACTGGCCTAGATATTACCACATCGGCTAACCCCATCAGCATGAAGACCAAATGTACTTATAAGTTCAAGACCAAGAATATTGGAGGCTGGTCTGATTTTATTTCAGAGAATATGGGAACAGGCCCTGTATCGGCTAGGGAGCACACTGCTTTTCTGATGATGTGGATGGACAAGTTCCTGTTTTGTGGATCCACCTGTGGCCCAACAGCCAACTGGTAACACCTAGCTGAAGCCATTGTAGCAAAGAAACAATTTCCCTTGGGCAAGTATCTACTTGGCGCAGCGTACCAGACTTTGAGCCAATCATCGGCCAAATTAATCATGGATTCAAGTGTTAGCACTAGTGGCCCATGGTGGTTTGTTCAGCTTTGGCTCATATTGCATACTCTGAAAGTTGCTTTGAGACCATCTCTCTTAGAAGCAGAATTCCCATCTCTAGCAGATCCTGGTAGCGATGATGAGTCAATCCTAGTGCGCCGATGCATGTCTTATGGTGAGGCAGCCACTGGTTATGTCGGCTCTGGCCCATCGGCTGAGCATTTCCAGAATTGGTTCGGCAATTTTTACGACGGATTTCCTAGAGATAGCCGAATCTGGTTTGCCTATGAATCCTTTGACAAGTATGAGCTACCAGCCGATTGCAGACTGGATGAGATAAATGATGACAGATTTGAAAAACCCAAAGAAGTCCTTACTGCTGCAATTTCTCCATGCATACTCCCAACCGGCATATATCAAGGCAGAAACGTCCAGCTATCTTATGAGTTTTATCATCCAATGGTAGCAGCAAGACAGCTTGGCATGGCACAACTGCCCATCGGCTTGTACTACACTGACAAAATTCAAACCAGGGGAGATATAGTATCGGCTCTGATGATGGACAAACTACTCAACATCCCTGGTCCCCCTCTTGGCAGCATAGACAACTTCAACATCATCTTGAAGAGAAGTATATTGTTTGACAGATGGTGGTCTGAAATGAAAACTCACATATTCCATCTGTCGGCTGAGACATATCTCACCAAAATCATACCAAATTTGGTCCCTCAAGTAAGTCATCTCTCCTTATACCTTGTACTTTATTTCACCAACCTCTTAATTCTTAACACTTGTCATCTTCCTTTGCAGACATCAGATTCTCCTCCTCCACTTATCAGCCAAAGTGGCAAGCCGATAGAATATGCTGCAGCCAAACTCCCTAACGGCTGTGGCCCAGCTCCCTCTGTCATCGGCTTCAACGCTCCCAAGACAACCTCTCTGCTCCAGGGCCAACTCAGAGAGCCAATGCAGACAGGTGACAAGCGCAAAAGAACCAAGCAAGCTGCTGTCAAGCCATCCATCTTGAAGAAACCAATTAAAAAGCAAAAGAAGGTTGCCGATGTAGAAATCCCTTTAGATCAAGAGGTGGATGACATTTTCAAGGAAATTTAAATGGAAGAAGCTATCGATGAAGCTGCTGCTCAGGTTAGCGAAATTACCGAGGTTGCCACACCTAAAGACAATACCCCTCCTGGATTCCAATCTCAAGCTGCCAAAACTCCCAAGTCCTCCAAAACAACCTCAGAGAGCACAAGTAAGATTATTCTGATAGTCATCTTCTACTTTTTATGCTTCATACATGCTTTACTCAATTGTCTCTTTTCAGCCTAAAAAGAAACAAGTTGCTGCTAGGAAGAAGCCAACTCCACCACCAGTATCGGTAATTTTAACTAATTCAAATTTCAACCTTATTTCCAGCTGATACTGACCAATATTTGTTATTATTTCAGCCTCCTCAACCCTCATCTCCTCAACAAATCTTAAGTGAGCACACTCCATCGACCACAGCCAGCCGACACAATGAAGAGATTGCTGCCACAGCTCCAGCTCCTAAAATTCCTGTAAGTATTTTTCAGACTTATATCTATCGGCTGATCTTCAACATTATCATCTCATAATATTTTCTTCATTTTCAGCTCTTAGCCGACATGTTCTCGTTTGACATTAAACAATTTTTGGATGAAGAGGAAGAGGAAACAACCAGCAAAGCCATCTCTCCCATATCAGAAGACTTAAAGAGAAATTTAGCCGATATTGCAGATCGGCTCAGTGCTTCTCTAGATGCACTGGTTGTAAACTGCGGGCCGATCAGGGCGAGGTTCGAAGAAATCCAAGACCAGATCCCTGATGAGCTGATCGAGATGATTTCTCCAGCAGTCTTCCTTGAACAACATCGCTTCAAGCTGGAGAGAGCAAGGCAGAGAATTACTGATCGGCTAGAGCGTTCTGCTCTTGAAGCTAACATCCAATCCAGCCGACAGCAAGTGAATGATGAAAAGATCAAACTGGATGAACTAGAAGCTGGTCCAAGCTCGACTCAATAGAAGATTGAGATACTGAAAAAGAAAGAAGCCGATCTGTTATCACAACTTGAAGCTTGCAGGGCTGAGATCACATCTGAAGAGCAGAAATTAGCCAATCTGCCTGAAGCAATTGAAGTTCAAAAATTGAAGCTTAAGAAATCGATGAAGCACCTATCTTCCCTGAGCAAATCCCTTAAGCCGATTCCTGGCACAGATGCAGCCGATGCTCAAGCCATTAACGAAGTAGAACAGATCAGGCAAAGAGCTATATCATCTATCCAGAGATATTTAGCTTGATGTAAAAGTTAAACAATCTTTACAAACAATATTTTGCTGTAATATATTGATATCGGCCATCGAGCCGATTATAACATTAACTGATTCAGCCTTATCTTGTATTGTGTAATTTTTCTCAAAAAATTGGTAAAAAATTTTCCAACTTTATCCTCCATGCCCCCAAGTTTGTAGTAGGGAACACAATGCTGCAAACTTATGTGTCTAAGGGCGATAAAAATATCGGCCATCTAAAGGCGATGTAAACACATCAGCTGTAAACCATACATCGGCATAGTGCAGCCGATTATGAGCCAATCCAAATACTTGGGTAGTATTCCTTCAGATATTTTCCATTAAGAGCCCGACCAAAAATTTCTCTATCAAGTCCTTTTAACATATAAGCCCCTTTTGAAACACATTTATGAATCTGAAAAGGTCATTCCAAATTCGGTGACCACTTCTCAAATTTACTATCTCTTGCTCCTATCGGCAACACCAACTTACAGACCAATTCATCCTCCTCAAAAGACTTTGGCACAACCTTTTTATTATAATGTCTAGCAACCCTTTCTTTATCCTTTCTAACTTTCTCAAGAGCTCGTAATATAGATTGAACCAAATCTTCTGACTCATCAACCATCAAATTATCATAATCATCGGCTGTCAACTCATCCTGTAAAGAAATCCTTCTGGAGCCGATGTTGGTTTCCCAAGATAATACAACTTCATGCCCATAAACCAACTGATATGGAGGAACTTGAATTGCGCCATGACAAGCCATCCGATAGGACCACAATGCTTCTACCAATATAGTATGCCACTTCTTAGGATATTCTGCAATCTTCCGTTTAACCAACTTAATCAAGCTTTTATTAGATGCCTCAGCCTGCCCATTAGCTTGTGCATAATATGGTGAAGAATTCAACAACTTAATCCCCATGCTGTCGGCAAACTGAATAAACTCATCGGACACAAAAATAGAACCTTGATCAGTTGTAATTGTCTGTGGCAAACCAAACCGGTATATAATATGCTCCTTAACAAATTCAATAGCATCTTTACTGTCAACTTTCTTCAAAGGAATTGCCTCAACCCACTTGGTAAAATAATCGGTAGCAACCAATATGAATTTATGTTCTTTGCTCGATGGTGGATTGATTTGGCCGATCATATCAATACCCCAACCTCTGAATGGCCATGGCTTGATAATAGGATTCATAGCCGATGCTGGTGCTCTTTGAATAGCTCCAAATTTCTGGCAATCTTGACATCCCTTATAATATCTGAAATAATCTTCCAGCATTGTCGGCCAAAAATATCCAACTCTTCTAATCAGCCACTTCATCTTATGAGCCGATTGATGAGTTCCACATATACCTTCATGTACTTCACACATGACTACCTTTGCTTCTTCTAGACTTAAACATCTCAATAAAATTCCATCTATCGTCCGATAATATAATGTATCATCCAGCAAAATATACTTGAGAGCTTTATACCTTAATTTCCTGGAAACCGATTTAGAAGGATTCTTTAAATATTCAAATAGCTCAAACCTCCAATCATCGGCTGGTAGACATGCAACTTCTACTTCAATTCCTTGTAACATCGGCTTGTAGCCTGATGCACCTTGAGCTAAATCATTGGCCTCAGCATCTTGAAAGTCTTCATCAGCTCTTAACACTTCTCATTATAAACCATCAAGACATCATTCTTGCGCTCATATTCCCCAGACAATTGACTAATTACCAATAAAGAATCACCCATGATTTCAACAGCATCGGCTTCAACCTCCTTCAACAATTCTACTCCTTCCAAAACAGCTTCATATTCAGCTTGATTATTCGTAGAATAAGTCTTGATAGTAAAAGCAAACTAAAAACTTGCCCCCCTAGGTGATATGATCACCAAGCCGATACCACATCAATGAGTGCAGACTGATCCATCAAAAAATAAAGTCCATGGCATGATGTCAACATGATCAATAGTAGTATCTCTGTGCTCAACTATGAAATCGGCTATTGCCTAACCTTTAACTGCCTTAGCCAATTCATACCTCAAGTCCAATTCTGATAAAGCAAAAATCCACTTCCCAATTCTCCCTTTCAATACCGGAGCCGATAGCATGTAACGTACTACATTGGCCTTACATACTGTGGTGCACTCATTGGAAAGTAAATAATGCCTCAACTTCGTACAAGAAAAATATAAGCATAAACATAATTTCTCTACGGGTGAATTCCTTGTTTCAGCATCCAAAAGTCTTCTACTGAGATAAAATATAACTATTTCTTTACCTTCCACCTCTTGGATCAAAACTGAGCTGATAGAATTCTGATCGGCTGAGAAATATAACTTAAAAGGAAGCCCTTTCTGTGGTGGCATGAGAACTGGCGGAGTACTCAAATATTCCTTGATTTCATCCAAGGCTTTTTGCTATTTCTCTCCCCAAATAAACTCTTGATCAGCCTTCAACTTTAGCAATGGTGTGAATGGTTCTATTCGGCCAGACAAGTTTGATATGAACCGCTGAACAAAATTAATCTTGCCGATCAAGGATTGCAACTTAGTCTTATCTGCTGGAGGTTTTATATCTTTGATTGCTTCAATACTCCTCTGAGGTATTTCAATCCCTCGCTCATGTACCAATAATCCAAGGAACTGTCCAGCCGATACACCAAAAGCACACTTAGTTGGATTCATCTTCAACCCATACTTCCTTGCTCTTTCTAATACTTTTCTCAAATCGGCTATATGTTCATCAATTTCCTTAGACTTGACCACCACATCATCAATGTAGATTTCTACCAACAAGCCGATAAGATCATGAAAAATGTAATTCATCGCTCTTTGATATGTAGCACCAGCACTCCTCAATCCAAAAGTCATGACAACCCACTCATACAAGCCGATTGCACCAGGACATCTAAAAGTAGTCTTGTGAATATCTTCCCCAGCCATAAAAATCTGATTGTAACCTGTATTGCCATCCATGAAGCTGATAATTTTGTGTCCAAATGCTGCATCAACCAATTGATCGGCAATCGGCATTGGGTACTCATCTTTTGGTGAAGCTTTGTTTAAATCCCGAAAATCAATACAAACCCTGAGCTTGCCGTTCTTCTTGATCACTGGTACTATATTTGAAATCCACTCAGCATATCGGCATGGTCTAATAAAATTTTCATCATAGAGTCTTGTAATTTCGGCCTTGATAGCATCATACATTTCAGTTTTATAACGTCTTGGAGGTTGCTTGTCTGGCCGATAGCCTGGTTTGATAGGGAGCCGATGTTCAACAATCGATCGGCTAAGTCCCGGCATTTCATAATATTCCCAGGCAAAACAATCTCTATACTCTTCTAAAAGTACTATTAATTTAAATTTAAATTCCTTTGACAAACATTTACTAATATATGTCGGCCTAGGCTTATCACCTGGTCCAATGTCAATTTCTTCCAATTCATCGGCCGACATAAACCCTTGTCCCAGCTTGCCGTCGAGATCATCTACAGTATCCTTTGTATAAAAATTGGAACCCTCCACGGCGCCCTCAAAATAACAATTGGGTCTCTCCATCTCCTATTGGTTGTATATCATAATCAGAAATTTTTAAGTAATCTCCTTGCCAAACTTTTCCAGATAAGCAATCAATTCCTTCCATCTCCCAAACAGATAAATCGGCACTAGCTACATTGACTAACCTGTCGGCTGGCACGATTTCAATTTGGTCTCTTTGCCACTGAATCAGGCTTTGATGCATAGTTGAGGGAATACAACAGTTAGCATGGATCCAATCTCTTCCCAGCAACAGACTATAGGAACCCTTCCCATCAATAACAAAGAATGTGGTAGGAATTGTTTTGCTGCCGATAGTCAACTCCACATTTAAAACTCCCTTGGTCTCAGATGGATTCCAGCCAAAATCCTTTAGAATCATGTTAGTCTTGATCAAATCTTCTGAGCTTTTTCCAAGTTTTCTGAAAGTTGAATATGACATCAAATTGACAGCTGCTCCTCCATCGACTAACATCTTTTGACATCGGCTTCCCATTAACAAACCCTTTGACATATAGTGGCTTAAGATGCCGATGATCAGTTCCTTCAGGTTTCTCAAAGACAGCTTGTTGTGGAGACAATATTAACATAGCCGATGATAACTCATCCACTTGCTCAACCACTTGTTCGACTGCATACTCAGCTGGCAGCATGAAAACCATGTTTATAGAAGATGAAATCACCTCTTTGCCCCTTTTCTGAGGATTTTTGTTCTGATCGGCTTGGACTTCATCGGCTAACCCTACTTTGCTCTTCACACGCCAAACTTTCTTTGTATGCCTTAACCGATGCTCGATTTCACCTTCAACCTCCTGGAACTGTTCTCTGTTCCTCATCCTTTGGACACGCCTTTTTTGGCTCTTGGTAAAAATTCCAGAAGGGCACCATTGTGGTTGCACATCTTTAATCTTCCTTCGCGAATCATCTTCATGATGGTCCTGACAGATCGGCCCAAGTCCCTCATGAACTGACAATTTCTTTTTGAACTGGCCGATTCATCCCTGTATTATGTCGGCTCGGTCTTTGAATATATTGGGCATCAGTATCACTACATCCAAGGCAATCCTCAATAGATGGCAACCTCATACCTTCGTTCCTCTGGCATCTTTTCTGGTACAACTCTAATGTGGATCAAAATATCTTTCATCATCATGCTGATACAACTCCTCCTCCCTCTGGCATCTTTTCTGGTACTTGTTGATCATACCAGCCGATTTGATGTTTCTGATGTCACTTTACCTCCATCGGCTTGGTTCCTGCTAAATCCAGAATGAACCATGTTTACTGGAAAAGGATGTCCATCTATCTTCATCGGCTTCTTGGACTCATCAATTTTGATCTTTCCTTGTTCGACGGCCGATTGGATCTGTTGTCTGAAAATTTTGCAATCATTAGTGCTGTGAGATCCCGTATTATGCCACTTGCAATATTTCCTCCTCTTCAATTCTTCAGCCGGCAACTAAATCTGTTTTTCTTGAAGAAGAAGATCAAATATCTTGTCAGCCTTGGTGATATCAAAATCAAATATTTCCTCTTTTCCCGAATTCTTGACCCATTGACAAACTACTGTCTTCTTGTTTCTTGCCCACTCGACTGCATTTACTTCTGGATCATCATCTTCTGAATCAGAGTCGTAGCTGTAGATATTATTGACATTATTGGCCTTTTTGATAAACTTTCTAACCTCCTGGAATTGTGTTTCATGAGCCGATACCTTCTGAGCTAAATGAGCTAAACATTCAAAGTCTTGAGCTGAAAATTTCTCTCTTATCAGCGCCAACAACCCCTGGAAGGCCAGATCGGCTAGTTGTGAATCTGTCAGAGTCAAACTGTAACTTCTGTTCCTCACATCTCTGAATCTTTGGATGTAATCTAGCACTGTTTCATCTGATTTCTGCCTGATAGCTGTGAGGTCCGACAATTTCATCTCTTGAATGCTACTAAAAAAGTAGTTATGAAATTGCTTCTCCAAATCGGCCCAACTTCTAATAGAATTATAAGGTAGAGATGAAAACCATGTGAATGCCGATCCAGACAAAGAAAAGTGGAAATAATCTGACTCTGAGGGCTTCTGTAGCCGATGCTTCCCCACATTGAGCTAGAAATCGGCTAACATGCTCATAAATTGACACATTATCTTGCCTTGAGAATTTGGAGAAATCTGGCACCTTGTATCGATTTGGAAGTGGTACCCGATCAAAGTATTCTGGATATAGATGCCGATACATGTTACAATTGTCTTTAGGCTTGAGCCCAAATTGTTCCCTCATCACGTCGGCGATCATATCAGCCCACGGCTGTTGTGGTGTTACTCCACCAAACTATTGTTGGATCTGGTCATATTGGTCGTACTGCACCGGTTGAGACCGTGGAGAATGAGGTTGATAATGTTGATTGAGATTAGCCGATAGACCTTGAGAGGATACGTAAGTTGCTCTATACTGTATTGCTGGCCTATCAGCTGAGTAATTTCAATTGGCTGTTGTGGAACTGAAGGAATATGATATGAAGTATCAACGACTGGCGGCTTTGCATTGAGTATATTCATCAGTTGTTATGGTGTTAACTGATTTGAAGTTTGCCCCCCAGAGATCGGCTGTTGTCTTGTCATTATTGCTGGGATATTCGTACTGGACAGAGGAGCCGATGAAGCCTGGGTTTGAAACGTTTGTTGTTTCCCGCCAATTTCTATCTTCACGGTCCTGTAGCCTGGAAACGTATCGCCTGGCAGATATACCGGTCCTTTTGCCTTTTCTTCAGCTATAGTTCCATCGACTACTGACTTGATCATATTTGTCAATGTGTTTTCCAGTACTCCGGATTGATTGATGAGAGCATGATGCACTGCCGAATCAATGCGATCTTGTAAAGTATGAAGTTCTTCATTACTGGACTCGGCTTTGGGCTCCTTGCTTCTATCCTCAGTAGTTCCAGACGTACTTGGATCTGATTTCACGATCGGTGGTAACTCGACTTTAGCTCTCTGGATGACCGTGCCCTATCGGGTTACCGTGAACGAATGCAGGTACTAGTTCTGGAGTTGGTCCATCAGTTTCTTCATCTCTTCCCTCTGCTCTTCGTTCAATTCTTGATCGTGATCAGCAGAACGTTATCCTCTGATATTTCAGTAATGTTGGGCGTCATGATGACACAATGTCCCACTGGACGTGCCAAAAGCGTGTTGATGCAAAAAACACACACTGGCCTAAGAGATTTGCTTTACTCTAGTGCAGGTCCAAAACTTGTTCTTAGGTTCGAGGGCGTGCCAGTTGATTTGATCCTGCAATCAACAAGAAGAAATATGCAAATATATTAGTAGACGATAGCCAATCGGCCAGTTAGCCGATATCGTATCGTGATGTAACCTAGCCGATCCAAAAAAGCATGAATCGGTTGTTTATCATTGATGAACTAACCCTAAAACTAGTACATCGGCTGAAATGATCAGTATTACATAATCAATATATCAATATTACTTTAGAAATAAGCAATTGGGATAAATCGGATTGAACCGAGACAGTATAAATTGCCCAAGTCTAAAATAACATGAAATAACGATTACATGTACTTATGTCAAAGCCGATGTCTAGAATTAAGCATGTATCGGCTATAACTCCGATACAACCTTATACTAGGATATTCTCTTGCAACAAATATATTCAACTATAACCAATTAGATTGGTAACAAGTCCAATATATTTGTATTAGATTAGATCCTAAAATAAGGGGCAGATATAGAATATTAAACAAAGCATAAAACTATGTAAAACATCTATACCAGGTAAGATCAGCCGAAACCCTATACTATCCTTATTAACAACCATAAAACAAGCTAGAGATTATGATTCAGAACACGACTTGGTAGATCAAACTTAACTGATGCAGCACTAAGTATGAGGAGAAGCATAATATCTAGACAATCAAGCCGATGATTGCCTTTTCGGGATGGTAGATACATTATATAATTTAAATCAACAAGACAATCTAGCCGTTACCAGTAAAACCCTAGATAAAGTCTGGCTGATGCAAGTAGATTGCATTATCAATCTAGATTATATAATGTATATGATCACTCGGAGATATGCAACATAAAATTAGAGTGTCATAAAGATGTAAGCACTAATTCCGATAATGCAAACCGCCATAACAAGATCTACCTTGTCGTCGAAGATCAAACTGATGCAGCACAACTCGATAGCATGAACTTGTCGAAAATAGAAAACAAAGGTTGGCGATGCGCCGAGATTGATTGAACTTGGTTGTTGTTTATTTACAAGACCCCGGGTCTATATTTATACCCGAAAATACAAATATTGTCCATCACGGACACGACTCATATTAACCTAATACAAATCCAACTAACGAACAAATCCCTTAGGTGGACTCTTACCGAGATTATTTATCAGGAAATTATACATATTCCTAATTAATAGATACAATTGCCAATTTTGGACTCTATCCTTGCCCGGCAACACCATCGTAAGCTCTCTGTCAAATCCAATATTGACTTCCCATGCGATAACGGCTGCATAGGCTATCCCAATCGGACTCAATTTCCAGCCGATACGAACTCTAGCCGATGCGTACCCTGTTTTCGAGATTTCTACATATCTTCGAATCCGCTTCGGATTAGATCTTGTTTCCGATTCATGAGCTTGCCAAACTTCATCGTCAACAACGACATACAAAGCACACACGCAAAACAGGCTATAAGTCTACTGAAACAGGAAACAAAACCAATTTTAATGGATTCTAGACATTTTTATGAATTTTCTTACACTTGAACGGACTCAAACGGAATCCGGATGAATTAGTTATGAATTTTAGAAGTTTAACTGTATTTTTACTAACCAGAAAAGTCCTAAATAATTATTGCGTAGTAATTCCCCCTAGGGCTGACGTCAGCGGGAGAGGGCTGACGTCAGCGGTGCTAGGAGGCGGCAGCCGAGCACGGTGGTGTGGCCGGGCGCAGTGGCGGCCGAGAAGGGAGAGGAAGGGGCGGCGGAGCTCACCGGCGATGAGGGAGGGCAGCGGCGGTGGCTGCGAAACGGAGAAAAATGGCGTGGGCGGCGCCGGAGAAGATGGGGCCGACAGGTGGGCCCCACCTGTCGGCGGCCCGGAGGAGGGGAGGAGGAATGGACTTGCGGCACGGGTGGCCTCGGGCCGGCCCGAGAAAGAATGGGGGAGGGGAAGGGGACCGGCGGCCCAGGAAGGAGAAGGGGCCGCGGGCAGGCTGGTCGGCCCAGGAGGAGGGAGGTGGTGAAGGAGGCCGGGAGGAGTAAGGTGGGCCAGCGGCCCAGAGGAGAAAGGAAGGAGGGAAAAAATGAAAAGGGAAAAAAGATATTGGGGGAATTAAGTATTGCTGTGGGAGTTTTTAATTGGTTAAAATTATTTCCAGTGGTCTAAAAATTCCACTAAAAATCCTGTTAATGTATTTTAACAAGGGGAACTCCAGAAAAATTCCACCTTGCCTTTTCCACTTGATTAAATATACTTTTAAATTAGAAATTTGCTCCAGGTTAAAAAGAAAATTTATTTTGAGTGATTAATTTCATGAATTTAAATCTAGAAGGTAAACTCCGGGTGTGACAAACCTACCCCCTTAAACGGAATCTTGACCCCGAGATTTGGAAGAGCTGGCGAAGAGGTGCGGATGGGCGGCTTTCAACTCATCTTTCCTTTCCCAAGTGGCTTCTTCCTCTGAGTGGTGGCTCCACTGGACTCGGCAGAATCGGGTGACTTTGCTTCTTGTCCTTCTCTCACTGGTCTCGAGAATACGTGTCGGTTTCTCCATATAAGTCAAGTCTTCTTAAATTTCAATCTGATCCGGGCTTGCCTGCTCCTTGGGTACCTTCAGACATTTCTTCAATTGGGATACGTGGAAGACATCATGGATTCCGAGCATGTTGGAGGGGAGTTCAAGTCGGTAGGCAACTTCACCACGACATTCCATGATTTTGTATGGTCCAACAAAGCGTGGTGCTAGCTTCCCCTTGGTTTAGAAACGGTGCACACCTCGAAGTGGCGTGACCCAGAGGTACACATGGTCCCCAACGTCAAAGATGAGCTCTCTTCGGCGGTTGTCTGCGTAGCTGTTCTGCCGAGACTATGCGATCCTCAGCCTTTCCCGAATTGTCCTAACCTTTTCTTCTGCGTCATTTAGGACTTCGGTTCCAAATAACTGGCGTTCCCTGGTCTGGTCCCAAAAGAGCGGGGTGCGGCATTTCCAACCGTACAATGCTTCGCGGCGCCATCTGCAGACTGGCCTGGTAGCTGTTGTTGTAGGAGAACTCGGCGTACGGTAGGCTCCTGTCCCAAGCTCCACCAAAATCAAATGCGCATGTTCTCTCAACATGTCTTCCAAGATCTGGTTGACTCGCTCGATCTGGCCATCAGTTTGAGGGTGATAAGCAGTACTGAAGTTCAGGCGAGTTCCCAACTCTTCTTGTAGTTTCTGCCAAAACCTTGAAGTAAACTGGCTCCCTCGGTCGGACACAATCTTCTTGGGTACCCCATGCAAACTCACTATCCTTGCCAGATATATCTCTGCCAACTTCTTTCCTGAGTAGGTGCTGTGTACTGGGATGAACTGAGCGACCTTGGTGAGTCGGTCCACGATCACCCAAATGGAGTCATGTCCTGTTGATGTCCTCGGTAAACCCGTGATAAAATCCATCTCGATTTCTTCCCACTTCCATTCCGGAATCTGTAGAGGCTGCAACAGCCCTGCGGGTCTCTGATGCTCTGCCTTCACCCACTGGCATACGTCGCAGAGCGCGACGAATTCGGTGATTTCCCTTCTCATGCTAACCCACCAGAACTTCTCTTTGAGGTCCTTGTACATCTTGGTACTACCAGGGTGAATCGAGTATTGGGTCTGATGAGCTTCTGTGAGTATTAAGTCTTTTAGATCCTTATTGTCCGGAACACATATTCTTTCTCCCATCCAGATCGTTCCGTGTTCGTCCTCGGTGAAGCCTCGTGCTTTACCGACTCTCATATTCTTCTTGAGTTTGGCTATCTCCGGGTCGTTGACCTGGGCTGCTCGAACTTGCTCCACGAGCGTGGGCTGTGCCTCAAGGGTAGCCACGAATCCATGTTGTACAATACTCAAGTTTAGACATTCGAACTCTCGTTGCAATCTGTCACATGTTCCCTCTGTACAGGTAAACGTTGCAGTAGCTTTTCAGGCTCAAAGCATCGGCCACCACATTGGCCTTACCGGGGTGATAATGTATTCCCAAGTCATAATCCTTGATCAACTCCAACCATCAGCGTTGTCGGAGGTTCAAATCAGGCTGTGTAAATATACTTCAGGCTCTTGTGGTCGGTGTAGACTTCACAACGGTTACCAATCAGGTAGTGCTGCCAGATTTTCAGGGCGTGAACCACTGCTGCTAGTTCCAAATCATGAGTAGGGTAGTTGTTCTCGTGTGGACGCAGTTGACGAGAAGCTTATGCGACCACCTTGCCTTCTTGCATCAAGACGCATCCTAACCCTTGACGGGATGCATCACAATATACCTGGAAGTCTTTTATCTAGTCGGGTAAAATTAAAACTGGTGCGGACACCAATTTCCTCTTAAGTTCCTCAAAGCTTCTATTGCATTCTGCAGACCACTTGAATTTTTCATCCTTCTTTAGCAACTGTGTCATTGGCTTGGCAATCTTGGAGAAATTCTCAATGAACCGGTGGTAATAACCCGCGAGTCCTAGAAAACTCCTGATTTGTGAAACAGTCTTCGGTGGGGTCCACTTGGTAACTGACTCCACATTTGACGGCTCTACAGCCACTCCTTGAGCGGTGATGATGTGGCCTAAGAATTGAACATCTTTGAGCCAAAAGTCGCACTTACTGAACTTGGCTTACAGTTGGTGTTCCTTCAACTTCTCGAGTACCAGACGGAGGTGTTGCTCGTGCTCCTCCTCAGACTCGGAGTAGACGAGTATGTCATCGATGAATACCACAATGAACTTGTCCAAAAACTCCATGAATAACTTGTACATCAGGTTCATGAAAAAGGCCGGTGCATTAGTAAGTCCGAAGGACATGATCGTGCAGTCAAACAGCCCATACTGAGTGATGAATGCAGTCTTCGGGATATCCTCTTCTTTAATCCTCAACTGGTGATAGCCTGATCGCAGGTCTATCTTGGAGAACATCGTTGCTCCTTTCAACTGATCAAACAAATCATCAATCCGGGGTAGCGGATATTTGTTCTTGATGGTAACGTCATTGAGGGCGCGATAGTCAACGTACATCCTCTTGGTCTTATCTTTCTTTTCCACGAAGATCACCGGAGCACCCCAAGGTGACGTGCTTGGTCGGATGTATCCTTTCTGTAACTGCTCGTCCACTTGCTTCTTGACTTCTGCTAACTCGTTGGCTCCCATTCTGTAGGGCCTCTTGTGTATCGGGGCAGTTCCCGGTACTAGGTAAATCCGAAATTCGATTTCTCTCTTGGGTGGTGTCACGGCCAGAAATTCACGAAACCGAATCTCTGAACTGAATGTGCATTAAACCCCTTGTCCAGGACCGGCCAGGGTACACAAATGACAAAGTTGACATACAAATCCATGTCTTACAAACATTCAAATGTCTTACATAAATGCAGCGGAAAAAGGTAAACAAACTTATTCTAGGCTTGATGCTTGCAGCGCGGCGAAACCACTCCACAGGAATCCTTGACGGCAGGACGAAGATCACTCGGAGAAACCACCATCTGAAGCATACTCCAACTCTGGTGTGGGCGAAAACAAAGCAAGACTGAGTACTACCCCACTGTACTCAGCAAGTCATACCGGAAGAGAGGGTATGATGCAAGTGTTTTCCAAGGAAAGGCTAAGGTTCATTTGCATAAAGCTAACATTTGAAGACAGTAGTTGAAAGTAGTAAACTATTGTATTAATTAAGCAATATTATATCACCACTGTCCAACGCTTCCCCACGTTGCGACAGACCCAACCCAGCCACCTGAACTACACCAGTTCCATTAAGTCAAATTATTTTAGTGAGACTAATCATGGTGAGCTGGTCGATCGCCCATAACCGCGGGCACAGCTATTCGAATAGTTTTACTCTGGCCAGAGGTGTACATCTGTACCCACAAGACACAGCCCCACGACACGTTGCCGTGTGCCGGTATACCACCACGGTACCCCGAAAAGGGACTGTGACAGGACCCTTCGCATGACCCCCTCTAACCAATCGTACCACCGCAAGTTTCGCCCCCGCTCCTCAACAGGCAACGGGCAACCCCTTCTCGTGCCACAGTGAATCCAGAAGCCGCATAGACCGTCGCAGGGCCCATCCAAACTCCATTACGCTCACCCTAGCCAGTGTACGTCAGCAAGACGAAAGCTACACTACAAGTCCAACCATTACCCACGCTGGCTTGTGGTACGCACGGTGTTTCTTCCAGGGATTCCCGCGAACCGGTCCTTAATCGTCATGGTGCGACTAGCAAAACCAAGCACCCACAGCCCACCATTTAGCATGTTTTAAGTTCATAATAATACCATGGTGGCATTTCCATAAAGTTACCATGTATAGAAACTATACCAAAGTAACTAAATGAATCCCCTTTAGTGAGCTATTTGAGCTAAGCAGGCTAAGCATACCCTAAACCACAAAGCTACACATTTAATTACCCAAGCTATCAAAGGTACAAGGTAAACAATGTATAAGGCCGAGTACAATAGGACGATAATACCCATATAGATGACATTATAAAA
Source organism: Oryza punctata (assembly GCA_000573905.2). Taxonomy (NCBI): domain Eukaryota; kingdom Viridiplantae; phylum Streptophyta; class Magnoliopsida; order Poales; family Poaceae; genus Oryza; species Oryza punctata. The sequence continues at coordinate 9,858,664 of CM002499.2, read as the reverse complement.
TAACGCAGTGTTTAAAGGAAAGTAGAGCATTGCGCAAGTTGGTACAGCATGATCAACAATAAAGCATGACTTGTCTTGCTCTGGTGCTGGATCGACCTCGGCGACTACCTCGAAGTAGACGGGCGCGTACGAACTGAATGATTCTACATGACATACAAAGCACACGAGCAATACAGGCTATAAGTCTACTGAAACAGAGAACAAAATTATTTTTAATGGATTCTAGAGATTTTTATAAATTTTCTGAGACTTGAACAGACTCAAACGGAGTCCGGATGAATTAGTTATGAATTTTAGAAGTTTACCAGTGTTTTCACTAAAACACTAAAATCCTAAATGATTTATTGCGCAGTAAACCCCTAGGGCTGACATCATCAAGGGGTGCGGTGGTGCCGGCCATCGGGCCCCGCATGTCAGCGGCTCAATGACACTGGTCCACGGTGGACTAGGTCCACAAGACCGGCGGGCGGTGGTGTGCCACGTGGCGCACGCGTGGCGACCACGCGGCGCCACGTCAGCGGGCGCGAGCGCACAGGGAGGCGTGGGCACGGCCGGCACGGGGCAGTGCGGCGCGGCGAGCGGCCGGTGCGGCGGCGACCGGCACGGGCGCGGACAGCGGCGCGGTCGTAAGTTGCGGGTGGTGCGACCGGGCGGCAGCGGGACGGTGCGGCGGCAGCCAGGCTTGGGGGTCAAAAAGATCGGACTATCCGATGTCATCTCGGACTATCCGAGGTGGGATGAAAAGATTCTCTCCCAACGGCCACTTTTTGGGCGATCTATAAATACCCCCCACTAACCCTTTTCTAGGGTTACCCAACTCATTCATTCTCATTCACTTTGGGTTAAGCTTGGTGCTTAAGTGCTTTGGATACTTGAGCTCTTTCTCAATCTCTCAAATCCCTCCTTGTTCTTTGTGTGGTGAATCTTGGTGGTTGTGGATTTGGTGTTTGAGGGCCTAGTGTGCGTTTCACTCGATCTTGAGCACTAGGGTTGTTCCAAGAGTTGTATGGTGTTTGTTACTCTTGGAGGTTGAGGACTCCTAGGGTTGTTCCAAGAGTTGTATGGTGTTTGTTACTCTTGGAAGTTGAGGACTCCTAGACGGCTAGGCGTCGCTCTTGAGCCACCGATCTACTTGTGGTGAGCCAAGAGAAGTTTGTGAAGGCCGGATCTCGCCTCCGAAAGGAAAGAGATACCTCTAGTGGAAGGAGGAGTGCTTTGTGCAACCTCTTGAGGAAATGGTTAGTAAAGACCCGGCTCTTTGTGAGCTTCTCAACGGAGAGTAGAATCCCCTCAAGGATTTGAACTCCGGGAATTACTTCGGCAAGAAATCTCGGTGATATTCGCTCTTCCCTCTCCTCTACTACTTGCCTTGTTGTGACTCTATAGCCTAGGTTTTGCCAGTGCGTATACTCTTGCTTGTGTAGCAGATCTGAGGTTACTTGCATCTCTGTTGAGTCAGACAGTTTGATCCAACCTCGGACTATCTGATCGCATTGGATAGTCCGACTGTGGATCAGATTATCCGACCTAGTTTTTGTTTTTAGCTTCTGTTGTTTAATTTTAAGTAGCCTATTCAATCCCCTTTTAGGCTCAAGTGACCCTTTCAATATTTAAATCAACATCCAATAAAACTCCAAAATAAAATATTTCCATGATGCATGAACGGTTCATATGTAGAGGGTGATTTTTAGATGAACATGGGAAAAGGAATAGTCTAAATCCGATGTTGTAAGTGCAGGTTATTGCGTTTTACTTATTTAAGTACGATAAATACAAAAGGTTATTATTTAAATTAAAATTAATTAAATTTTATTAACAGTGATGCTAAGTTTGAGTATGCAGTATTGAAGATAAAATTATTGTGAATATAACAAAAGTTGGTTCTCCTCAATCGGAGTTAAAATAAATTTTCTACGATTTTATAAAATTTCAGCGTTTCTCGTTAAAAAATAATTAACAGAAGACATTTTCTCAGATTTACTAATTTCTTTATAGTGAAGCTAAAGCGGACTGTCTGAAGTACGCTTTCCTACTGTCAAGACGTACTGGGGTTTTATGAAAGAGAGAGGAACTCCTCTAATCTTTAAACCAGTGGGGTCTACATCTCGACAGGGCCTCGGGGGCAGGGCGGCCGGCGTAGGCTTTACAGGCGCGGGTCAGTTGCTTTGCAGGATCGGGCGCAGCGGGAGAGACGGCATTTGACCGAGGCGCGTCGTCAACGGCTCGTCGTGCTCATCGGCTCAGCTTGCAGCCAAGTGCTTGTTAAAATGCCTGCAAGGAGGGAGAGAGAAAGGAAGGAGGGTGAGGTATGGGGCGGCTGGCATGTGGGGTCCAGGGCTCCTGGGGCTCACTGCTCAGAGAGGAGGAGAAGAAAGAGGAGAGATGATTTTCAGGATATGATACAGTGCTCAAACACCTGTGCATAAATTTCTTGTGGTGAATTTTTGAGACTTTGTCATGTGTACTTCTTCCGTGAAAATTCAGAGAAGTTTACTGTTTTATTCGAATTTGAATTGATTTCGACTGTTTTGACATATTTAATAGACGTGCAAAATTAAGTTACAGATTTGTCAAACTTTTCTAGAATATTATTCAAGGTGTCTACTGTTTATCAAAAATCTCCATTTTTATTCTTCTTAAATCTAATACTTTCACTTTTCTCTTTATATTTAATGCATGCAATGAGTGATGAGATGCACGGAAAATCCAAGAACACCAAAAACAAATTCAATAGACAAAGAAAAAAAATCAAAATCATGCTAAGTCTTTCTTTTCTTTTTTTTCTTCCTAAATTTTGGATATTTTACACACATATACATCAAAATATAGTCAGTCATATGAGATCTTGTTATAACAATCAGCGATGTAAACAAATTTTAAATCGGATAGATATTATATGAGAAAAAAATATTTAAAGTTAGGGAAAGAAAATGATAGAAGAGGGGAGAGAAAGCTCACCGGCGCATGTGGATATATCTAGTGCAACTATGCAAGCAAGTGTTTCCATGCAGATTGTTGCATGTCAGCAACGCCTAGCAGATTGGGGGGGGGGGGGGGGGGGGGGGATCAGTATTCAGGAAAGAAAACCGGACGCCCAATATTTGCATAAAACTCAGGCGCGGCACGACCATACCCGCAATATGCATGTATTCATGGCAAAACACATGGCAAGCTACTGACACTGGTACACATATGCATGCTATTACTGCCGTATGCTGGCATGGTAACCCTCCCTCTATGTAAAACTAGTACATATCTTTAGCTAATCTTTGAGGAATTATTTCGTTCTTACCTCTATTTTAATGTTTAAATATGATTTTGCCTTGCTTTTTAGGTTTACGTTTTCACTACTGTTTTTTTTCAAATAAAGAAGAGATTTTCCCCTACTTTAGATGGTAATATTAACAGTGTTAAGTTAAGCGAAAAAAAACAAATATACTCTTACTTGATAACTGATATTGAATATTTGTCCTTACTTTTAAACTAACGCTTGTATTTTTAACCCTGTCATTATTCATAAAACTTGTAACTGTATCCCGAACTTGAACTTGCACATGACATTTTCTTCACTAATCTCTCGCGGTGCTGCTGCATCCGACTTGTTGCCATCCTCTGATAATTCGATGTCTGCAATCTTGGCTGACTAATCCTCAGTGAGGAAGATGGATGAGGACGTTAGGCTTGCAGCTTGCTGGCTCATGTGCTCCAACCAGTAGGCTACTCCCATGATGATGCATAGCCGTGTTTGCCCCTTTGCCCGTCCAAATGCTCTGTTTCTCTGACTGCAATAGGCGGATTAAAATTTGTTTGTTTGTTTGTTCCCACAGTTTGTTTGTTTTTCGGATTAAAATTTAATCAAGATGTGCACAGAAGAAAGTATTTGTGGCTGAAAACGAGAATCAAGAGCATCAGGAAGGCTGAAGAAGTACGTAGGAGGCTTACTCTCTGCACGCGTCGACGACCAGCCGCCACGGTCTGCTGCTCCCGCCACCGCACCGAGAAGCCGGCGGTGGCGCGCCACTGCTTGCTGTCGCTGCTCGTGTCGATGACCGGCCGCCGCGGCTTGATCGTCGCGTTGCCACGCCGAGGACCGGCCACCGCGGCCTGCATTGCCGCGCTGGCTTGCTAGAGACGCCGCATCGGCACGGCCTGTTGCTCGCTTGGAGGATCGAACGCCGCGACCTGCCGCACGCGCCGAGGAGTGGCCGCCTGCTGCTCGCGTCACTGCGCCAGCTCGCCGGAGCCACCGCCACCATCACCGCCTTCTCTATCTCCGGTTTGGGGATAGGAATAGTGGGGGAGCAAATCTGATATTACTATTTCTCAGAGGTAGGATGGAAATATGATTATTTTTTAATTATTTTTTCTTTTCATTTTGGGGTAAATTCGTAAAACCTAAAAATTTGAGCAAAATCACAATTAAGTCCGAAAGTTAGGATATAAACACAATTCTCCCAATCTTTTTAAATCAGTTTTTTTTCTAAATTACTTATCCACTTTGCATACTGATTACAACGTTTCACATGTTCATTTTTTAATAATGAAAAAAATATATGATCATATTCCTAATTGAAATAATCTTATATCATGCATGAAACATCAATTTATAATTGATGAAACATTGGAAAAATACCCATCTAAACATCCAAATAATACCACATGTAACATTTGCCAATGAATTGATTGAAACATCACAAATTTACATATTGCAACAAGTTGAATTCCAGTTGAAACATTCGCTTCTTATATGAGAAACATCAAATTAAATGATTGCACAATACGAACACATATATAAATTCATTCATTAATTTATTTATTTACAAGAATATAACCATAAGAGATCTTGTATTAAACATTTAATTATAGAAAATACAGTGGTATGATCAAATTATAAACCACGTAAGCAATTTACAAGTAATAATCATTTATAGTATGTTTAAAAAGTGATTACATACACATGAACGAAATACACACGGAGAAAAGAGAAAGTGCTTTGGAAATAGTAGTGCATATAGTACATGCAGCGATTTTGCTAGTTGTTTGTTGTCAAATTTCAACCCCCTGGATTGGTCGTTTTTTTGACCGTCCGATGTAGCTTTATGATTTGTGCAGATTTGGTTGGATCAAACCATGCTGGAAGTCAAGGCGCAGTCTCCGGTGCTATTAAATTTTGATTTCCGTGCCGTCTCTGTATCCGTTGCCTTGTTTATTTCCATCTCTTTGCATTCTCTGCCTCTCTCTTGTGCACTCTCTTTCTCTCTCTGCTTTTTCTTCTCGTACTCTCCGGTGACAGGTTTGTGTTCTTGTTCTCTCCAGCGAGAGGGAGAAGAACACCTTGTTAGTTAGATCTCGTCTCCACGGATTTTAATCGGCTTCTTATAGTTTCGTCCGTAGTTGATTGGTTTATAGCATTTGAGGGTGTTTTTCTGAACGATTTAGGCCACGGTTTTGAGTGATTTCATATTTTAGTTTCAGTTTTGAATCGGCTTCGAACCTTCTCCGCCTTGCTCTTCGTTCCTGATCTATGTTTTTTCTCTTTAGTTCTCATGAATACGATTTCGATTAAGTTGTTTTTAGGGTTGGATTTGGTTTTAATTTTAGTTTTATATTCATTAAGATTTTTCCCCATTCTATTCGTTGTTGTGTAGATAAATTCGTGTAGTAGATTTTATTATTAAGTTCTAATTGATTTTATTCCCTAGATCTGTAGTATGCATGTTAAAGTTTTAGTTATTTTCTAGATCTAGAGTTGCTTTTTGTTGTTTTTACGTGTTTAGTTGTTATGATTTGTCGATTTGTACCTAGGTTTCCCCAGCATTGAAATTTTCGCCGACTCTTTTATTCAGTTTTAGGGTTGTATTTTATCTGATCTGTTCATATTATTAGCCTTAGGTTGTTTTTTTAGGGTTGCAATTAATTGTTTTCCTAGATCTGTAGTCTAGAAGTAGAACATGCTTTAGCCAAATTGGGTCCAGCTGCAACTCCTGCTAGAATTCAAGGAAGGTACAGGAATTGTGTTCTCTTTCATGGCAACAGATCAAATGGGATTTATGTGTTGTTTTTTGGTTGAAATGAAGGTTTATTTTGTGGTGATCTGTGAACGTTATCTTGTCATGTCTATGACTTTATTCTAGGTGTCTAGTTCTACTGATATGTTGATCTATAGTTGAAGATCCAGAACATTGAAAATTTCACCAGCTAGGTTATTGATTTGTGGGGTTGTCATCTATTAGATTTGTTATTTTGTACTCATTAGTTGTTTTTGTTATGCATGCAATTTTCCCTAAGCAGATCTGGTGTATTTTTCCCAAATCCTGTGTTTTATACCCAAAGCTAAGCTTCTTCTTCATAGTTGTTTTTCTGTTCCTGCTCATACTCTCTTATTATGAAGTATAAAAAGTATTAGTTTTAAATATATATATCTTTCTGTTCCTGCTCACTCTCTTATTATGATATATTAAGTGCTCAAATTTATATGTTGGTATCCATGTTTAGGAGGCTGAAATTTATATGTTGGTGTACTTGTTTAGGTGAAGAATATCCCACGATTTGCCTGAGTTCTAAATGATATTTGACTGTACTCTTTGAGACTGTGACCTTTGATGATCGTATGTTAACATTTTAAATTTGGCTGAAATTGCGGTGGAAGTGTAGTTTGAAGCTCTTTTAGTTATTCATTTTGCTGATAATCACTTGTTGAATATGTATAAAATTTCAGGCCAAGGCATCATCAAGTGGAGCTTCAACTGCTTCAAAGGCACCTGTGAGCCAAGTAATTTTATTAGCATATATAATTCGGTTAATGTAGTTCAAGTAGCATTATATTACTGTGCGTTCATTTGAAAAAGTTTTATCTAATTAGTTAGGGATTCAACCTGCACTCTTTTCTCTTTTCTTTTTTATCCAGTATTTGGGATCAAATATATTCTGTTCTGCACAAGTAAAGGCTGTTTGTATTCCGTTATGCACCTTCATCTATTGTTTCAAAATTTGTTACTTTTTCCATTTGTTAATTTGTTTGGAAATTGTTACTTCATCTGGATTGGATTAGTGCTTGGGGAGAATAATAATAAGTAATTGTTAGTAGGCCGGTAGCTCAGCTCCTCTGTATGTATGCCTCAAATTTTGAAATCCGCCTTGAAAGTATAGATGTTGTGGTACTCTGAGATACACATGTCTTTGTGCAAAATTCTGAGATGTTCAAATTTGAGATATATTCTTGTGTTCAAATTTGAGATATGTGTTGAACGCCCTGCTTTGATCTATTTTATACTCCCTATAAAGTAGAAGCACTCAATGGGTTATAGATGTGCTTTATATTTGTTTTAGGTTTTGGTTTTGATTTAATGTTAGTTTGTGATGCTTTTAGTTGGATTTATTGTTCTTGTTTGCTGTTTGAATTTTAGATCTAGTGATTACTAGAAGTTTCATTACTGGTTTGTTCCTTTTGTGTAGTATTTTGGTGGTTTTATCGATTTGGTTTGGTGTTTTGAAACCAGATCATGTCTTCTATACAAGTTTCATTTCTCATTTATTAGTTTTACTCTTATCCATTTATCCTTTTTGTACAGATCTGGATTTAGAGTGCTCTTTTCAGTGTTTCTAGAGGATATTTCGTCACTTCACCTACGGTAAGTTATTTTTAATTTGTTTTTGTAATTGTTACTTGTGGGTGTGCAGCCCTGAAGTGGAGAGGGTTCCCAGGTTCCACAAGCTGTTGAGTCATTCTTTGGATGACCATTTCCGATGAGAAACTTGAAGGCGCCTTATTTAGAGAGAAACAATTACACTCTTATGTTGTGGTGTTGACATGCTAGGCACTTTGTCTGAGATAGGGCAACTTTCGACATCACTAAAATGGCTGTAAGAAGTTAGCAGTACTATTATGCTTGTTGCCTCTGTGATGCGTTTGATTTTTATATTACTGACCCAGTGACTCTTCTGGCTGGGTGTAATTAGGAACAAAGTCTTTATCTTTTATAATGTGTTGTGGTATGAATTCTATAATTTGCTGTCTTTTTCATTTGCACTGAAATATATAAATTATGATATTCTGATTATAGTTGTGCTACTAATTTCTGAATTTTCTCCTAATCAGTTGATATGCAGTGATATGCCTATTTTCTGAATTTTTTGCTTCAGTTGTAGATGCTATGAATTTATGTGAGATGTAGAAAACTGAATCACGATTATGTGAGTTGTACATTCAGACAATGCTTTTGTGATATGTGAGTTGTAGATCTGGAAATGTGACATGTACTATTTGATTGAATTATCAATTCTGAATCATCTTTTCTTGAATCATCTATGAGTTGTTTGATACGTGTAGAACATGTTATCACAAGTTTAAAACTTTGCACTGTAGTATATGCATTATGATATTCTGATTCAGTTGTGGTATAAATTTTTGAATTTTATCCTAATCAGTTGATACGCAGCGATATGCCTATTTTTTAAATATTTTTGTCTGAATATTGAATGTATCTGTAAAGTTTTTATTCAACTTAATTTTTAATAAGACTTTTGTTCTGCACCGAAGAATATGCAGCTCCTGATTAGTTATTAATATCTTCAGTAAGGGTCCTAGTTCTCAATAGGACTTTTTTTTCATTACTCTCCAGTTCAATCTGTTCATATCTTTAATATGTCATTTGTTATAACTCATCCACATTTCTATGTCATAACTTTGATAAGTTATTTTTATCATTTATTGCAAAGTTTGAGTTGGTCTTTTATGTTTTTATTTTTTATGTAGGTTTTTTTCTTTCTGCCCAATACACTCAAAGATCAACATCAAGTTCAAGTTACTACGGTGTTCATTCTTTTGTATTTAGTCTAAGTAGTAAAACTTGGTCTCTGATTTGTAATTTCTGCATAGCTTGCCAATTGTTAGTTAGCTTTAAACTTATGTAAGTTGTAACTAGTAAATATGTAATGGTTTTAGCTAAGTGGATTTGATGTAGATAGGGAAGTATTTTATTTGTGCATGGTGATTTTTATTTTTATTTTGGTTATTTCTGTGTTTCTCTTGTGTCAAGTGATTATAATTTTTGCTTGCAAGTTACTGATCAGTATTAGCTGTAACATACTGTCATGGAGTGGCTTTCTGACTGAAGTGCAGAATTGTAATCAAAGTGATAGATGTTCAGTCCAAATTATTAGTGTCTTTACATATGCGTTGCTTTGAAGTGTAGCACTTTGATTGGGTTTCTTTCAGCCGAAGCATTGGGATGTAATGTGATAGTGTGTGTTCTTTCAAGTGAAAGGTAGAGTTTTATCTACCATGTTGTAGTTTTGTTGGTGTCCATATACAAGTTTCAGTACATGAAGTGGTAAGCTGGAATCGAAAAGAGCAAAGAATTACAAAAAGAAAAACTGAGCTAAAATAGTGGCCTTAGCTAAGTTCACTTGTGCTACAATACATATATCAGTAAAATAAAAGTAGGATTGGCAGTTGCTGTTATTGTACTAGCTCGCTACTCCTATGGGTCTTGAACTAGACGTGCAGAATGCCATATGGTGTTTTATTGTCATTTATGTATCTAAGGCACTTAAAGTTTTTCTCCCATTGATCTACTAGATACAGCTCAGTAATATCTTTGAATGTCTTGTTCAGTATAGTTCCTTGTATAAGTGGATCTGATTTAGATAGGAAGCATTTTATTTGTGCATGGTGATTTTTTACTTTGGTAAATCTTTTTTTTATTTGTGCATGTGGTCATCAACACATGTCTTTAGGTTTGAAGTTGATGTGGTCGTTTAATTTGCACTGGATTTCAATTCAACTCCATTATATTTTGCCAAGACTTTGTATTATGATCTTTGAACTGATTATTTATTTAGTATGATCATCCTGAAATAGTTTGTTTTCTTTTGTGAGTTTAATCATGCTTATATTATTTATGCAATTTTTATTTCCTTTGAGACTGAAGTATAGTTGTTTGCTTTACTGTGTAGTGCTATTTTCTAACTGATTAAATTGTATTGAGACTAAAGTATATATTATTTAATTTTGTTTTTTGTGCTTTTTTTGTTATTTGTTTAGATGCCTCCTATTCAGAAATCAAGGGCAGGCAAAGAACCTATTGATATTTTATCTGATAGCTCTGATGATGTTGATGTAAGTTTAGATTATTTCTTTACTTTTTAATTAAATGTTGTACCAGCACTATATTCAGCATTTATGTGGTTGAATTATTTTTAGGATGATGAAGTTCGTGATCCCGCTAAATTTGATGATATTCTTTTTGAACTACACAAAAAAATGGTATGTAATTTTTTTTAAGTTGTCAATAATTGTTTCTGTTCATGTATGATTCTTTTTGTTATTTTATTATCTTTAGGTTGTTGAAGATATGAAGAAGAAACTATTAAGCAATTCATCTTATGATGTGCAGCTGAACAATGTATGCTTCGTTTTTTTGCTGTTAGTTCTTTTATAATATTTTAGTATTAGCTGTAACATACTGTATTATTTGGATTAAGTACTTTTGTGATAACTTATTTTTATTATGTTTTTAAAGGTAAGGTGACAGAAGACTCGTTCTAACAAAGAACCTTCATTCACAAGATTTTCTGCTAGATATTTTTTAGAAGTTATCAGCTCTTTATCTGATTATCAGAAGTCAATTGTCAAGAAATATGAATTTGATTCACTGTTGCTGTTTGATAGCAACTTTGTTCCTGTCAAGTTTGCCACTTGGATTGCTAACAAGGTTGATGTCAGAACTTCTGAAATTATTTTGAAGGATAAAATCATTTCAGTCACTAAAGAATCAATCCATGCTGTCCTTGGCCTTCCTTTAGGCGGGTTAGAATTTGGAACAGATTTTGAATCAGGCAGGCAATCAGTACTTTCTATGTTTGGTCAGCTCTCTTTGCCCTCTATTAAATTCTTTGGTGATCAACTAATTCAGAAGAAAGAATTATCTGAAGATCCCAAGTATTGTTGCATTAGCCTGCTTTTTGTTATTAGCCTGCTTTTTGTGTCCCAACTCATCTCTGATCCCAAGTATCAAGTACTTAACTATCTTTGAAGATGTGACTCGCTTGAAATACTATGATTGGTCAAAATTCATTCATGCTTGGTTAATTACATATATCAAAAAGTTTCAGAAGAGCAATTACTTGGGAGGTTGCTTGTTTTACTTGGCTGTAAGTTGTCTTCTTTTTACATTGCATTTTTTTTCATGTTTTATATCTTTTTATTTTAGGTTTTGTATCTAGACTTTGTTGATTTTGGCTCAAGAAATGTTGACCAAGGACATCCACGCATATCAGTCTGGAAACATGACATGATATCAACTTTCTCTAAATTAGATGAAGTTGATGAAAACAACTTTGGACTAAGGCCTATTAAAGATTTTCAATCAACATGTTATTTCCAGGTATTTCTGTTTGTTCAGGTGTTTTAAGTTTTTAATGGTAGTTTGCATTGTGTTGTTCTCAACTTTTTACTTTCATTTGTAGCCCGAGCCTGCACATTGTAGATCAAACTCAATTCGAGAGAGGCTTGATTTAGCAGTTGGTACTATGGTTCCAGATTTTCTGAAGGACAAAATCTCTGAAATGTTTACTGCTCACTGCTGTACTCATCATATTGTTGATAGTGAGTCTTGGGAAGAACTCTTGGTTTCCATATTGTTGTTGCTTGCTGAATCAAGTAAAAGTGATCATGTACAAGATCAGAATGAAAATCGTGTTGTTTCTACTCCAATTTGCCATCAAGCTGGCCATAGTTATTCTCAACCTGCAAGTCCAAAAGAAAGGCAATGTGATAGTCCTGTTTTAAATGCTGGTAATTTGTATTCCTTCATTTAGTTTTTATTATATTTTCTAATTATTTTCATGTCAATTCATATGTTCTGAACTGTTTTTTTCCTTTTTATAATCATTTGCATTTTATTTATGTAGAAGATCATGGATCTGTTTCTAAAAATAAGAGTGTTACTGGTGCTGAGTTATGTAATAAGTCTGTTTCAAGATCAATTGGAAATGATTGTGGATCACTTCAAAGACTTGCAGGTATATTTCATTGTATATTTTTTGTCAATCTAATTAAAGTTCTTTTTTATAATTTTTATTCATTTTGTTGTGCTACAGATGTCTATGGTTCAAGTACCAATGGTCTTGATGACAATGTACCTTTAAATAATTTGCCGATACGCAATAGTCATATCCCTGTTAGTGTTTATTATTTTATTTTAAATTTTTCCTTGAAAATTTAGTATTTTTCCATGATGCCTAATTTTTTTTCTTTTCCTATTATTTAGTTAGCTGATGCAAACCATGTTGTCTCCCATCATTCGGAAGAATCAAATGTATGTTTCGTTTTTCTTTGACATTTGCAACTTTCTCTTTTGTTGTTATTTATATTTTTATGAACCCAATGCTTGTTCTGTATAGGTGATTATTGATGCTTGTGCTACTCCGAATGCTCCAAGTTGTCTTCGTGGTAAACTATAAACACTAACTCATTAGTACTGTTTGTTGAATTCAGATTTAAGTTTATTTTTCCTTGTCTATTAGATCAACAATTTGTTACTCCAGATGTTGCTAATCTTAGGAACATGAATAATTTCGTGAATCAAGGTTTGTTTTATATTATTTTTAACCGTTTGTTTTTTTTGTCTCATATCATTTTTTAAGTACTGAATTTAATTTCTTACTTTCAATAGGATCTTCTGTTGCTGCTCTTAATCTTGTGAAGACTGTTGCAAACAAGTTTAGACCAAAATTTGCTAGCTTTAATAGCAGATCTGCTATTATTGATCATGACATGCCATCATTTCGGTTGTTGGATTCTGATGATGATACAAGTGATTTTGATCAAGCAAATGAAGCACCTGTAGATGCAACTCCATCTTCTTCTCATGTAGTAAAGCAACTTTTATTTTTATTAGGCTTTTTTTTAATATTTGTGTAATGGATCTTTGTTGTATCATTGTAGCACTGTATCTCTTTCCATTCTGTTGAAGACACTCCTGATTATATGATTCCTGGGAATCGAAGTGTTGGTACTAACAAAAGAAGCAATTCTCAAAATTTGAATAAGAGGATATTTCAAGATTTAACTGTAAGTTGTTAATGTTTGTTTAGATTGTTTTTTGTTTTCTACATGTTCTTATTATTTGAAATTTGTTGTGATTTTTTTAAAAAAAATTGTTGTACAGAACTCTCCTGATGTTCAGTTGCTGGGTGAATCAAATTTTAATGACCGTTGTAAGAAGTTATGTAGCAAGACTGATGAATTGTATAATGCATCCAACAATGTGTCCAAAAGCACTCAAGATTTTAGTTCTGGTGGCAAGTTACCTCTACATGGCCCTAGAAGAGTTGTGATTCCAGCTAGGCATGCAACAGATCCTTTTGTGACCGAGAAACTTCGTTTTCCTATAACTGATGAAGAGAATAGATACTTCATTGCTGTTTGTCGTCTTTCTGAAAGTTCTCAGTGGCAGAGGTATGCATCTATGTTTTAATTTTGTATTTAATGATTGCTGTTTGATTATCATTTATTTTTTAAAATCATTTATTCTTTATATTTATATATATATATTCAGTTATGATGCAGTGAACATTGATAATGTCAAAGCAAAATTTTATAGCTTTGGTCAATCCCTCAAGAAAGGTGGTTCTATTTCACATTATGTAATGGCTGTTTTCTGTCGAGTACTGTTTCACAATAATCACCCATCAAAATCCAAAAAGAACTACTTCTTTCCTTCCATCGGTGTAAGTTTCTTGTTCATTAATTTTATGAAAATTAATAAATTCATCTTTGCATCATTATTTCATTTGTTGATATAACTCAGGATCAATTGATAGTTGACCTAAATATTCCTGCTTTGGAGAAAGTGAACAATTCGTTTTCTGGAGCTAATAGAGCTAGGAAACTACACTTGTGCGACATGGTAAATTTGTTTTAATTTACTTGCTTATCTTTTAGTTTTTTTTTATCTTGTACATTGATTTATTTTTCTTGTTTTCTCCAGTTATTCTTCCCAATATACTACAATGAACATTGGTTCCTCTTCATTATTGACATAAAGGATAGGATGCTTGTGTTTTTGGATACTTTGCATAATGAGGGTCATGAGTATTTTGAACCTATTATGTCTCTACTGGTAAGATCATTTCTTACAATATATATATATATATATGACAAGTCATTAACTTTTTTCAATTTATTTTATTTTTGTGCTTAATTTCTTTTTCAGATTGACAATTTACAAACTGTATGGGATAAGTTTGTTTGCACTCCACTAAATTTTCATAGTTTCGAAATTGTTTTCCCTCCGGTACCACGTCAAGAGAATAGGTTGTTCATTCTATCTTTTTAATTGATTTCTGTTTTCAGTCACCCACATTTTGTTCTTCAAAATTAACACTAAATTGCATGACTTTTTTGTCAGCTGCGATTCTGGTGTTTATGTCATGAAATTTATGGAGCTTTGGTCACCTAGGATTGTGCTATCCAATGTTCTTGCAAATGAAAGCATCGGTAACATTCGTGTCCAGTACATGACTCAAATTTTTTTCCATCCTAAGAATCAGATGCTGCAAACGGAAATTGAAGATGTGGTTTTGAATTGGTTTGATGCAGTAAGTTTCGTAATTTATTTTAAAACTTTTTATGTAATCCTGCTATTGTTATTTCATTCTGTTTTTTCATTTCCAACTTATTTCTTTTGTAGGCCAAATTTCCTCGTACCCGCCAACCAACTTATACTTCAAGAGGATAGAGTTGTTCTCTATGAATGTTAGGAAGCACATATTTCTGAAGAATATAGTTGTTTTCTGTGAATGTTAGGAAGTATTGAATGCCACATAAAACTTAGTACATGGACAGCTAATTTTCAGCATTTTGTTAGTAGTACATAATGCAATACAGTTTCTTAGTATGGTTCTGGTCCAGCAGTTTATGTTAGTACAGTTTCGTTGTATGGACAATGATTTCAGTGTTTGGTAAATGTAATTGATTACTGCTGAATAGTATTGTGTGAATCATTTCTGTAATAGTACAAGTACCACATAGGTTTTCTGGTTCTGAACTGGTAATATTGTGTGAATCATTTCTGTAATAGTACAAGTGCCACATAGGTTTTCTGGTTCTGAACTGGTAACTCAATATATTACATATTTCTGTTTGACAATAATTTCACTGCTAGGAATGAAAATGTACATAAGTAATTTTTTTGTTTTTTGCCAATGCTCTATCCATTGATCTTTCTTCAACTTGTTTTGCTCTTCTGATTTGCTTTGCTTCTGTTGTCCTCAGTAGCTTGCTTCTTTCCTGAAAATGAATATTGTTTGCTCAAGCTGTTAGACTCTGAAAGTTATTTTTTTAGCTGATTAAATATATATATATACTTTTGCTTGATGAATCATCTGTGTTCTCTCCTTCCTGCTTATTCTTTGTTCCAGCCTTTGGTTGCTTCTCAATAGTCCCTACCAATGATAAAAACATCAGTACATGTATTATAACTTATTTTTTAATTTTTAAATTTAAAATATTTAGAAAATTTAAAATTTTCTTACTTGTCTTTGTTGTTTTCTGTTGATTCTGCATAATATATGCAACTTGCATCAGTGGACAACTGTCTATTGTATGACTTGTTCGTCCACATCTTTTGCAATGCCTTTTTGGTCTCTCTTTAATCTTCTCTACTAATGCTTTTGTTCGAGATGATTTTTTCCCTTTTGTGTTAGCCAAATCTGGGTTCTCGATTTGTTCTTCTTCATTGATGATTTCTTCAATGTCTTCTCCATTTGTCTCTCCCGCTGAGTTGCCTTGATCGTTTTGTTGGAGATTTTTTGGACCCTCTTGAATCAGCAAGTCTAAATTTGCATCCAAGTTGTCCATCTGTTCCAACATATACAGGTATGTGTCTTTCCTCTTTGATGCTTTTGAACCCATGTCCGCTGTTCTTCTAGAGAGCACATTGAACCTTAGAACTGAACAATT
This sequence comes from Oryza punctata, assembly GCA_000573905.2. NCBI lineage: Eukaryota > Viridiplantae > Streptophyta > Magnoliopsida > Poales > Poaceae > Oryza > Oryza punctata. The sequence goes on along the minus strand of CM002499.2, from coordinate 9,842,697 downwards.
GTCATCAGTAGTTGCTTTCTTAATACTGTATTTGCATTTTCTCTCCTTCTTCCTCCATCTTTCAATGATGTACTTATCAGGGATATTTGGTATTTGTAGAAACAACATCACTTTCAGAACATGGCTACATAGGATTCCATCTTTCGAGAATTTTGCACATATGCACACATAGTTATCTTGTGGTAAGTCTGTTATGACCACAAATTTTCTTTTTCTGAATTCCTTTTTTGTAACATTTGCTGCTGTGTATACTTCATAGGTTTTCCCATGTTCTATAACTGAAATATCTTGATCCAGTGTTTCCTTTAGTTCATCATGAAACTTTTTGAAAATCCCTAAGTTGTACACCTCAGATGCTTGCACTTCAATGCTGTAGCTTGACCATAATGTTTTCGGTTTCTTTGTCCTTGAAATATGATCTTTGTAGTATTCAGTATCAAATATCGTGTCATTGATTGTCTCAAATTCCTTCAAGAAACTCATCACACTATGTGTCGGGCCTACCTCCCTTTTGAATCTTGCATTTGTACCTTCACTTAGTGCTGTGCTATGAATAAATGGGTAGAAATTTGTCTTAAAGTATACTGGTATATACCTTTTCCTAGTTCTCCACATTATCTGCAAATATTTGATATTTTGCAAGTTATGCTTTTCTATCATTTGAGGCCACGATGTTTCAAATTCAGCTCTTGTTTGGCAATTGTGAACAATGTCATAGAATTCATTGTACAGATCCTTTTTTGCCTTGTCTGAAAATGTGTTGCCTGATAATTCTCTGCATTTCTTCATAATGTGGAACAAGCAATTCCTGTGCTTTGTTCCTGGAAAAATATTTGCAATAGCTGATTTCATTGCCAAGTCTTGGTCAATTATAATTGTCTCAGGATGTTTTCCTCCCATAGCTATTAGGAATGTCTCAAATACCCACTTGAATGTTTCTGTAGTCTCATCTCCTAAGAATGCACAACCAAATAGACATATGGTGCCATGACCTGTAACTCCAACAAATGGAGCAAATGGCAGGTTGTACTTGTTAATTTTGTAAGTCGTGTCAAAACTAACAAATTCACCATACTCCTCATACAGTTGAGTTGACCTCCCATCTGTCCAAAACATACTCTTCACCTTATTGTTCTCATCTAGCAGTAGCTTGTAGTAGAATCCCGGGTCTTCTACCTCTTTTTGCCTGATATAGTCCATGACTTGCTTCATGTCTGCGTTTTTCGTCTCTGAATTGATTGATGTAGCCACATTGCTCACATCATTTTTGTTATATGGCAGCGCCGATAATCCTCCTCGAAGAAAAGACAATATGACTATCATGCTTCTTGTAGGTATGTTGCATTCTTTCAGAGTCCTTATCAATCTCTTCTCTTCTTCTGTCATATTCTTGTGCGGCCTGAGGAACTTTGCTTCTCTGTTCGGGCTTAGTGTGTGATTGTGTTCTAGGTTGAGTCTTGTTATTTTCCAAATATTCCTCACCTCTTTCACTACCATAACACACTTGCAGTCAGTTCTGTCAATAACATTTGTACTCCTTTGCTGTTCTGTTGTCTTCTTCTTTTTCTTGTCATCATCATCATTTTTCCCATATCTATAGCACTGGTATGTATAGCTTATGATCTCTCGATTCCTTTTCTTGCTTGCTGTTTTGTAGTGATGTGTAATGACTATGGAGAATCCAGCAAGATATGCATAAAAGTTGAAGAAACCGTGTGCTTCTTTATCTGTCTTGAACCCCATTCCAACTTCAGGTATGTGTCTCTTGTCAATGCCTCCATTTATGTCATCTTCATTAGCCAAGAAATTGTTGATGTCTTCTTCACTTATGTCTTCCCTGCTTTGATTGCCTCTTGAAGTGCTCGCATCATCATGTTGCACTTGTTCATGTCCTGCCTCTTTATTCACTTGTGTGTTGTGCTGATTGACCACTTTTGTGTTCATCTGAAAAATATTGACATAATTAATATTAATTATACCTGCTCCCAAATAAAATGCACAAATAAAATGCCACAAAATGTGCAACAATATGCCACAAAATGCACAAGTAAATATTGACATTTAGCTTATACATGCTCTTCTCCAGATTTTGCTTCTTTGTTACTTTGTTCGTCTTCCTCATTTGTACCTGCAGGGTTCCTCTGAAACAAAAAAATAGTAGTATTAGTATGAAACTTGTACTATAGTATCTTTTTTTAGTAATGTTAATACAGTAGTAGAGGAAACAACATCTGATTTTGTATTGAATTTTGTTATAGTGTACCTTTTCATTCTCATTTCCTGGATTTAACATAATATTATCTTCATCTTCTGCAATGTATTGCTCTTCATCTATTTCATTTGTCATCCTTGCTTCATTTATCTGCAACTTTGCAAGTTGTTTTAGGTTAAAAAACAAAATATTCCATGTTTATTTATCGATTTATTTTATTAAAATTGAAAGTACATAACCTGTCTTTTGAAATGGATGTTTTTGGATTCATACAACTCCTCTATACTTATTCCCGATCCATTCTGCAAATTTTGTTTGAAAATATTTAGCCATTAGTAAAGAACAATTAACTATTAGATTTTTTTTGTATTTATAATTTTACCTCACTCCATGTCGTCATGTTCTTCTTGTTGTATATTTGATCAAATTCATCATAGCTTCAGTTTATTGCTATATTTTCTTCTTCATTTAATTGACCTTCCTTGTCTGCCTGTTGTGGAGAGAACCTGCTTGTTGTCAAAATCATCGAATTCTGCAATGCCAACATTGAACAATTAGTACTAAAGTAAATAAATATTTAGCAAATGGATTTTATTTTGTATATATGGTCCAATTGTTTGTTCTCACATCAAATGCAATAGGTGTTTGAAGCAGATTTGTGTAATCCTCTAGTCCTCCTTGCGTTTTTGAAGGAGACTTGTGTAGTTATGTATTCCTGCATGTGGTGTTTGAAGTATATTTGTATTATTTTGTAGTGCTCCCTGCATTTATTATAACCGTTAGCACTGAGTCATTTTTTGTTTTATCTTTTTACAAAAATAAAGCATTTGATATTCACTATATTTACCTCATTTGCTTGCAAGCTTACATTTGGGCTTTGAATTATTTGTTGCATTAGACTTGTGTAGCTCATCTGTCCTGCCTGAACCTATTTATTATTTTTGAATGCTTATTAGATCACAAATAAATATATTTATCATTTTTTTGGAGCTTGCTTGTATCATTTACTTACCAGTTTTCCATCTTCATTCAGTAATGTGTACTGATCATACATTGTTTTTGCTACATTACTTATTGTTTCTGACGTTACTGTCCCTGCTTTATAGGTTTTTCCTGATTGAATGCTGCTTCTTTCAACAACATGCAACTCTTGCGATCCTGGTATTGAGAACAAAACCACCATTAGCCTCTATACAGTAATTTCAATAATTAATGATTGTAAATACAATACTTTCAGCCTTTGTATAGTTTAAATTAGCTTGCAATTGACTAGGTTAATCCTGATTGTTTAGGCATATCTTAATAAGATATATAGTTTTTTTTTTCAGTTGTGGTTGATGTTTGAAAAATCTAACCTGAGATTTGTATGTCATTTGCTTTGGTCTCCTGAGGTCGCACTATTTCAATTTTTCAATTTTTCTTCTCTTGGTCTTTTTTCCTTGATCGTCCATTAAATTCTTTCCTTTCTCTGCAACATTATGAAATCAGTGCTTAGTTATTCATTTTTGTAAAAAAAAAACTCACTGCAAGATACATTTTTCTTCAAAGCATAAACCTTACGTGATTGTGTTCTCTTAATCTTGGTTTGTAGTTTTTCCAGTTTTTGCCATTTGCTATCTTTCATAGTTTCACTGTCACCTGCAAAATATGTTTCAAAATATTAGAAAGCATGTATACCTGAAAGCATAATACAAAGAATATAGTATTTATGTCCACTTACAGTACATTTTATCAATACTTACTGTGTAGTTACAGTGGTAATATGCCTTACTTACTTTTGTAAATATAGTCTTGCTAAACTGTAATTTAGTTATCTGTACTTGAAGTATTTTACCCATCTTTTATCTGTACTTGGATTGTAATTTAGTTATCATGATGTTCATTGATTTGTAACCTGTCATCTCATTTTAACTTACATTGTAGCTGTATAAAAATTACAGTGCATTTACAGTGCATATGTACTATATTTACAAATGTAATTTTATTTATAAAACACTGTAAATTCCTACTATAAGTGTTTTAATCTTAATTTTTGCATTAGTATGCATTCATCATGATGTAAGTTTAGCTTTTAGGTTTCCAATTTAGTGAAACAAACAAAACACAGTAAGTATATTGCATTTTGATCTGATTGAGAGACCAAACAGTTATCTGATGCAGTATTGTGGTATAGCTTATTTACTTACTACTAGTAGTTTTTTTCATTGATTTTTGGGATGCTTATGTTGTTGTCTGTGGGAGGTTGCTCTCTAGATGAAGTTACTAGAGAAATAAGCACTTACTATCTCAATGACTAATGTAACTTAATGTTTTCATAACTTGAAGTTTGCATTTCATTCTTTGAATTTACTTTTGTACACTTATAGTACGATTTATCACCATTTACGGTGCACTTACAGTACAAATAGGCATGAGTTACACAACTTGAAGTTTGCACTTTGTTTGAGCTCTGTTTGGGCTCTTAGTTTCTGAATGGGCTTTTGAGTGGGGGTTCTCTTTGGGCTTTTCATAGATACGAATTTTTTTTGGTTTTATCATTTTGCTCCGTTTGATTTTTATTGTTTGTAATATTTTTTCCTATATCCATTGGATTTGTATCTAAGGGCCAGAAAAATCTGGGTGATTTTGCCTCAAAAATTGGACAACAAATGTATAGGCAGTTCCTACATGCAGAGAAGCAGCCGTGGAATAACTGATGGCATTGGATGAAGCACCCGATTTTCTTATACGGATCAGGCGACTGTTTACGAGCGATGTCCAAAACTACTTCTACCTGGATGGAAATACCAGCTTTTCACTACTCTGCAGAGGCCACAAACCACATCCAATCCAATGAACCAAGAACATCTTCAGGGATACAAAACTAACAGCCAGCTTAATAGCAGAGGCAGAGCATCAGGCAGGATGTGGACTGGTCTCAGACTCGATCGTTCCTGAACCCTTTTGCTCCCATCCAGGCAGGTTCGCTAACTCTTCATCTCATTAGCAATTTGCTCCATCTCTGCAGGAAAGAAACCTTATTGGTGCTATTATTTGATACCACTTAAATTTTGATGGTAGGAATGTAGTTTTCTGACAAAGTCAATTACTGAATAGAAAAATTATCTATATAGCTCTGCATCAAGATTTATCCAAAGGATGGCTCAAAGATCTGTGCAGATTATCAGTCGTCACGAAGAAGCAGAACATCATAGTGTGCTAGGTCAGCTTCTTGCACTGGGCCATGAATCCTGTGGGTTGTTAATCTCTCCTCTCTTATTAAGATATATGCGCAAATCTTTTATGTATTCCAGAAAAAAAAATCCTGTGGACAGTAGTGGTGGTGACATTAGGTTGAACCTAACAGATATTTATGCATGTGTATATATAGCTATATATACAAAATTGGTGCCGATTATAGACCCAAAAACAAGAGATATATAATACAGACCACACCGCCAAACTAAGAATCGATCAAATAGACATGGCTTGTCTCCAAATTGTCTTATACTATTTCTGTAGGTTCAGCCGTTCAGGAGTCGAATCAGCCTCTGCCGGCCTTTTCTTTGCACGGCTGACACATATGACCATACCATATAGTTGGTCCATGACATTACGAGAGAGAAAGTGTTGACCTGTAGCTGCGATATAACAAGGTTGATGATACATATATTATCACCAAACATGAAATCATCCAAGGATGACCCATAACTATCACTATAGTGATGCATCTGGGTAAAAGAAATTGTATATGATTCTATTTCGAGCAGTACCACAGAACGCCTGGAATGTGACGCCCTAGCTGTTCACTAATGTGCCTCTTCCCACGCGCTGTCCACCCGTACTGCTCACAGCTTAAGAACCATAACAAATGAGTAATATTAGTGTCGGTTCGTGGCTAAAACCAGCACTGATGGACATGACTATATATGTCAATGCTGCTTCCGGACATGAAGCAGAAATTATGAGGCTCTTATCAGTACCTACTCATCGCTAGAAGAATTTTCGATTGTAAATTTTTCAAATTTAAGCAAGAGTTATCCGTGGTTCATGACTCAAACTGATGACCTCAACCATATCAGTGCCAGTTTCACATCTGATCATAACTTTTTTATACAAAATCAGATCGAGATAAACTTTATCTAAAAATTGCAAGTGTTGATGATACCTATAATTGTAGTTCACAACATTTTTATTTCAAGTCATTTAGATGCCCAAATAGGTGTTTCAAATCTCGGATAGAAAAGTTCAAAAGTAAAAAATTCCATATCATAACAAAATTGATATGTAAGTGAGTTGGAAAAAGATAAGTATGTGTGATAGAGGTTGTGGATCAAATTCTGGTGTAATATATATGTATTTCACTCATAAAAATAGGTAGCAGTAGTTGGGGCTCTATATATGTATATGCTGGTAAGGATGGGATGGTAGTAGTATAAAAAAATATATTTTTTGTTTTTATTATTTCTGGCCCCGAATTTTAAATTTGGAACCCTTACTTCTACCAACTAATATTAATGAGTGTTGAGGGTAGTGGAGGTGCAACTTTACCATACTTTTTTTTATGGGAACAAGTTTACAAAGTGTAATAAAAGCACACTCCATCTTAATGTTTTCAAGCAGAGTGTTGTAAATTTCATGGATAAACCGGCTTCTAAATGTTTAACTGGGAAAACATCGAACGACAAATTAATATTTTTAAGTGGTGAAGAATATTAATTAATTAAGGAATGACAACTCAACTTTCAATATCGTACTAAACTGTGGGATTGTTTTTCTAAAATTTTATACCCTGACAATTCACATGTTGTAGATCTTTTTTTTCACGAACCAACACCAGGTGTACCGATTTTATTGAATATAGCATAAAAAAGAATGTGATGTACTTGTAAACAAAAAGCAAACTGTACATAAAAAAGGAAGGCCATAAGCTCAGAGAGATGCTTTGCTCCATGAGGGTCCAAGTTTTGACCTTCTGCTTGATCTCGAAATTAAAAATTAAAGTACTACTGTTAAGGGAGGGCACACCCCATCAATTTTCAGCCTGAAGAACTGTTAAGCAACGACCCCGATGACCAGTCTACTACTCTCCAAATACTAGCTGCATTATTGATCACAAAAGAAAACAAAAAAAAATCAGTAGCGAGTGTGCAGAGAGAGACAAAGATGATTTGGCGTCGATATCTCCCCATCCATCCTCACCCGCGCTGCCCATCACTCGCCGCCGCATACTCCATCATGTGGAGAGGAGGAGGAGGACCACTGCCCGGTCGATCGAGATGCCACCACGGCCACAACCCACAAGCCCGGCGCGACACCACCGCGCGCGAGCCAGCCACAAACGCTCGCGGATAGGCGCGCGCACGCCGACCAATCCTACCACATCCCCGGCCTCCGCGGCTCGCGAGCGCCGCTGCTGCCTGCCACTGCCATCCGATTAGCTAGGGAGGTGAGACCGCTGAGTTTTGGCTATTTATACGTACCACGAGAGCCTGTGTGCAGAGCAGTGCATCAAGAACTCTGAGCAAGAAGAAGGAGCAGGGAGAGCTTGGTGAGCTGCAGAGATGGCCCCCTCCGTGATGGCGTCGTCGGCCACCACCGTCGCTCCCTTCCAGGGGCTCAAGTCCACCGCCGGCATGCCCGTCGCCCGCCGCTCCGGCAACTCCAGCTTCGGCAACGTCAGCAATGGCGGCCGGATCAGGTGCATGCAGGTAACCAACTGATCCAACACACGTTCTATTTCTTCCTCCTCCTCCTCCTCCTCCTTTTCTTCTTCTTCTTCTTCTTCAGACATTCATATTCAACATTAACTAATCAATTCGTTCATCGTTCATCCAGGTGTGGCCGATTGAGGGCATCAAGAAGTTCGAGACCCTCTCCTACCTGCCACCACTCACTGTGGAGGACCTCCTGAAGCAGATCGAGTACCTGCTCCGTTCAAAGTGGGTGCCCTGCCTCGAGTTTAGCAAGGTCGGATTCGTCTACCGCGAGAACCACAGGTCCCCCGGATACTACGATGGCAGGTACTGGACCATGTGGAAGCTGCCCATGTTCGGGTGCAGCGACGCCACCCAGGTGCTCAAGGAGCTCGAGGAGGCCAAGAAGGAGTACCCTGATGCATTCGTCCGTATCATCGGCTTCGACAACGTCAGGCAGGTGCAGTGCATCAGCTTCATCGCCTACAAGCCCCCGGGCTGCGAGGAGTCTGGTGGCAACTAAGCTATCGTCATCATATAGCCTTGTTTAATTGTTCATCTCTGATTCGATGATTTCTCCTCCATGTTTCGTGTGTTCCCAGTTTGTTCATCGTCTTTTCATTTTACCGGCCGTGCGCTTTTTGTTTCACGTGATCTCTCTCTGACTTGATGTAAGAGTGCTATATGCTACGACTGTATGTTGTTGGGTGAGGCATATGTGAATGAAATATATGGAAGCTCCGGCTATATATATTTATGCAAAGGGTATGAGATGGATGTGAATCCTAGAGCATATATGTCCAACAATCAATTCGTCGACAATGAAAATTTGATCATGGAATTAAAATCAGTGCTTTTGTTGTTCATCGGACATTCCTTTCTGTACTGATTAGTGTATTTCCAAACTGAAATCACAGGAAAACTTATATAATTGTTGTGTTCATCAATCTACTTCTTTTGATCAAATAAAAGATAGTTTGACTTGACACAAAAACAAAAATACAGTATTTCAGGGTTGGAGGGAGTACTTTTTTTTTCAAGATTTGTCACATGCAAATAGGCAATACTACGCTCTTTTTATAACTTGTAAGTGTTTGTTTACCCTTTTTCTGCTACATATTAAAGACCAGAACAGCGTATCGAGAAACAAATATGTACGACCAGATGGCTAAGTGGTGTAATTGTGTGTCAGTACAATAGGAGGGTTGGTAGAAAACAGACCCAAAGGTGTAGCGCTTTCTTTTTGTTCTTAACTAGCCCAAGCATTCAGGTGGGCATGTATCATAGATCGTGTTTCAAATGCTATTAAGGTGGAATATAAATCGGATAACATTTCTAGAATATAAACCGGAAAGAGAGCCAAATACATTGAAATCTTATTTGTTGTTAAGAAAAAAATGCTAAAAGAGATCATACATTATATACTGTAAGGGAATGTAGATTATCTTACAATAAAAAAAGAAATATATTTACCATAAAATAGATGATAGATTTTAATATACTACTAAATGTGATAAGAATGTCTCTCATATTTAAATAAAAATCCCTTTGTCCTGGTCATATATAAACTCGCCGCCTATTGTCACCACTATTTATTGTCATTGTTTTTAAAAGCTAGGTGTATTTTTAATAAATGAAATTGTATTAGTATCACTAAAATAAATGATATACTATTTCATCTACACTGCGCAACTCAGTGTTCATCACTTATTTCCACGTGTATATATAAATAGTCTAAAAATGTCGCTTCTACCAAATAATACGATAACATCGGTTAAAATAGACATGAATACCTCTCTAACGGATGAAATCAACTGTAACTGCCAAGGCTTTCGGATGTAATGCCTTGAAACATGGGTTCCATATCAACGTAGTCGTGCCCCTAAAGACCAACCTAGAGCACAATTTTAACACTTAGTTCACTATTGCACACTGAAAGGATTGCGTTGGTAATTATGTCACTTTAGCTACATTGCCTACAGTGGAATTTTACCGACGCCACCTTAACTCAACCATGTGCATGCCCCTGCAATATTTACGATGGCATAGCAAGCACTACACGCTACATTGAAGGACAGAAAGGAGGAGAAAGTGATGAAAATAGTTTTTTTTTAAGTTTTGAGTGGATTTGTGGTAGAGAGTAGACAAAATTTGCATATGATGTTAGAAATACGTACTACTCAAATTTTAATGGAATACATACAATATTCTGTTTTTCAAATCAGTGGGGTTAATCATTCAACAATACTTTAAAAAAACATATAGCTAAAGAGACGCATCATCATGAAAATCTCCAAAACACCATATGATTTTTTATATTTTGAGATGCACCAACAATACTTTATAGCTAAAGAGACGCACCAACAATACTCTATACTTTAGTGTCTGATTTATTTCCACTATATATGTTTTTATAACTATACGAGACACATTTACTAATTCTAAGAATGTATTTATTTTCACAAACTTATTTACACTAACTAATTCGCTAGAGTACACTTACTGTTGGGTTCAGTGTTGTATTACATTCGTCCAACAATAATACTTAGTATATTAGAATTTCTATCAATAAAAAATATAACATAAATAGTTTTATGCATATTTTATTGGATTGTTCATGTTTTTCCAATACTATTTGACAAAGAAAATACATGTATGATCATAATTCTCGTGATGAATTAAGGGTTGTATTGTAGCAAAATAACCATCTAAAATCTTATTTATTTATTTTTTCACATCTATCTATGATGTATGCTTCTCACTCCACAAATTGCAATCAAAAAGTTTTGAAAAATTTCAGATACTTTTAGAATCTCAATCTCACCCAAAATAAATCTAAAAAGATCTATTTAAAAAACACAGCTCAATTTTGTTGTTTTATTATAGCAAAATCACCGGCTAAAAACTTTTTTTCTCATCTATCTATCACTTGTTCTTCTCATTCCTCAAATAAGAATAAAATAGTTTTGAAAAATTCCAAATACTTTGAGAATCTCAATCTCTCCCATAATAAACCTAAACAGATGTACTTAAGAAACAATGCTAGGTTTTGTTGTTTTAATTTTTACACTTGTAGATTCAAATTAACGTCGTATATTTGTCAAGTGATATTTGACACCATAAAATGTAATATGAAATTATTTGAAACATTATTATCACATTAATTATTACATGTTGGCGTCATTTGTCATGATATTTTTAGCACTACAATATTACCATCATAAGTCATCAATGGTTTATTTAATTTAAGGAATTTATTGATGTCATAAATTTCAGCACTTCAAAGACGGATGCTTTGACATTTTATCTATCAGAGATCAAGTTTTTTTAAGGGAAGAGATCAAGTTTAACTATGCATATCTGTGCAGTATTATTTTTAGTAAATCATAGTTTAAAGGCTATTGACAACACATCAGTGTCGACATTGAACCTGATCAGTGTTTCTTTCCGATTCTACTATGTACGTGTGCATGTTTTCTTTTATTTTTTGGCTTTATCTTTTTGTTTTCAATCGTATATAGCGTAGATACTTAAGTTTTGTTTTTTTCTAGGAGGGAGATGATTGAAGTATGTACATTATCATTTTTTATCCTTTTTTTTCCAATTCTACTATGTACTATGTACAGGGGGCTGCTATACCACGGAATACCGTCCAGGCACTCGGGACGCTATGCACTCCATTCTATACGCGTGCACATCGCACGTTGTTGCATTAGCATCACTTCTTTCGTACGCCAGCAAGTATGGGTCCCACCAGTCATCGCATGAGGAGCCACCAGTCATCGCATGCACGCTCCTCATCTCGCAAAGCGCACGTCTCTGGTAGAGTATGCACAGGATGATACTTGTGCACAAGACTCAAGGTCATCATGACCTATTTGTAAGCTGTGTACATACCTAGTAGTTTTGTGTGTGATTCATCAATTGGAGGTCTCATCATCATGTGACTAGACTAGCAGTAGCATCAAGCCCGTAAGAAAAGACAAAACAGAGAGAGACCACGTGATGTGCTATACTATATGAACATACTAGAATCAAGTTACGAGACCTCCTGATATCCATTCGTACAAGAGGTAATACCTCCTGATATCTGGTACTGTGTGTGAATCTAGCATGCCATAGTATAGGAATATCAGGCCTAGTACCATGCAGATGTCAAGACCAGTACTAAGTAAATGTCATACACTCGTATTAGAAAAGTATCAGGCATGGTACCATACATGTATTAGGTTTGGTACCGAGAAGGTATCGAGCGTTGATACCAGTATGTATCAGGCCTAATATCACACATGTATCAGGGGTATTAGACCTGATATTAGAGGTATTAGGCCCTGGTACCATGTAAGTATCAGGTCCTGATACAAGTATGTATCACGCATAGTACTAAACATGAATCAATCATCCTACCTATATGTATCAGACATGATACCACATAGATATCAGTCCGGGTACTATCAAGTATCGGGTCCTAATACTAGTATGTATTAGGCCTGATAATAGACACAAATCAGACATGGTACTTATGTATTGGACATGATATCCCACAGATATCGGCCCTGGTACCATGTATGTATCAGGTCTTGATACAAGTATGTATCAGGTATGATAATAGATATTAATCATACATCTACCTATATGTATCGGATATGATACCCCATAGGTATTAGTCCGGTACTATGCAAGTATCGGTTCATGATACTAGTATGTATCAAGTCTGGTAATAGACACAAAGCAGACATTACCTATGTATCAGACATGATACCCCGTAGGTATCAGCCCTGGTACCATGTAGGTATCAGGTCCTGATACAAGTATGTATCAGGCATGGTACTATACACGAATCGTACATCCTACGTGTATGTATCAGACATGATACCTTAGTCCTGGTACTTACAAGTATCAGATCCTGATATTAGTATGTATCAAGCATGGTACCACACATGAATTAGACGAGGTACTGGTATGTACTAGACATAATACCCTACTGGTAAAAATGCTGGTATGTAGATAGTCTAGTATATTAGACATGTAACAAGGGAGAAAAGCAACTTGGACGAAGAGGCCAGTGACTCAGTTAAAGTTCATGTTGCTATCTGTTATATTTGTGTAGTTGAGAGGACACGAGCAACATGTTGAGTGGTGATTGAGAAAAGAGGAGCTAGAAAAATAAAAGAAACATGTGGTCACCAGTACGCTGACATAATAGATAGAGAAAGGATGAGAGAACACTTCTCATAATAAAGAAAGAAACTACTAGTAGTATACAAGTAGACACATGATACATACGAGCATGAGGAAGCAGCACAACCTATGTGGCTGTGAGCAACGTCCCGCACACGGTGCGAGGAGATGTCCCGTCATGTCGTGGCTGCAGGCTCATACCATTCAAGCACGTTGCAACGAGATACTGATAATTAGCATTTACCTTTTTTTGCGGTATGGAGATTAGCACGATAAGATTTGTTTTTTTTTGGGGGAGGGACACAATCGTATTATCCTTTTTTTGCGATCTTTTTTTTCGATTCTACTTTGTATTTTATTTTTTTGGGTATGGAGATTAGTAGCTTAAGAATTTTAATAGATCTAATCTAATGGCGTAAAATAACAAGTCCACCAATTTAAGTGAAAATTAAAGGATGGATATTTTTCTTTTTTTATCTGAATTTTTAGGATTTCTCTAATTTATTAGATCGCCACGTGGCGGCGTAGAAACATTTGCAGAAACGTAAAAGCAATTCTAAGTGTAACTGCGTAATGAAGCAGATCGAGTACCTTGCTCCAGTTCATGGGTGCCCTGCCTCAGTTCAGCAAGGTCAGATTCATCTACCATGAGAACCATAGGTCCCTAGATACTATGATAGCAGGTACTGTACCATGTAGAAGCTACCTATGTTCGGTGCAGCGACACCACCTAGGTGCTCAAGGAGCTCGAGGAGGCCAAGAAAGCGTACCGCAATGCATCCATCCGCATCATCGGCTTCGACAGCGTGAATTATTGTGACTTCATCAATATATATAGCAAATTCCGTCATGATTATTATGCACACAAAAATTCGTTATTATGCGTACCAAATCAATTCGTTGACAAATAGAATTTGGTCATGAAATTAAATTCCATCTATCATTAGTATGCAACACAAAAATGTCTTTGTGTGATTAACTGGATGTGGATTGGAAACTTGAAGTCATAAGAAAACATTTATAATTATAGTTTGAGTAAAATGTATTGAGGGTCACGTGTGTCATATAGATCACTCTACTTTAAAATACACATCTACTTTAAAATACACATCTAGATCACTAATATAAGTTAAGGAGTCACTAATTATCCACATGAGCATACCTTGTACACATGGTCTGCCACTTATGATAAAAAACTGCTTCTAAACATGTACAGTAAATGCATGTGTATTTTTTCATTCTCATATCACTAGCACTTGAAAATACATGAAATTAGGAGAACCAAATCATATCATTTATGCCTGTTTTGATGAGTTTTTCTAGTTCCTAGTCCTCTTTCTCACTTTCCATCAAACCCGATAGCACTGGCAGCTACGACGACAAGGTATGAATATAAACAGCAACAAAGGTGAAATCCTAGGTGGCAGCGGTGATAAACTATGAATATAAACAACGATGAAGGCGAAATCCTATGAGGCAACAACGATTCATAAACAACGATGAGGGCGAAATCCTATGAGGCAATAACTGGGGTGTGCAACTGCCATGGATGTCCAAACAATTTTTTTCAATCCCAGGTATCATGCTATGTGTATAAGGTGTGCTCATGTGGATAATGAGATAACTAAATAACTCACTTACCTCACGTTACTAATCCGTGCATTTTAAAAGTAGAGTGACCTACATGATACCTCTAAATAAGTTGAATGACCCTCAATGGATTTTACTCTTATAGTTTTCATCAGTCCAACTAATACAAAATTTGTACAGTTTTTCCAAGATTGTCACATGTAAATAGGCAATCGTACACTCTTTTATAACTTGTAATGGTCTGTCTACCTTTTTTGCGGTACATGTTTAAGGTTAGAAAGGCGTATCCAAAAATCTGTATAACCAGATGGCTAACAGGCTAAAGTGGTGCAATTGTGTACCTAGCCAAAACAGGAGAATTGGCAGGAAACAGACCCTTTTTTGGTCCATAATTTCTTTTTTGAAGTACATTTGGACACATGCGTACCCTGAATATTTTGTCGAAGACATCAATCAGCCCCAACCACGGGCACCTGTATAAAATTATACCTAAATCTGATCAAAATTGATTTTCCTTTTTTCGGGTTCAGAACTTTTGTCCCCTGGAAACCTTTTTGGATTCCAAAATAGTGAACCCCAGGATACGAGTAGAAATACCCAATACAGCTCATTATACAATTCAATTTCAAACACCATTTGCTATTTCAGTCCAAGACCTATAATTAAAATCATATCAATTCAAACTAAATCAGTGCACTGAATGCCCAACTTAAATTTTCAGGTGGAAGTGACATAATGCATTTTCACATTTCCATTCAAATGTTTTGGAGAGGATTTCTCACCTTTCAAACGCTCCAACCTCATGGCAAATGGATGGCTGTGATAGCTAGCTAGAATCGTTACATTTATATTCCACTATTTAAATAAAAACTAGTATTGATTATGCACACCAAACCCGCTTCCGATATGCATGCGCTACCTGAGACCTGGCAGCTCAAGCAGCTCATCGAACCGCGAATTCTGCTCCAACTCCATACTGTCGATGCTGGGGACTAGCTCCCGTCCTCCCCTGTCGAGGGCAATGGCATCCTGGATCTCCTTGAGCACCTCCGACATGGATGGCCTCTGTCTGCCCGTCGGCTTCAGGCACATTATTGCCACCTCCGCGACCTTCCACACTGACTGCAAATCGTAGTCAGTGTCCAAGGACTGATCAATGATGGCGTGGATGTTCCCACTCTCAGTGTGTGAGGTAGCCTGCCGATCAACTAATTAGCCACCCCGTTTCCCATGCACGGGGGAGAGGTTCCCAACCCCTCCTCCCGAACACATGTAGTCTGAGTTCTTCTCTAAATGTAAGTCGTTTTGTAACTTTTAGTCATTTTTTCATCTTGCATTTCTTGTTTGCACTAAGTAAATATTTCATTGCTTGTTATTTGCAACATACGGAGCACAAATGGAGGGCAAGAAATCATTTCAGCTAGTTTCATAATTCAGGTTTAACGATTTATATTTGAAGTTTGTGGGACTACGAGCTAAGGAGTATGGCAGGGCTTACCCATGCAACAATGCTACGACAGTGGGGCCCAAAGTGGTCATCTGAGATTGGCTCCTGGCCTGAGATTAGCTCCAGTAAAATCACACCAAAACTACAGATATCAATCTTCTCTGTTAGCTGCTGTGAGCCATAGTACCTACCACACACACACAAACAGAATAAAACAAGTGAGTTTCGAGGATATTGTATATCAGATGTTACAAAGGTATATAGCACTTTAGGCTGAAAAACCATGCTAACATAACATAGACATTGTATGTTTAGGAAAAAAGGGCCTTACTCTGGGTCTAGATACCCAAATGTTCCTCGAACCATAGTTGATACATGGGAACCACTAACCACAGGTTTCGATATGCCAAAGTCTGCAACTTTGGCTCTCATGTTCTTGTCAAGGAGAATGTTACTGCTCTTGAGGTCTCTATGGATGATAGTTGGGGAACATCCTGTATGGAGATACTCTATTCCTGGTATTATGTTTCAGGGGAATTACTTTAGTCTTCAAAATTAAGAACCAGAGGAAATTGTACACACGATGAGGAAGAGGGAAAAGAATACCTTTTGCAGCATCTTCAGCTATCTCGAGACGCTTGACCCAGCTAGTTACTTTTACATAAGCAGGTCCTCCTGTGAAGGTAATAGTTTGTGGTATTGAAATTATCAGTGGATTCAAGTGTCTGCAGAGCATGCACACATGTGTGTGTGGTGGTGTGAATATGGCGTGTGACCATGTGTTGATCAGTGTGTGCATCCAATTGTACTCACTCTAAAATATTAAGGGGCAACTGCATATTTGCCACTAGTTTGAACCGGTATTATGGATTTGCCATTACAGAAAACGTAATTGCATATTTGTCACCAAAAAGGTTGGAATCCAGAATACTTGCCATTAAACTCACAGATCAGACTAACACAGTTAGAAGGTGGGTTCTCATAAAAAAATATGACAAGGATGCACATGCTTCCCGCCCGCTGCTGCTTCCTGCGCCTGCCATTGTTGCCGCTCTTGCCGCAGAACGACCAGCCTGCAGCTGCTGTCGCCAGCTCCTACGCTGCTGCGTGCTGCTGCAGCTTGCCACGAGCTGCTGCTGCCTGCTGGCCTGCTGCTGCTCCCACTAGCTGCTGGCTGCTACGCTGTCGCAAGCTGCTTGCTGCCACGCGTTGCTGCCACCGAAGTACCAGCCGCTACCGCCCACGTCGCCGCCAATCAATCTTACTTAATTGCGAATGATTTTTGCTAGATTCGCTCTCGATTTGAAGGGATGAGGGGATTTGGGATTTAAGGTTCTTGGAGTGAGAGGGAGGGGATAGGTTCTTATCTAGGAGAGAAGGGCAGCGAGGGAATCCATTTTGGTCAAGGACAAAACGGTCTTATCATGTTTCTTGTTTTATTAATTTAGCTTTATGAATTACTTTTGGCCTTTTAATTGTACTATTTCAAACGGCAGAAAACGGAAGCAATGCAAACCAACTATGGTGGCAAATTTACAATTTGTGTATTTATAATGGCTATTTCGAATTAGGGGATGAAAAGAGTGCCATACTTGCAATTCTCCCAAATATTAATGGTTCTTTAAGTTTTAATTTAAAGGTAGAAATCAGCAAATAAGAAAGGAACAACTCTACTTTTTGTCCCTTAACTACTAGATTGGTTTATGTTGTCCCTCAACTTCAACACTGGGTGAAATCGTTCCTCAAATACCAAAACTGATTTTTTTTTTAATAATGGATTAAAATTGGCCTTTACACCAACAAAGGGTGTATACAGACAATCAAAACCCGATAGACTTTGTCCCTCCACCTGTCTGAGAGTGGTTTTGTGGACCACAATGGCATCTAAACTGGATGATGTGGCTGGGCCTGGCCAACCCGTCGAAGGGATATTAAATCAAAATTCATTTAACAAAGATATTGTTTCCATTTTAATCTAGGGGTATATCAGTCGATATCAGAAAACAAGAAGTTGGCTTATTAACCCTGAACCTGCCTGGCACCGGAAAGAAAAAAACAAACAGACCTGACCTGCACTCCTAAAGATCCCATGTGGTTTTCCAGAATGTGGATCCTGATTTCAATATTCAAGAATAATTGAGCATGAATTTGCAAAGGTTCTCAATGGGGCAAGGTGACAATTCTCTTCATATCAGACTTGCTAGATAGACTATCTTAAGTTCCCTGTTACTTGAACAATTTTACACAGTTCTATTTTGTAATCATATACTACTACTACTAGTAAATAAACAGTAGGATTCTTACCTACTGTTTCTATTTTTGTTTTTCAAAGATCTCAGATCTACGTGTATCATAAACTTCAACTGTACATGGAACAGTTGGCTTATAAAATTATTGTCTACATACCAACATTTTGATCTCGATTCTGCAAACTAGATTTATCATCCGTTCGAAGGCGACTTACCACGAATGTGCTCTTTTAGTGTTCCTTCATGCATGAATTCATACACAAGTATGTTTTTCCCATCTTGCTGACTGTAACCAAGGAAGCTCACCAGGTTTCTATGATGTATTCTGGAAAGCAAAGTTACCTGAAACAACAAACCAATCAGTTGACTAAAGAATTTGACTACTTCCTCCATTTCATATTATAATTCGTTTTGAATTTTTTTCCTAGTCAAACTTTTTCATGTTTGACCAAGTTTATAGAGAAATTTAGTAACATCTATAACACTAAATTTGTTTCATTAAATCTAAGATTGAATATATTTTGATAATATGTTTATTTTGTGTTGGAAATGCAACTATGTTTTTCTATAAACTTGGTCAAACTTAAAAAAGTTTAACTAGGAAAAAGTCAAAGCGTCTTATAATATGAAACGGAGGTAGTATATTCCAAGGTTGCAAACCCTGGACTAGTCCAGAAACATACCTCATTCAAGAATTCTCGGGTGCCCTGATAGGAGTCATTTATGAGAAGCTTGACTGCGATTTCTCTTCCATCTGCAAGCTTTCCGTAGTATACTATACCAAATCCTCCATAACCTATTCTTCTACCAAATCTGTCAGTAGCATCTTCAATTTCAGATAAAGCAAATCTGTGCACCGATTCCGTGGCTACTTCACTGAATGGTGAATTTAACTGTTTTGCTGGCGCTGAAACAAAAACAGTTCATGGAGATGTCAAATTAATCAGTATATGCCCATACACCATATTAGATTATCCAATATTCCAATTAGGCAAAGAAAACAAACCATCTGATGGTTTCTTCTTTCTGTTATACGCAAACAAGTAACATCCAATAGCAGCAACAAGTAACACAAAGGCCCCAATCACCACACATACAATAATTATTACAGGGTGAGTAATGGTATTATGTGCCACATGAAGGTTACTGTTCCCTGAAAAGCTGTAGATACGTAACAGATAAGGGCAAGTTAACTACTAGTCCATGATCTTTTACATTTAAATTAATGAAACTCTCCATGGAAAACAAAGCTATCTGATCATATATATGTATGTATGTATGTATGTATGTATGTATGTATATATATGTGTGTGTGTGTGTGTGTACATGTATATATATATATGTAAGTGTGTGTGTACATATATATATATATATATATATGTATGTATGTGTGTAAATGTGTATATATATGTATGTGTGTACATGTATATATATATATGTATGTGTGTACATGTACATATATATATATATGTATATGTGTATATGTATATATATATATATGTATATGCGTATATATGTGTAAGTGGCTCTGATACCACTTATATTTCTCTTACTCTTACATTTAAGCTTTGCTTAAAATTAAGCTAGGTAAAGGTTATGTTTGTTTAATTATTTCACTATTCACTACTATTCCTTAGTGCTGAAACACTATTCACTACTATTTCTTAGTGTTGAATTACTGTTCACAGCCGCTTTTTTGGTTACTATTCACTGCTTAAAATTCTCTTAATATTTCAGGATCTTTGCAGGGTGGCGAATCCTAAACAGCCGATGCTTGGTTCCGAAGGTTTTAAAAATCCTACTCGGTACTCGCCGTATGTCTCACCTATCTATCTTTTTAGAAGCAACTTAAATTATGTATCCCTAGTCATATTCGATCTAGCTAAGAGTTTATCGTCTCCCCAGGCAGTTCCACCCGAAGTGAACACTTCTCTACGGACACAAGGTTCCCTACACGCCTATGCAGGATGCAGGCTAAAAACGAGAACAACCGAAGAGGTTTCTCCTATAGGGTCCTTAGCATAAAAGCTAGTCTAGAACAAACAGACAGAGATCCTTAAGAAAAATTACTTCATATTAAACAGGTAGGCTTACATACGGTTTTCCCTTTCGAGAACCCCGAAGGAAGACACAAACAAGTTATGTTCTTCTTACATTACAGTTATATTACACTCCTCGCTTCAATATACTTTGCAAGGAAGACTAGAGAAACTACTACAAAGAGAGGTGGAGTGGAAGATAGAGAGCGTGCTGAAAGCTTTGCTCTGGATGGTGTCATTGTTGTTCTTGTGGTGAAGGCAGGCGTCTCCTTTTATAGAGGCCAGGGGTGGCGTCGCCTGTGCCTCTTGCCTATCTTTTCGCTGCTGTAGCTTCACGAGCTGGCTAAAGTTGAGATTCCACCGCCGAAAGTTTTATTCTTCCACAGGGATATGTCATTCACTGCACCCTATATTGTTTCTTTATGATTTATAGGGTGTCCTTCCTGCTTCCTTCTTTTCATCTGTCGTAGGTCCCTTTATGCTTTATAGAGTGTCCTTCCTGCTTCCTTCTTGTCATAGGTAAATTCTTCTTTCTTTTATCTTGGGTATGGGTGCTCATCTAACGGTAATTCTAAAGGTTTTAACCCTTTGACTTTCTCTTTTATTATTCTTACTAGTCTAATATCTTCGGAATTAAAATATTTTTGTCAATTTTTTCTTAATTTCGCATACAAGGGTCTGGCTAGTTTTGCCAAATTATCTATGTAGTTTCTAGCATAATTACTATTCGGGCGTGGAAGACCACCCATACCCAAGATAAAAGAAAGAATTTAGAAGGAAGCAGGAAGGACACCCTATAAATCATAAAGAGACAATATAGGGTGCGGTGAATGACATATCCCTGCGGAAGAATAAAACTTTCAGTGGTGGAATCTCAACTTTAGCCAGCTCGTGAAGCTACAGCAACGAAAAGATAGGCAAGAGGCACAGGCGAAGCCACCCCTGGCCTCTATAAAAGGAGACACCTGCCTTCACCACAAGAACAACGACGACACCATCCAGAGCAAAGCTTTCAGCACGCTCTCATCTTCCACTCCACCTTTTAGTGAATAGTGTTTCAGCACTAAGGAATAGTAGTGAATAGTGAAATAATTAAACAAACCTAACCTTTACCTAGCTTAATTTTAAGCAAAACTTAAGTGTAAGAGTAAGAGAAATATAAGTGGTATTAGAGCAGTTATATTGTCTCTTTATGATTTACAGGGTGTCATTCACTTATATTCACTACTGTACTGAATATAGTAGTGAATAACTAGTGGTGAATGACACTAGTTATCATCTAACGGTAATTCTAAAGGTTTTAACCATTTGAATTTTTATTTTATTATTCTTACTAGTCTAATATCTTCGGAATTAAAATATTTTTGGCCATTTTTTCTTAATTTCGCATACAAGGGTCCGGCTAGTTTTGCCAAATTATCTATGTAGTTTCTAGCATAATTTACTATTCCTAAAAGAATATATATATTCGCATATAAGTTTCTAGCATATATATATATATACATATATTTCTAGCATATATATGTGTATATATATATATGTATATGTGTATATGTGTATATATATATATGTATATGTGTATATGTATATATATATGTGTGTGTATATATATGTATATAATGTCACTGAAGGTAAACGATTCTTGTTGAGCCACAATGGAGCTCACAGAGCACAAGATTATGCAGTAATCATCTGAAATGCATTAACCTATATGCTTGAAAGGAAGTAATACAAACTTGAAAATAATGCTCTTTCTGAAAAGGGCCTGTGGGATTTCTCCTGACAGTTTATTATTCTGAATATACCTGCAAAGACTTAAATCAGTAAAGATAACTCCTTTGTTTCCACCACAAATGTTGCATTTGTATGAAAAGAAGAGAGAATCTATAGCAATAATCTGAATATCTAAACTGATATACATATCACTAAATGAAGGAACATGAAAACGTAGAAATGGAAAAAGGAATGAATATTCAATATAAAGAAGGATCAGAAATCCATATTGACTGCAGCTACAACATGAAGAGCATGGAGTGGAAAGACAAAATTCACAGTAGGGGGTACAACTTACAACTGTTTCAGGTTAGGTAGGTCACCCAAAGAAGGGAGGCAGTGCACCAGTTAATTGATTATCCTCAAGGTGACTGCAAACCAGCAAAAAGCAGCCCAAGGACTAAGTATAAAAATAAAATGACCAAATGTCATATCAAATAATGGGATTCTCGCATGTACTGCAAATCCTGGCATCCAATGAAATCAGGTATTGGACCAGAAAATGAGTTACCATCAAGCCTTCTGGATTGCAGAAATAAGTAGATCAGATAGAATTTAAAAAAAAATAGATAGGGGAGAGGAAGGAATAAACTATTCTGATCTTACAATTCGACCAGCCCAGGTAGCTTTGTTAGTTCCACAGGGATACTTCCTGTTATATTCTTCCCTGATAATGTTCTGCAGAAAAGAAAATAATTCTTGTCTTTCCAAAACGCAAACATTGAGAAGAACAACCGAAATTGAAGTCAGATGGATATTACTATCATACATTGATAATACCGTGGGCGCTTTTTCTGAACTGCATTGTATCCAGGACCATGATGCTGGTAAGCATGGGTCACCACCCTCTTGCGCCCAACTTTCCTGAGGATACCGTGATACCAAGATAGCCATATTGTTCGCTGTCCATATTACAGAAAACCAAATTAGAATATGACATATTTTTCATTTATTCTACAATACAGAGACAAGAATCTGGACAGTAGCTAACCATCATGGGATCCCATAGTGAGCTGTATATATTTGTAAACTTCAACTGCATTCAAGATAGGTCCCTTCGACGAATCATTCGTCTTCAGGAACTCAAGCTTGAAAACAAATGGAAGTGACATATTCATGTAGCCTGCTTCATACGCCCGATACTTTCCCTGAGCATTCTCCTCTACATTAACAGTCGGCGTACTGTATTGGGGCATGTCTGGAATAGCTAACTTAAATTTTCTAGTTTCATTTGGGGTTAAATCTTCGATTTCTGCAAAATAAGCATATGCCCATGAATTTCCTGGGGTTTCATCCAAATTAAGCCTGTAGGTCAAGGATCCATTTTGGCCAACTACTGCAGTTTGCATGACTTCTTCAGGTGGTTCTTCACTATCAGTTCTGATGGCTATGTGCCTTTTAGTTGATATTCTTTCCGTCCCTGAAGCAACCTCAACAAGGTAATTTGCTCTCCTCACTAAATCAGATCGCCATATTCTATCAAATGGATCATCAGGGTACCTGAGAGATTAAAGAAACAAACTGCGCCTTTCAGCCATTTGTTTCCAGCAGATATTATTTTGGTGATACTAATTGACATGAAGACAAAACTAATTTCTTGCCCACTAATAGAAAAGACTTTCATAGACATCTTGTGGGATCAGGATATTCCGTACATTATTATTGCTAGGAAAAGGTCTGTTCTTTGTTTAGTCTCCATCCCTCAATTTCAAAACCAGATAAAAGATGTTATTAACTCTCAAAATCAGGCAGGCTGACCCTACACCCTATTTGATGGTGGCTTTGACCTAAATTAATGGTGGGGACTGTTTGTCATAGAGGATCAGGATTGGTCATATAAGATTCAGTATTCTCCAAATACACATTTGTCATATGGGCTTACCACTTATTTTCTTTCTATCTGTCTATGGCATGCGTGACGTGCTCCCTACAAGTCAAAAACACTATTGTATAGGGCAAAGGGGTGAGTTTTAACTGGTTTAAGGGATGTATTTTTATCCTATTTTCTAGTTGAGGGACAAAAATTAAACATGTGCAGATTTGAGAGACAAGAAATAGATATTTCCATACACTTTGGCAAGTACTTCTGGTATGAATTTGTAAACTAGTTATTTCATCCAAATGTTTTGAACCCTAATTTGAAGCTATTGACAGTAAAGGAATGTGCATAATGCCATCCAGTAATACCTGACAGATGCATTACTTCCTGCACCAAAATTTATCCTTGCAGAGAGTTTAAGAAAGAACTGATTCTCATCATCAGTTTCATAGAGGGAGACATTCAATTGCCGAAGCTCGAGAGTGGAAATAAATGGCTGTCCTGTACTGGCATTTGAGAGGCAGACGCTGAGTGTTGGAGCAGAAGCCAAGATAATTGCCTCCACCACTGTTGGGGTAGTGTCATCATAAACTACAACAGTTGTCCATAGAGTTGCTCCGAGGGAGAGATCAAACTTAGGGAGGATATTGCTGCTGTTAAAGTTTCCATAGAGGAAACTAGCTCTAACTAGGTAGCGTGTTCTTTCGCTGACATTCATGGTGTAGCAATACTTCCTGTCGTCTGCTGGAAAATAGCGTACGGTTTTGAGTTGCTTCTGGAGATCATTCTGAGCTGAGAGGTTTGCCGTCTTGCCACCATACACAAGCTTGTCATCGGAAGTCCACTGGATCCCGATGTCGTCTGTAAAATCACCATCTCCCCCGCAATCCAAGCTAATGAAACCTGCACAGAAGAAGCCAATTTTTATTAGAGATCCACATGTTTCTCTAAAGCGTTGCATCTAAGAAGATATAAAATTCGGAAACTTAATCTATTGCTTGGTACGAGTAGCATATACACATGAGTTTTTTTTTTTTTTACCATCTTTGGCCCTTTGAATTGATTATGCTGCCAACGCAAAACAATGACACATAGACCATTTAGGTGAATAACAATGTAGCAACAAATAATCGAATCCCAATATGTGGAGTGGTAAAACTGCAATTCCTCCCGCCATGGAGTGGCGTCCTCACTTTCCCCTCAATCACACCGCCGCCCCTTCCCAGCCCCCACTGTCCCCGGCATCTCCTATGTCCGGCGACCTCTCCAATCTGTGCCTGCCTGCTAGACGGAATCGTGGCCGGGAAGGGGAAGCGCTAGTGGTAGTGGAGGAGGACATGAGGCGAAGGAGGCCAGGGCAGCGCCGGTTGTCGGAGGTAGGCGGCGTTGGAGGCTCTACGGTGACCGGTCGCCGGGGGCTAAAGGAAGGGAAGTAGGCGCCGATGGAGGCTGGGGACGACCCGGACGAGCAGAACCGGTGGCGGGGGCTGGAGGGAAGGTCGGCAGCGGTAGGTGCTAGGGAAGGGCGGCGCTAGTCGCCGGAGGTGAGGTTGTCCGGCGCCGGTAGCCAGAGGTGAAAGGGGGAGCTAGGCGAGGGTGGACTTGCGTCAGGACTCTGGATGGCGGCACTGGTGCTGGTCGGAGGGTGAAAATGGTTACGGAAATTCCCGAACTATCTAGCGTCGTTTCCGACCATCTATACATATTTTTTTTCTAATTTCTTTTTTATCATATTGATTAGTAGTTTAAATGATAAATATGCTAGTTGATCCAGAATTGTTTTTCGAAGAGATACTACCGATTCTGATCTTTTCTAACTGTTTTTATGGAGAAAAGCTCCGAAAGGAGAGAAAAGTATGATTCTACCATTAAAAAATATGCTTAGCAATAAAATGGGATCCGTCACATTGATGCTACAAAATAGTGATATATGAAACATGTTATTCGGAATAAATTTTGCTTTCTTCTAGTTTATTTCGACTTGGTATGGGTCTAATAATAGATCGACTGTACGAACGGACCACATGCGATATTTATCAATTAAAGGTATATTTAGTTGCTCAGTACAACTGATGAAATACATTCGTAGCTACCACTAGTATAATATAACACAATGAAAATAATTATAGTCAAAGAGAACCTAAGTCTAAAATTGAGGAGCTTGTGGGATGCAAGAGAATAAGGTCGAACAAACCCCATTGTTTTCCTCTTCTCTAGGCGGCCCCCTCCACCACCATAGCAGCTCACCCACTTTCTCCTCGCGCGGCCGATGAACCTAGCCGACCCTACCCTCTCCCCTATCGCACTTGCAAGCCTTTGTCTCCCTACCTATTTTCCATTATCCTAGCAAGATGGACAGGATTGGTGTGGCTACAGCGGTCCCAACTCTACTTCGGTTCTTTCGTAAAGCCATGGAGCGACACAAGTGCACAGGAAGATGAGCGCAGCAGCAAGACATTGATGCCACGAATGACGAGAGGTATCCAAAAGAGTGGCTCATTCTTACTACCTAATGATGTTGTCGGTGGTTCTTCATACCCCCAATTCTTTTTCTTAGATCTTGTTACTAGTGAGTTTTCGTGAGTTTCTATTATCTAGTTGAAAGTTCATGATTTGGAATGCAACAGTCAAAGATTTCAATTGAAGAAACCTTTTGATTTAGAGTAGAAACTTTCAGATCTTTTATTCAATGTTTATCGATGTGCTTATGATTTTTTAGTTGGAAGTTTTTCATGACCACTTTCTAAATTCATTTGAAATTGTTCATTTACAAAGTTTCTATGTCAAAACTTTCTCTGTATAAAGTTTATATGATGAAACTTTATACATATGTGTATAAAGTTTATATATCGAAAACTTTATGTGTATAATTTTTTGGCGATTGAAAGTTTTTCTGTAAGAGGTTTCAATTCTACACTTGTATTTGTTGTATTTGTTGTTCGAATCAAACTCGGAATCTTCACACATCTAGTCTACGTGTTTGCCCAAAAAAAAGAAATGGTGAGGATGTGTAATCACATGGATTGTTACCCAAAACATCTGGTTGGGGGCAATCGTGCGACCGCCCGCACTAGCCCTTTCGGCTTATTCCTCCAGGCTCCACGCACCGCCTATGCAATCGTTTGGCAAGGCGTCTACCTTATCGGTGGTCTGTCGCTGCCATGGTGCGAAGAAGACGAACAACTTGCCCAAAGGTCCTCCATCTCTCACCGTGAAGTGGCTGCAGGACTAGCAAAAGGGCTTCTTCAGTGTGGCCACGACAGTGGAGCTCTCCCTCTCTTTCGCATCTTTGGGTGAGGGGAGGTGCAGTGACTGGAGCAATGGTATGTCGGTCTCTAGGCCTAGTAAACTTCACAATGTATGTATTCTAAAGAACAAAATAATTTGTTATTTAAACTTGTAACATCCTGATTTTTTATCCGATATCATGTTCATTAAATTTTGAAAATATATATCTTACCCTTTGGTCTTGTTAATTGTATCATACAAGTCCACAAATACGACATATATGACTACTTATTAATATGGCTGCCGATGTGGTTTACCGCCTATATTCTTTCATCTATCTCTTCTCGCTCATGCATGGCATAGTTGACCAGTACATTTTCGGTAATGACCATCTTAATTGCCGATCAAAGCCAGCCATGATTTTCGCCCTCCCTACGAAAGAGATGATGGATGGTCTAGGTGCCAAGCTTAGAAATGGCATAATCATGCCCAGTACATTATTGTCAGGGTACAGGAAGGGGTATTGCCGGAGAGGAAGCTGGACGACAAGGCGCCTGATGCATAATAGGACGAGGCACATGACACGGAACAACACAAAGGCGGATCGGGAGAAGGCACGTCTGGGCAGGATAGGCGCCAGCGTTTCGACAATCCAAAATTGAAAGGGCCAGAATGGGCCTTGTAAGTTCGTGGGCTGGTTGTGCTAGCGCATCCCGTGTGGAGTTAGTGAGCTGAGAGAGAAACATATATAGAATACTGTTGCATATTCGTTTAATCTATCGACTGGAACACGGTGGAGGCAGCGGCAACAGTTCTATCGGATCGAGAGAAATTACCACCATTCCAGAAACTCACGCGTGTGTTCTTGAGTTGTTAAGAGATTTCATCTGGGGTTCTAACAATCTAGTATCAGAGCTCGTTTCCAACCCACAATCTCTTGGCTTGATTGTAGAATCACCGATTGAGGATTGAATTCCACAATCAGGTGGAGTTCGTGAAAAGGCAACTTGCTTCAATTGGTTGGCTGAGTTCAGAGCGGGCTACGACTTACAAGTTGTGATCTTGGAGAAGCCACGTTACATTACCAAGCAGGCCGTGCAAATCATGGCACAAGAGGGAAAGCTGGATCTGTTGCTGAAAACTTGGGAATACAATGAGAAGAAGTGAGTGGAGGCGGAAGAGAGGAATTGAGTTGATCTGAGGGATCTCAAGATGGCGGTGGAGGCCATGCTTCCGATCCTGGTAGAGGGAGGAGTCAGGGGACATTATGTGGAACCCAAGTAGAGAAGCAAGCGGTGGATCTCCATACGATGATGGGAAGATATTTGTGTATGTGTGTATTGAATAATATAAATTAACTTACAGACTGGGTATTGATTTTATACATAAAATTTACGTAATTGATCAATGTTCCAGTAATTTGATTACTCGCGGCCTTCATCGTCAGCGATTTTGTATGTGTCTGGCCGTAAGATTTGAACCACAGTGTACGGTCCTTCCCACTTGGGTGAGAGCTTATTCCGCTCTGCTTGATTTTGTATTCATCAGAGGATGTAATCACTGATGTCAAGTGAACAGGCTCGAATACGCTTCTCGTGATAGCAACGTAACACTTACTGGTATCCGGCTACTCGGATTGCAACTTGTTCTTGGTGCTCTTCTAGCATGTTGATGTCGTCTGCTCGCATGTTCTCCTGATCCTCATCCCAGTACTCACTAACACGTGTAGACCAGTAGCATAACTATGTAGGGAGCATGTCTTCGGATCCGTATATAACGAAGAAAGGAGTCTGTTTGGTGGGTGTATTTGGAGTGGTACAGATGGACCATAGAACAGAAGGGAATTCTTCAACCCATCGTGAATCGTAAGCCATGAGCCTATCATATATACGTGTTTTGATCCCATGGATCACGATTCCATTGGCTCGCTCAACTTGCCTGTTGCTCTGAGTACGGGATACTGATGCGAAGCAAATTTTGACTCCAAATTCCAAGTAGTAATCCTGGAAGGCGCCACTTGTGAATTGGGAGCCATTGTCGGTCAATATCCGATTTGGGAGCCCGTATCAACAGAATATCCCTTTGATGAACTTGATGGCGTGCTCTGCTCTAATTTCTCTTGTTGACTCCACTTCTATCCACTTAGTGAATTTTTCGATAGCCACGAACAAGAATTTGTAGCCACCTTTTCCTCGTGGAAAGGTCCAACGATGTCAAGCCCCCAGCACGAAAATGACCAAGACAGAGGGATGGTTTGGATAGCTTGAGCTGGTAACTTGGTGTATTTGCTATTAAACTAAAAAGCTTCACACCGTTGTACCATGTCAGAAGCATCTTGGAGAGCTGTTGGCCACTAAAAACCTTATCGAAAAGCTTTGCCAACTAGTGTTCGCCCTTCGGTGTGTGACCCGCAGATTCCTTCATGGATATCGAGCAGCAGCTGTTTTCCGTCATCAGAAGTGATGCACTTTAGCAGTACTCCGTTTGTTGTCGTCTTGTAGAGATTGTCCCCAAGTACAATAGACCTTGGCTTGTCGTGAGAGTTTTTTCTGTTTCCGTGTCATCTTCCGGTAACTTGTCGGTGTTGACAAATTCTATAAGTGGTGTACGCTAGTCCTGAGTAGACTCGATGTCCGCAATGATTTCATCAACCTGAGTAGTAGCCCCCGAGCCAACATTGGTGGAGCAATCGATGTTGTCGTCTAGCGAAACCCTTACTGATGGACTGGTAGTACTTCTAGAAACGTGTCGGGTTTCATCGGCTCTCGTCTAGAAGCTAATCGAGCGAGGTTGTTGGCGTCGACGTTGTCTTAGTGATAGACATGGCGCACTTTGAACCTGTCAAACTGTTGATGCAAAAAACACACAAAGGCCTGAGAGGTTTGCTTTACTCTAGTGTAGGTCCTAACTTTGGATTCAAGAGCGTGCCAGTTGATTTGATCCTGCAATCAACAAGAGAAAATATGCAAAGAATGTTAGTAAACGATAGACAATCGGCCATAGGGCCGATTTCATATCGTATGTGACCTAGCCGATGCAGTAAAGCATAAATCGGCTGTAAGGTATATGGATAAGCATGAAAGTAACCCTAATAGAAGTATATCGGCTGTAGATGTTAGCCTTATGCAATTACTAGATCAATATCACCATAGAAACAAGCAATTGGTATGGATCGGACTGAACCGAGACAGCATGAATTACTTAGGTCTATTGCAACATGAAGTAGTGATCACATAAGATTAATGTCATAGCCGATATTTAGATTTACTTGCATATCGGTCGTAAATCCGATATAAACTTATGATAAAGCGTTAAGAAATAAACATAGAACATTAAACAAAGCATAAAACCATGTTAAATATTCTTAAACAGATAAGATCGGCTGAAACTCCGATGCTATCCCTATTGACAATCGTAAAGCATGTTATAGATCATGATTCTAAGAAGACTTAATAGGTTGGACCGAACCAATGCAGCATTAAGCATGAGAGAAGCATGATATGCAACAAGCTAATAACATCAAATCGGGATGGTGGATACATCATATAGCATGAATCAATAAAGTAAACTAGCCGATATCGTCGAAACCCTAAAACGGATCTAGCCGATACGAGAGAAAGCATTATTGATCTAAGCTATATGACGTATATGATAACTGTGGAATTTGCAAGATAGAATTAGAGTGTCATAAAGATGTAAGCACTAATCCCAATAATGTAAATTGCCATGACAAGATATACCTTCTCGTCGAAGATCAAACTGATGCAGCACGACTCGAGAGCACAAGCTTGTCGAAAAAGAAACAAAAGGTGGCGATGCGCCGAGATTGATTGAACGTCTGTTGTTATTATTTACAAGACCTCGGGATTATATTTATACCTGAAAATACAAACATTGTCCATTACGGACA
This sequence comes from Oryza punctata, assembly GCA_000573905.2. Lineage (NCBI taxonomy): Eukaryota > Viridiplantae > Streptophyta > Magnoliopsida > Poales > Poaceae > Oryza > Oryza punctata. The sequence continues at coordinate 9,811,574 of CM002499.2, read as the reverse complement.
CGACTCATATTAACCTATTACAAATCCAACTAACGAACAAGTCCCTTAGGCGGACTCTTACCGAGAATATCTATAAGGAAATTACATAAAATATCCTAATTAATAGATACAATTGCCTCCTCAGGACTCTATCCGTGCATGGCAATCCATATGAAGCACGTTAACACAACCCGATGACGTATACCGAGTCATATTACCAAAACCGGCACCATCGGCTAACCTCATCCAATTCTGACTCGGCCGATCAGTTCATAGCCAATTCGGACTCCAGCCGATGCGCACTCTGTTTCCGAGATCATTGCATATCTTTGAATCCACTCCGAACTACATCGTGTTTCCGATTCTTGCAGATAGATTTGCTTACCACATTTCATCGTCAACACAAACCTACGCTCCACCTTTCTTACTTCTACAAGGTACTTGGACAATTCAGTACTAGAGTATTAATCCTTGTGCACTTGGTTGGCGACTAGTTCTAAGTCCCCATTCATAATTAGTCGTTTGAACCCAAGTGACGCGACTGCTCTTAGTCCAACTGTAAGTTCTTCACACTCTGCAGTGTTGTTGGTTGCTTGGAAATCCAATTGGATGACATGTTGAAATTGATCTCTGGTTGGTGATGTAAGGATGAATCCAGCTCTTGCTCCTTGGCTGTTGAATGCTCCATCGAAGGCCATTGTCCATCACTTGTTGTCCGTACGGTCGACCTTGTCGTCCTCGAGGATAGTCCAGTTGGTGATGAAAATATGTGAGTACATGAGACTTGATAGTCGTTTGTGGGATAAAATGGATATCGAATTGGCTGAGCTCGACAACATGCTCCGTATAACAGAGGTGAAAGTTGACTAAGAGAGAGCAAGCATTGTCTCCCTTATCCAAATTTGCATCATCCTTTCATCGCTCTTCAAGGACATCCTCCGTTATCTTCAAGAACGCAAGGACATGGGACTATCTACATAAAGAACCAGGACCTCACCTTGGTAGGATATGCAGATGCTGGATACTATCAGACCAATGTACAACCAAGTCACGGACTGGTTATGTTTTCCTATTGCATCCTCTTTTGAAAGATGCATCCAAGGGATCGGGATGATGAGACTTAGAGAAGTGCAAAATTTAAGGGTAGAATTTCGCTGACTCACTTCCAAAACTTAGTCCGGAATGACAAAGTTCCCAATAAAAGTAATTGGGTGGGTTGTACTCTTTTTCCCTTAGATAAGTTTTCCTGTAGTTTCTTATCAAGGTTTTTAACGAGGCAATCCGTGCAACACACAAAACGTATGCTATGTACTCCTCCAAAATTTTCCTACTTGGTTTTTATGGAGTTTTAGTGAGACATAAGCAATACGTGGTTCAGGATCAAAGGGAAGTATTGAGAAACTTGGGCTTTGGCCCATGAAGACCATCTCAATACACTAATTGAACATCACCCTACTTTCTATGTAGGTGAAACCCCGCGAGTTACTGCGGAAGTTTAGTACGATAGCAATAAGTAAAAATGGTGTGTAAGATAGCTAGATAATATAAGCTTACGTAAGTTGATATGGTTTATGATAATTCAAAAAATAGTATATAGAATAATGATTCAAATGTAAAAATAATGTGATGTGGTTTTATGGGAGAAGAAAATGATGAACATAGTTTGGACCTTAGATTAATAACCTAAGGGCTTAAAATACGCTTAAAAATAATTAAGGTGATAGGACTTAATGAGAGAAGAAAAAGAGGGAGATAGTTTGGACCATATATTAATTATCTAAGGTTTAAAAACAATTGATGTGGTATGGCTTAATGAGATAAGAGAGAAATAACATTAACTAAGTGATGAAGAGATATATTGAAATATCATGTGAATTATGTGGGATAATAATTTAAAATACTTGCATTTTAAAATATCTAAACTTAATAAATTATAAAATTGTAGAGTTAAATGTAAGTGGATGATGATGTGATATCTTAACATATTAAGTTTTAGGATTTTGTGGGTTGTAACTATATATAGGACAAGAATTGGCTATATAAAGGAAGGAGAGCAGAGGATTTGTGTACAATTGAAAGAACGTGAATGGAAATATTCTGTCTCTTCTCATATCATATCTTGTGTCTTCACTTTTGTATAAGGTTACGCAACCCTTTAAGACCACTGTACATACACCCGTGTCTCAACGGTGCACTAGCTCACCCCAGTTCAAGCGGTGTTGGGCGTAGCCCGGTCCCCTGTGCGAAGCTGCTCTCTAGACTGAGGGGTTGCGTCTATTGTGTCTATTGCGACAAATCGTGTGATAAAAAAAAACAAAAATGCCTTTTGAGCACGTATTCACATCTGCAAAACTCAATGTTTAGACCAGACTCACTGCCGGTTCAGTGATAGCTAGCTAGCATCAGCACCAATTTTATGAGGTGGTGTACCGTGAGTTATTTCTGCATTGTTACTCTAACCGGATCAAATGAAATTCTGCCAACCCTCCCCTGCAGGTCCATCCAGTCTCAGTTGTAAAGGCCGTTAATTGGTTCGAAAAGGAGTCCCAAGTAAAGGACTGCAGAAATGAAGTAGTTTCCCTAATGGTTATCACTCACCATTGGCTGCATATACAGTTGTATGTAGAGGCCGGATTTTACCCAGTATCTAGAAAAAATCACTCACCAGGCTGAGCAGTGGAGAGCGATATCACGAGCAGCAGCTGGAGCTGCAGGAGGAGAAGAGCGGCGGGGGAAGAGGACGGCATACTACTACTGCACCTACTCGATCAGCGGAGGGAGTCTTTTGGTGCTTATTTGCATTGATCTCTTGGAAACCTAATGGATTGTGGATTCGCAAATTTAAAGAGCTCAGCAACTTGAGCTTGCCTTGTTCACAAGTGGAAGAAACGTCCAAACCCATTGAACCCAAAATGAGAAGAGATTGTCCTGCCCAACCTTATCTGTGAGAAAAAAAATCAGCTCATTTGGTTCTCTAGGAATAAAATAAAAGAGATTGAAGGAAAGTAGCAATTGTGTGGTGTATAGTTGTGTGTGTATGGCTTGGACAGTATAGTTTACTTACTCCATCCTAAAATATAAAATATAAGGGATTTAGGTTTGATGGAACACATCCTAGTACTACGAATCTGCTCCTGATCTAGATTCGTAGTATTAGGATGTATCACATCCAACCAAAATCTCTTATATTTCAGGATAGAGGGAGTAAATTATAGTGCCCACGAATATTATTTACATACGGCTACACTTTTGATACAATTTTTTAGGGAACTTTTAATAGAATTTTAGTGAGGCTAGAAGTTGTCGTTGATATTCATTTTTAAGTGCATGTTAGGAGATATATTTACGGATGTGTGATGTTTGTAGGCTATATATACGTACGTATAGGAAAATTTAAAAATGGAAATAGGGGAAAATTAATTGGCACATGGTTGGGCAGACAAAACAGGAACAATTAAGGGACTTGAAGAGATGCTATCACGCTGAAAGCCTGACAAGGATATAAGGTTAGAAGCAGCCTAGCTTCCCAAATGCTTCAATTTGTCAGACCAACAACTACTTGATGTTGCTTATCTATCAATCGGTATCACCACGGCACCGTGTATTAACTGAGTAATCAATTTTCCCATCTGCTAACTAACTTAGCCTCCAAGGTCAGACCTAGAATAATTCAATCAGTTGGACGATGATGAGGATACGTCTGTTTTTAACAAACCACGGCCAACATGTTCTGCAGACTGCTCATGAAAATGCTTTTTACGGACGGTTTAGCGTTTTCTTCAGAACTGTCATTTGGGACAGTTTATTTTTCAAATATCCATAACATAACAAAGTATCTTAAAATTATATTAACATTAGGAGTGTATGAGATCTGGCTTTTCAACCATGTGCAGCGCCCAACCTGACCGCAAGAAATAAGTGGGTACATAGGCATAGCTAGGAGACAATATTTGGATCTCTGATAAAATATTTGTAGTCTTGCTTGTTTAGGGTAGATGTTTGGTAAGTTTTTGGAGGTGCTTCGGTGAGCTAGGAAATCCTCCTCGACAAATAAGAGTGGCTTGGTCCCCCTTCGAAGACAAGATCATTGCGCTTGAGAAATTGGAGGGTCTCTAAATCTACGCGAGGGGACTAAGTCACACACGTATTAGCACGCTTAGTGCCTATGGATACACGCTAATACCCCCTACTCCCTTTTCTCTCTCCAATTAGACCTTTTTAATCACTTTATATAATAAAAATCCAAACTAGTCCCAAATTTGAGTATCAACATATATATGCCCCCTGTCTTTTTGGCAAATTTCTGAGCAAAAAGCATTATAAGGCTTATGCGTTCGATGATAACGTGAGAATACTTCAAGAGACATTCTTTTGTTCAGATTATGTTTTGCTTTGTCTCACCACCTTCTTGCGTTGATTTTTTTTTGTGACTGATTCTTTTTTCTCAACCAGCTATGAGATGAGCATGATTGATTATTCAAAATCGGTCGATGTGGCCATTCCCATAATAGAGGATAGTATGATATATAGGTAGGAATCATCCACGTATCATTAAAGTTCAATGGTGCATACCAAGGGTAATACCATAAATGAGAAGTGTGTTGCTGGGGATCTTTCCTCGCTCATTTCCTACCATGCTTGGTAGACGATCTTGATTCCCTTGGCCATTTGAACCTTCACATACAATATGCTCGCTGCTAAAACTCCATATGCGGTGGTATGACATGGCCTTCGACAATTAAATTTTCTTATGCTCTAACAAATAATCGAAGATCTTATCGCATTTGGCCACATCAAATGTAAATTTTGTTTTGCCATGTCATTTTTAGGAAGAACTGTCTTAAGGATAGAGTAAATGAATGGTTCAGTCATAGACCTTCAAGTCCATTTGCCTGTATGCACGTCAATCGTCTGATCGCCCGAAGATATAACCACATTAACTATATTTTCACGGGGATGAACATGCTTAACCTTTTCTAAGATCTTGGCATCTTTGGCTTGACTTTTTTTTTTTTGAGCTGGATCGTTTTTAATTCTAGTATCTATGCCAAAAATGTTTTTTATAACTTCGGTAGTCTCGCCACTGAGGCTTCTGAGTTTTGTACGTGTACTAGTCATAGGATTACTAGGAACAACCGATGTAGGAGCCTGTCCTAGAACACTCATTGGATGCGGTCTGATCGGTATGGCTCCCCGATTGGACCAGTCGTTGCAACCGGTCTGATCGACGTACTATGTCACATGGATGAATTTAGGATCTACCATATTCAGAGGAATGTAGGTACTTCTGATTAGCCAATCTTGTTCAGAAAATTTTGGTCTATGAAAATATGATGGAATACCATACATATGTTCCTTGTTTTAGGAACTGACTATTTATTCAATTCTGTAACTCACTCATGTGAGCAACTAGGGTATTTTCCAAGGTAGTACTGTTGACGATGAAATTGGCAAGCTTATGAATCGGAAACGAAGTCCAATTCAAAGCGGAATTGAAGATATGTGGAATTCTTAGAAACAGAGTGCGCATCGGCTGGAAGACCATATCGGTAGGAACCGAGTCTGATCTGGATAGCCGATATGGCCGATATTGCATGCATGATTAGTATCGGGTTCGAGGAGGAGTTTGAGACGATGTTGCCAGACAAGGATAGAGTCCAGAATTGGCAAATGTATCTATTAATTAGGATTATCTGTAATTTTCTTATAGATATTTTCGGTAAGAGTCCGCCTAAGGGACTTGTTTGCTAGTTGGATTTGTATTAGAACAGTATGAGTCGTATCCATCTTGGACAATGTTTATATTTTTGGGTATAAATATAGACCAGTGGCTTTATGAATAAAAACAATAACAGTTCAATCAATCTAGGCGCATTGCCAACCTTTTATTCTTTTACTTTCGATGAGTTCTTGCTTTCGAGTCGAGCTGCATCAGTTTGATCTTTGGCTAAGAGGTAGATCTTGTTATGGCGGTTTGCATTATCGAAATTAGTGCTTACATCTTTATAACACTCTAATTCTATCTTATGAATCTCCGAGTTATCATATACATTGTATAATTTAGATTGACAATGCTATCTATTCATATCGGCCGATCTCTATTTAGGCTTTTGTCGATAACGGTTAGATTGATTTGTTGGTTTGAATTATATAATGTATCTACCATTCTGAAAAGGCAACCATCGGCTTGATTGTCTAGATACTATGCTTCTTTTCATACTTAATACTGCATCAGTTAAGTTTGATCTATTAAGTCATGTTCAGAATCATGATCTCTAGCCTGCTTTATGGTTATTAATAAGGATAGTATCGGGGTTTCAGCCGATCTTATCTGGTATAGATGTTTTACATAGTTTTATGCTTTGTTTAATATACTATATCTGCCCTTTATATCAGGATCGAATCTAATATAAATATATTAGACTCATTACCAATCTGATTGGTAATAGTTAGATATATTTATTGCAAGGGAATATCCTAGTATAGGGTTGTATCGGAGCTATAGCCGATATATGCTTAAATCTGGTCATCGGCTATAACATGAGTATATATAATCGTTATTTCATGTTATTTTAGATTTGGGCAATTTATACTGTCTCGGTTAAGTCCGATCTATCCCAATTGCTGATTTCTAAAATAATATTGATATATACATTATGTAACACTGATATTTTCAACCGATGTATCAAGTTTAGGGTTAGCTTATCATGGAATATGCCTCACAGTCGATCCATGCTTTATTGCATCGGCTAGGTTACATCACGGTATGATATCGGCTACCTAGCTGATTGACTATCGTTTACTAATAAACTTGCATGTTCTATCTTGTTGATTGCAAGATCAAATCAACTGGCACGCCCTTTGAACCCGAAAGCAAGTTTTGGACCTGCACTAGAGTAAAGCAAATCTCTCAGGACAGTGTGTTTTTTGCATCAACAAGTACTCATGGTTTTCTCAAAGGTAGTACTTAAAGAAGTAAAACAATTGCTTAAACTAGCAATAATAGCACCATGTACTATTTGAGCAACTTTGTATGTAGGAATAGGGGCATTGCTAGAATCGGTAGGTACCGTTGATTGTCGTCGATGGACAACGTAAATTCTTCTTGCTTGATGGCACCTTACCTCGTCTTCTTTCACCTCATTTTTTCAAGTTGAACCTGAAACACCAGACGATCAACTTCTGACAACTCTTCATAATCTGCGGTCCTGATGTTGTCTATATCAAGATCAGTGTGATAACCCATGTTGGAGAAGTAGGTTTTTGGCTGTAGTAACTAAAATCATTCCCCAACGAAGTCACTGTGTTGGCACCAGATCACAATGCCACACCTTGAGCATGTTATGTGCAACCCGCAGCGGTACCCGGATATGCACTGCTGCAGGAGGATGTAGATGATGTTGAACGATCACTCGGAAGGGACCTCATCAGGGTGAGCACGCATCCATTTGTCCTAGGCTCAGCGAGACAGCTAGGACATCCTCTAATGTCGTAGAGACGAGACTCGAGAAGCAATTGAGGGATTGAGAGGTAAATAGACTTAGGGTATAGGTAGCAAGAAGTAGTGTGATGTAGAATATATACGATAGGGGTACTAAATTGATTTTGACAATTGATTGGATGTTATTTTAATTGGCCTTAGCCTCCTATATTTATAAGAGGGATGGTTTTGCATCCAAAAAGCTCTTTCCACGTCCATTTAAGCTTAGATATCTACTATGACTCAAGAAATCCATATGTCAAACAAGGAAACACGAGAAGAATGTTTTGTGTTAGCGATGAAGAACGTTGTAAAATCCACTGATTTACAAGGTAGCAATGCAATGCAAGCTCATGCAGCTGTTCTTCATGATGCCATGGGTTTTGGCAAGCACTTCATGAGGCAGGAACTTCTCCTCAGCTCCTCGTCGACTCATCATCCCCGACCGGATCAGCCACCACCGCCACCACCACCTTGCACGACCTCCTCCCCCAGCTGCTGCCACCGCCACAGGTGAGTCGCCTCTTTCCATTCCTTCCCCTCCCCCCTCTCCATATTATCCTGCTCGTTTTTACAGGCTAGGGTTTCCTTTTTATTTTTTTTTGTTGCAGGATTCTTGGAATTCATGAATAGTTTGCTGTGAGGGATGTGATGCCATGTATTTAATTATCTGCTGTCAGATTCTTGTCAGCGTTATTAAGGTGAAATTTCCCTTGTTTTGTGAGTATGTATCAGGGGAGGCTGATTCAAAATGCATACTATTTGGTAGAGGCTTAGTGGCTACAGGTTATTACATATCCTTTTGGCCTAAATTATGCATATGCTTATCGGTAATATAAACCTGGGTGATGGTCTTTCATATTTTGAGACCTAATTGCAAGGATATGTGCAAAAAGAGGAGTTTCAGATCCAACTTTGGGACTGGTCTAGTTTATCTAGTGACCTAAGTTAATTGTTGTGCTATATAGCTAAGTAATTTAATTTATACAATACTTAAAGTTCACATCCCTGTTTCAGATTATTTGCTATCAACTTACTTGTCCTCAACTAGCATATATTTCTACTTCGTTTCTAAGTACTATACTTAGAGTTCACATCCCTGTTTCAAATTATTTCCTGATTACAAGGGAGCTTCTTTTTGTCATACAATGGAAAGAGCAGATTCTACATCAGAAATTTCAGGTGATAGTCTTCCAGTTGACCTTTTACATCGCTCAGAAAAGAAAAGGGCTAGGGTTTGGAAGCATATTGAGTCATACTTTATTGATGGAAAAGAAAAGGCAATCTATAAATATTGCAAGCTGAAATTATCTTTGGAACCAGTATTCCAAGTGGAGAGAGGAACGTATTCTTACTACATTGGAAGCACCCTTAGGTGATCATCCCATATTTGACCCACAGGATTGCTGTCTTCTAATTGCTAAGTTCTTTGTTAGTGCTGAAATTGCATTTCGAAAAGTCGATGATCCAAATTGGAAGAATTTGCTAAACTACATCCACCCATCTTTTCGGATAGTTGGATGACAATTTATTAGATCATATTGTCTTGAATTGTATGAGGAAACTAAGAAACAACTGTATCATAATGTTAAACAGTTGTGGTCCCATTTTATTTAGACTGTTGATCTTTGTACGTCTAACCAGAATTTAGGTTACATGTGTCACTGCATACTATGTCAATTCTGAAATTTAGTTGAAGAAATTCATTATATCATTTAAGCAGATTTCATATCCAAATAACAAATACATCTTATGTTGTGCAAGATGGACTTACCTCGTTTTGATTGAATGGGATCTAATTGACAAATCATTTAACTTGACACTGGATAATGCAAATGTTAACGACGGAGCTTCAAAGGATTTGCACAAAGCTGAGATGTTTTTCAAAGCTGAACATTGTCATGTGAGGTGTAATGCACATATTGGAACAAGGTTGATTACTTCTGCAATTGCTAATGTGAGAGACATTGTCAACACAATGACATCAATACTTTCACGGATGCAAATATTTAATTCTGTTGTCCAAATAAAATGGACCTCAAAACTAAGTCTGGACTAGTAGTTGTTGTCCCACACCGCACTAGTAGTTGATGTCCCACACCGCTGGAATGCTACATATGATTTGATACATTAATCATTGGGATACAAAGCTGTTGTCAACATGACAACATATATGCTACTGAACAACACCATAAAGCTCCAAGGGAATCGGATTGGGGCAAAGCCAAGTCTCTCCATGGCTTTTTGCAAGCCTTCGATGATGCTACCAAGGTATTTTCAGTAGACAGACATCCAACATTCCATCTATTATTGAAGATAGTAGTGGCCATCTGCGATGCTTTACTTGATGAAAGGTGGGAGCAAGATGAACTCTTGCAAGAGACGGCCAATAGTATGTATGTCAAGTTCTGAAAGTATTGGAATAAATTATCTCATGTTCTATTTTTATATAATTGGATGAAATGCTGAAGAAAAGACAAAAGAGTTGATCACATGCTTAAACATTTCCTATGTTGACATTGTTTTATCATCAACTATATTCATTAGGCAAAATAAAATTTCCTCTTTTAGTTGTATAAGCACAAACGGTTAGATGTGAATGGTAACTCCTCAAGGATGGTAAAAATCCCCTTAAAATAACTAAATATAATAAATTTTCAATTTTACAAAGTGTAATTTAATATTACATCTTTTTTAATATATGACGCCATTGACTTTTTGATAAACATTTAACCATTCGTCTTATTCAAAACTTTGGTGCAAATATAAAAAAATTTCATGTTTAAGGGAGTACTTGCTAACCCTATTTTATAGTCACGTCCATTGCTAACCCTATTCTAGTTAGATTCTCTATGCCATATTTATAAGTAAGACGGTCTGTTGCTCTCTAATGGTAATATTATACTACCAGTAGAATAATATTAATAGTATAACTAATCTGAACCATTTACTCTTAAGGGTAGATTAGTAAAATACTAAGAAAGAACTGGGTAAATTAGACACTTAATTTTTTTCTCAGTGTGGGTCCACAGCGTCGCTCACAGCTCGCTCCCTTTCCATCGAACAGCAGAATCGCGCTTCCTCATTCATCGAGAAGGAGAACGCAGGAAAAAAAAAGAAAAGTAGATCGCAAGTCCGGCCGCCGCCGGCACTTGTGCATCGCTTTCCATAGATGTACTGTTTCTTGCTGTAGGTATTTGCTTTCCATTCAGCTTGATTGTTTCATATAAAATTTAAATGAACTAGTTATATATCTGAATATTACACACGATGTACAAATTGAAACGCTCCAATCCAGCGATGACGAACACAAGACAACTGAAGAATAATCCGTTATGTTTTTTACATAGTCTTTACAATTGCAATTACAACAAGTAATATACATTGAACCACAAAAACGATGACATACACGATCGACACTTTCAAACTACAAGCTGTTAATAAGCTGTAGTTCTAAAAAAAACGACTGTCAGTAACAAGACAAAGCCATAGTGAGATAATGAATTCACAGGAATTACATAACATAGCACAGCTGGAATATCTCATTGATTGATGTAGTGATCTAATAGCTTGTTCACCTTGTCACGCTCAGCCATTCTGAACAAGCTCACTTGCTCCGGATTCAGTTTACTAGCATGGAACTTGACTCCCACTCCGATCAGGACAGATTTACTAATAAACCTTACACAAATTACAGTTAAATTTCTAAGTGTTCTGAATTGAAAGAGGAGCCACAGCCCACGAATTGATTCATGGTGTCCAAGAAATTCTTGAAGTATTCAGATCATTGAAACAGGTGATAATGATTATCAAGACTGAGAAGAAACAACTATTATACCAATGCCATCTTGAGCTACACCTCGCTTTAGCAATTCATTGGTGATCTACAAAAGGGGTAGATTTTCATGTGATCAAATTTTCAGGCAACTACAACGAACTAAAATAAGTGTGAGCATCTGCCACCTGTAGATCTGCTGGCGAGGGTAGATTAGGTGGCCAACAATGTACGATAAAAACTGTGCACCAAAAAAGATGGTAATATATTGATATTGTGCTGCTAAATACCCTAGTATATGAACAGGGGTGTCTCTGGAGACTAATAAACATTCTTCGAAAGATTCACTGCTGTTTTATGTGATCCTCGTTCAAATTCAGACTAATATTTAATATCCCCAATATTTTCAAGCAAAAGAAAACTAATAATCTCTTCTTCTAGGAGGAAAAATTATGACCAAGAACTGCAGAACTTGAGCAGACAAAAGCAGACACTACTAAAAAATGATTTTTTGTGATGGGCAAAACACGTTTTCGTTGGCAGCTCTAGGTGCCGCCAGAGTGCAAAGGCCAGTAAAGATGAACCATCTTCGTTGGTGGTAGCCCACCGCCAACGAAGATATGTTTTCACTGGTGGCTGGCTTAAGCTGGCCACCAGCGAAACAATCTTCGCCGCCTGCTGACTTAGGAGAGCCGCCAGCAAAAATATAATTTCGTTGGCGGCTGCCATATGAGGACCGCCAGCGAAAAAGCTATAACTAGTTGATAAATGACATGTGGTCTGCCAGCGAAAAATATTCGCTTGCTGCTTTGTGATACATGGCTTGCCTATGAAGATGTTTACTTTTTCTAAAAAAATAAACAAAATTATTTTTTTGTTTTTCGCGTATTTTAGAATCACACAGAATATAATTGATTGAGCCATCGATAATATAATTGATTGAGCCATCGATAATAGAAGTTTTGTTATTGTACCTTGCCACCTCTATTGATAATTAATATACATGTGCAATTAATATATATAAGTTAAATAAAGACACAATTATTAATGCAAGGTATATATTAATAACTAATTAATATACATAATTTTGAAACACTTATATGTACATAGATACTTGGATGATCATATGCAAATACTTGAATGTCTTACAACTCGACTGACGATATGTACATGAAATTTAAATTGCACGCTTGCTCCGGTTAGAAAGAATCTCGTTTTCTAGCAAGTTCAAAACTCCTTCCTAATTAAAAAAAACTCACAAGGTGGTGACAACATTCATAGTGAATGAAATAGGACATGTCTCGTTGTAGGTTCTGAATGGCTTATCATCCAGCTCCCTTTCACTCTTGGGGAATTTTGGATACTGCATCGAGATCATGGCAACATAAATTGTTAGCAATTCAAAGTTAGCAATTAATTTAACAAATGTATTGATGGTTTGTACTAATTACCTCTCCATAATTCTTGCAGTATCTCTCATTGACCCTAAGGAACTCGCAGGTATAATATCCACATAATATGCTTTCCTTCGGTTGCTTATGACACTTTCGATATCAATATAAGGTATATTAGTTAATTAAATGGATAAACACATGCAATTACAAAAATTAAGTAGTATTGTATGTCATCCAAAATTAATTACTGACCACTTATTGCGGATGAGTATTTGTTCTCAGATTTGTATCAGTTCTCTGCCTACCTGGTTAAACCTTTTATATGCACTTTTTGAAGATGGAGTTAATTTAGATTCCTCAAAGATAACAGCACGTCATGAGAATAAGAATCGACCATATATATAACATACAGATCAAAAATTTTGAGGATTTCCAGATATCTACTGACGTCTTTGTCGAGAGGATCCAAGACGATGACTTCGCCATACTTTGGATATAGAAGAAAAGTAATCCAGTGGTCGCTGCAAAAAAAAATTCTTAGTCGACCCGTGATTAAGTATATATGTACTCATAGTAGATATGAAAACTTATTCAAAAGCGTATGGGGGCGTAGATGCATCTTTTATCCTGCATAGATTCAAGTGCTATAGCTACGTAAGTAGACACATCGCGAATTTTAGCTTGATGCCTTTCTGTTAGGTATGCATCCCTCTCTTCGGGAGTCATCCTCAACATGTGGCGGTAGCCTCTTCTCGTCTAGCTTGAAGGTGTGGTTCGGTGACTTATTCGGCAAGGGTTTAGGAAGCCAACAGGCTCACGCATCTCTTCGTCTTCTTAGCTACAATATTCTTCTTAGCAATTTTCATAAATATATCGACTCCTTCAATGTATGATGCACGATATCTCTCTCTATACATCCATGCTATGTCTGCCATCTATGCATTCTGAAAAAATAACTAACTTAGTTTAAATATTTTTAATAATATATATTTGTCACATTAAAATTCTGCTCTTTCAAAATTAGTATAAGCTAGACAAGGTAATTAAAGGTAGTCAAAATTATATTATGACTTCATTTTTTTTAGAAAAACTACCATTTATATATTAATTCCCCATAGATGGAACTATATACAACTAGACAAAATTACCAAAGTACCCTCTTTCTCTTAATTCTCTCCACTTAAATGATATAGATCTATAAGTGCATAAAAACAAAAATGGCATATATAGATCTGCTATAAATAAACCTATCAAAACATTGTGAAATCTATGGTATGTACAATATTACATAAAAAGTTTGATCGTTTTGAGCTCCACATAACAAATAAAATAAACATGCCATGGTTAGACCCATATGGCCTTTAGCTTGCTAATTCTCTACATAAAACATATAAAAATGAAAAATAAAACTTGAAAAATAGAGTAGTAAAAAGTATAACTAACCCTTTGGTTCAATAGAACTATGAAAACATTCTCCCCTATATTTGTGTTCATAAGAGAGAAATCGTGCTCAAATGGCATGGCAGCTCGGGCATGGCCTTACATAGGAGAAGCAACTTACATAGGAGAAGCAATTTTCACTGGCGGCCCACTTAAGCCACCGCTATAGAAACAATAGGAGTGGCGGTGGCTTAAGTGGGCCGCCAACTAAAATGGATACATTTTCGCTGGTGGCCCACCTTACCCGTCCGCTAGCAAAGATGAACCATCTTCGCTCGTGGGGTATTAAGCACACTGCCAGCGAAAATGGATACATCTTCTCTGGTGGCCCTCTTAACTTGGCCGCTAGGGAAGATCTGTTTCCACAGACGGTTTGGAGCCCCCCACCCGTCGTCACATTGTTGCTAGCGGTTTTCGTGTTTGGCTGCTAGCAAAAATTTTAGGGTGATGCCATGAAAAATCATTTTTCTAGTAGTGAGAAAATCTATTTGAGAACTAGAGGCCAACAAAAAGGAGATTCAGTACAGATGTTCGAGCTGCAAACTTGCAAGCAGTAAGAAAAACAAATCAGATCTGACCTGCAAAGCAGAACAAGAGTCTTCTCGTGTCAACTAATTTGTCGAAGAGCAACGCTATAGCCAGTGAGAGGAGTCGTGGTTGATGACTCGGAGGTCGAGAGATTGGTAGCCATTGTGTAGGATCGAGATGTCGACTGGAGGGGGGTGAATAGGCGATTTAAAATAAATTACACCTAAAACTAAGTTGCTAGGCTTGGTGAAGGATAAGACTAACTAAGCAACTAAGTTATGTTTTGCAATCCTAGGGTGATAAGGGCTCAAATATGTCTCTACAAAAGTAAATTGCACAAATGTAAATGCAATACGTAAGTGAGATAAGAGATAAGGAATTTCTCACCTGAGGTTCGGAAACTCGCCGGTTTCCTAATCCCTGTTGAGGCGAGCCCAATTTCATCGCTCAAAACCATGAAGCCACCGCAAGCCCCCTTCGTCAAGGGGTGGACAAGGTGGGAGCCGGCCCACGAAGTGGACTACCCAAGCCTCGATCACTAGGATAGTTCTTCCTTCACTCCGAAGGTGGTGAACTCCAAACCACTCATAAACCGGCACCGAGCCTTCTCCACAATCTCCTTGGAGAGGTTACCGGGCAACACCTCCACAAGCCTTCTAGGAGGCGGCAACCTCCAAGAGTAACAAGCAATGACCCCGTTCGGAGATGATCAAGTGTCACACTAGCTCTACAATGAAGCAATGTACTTGATTCTTGGCTCAAAGCACTCCCTAACACACAAAGGATGAAATAGAGCTCAAATGGGTGTGAGTAGGTGCAATGGTTGTATGCAAATGAAGCAAGTGACAAGAGGACCCCTTGTTGCTGGTGGGGGAGTTTATATACCCCCACCCACGAAAACAAGTCGTTGGGGTTGAAATCCCAACTTCTGTGGGCTGTCGGTCAGACCATCATAGGGTGGCTGGTCAGACCACCCACTATTGTAATAGCTAGAAAACTAGCCGTTATAGTGCATTTAATGCACTGACAGCTGCTAGTCAATCTGACCGACATGGGTCGGCCGGTCAGACCGGGTCAGCTCCGGTCAGACCACCGTCGGGTCAGTCAGACCGCCGTCGGCTCACATCGGCTCTGTTCAAAATACCGAGATCATGCCGAGGACACAACGACCACCCGATCAGATAGGATGGCGCATGGTCACACCGGCATGGTAGGCCGATCAGACCGGTGGTGGTCCTGGTGACTTGGTCTTTCTAGACCAAGACCATACTAATCGGTACAGCCGCCGCCCGGTCACTCCGGGCATGGCCCGGTCAGACCGGCCTCGACACACCAGTCAGATCGGCGTGGGGAACACGGTCAGACTGAGCATGGTCAGGAGAAAACAGTGAAGAGCAAAAGAACCAAGTATATGCATATGACCTAATGTGGAATTTTGTCTTTGTTTAGGTTATCACCCCTCTTGATAGTACGGCAAAGCTAGACATAAACCTAGCACAATTTGATCACCAACTCCTCAATCAATTAAAATAAAGACAAGAATTACCGCCTTGATTTCTTTTCGTTGCACCATCATTTTTGATCCTCGATAATCATCCATGGCATATACATCATGGCATATACGTCATGTGTGACATGTTAGGTCGAAATCTGGGAAGACGAGTTTGTTGTTGGGCGTTGGTGCATCAGTATCTGCTTCGACAACACGTACCCGTTTTCCTTTTTCCACTGCCACCTATCTTGCTAACGCCTTCTTGAAGATGTGGCATTCTTCCAAGGAGGGCGTTGGATTTGTGAATTGGGCACCATTGTCGTCGCGAGTCGTCACCTTGAGGGTCTGGGCGCTTGGGTGGGTATGCCTGTTCTGTGGCGAGAACCTCTGTTGCCGCTTTGCACTTCCCGCTCTTCCTGTTTTTCTTCCTGCTAGACTCTGGTGCATCCTTCTTGGCCGTTTTCTTCTCCTCGCCCGTCTTGCTCTTTCTATCTTTTCACCTTAGGGCGTCATCTGCATGGGCGCATCTGTCCACGATCTCGAACAGCTTGAGTGCGGAAGTAATCCGTCTTGTTGCAAACTCCTGGGTAGTATAGCAATCTCGAACGCGCGACTTGAACACATGGATTACAGAAGCGTTAGTGATTTCAGGAATCGTATTTCAGCATTCGTTAAAACGCTGAATATAGTCCCTCAAAGATTCACCTGTGTTCTAAGTTAAGGCATGGAGGTCGCATGGCGCTTGTAAGTTCCTTGGAAATTAGCGACAAATTGTTACCACAAGTCTTCCCATGAAGAAATCGAGCGGGGCGGGACATGGACCAGCCATGATCGAGCAGATTCCTTCAACAAGGCTGGCAAATAATTTGCAAGTGCATTGTCATCTACCCCCACAGCGTAGAGAACCGTGGAATAGACATGAAGGAACTCTTCCAGATCAGTACTTCCATCATACTTCTCTATCACTCCTGGTCAAAATTTCTCGGGCCACCGTACTTCTCGTGATGTTGGCATGAACGCTCTGCATCTGCTCCTGGTACGAGAGGTGGTTGGTGCCCGTGCTGTCGTCGAGACGGCCTAGCGGACGATGAGGAAGATGATGATGACGATGAGGGATCGCTTGGGTTGGGCGTGCGACCCTTGGATTGACATCCTCGTTGTCGATCCTGTCGGGAGTCTAGAGAACACGAAACCCGATGTCGTCGATCATCGTCGCCTTGTCGCTTACCTTGACCGTAGTCGCCCTGAGCTCGCCGCCTATGATGATCATCATCGTGGTGGCTTTGGCGATCCCATCAGTGTCGGTCCTCGCTGGGATGGTCTCCTTGGCCAGCGTTGTTATTACGTTGTGGTGGAGAACGACGCTGTGTGACTGGCACCCTCTCCCTCGATCACGTTCACATCGCGTGAAGTGTGAGATGATGACGATTCTCGATCTTCCAGGCCGTGTAGAACCGAGGGTTTGTGGGGGTCGATATCAACGAACCCCACGAAACAGTTAAGGGTTTCCTCCGAGCTCTGTGCCTCTGCAACGTTCCGAGTATGATCTCGCCGTTCTTGGTTCTCAGAGCATGGAGTCTTGATGACGCTAAGAAAGACCTTGCAGCTCGAGAGCTCATGTCCTCTTGTCTTGTGGATCGGACACCAGGTGATATTTGTTAGTGAAGCACGTTGAATATCTCGTTCCTTGTAGGCTTCAAGTTTAGCTTTCACGTGTTGTACCACCTTGCAATCCACAAGGGAGTGACTTGCTATCTTATGGATGACGCACCAAGTGGTAGACCTCTGAGGAGCTGTCCTTGTCGACGCTTGATTCCCAATGGGGAGATGGGTTATGGCTGCTTGAGGTTGCTTCTCAGATGTCGCTGGAATCGACACCCTCCTCTCCATCAGGATGGGAGAAGCGGCCGGGGGATGTCGTTTCTCGAAGTCATGACTGTGTTGTTCTCGTTCTCGACAGAGATTGGGCCAGATGAGATCGGCGTTGCAGCATAGACCGAAAAGACGATGGATCCGACTTGAGTCCACATCAGATGTCTGGGTTGGATCTCCTGGGCCAAAGTTGGTGTAGATGCGATCATCGGAGCGGCTCGAAGTCATGTCGGCAGAACCTTGAGAACCAAGTCCCTCTACCTGGCACGCCACTGTCAACGGGTGATACCCGTAGACTGGATGTATAGGGTATTGCGGTACGTTGATAATAGGATCTACACGGAACGACATCAAGCAAACAAGGAGACAAAGATTATACTGGTTCAAGCCCCTTGTAAGGTAATAGCTCTAATCCAGTTTATATGAAATTGATATGGAAAACCACAAAGTACAATGAGAACCGATGATTCCGGCGTTACCGGTGAGATTCTTGTCAAGATGATTCGATGAGATCTCCCGGTGAGTAGGATTTGTGTCCTCCGACTTGTAGACTATGGTGGATGTATTGGTCATAGAATTCGATCCCTTAAACCCCTCAGGGGCGTACGTTTTATACCGTGAATCACGTTAGTCCCCAAGTAGGACTCGCAGACTACGGATCCCGCACGATATGGTACAAGCCTGATCTTCTCCGAGTAGCGACTCCGTTAATCACTTGCCCGTGACAGAAAATTCCACAATCTTTTGGTAATTCACTTATCACATACGGACATAAACTGTAGAGGCAAAGGTATACCATCAATCGAAGTATAGGAGGTATGCCTTATTCGTAACCATGACAACCCTAACCTAAAGTATACACTCAAATAAAATAGTCAGTCCACAATTAGTGCTTGTCATTAATTTCCAAAATTAACAATGGGGCTTAGATGCTTCACATTGGCTCCGGAGGCTGCGGGATCGACGGCGGGCGGAGATTGATGGGGCTAGAGCCGAGCGTGGGGGAGGAGGCCGATGGCGAGGAAAGGGATAGCGAGGAGGATGAGGCCTCAGCAGTGTCGGGTGGCGCGGTGCTGGGGTCGGAAGTGGAGATCCGGGAGGCGAACTTGCTGGAAGGTGGGCCGATGTGGGGGAGCGGCGGGAGAGGGTGGAGCTCTAGTGATCCCGGATAGAGATGCGAGGTCATCGAGGGCGCCGGAGGTAGCGAGTGCGGTGGAGGTGGAGAAAGCATCGGAGGCAGCAGAAGAGGCGGAGGCAGCGGACGAGGCGAGGGAGTCGGAGATGGCGTGGGCGGTAGAGCGGGCGAGATTGTCCAAGGCGGAGATGACGGTGGAAGGGAGTGCCGCGAGGCGCAGCCACAGGGTTCTCTACGCTCAAATACTGGTCCAATCATTATTCCCTACGAGGGCCACAAGATGAGTATTTGCGCCAGTCGGGATATGGTTATCACATATATTTTGGTACATCTTATGAGGGATAACCACTCGGATCAGAAGCTGCTCAGCTAAGATGCACTCAATCTACATTACCTGGGAGATTTGTCACTTGGGAGCGTATTAATAGGATGCTATACACGTTAAATTTTAAGGGTATCAATAGGCATATTTCGGGCTTAACCCAATATGTCTACAACCCATATTCCAGGTGTGGCTTGTCGTATGTCTCTAGGGATTTAAGAATATTTGGTTTTGGTAATATGCACGTGCTCAAGTGCTTAGTACCTTAAAATCCTTTTATACAGCTGTTACACATTTTTTATAGTTGGTACAATACAATTTAAATGGTGGCAAGCAGTGAAGCTTTATATATAGCTGCTCTGGTAACTTTTTTATAAGTTAAGGACATTGCTTGGGTTTCATGAAGCAGTTGATTTTATATTATATCATTGCTTTCCGCCACATATGTGTGCATTTTTTTATACAACCAATATCATGGCTTAGGTTGATTATATATTGGTCATTTACAGGCGGTTGGTAAATTATGAGTGTTATTTAACTCGGATTTTTTACCAGAAGCGCCATACAGGTATGGTAAAATTGTGTGTCTTATAGGGACTTGAGCATAATTGTTTTGGCAATATGCACACAATATGAAACCAATGCCTTATATTCGTTATGCAATAGGCTTTGTTATCAAAGTTATTTGCTTTGCGATTTTTTCAAGACGCATTTAGCTTAGGCTATGCGCATTATATATTTAAAAACCACTTGAATGGTTAAATTATTTATTCCTTGACTATATGCTTAGTTTGTTTAACTAAACACATAGTCGGGGGCTAAACCTAATTAGGTGTATCTAGTCGATGCACCTAGGTATATATTCTTTATTATTCTTAAAATTTTCAGTCCTTCACAGCCTCATGATTTGGTCGAAACACTCAAGAGACTATGGCGAAGATGATTGATGTACTCGACTTTTGGTGAGTTAGCTCGGGAGAAGATTATCTTTTCGACTATAAAGTTCTCAGGGGCTACTATGGAGAATATGGGTACCAGGTACCCACACGGCCTCCATATTTGACTAGAGATAGGAGGTGAGCTGGATCCATGTATTATGTAATAGAGTAGGACTCAGTTGCCACGTTGCCTTATATCTTAAGGGAGGGTATAGAGCCCCGACCAGGTACTACCATGTAATAAATTAGGAAACTGATACCGTGTCCGGTTAGGTTTCTCCTTTGTAACCTCGCTCCCTAACCTATATAAGGTGAAGCCCCCTCCAAGGGCACGAGCATAGATAACCTCAATTAAACCATCAGATCAATATACACCCGACGGATACAATCCCCAAACAGGAGTAGGGTATTACCTCTCATCGAGAGAGCCTGAACCTGTCTAAATTTTTATCTTCCACATTCTTCCACTTTTAGGTCTCGTGCGCTACCCTCTTTTATCATTACCGATTTCCAGATTCGACATCCCCAATATTTCAAGCAAAAGAAAACTAATAATCTCTTCTTCTAGGAGGAAAAATTATGACCAAGAACTGCAAAACTTGAGCAGACAAAAGCAGAAAAACTATTCGAGAACTAGAGGCCAACAAAAAAGAAGATTCGGTATGGATGTTCAAGCTGCAAAGGCATGTGAGATGATCGCGCCTAGTAGCCACATATCAGCTGCATGCAAGCAGCAAGAATAACAGAACAAATAAGACTTGCAAAGCACAACAAGAGTCTTCTCATGTCAGCTAATCCGTCGAAGAGCAGCGCTATAGCCAGCAAGAGGAGTCTTGGATCATGATTTGGAGGTCGAGAGATTGATAGCCATTGGCTCCGGAGGCTGTGGGATCGAAGGCGGGCGGAGATGGACGGCGGGCGGAGATGGACGGTGCTGGAGCCGAGTGTGGGGAGGAGGCCGATAGCGAGAAAGGAGATAGCGATGAGGATGAGGCCTCGGCGGCGGCGGGTGGCACGGTGCTGGGGTCGGAGGCGGAGATCCGAGAGGCGAACTCGCCGGAAGGTGGGCCGATGCGGGGGAGCGGTGAGAGAGGGCGGAGCTTTGGCGATCCTGGACAGAGCTGTGAGATCGTCGAGGGCGGCTGAGGCGGCAAGTTTAGTGGAGGCGGCAGGCGCGAGTGCGTCGGAGGCGGCGGACGAGGCGAGGGAGTCGGAGACGGCGAGGGCGGGAGCCGCGAGGCGGGGCCACGGGGTTCTCTCCGTGTTGGTACCAGAATGAGAATGAGAGAGGAGAGAGGGCATCTACGGCTATAATGTGAAAAGGATGAAAATACCCCTCCGCAAATAATTTTCATGGACATAAGTACCCCTCCACGATTCTACTACCATTAAGTGTGGTGGTAGTGGAAATAGATCTGAACCCTTCGATCAAATAAAATCAATAGTTCGGATTTTTTCTACTACCAGTACAGAGCACCGGGGTGGGACTCTATAATGGTAGTAGAAACATTGAGGGGTATTTTTGTCTAGGGAAAAGAATGTGCGAATGGGTATAATTGTTTTTTAGATAATGGAATAGAAAACGGAGGGGTATAATCGTAATTGTCAAAGTGTCAAAGTATTTTTGCCGCTTCCCAAATCACTTCCCCGCCCCCATCGCCCGTCCCCCTCACTAGCCGCCTCTATCGCCTCCCCCCCTCGCCCTCGCCATCTGCGCTGCCTCCACCGCCCTCATCAACTCCGCCAACTCAGCAGTCCTTGCCGCCATCATGAACTGTTCCTTCCCAGAGTTTAATAGTGCTTGCACGAGAGCTTAACAGCGTTGGATTGCTAGAATAATCAAGTTCACGTTTGTTCCTGTGTCGATCTGAATCTCCCACACTCTGAAAGTCTGAATATCCCCTTCATCTATGCACCTACTACCTACCTGTGGTAAGGCACAGCATCATTGTTGCTGCAACGGAGAGCTGAGTTCGTGAATAAATTAAGAGCTCATCAGTGATGATAGGTCGTCTATCGACCATCGCACTCCTTGAATTCTGAGTCCAGGAGCAGTACTGCGTTAGCTTCTTCCTTTTTTTTTTTTTGAATGCACGGAGACAGTGATAACTACTAATTTTAATTCACCAGTCTGAATCCTGCACGGAGTGAGAATTTACATCTCCGACTGAAACAAAGTATACCAAGCAACAACTCATTCACTCTCATATCAGGTTGACAGATATACCCATTACAGCTGAATAATAATAGACATTGTGATGATATGATGCATGAAGGAGCTAAGTTGGTCATTAAACTGAAGTTGTACTGAAATGTGAAAAAATATATATTGTTGGGATACGCGCAGGCTACGATAGCATAAAACAAAATTTTTCTACCGCGTAAACCAGGAACCATGCAAGCATGAGATCATAGATCGTTACCACTCGACGCGCTGTGCAGCGGAAGTATGCGCTAAGGAGCCGAAGGAATCCTCGCGATGTAGCGCGCGCCGATGTAGAGGAAGTAGTCTATCGCAGCGGCTTGACCTTCTCCTCCTCGTGCGTTCTCCTCGCCGTGCTCCCACGCCGATCAGCACCGCAAGACATCGGCGCCTCTACTGGTATCCACACGTCTAGGGAAGGAACACCACGCGCAGATGTGCTAGCACTCGCGCGCGGCTAGGGTTTGCTCGTGGAGGGAAGTGGCGGCTAGGGTTTCACGTGGTGTGATCTGTTGATCCCGCCAGCCACACCCCCTCACGTGTATATATATAGGAACCACGTCCGGGCCTCCAAGGCCCATAGGAGTCCTACTCAGATCCCTATCCGAATTGAGTGCATATTGGATCTCCATCCAATCTCTTTATTCTGACCCCTTAAGCGTGCGACCCTGTAGGTTCATGCACACTCGGGTGCAACCTGAAAACTTCTTTTCGGTCCACGTGTCAACAGTGGCCCCTAGCAGAACATATTGACCCACCGAGCATACATAAAGATCATATCGGCTGAACCTTTAGTGTTTACATGTATGAATCCCTTTGCCTCACGATATCGATTAAGCTCAAGGCTAGATATGTGCCATCCTCTAATAGCTCAATCATTCACTCGATCTTGTGATAGATTATATAACCTGCGATTGACTCCTCAATCACTTTTGGCATGGCCATGCACTTCCATAATCTATAACATCGAAGGGCCCAGAGATATCTCTCCATAGGAGGGACAAATCCCATCTTGATTATTCATATCCCACTACATGTTTCATAACACACCCGAAGACTATTTTTATAACTATCCAGTTACGGAATAGCGTTTAGCAGTCCCTAAGTAAGTCACTACACATGTTGGAAACCATGATAATCTCAGGTCTAAGAATTCTATACCAACACTAATCGAGACCACTGATGGCACTATACAAATAGTTCTTGCAGTGTCTCATGTCGGGTCTATCCAACAACATGTTCCCCAACGTGTGTCCACATTATCAATTTAGTATCTCCATACCATGATCCATGAGACATGATCATCAATCAATACATGTGCTGATCATTTAACCATATTTGTTCCACATATGATATTTGATCAGGGATCCTTAAGAAATAGCAACATATAACATAAAGAGTCTTATAAATGAATCACATATTCATTAGCCAATAATGAGTTATTTATTTCAAGGAACAATATCAGATAAATATGTAAACATAGTATGTGATACAATCATCTCTATGATTGCCTCTAGGACATATCACTGACATATATGCCAAATGCAAGGTAATTAATCATGCATGGAGCACAAAGCTATTACAAAAAGATAAGCTGAAAAATGCTAAGTGCTAACCAATGTTGAGAAGCCACTTCAGTAATCTTTCCAAAAAGAAAGAAAGAAAGAAAGAAATTAAAGAAAAACTCAGTTCAGCTTGTATTTATCTTTCTTTTACAACCATGAGTCCATGATCGATTAATTTATTAGTAGTATTTAAATCACTGCAACTGATCAGATCTTTTTGGCTGGAAATAAAGGAGCAAAGGGCATATGACTTTGTAACTTTCTCTTAAACTTGTCAACACGAGGAGCTCGACAACTCGAATTTGGAGACCTTTCGGTGTTTGCTGCCCAGCAGCGACGCCCTGGGCGCGAAGTTGAAGCCGGAGCTGGCCTTGTCAAGCACGGATTGTGTTGTGATTCAAATTTATTTACACACATATAAAGACCAACTTCAGACGGAGCGAAGCGGAGACCTGTCACCGGAGGCTTGGGCTCTATGGATCATCATCCTTTCGGGTTTCATCTTTATATACTTCTTGTAAGTCGCCGTTCGGCGTTCTGTAACCTCATCCGATATAGTGAAGTTTTGTTGGTTGGCGCTCGTGGTTTTTTCTCTCCTGCCTTAGGAGGGTTTTCCACGTTAAATCTCGTGTCTTTTGTGATTGATCTATTGTTCTTCATCGTTTATCTGCCGATCATTTCCTCACAGATTGGAGCACGTGGCGGACCAAGGCTATGGCGACGGCGCGAGACAAGGAAGGCGAGCCAGACCCGGCCGCCCAGTGTGGTGACCTTCGAGCTGACCACCTCCAGCCCGAGCGGCTACAGCGCGTGCTTGACGTCCACGAAGAGGTCGGCGCTTGACCTCCAGCCCCAGCCGGAGTCGCGCTCTCCACTGCCATTCAGTTTCGATGGATGAGGAAGCGGCGAGTCTGCTTTACGATGGAGAGGAAGCAAGCGACGCTGACCATGGGACCCACAAATGTCAAATTTACCCTAATCAATCTTACTGTTTTACTAATGTACCCTTAAAATGAACAGTTCAGATTAGTTCTATTGGCAGTATAAAACCAGTAGAGAGCACCGGAGCTTCGACCTAGAAGAAAAATCCAGAGATCTCCTATCTTATGCTGCACCACATTCGCCTGCCCTTTCCATTTTCTCATCCAGCCATCTGAAAGACCTTGGTGTCGTTGATGGCACGGTTCGCCATTCGCAGTCTCGCGGATGGCAGCACGGTGTTGCGAACAAGTCCAAGAACGAAGCGGAATATCGCGAAGAAGTCAACTGTAGTAACATGGTGTTGGGAGAATGTGTGAGAAGATCAAACGAGGAGGTAGGCGGTGCGTGGTTGGTACTCCCAGATTCACCGATACTGATCCTACCCCTCTTAAATCAATGACCAGATATGATTGGTACCTCATGGTACCTTCTAAAGAGTGGTAAAATATCTCCTAAGGAAAACTTTGGAATACAACTCACAACCATCTGGATTGCCATGAAAATGATGAAACTGATATAAGAAAAAAAGAGAAGTAATATATCAAGTCTTAAAAAACAAAAGTCCATCAGAAGCAAGCCGGTATAGCTACCCATAAATCCATAATCGTCATTGAAGTTCTTTGCTGTTGTTCTCCAATATTTCCTCTACCAGTGACCCAGCTTTTGTGCTTGTTACCTTATTGGTAGACCATGGTAAGAAATTGAGACTTGCAACTAAATAACCTATGAACATATTTTTTTTCTTACTTGTTCACATACATACCTCGGACTTTAGTAAAATCGGTGCTTGCTCTGTTTGGTCAGCTCTGTTTTTGTTCCTCGCGCTATCTGCCCCGTGTAATTTGTTTTCTGTTCATTTTTCTAGAGAAAACCTTGATCCTACTGTCGGTTAGTAGCTGCTAATTAGTACTGTTGGACCAGTCCATGTAACCGTTGATCCATTATGAATAGCGTAGATGACAGATCAGTGCAACCCTTCCGTCGGTCTCCGAAGGCAGACGATACGGGTTTCCTGGGTTTTATTATATTAAAGTTTTAAACAGTGTTACTTTACCTTTAGAGTTACGTGTATCAGTTAGATCATCTAATTACTCATTTTTGGAGTCTTAACTTATCATTTGTATTTAATTCTTATTTGTAATTCAGATTTTTTTATGTTATTTTTACTGGTTTCTTCAATTTGCACCGGTAAGGTTGATCTGCACCGGTAAGATCAACGATCCGCGGAGAGATATATCAATTGCTAAGGTGCAACACAATAACGTTTTGTACGGTTATAGTTAGATCGTTAATATTTCTTCTCCTAAATCGTAGTTATCATCAACTCACTGAAAAAGATCGGACCAACTAGAACCAACTAGAACCATACCCACGATCTAGTTGAACTTAAGGTTTATCAAGTTCCCATACACACGATCGAAGAAAATAATAAAAATGGGATAGTGTACTTAAATGCACGGGACCGCAGTTCGATCTTGTCAAAGCATATGTCGGGCATGTTTAGATCTCTATCCTATCAATTTATTGATAGTGCTAAAATCTAAGAAAATTTTGACACTATCAATTGAGGTAGAGTTATCTAGCTTATGTTAGGATTGAAACTAATATGAAGTCAAATTTGATATTGTAGCGAAGAAACTTCTAGGATCTAGCCAAATTAAACATAGACGCTACCAATTAGTTGGCCTTAATCCAAACTAGCACATTTACTGTTTAGATTATTAAAAAGAAGACACATTTTGCTATCAATTCAAAATGACCCGTCGTCAAAGCAGAGCCTTAGCAGTGATCGACGACGCTCGATAGATTGACGTGAGTGGCCCCTCATCAGTGATCACTGACGCCGGTGAGATGCGCCGAGTACGTTCAACCAAGAAGAGAAATCCAGTGCAGACTATACTGGATTTCTTTGGCGGATCCATGCAATGCGCGGATCAGCTCCGAATTACATCACCGTTGAGTGAGGCTTGTGAGACGACTCTGGGCTCCAGCCCGTGCTGTCGGGGTCACCTGGCCTGGGTATATATAACAAGCTGTGCGGAGCAGGACTGAGCTATTCGTTAAATACAAGGTAATAAATTGCAATATAGAAGCTCATAATGCACATACACTTTATTTTTTTATAGCACACACGTATATCCTACCTCTATGGTATCTTCGAAAAATTGAACTGCTATATCTTGCGATTAGTAAAGTCATCACCGGAATCTTGTTATCAACCTATCACTAAGAAAAATTAATCGTAAATACGAGACTCATATCAAACGCGCTAGGACTTGAACCTGAAAAGATTGATTTCACCGTAAGAAACTGGTTAACTTACCTAGTTGTTCACTTCGTGGGGTCGGCTATTTGGCGCAGTTACATTTTGAATTTAACTCAAAATTTAAAATTTTCAACTCACCTTTTAAAACTATATTTTTGTTATTGAATCTATACAAAAGTTTCTTCAATAAACTAGAAAAACAATTATTTTGGGGGGTTCAATCTTTTGGTGAAAATATTGTATAAATTTCATCAAATTTGATTTAAAATTTGTTTCAAAGTTTTGATTTTAAATTTATGGTCAACTAATTTAATCCCCTTTGATTTTTACAAATGAATCTTGTTTGCATGTTTTTATTCTTTTTAGGCTAGCAGAGATAAGTATGAGAAAAGAGCAATATTGTCATTTCGAAAGAAAATGGAATGAACCAACAGAATATATAGAAGATCCAAATGGAAACTCAAGGACAGGTAAAGAATTGGTACATAAAACATTTTCTACTATAATTAATGGTATGGAACAGAGGAGCAAAGAAATAAAAAATATTTGTAGAAAAAATGGTTAAATGGAACGGGGCAGAAATTAAATAAAAAACAAAGTAAATTTTAAAAATTGATTAAACTATCGTAATACTACAGATTCTAGGTTTAAGGTGTTATATCACAAAACAATAACATAGTTTGTAAACTTTACTAAAAAGAATATATTTGCATGATGTTTCAGTGGTACGGAACGGTGGAGCATCGAAACAAAAAGGTATTTGGATAAAATTGCAAGGAACTGGGCAACGTGTAATAAATAAAATTGCAAGGAACTAGGAAGCAAAGTGCAAAATTAAAATAAAATATGGTCCCGGCGGGGCTCGAACCCGCGACCTTCGGCTCATAAGACCAACGCTCTAACCAACTGAGCTACGGGACCTAAGTGGCATAAGTTGACCCTTATAATTTTCATAAAGATATGTAAATATGACCAAACTGAAAATTGCTGTCCGTAGGTCTATCATAGTTCTTTCTTTTCATACAGTTATACCGTAGGTCTATCATTGCTCTTTTTTCTTATACAGTTTTTTCATCCTTATACATTTTTTATTTTCACGTATTTTTTTTTGCCTTCTATACTAAATGAAATTGGCACACTATAACGTTTTATTTAAAAAGTTAGAAGGTTTTTTTCAAATTTTACTACAGTATATCATGAATTTATGGTTTTCACTATAGAACACCACACGAAATCACTTTGAGATAACACACTTTGTGATTATGGTTATTTATCAAGAGATACTGTACCCAATAAATTAGTGTATTCGATGCTGACTATGTGTGAGGGAGACCATCAAATTGCTCTGCGTGTTTTGCTTAGACTGATTGCATGTGGCTCTTGTTCTCTTCCTCCTCATCCTCTTCATTTCTCCTCTCTTTTCTCTCTTCTCCGGACAAAACAAACAAACAACATTATTGAATCTCGAGTAAACATATTACACATAATTGATGAGTTGATAAAATCACATACAATTGATGGATTTGGTGTAGAAAATTACGTTAAAAAGGGAAAAAAGCAACAGAAGAGCAGCGATGAGGGAGGCACCGTCCATGACCACCGGTTGCGAGCGGATGCGACTGTGGTGGCGACGAGCGGGAGCAACCGAGATCGGGCGTCGGGGACGGCCAGTGCGAGCAGCTCACTTCGGATCGAGCGTTGGGATGGCCGTCGTGACTCGCCGGCGTTGGGTCAGGCGCGACCTGAGTCGATCCGACGACGGTGTCGTGCGGGACCAGTCGAGCCGGTGGTGTCGACGGGCGAGGTGAGTGGATTGGGGCGATGGTGACTTGGGGGAGGACCGTCCGGCAGAGAGACGTATGATTTCGTCCCCGCTCCTCCGCCACGGGTCTTTTCCTAACACTGTTCCACCTCCATCATCGCGGCACGCTCCGCCCGCTACTCGCGCTTCACACGCCTCGCCGGATAGGAGAGAAAAGAGAAAGGAGGGATAGAGGAAGAGAAGACGAGGACTAAAACGAAAAACTTTATTTGGAGGTAGACGTCTTTTTATTCTACACGCATGAGCAATTTGGTCATATTGTGTAAAAAAGTCTCACTTCACCCGCATGAAAACACTAATTTAATGTGTGCAGTATTTTTCAGCAAATAATCATATTTACTACTTAAAAATAATCGTAGTGAAACCAATCTTAATAGACACATGTACTATGGACCGTACCATCACGAGATCCAGCATTCTTGATCGATCCCTTCGTGCTCCTATTCCTCCGCCCGCACCCCCTGATCGCGCTCCCCCCTTTGCCCACATCCCCTCCCGTGCCAACCGTTCCTTCACCACCAGTGGCCACCGCTCCCTTTGCCGCCTGGTCTCCCGCTCCCCCCACCACTTCCCCGCCGCCACCGCCTCTATCCAACCACTGCACGTCGTTGCCGCAGGAGCAGGGAGGTCTCCGCGCTGTGGACTCCGGGGACGCTGCGACCTTCTTCCTCTCCCGCGCGGTCCTTCTCGTCGCCGCCAATTCGTCGCCTCCATTTGCGATCTGCACCATATAGGGCGCCGCCATCTCCACCGGTCACGCTCGTCGTTACTGTTGTGATGCACATCTGTCTCTCTAAAGGTACAGATCCCCTCCTGGCTCCTGCCCCACCCCTCCAACTCCTCTCTCTCTACCCACCCCTAATCAGTCACCCTGCTGCCCACAGTCGCTCGGCCACCTCCCTTATGCTGCCTCCCTTCACAAATGTGATGCCCTTTCATGGCCTTTCTTGCCTTGCTAAAGAAAGTAAGACTGTCCATTTTGAACTAAATAGTATCAAAGTATTCTTAATTTTTTTTGACTTTACCAAATAGTGAAAGAGTATACCAGCATGGCTTGATATGCACAAATTAAAGATGACACCTGAAGCTGGACCAGCCACCTGCTGATCACATGCCCCTCCCTCTGTTTCTGTATTTCTTTTGCAGCTTCTCATCCTTATATTTCTTTTTTCATTTGCTCACATGGTCAACTATTATAATCCTCCAAAGAACTTTAGCTCCATCCAAATCAGCTTGACCATTCCACAAAGACAAAAATGATCAGCACTTCAATTCTCCAAAAAAAATCATGGATAAAAGCCGCTTTGTTAAAGAAAATAATGAGACAAAAATATCTATTTAAATTTTCTATAAATTATGCCTGGAAGGCTACAACCCATTTTTATAATTGGAAACTCATGCAAATATTTATTGGACAGGGGGAGCAGACCTTGTATTTTTTTTCTGGACATCACATCAAACAATTAATCCGCAGGAAAAGCAATTTTGTTTTATGCACCATACAACTACAGTGGACAGGTATAATACTATTATCAACGGTATATAAAAACATTTGTAAGAGATAACTCTGACACCAGTTAGAGATAAAAACAGATAAGTGGGATCAAGTATACATTATCATTAATTAACTAATCCTTAACTCATAAAAAGAGATAAGGCTTTATATAAAGAGAATGCATTTTGCTAGAATTCAGTACTGCACACATCAGTTACTGTGAAACTATAATTTCCACGTTGACTTGCAAACTCAATAAAGCAAAATATGTGTTTTCACACTTGCAAATGCAGTGTGTTCTTCTCTTGATCAATCAGCATTAAACTAAGCGTTCATATTTATCCAAAATTTATCAAAAATTACCTTACTTTATCCACCACGCACTACTAGAAAACTTATTTTCGGCGTCGCAGGGGTTATATTTTCGCAGGCGGTTGCGGTATTCAGAGCAAAAATCCCGCCGGCGAAGACGATACCCGGGGTCGAGGGGCGGTCCGCCTGCGAAGATAGATCTTTGCAGGCGGGCCATATAAGCGTCGCCTGCGAAGATCTATCTTCGAAGGCGGCAGGAGACGTGCGCCTGCGAAGATCGATCTTCGCAGGCGACGCTTATATGACCCGCCTGCAAAGATGCACCTACATAATCTTCTTCCTCCCCAAGCCCTGTTCATTCTCCCCGAAGTTTCTCTCTCCTAAAGTGACATAAATATAGGGGGGGAGGTTTTGAACTTCAAATCTTCGGGGGATTTTTCTACGGTGCTTAGATCTACTCATTTCCACACTAGGTATGCAATTTTTTAAGCTTTTAGACCTTAATTTGTGATGGATTTATGCATGCAAAATTGTGAAGGAAAGCTCAATGTTTGGTAATTTATTTTCTTTTGATATGTTGATGTTAGATGCATTGTGTAATACTTGATGCCTCTTGTTGTAGTGGTTCAATGTGGTAACATAAATTCTTAATTTTTTTATTTTGCTATCACATCCACCTCCTAGTTCTAGATCTAGATCTAGATGTTGTCATACATATATGAGAGAGAATAAAATTTTTAATGCCTATTTA
The DNA here is from genome assembly GCA_000573905.2 of Oryza punctata. Lineage (NCBI taxonomy): Eukaryota > Viridiplantae > Streptophyta > Magnoliopsida > Poales > Poaceae > Oryza > Oryza punctata. The sequence continues at coordinate 9,779,824 of CM002499.2, read as the reverse complement.
TTTGGTGCAATCAAAAAATAATTACATTAGTTTGTAATATGTCGATGATATGACTTTGTTGGATTTTCATAATATACTAATTTGGCATGTTTGTGTAAAAAAATGAAATAAAATTTATGGAAATTAATTTACAATTAACCTTCAGTTAGTTTTTTCAATAAACCCTGCAAATTTGGTATTAATAGTGCAAATATTTTATGTTCATTTTTCTAGAGATATGGAAAGTCGGGAATGGATGTATCATTGGCCGAGGTTTTTGTCTCCATATAGAGATGAAGTGTCTAAATTTATTGGTTTTGCGAAGGCACACGCTGAGAAGAATAATATGAGGAAGATAATTTGTCCATGTGCTGACTGTAAGAATGAAATAGGCTGGGAAGATGCTTATAAAGTGAAGGAGCACTTAGTAACTCGTGGATTTATGGACAAGTACAAAATATGGACACGTCATGGCGAAGAACAAGTGGATGGGCCTGAAAATGTGGTTCCGACACGATTTTAAGACATGGTGCACGACGATGGTTCTGTTGAGGATAGAATCGATCTAGAGGAAATGTTACGTCATGCAGAACCCGATGTGCTGATGGGGTCGGCTAGAGGTTTAAATAACTCTGAAGCTTTACAGAAGGCAGCTAAGGAAGTTCTGTACGATAAGTCGAAGGGCTGTGACAGTGAGTTCACAACACTACGGTCAGTTCTTGAACTTATGAGGTTAAAGGCGAGACATGGATGGTCTGATACCAGTTTCGATAGTCTTTTAGAACTTCTGCACAAAATGCTCCCGAGGCCTAACTCACTACCATCCAGCACATATCAAGCGAGGAAACTCATATGCCCCCTTTCACTTGGTGTGGAAAAGATTCATGCGTGCGTTAATCACTGCATACTGTACAGGAAAGAGTACGCTTCTTTAGATGAATGTCCAACATGTGTTGCTAGCCGGTACAAATCGAACAGCAATACTGGCCTAGAACCGTCTGACAGAACTGAGGGAACTCAGAGAAAAATCCCGCAGCTTGTGGTGTGGTACCTTCCCGTCAAAGACCGCATTAAACGGATATACTCAAATCCGCGAGATGCGGAACTAATGCGATGGCATGAAGAAGGGCGCAAGAAGGATGGGATGATTCGACACCCGGCAGATGCTCGTCAGTGGATAAACTTTGATGCTCAGTACAGATAGTTTGCTAAAGACCCACGGAACATTAGGTTTGCCCTGAGTACTGATGGAGTTAATCCTTTCGGAGACATGAGCAGCTCACACAGTACTTGGCCAGTGCTTCTGACTATGTACAATCTTCCTACCTGGCTTTGTCAAAAACGAAAATACGTGCTACTCTGTATCCTCATACAGGGACCCCGTCAGCCTGGTATTGATATTGACGTGTTTCTTGAACCATTGTTGGAAGATATGGCAGATTTATGGAAAGAGGGATTGAAAGTGTGGGACGAGTACTTAATAGAATACTTCACAGTGAAGGTCATCATATTCATGACCATTAACGATTATCCAGCAATGTTTTCAGTTTCATGTCAAATTAAAGGTAAAACAGGATGTGTGATATGCCTGAATGGAACGTACTATAGGTATCTCCCGAGTTCCAACAAGCTTGTGTACATGCGGCACCGGCGGTTCCTACGCACAAATCACAGGTACCGCAAAATGAAGGCTGAGTTCGATGGCACTGAAGAGTTTGATCCTCCACCAAAACCTACATCGGGGGTAAAAGTGTGTGCAATGACAGAGAAAATTATTTGCGAATTTGGAAAAGTGACTAAGAAACAATCAAAGGGGACAAAGCGCAAGAAACCCGAGAAGAGTAAGAAACCAGAGTATAGTAAGAAGCAAGACAATATCTCGAAGCCAGATGATAAACTCCCTCCCCCATTCAAGAAGCATTCCATATTCTTTAAGTACCTCCCGTACTGGAAAGACCTGTAGGTTCGGCATGCCATAGACGTAATGCATTTAGAGAAGAATGTGTTTGACAACATAGTTGGAACATTGTTGGACATGCCGAAGAAGACTAAAGATGGTCTGCAATCACGGATGGACCTAGTCGAGATGGGAATCAGGGAAGAGTTACACCCTCAAGAAGGAGAGAAGAATGTCAAAGTATATCTTCCACCAGCCTGTTTCACACTGACACCTGAGGAGAAGAAGTCCTTTTGCAAATCAATCCGCGATGTCAGAGTGCCCATAGGTTTCTCATCAAACATCAGTCGACTAGTTTCCATGAAAGATTTGTCGGTATCTGGTTATAATTCACACGACTGTCATGTCTTGCTCACCGTGTTTCTTGCAATTGCAATAAGGGCCATAAAACCGGAGCATTTAAAGGTTGCCATCGCAAGATTGTGCTACTTTTTCAACGCAGTGTCACAAAAGGTCATTAGTCTCGAAGAGTTAGGAAATCTCTGTACATTCGCACATGAGACACAGTGCCAGCTTGAGATGTGTTTCCCCCCGTCATTTTTTGATATGATGGAGCATCTCATTGTTCACATAGTGCCACAGATGGTAGCGCTTGGCCCATTGTACCTCCATCAAATGTGGTCATACGAGCGTTACATGGCGGTTTTGAAGGGTTACGTCCGAAATCGTGCACATCCAGAGGGATCAATGGTTGAGGGGTACAGTACTGAAGAGGTTGTCGAGTGCTGTATCGATTACCTCAAAGATGGATATGCAATTGGAGTACCTGTGCCCCGACACGAGGGTAGATTAAGCGGTAGGGGAACCATAGGAAAGAAGAGATTCGTCACCCATGATCACAAATCATTTCAAGAAGCTCACTTTAGCGTGCTTCATCAGTTTGCTATCGTTGAGCCTTACATCGATCAACATATCGAACTACTACGACCTAACAATAAGGGTCGCCAAACAGAGTGGATAATGAAAGAACACAAGCGTCTCTTTATAGATTGGTTACGAGATCTAGACTTACCTGAGGGACAAACTACTGATGACATAATTATGAAGCGGTTGGCTTGTGGTCCATCAACTACAGTAAATTCTTGGCAGGGATATGACATAAACGGGTACTCGTTTAGTACAATAGCTGGAGATAGTAAGACCTGTACGCAAAACAGCGGTGTCTGTGTGGAGGCAATTGATGAAGCGGGGGAAAAACAATCATACTTCGGGTTTATTAAAGAAATATGGGAAATCGACTATGGGCACACAATGCAATTCCCCATATTTAAGTGCCAGTGGGTAAAATACCCGAACGGGGTCAATGTTGATAAGTTTGGTCTTACTATTGTTGACCTTGCGACTGTGGGTCACAAGGATGACCCTTGGGTACTCGCCAATCGCGTGGCACAAGTGTTTTATGTGAAAGACCCCTCTAATTTGAGGAAAGATATAGTGCTACCAGGAAAACAAAAGATATTGGGAGTGGATGGGGTTGAAGATGTCGAAGATTACAATCAATACGATAGTATGCCACTTTATAATCAGTTTGTACAAAAGATTAAGAATGTCGAGACAGCTACTCAGAAGACCGTGAAGCCTTACATGCGCACGAACGGTGTGGGCAAAAATGTTAAAGGGTAATTCATTAGTTAAGTGTTGGTGGTACGTAAGGGGATATGTGTGCTTGTATTGCAAAAATGAACGGACGGATATTTGTTTGTACTAATTTTTATGTGCAATTACCATTCGTAGGGTTTAATTTACAATTTTTTATATTTTTATAGTTTTTCTAAAAGAGGTTTCAAATTTTAGTAGCATTTTTTTAAGTGCACCTACCATTGTTTGAAATTTTTTTAAATAATTTAAAGTAGTATTAATGTAGCAAACATTTAAGTCAGATTTACATTTGATCCAGTAGAATTACCAATTTTTAAAGTAGTATTAATGTAGAATTACCATTTTTTTATATGTACTGTAGACATTTTCAAATTACAAAAATAAATTTTAAAAAATACTATATAGAGATACTATCTTCGCAGGCGGACGAACCGCGTGCGAAGATTGGTAAGGCGATTAGGGTTTACATCTTCGCAGGCGGGTGGCCCGCCTGCGAAGATAGTGAAATAGATCTTCGCAGGCGGACGGCCCGCTTGTGAAGATCATCTTCGCAGGCGGGCGGCCCGCCTGCGAAGATAGTATCTCTATATAAGGCACCGCCCGCGGCGCCAAAAATTCTAAGTCCAGGCGGGAACCCTAGAATTTTTGGCGCCGACAGGCTGCCAAAATTTTCAGCGCCCCCGCCGCCGTCGTCTGCCTGCGAGACCTAATTCCTCCACCGCGGCGGCCGACCTCCACCGCGCCGCCGCCTTGCATCGCCGGCCGCTCCATCGCCGGCGTCCTCCACCGCGTCGCCGCCTTCCATCAACCGGCCGCGCGCTCGATCACCGGCGTCCTCCACCGCCGCCCTCCACCGCGCCGCCGCCGCTGCCCTCCACCACCGTCATCACCGGCCGCCGCCCTCCACCGCGCGGCCGCGCCCTCCATCGGCGTCCTCACCGGTCGGCCGGTGATTATTCTGGTCTTTTTTTTTCATGTTAATATGTACTATACCATCTATTGGAAATTCCAAGGTTTGAATATGTAATTTGTATTTCCCAAGAGCTGATGTCTGCTATTTTATTATACTTTCTCCGGTCAATTGGCTGCTAAAACACGTAGTAACAATAAAATACATAAGCTAGGCAACATCCAAACTCTCTTATTTGGCCCAGGAAACAAATAATTTTTTTAAATAATAACGGAATAATTATTCCCTTATTGCTTCCGGATTTGGCTGCCCATGTTGCTTGAAAGAAACATGAATGTGTAATTAGTCCCTTATTCCTACGTCCTGTTTTGGAATTATGATAATGAAAGGACCCAGTTGCCCATGTTGCTTCCGGATATAGTTTTGGAATTTTTTCCCCTGACAACTCAAATTTATCTTTGAAATCGAGATATCATGTGGACCAATTAGATGCTAGCATAACAACCAGAATTAGGACTTAGGAATATTGATTGATATGACTAGAGAGAAGACGAGATCAACTAAATGTGTACTTTGTGTACAATGTGTCGACAACATAAACAATAAGGGAATAAGCAAAAACTTAATTAATCACACGCTAATAGATCACGCTGTTTTCCGCAATAATTAGGCGTACTCTTTTGGTTAACTTGGTTAAACTTGAAGAATTTGAAGAATTTGATCTTCATTAGTAGTTATACTACAAAGCAGTTGCATAACGGCACTCCACTGATAGCAACACCATGTTCCTCCCTATAATTTAGTAATTTAGCAAACTATTAAATCATTTTTGCAATTATGTACACAAGTTTTTAATACACATTTTTTCAGTGTATTCATATACATTTTATTTTTTATGTTAGAAGTTTGAAACAATGGCCGATAGTACTAAAGGCACCGAAGAGAAGGGTTTAGGGGCGGAAGAGCCGTCCCTTCCTATTGTCGTTGCTCCGGAACCAACGGTCCCACCGGAAGGTAGTTCCGACAGCGACGTAGGTAACGATGGTTACTCGTCGCCAAGCGATCCTTGTCCAAGCCCTAAGAGGAGGAGAAAGGGCGACGGTGAACAAGGTGACAAGGACTACATTCCCGCTAAAGAAGGAGTGAGTAAACTTAATATGTTACTGTTCAAGATGATAACTACTAGCCCGACCTAATTCGAAACTGTGATATATACCTTAGGAAACGGCGCCACGACGATCGAAACGGCAGCCGAAGAGAAAAGATCCATCGAAAGACGAGGAGGTCCCAGCTAACACAACCGGCTCAAAGCAGAGCGAACGGTCAGCAAAGCCGAAGAGAAGGAAGGGTGAGAGAAGCGTGAATAGAAAGGACGAAGGGTTCCATGTAGTTACGCATGTATCGCCGAAAGGAGAGCCGCTCGCCCCTAAGACCTCACGTGCGAAGTTCAGTTCACAGTGTGGCATAATAGTGAGGGAAAAGATCCCCATCACGGTCAAGGACTGGGATCATGTACCGGCAGTGGATAAGGAAGTCCTTTGGAAAGAATTGAAGAAAATCTTCCAGTTCCCGGAAGGATCGGAGGCAGCAGTGAGGAATTGTGCACTGCAAACAATGGCCAAGTCTTGGCGTGGTTGGAAAACCACATTAAACAAGAAATTTGTGCAGATGGGGCGTACACCTTTTTCGACGTATGCCAACATAACACCGAGGCAGTGGGAAGACTTTCTGAGATTGAAGAACTCCCCAGAAGAAATTGAAAGGAGCAAAAAGTATTCAGAGTTGGCCCAAAAGAACAAATTTCCTCATCGCTTAGGCTCCGCGGGATACGCACCCAAGGTGGAGCAGTGGACAAAAGAGGAGGAGGAAATGAGGAAGGTGGGGCTTCCGGTACCTATGGAGGAATGGACACAGAGATCAAGGAACTGGGTAAGAGCTAGAACTCCGAAGATCACGGAAGAAGGTAAAGTATCATTCGAAGATCCGGATCTACAGGGCGTTGCCGATAAAATAGAGAATTTATCCAGTTCACAGAAGAAAGGATTGTTCAAGCCTAAGAGGGAACAAGATGTGCTAAGTACGGCGCTGGGTACTCCTGAGCATGGGGGTAGGGTTCGAGGTGTGTCGTCAAATCTGAGTTGGAAGGAAGGGTTTAAACAAGACCCCCACAAGAAGCGTGAAGCGTACAAGGATAAACTTAGAGACGAAGGGGCTGCGGATTTTGAATGGCAAATGATGGATTTCTGCGTCAAGCACATGCTTTTGCCTCCCCCCGAAACCAAAGAACCTAAGCCAGATTACCCATTCGATGACCTAAAGGAGAATACACCCTGCAGATTGCACGTTCCCTTTGGACGCTCCGGGAAAACTCTTGAGGCCGCTACAGCCATTGCTATCCCTGGGAGAACATATAATGAAGAGTTCATACCCGATGCGTATGCCAAAGTGCAGCCGCAAGTCGTCGAGATAAGATGGACGTCAACTATATCGGTGTTTGGTGCATGTGAGTTTGAGTTTTAATTAATTACATGAAAAATATGTGCAATACAAATCCATGTGATTGTTACTAATAAACTTCTTCTGTAGGATGCAATACATGGATGCTAAAAAGAAAAAAGAACCTATCGGCTTCTTGGATCCAATTCGGATCTGTCAAACACAACATACCGTGAGGATGGCACCAGGGTCGGACCAGCTGAAGGGCAAGACTCCAAAACAGATAGCTGAATACAAGAAGGGCTTGCACAAGGAGAAATTGATTACTGTCGCACAGTACATCGGACGAGCCTTCTTGCACTTTCAAGATAAGAGAGTCGTCATGGCCGCTTACAATTTTAAGTAAGTCCGGTACATTTAACTTCTACACATATGTCTTATTTAGCTGGTACTAACTAACTATACTGTTGTTAATATGTAGCGATCATTATATCTGTTTACTCATCCACCCTAAAGACGGCACCGTGGTAGTCTTGGACCCTCTCGATTACAGACACCACCAATACAAAGAATTTCTAACAATCTTACAGTAGTAAGTGTTTATGACTCTTTCATTTTTATATGAATGTATTATAAATAAATATCCTCCTTAATGTGAAACGGTCCGACATCCATACAGTGCGTACCAATACTATAAGTTCAAGGGTGGAGAACAGACCCGAACAAGGGAGAAGCTACTAGTACGTACCTATTGGCTGGTAATACTCCACTCACTTAATGTATTTCAATTGTTTCACTAATTGAAATATTTAACTATTTTTCCCTATGATATGTCCTGAAGTGTCACAAGCAACCTAGAGGAAGTATCCTTTGCGGGTATTACGCGTGCGAATTTCTAAGGGTTAATGGGAGGTATAGGACTAACGTGGAGGATGTAAGTCTCTATACTATGTACTAGCCAGCTTCACATATTTATGGTACTAATATATTGGTTATCTTCAATGCATGCAGTTGCCAAGATTAGAACATCGAACAAGCTTTGACGATACAGGCATCACAAACGTGCAGCGTGATCTGTGTCATTTCATCCACCATGAGTGCTATCATGTGAAAGGAGAATTCTTCGACCCAAAGGGTGTCCTTGCAACAAGTGACGAGTTCAAGAATCTCCGGGAGTGGAACACTGCTATGCCATAATGTAACTACATAGCGTATTTCAAGTCACAATATCAAAAAATATTGTAATATATATATTTTGGTAACACTTTTGAGTTATGCAATATATGTAAAATTCTCAGTACCAAATGCTTGATAATCATCCAATATATGTACATAATAATCAACCTGCAAAAATTTCTACTAACGGGTAAATTATTATTAAATTTACGGGCAAATTATTATTAAATTCCGAAAATCGAGACCTATCTTCGCAGGCGGCGTATTTATATTTTCGCAGGCGAAGCTGACTAGTCAACGTCCGCCTGCGAAAATTATCTTCGCAGGCGCACGGCTCCCCCGCCTGCGAAGATCGGTGATCTTCACAGTCGTTTGCTTACAGGCGGACGGTCTCCCCGCCTACGAAGATCGTTTTTACCCGCTTGCGATAATGCTGATAATGCTTTTCCTATTAGTGACATCCATCAATCCTAAATTCCCCCTTGAATACAACCTGCAAGATTGGACCGATCATACCAATCTCCTCTCGCTGATCTAACGGAAAAATGTTTTTTTTTTATGCACATAAAAGATCCAAGAATTGCTAATGGCTGCAATGTGTTGCACAGGAAATTATGTTTGCATGATCGTAGTCTTCAATATTCAGGATATATAAGAGATGATGTGATCTCAATTTAATTTCAACAATACACTCTCATTATTTCATCCCTGCGACAGTAATGCATGAATCCAAAAGCTTCTGAAACTTTTAACCCTATACAACGATTTTCTCTAAGAAACAGGAATTAATACTTGTACCAAGTGAGCTGATGTCATGGTTGTGTCGTCATGGTATCACAATCCTCTGAAATCAATGACACACATAAAAAGCATTGATCTTTATAGTTTTTCCTGGAATAACCATGGTTTGAAGTCATGATATCCCAATGCTCTGAAATCAATGACACACACAAAAAAATATTGATCTTTATGGTTTTTCCTGAAATAACCATGGTTTGGCTTCAAGGTCACAGCAGAAAATTTGTTTTTAGAGAAAAAACCAAATTTGATGTATGTGCTAAATTCTATGTGTACACTCTTTTATCAAGGGAGTAGTTCGTATTATTGTTGCCTATAATGATCCAAATAATTGGATCGGTACGTATAAGAACAAATATATTTACGAATTGGCTGATTTCTAGATAGGTTTGCTTATTACTTTGCATATTTGACAAGTATACCTGTAATGTGGTACTTGTGCCAAAAAATGCGTTTATTGGTGCTGACATGTTGATAAAGATTTCATATCCTATAGATGAATGTATCGTGTGCTAGGTCGAAGTTATCTTATTCACTGTTTACATTTGACTTTCGTATCCAAGATGAGAAGCGCCTGAGGGTGAGATTATTCAGCTTGTCCCATAACACCCTCGATTTTTTTATATTTTTTCTATCTAATTCTAAATACTTTTAAGGACAGATTGCTACTGGTTGCACTTGCAATGCCTTGGGTTAGCTTTATTTCCGGTGATGTTCTGCATATTTTGCGCTGCAGTAGAGATCATTTGGTTGGTGCACATACATATATTAAATAAATATTAAATGCTCTCTATTTTGTATCTGTAGGGGGAGTAAGTCGTTTTTCATATGCTTCAGTACACATACACATGTTAATACCTAGGATCATTGCTCAAGAAATAATTTGCTCTTTTTGAAAACAAAAGGGTTAGCATTCTAATTCTTTCCATTTTTCTTTATTTTGACTGCATGATTAAACCAACCATCCTTTCTGTTTTCTATATGATGTATTTCCCCTTGTGTAAACATTTTATAGATTGTTCACCAGCAGGCAATTCAAGGAGCAAAGGATGGGGATGGGGTATGCTCGGAAGATCTTTGCCAGTTTTTGTTTTGACTTTTGAAGGCATGTACATATGTGAAGATAAGAACTTCCAGGGGAGCTTCAAAAACCAAGGAGAATAGTTAAGGCAGTCCTTGATTTCTTTTGGACTGCAAATTCCTTGATCAGAAAATCAATGTGGTGAACTTTACACAAAGATTAGCTTGACATGATAGACTGTGTTTCACCTTTTTATCCAGCTTTTTATTTGTCAGATAGCTTTATTGTTTGGGTGAAAATAAAACTAAAGCAATGATCGTAGGTATTTAATGTAGCCCATTTTTATTTTGATTTTTTTGCATGATTTTCTTTGTCTACATCTCAGGTTACACTACATATTTATTTATTATCCGGTATTTAGGCTATTTTTATGGCCATTTGTCAACAATATTTCTCTGCATTTTTTGTCATGGGATGAAAATGTCAACAAGATTATTCAGCCAATAATATATGAAAAAATTCTAATTATATTTTTATATACAATTCACATATGCCTAACTACCCAATGTATGTAATAATTATTTAGTTCTTTGGTTGCCAAACTACTCACAAATAAATGTTAGAAAACACAATTATGGTTATGTGTCTGGATAAGTACCATTATACTTAAATTACAAGGTATTATCTTTTATGGTTCCTTAAGCTTAATTTGCTTATTTATTGTTGTTAAATTTGAATTGCACGCGTGCGAAAGGCATTCCAAGGTAGCTAGATTCCAAGGTTCTAAACAAATAGGCTCCCAATATATTTGTGATCCTGATTGCTTGTGTAATCTGAAACAATAATCAGGTCGTCAACTGGTAAACAAGAACCTCGTGCAGCTAATAGCAACCGTTGTGGAAGAAGCATGGTCGTGATTCTGGTGTTGAGAGTATAGGCACGGAGTCTTAGTACAGGTCGTAATTCTGATTTTGAGAGTAGTTTATTTATTATTAATACTAAAGTCATTGATCAGCAGGTTTCTATTGCTAAAATAAAAATGGTCCTGTCGTACAAATGAGAAGCCTCCTTTCTATTGCCAATAGAATTGAGTGCAGATGTTGCCTTCTTGCAAAAGTGTTAGTCATTTGTGATTTCTATAGTTGATTTTATTGATAAAATGTTTGGACCATGCAATTTATGTTATGTTTGCTGGTTGAAAATCAAGATGTGATGTTTTTTTTCGGGGATCAAGATGTGATGTCTAAATTGCGATTGTTGGGGATTACTACATTTTAACAAGATAATATACCCATACATTACTATTCAGTATATGGAGGTAAGCATCAAATTATATAATTATTCAGAAAATTATATTATGATAATAATTTTCTTTCATAAAAAAAGTTAGAAAGTTGCGGCCGCTATGTCGATCGCAACGCTTTTTTCGGCTAAAGCACCCGAGTCATTTACTTTAACCTCCACCAGTCACCGGCCCAGCTACACAACAAATACAGTCTGCTTGCCTTTTCCCGTGATCAGCCGGAAATTTCACGAATCACGAGCCGGCATGCATCCACGATGGATCGATCGTCTTCCAACCAACCATATTTCCTCTGTATATATACGCTCCTCCATCGATAAAGACCCATATAATCCGTCGATGCCAGCCGCGCCCACAATGCACACGAAAGCTAGATCAACTCTAGCGGCACTCGTGCTTCTCGTCGTCACCATGGCGTCGCCGGCGGCGGCGCAGCAGCGGCAGCAGCTGGTGCCGTGCATGTACATCTTCGGCGACTCGCTGGTGGACAACGGCAACAACAACAATATCCTCAGCCTGGCACGCGCCAACTACCAACCCTACGGGATCGACTTCTCCGGCGGCGCGCCGCCGGGGCGCTTCACCAACGGCCTCACCGTCGTCGACATGCTCGCCGACATGCTCGGCTTCCGCCCGCCGCTCATCCCGGCGTACGCCATGGCGCAACCCAGCGACTTCGCCCGCGGGCTCAACTTCGCCTCCGGGGCCGCCGGGATCAGGCCGGAGACCGGCAACAACCTGGTAATTATAGTAGTAAGTACTGTACAGTACGGACGTGTCAACATTAATTCAGACATGTTGATCATGTAGCTAGTAATAATGACCACGGTTCAATATAACGGAAATCACCAATATTTTGAGGAGTAATACTATCGATTCTGGAGATGTTGGAAATTTTCGGACAAAATTTCAAATTTCAGCAAAATTTAAATGAATTTGAAATAATTTTATTAAATTCAAACTCCTCAATCGCAAGCGAATATCCTCTCGGGGTACTGATAGACTCGAAATTTAGTCTGAATTTCGGACAAAATTTAAATTTTGGATGAATTTGGAATATACTTTTGACAAAAATGGAATTTTAGCAAATTTAGGCAGAATTTGAACAATATTTGACTTATTTTACAAAAAAAGAAAAATGGCAGAATTTGAACATATTTGACTAGTTTTAGCGAAAAAAAGTATATATTTTGGGAGAAAAAATTCCTACTATGCGACGAGCTGATAGTACCAAAATTTGTTTAAATTCAGCCAAAATTACTCATTTTCAATTTTTCAGCAATTTTAGAAATTTCAGTTCTATGGAGCCCAAATGTTTATGATTTCCGCAACATTAATTAAACCATCTCCATCGATCAAAGTACATGTGGACGCACGCGTATGCTTGCAGGGGCGGCACTACCCATTTTCGGAGCAGGTGGAGCACTTCCGGGCGGCGGTGCGGCAGATGGGTGCCAACGCCACCAGCTCGCCGGAGCGGCTCAGCCGGTGCATCTTCTACGTCGGGATGGGCAGCAACGACTACCTCAACAACTACTTCATGCCAAACTACTACACCACCGCCCAGTCCTACGACCCTGCCGCCTACGCCGCCGACCTCCTCCAGGAGTACTCCCGCCAGCTCTCCGCCCTCTACTCCCTCGGCGCACGCAAGTTCGTCCTCGCCGCCGTCGGCGACATCGGCTGCATCCCCTACGAGCTCGCCCGCATCAACAACAACCAAAACAACGATGATGCTGCTCCTGCTGATAGTAGCGATTCCGGCACCGGCATTAGCATTTCTCTCGGCGGAGTCGGTCTGACGGTCGGCGGCGGCGGAGCGGCGAACGCGAGCAGGAGCGGCGGCAATGGCGGAGGGGTGTGCAACGAGGAGATCAACAGCGCGATCGCCATCTACAACAGGGGGTTGTTGTCGATGGTGAAGCGGTTCAACCGCGGCGGAGGGGGGAGGATGGCGGGGGCGACGTTGGTGTACCTGGACACGGTGAGGACGGGGAGGGCGGTGGCGGCGCACGGGTTCGAGGTGCTGGACCGCGGGTGCTGCGGGGTGGGGAGGAACAACGGGCAGATCACGTGCCTGCCGATGCAGCGGCCGTGCGACGACCGGAGCAAGTACGTGTTCTGGGACGCCTTCCACCCGACTGAGGCGGCCAACCGGATCTACGCCGCCAGGGCCTTCAACTCCACCGCCGCCGCCGGCGACGCTTACCCCATCAACATCAGCCAGCTCGCCGCCATATGAACCGAATAATCTCACTCTCTGATCGATAACTGATCAATATAACGCACTTACGACAAGAGAAGATTAGTATCTCGGATGGAAATAATAATCTTGTAATGTAGTATCTTTATCTTTACGTCAGTAAAAAATTCATAGTGTTTCCGTAGTTCCACCTCTCTATCTCCACTATCTATCCATATACTATTATAAAAATTATAAAAATTAGTAACTTTCTCTTCGTCACGTTATTTTTCGTCTGTCAGAGAAACAAATTAGACTTGCGGTTTTTTTGGGCCGAACGTGCGCTTGCGGGCTGAGGCGGAGGAGAGAAGAGAGGAAAGTGGACTGGGCAGGGGAAGTAAATTAGACTTTTTTTCGTCCGTTAGGGAGGCCAGTTAGACTTTCCTTTTTTTTTGCCAAACGTGTGCTTGCGGGCTGAGTCGAAGGAGAGAGGCTGGCAGGGGAGGTAAATTATACATTCGGTTACTCGCTGGGCTGAACCTGCGCTTGTGGGCTAAGGCAGAGGAGAGGAGAAGGAGCTATAGGTTGAGCTTGTTGGGCTGAAAGTGTCCCAAAGATAAAAAAAAGATTTTTATTTAGATTTTTATTTAAATAAATATTGAAATGGTGTTTGTATTATTAAAATTTCGAGAAAATCTCAGAGAGTATAATTAATTATGGATAATTTATCAAAAATTAAATCCAGCTATCTAATTTTATTTCTCACACTTACCTTACTTTACTTATAAATTAATTTAATTCTACACCTACCTACTTTATTCCGGAAAATTTGTATTTTAATTAATTACATAATGCAAATTTTTCTCATCTTTTTCTCAATTTTCTCGTCTTTTCTCCCCGTTGCAACGCACGGGCAGTTTTTCTAGTACTATTATAAAAATCAGTAACTTTCCATTCATTACTTTTTTTTTCTATCAGGGAGAAAACTTAGACTCGGTTTTTTTTTTTTCAAAATGTACGCTTGCAGGTTGAGGCAGAGGAGAGAAGGGAGGAAAGTGGTTCGGCAGGGGAGGTAAATTAGACTTTTTTTATCCATCAGGGAGGCTAAATTCACTTTCCTTTTTTCCAAACATGCGCTTGCAGGCTGAGGCGGAGGAGAGACGCCGGTATGGGAGGTAAATTAGACTTTTGGTTGCTCGCTGGGCTGAACTTACACTTGCGGGCTGAGGTGGAGGAGAGGAGAAGGGGCTACGGGTTAAACTTGCTGGGCCGAACGTGGCTCAAAGAGAAAAAATGGTTTTATTTAGATTTTTATTTAAATAAATATTTAAATGGTGTTTGTATTATTAAAATTAGCAATTGACATCTGAAAATTCCGAGAAAATTAGTGTAATTAATCTTGGATAATTTAGCAAAAATTAAATCCAACCATGTAATTTTATTTCTCACACTTACTTTATTTTACTTATAAATTAATTTAATTCTACACCTACCTACTTTATTCTGGAAAATTTGTATATTAATTAATTACGTAATGTAAATTTTTCTTAACATTTTCTTAAATTTTTTTGTCTTTTCTTCCTGTTGTAACGTACGGGTAATTTTTTTAGTTATAAAAATTAAAATTAAAGATATTTTTGTCAAGATTTGTGGTACGTCGCCGATTCAGATTCCGGTTCGCCTCATCGTTCGCTTTCATTGTCGTGTGAGTGAGTGTCCGTCCTTGCCCGCGTGGGAATCCTGTTTGGATTTTCGTGGTCGTTCGTGTGTGACACGGAGTACTCTAGGGACGCGCCATGCAGGCGCATGCAAACCTCCTCGACTGCATGCCTACCTAGGATCAAACCATTCACACGTTCGACTTTGCATGCATGCGGGATGCGGCTTTGTGCTCGCATGGCCGTGTTCTCATCGCACCGCGGTGCCACTGGCTAATGTATATGCTGCCGCGCATGCGGCCTGTTTTTACGATGGCAGAGGGCAGGAGCAAAGCCACAGGGGGTGCCGGCCACTTCACCTGTCCTCCCAAAGCCAAACATATACATACACCGCCTATTAGCCAACAGTAATTAATGAAGCCGTACATGCATATGCAAGCACATACACGAAGGCACGTGTACTGATTGATTTGTGGCCAATCTAACGGTATAAGATATTCCATGCCAGAAGATTTGAAGGCACGTGTACTGAAGATTTTTAGCTCTCCAAATCATCTCTAGCTAATTTAATAGCTTATTTATACATTTATTATCTACAAATATATACTACAGTATTAATACATTATTAATAGTTATCTTTATCCTTTACCTATTTAAAAGATTCGTAGTGTTTTTATCATCCCAACTAACATATCATATATATACCCTATGGGAGCATACCATGTGACGCCCCTCCCGCATGATGCTAATCGTGCCCAAATCTGATTGCATGAAAATAGGAAATTAGAAATATAATCTAACTTATCGCGCAGAGTCCGATTGCATGAAAACAGGAAATCATAAATCTAATCTAACTTGCCACACAATCAAATATCATAACATCTCCAAGTCATAACGTGTTTGTTCAGGTGGTTTCTTGTGAACTTACATCCCAGTTCGAACTGGGATCACTTGCTAGCAAGCCGAATATGCATTCGAGGCCTTGCACGGTCGCGCACCACTCCACGTGCGTCTTGGCCTCTTCGTCATTTCTTGTGCGACCATGTACTCACGGAATCGATCGTGCCAACTCAAGTCAAATAGAGTACGATATACCAATCCAAATATGATTCATGTTTATCATGTGCTACAGGCCTATGCGCATCCCGGCGGGATCAAGCGGGAGCGGCTGGCGGCTGGCTCGGTGACCTCAGGCAGTGGGCACAGCGGTAGTGACGGCGACTACGGCAAGTGATGGGAAGATCCACCGCCGCTGGCCCTGCAATGACCTGATCCGCCGCTACTAGCCCCGCAACGGCGATGGCGACGACTGATTCAGATGGGAGTTAGCTAGGGTTTCAATTTTTGTTTTTTTAGATTTTAATTGTTTTCGGGTTGAAAATCGGATTTTCGTGTGTGGGTAGTTATTTTCACAAACACTTTCGGGTAGACGGTGGTTTAACCACATGTAAAAATAGGTTTTGGCCATATGAAAAAAAATGCTTTCTGTGGTAGTGAATCTCTGACCCAGTGCTAGCAGTAGCCTTCACAGGCAGGAACGAAGCCAAATATATGTTAGAGAGAACTCTTAATCATCATGCATTGGTTTGGACCTTTGCATGAACTATTTTACAGACTTATCATTTGCTCTATATAAAATCAACCATTATCATATTTTTAATTTTAAAACTTAATTTCAAAGTTGATTTTAGATATTTTGAACGTAGTTTATTTCAATTGGTTTCTAAGGACGTATATTTAAAATTTGTACTCTATCCGTTGGGGGTCGAAACCCCAACCTCTGTGGGCTGCCTGTCTAACCGCCATAGGGTGGTCGGTCTGATCGTCCCCAAATGTAACAGCGCAGATGCTAGCCGGTCAGACCGGAGTAGTCCGGCCGGTCAGACCAGGTCGGCTCCGGTCAGATCGGCTATGGCTCGGTCAGACCGGCCTTGGCTCACTTCGGCTCAGCCATAATTGACCGAGACAAAGCAGAGGCTACAGTGGCCACCCGGTCAGACCGAGTGCCACATGGGTAGACCGGCAACTGACCACCAGTCAGACCGCCCACAACCCGCCGATCACACCGGCTTGGGGCTTGCGGTCCGACTGCCAATGGACCACCAATGGTCACAAGAAAATTGTGAATTTAAGGAAATAATAAGTGTATGCGTATGAACTAATGTGGTATTTTGATCAACTCTTTGTTTATATCATCACCCCTCTTGATAGTATGGTAAAGCTAAAGAATAAACCTAGTAAGAATTTGATCGCCCGACACCTTGATCAATTAAAATAAAGACTAGGTTTTACCGTCTTGTTTCCTTTTCTTTGCGCTATCAATTTTGATACTCGGTAGTCATCCATGGCATATTCATCATGTGACTCTAACTTAAATATATAATCTCAAATGAAATAGTTAGTCCACAATTAGCGCTTGTCATTAATTATCAAAATTAATAACGGGGGCCTAGATGATTCAATCTCCTTTTTGGTAATTGATGAAAAACAACACAAATATATATAATAACCATGAATTACATATAAACAGATGTGCAAAGAATAGTATAAGCTCCCCCTAAATATGTGCATAACAAACACAAAGATCAAACAATTTACATATAGGGAGTTTGCACTATAATTTGCACTTTTCAACATAGCATGTCACAAATGCAATATATAATGTGAAATTCAAATAAATTTCATCAATAAGCATAAGATGGTCACAAATATATCAATATAGCATCAACCATCCATCATAGCATCAAATTCACAAAGCGTTAACCATAAAATCCATAAATCATCCATAGGGCTCGCAAGTAGTTCACTTAGACTATTACAAGACCACGGAGAGTCCAAATCTCATAAGAGTTCAACTAAATGATAAAACATGTACAATACTAATATATAGTCCATACCCAAACATATATAGAGCCCAACCACCTTAACCTACTAAGTATGAGGACTAACCTCACTACTACTAGTCCCTTCCCAACAAAAATAGAGCATGAGCAACATTCTCTCCCTTTTGGCATCAAGGACCAAAAAGCATCACTCTTGTGGAGAAGATGGACGATGAGTCGAGGTAGATGGATGAGGAGAATCACGGCGACGGTGGTAGACAAAGGCATGAGTACTCTTCAAAAGTTGCACCCTTCTGTCCAAAGTCCCCACTTGTGTAGTCAATCTTCCAACCGAGGAGTTCAAGTTCCCAATATCACTCCTTAACTCCCTTACATCATTGTGCATAGCCTCACATCCGGTGTTCAACTTTGCAAAGTTGTCATTGAGAGTGTTGATAGCCCCAAGTACCGGGTTGAAATAATCATGAGGGGACATTGTCACGCCTGGAAAATAGAACACTATATTCCGTTTGTGAGTGCATAAATCCTTATCCTAGGAGGCAAGGTACGCATTACAAAGTTGGTAAATAACAGAGTATATAAGCGGAAGCGTAAATAGAGTACTTTCTTACATGGGTGACTAAAGGCCCAACACTGAAAGATAAACAATAAAAGCCGGAAGCTACGTCGGGCAACCATAGGCGCATGACGGTAGGCACGAGCTAGACATCAAAGCCATCATCTCTAAAGTACTCCTTAGCTGGAAGGGGAAAAGGATCAAGACTGATTACAACTACCGTACTCAGCAAGCCATGTCGGAAAAATGCAAATATAATGCAAGGGAGTACAAACAATTTATTTATAAGGCTATTTTGGAGGAAACCAGCATTTCAAAGCATTTAAATATTTAAAGGCATTTAAATAAAAACACGAACCTATCTCTACTAAAATTATCATCAAGCTGCAAACCAGCTCGATCTTGCCTTAACCCTGACCAACCAGTGATAACTCCAGTGATACAAGTTTTAACATAATTAAACTCTAACTTGGGTACATTGCTCGGCTTGCCCATAACCAAGGGCACGGCTATTCAAATAGACTATACTCTGATAGAGGTGTACAACATTACCCACCAGACATTTCTTCCTCACATGTTGCCATGTCCCCGAAAATGTTTTTGGCTGGGTTCGGGGTGCTTGGTTTTGCTAGTCGCACCTCGGCCGTCATAAGGACCGGTCTTCGGGCCTCTCTTGCAAAGCATATTCCGTACAACCACCTGTCTAATGGCTAAGGCTTAACGCATCATCTAGTACAGTCATGAACAACGAAGACACGGATAGGGATGGATGAAGCCCTTGTTGGGGTTGACGTCTCTGGCAGTATACCCGGGGGCAACTTAATTCACCTAAGTGCTAGGAGGTGACCTTTTAAGGTCTATAGCAGTTTTTGGGCCAATTTGATTTCCAAATTTTTTTGAAAGATTTAGTTTTTGAAATTGATTTGAATACCATAAACATTTGAAATTATCATCTCTACCAACTTTGTTTTAAAACTTTTCTCAAAATCTTAAACTCATTTTGGAGAAATTTCTCATTTTGACCAAAAGTACGAATCTAGTTTCTTCAAAAGAGGGCCAAAAGGGCATTTTCAATCAAACTTCATTTTTCTTGTAATGTGAGGCTTGTAAAACATATGGGGAACCTATTGAAGCATTTTCCAAGAGGTAGTTTTGAAATTAATTTGATCTTTCGAATATTTTGACTTTTGTTGACTTGGGCATTTTGAAATCTCTTCTAGCAGTTTTAGTTGATTTGCGCACACTCAAGGAAAAGTAGAGCATATGTAAGAAGTGCAATACTCCCCCTTAATGTCGCAAGCTCCATTTTCGCAAAGAAGAGCCACATAGCAATAAATCCAAAGAGTAAGAGCAAATGTGAGCAAATAAACAATATGAACAAGAAGCAAGCATGGCGCATGATCTCAAGCAACAGTAGAGAGATCTATGACATTTAACTCATTCCTCAACTTGCAAAAGCGGGTTTTATCAAGAGGCTTGGTAAAGATGTCGGCTAGTTGATCTTCGGTTCTTATGTGGCTTATGACTATGTCACTCATGGCAACATGGTCTCTTAGGAAGTGGTGGTGAATGTCAACATGTTTGGTTCTTGAGTGTTGGACAGGGTTGTTGGCTATCTTTATGGCACTGTCATTGCTACATATGAGTGGAGTTTTGGTGAATGTTATGCCATAATCCAACATTGTTTGTTTCATCCAAAACAATTGGGCACAACAACTACCCACCGGAACATATTCCGCTTCGGCGGTAGAGAGGGCTACAGAGTTTTGTTTCTTGGATGACCATGACACAAGGGATCTACCAAGCATTTGGCAACTACCGGATGTGCTCTTTCTATCCACTTTGCAACTGGCATAATCCGAATCGGAATATCCAACTAGCTTGAACTTAGCAACTTTTGGATACCACAAGCCAATTATTGATGAATGCTTTAAATATCTAAGAATCCTTTTAACAACCACTAAGTGACACTCCTTAGGAGCGGCTTGAAACCGTGCACACATGCAAACACTAAACATGATATCCGGCCTAGATGCGGTAAGATAAAGCAAGCTACCAATCATGGAACAATAAAGCTTTAAAGCTACCAGTTTACCTCCCTCATCAAGGTCGAGGTTACTATTTGTTGCCATGTGAATCTTGATGGAATTTGCATCCTTCAAACCAAACCTCTTGAGTAGGTCCTTGATATACTTGGTTTGGCTCACAAATGTTCCATCCTTGAGTTGCTTGATTTGAAGTCCAAGGAAGAAACTCAACTCTCCAACCATAGACATCTCAAATCCCCTAGACATCGTATCACCAAACTCCTTGCAAAAATCCTCATTAGTAGAATCGAAAATGATATCATCAACATAAATTTGACATACAAAGAAATCATCACCAACGATTTTTGTGAAAAGGGTAGTGTCAAATTTTCCAATTTTGAAACCTTTTGACAAAAGAAAATATCTCAATCTTTCATACCAAGCTCTAGGAGCTTGTTTCAAACCATAAAGAGCTATTGAGAGTTTATAAACATGATTAGGATTTTTAGGATCTTCAAAACCGAGTGGTTGCTCAACAAAAACAAGTTTGGCAATTTCACCATTTAGAAAAGCACTTTTCACACCCATTTGAAAAAGCTTAATATCAAAACAAAATACAAATGCAAGTAGGATGCGAATGGCTTCAAGCCTTGCCACGGGGGTAAAGGTTTCACCAAAATCCAAACTTTCAACTTGTGTAACACCTTGAGCCACCAATCTTGCCTTGTTTCTTACCACCAACCCGTTCTCATCTTGCTTGTTCCTAAAAACCCACTTTGTCCCTATGACATTGTGGTTTCTAGGTCTTTCAACCAAACTCCACACCTTGTTTCTTGCAAAGTTGTTGAGCTCTTCATGCATAGCATTTATCCAATCCGGATCACCAAGAGCTTCATCTACATGTTCTGGCTCAAGACAAGAAACAAACGAGTAATGTTCACAAATAGAGGCGACACGAGATCGAGTTTGAACCTTTTTTTGACAAATTGGTCCTTTTCGAAAACTTATTTCGAAACTAGTCCCTACCAAAAACTTCAACCAAAAATAGGCTGTGAGCTCAGCGCTGGTGTAGCTAATGCCGAGGTCTGACGGGTGAGCGTCACACCCGTTGGCACTGAACCCCTGCCAGCGTGGCCCCCAAGCCGATCCCCCAGCCAACGTGGCAGGGGTCTCAGTGCCAACGGCCTTTATGCTGAGACCCTAAGCTCAAGGAGGATGCGGCATGGCAGTTTATCTATTAATTAGGAAGAGTTTGTTAGTTTTCTTTTATCTTTAGGAAAGTGTGTTTAGTGTCCGATAAAGACTTCATGTTTTTCCTTTTATCTTTAGGCAAGTTTATATCGTGTCCAATATGGACTAGTATCTATCCATGGGTATAAATATGTACACTGTCACACGCTGATTTTCGTTTCAGGGATTTACAAATTATTTAATAAAATATTCCTAGAATTTATATTAAATGTTCATTAATTTACAAGTGAATTTAAATGTGTGAAATAAAATTTTCTAAATAAAACATGGCTGGATTTAACTTTTATTAAATTGTCCATGGTTATATCTACTCTCTGGAATTTTCTCGGATTTTTTAGAGCTCAATTATTAATTTTAAACATACAAAGAATATTTCAGTAATTATTTAAATAATAAATTAATCATTAAATGGTCCGGTTATAATTTTGTTAAATACTTTGATTGTTCAAGTATTTGTAGGATTTTTCTTGGAATTATTTGAACATTAGAAGTAGTTTTAACAATTCAAAGATCATTTCAATTATTAATTTAATTAGAAAAGTAATTAAAAATCCTCTTTTTCCATGTTTGGGCCGAATCTGGAAAAGTCTGCTTTGTCTCCCTTTGTTTCTTCTCTGTTGCAGCCTATTTCTTTCCTTCCTCTAAGTCTGCTCTGTCTCCCTTTCTTCCTTTTCTTTTTCTTTTTTGGGCCAGCCCTTTTACCAGAAGTCTGTTTTGCTTCCCTCGCGCTACAGTGGTTTCTTCAACCGCCAGACAGCCGACTGTTGTGCTGTGCACAGTACTGCCGCCCCTTCCTCCACCAAATCCGGCCTCCCCGTTGCTCCCCTTTTAAAATTAGTTGCGGGAATGGATTCCCCTCAATCTTCTCTACCTTATCCATAAGAAAGCCCTATCAAATTCGTGTTAAATCCCACGAATTTCGGCCTCGTTCTTATCCGGTGAACTCGGGATAAATCCTATTTTCCATCGCCAAATCCTCTCGTTTTGGGCCCGGATTCTTCCTCCCGTGCCTATAAATAGAGACCCCTCTCTCTCCTCTTTCGGCCACCACCCCTCCCTCTCTCCGCCATGCCCTAGCCGCCTCTCCCCGCGAGATCTTTCTCTCTCCGTCACCGACCTCGCCTCCGGTTGCCTTTTCCCACCGCCTCGGCCGACGCCGTCCAGCGCCGCCACCTCCCCCGGCTTCGCAAGGCCGAGCTCTACCCCGGCCACCTTGTCTCCTCCACCGAAACCCGCCGGTTTCCGTTGTCACCGTGTCGGCCGAGTTCGCCGTTGTTTTTTTAATCTTCGACGAAGCCCTGCCACTCATCTCGTCGTCGCCCTCGGTCGCCGCCACCTCTGTTGGATTCGCAGCTGCAAGGAGAACACCGTCCACCCCTCCGTTGCCGCCGAAGTTCGCCAGAACACCGTCGTCACCGTCAACCCGACGTCGCCGCCGCATCTACCTCTCCGCCGGTCGTCATCCATCATCGTCCGTCATCCCGGTGAGCTCCTCTCATCGTGCTCTCTCTCCCGGTGTCCCCTGTGTCCGTCGTCGCGTTGCCGTCCGCTCTAGGTCAAAATCAGATCAACCGATCTCCGCCATCCAAATTAGTATAGATTTTTTTCCCCTCTCTTTTCAATGATATATTAGTCTTTCTACTATATATCATCTACCAAATTTGATCCAATCTTTTTACCGGGGGATGTTTTTAATCTTTTCTCTCATTTGTAAATTGTTTAATTAATTTGGAATAGTTTTTTCTTTAATAGGTTTAATTGGATTAAATGTTGTAAAATTCATAAATAATTCATATGAAGTCGGAATGAGGCCGTTCAAGTCTCTAAATTCATCTAAAATCATGATCTACATGTTTGTTTACTTTTTATATACTGTTTATTTGGAGTTTCTTAGTCTTTTTTCTCGTTTTGCGTGTTAGCTTGTCGTTTTCGTCGTTTCAAAGGTTCTTGTGTGCGTCGGAAGTGTTCCAGAAGACTAATTGAAGACCGATTATTGCAAGGAAAGTCGCACAGATCCCAAACACAATCCTTTGAGCATTTTGATCCTATATTTAAATTCTCTATTTATTTCAAATGTGCATTTATTTTTGAATGTCATTGGGTGGTGTGAACCTATTCCTTTGTTATGGCCAATTTGTATTGATTACCCTATTTCTTGATACCTTGGGTTATAAATTTGACTAGCTGGATTTTATATTGGTTCAACTAGATATTAGATATAATTGCTTAGCCATGCTGAGAAACATAAGCTCATTAATGGGATGAATCATACTACATTATTAATTATGGTTATATTTAATGGTAGCTCACGATGGTCAATCGTGTTATGGTAATTGATAATTAAAACTTGACTAATGGTGGGTTGTGAGCACATGGTTGGAGATGATTTTGGATAGTTGTGCTCATGACAATTATGGACCGGTCGCGAGCTACTGTTGTGAAACATTAACCGTGCCAACCACAAGCCAGCGTGGGCAACGGCTTTACCTTTTGTATAGCATGGTTCATTATGTGGTGCCAGACTGAGAAGCGGCGAGAAGTCCGTGGGGGTCGCTGGGGAGTCCATGCCTCTGGTTGTAGAGGGGGTGATTATGATCCAGGAATGGTGCACTGTGGTGAGTTGTGTTGTGCGAGGGGTATTGTTACAGTTCCTTTCCGAGGTACCGTGGTGGTATTGAGGCGCATGGTGACATGTTGTGGAGCTGTGTCTTGTGGGTACAGTGGTACATCTCTGGCCAGAGTAAAACTATTCGAATAGCCGTGCCCGCGGTTATGGGCGGGTCTAACAATGTTTTTCGTGATTAGTCCCACACTACTCATTAATAATATAAGGTGATAAATGGTAATAATTGGTTTAGTTCCTGGTTTGGAATGGTTTATTCCTGGTTTGGAGGTTTGATCCGTACGACCGGGGTTGGCTGTTCAGGTTTGGTTGGGCCTGTGCAGTATTGGTGTGCTGTTCAGTGTTGCTTAATATTGATGATTATAATTACTCTACTGTTTTACAATTCTCAAATGTTTGCTAAATGCTGCTTTTGCAAATGAGCCTATATATTATGCCAATCCTTTGGTATCCTTGTGCACTTGCATATTTGCTGTGCGGCTTGCTGAGTATTCCATGTACTTACCCTTGCAATAATCAATCAACCTGAGTTGAAGAAAGTTTCTAAAGAAGAAGACATTTGGCTTATACCCCAGTTGAGCTGCCTGTGGGAGTAGAGCTGGAGCCTTCGCTAGATCGTTTTTCCAATGCTGTTTTCTTTTCTTATGTAAGTATTTAACGTTATTATTATGATGAATCTGTTTATTAAATTGTCGATTTGTGTACCTCGGCTGATTCCTGGACGAGGATTGTATGCACAAATTAGTTTGGAAATTACCAGTGAATTTCCGGGCGTGACATACACCCAAGGCTCCTGTAAATTATCTCCATAGATCAATACATCTACTTTCGGTGCATCGCCACCCTTTTACTTTCGATGAGTTCTTGTTTCAAGTTGGGCTACATCGGCTTCGATCTCAACCGAGGGGTAAGGCTTGTTATGGCGGCTTACGTTGTCGGGATTAGTGCTTCCATCGCTTCGACACTCTAATCTTATCCCTGTAAGTCGTTGAGTGATAATATACGTTATATAATCTAGATTGACAATGTTTTCTACTTGCATCGACCAATCTCCATCTAGGGTTTTGTCGATATCGGCTAGATTACTTTGTTGGTTTGGATTATATAATGTATCTGCCACCCTAAAAATTAGTCAAAGGCTTGATTGTCTAGATATTATGTTTCTTTTCATACTTAGTGCTGCATCAGTTATGTTTGATCTACTAAGTCGTGCTTAGAACCATAATCTCTAGCCTGCTTCTTGATTGCCAATTTCATCGGGGTTTCAGCCGATGAGTTATCTGGACGTTGCATCGGCTTATAAGGATTACATATAAGTTAGATTAAGCCGATCACAACAAAGATTTCACTGTTTATCTAATCGTTTGGATTTAATGACATCGGACCTCCAGCCGATGAATGCTTTAACCTACGGATCAACGCTTATTCTATCATATCACTTATCGACATCTGCTGGAATCATTCCATCGGCTTGTCAGCCGATTGGCTGTTTATCTATTGTTTACATATCTTGTCAGTTACAGAATCAAACTGATTGGCACGCCGCATCTCATCATATTTTGGACCTGCACTGGAGCTAAGCATATCTCCTAGGCCATCGTGTTTTTACGTCAACACCTAGTTGATCCCAAATCGAAGGAGATTTTGTGGGCATTGCATTGGGGATCGATTTATAAGGTAAGACCCCTCAGAAAACCCCTAATTTCCTCAGCCAGTCTTTCATTTGTATTGTGTATTTTTGTTGGTATGGATCCCTAACCCTTACAACATTAGGGATGCAGTGTGAATTATGGATTGGTGGTAAGGGTGTAATGTTTGAGTTCAATCTTATTGTTGGTATGAATGATTTGTATGCGGTGTAGAGAATTTATTAGTTGTAGGGTAGACCTTGATCGAAAACCAAATTTCCATAATATTTTACTATGTCTCTTTGGTTGATTTGGTTCTAGCCATGATTTGGGGAATATGGTTCGGGATTTATTGTCAACTGGGGAGTATATAATATGTATGTATATATTGCATGATAGATTAGTTGTAGGGTACGTTGTACTATGTACGTGGTAATGTTTATTTTTAGTTTGGAGTTGAATGGATTGTGTGATGAAAAATGTGATTTAGGTTATATTTGTAGCTATAGAAATTTTTGCAATTTCAGGATGTTTAGGAAGGATGCTGTTAGTTATTCCACTGAGCAGCTACCACCACCGGGTATAAAGCGCCCAATGTGTTGGTGTGGTGATGAGTGTTATTTTCAGACCAGTGATGACTGGGATACTTACACCCAGAGGTACTGGATGTCCCAACTATGCATACAGTCTAGAGAAACCTAAGCCTGTGCCTAAGGGAAAGAAGGAAAAGGCGAAGATGCCGGTGAAGGTAAATTTGTTAATTTTCTATTGGTTCAACTTGAATCTATGCAACTTTGTCCAGAGGATATAATTTGTGATGTAATGTGTAGGCACCGGAGATCCCACCTCCTCTCTGTGAATTTGTGGAGTGGATTGACAAGGAGATGGATGAGTTCCATTCGGGTAATGGTTCGACAATGGCGCGAGTGGAAGGAAGAACGTGAGGAGCGCCAACGCCAGCGTGCGGCAACGGAGAAGGGTGAGAGGGAGAGGAGAGAGGAGTTGGAGCTAAGGGAGTTGGCAAGACAGAATAGGGAGAAGGAATAACACGCTGAAGATTGAACGAGGAAGTTGGCTAGGGCGCAGCGTGCGAAGGATGTGGGGTCGGAAGCGGCAAGGAAGGGCAAGTACCCCCGGTGCACCTAGTAGTGAATTGGAAGTTGTTACCCATATTTCAATTCCCTAAGACATGTAATAGCGATACTTTGAGACGATATCGCGTTGAACTGTGCGCGTGTAATAATGATACTTCATAGCTCTTTGTAATGACAACGTTATGTTTCAATTAAATCTTTACTTTGAGATGTTGTATTCGGTTTGAATTCCCTAAGACATGTGATGACGAAAATTTAGAACATTTCGCATTGAAATATCCTGGTTATTTATAAGAGTATCCTGTTGGACATAGCGGACAAAATCTTTCAATTAGACATTGTCAGTACTACTAGCTAGTAATATAATGTCTTTGTGGTTGTAAACTTTATAAAATATATAAACTTTATAAAAGATAGGGTACATGGTGTGGGTAAAATATATTTTTGAGGTCATAAAATATATTTATGAGGACTTGGGACAGGCCAGCTCAGCGCCAAAAAAATGGCGCTGAGCTAAGGGATGTCAGCGCCAGCCTAAATGGCGCTGGGGTTGAACTTAGCCATCTGCGGCTAAGTCCTACCTCAGCACAGCTCCTATATTTGCAAGGGCTGGTGCGCTAAGGCAGACAACCTCAGCGCCAGGTACCGTGGCGCTGAGCTTTGGGACGGCAGAAGGCTTAGCTCTAGAGAAAATGGCACTGAGGTTGCAAGTCTCAGCGCCATTTCCTCTGGCGCCGAGATCTGGACCCAGGCAGAGAGCCAACAGCTAGCTCTCTGCCCATGCGCACACACATCCAATTTTCACAGTGCTTCACACACAATTCAAATTTTCACATCAAGTTCCATTCACATATTCCATCGATAAACACACAAAAACATAACCCATCCACCCATTCACATACATGCATACATCCATCCATCCCGTCCATCCAACCATCCATATATAGAGGTAAACACAAAATGGGTTTCTTATATAGATTCACAAGTCTTAGTTCTAACATAGGTCCTCCAGCTGGGAGGGACCGAGCTCGACTGCATCCTCTTCTTCCTCCTCCTCTCCCTCCTCTCCCTCCTCTCCTCCTCTGCTTCCTCCTCTACTTCCTCCCCGTGGCCTCGAGGTGGTTCGACGGCATCATTGGACCTACATCCTAGTCGTGCTACCAACTTTCGACATCGCTGCTGTAGACTCTGCAATCAGAAGTTTGAGTTACAATGGAGGTCAACACAGGCGTAGTCTGAGTGCTATTGCAAGGAGTACCTGTAGTGCATTACGAAGAAGAACGCCCTCCCTTTCCGACCCAGGAGGAGTGCCAAACGCCACTCCCGCTTTGTTCACTATCCTTAGGAGCTCTCATACCTACAGCTGAAAAAATGCAATTAGTCATAACGTAAAAGCAGAAGAGTGTATATCACGTAAAAGTGACAGTGTACTCACCACCCTATCGCGAATAGGTCCCGTCTCAACCATGGTACCTACATGGGTACGTGTGTCGTACTCGTTCTGCTCCTCCACATATTCGGGGTCATCGTCTATATTCGCTAGCGTCGAAGACGGATGTAGCACAAGACAATAGTTGCTGACTAACTAGGCCAAGTACACATCGAAGTCCATCCTGTTGTGCTGAGTGTTATCCGGCACGACGTTGGCTTCAAGTTTGTCCCATTGGTCGATATGATCTTGATGATAATATGCCCAATTGGTGACTTTCTTGTTCTTCCAGCGGTCGAGTCTGCACGCAATACATAAACACAAATCAGAATTTTGCAATGCAATCAATTAGGTTTGTTTACTGAAGTGAATGTACGTACTTGTTGAGGTCGACACTTGTTGAGAAACGTTGCGGGATTCTTTGACGCCTCCCGACCTGCCGCATGACCCGATGATACATTTGGAACTCAACTGCATAGAAACAGATCAAGGGGCACCGAAGGGTGCGCAACTCAAATTCTATGTGGCACATGGGGTTGATCCCTAGATCGACCACCTCTGGGGCCTCATACGGCCTCCACTCCACCTGCATCCAACAAAAAAGGGATGTTAGAACGACAAAATTGTTCTCAAATAAGATAGAAAGGTAGTCAATTTGCATGAGATATGATAATGGCAATTTTAAACTATGATAGAAAGGTTTAGTACTCACATGATATGGCTGAAGGTAGTCCATCTCGTTTGTGTAGTGGTAGTAGGCCAAATTCCTATGGCCTACTACCGGCGATGGAGTCCTTTCCCACAGGAAGGCAATTGTAGGCCGTCGGTCAGGACCTCATGGGGCCAAGCTGGATGAGACCTCCATATAGGACGACCAATAGGTAAGCGCGTCCACATCCAAATCTGCAACTCACACGTTAGCAAGTTTTGGACATAAGGAAAATGATACGAAAATATTAACTGCACGCACTTGTAGCAACCAAACACAGCCGGCTAGGTTGGCATTTGCGCTTGTTCTTCGGGAGGCATCGCAGAGCTGCCTGTAGAGCCAGGCTAGGGCAGCAGATCCCCAGCTGAACGTACCAGCCTCATCCCAGTCTGCTAGTAATGGCAGCCACATCCACGAAACCATGTCTCCACCAGAGTTAGGGAACAGAATACTGCCAAATATGTACAACACATAGGCCTTGCAGTAACGCTGCACCGTGTCCTCGTCAGCATTCACGGGACATTAGGAGAAGTTGGCACGCAACCAACTCAGCGGCACACTGGAGGTCTTCGTTAGCCTCTGACCGTCAGGTGCCACACATTGCCTCCAGTTCCTGGACGCCGTGTCACCTGTGACTGCCTGGCCTCGTATAGGAAGAGCCTGGATCATGGAAACATCATCCAATGTGACGGTCAACTCCCCGCAGGGTATGTGGAAGGTGTGTGTCTCTGGCCTCCAGCGGTCCACTAGCACCGTGAGCGCCACGATGTTGTACAGAGGCATCGACCATTGTGCCATGGTCACAAACGCCAACAGCTTCGCCCACCGTAGATAAGGAATGTACCGGTCGTCGAATGGGATGTGTGCTGAGTGACCTCTGACTCGAAGGGTCTTCAGGCGCTGCATTGATAGAAACATATAATGTGCTAGTGTAAGTAAATCAATGCAATATACATAATATGTTCAACGCATAAAAGGCTATTGACATTTCGAGGATAACCTCTCCGCTCGCTATCATGGGAACCCGATGCTTCTCCTCGTAGAAAGCCTCTAGACCTGGAAACTGCGCCATCCTGCAATTAAAGATGTAATCATCAGTAAATGATACAATCATAATATAAAAAATTAGAAAAACATGTAAAGGAAACAATTATAATAAATCATGATTTTCGAACACGGAAAATATAAAACAAAGCAAAAACAAACTGTGTACTAGACCCACCACCTCCCCCTGTCCTACGGCGTTTTTCGGTCGATCCTTTGATAATTCTCGATTCGCATACCGAGTTTTCCTATGGCCTGGTGTTGATGCAAAAAACACACACTGGCCTGTTAGATCTGCTTAACTCCAGTGCAGGTCCAAAACATGCTTTCGGGTTCAAGGGCGTGCCAGTTGATTTGATCCTGCAATCAACAATATGAAACATGCAAATTTATTAGTAAACGATAATCGATCGGCTACAAAGCTGATGTCATATCATGATGTAGCCTAGCTGATGCGATATAGCATGAATTGGCTGTAAGACATATTCAATGACAAACTAAACCTAAACTTGGTACATCGGCTGAAAATATCAGTGTTACATAATCTTTATATCAATATTACTTTAGAAATAAGCATCTGGGATAGATCAGACCTAACCGAGACAATATAAATTGCTCAAGTCTAAAATAACATGAAATAACGATTATATGTACCCATGTTATAACCGATGTCCAGATTTAAGTATGTATCGGCTATAGCTCCGATACAACCTTATACTAGGATATTCTGTTGCAACAAATATATGTAACTACCACCAATTAGATTGGTAATGAGTCCAATATATTTATATTAGATTAAATCCTAATATAAGGGACAGATATAGCATATTAAACAAAGCATGAAACCATGTAAAATAACTATACCAGATAAAATCGGTTGAAACTCCAATACTATCCTTATTAACAACTATAGAGCAGGCCAGAGATCATGATTCTAAACACGAGTTAATAGATCAAACTCAACTGATGCAGCATTAAGTATGAAAAGAAGCATGATATCTAGACAATCAAGCCGATGATTGCTTTTTCAGGATGGTGGATACATTATACAATTTAAACCAACAAGTCAATCTAGCCGTAATCGACAAAACCCTAAATAGAGATTGGCCGATGCAAGTAGAAAGCATTGTCAATCTAGATTGTATAACGTATATGATAACTCGGAGATTCACAAGATAGAATTAGAGTGTCATAAAGATGTAAGCACTAATTCCGATAATGCAAACCGCCATAACAAGTTTTACCTCTTCGCCGAAGATCAAACTGATGCAGCTCGACTCGAAAGCAAGAACTCGTCGAAAGTAAAAGTAAAAGCGATGAGCCGAGATTGATTGAAATGTTGTTGTCTTATTTCATAAGTCCTCGGGTTTATATTTATACCCAAAAATACAAACTTGTCCATTATGGACACGACTCATATTATCCTAATACAAATCCAACTAGCAAACAAGTCCCTGAGGAGGACTCTTACCGAAAATATCTATAAGGAATTTACATAAAATCCTAATTAATAAATACAATTGCCAATTCTGGACTCTATCCTTGCCTGGCAACATCATCGCAAACTCTTCCTTGGACCCGATATTGACTACGCAACCAATATCGGCCATATCGGCTACCCATATCAAACTCAACTCCAGCCGATACGGTCTTCTAGCCGATGCGCACTCTGTTTCCGAGAATCCCGCACATCTCCAAATCCAACTCGAATTAGACTTCGTTTCCGATTCATATGCTTACCAAATTTCATCGTCAACACCTGGTTGATGGAAGATGGAACATCTGTTTTACATGACTGCCTCAGAATTTGTACTGGTTGGCTTGTGTGTCCATCGTGTACCTGTACCTTTGTAGCCTTTATCCATGTCGTTTTTGAACCTTTTTGTCCTTAGTCTTCCTCGAGTTTCATGCTTCAACGATAAGTCAGGAACGAAAAACTCACCGTCATAACCTGGCCACTGTGAGGGATCTAAGTATGGCTCAAACCTCGGGGAGTATGTGTGCTGCATAGCCTCGTTGGAAGCTTCCACCATTCATGACTTCTCAGGGTGAGCCTCAACACAGAATTGGATGGTACGATTCTTTGATTTGATGGCATTTAGGAGTGTAGGCAAACGAACATATGTCTCATCCCAATCTCCCCATATGACCTTCATAGCAACTTGCTTAGCACGCCAAGCTTTGTTGTACGTAGACCGATAGTGCCATATGTGCTCAACTGCCTCGACAATAGCTGCAGGAGACAATGTTTGTTTAGCTCGGTCAAATTCCCGTAACTTGTTTTCAATAAACCTCGAAGTGAGTTGCAAATGCTTTCCAATTGCTTCCGCGCTAGAGCACGTGTGGTCTTTGCCAAGACTAGTTATCCTCCACCTATCTCCAACACCCTTTCTTGCACGAATCTGCCATTTGCAGAAACGATCAAGGCAAGCCACAGTGTACTTAACGGATGCATTGGACTCCTTCACATGGAATGGGCGGTCCACACGAATAGAGTAGCTCTGCAGCCATATTTTCATGTCTTCCATAGGTCAAAACCCCAACCCCTTCCTCGGTTCATCCCCCATTGCATCGAAGGCTCCATCATATTGTGGATCACCGAGAACCGCTAAGATCCACAAATTGAGTTATTTCAGGATTTGAACCAATTATTTTTTCAAACACATTCCTTTCTTCCTCCGACATCTTGCCCACAGGGCGATCGTCATCGGAGTTAGAAGCATACTCATCCATTTCATCCTCTGTATCTAGATCCAACAACTACAGATTCAATCCGTTACGTACCATAGCCTCCTCACATTCCTATCGAGTGTAAACTTTTCGTCGAAGAAATTCCCTAATGGCCACAGTGAAAGTCCTATCATCAGGAATTTCATCCCCTACATCATCCTCACACGGTACTTCCTCCCCTACGTCCACATCCTCCTCAACATGTACTTCCTCCCCTACGTCCACATAATCCTAAACATGTACTTCCTCACCTACGTCCACATCCTCCTCAATATATACTTCCTCCCCTACGTCCACATAGTCCTCAACATGTACTTCCTCCCTAACCTCCACATCTTCCTCAATTAATTCTTCTTTCCGATCAGCCACACACAAGTGTTCAGGATAAAACATTGTTGATTCTGTGCACTGACTTTCATTAAGGTCTAAAAATTCTTTCTTCCATTCTCTGTGCTCTTTCTTCCAAGCAAACACCTCAAGCGATTTGTACTGTGACCCCAAGACTATATCTACATATGTTTCCCATTCCACCTCTCCATTCAAATCTAACATTAACTTATGGGACATAACACCCAGCACCTACATCGTATCGCCCTTGCATATCAACTGACTCATTACTCCAATCCAATTCAACTTGGTGCGGGAAAATAACTCCTCGAATGTGGGTTTGACACGAAACACTAACTGCCTAACAGTCATTACCTCAAATTGACTTCCACCGGTTCTTTCATCTACCACATAACCACCAAAATGAAGACGGACCAATCTATCCATCTACAATAGGTAACCGATAAATAAGAGTGTATGATTCTAAAGTAATACATCGGTTTAAATTAGAAAAATGATACAGGTACCCCAAAACTATGAATGAGATTTTTTTAATTTTAACCCCTAACCATCAATCATAATATCCTTAGGTTATAAACCTATCAACATCAACATGAATCAATTTGAATCCCTAAATATTCACAATACAAGGGAACAGTACATCCCTACCAAAATCACCTAAGGACAAACCTTAAACTTAAGCTTTGAAATATGTAAATTACTGCAGTCAAACCTTTACACTTAAGCTTACTACCATGTGCAATATAATGTAAGCTCATCACTCATAGAAATGATATTACTAGATATATAATTATTATATACAATCGAAAGGTAGTGGTCAAAACTATGTATTGGAGACTATGTTAATGACCAAAACAATAAACAACAAAGGACAGATAGAATATTTTTTTTCTTTGTTTGTTTCTTCAATATCAATCTTTCATTCCAACATGCAAACCTTAACCATCACCACAAATCAAAAGATAGGTTCAAAAATTTACAAATCGACATGAACCAACCGGAGCAACATGAATATGGCACTTCCACACTACATCCCCGCCCACACTACACAATTAACAATACATCCCGAGCCAACTATTCTCATATTACGGTTACAACCAAAACAATCCAAAAAATACAATAAAACATTGGGGAAATTAGGGTTTTGGAGGAGTTTACCTTTCAAAACGATCCCCAACTCAATCCCTACGAAATCCCCTCCGATTTGCCGCTGATTTGGGGAGATTTGTGGAGGAGAGGAGAGAGAACTCGACACCGTCACACGAGCCCTAGGAAAGAGAAGGAGAAGAGAGGATGAAGAGGAGAGGCTGGGGCGGCCTCGGCCGGCCACTAAGTATCAAAGCTCAGCGACAACGCGTCTAGCGTGAGCTTAGGGCCTCAGTGCCAAGGCGGTTGGCGCTGAGACCCCTACCACGTCGGCTAGGGGATCGGCTCGGGCGCCACGCTGGAAGGGGTTCAGCGCCAAAGGGTATGGCGCTGACCCGTCAGACCACAGCGCCAGCTGCACTAGCGCTAAGCCCATGGCCTATTTTTGGTTGAAGTTTTTGATAGGGACTAGTTTCAAAATATGTTTTTGAAAAGGACCAATTTGTCAAAAAAAGGAGTTTGAACACCCTTACTAATATCACCCAAAATTTTGTCAATTTGGTGATCCTTGGAAAGAGCATTATGTATCCATGGTGGCATAGGTGGATCTTGTTCCTTGTCCTCCTCCACCTCAACTTGAACTTTGCTTGGCGTAGCGGAAGTAGAAGGCTAACCATGAGTGGAGGTGGATAGTTTTTCTTCCACTTCAATGGGCTTGATGTCTCCAATGGACATATTCTTCATAGCTCTCATCAAGCCTTCAACACCTACATCATCCAAATTCTCGTACCCCGTTTGGGAGCCATTAGTTTCATCAAATTGAACATCGGCGGTTTCTTCCACAAAACCTTTGCTCTTGTTGTAGACACGGTATGCCTTGCTCTTTGAGGCATAACCTAGAAGAAACCCTTCATCAAACCGGCTTTCAAATTTGGTTAGTCTAACACTCTTTCGGTAAATATAGAATTTGCAACTAAAACTCGAAAATAGGCAACATTAGGCTTCCTCCCAACAATAAGCTCATAGGAAGTCTTTTTCAAAAGACGATGCAAATAAAGCCTATTAGTTGCATGGCAAGCGGTGTTTATGGCTTCCGCCCAAAAATAATCGCAAACACCATATTCATAAAGTATAGTCCTTGCCATCTCAATCAATGTGCGATTTTTCCTCTCCACTACACCATTTTGTTGTGGTGAGTAGGTAGCGGAAAGTTCATGCTTAATACCAAGATCTGTTGTGGTGAGTAGGTAGCGGAAAGTTCATGCTTAATACCAAGATCATCACAATAGTCCTCAATATTGGTATGTTTAAACTCGGAACCAATGTCACTCCTAATTTTCACAAGGGAGCAATTAAATTCATTTTGAGTCCTTGAAAACTTTTTCAAAAGTTCGAAAACAATAGACTTGTCATGCAAAAAGAACACCCAAGTGTATCAAGAATAATCATCAACAATCACAAGACAATGATTTTTCCCTCCAATGCTCTTATAGGTTGCTGGGCCAAACAAATCCAGATGTAAGAGCTCCAATGGTTTAGATGTGGACATGATAATTTTACTAGTAGTATGAGAGCATACAACTTGCTTGCCGGCTTGACAAGCACTACAAAGTTTATCCTTCTCAAACTTCACATCTTTCAACCCCACAACTAGATCACGTTTTGAAAGTTTACTTAATTGATGCATACCAACATGGGCTAGCCTCCTATGCTAAGCTAACCCAAATAAGTTTTTACAACTAAACAATTTTTCAAATTTGCTTCACTAGAATTGAAATCAAGCAAATAAACATTTCCATACCGAAAACCTTTGAAAACACAAGACATGTCATGAAGGCTAGAAACAATAACATCTTGCGGGTTAAAGTTGCATGACAAACCAAGATCACAAATTTGTGCAACCGAAAGCAAATTGAAATTTAGAGATTCGACAAGAGAGACATTTGTGATTGATAAATCAGTGGTGATAGCAACTTTACCTAATCCAATTACCTTTCCTTTGCTATTATCACCAAAAATAACTCTCTCTTGATTTTTGCTTCCTACTTCAAATGTGGTGAACATCTTCCTATCACCGGTCATGTGTTGAGTGTATCCACTATCAAGCACCCAATGATTCCCACCGGTGCGGTAGTTCACCTACAAAAGAAGTTCAAGCTCTTTTAGGTACCCAAACTTGTCTGGATCCTTGGAGGTTAGAGAACAAAGCCTTGGGCACCAAAATGACATTCTTTTTACCACCAAGTATAGGGGAACCAATATATCTAGCAACAATGCTACCATTATGAGCATATCTAAGAATATAAAGGGAATCAAACATGCAAGTCTTAGGAGGCTTACCACCGGGGCAATCACTCACTATGTGCCCAACCTCACGGCACTTGTGGCAATACTTACCATTGCTCTTGACAAACCGAGTGGTACAGTGAGAAGATTTCTTACCCTTCTTTGGAATGAATCCAAGTCCCTCCTTGTTAAGGATACACCATTGCTCACTTAAGATTTTGTCAAGAGTATCCTTACCCTTGAAGTATCTTTCCAGACTCTTCTTGAGCTTGGCCACTTGCTACTTAAGCTCATTGTTCTCAACAACAAGTGAGACATCACACATAGAAACACAAGAGCTAGAGCTAGGCATATCCATGAGATCATCACAAGAATTAGATATGCTAGATGATGCAACATGAGTAATGTGACAAGAAGCACTATCATCAATCAAATCACAAGATATGCTAACATCAATATGAGCTCCATGTTGAGTAGTGGAAAGGAGTGTCATGAGCTTCCTTAAGCTTCTCATGAGAAATAGTGAGATTCTCATGTGAAGTCTTTAGCTCCTCATACAAGACCTCCAATGAAGCATGATTCTTCTTTAGAGCCTTGAACTTAACAATCTCCGTCTCACTATAAGCATTGAACTCCTTAAACATGCACACAAGCTCATTATAGCAAACATCATCATCATCATGATCATCATCACTTTCACTATCACTACTTGATGTTACCTTAGTAGAGCCCTTTGCCATGAGGTAAAGTGGAGCGAAGAGTGATGGTGCCTCCTTGATAGCAAATCCGGCCATGTTCTTCTTCTTGGAGTTTCCATCATCACTTTCATCGGCGTCGGATTCAGATTGAGACCTGGAACTCTCTTCAATTGAGTCCTATTGCCCTATGAAAACCTCAATCTTCTTCCCTTCTTTCTTGAGCTTCTTCATGAGCTTGTATCCTCCACTCTTGCTCTTCTTTGATGACTTGTCTCCTTCATCTTCCTTGAAAGGACACTTAGAGGCAAAGTGCCCCTTCTCACCACACTTAAAGCATCTCAAGTTGAAGAGACTCTTGTTGGATCTTCTACTCCTTCTATAGGAACTAGAATCCTTTCCCTTTGCCTTCCTCCTTCCCAAGAGGTCATTGAATCTTCTAGCAAGAAGTGCAATTTCTTATTCCAAGTCATTTTTGCCTTCATCCCCTTTTGCCTTTCCCTTATCTTCAACCTCGGCCTTGAGAGCAATGATTGTCTTATTGGATGGTGAGGCTTCTTCCATCTCTTTCTTCTTCAACTTGTACATGTCATTTGTGTTGATCTTCCCCAAGAGACTTGCAAGTGTCATCCTTGATATCTCGGAGTTGATGAGCATGGTAACTAGGGTCTTATACTTGTCCGGTAGAGCCCTAAGCATCTTTTGAGCAACCTCAAGATCGGTGTAGGTTGCCCCAAGTCCCTTGAGGTCATTGACTATCACATTTAGCCTCCAATACATGTCGTTCACACTCTCACCGCGGAACATGGAAAAGGTCTAATATTGTATCTTGAGAAAGTGAAACTTGACATCTTTGTACTCACTTGTGCCCTCATGAATTTCAATCAACTTGTTCCAAATCTCGTAAGCGGTCTCAAGATTGGTAACTATATCAAACTCTTTTTGGCTCAAGGAATTGAACAAAGCATTCATGGCTTGGGCATTGAGTTGGAGATTGCGATGGTCAACTTCAGGCAATGGACTTCTCGTAATAGCAAAGCCTACATCAACAATACTCCAAATGTGGAAGCTTATGGCTTTGAGGTGAGTAGACATTTTAATTTTTCAAGTGGAATAATTTGTGCAATTGAACATGGGAGCCTTCCCTACATGGTTCACCTCGTTCGACATCTTCTCTCTAGGTGGTAAAGCCCAATCAAGAGAGACCATGCTCCGATACCATTTGTAAGATCAAGATGTCGACTAGAGGGGGTGAATAGGTGATTCTGTTAACAATAAACTTGTGTGCTAGGTCATAGTTTGTTATGCATTGCTATTTTTCAGTTTACATGTGCACATGAGCCCATGAAGTGTGTGGATTGCCATCGCGTTTTGTGGGTCGTGGAGGGCATCCGAGATTAGCTCGCTGTCCGTGTCATTCGCTAGGAATGTGATGCGTTTCATATGGTTGTGGGATGGACGCAGCCGTTGGCATGGCGTGAAGATCGTGCTTAGTGGTTTGTTTTCCGGTTTTGTAATCCTTTCGCTATATAAGTAAGATAACAGAAAAGCAGC
Source organism: Oryza punctata (assembly GCA_000573905.2). NCBI lineage: Eukaryota > Viridiplantae > Streptophyta > Magnoliopsida > Poales > Poaceae > Oryza > Oryza punctata. The sequence continues at coordinate 9,740,902 of CM002499.2, read as the reverse complement.
AAAGTGGTTGCGCTGTGCCAAAAAAATTCCTCTGCTTCCTTTGTTTTTTCTGCATTGCCGGATCGGCTACAGTACGCGTGAAAGGTGCTCGTCCGGGATCCTCACGATCTTTGGGCTTCCTAACAAGTGGTATCAGAGCTCGGTTTAGAGTGTGGACTCGTGATCGCGTATTGGAGGGAGTCCTGATGCCGCGTCGTCACTCGTCATCACCGGTGGCGCGCACTCCTCTTGACTCCGGCGGTCGCCCTTCGGGCAGCGGCGGGGGTGACCGCGGGCTAGTGATACACCGCGTGGTGAAGCAGGGAGGCGGGTCGGTGAACTACCCGCTGCTAACTAAGACCAATTACAACGATTGGGTGCTGCTGATGAAGATCAAGCTGCAGGCTCGCAACCTGTGGGCGGCGGTTGAGCCGGACAGCGTGGAAGTGGCGTTTCACGAGGATCGGATGGCGCTCGATGCCATCTACAGCACGGTTCTGCCCGAGATGATCGGGACCCTGGCGACCAAAGCATCGGCTAGGGCGGCGTGGGACTGCATCAAGACGATGCACGTCGGCAACGACCGCATTCGCAAGGCTATCGCGCAGAAGGTGCGCACGAAGTACGAGCAACTAGCGTTCCGCGCTGACGAGACTGTGGAGGACTTCGCTCTGTGTCTGACCACCATCACCAACCAGCTCGCCACCTTTGGAGATTCTGAGCCTGCGGACAAGGTTGTGGAGAAGTATCTCCACGTCGCGCATCCCAGGTTCAACCAGCTCGTTCTTTCAATTGAAACACTTCTCGACATCTCTACCTTGTCACTTGAGGAGGTCACCGGGAGGTTGAAGGCGGCGGAGGACTCGAGCCAGTCATCGTCGAACACCTCTGGGACACTGTACTTGACGGAGGCCGAGCGGGAGGAGCGTCGCAAGAAAAAGGAACAGGAGGCCAAACGTGGCGGTGGCGGCGGCAGTCCCTCGTGCCGCGGCAAGCGCCGCGGAGGGAAGTGGTGCATTGGTGGCGGCGAGGCCATGAGCTCGGATTCGGGCAACTCCGGGCCGGCTCGCAAGGATGACAAGTGCCGAAATTTTGGCAAACTTGGGCACTGGGCAAAAGATTGCCGGAGCAAGGGCAAGCGTGATGGACAAGCCAACGTCGCCCACGAGGATGACAACGAGCCAACTGTTATGCTGCTCACCGGCGGCTACGTCGATGTCATTGACGCGGCGAGCGCCCCAACGCGTCGTGCCCTCGCCGCCCGCTCAGAAGTGGTGGATTTAGTGGAGAAGATGGTGTTCACGGCCCTCGATGATGAGGCCGACCGCAACCCCGAGCGCTGGATCGTGGACTCTGGCGCGTCCAACCACATGACGGGCTGCAAGATGGTGTTCGCCGACCTCGACACGAACATCACTGGCAACGTCAGACTTGGCGACAGGTCCGTTGTCCGGATCGAGGGGCGCGGCACAGTTCTTTTCGCCTCTAAAAACGGTGAGCATCGCACTTTGCCGAACACATACTACCTCCCTCGTCTCGCAGCGAACATCATCAGCGTGGGTTAACTGGACAAGACCGGCTTCAAGGTGGAAGCTGAAGACGGAGTGATGCGTGTCTGGGACAAGCAACGGCATCTACTTGCCCGGATTCGACGCACTCCTGGGCGGCTATATGTGCTCGATGCCACAATTTCACAGCCGGTCTGCCTGGCCGCCCGCGCCGGCGGCGACGCCTGGCGCTGACACGCTCGGTTTGGGCACGCGAACTTCACCGCACTGCGCAAGATGGGACACGAGCAACTGGTGCACGGAATGCCACTTCTCAAGCAGGTGGAGCAGGTCTGTGAGGCCTGCCTCGCGGGCAAGCATCTCCGGAACCCCTTTCCGCAGAGCGCCATGCATCGCAACTCCGAGCCGCTCGCCCTGCTGCATGGGGAGCTCTGCGGCCCGACTTCACCACCAACTCCGAGCGGGAACCGCTACTTTCTCCTACTCGTCGACGACTACAGCCGATTCATGCGGGTGGCTCTCCTACCCAGCAAGAACGAGGCACCAGCGGCCATCCGTCGGATTCAGGCGGTGGCGGAACGCAAAAGCGGGCACAAGCTCCGCGCCCTCCGCACAGATCGGGGGGGAGAATTCATGACGACCCAGTTCCAGGAGTACTGTGCCGAGCTGGGCGTGAGGCGCGAGCTGACGGCACCCTATTCTCCGCAGCAAAACGGCATCGTCGAGTGGCGAAACCAGTCTGTCATCGGCACGGCAAGGAGCATGCTGAAGGCCAAACACCTGCCGGGTATGTTTTGGGGGAAGTCGATCACTACTGCTGTCTATGTCCTGAACAGGGCATCGTCAAAAAGCGTGGAGGGCAAGACCCCCTACGAGCTCTAGAACGGGTGCACGCCAGCCGTTCACCACCTCCGTACATTCGGCTGCATCGCTCATGTCAAGGTGACTACCCCAATCGTAAAAAGCTGGACGATCACAGTCGGCCTATGATTTTCGTCGGCTACGAACCAGGCTCGAAGGCGTACAAGGCCAATGATCCGGCGACAAGGCGCGTCCACGTTTCGCGTGACATCGTGTTCGACGAGGCGGCCGAATGGAGCTGGGGTGACAAGCACGATGACACCGACACCGACTTCGTCATCGACTACACGTCGGTGTTTCACAATGCCACGACGCCGGTTGTTCAGCTTCGGGGGAGCTGACCTCGCCGGGTGCGGGGTCATTGTCGCCATCTGCCTCGAGCCCGGCGTCACCATGTTGAACACCTTCGGTGCGCAGTGCCACATCGGAGGTCGACTTCACGTCGCCACCAGCCAATGCTGAGGACGATCTTGATGCCGACCACGACGACGCCCTGCTTCATTTTCGGAGCCTGGAGAACGTGCTGGGCCCGGCCATGATGCCGTGGCTGGCAACTCGCGACGTGCAGGAAGAGCTGTTGATGGTCAGTGGCGAGGAACCTACGTGTTCGCTCAGGCTAAGCGCGAGGAGGCGTGGCGACTCGCCATGCTTGATGAAATCGCCTCCATCGAGGAGAATCGCACATGGCGGCTCGTGGATCTACCGGCTGGGCACCGGTCTATTGGACTCAAATGGGTCTACAAGCTGAAGAAGGATGCACAGGGCGTCATCGTCAAGCACAAGGCGCGCCTGGTGGCAAAGGGGTATGTGCAACATGCCGGAGTGGACTTCGATGAGGTATTTGCTCCGTAGCCCACCTCAACTCTGTACGCTTGCTCCTTGCACTCGCCGCGCAGGAAGGATGGATGGTGCACCACATGGATGTCAAGTCGGCTTTCTTGAATGGGGAGCTGAGTGAGGAAGTGTACGTCGTTCAACCACCCGGGTTCGAGGTTGAAGGAGAGGAGAACAACATGTACAGGTTTGATAAAGCTCTGTGTGGGCTTCGTCAAGCGCCCAGAGCATGGGACACAAAGCTGGATGGCACACTGAAAAACTCGGTTTCAGGCAGAGTCCACTGGAGCACGGTTTGTATGCACGCGGCGACGACAGTGGGAGGCTGCTAGTCAGCGTGTATGTCGATGATTTGGTGATCGTCGGAGGAAATGGTGACATGATCGCCGAGTTCAAGAAGTAGATGATGGATCAATTCAAGATGAGCGACCTAGGACCTTTGAGTTTCTACTTGGGGATCCTGATAAACCCTGAGCTCCACTCGATATGCTCACGGCTGATGTTTGGCCCGATCTTTCGGTGAATTTGTGATAACTACGATTTGGGAGAAACATTGACGATCCGACTACAACCGTACGAGACGTTGTGTTGCGCCTTAGCGATCGATACACCTCTCCGTGGGTTGTTGATCTTGCAGTGTAGATCAACCTTATTCCTGCAAGCAAATCGAAGAAACAAGCAAGAACAAGATAAAAGCAATCTGAATTGCAAATAGGAATTGAATACAAATGATAAGTTGGGGTTCCGAAGAACAAGCAGACGGACGATCTAGCCGACACGTGCGCTGCAAGCAAGTAGCAATGGCTAAAATTTAATCTAACAAAACCCAAGTGTTCTTGACGGTGGCTAAAGGTATAAGAAGAGGGGAAGAACAACCACAGGGTCGTGCTCTAACCCTAGGACGCACCCCTAATGGGCCCAACTTGATACACAGCCCATTGGGCCCAAAAACAGGTGACGCAGTACCGTGGACAGAAAACACTCGTTAGTAAAATGACAATTGTGGCCGCTCCAGAACAGATATGGACATGTGGCTAGATCCATTTGAAAGTAGACTTGATAAGCTTTCCATGAAGTACTTGCACGCCCAAATCGGAGTTCACATGAAGTCGTGCGGCCATCAAAAGTTGGTGCTGTCCTGAAGTCCGAATCCACCTCGCGCGAATCCTCTCCTCTTTGGAGCCTCTCCATCGTTCCTGAGTAAAACAAGAGTGCACGCATCTCCGAGGTATAAAGAAGAGGAACATGAACTCAAGAATGAACTCACCTGATAGTTGAGTTGACGTGCACGAGCGCGAGTAATAGGATCATGAAGCTGTACTTGTGGGGACGTGGATGTATCGATGGTGTTGATGTCCTCATCAGATCCAGGTGCGTCAGGAAGGTGGCGTCATCACTCTGAACCAGGTGGCCTACACGCCGAGGATTGTGGAGAAGGTAGGACTTGTAGTTTGCAACCCTTGCGCCATGCCCATGGAGCTGCGGCTGCGACTTAGCAAAGACAGCACAATGCCACTGGTGGATGCCACAGAATATAGAAGCTTGGTTGGGAGTCTGTGTTATTTGGTGAATACCAGACCGGATCTTGCATTCTCTGTTGGTTACGTGAGCCGATTCATGGAGAGGCCGACGACGAACACCTGGTGGCTGTGAAAAGGATCATTCGGTATGTGGCGGGAAAGATCCACCTTGGGTGCCGCTACACAAATAGAGGGGAGAAGAAGCTGCAAGGCTACAGTGATAGTGATATGGTCGGCGACGTTGATACTCGCAAGAGCACTACTGGTGTGTTGTTCTTCCTCAGAGAAAATCTGATCAGCTGGCAGTCACAGAAACAGCGCGTTGTGGCGCTCTCCTCATGCGAATCTGAGTACATCGCAGCTGCTACAGCTGCATGCCAGGACATTTGGCTTGCCTGGCTTCTCGGCGATCTCAGGAATGCGGCGCCTGATGTTGTCGAGCTTAGGGTGGACAACCAATCCGCTCTAGCCCTTATGAAGAACCCTATTTTTCACGACCGAAGCAAGCACATTGGCACCAAATATCACTTCATCCGTGAGGCAGTGGAGAACGGGGAGATCCAGCCGGTGTTTGTCAGCACCGGAGGGCAACTCGCAGATATCCTGACAAAGGCGCTTACACGAACAAAGTATCAGGAGCTGCGGGAACAAATTGGTGTCTTCAGTAGAATCGGCACAACAAGCTTAGGGGGAGTTTTGTTAACAATAAACTTGTGTGCTAGGTCATAGTTTGTTATGCATTGCTATTTTTCAGTTTGCATGTGCACATGAGCCCACGAAGTGTGTGGATTGCCATCGCGTTTTGTGGGTCATGGAGGGCATCCGAGATTAGCTCGCTGTCCACGTCATTCGCTAGGAATGTGATGCGCGTCGTGTGGTTGTGGGATGGACGCAGCCGTCGGCATGGCGTGAAGATCGTGCCTAGTGGTTTGTTTTCCGGTTTTGTAATCCTTTCGCTATATAAGTAAGATATAAGAAAAGCAGCAAAGTGGTTGCGCCAAAAAAATTCCTCTGCTTCCTCTGTTTTTTCTGCGTTGCCGGATCGGCTACAGTACGCGTGAAAGGTGCTCGTCCGAGATCCTCACGATCTTTGGGCTTCCTAACAGATTCAAATAAATTTCACCTAAACAAAACTAACCTAAGTTGATAGGCTTGGTGAAAGATAACACTAACTAAGCAACTAAGTTATGTTTTGCAATACTAGGGTGATAAGATCTCAAATATGTCTCTAAGAATGTAAATTGCACAAATGTAAATGTAATAAGTAAATGAGACAAGAGATAAGGAATTGTTCACCCAAGGTTCGGAAATTCACCGGTTTCCTAATCCCAGTTGAGGAGAGCCAAACTTCACCGCTCAAAACCACGAAGCCACCACAAGCCCCCTTCGTCAAGGGGTGGGCAAGGTGGGAGCCAGCCCACGAAGTGGACTACTCAAGCCTCGATCGCTAGGGTAGTTCTTCCTTCACTCCGAAGGTGGTGAACTCCAAACCACTCACAAACCGGCACCGGGCCTTCTCCACAATCTCCATGGAGAGGTCACCGGGCAACACCTCCACAAGTCGTCTAGGAGGTAGCAACCTCCAAGAGAACAAGCGATGACCCGGCTCCAAGGTGATCCAGTGCCATACTAGCTCTATAATGAAGCAATGCACTTGAATCTTGGCTCAAAGCACTCTCTAACACACAAGGAATGAATTAGAGCTCAAATGGGTGTGAGAGTAGATGCAAGGGGTGTATGCAATTGAAGCAAGTACCAAGAGAGACCCCTTGTTGCTAATGGGGGTTTATATACCCCCACCAACAAAAACTAGCCATTGAGGGTCGAAACCCCAACATCTGTGGGCTGCCTGTCTGACTGCCATAGGGTGGCCGGTCAGACCACCCCCAAATGTAACAACTAGAAAACTAGCCGTTGGATTGCATTTAATGCACTGGCAGATGCCAGCCGGTCAGACTGGAGAAGTTTGGCCAGTCAGACCAGGTTGGCTCCAGTCAAACCGGTCTCAGCTCACTTCGGCTCGGCCATAATTCACCGAGATAGACCAGAGGCTACAGCGGCCATCCGGTTAGACCGAGCGCCACGCGGTTAGACCAACCCAATTGGCCTGTCACACCGTCAACTGACCGTCGGTCAAACCGCCCACAACCCGCCGGTCACATCGGCTTGGAGCTTGCGGTCAGACCGCCAATGGTCAATGGTCACAGGAAAATTGTGAATTTAAGCAAAGAATAAGTGTATGCATATGACCTAATGATCAATTTAATCAACTCTTTGTTTAGGTCATCACCCCTCTTGATAGTATGGCAAAGTTAAAGAATAAACGTAGCAAGAATTTGATCACTCAACACCTCGATCAATTAAAATAAAGACTAGGTTTTACCATCTTGTTTCCTTTTCTTTGCACCATCAATTTTGATCCTCGATAATCATCCATGACGTATTCATCATGTGGCTCTAACTTAAATATATAATCTCAAATGAAATAGTTAGTCCACAATTTGTCATTAATTATCAAAATTAACAGTGGGGCCTAGATGCTTCGGTAACCAGCTCGTGAACCCTGATGATAATTTGTCCATGGTGAAAATAGTGAACCAAGTTGTTAGCAATATTTGTTAAGGAACAATATATGTAGCGATATACTTAGGAACGTAGTAGTAACTAGTAAGTACTACTCCCATCTCAAAATAATTTTATTTTTCACCTATAACACAATTACCAATACAAAACCTAAAAGACTATAGTACCTCAACTTTATTAAATCTTAATATAATTATTCCTCTCCTTATCTATTCCCAATACATTTATACTCTACTTTCACAAAATCACATACAATGATTGCTAAAAATAAATTTATTTTAGAGTAAAGTGCACCGACGGTACTTAAACATGTAGGGGCATGTCATCTAGGTCCCTAAACTCTGAAAATGCAGATCCAAGTTCTAGAACTTATCAAAGTGTTTCATCTAGGTCTCAAATCACCACAGCCCCTGCAGGATCCTATGCGACGCTGATATGGTATGCTACATAGACGTGACGTGGCATCACCTTGACTAACAAATAGCACCCACTTAAAAAATTTTCTTTTCCTATTTTTCTTCTTCTCCTCTTTTTTTCCTCTAGTTCTTCTCTTTTTTTTTCTTTTCTTCTCCTTTCTCTGTGACCTAAGCACCCTGCGCCCAGTGGTGGTCTACAGTTGCAGTGAGAAGAAGGAGAAGGAAGGAAAAAAAGAGAAGGAAAACAAAAATAAAAGAAAAGAAGAAAAAAGGAAAAGAAAATTGTTAAGTGGGTCCCATTTGTTAGTCAAGATGATACCACGTCACCTGCATGTGGCATGCCACATCAACACCACATAGGATCTTAGAGGGGCTGTGTCGATCTGGGATATAGATGACACACTTTGACAGTTTTGAGAATTGTATTTACATTTTAACAATTTGGAACCTAGATGACACATCCTACAAGTGCAAGGACCACCCGTGCACTTTACTCTTTATTTTAGAACAGATAAGAGAGGATAAAAATGAGTTTTATTATGGGACAAAGTAACTGGTAACTACGTGGGCATAAGGCATTTCAGGTTCCATTGACGTTAAATTATGGGCTAGCTGATTGATTTCTTTGGTCCTTCAGTGCTGAAATTTGCATGATATGTTCTTTTCCCTATTGCATAGCTGTGTACATTCTTTTGGGTATATTTTTGGTATAGAGGCTGAGTTTTAATCTATTTTCTAAAAAGATGCTATGTTTCATTTATCAGATGGAATTATGCATCATATGCTCCTCGAGTGTTGCTCCCAGGAGAGGACATACCTTCCATATTACGGATTACTAGCGCAAAGATTGTGTATGATCAACAAAGTTTACCGAAAGAACTTCGATAAATGTTTTGTGCAACAATATTCGATGATCCATCGTCTCGACCCAAACAAGCTGAGGAATGTCGCCAGGTTTTTCGCCCATTTGTTGTCCACCGACGCACTTCCATGGCACGTTTTGGCCTATATCCGTTTGACAGAGGAGGACACCACATCGTCTTCCAGGATTTTCGTAAAAATACTATTCCAGGAGTTATCAGATCACCTTGGAATTCGCCGACTCAATGGGAAACTGAGCAATCACTAGTGCAGATCCTCTCATCTGTGACGGGCTGTAACATAATTGAATTTTACGAGCCGTCACAAAGAATACATCTCAAACGGGCCTAAAAAGAGGCCGATTGAGATATGGTCGGAGATACATGTTAAATGTGCATAGAACTGAAATCCGTCACGGATGACACATATCTTTAACGGACCTAAACTAGGGCCCGATTAAGATAACCTTAAATATCTCAATCGGGCCGTAGTGGGAACCCGTCAAAGATGACAATCATCTGTGACGGACCCTAACTTGAGACCCGTTTGAGATAACCTTAAATATCTCAATCGGACTATAATTGGAGCCCTTCACAGATGACAATCATCTGTGATGGGCCCCAGCTTGAGACCCGTTTGAGATAACAACAAAACCCGTCACAGATGCACTCCTCTGTGACGGGTTTTTTTTGCCCGATAAAGATAACTTATATGCCCAACAGAGAAGTCATTTTTTGGACCGTTACATATAGTTATTGCACACTATAAATAGCCGTAACCGCCAGTGTAACTGTATCCCACTATTCACAATTTTGGTGGGAGGTTGGAGGGGGTGAAATTTTAATTTTTTTTCAAAAAAACAGTAAATTCATAAAGGTAAGTGATAAATAGTAATCAGTAATTTAGAAAATTCATCAATTCTCATTAATTTAGTAGTATTTATCTTATAAGATATTTCTCTGATTCTTTTTTCATTTCTGTAGCGATGGATCGAAGTTGGATGTATGCGAAATATGTGAAACGTCATAGTCAAGAGTATAGAAATGGGGTATTAGATTTTATAAACGCCGCGGAGGAGGATAGGAAAAGAAGAAATAACGATTACATGTGTTGTATATGTGCAGATTGCAAGAATGAGAATATGTTTGATAGCCGAGTGGACGTACACACTCATCTGATACAACGAGGATTCATGGAGGGCTACACATGTTGGGTCAAGCATGGAGAGTAAGAATCAGGAAGTGGTGCAGCTGCAGACAGTACTGATGCGCAAAATCAGGAAGATGAAGATGAGCATGACATGTTTGTACCTTCTCCACTAGGCGGTGAAATGGTTGATGTTGATCATGATCTGCTACAAGACATGTTACGTGATGTTGAGGATCCAGCTTACAATGAGAGAGATTTCATAAAGTTCATCATGTTAGTCAGTGACTCGCAGACGTCTCTGTACGCCGGATGCAAAGCAAAGCACACCAAATTATCAGCTACCTTGGACCTAATGAAGCTGAAGGCAAGTAGTGGATGGACAGATAAGAGTTTCACAGAGTTTTTGGGAATTTTGAAGGCCATGCTACCTGATGGGAACACATTGTCCGAGACGACATATGAAGCAAAACAGATTTTGTCCCCTGAGGTTAGAGGTCCGTAGAATTCACGCTTGTCCAAACGACTGCATATTGTACCACAAGCAATATGCGGAGTTAGATGTTTGTACTGTCTGCAAGGTCTCTCGATACAAGCGAAAGAAAAGTCCTGACGAAGGAAAAAAATCAAAACGGGTTGGTCCCGTGAAGGTTGTGTGGTATCTACCTATCATTGATCGTTTCAAAAGAATATTTGCAAACCCCAAGGACGAAGTTAGTATGTTAGCATACCACGGAGAGAAGGAACGACGGTATGCTAAGACACCGAACGAATTCGATCCTAAAATGAAAGATTATTTTGGTTTAATCTTCCCAAGGGATCATCCAAAGAACACAAGGTTCTCAATCAATTTCTTCACCTCCATCGGTCTTGGTGGTATCACTGAGACGCTGAGAGAGTACCATAGATCATGCCTCGCCATGCCTATTCTGAGTCAGAATCAAATTCTGATGAGAGTGACAAATAACCAAGAGAAGGAAAATGTAAAGAAACGGATGGTAGAAGAGCTCCATGAAAATTCAACGGTGCTTATGGGGGATGCAATGCAACTATTGTCACAATCGGCGTCGTCAGATTTGTACAGTGTAATTGTTTTGTTGGATCAATCTTTCCAGTATTTGTGTCCATGTGCAATATCAGATGTAGTTGTTTGTTGCTTGTTGAATTGCTACAAATTTTGTACCTTGGAAACACATGTAACGTTCACTTAAAGATACAACTTTTGCACCCTCTTGTTATTTTTCTCGTCTACACGGGGAAGTGGTGGGAATGAAAAGAAAAATCCAGAAGGAAAATAACATCAAACATGTGTACAATTGCCAAAATGACAGACGAGATTTCACAGAATTCAAGTTTGGTTGATCTAGAATCACTTTCAGGCCACTCAGTTGCAGCTCCCTGTCACACATGGCATGATGGCAAGTCACGGTGAAAGTGTGGCAACCTTGGCGTCTAACCAGAACAGCCACAGAGAAAATGTCCCAGTTGCAAGCACAAATCACACCGTGTTCAGTAGGGCAGGCTTTCAATGCAAGGTCCCGATGACTTTCACAGTGGAAATGAGCCACGCGTGAGGTCTAAATGCAAGCGAAATCTTGTTTCTCTTGTTGCCTAGTCAGATCTCATTGCCGTATGACCTGGTGCTGGGGAATTCCACGACGAGGACGCAAATATCACATTCAAATCAACTGGACAAGAAAGACACTTCATCATGACTCGAATGACAAAGATAACATAATTCGACTAGAAAAAAAAACAGTAATCACTATATAACATGATCCAAATTGTCATTCTTGAGCAAATATATACTTTTGCATATTACATCTTCATCCATTCATTCACACAGAAAAAGAAGAAAAACAGAATGGCCAAGCCCAGGTTTCCTCCACCTGAAACTCTGAAGATAGCATTGCTGTGCCTTCTCCTCTCCTTGTTCTCACCAGCCACAGCATCCATCCCTTCTGCTGCATCGACGTCGTCAGACCGGAGCTGCATCGCCGATGAGAGGGCTGCCCTTCTCGCCATCAAGGCAACCTTCTTGGACCCGAACAGCCGCCTCGCGTCATGGCAGGGCGAGGATTGCTGCAGCTGGTGGGGTATCAGGTGCAGCAACAGAACCGGCCATGTCATCAAGCTGAGACTCCGTGGGAGCAGAGACGATTGTCTCAGCTTATACAGAAACAAACTTTTAGGTGAGATGAGCTACTCTTTGGTCGGTTTACAGAAACTGAGGTACCTAGACTTGAGTTGCAACAACTTCAATTGGTCACAGATGCCAGTGTTTCTTGGTTCTCTTCCAAGCCTTAGATATCTCAACCTTTCATATGGTTTCTTCTATGGAAGTGTACCCCCACAGCTTGGTAACCTCTCCAAACTTGCCTACCTCGATCTGACCTCTTACAACTATCCATACAACCACCTATACTCGGTTGGCCTTTCATGGCTGTCACACCTATCCTCACTGAAGCATCTGGTCATGAACCATGTGAACCTTACCACTGCAGTGGATTGGGTTGATGAATCAACATGCTTCCTGCTCTGAAAATACTCTACCTGAAAAGGTGTGGGCTGAGGAAAACAGTTCCTTTCCTTCCTCGGTCCAATCTCACGGGGCTCAAAGTGCTTGACATCTCGGAAAATAGATTTTACAAGAAGATTGCTCCTAACTGGTTTTGGAATATAACTAGTCTCTCTGTTCTTGATATCCGATCGTGTGGTTTCTATGGCTCAATTCCTGACGAAATAGGCAGGATGGCCTCTCTTGAAGAAGTCTATTTCCAAGGGAACGATCTCATGTCAACCATGATACCCTCAAGTTTCAAAAATCTATGCAACCTGAAGGTACTGGATCTACGAAATACCAATACTACAGGGGATATCAGAGAATTGATAGAAAGGTTGCCAAACTGTCCTTGGAACAAGCTGCAACAGTTGGGTTTATCTCATAATAATATTGGTGGAACCCTGCCAAATTGGTCAGAACCTCTGGCCAACTTAATTGCCTTGCTTCTCTCCAATACTAACATCACAGGAGCTATACCATCATGGATATGGACTCTCACAAAAATGATTTATTTAGATCTTTGTTCCAATAAGCTCAATGGCATAGTCAAGGAAGATCAATTAGGAAACCTTATAGATCTACTGTTCTTAGGGTTGGGAAATACACATCTACAAATTAAGGTCAGCTCAAATTGGATTCCTCCATTTAAACTGCAGGCGGTTCTCTTATATTCTTTGCAGCTAGGACCAGAAGTCCCACCATGGCTTAGATCACAAACAAGCATTCAACACCTTCAAATTGCAAACACAAGCATTACTACAATCCCAGATTGGTTTTGGATTGTGTTTTCAAGAGCAGATTTTTTGGATGTGGCATATAATCAGATAACGGGCATGCTACCAGCAACGTTGGAATTTATGGCAGCAAAAACCATGGATCTGTCCAACAACAGATTTACTGGTGAGGTTCCAAAATTTCCAATAAATGTAACATACATGTACTTGCAACGGAACTCCTTATCAGGACCACTGCCATCAGATTTCGGAGCCTCATTGTTAGTGTCACTTACTCTCTCTGGCAATTTACTATCAGGCACCATTCCATCTTCAGTGTTCTCACTCGAACACTTAGAAATATTAGATCTATCTAGAAATATACTTAACGGGGAAGTTCCGGCTTGTCAAGAAGATTCAAATCCATGCACACGACAACTCGTTGTCGTAAATTTAAATAGTAACAACCTCTCCGGAGGATTCCCATTGATTTTCAGAAGTTGCCCGCGCCTAGTTTTTCTTGATCTATCCTATAATCAGTTTTCTGGAAATCTACCATTGTGGATGGAAGAGAAGTTTTTGCCAATTTTATCATTGTTACGTCTACGGTCAAATAAGTTTTCTGGACACATTCCCACAGAACTTACAAAGAATGATCAACTACAGTTCTTAGACCTCGCTGAAAACTACTTCTCTGGAAGCATACCTGACTCTTTGGTTAACTTGAGTGCAATGGCTCGCACATCTGGATACAGTGCTCTTCTAAATGAAATCATCTTAACTGGTCAAGGGGCGATTTATGATATAATTTTATTCTATGAACTGATATCAGTTCAAACAAAAGGGCAGCAACTTGAATTTTCAAGTGGAATTTCACGTGTGGTGAACCTCGACTTGTCGAAGAACAAGTTTACTGGAACAATCCCTCGAGATATTGGTGCTCTTGTTGCACTAAAAAGTTTGAACTTTTCTTGGAACCTCTTAAATGGGGAAATCCCGGAGACTATAGGTCAGCTCAAACAATTGGAATCTCTTGACCTATCTCACAATGAGATTTCTGGTGAAATCCCTTCGAGCATGCAGGATCTTAATGCTTTGGGCACCGTGAACCTCTCATACAACAATCTATCAGGAAGAATTCCAAGAGGAAACACTATGGGATCATATGACGCATCTTCCTACATTGGAAACATTGGTCTATGTGGTCCTCCTTTAACTAGAAACTGTTTTGGAAACGCGACAAACGAAGACTTACCTGGAAATCATGTTGATTTGGAACATAAATCCCTTTATCTTGGCATGGCTATTGGATTTGTCCTTAGCCTCTGGGTGATTCTTTGTTTACTGCTGTTCAAAACGAGTTGGAGAAAATCCTATTTCACGTTTGTTGATAGACAGCAGAAGAAGATTTATGTTAGTGTAAAAATTAGATGTGCCATCTTAAAGAGGAAGTTAGGTGCAAATAATCTTTGATGTATCTCTAGTATCTAATATATACAAGAATCTAGTTCTTGTTGTGCGGTGTTGAGTCTGCTATCAAACCACCATGTCTTGTGATGGTGGCATATTCTATGAATAATTAATCATTTGCATGTATGGATTGTAATAAGATAATTATGTGACATACATATGCGTTAAAGTTTACAAACTTATGGTATTTTATCTGAGTTCTGTACCTCTTCTCTTTCTGTTTTTTTTTTTTTTTTTTGAGGAACTCCTCTTCTCTTTATGTAAGATGATTGTAGCATTTTTCCTTGTCATACTCATAAGTAGCAAGTGTTCAGTTGATTCCATGACACCAAATCTATACCTTCTTTTTTTCACTATTATTTTTCAAATTTCAGGCCCTACAATTGATTCAGTTTAAAATTAAAAGATGGGCAATGGGTTGTGAGATTTGAAAAAGGGGATTCGCTTCAGAAATCTTACCGGCCGTGCTCCGCGAAGGGGTGAGGATTCAGCGGCTAGCAGGCGGCGAGGGGGCTGGCCACCTTCGGCCGCTTGCTGCCGCGAGCCCGCGAGGCGCGACCGACCGCGCGAGCTTGGCATGGGCGACGGTGTGTGTGTCCTGGCGTCCGGGCGGCGGCTGGAGCAGTGAAGCCTGAACCGAAGGCAAACGCTTCCCCTGCTGCCATCTTGGGCCCCTTTTTGCTGGGCCTTTGGCTGTGAATTTGGGTGACGAGGGGTGTGCGCCGTGGGCTGCTAATAGATGTTATTTTACCATTATTCTCTCGAGGAATAAGTTTGTTTTTTCTTCCTCGACTCTTGCCCCTGGTTGAATCGCATCCCTCAACTGCAAAACCGACTATAACGCCTTCTCCATCTTTGAAAACCGATGAAAATTGTCTTCCTCCATCCTATTTTGTTCCTCACCTCTGCACTCTCTCTCCCTTCTCTCTTCCCTCTTCCCAAGTCCTACCGAGCTGAAGGCCAACCATGGCCAGGCATGTTGTAGCATGTGCGAGCCGTTCGACACGCTGGAGTACTATACTGCAGCGAGGAGTACAACAACCTGGACGTGTGTCACGCCCGGAATTTCTATCCAAAACTCCAAACGCTTACATGTGTGTAAACCCTCGTCCAGGAATCAGCCGAGGCACACAATAACAAATTGATAATAGAGTGCAATATTTATCTAATTAATCGACGAATATAAAGTCATTACAGAGGTAGATAGTTCCTCTCAAACAATAAAGATCTAAGCAGCGGAATATAAAATAAATAACGCAGGTGACTCCAATCCACAAGCATCTTGATCAGGGCTACGCCTAATCCTCCACACCTTCAGCATCACTGTAGAACTCCTCCTCTGATGAATGATTGCAAGGTGAGTATATCGTATATTCAGCAAGCCACACAGCAAATATGCAAGTGCAATGGATAACAAAGGATGGCATAATATAGTCTCATTTGCGTAAATGGCATTTAATAAATACTACAGAATTTAGCAAAACAGTAAAGTATTTAATTAAACAATATTAATCCAACGCTATGCAACACACCCGTTGCACAGGCCCAACCATTCTGAACAACCATTCCCGGCTGTACAGACCTATCTCCAAACCAGGAATATGCCATTCCAAACCAGGAGCTAAACAAATTATTACCAATTACAGAATCATTTATTATGGTGAGAAGTGTGAGATTAATCACGAAAGACATTGCTAGACTCGCCCATAACCGCGGGCACGGCTATTCGAATAGTTCTACTCTGGCCAGAGGCGTACCACTCTACCCACAAGACACAACCTCAACATCATATCAACCATGCGTCACGATACTTAGCAAGTACCCAAATAGAGATTGTGACATTACCCTATGCATAACGCAATTCAAAGCAGTGCACCATTCCTGGATCATAATCACCCCCTTATAAAATAAGGCATGGACTCCCCAGCGACCCCCGTGGGCTTATCTCCGCCACTTCTCAACCCGGTACCCCACAATGAACCTCACTACACAAAGGGTAAAGCCGTTGCCCACGCTGGCTTGTGGTTGGCACGGTTAATGTTTCACAACCGAAACTCGTGAACCGGTCCTTAACTGTCATGAGCTCGACCATCCAAACCATGTGCTCACAACCCACCATTATCAAGTTTTAGTTGGCATATTTATTAATCACCCTATCATGATTAACCATCATAATCTACCATTAATCCATCATCAAATAATAGTGAAGCATTAATTATCCCATTCATGTGAGCTAATGTTTCTAAGCATGACTAAGCATCCTAATTAATTTAGCTAAAACCATATAATGTTCTAGCTAATCCAATTATTAACCAAGTGACAAAGTAAAGGTAATCAAAACAAAGGGGCTTTAGCAAAGACAATAGGTTGTTCCCACCCGTTGACATTCAAAAATAAATGCGGTAGTTGAATAAAAACGAATAGCTTTAAATGAGATCAACATGCTCAAAGGGTATTTAGGATCTGGGTGACTTGCCTTGAGCTTTGTGAAACACTTCGGAACCTTCTTCCGCGTAAACGCTCTCCTCCAGAACGTCGGAAACTAAAGCGAATAAACAAAAATCAATAAAACAGTACAAAAACAAACATAAACAGTACATGTGGATATTTTTAGCATGTAGATTTCGATTTTAGACGAATTTAGCAACTTGAACCACTCAAATCCGAGTTACGATGATTTAGTTATGAATTTCCGAAGTTTAACCAAAATTCACCTAAAAAAACAAAAACACTGGCGACGAACCGACAGCGCAGCAGCAGCTAGGGTTGGCTGTGGTGGTGACTTCCGACGGCTTTCAGCGCAGATTAGTGGGTGGCCGGGCTTCCCCTCGTTGCTGCGAACCCAACGGTGGTCCTCCCGAGCGACGGCGGCGACCGGAACGACGGCAAAGCTCGGCTGAAACTTCTCCCGGCGACAACGGCGCACAAGCAGCAGCGGCTAGGGCTCCACGATCGACGAGAGTTTGGGGCGAAGGCAGTGGCGGATAGAGGAGGTCCAGGGGGTTCCATTTTATAGGGGCAGGGGCGGCGGCTCGGTGCAAGGCAACCGGAATCGGAGAAGGAAAAACTAGGGTTAAAAAGGAAAAACGAGTCCGAATCAATCTCGAAATCCGGCGATTTCCAAACAAATTAGATGAAACTTTCTATAGAGAAGAGATAGAGGAGATCAAGGGGATTATTTCCCCTCTACCAATTTAATCAAATCGGGCAAGAATCGGAGAGATTTGGAAGGGGGCGGCGGCAACAATGGCGCTCTGTAGGCTCGGCTGTAGGCGGCTGCTGCGGCTGGAGGAAGAAGATGACCGACAAGGGGGCCCCACCTGCAGGCGCTAGAGAGAGAGAGGGAGGGGCGGCTGGTGGGCTGGTGGGCTGCAGCCCAGGCCGAAGAAAAGAGGGGGAAGAGGGAAAGAAAATGGACTTTTGGCCCAAAACCTAAAGAGAGAGGGGTTAAGCCTTTTTTTTCTTTTTATGTGTTGCATGAAATGCAATTCCATTGATTTAAAAAAATATTTTCTTGGCTCAAATAAATCCCAGAAAAAAAATCTAGGAACAATTGAAACAAGAGAAGTATTTATTAAAATTTTATCTAGCCCACTTTTATATTGGAATTTATTAACTAAAATTAGATCTTTTCTTCTAGGCTTTTAAAATCATTTCTTCTAATTCCATTTAAACAACAATTTATAATTTAGAGATTTTTAGAGTGTGACAACGTGTGCCACTTGTTAGTGTACTTGAAGATGTTCAAGCAGCTGGAAGGTGAGAGAAGAGCAAGAGGGAAGAGAGGAAAGAGAGAGAGGGGGAAAGGTGAGGAAGAGGATAGGATGGAGAAAAACGTTAACATGTGAGGCTCACAAGCTAACTCAACAGTCAACTGGTCAAAGCTGCTACTTCGGATAAAACCATCTCCCATACCACCGAAGGAGGTAATTTGCACCGGTTTTCGAAGATGGGAGAGACGTTATATCCGGTCTTGATATTAAGGGATGCGATTAAACTAAGACTAAAAGTTGAGGGAGGCAAAATATATTTATTCCTTTTTCTCAATGCAAAATTGTAAAACCACCCTTGTTTTGAGATTCTATCCACTACTAGCGAACCGGTCTTTAGTACCGATTCCATAGTTATTGAGATCGGACCGGTGAGACCATGGGTTAACTGGTTTATCGGTCCGATCGATCGAACCACCGGTCCAAAGCGATTTAGTAACCAATAAATAAATAACTAATTCCTTTCATTTCAATCACAAGGCAGAGCATGGCCTGGTGTAGGTGTCCTTGCCTGCATGCATGGGATCCATCGTTCGAATGTTCTCTTGACCCTTTTTCTCTTATTTTCTCACTCTTCTCCCGTCACGCATGCACGTGAGCAGCATCATGTGCCGGTTCAACCCGATACTCTGAGCGGCTTTTAAGCCGGTTTTCATGAGTGGTCTTTTAGTTGGACTAGACGGGCGAGCCGAGACTAAAGATGGGTATTTTTCATGAGTGGTCTTTTAGTTGGACTAGACGGGCGAGCCGAGACTAAAGATGGGTATTTTTATTCCCGGTTAAAATAACCGGAACTAAAACACCAACCGGAAAGATATTTTATTTTCCATATGCTTTTTATTGTTGTTTTTTTATATACAAACATACACATATATATACATGCATGTATATATAATATGTACATGTTTATATTTGTAAATATATATCTATAAGTACATAGATATATGCATATATATGTATGTAATTAATTATAAATTTATATGTCTTCATATATGAAGACATATAATTTTTATTTAATTATATATATACATGCATATATCTATATATGTGAGACATGAAAATGGACTAAATAAACAATTATGTAATTAAATAAATGTAATTTGTGGTATATATATATTAGTTATAATTGTTGTTAATTTCTAATGTTCTATCATATGTTACAAAAGTTAAGACGATTAGCTAGGGTTGGGATGACGAATAGGCCTTCCATCTTCGTGGAATTCTCCAGTGGGACTAATAATCTCATCCATGACAAATCCCATCAATTGTTGTTGAACGGCCTTTAAGAAAGCAGCGTGGGAGAGATTCTCCGTCATCCAAACAATCTGTCATTCGGAAACACATTTCGATATAAATATATGAAGTCAATAAGAAACATTATTTACTGAATAGCGTTTACGTACATCTAGATCTTTATCAGTAGTGATGTTGTGCGTTAAGTTGTGCATGTAGTGACAAACGTAATAGCCGCACAAGATGTTCTCCTGTCCATGTTGTGCACATTAAAGGGGAAACAAAATTAAGAATTATATATTACTTGGTAAGATATGAGAGATATAATTTTGGGTTAAGTCCTTACCGAAAAGTCCATCCTTATACTCAGTTCTTCTACCCACGGCCCGTGGATGGTTGTACGGAACCGTGCCCATGCCCTATACATAGTTGCAACGTACAATTAATGATCCGAGGTACGCATATATAGTGTCGATAGCAGTAATCGTAATGACAGTAGAATGAATGGCAAGACCTGTTAAGCACAGCAAAAATGTGGAAAAAGGTTTCCTTGGGTTTCCTCATGGAGTCGTAGACATGGATCTTACTTGCTGGAAAGTCTATGATAAAAAGAACCTAGTTGTTGCTGCAAATTGCGTGAGATGATTTACATGTTATGGTACGAATAGGAGAAGCAAATTGGTGCTATTTGTGGTAAAGACTCACCTTGTGTTATACGACAATAGTATATAGGTCTTGTAATGTTGTTGCACCAAGAATTTTAAGATATTGTTCTATGTATGTTTTCAAAGCTTTAAAGTAGCTTGACATTATTTCTGTATGGGTCCATGAAACCAACCATGTAAGATCCCTACCTACGGTATCGTTGAATCTTGATTCTACAGAGGGAAAAAAAGATGTCATCAAGTAATCTAACACTGTACAAATTGTAAAGAGCCTACCGATGAGCTAAGTAACAAAATAAAATTGAATGACACTTACAAACCCATATACTCATAAAAGCGACGTCCATGGAGTCTAGGTGGTATATAGGGAAGGCATCCTCGAACTTGACCCACATAGTCTCTTCTCTATTGAAGTAATCGGCATATTTTATCCTCACACCGAACATCTCTCTGCCTTTGGCTCTTTTTTCCATGTACCATTGATGGAAGTGGTACAACTGTGTAGAGAGACTATTCACATGCTCATGTTTGACAATTGGTTCGCACAGTTTAAATTTGTATGCGAGATCCGCCACTGTCGCTGTCTGGATAGGCTTTAGGCCCAACAGTTGCTCCCTAGTCAGATTTGTATCTTTGAAAAATCCTTCAATATCAATTGCGGGCTCAGTTGACATCGGCTCAATGTCTTGTTTTGATTGTTGACCGAGCTGAGGTACTTCTTTGTTCTTCCCTTTGGAATTCTTAAAATACTTGCTCATTGATCGTTCGTAGTCAGATGACAAAGTCTTTTTGTCCGTTCACTCATCTTCAGAAAGAATTCCTTGGTTGACGGGTCTATTGGAGTCTTCTTCTATGGACTCCGCAGCTTGAAGTTGTCTTGCACTTCTTTTCTGACGATCTCGTCAGTCCTATCATACGCTCTTTTCTTGAGAGCGGCGAGTTTTGGCTCGCGAAGTCTTGGCTTCTTCGTTTGTTGCATGGACTTTGATGACACAGGATGAGGTGGGAAAGACTTCCTGGACCCAGTGGCAGTTGGTTACGGCGTTGAAGTCGGAGGAGACGGTGGTGGCGGTGATGGCGGAGGAGACGGTGCAGGTGGCGGAGACCTTGGAGGAGACAGTGCAGGCGGAGGTGAAGTAAGAATGGACACGGCTGCTCGCCAGGGAAATACGATGTACCGCTTTCACCATAGTACAATGGCGTGAGTTGTGTCTTCTAGTTTTGTCTCCCTGAATCCTCCGGGGATGTCCAACTCGAGATCCTCGAAGCCGGGGATCACCCGCTCAACTTCGACCTTAGAGTACCGAGGTAGAATCAGCCTACAATGGTACATCTCATACTGCTGCATTGGTATGGCCATGCCATCCACCACCTTCACGAGAATCGAGGTTATTAGTACTTAACATATGCAGCAATTTTCGCAACGTAACAAGAAATATATCACAAAACTACGAACAAACCATGATTGATATGTTCTTGAAAGGAACATGCAGCTCACACGATATTGTAACACCCCGAAAATTTCGGATTTGAAATACGAAAACAAAATTTGGAATAATCAAAAATCTTTTCGAAATCCGTCCATGCTGGAGTTTATTGGATTTATTTCCCTTTTTCCTGCTGTGTTTGGGCCAAAATGATGAACGTCTAAGAATATAACTATATCTTATTTTCAAAATATTATGTGTTGAAAGAGCCAAAATTATGAAATATGTTAATTAAGAAAATATTTGCAAATACCATCTTCCTAAAGACCCTTTTCTATGAGTTAAAACCCCTTGATGTTTTTGTTTTGTAAATAAAACCAAATATTAAATATTTGGAGAAAGCCCTTTTTATGAGTTAACTTCCTAAGAAACTATTTTACCAATAAAATCTAATATTAAGTATTTTCTAAGAATCCTTTTTAAAAGGATTAAGTGCTTTGGAAACTATTTTGCCAATGAAAACTTTTAATAAAGTATTTATCAAAGATCTTATTGGCGAATTAAATCCCAATGAGGTTATTCTAAAAAGGCTTTCTCAGGCAAAGTCTGCTTTCCCCCTTGAAGGGTCTGGCCTGGCCCTCCTAATAAAACTTGTTGTTCTTTAAGTGCATTTGGGATTTTTGTGCCAAGATCTCAATCAAATCAATCCTACTAAGCTCTAAAGGATGTCCACCGTTCGACGTCCTTCCTTGTCCTCTCCCCTCTCCGTCTGTCTTGTTAACCGCTTCAGTGCTAAGCTAATCGAAGTCCCGAACCCTTTCCATTTGTTGCAAAGACATATATCTCTCTCTCGAACTCTTGAAAACCTGGAGTTAAATTTTAAACCCGCTCCATTCATTCGAATTGACCTTCCTCAGATCCTTTCTTCCCTATTTTTGTTTTACTCATAATGCCGGAATTTGGCTTTCCCTCGAAAACCTAAAATCATCCGACGAATGTATTTATCGTGCATCTATCCCAAAAATCCTCGGGATTGCCCCTACCTTGGAAACCTTTCCACTCCAATGGATTTGCATGCCATACGTTGATTCTAAACATATATCCGATATCGTCATCCATCCATTCAAGCATTTGCAAAAGAATTCTAAATCTAATCCTCGAGCAACCAAATAGCCAAATCCAATCCAAATGTCAGATTGAAATTCAAATATCCTATTACGGTCCATTTACAAATTTCAAATACAAATTTCATTCCAATTCAAATCCCCTTCCAGTTCCAAATCCAAATTTATATGAATAACAGCAAGGGTTCCTATTCTCTCTAGGCCGGCCCAGCACCCCTCCTCCCTCACTCCTGGGCTGACACGGCCCCCAGCCCAACCACGCCCTTGCTGGCCCAAGGCCTACGTAGCCAACCAAGTCTGGTTCGCCTCCCTCTCCTGCAGCTCAGCTTCGCCAGCATGCACGCAAGGTGTTCGACCCTTGTTTGTAAGCTGCGCCCATGCCGACCGAGTCGCGTCGCACCGAGCCGCGTTGAGCCGTGCCGCTCCACCTTGCGCTCCCTCACCGAGCCGCCCCGCACCGCGTGCACAGTGCCGCGTCGCACCTGTGCGCCACCCTGCCAACACGGGCACGGGTTGGTGCCGGCCATCAAGTCGCGGGCTCTACGCGACAGCCTCCCCTACACCGAAACCCCCCTTCCACGGAAGCAACCACAAAGACCGGTGACACAGTGAGAACAAGACTACACCGAAAGGAAAAGCCAAGTCCACCAACTCTTACCTTGTCCTCCCTCCCCTATGGCAATGTCGACATCTGGCCCCCCGGTGCCGTCCATCACATCCACCGCTGACACGCGCCCTCGGGGAAGCCTAGTGACCGACGGTCACTACGTTGCTCCCCCTGCTTCCGCCGTGCTTACACCGCTGCACTGAGTCCATCGCCTTGCCCTCCTGTGCTCCATCGCCGCAGTCGAAGCACCTACGTCGAAAGCGTGAGCCGAGGTCATGCCCGCTGCACCGCTCTCTCCCCCGCCTCCTTTTTCTCCTCCTCGAAGTCACCCACCTTTATCGCCATCCATGGCGGGAGCAATACAAGCTGCCATGCCCCCAACACCGGTAGCCGCCGCCTCTGCTCCACTCGCCCACAAGCTAGCTCGCCACCAGTGCCGCCATCACCCACCCGCCATACTATCGCCACTGGCTAGCTCACTCGCCTCTATCACCTCTGTCGCCACCGACCAGGGCACCGCCGGACACGGCCAGGCCATCCCACTCGAGCGCCGCCTCGACGGTTGCCTCCCGCCGGACATCCGGGAACCCAGGGCTCCCTCGGCAGATCTCCTCTACCGCCGCCAATCCCGCCATCATCGTTGCCACACGCGGACCGATCACGAGCTCATTGCCGAACCAACACCGCCTGGCCCCTTCCCGGCCACGTGCCTCCCCGGACTCTGGACGCCGCGCGCGTGCCGAGCAACCGCGCCGATCTGGCCCGATAACGGTGACACGCCGCTTAAACCACGCGCCATCGCCACGTCGCTCAACGACGATCGCCTCCCACCGCCGCCTACCTCTCACCGTCGCGACCTTGTTTGCGTACCGCGACCCCTCCTCTGCTCCCCGCCGACGCCTGCCTCTCCCACGGCGACCGCCCTCCCGTGTCACCGCTCCTCCTCTACACCGCGCCACCGCGCCAGGCCGCCGTCCGCGCCGCCGCGCCTAGTCGACGCCGCCTTTCTCGTCTCATGGAGGGATCGAGGAGGAGGAGAGTAAAAGAAGAGAAGGAGTGGGTCACCGATGAGTGGACGCCACCTCCCTTAATCTCTCTTACACAGTAACCCCTCTCCTAAACTCCTTCGGATGACTCACTGATAGGTCGCCGCCGTGTCACCCGCTACCCTGCGCCACTCGCTGCCCCCGCGCGCCGCCCACCGCCGTGTCACCACGCCACCTTGCCGGTCGCCGCCGTGTCGCCTCGGCCGCCCGCACGCTCGCCTCTGCTGCGCCGCTCCGCCACCGAGCCACCCGCGCGCGGCCGCCGTACTCCACCGGTCGCCACCCACCGCGCCCGCGCGCTCTCCTCTGCCGCGCTGCGCTGCTCCGCCACCGAGCCGCCTGCGCATCGGCCGCCGTACTCCGCCGGTCGCCACCCACCGCCGCCCGTGCCGCTGCTCCCGCGCCCGCCGCCGCGCCCACGCCGTTTGTCCGCCGCCTCGCCCGCGAGCGCCGCCGCGCCACCCACCGCCCACGTCGCCGCGCCGTCATCATCCTCGCCGTGCGCCATGGCTAGCTGCACTGCAGGCCGTGGTGAGCAGCAGCTCCCTTCTCTTCTCTTCTTTTGTGCCAGTGACATGTGGGTCCCGCAGCCACAAACACCCCAAACCAATCTAAGCCATCCAAATCCCTAGATTCAATCTCAGCCATTAGATTTACATAAATTCTAGTCTATGCCACACCAGCCCTAGATCTATCCACATCATCGCCACGTAATCCATCTTTGTCCACGTGTCACCATGTGTCTATCCACATCATCCAGTCCACATACACCAAGTCCACCAAATATTCTATGCCACTTACAGTGGGCCCCTACCATATTTTCTTATCCAAAATAATTCAATTCCAGAAATTAAATATTCAGAGAATATTCTTGGAATATTCCTTTTTCTTTTATCCTCGGATTTTCTGTAAATTCAAACTTCCGGAGGTCATAACTTTTCCGTTTGAACTCCAATTCGATCCGTTCTTCTTCCTAATTTTCTCTAAAATTGAGCTCTACATGTTTGTTGACTTTTTATGTACTGATTATTTGGTTTTCATTAGAATTTTTCCTTGTTTTACGTGCCAGCGTGTACATTCCGCCGTTTCGGACGATCGCGTTCGCGAGGAAAAGAGTTCGGAAGATCAATTGAAGAAGCAAGGCAAGTCACACACTCCCCTTGAGCATTTTGAGCCCAATTTATAAAATGTTTTACCGTTTACAAATAAATTGCATGTTTTGCTGGTTACATGGGAATAGGATTTACCTATCTGCTCGCTTGAGCCATATTTACTTAATGTCCTTTCTTTGTCGAACTGGGTGATAATTTGACTAGCTTGTGTCTCATGTGGACCTCGCTAGAATTATATTATGCTTAGCCATGCTTAATACCACTAGCTCACCATATGGAATAATCACAGTATCTACTTCTAGTATCTTGATGAGCTGCGAGCTCGAGACATGTCGGACATGTTTCGTTGGTCGTAATTAACCAACCAAAATATGGCTTAATGGTGGGCTATGGGTGTATGGTTTTGCTAGTCGCACCCATGGCAATTAAGGACCGGTTCTCGGGAAACCCTGGAAGACTAACAGTGCTTACCACAAGCAGGCATGGGTAACTGTTGGACTTGTAGTGTAGCTTTTCCCTAGCTGACGCATCCAGGCAAGGGTGGGCGTGATGGGGTTGGGTCGGCGGGGGTTTACCCGTTGATCGGCTTCCGGATTCACCAAGGCACGAGAGGTGGCTGCCTACCTTGGCTTAAAGGTGGGGGCGAAACCTGAGGTGTGGTGTGCTTGGTTAGGGGGAGTTATGCGAAGGGTCTTGTCACGATTTCCCCCTTTGCAGTACCATGGTGGTATTTCGGGGCATGGCAGCATGTGTGGAATCGTGTCTTGTGGGTACAGTTGCGCACCTCTGGCCAGAGTAAAACTATTCGAATAGCCGTGCCCGCGGTCATGGGCAATCAACCAGATTCACCATGATTAGTCCCACTTTATTAATTAACATGATTTATTGAACTGGTTTTGTTCAGGTGGAATGGTTGGGCCTATTCAACGTGGTGTAGTGTTGTTCAGTGGTAATATTCAATCTTGCCTTAATTAATCAACTGTTTTACTATTTTCAACTACAAATGTTTACAACCGCCTTTATGCAAATAGCCACAAACCTTCCTTGTCTCCCCTTGCACGAATGCATCGTTGGTGTGGCTTGTTGAGTACGGTGATTGTACTCAGCCTTGCTATTATTTCCCTTTTTCAGAAGTGTAGTGCTTCTGAGCTGAAGACGAAGTTAGAAGACCAAGGCTTATACCCCAGTTGAGTTTTGCCTGTGGAGTGGAGCTGAAGCCCCGCTAGGATCGTCGCCTTTTTCCGCTGCTACTTTCTTTTCGATGTGAGGACTAAGTGCCTCTTCCGTAAGTATTTACGCTTTATTGACGTTTGGATCTGTATATTAATTTGTCGTTTTGTGTACCCTGGCTTGATTCCTGGATAGGAGTTTATACACAAAATAGTCTGGAAATTTGGGATAAATTTCCGGGCATGACAGTGTTATCCAGGCATCGGACTTAGCAATGTTTTGGGAGCGAACAACCGCCAAGTGCTCCTCGATGTAAGGAGCCACCAACGAAGATTGTTGCAAAGTCGTGAAATGTGCTTTACGGAATAAATCGCTGTCTACAATCATTATTGTTTTTCTTCCAAGAGTCCCCTTTCCCCGTAGTCTCCCCTCATGGCTTGATTCGGGGAGCTCGATTGGACGAAGATCTTCAATAAATTCTACACAAAACTCAATGACCTCCTCTGTTCCATACCCCTTGACGATGCTTGCTTCTGAACGAGAACGGTTACGGACGTACTTCTTTAGAACGCCCATGTACCTCTCGAAAGGAAACATGTTGTGTAGGTAAACAGGACCGAGAATACCAATGTCTTTGACAAGTTGACATAGTAGATGCGTCATTATATTGAAGAAGGATGATGGAAATATCATCTCAAAGCTTACAACACATTACACCACGTCATTTTGAAGGGCTATTAATATGTCTGGATCGATGGTCTTCTGCGAAATTGCGTTGAGGAAAGCACATAGCTTTGTTATTGTTGTCCGGACATTCTCAGTAAGGATACCTCAAATTATAACAGGAAGCAGCCGTGTCATCAACACGTGGCAGTCATGAGACTTTAGATTTGTGAACTTTTTCTCTTTCACGCTTATTATTCCTTTTATATTCGACGAGTATCTAGAAGGTACCTTGATGCTCTCCAAGCATTCAAACATACTTTCCTTCTCTACCTTGCTCAGGGTGTAGCTGGCTGGACTCAAGTAATGGTTTCCTTTCTCCTTCGGTTTCAGATGAAGGCCTTCGCGCTGATCCATATGCTTCAGATCATTATGTGCTTCAAGTGTATCTTTCGACTTCCCATATACACCAAGGAAGCCTAGCAGGTTGACGCAAAGGTTCTTCGTTAGGTGAATCACGTCGATTGCATGGTGGATGTCTAAGACTTCCCAATAGGGTAACTCCCAAAAAATTGACTTGTTCTTCCACATCGCCGCGTGCCTATCTTCACTCGCTATAGATTGGCTTCCAGACCCCTTTCCAAATACAACTTTTAGATCTTTCACCAATGCAAATACGGTTTTCCCGTTACGATGTTTAGGCTTCAGACGGTGATCTGCCTTTTGTTCAAAATGTTTGCCTTTCTTTCGGACAGGGAGGCTTACAATAAGAAATCGACGATGGTCCATGCACATAACCTTCCTACAATGCTTCAAGTACATACTGTTAGTATCATCCATACAGTGGGTGCAAGCCTTATACCCCTTGTTTGATTGTACGGATAGGTTGCTCAGAGCAGGCTAATCGTTAATGGTTACGAACAACAATGCTCGTAGATTAAATTGCTCCTGTTTGTCCTCATCTCACATGGGTACACCTTGTTTCTTCTACAGTAGTTTCAGATCATCAACCAATGGTCTTAGGTACACATCAATATCGTTACCAGGTTGCTTTGGGCCTTGAATAATAATTGGTATCATGATGTACTTCCGCTTCATGGATAACCAAGGGGGGAGGTTGTAGATACACATGGTCATAGGCCAAGTGCTATGACTGCTGCTCATCTCTCCAAATGGATTCATGCCATCCGTACTTAAACCAAACCTTACGTTTCATGCATCCTCTCCGAAGTCTTAAAATGTTCTATCGATGTTTCACCACTACGACCCATCAGCGGGGTGTCTCAGCATCCCATCTTATTGATGTTCTTCTGCGTGCCAGCGCATCATTCTTGCATGCACTTTATTCTTGAACAAACGCCTCAGCCGTGGTATTATAGGGAAGTACCACATCACCTTAGTAGGAACTCTCTTCTTCGAAGACTGTCCGTCAACATCACTTAGGTCGTCTCGTCTAATCTTGTATCGTAGTACCTTACAAACCGAGCATGCTTCTAGGTTCTCGTACTCCTCGCCGCGATAGAGGATATAATCATTCGGACATGCGCGTATCTTTTGAACTTCCAAACCTAGAGGGCAGACTACCTTCTTAGCTTCGTATGTTGTTTCGAGCAATTCGTTTCCCTCCGGAAGAATGTTCTTTACGAGTTTCAATAACTCGCCAAATGCCTTGTCACTCACACCTTTTTTGCCTTCCATTGCAAGAATTCCAGCGTGGTACCCAACTTTGTGCCCCTGTTCACAACTTGGGTACAACGACGTTTTGTGGTCCACTAACATACGCTCTAAATTTTGGATCTCCTTTTCACTTTTGCAGTCCTTCTTTACGTCGCATAACATCTTCTATCTTCTTCCTCCATCTTCCCCTCTTTTCTCTTCTCTGCCAGACTTCCCTCTCCATCCCATCCTCCTCCCGATCTCCCCACGCCCTGCCCGTCGGTGACATCTCCCACCGGGGATGGCACCACCATCATCGTCGTCCTCACCGGATCCCTGCCGTCGGCGCCCACCCCACCACAGCTGCAGCGGCGTCGCCAGCGCACCTATCACCACCATCTGCCCCTTGGGCCGGCGCGATGGGCGGTGGTCGATAGAGAGGAGGGTCGGTGTGAGGAGCGGTGGTCGGCAGTCAGCGGAGAGGAGGGCCGGCGCGATGGGTGGTAGTCGGCTGAGAGGAGGGCCGGCGCGAGGGGGGCGGTCGGCGGTCGGCGGTCGGCGGAGAGGAGCTAGGTGTCAGTGGCGGCGGTCGGAAGGGGAGGAACCGATGAGCGGGCGAGCTGGGCGTGGGTGTGATGCGTACATCATTCCTTCGGATATACACAACAATCCTCCATTAGTTATTCAAGGTCCAATCACAAGAGTTCACGCACGACAATTGAATTTAGAGGTGAGCTCGTTCCTAAGTTCTTCTTTATATGATTTTGAGAATAGATTGCTACTTAATGATTATATTATGATTAGGAACAATGAAGAGGACAAGGAAACACTTAGAGAAGGACTTAGAGTCGTGGAGGATCAGCGAGGATGTTCAAGTCAAGGTGGAGGCCCAAACCAAGTTGATTTCGAGTTCGTTTCGGAGTCCAGGACTAGTCTGTACTAAAACGGGCGCCCAGGTTGCATACGTGCTCGGATTGGGGCGTTCTTTATATGGATGGAAAGCTAAGAAGATAACCTTTCCAATGGTTCTGGTATCATGTCCAAATTCATTACGAGTCATTGGGAATTGACCGAACAATTTGACATTCAGAATCTGTTCCGACGCTGTGATGCCGTATTTGGGCCTTTGGGCTGTGTATCGTGTTGGAGCCCATTAGGGTTGCGTCAAGGGGTGCTTGCACGACCCTAAACTTCATATATCAGTAGTTGTTGCCATCTTTAGTTTTTAGGTTTTGCTTAGATTAATCTGTCAAGAACAGTTTCGCCGCTAGATCGGTTTGTAAGACCCCAACTTGTGAGCTTAATCATTCATCTGTAATTTTGGTTGCAATCTATCTTTGTTCTTATTTGTGTTCTGGCGAGGTCAACCGGATTTCAGTTCGGTTGATAACCAGAGGAGACGTGGTGCTGCGATTGTAGGGCTCGGGAACGTGCTCGTTCAAGAAGCCAGATCGATTTGTGTCGCGACTCCACCAAATCGTTGATTATCCGAACCTTTCGGAAGATCGGGAACCCTAGTCCACATCAGGGTGGCGGCGGTGTCACCGACGCGGCGGGGAGGATGGTTGGCATGGCGGGTGCGGCCGGTGGAGGAGGAGCGCGACGGGTGGCGAAGAGGAGCTAGGTGTCGGCCGGTAGAGGAGGAGCGCGGTGGTGGCTCCCGGCCGCGCCTAGCCCCGCTCCCCCGCGAGCTCGCTGTGACGGCGTGAGAGAGGAGGACGGAAAAAGTGATGGGAGTGGCATGGTTCCAATTTTAGAAATTTCCAGCGGCACGCAACCAATATGATGAATAGTAGTGGTATTTGTTTAAATTGGCATATTTAGAGTGGCATGGATCAAATTAACCCTAAAGTATATGATCTTTAGGTGCGGTTGGTGTAACCAACCGGGATTAAAGTTTCCATCTTTAGTCTCGGGCTTACGAACCGGTACTAAAGAACCGAGAAATTTGTGATTTCCGGCTACCGAAGAAATCGGTTCTCTGGTAGTGATCCCATAACCCACACAAATATTGCCATGCTGAAATTACCCCCTCCACGCACGTGAGTAGGTGATTATGCCCATTTCTTTCGGTGCGGATTTGTGGCGGCCATATTAGCCACGTTGGACTCGTCCAACATGGCTATGAGATGAGTCCTAATCAAGCTCGATCTTAGGCTATTTCTCGACTCGAGGTTGGGTGAAGGGGTTATGTACTATGAGTTGGAAGCAACATCTTTTATTTTCTAACAACGAGCTCGAATCGAACTCATCATATAGCCACATTAGACTAGCCTAACTTATTTGATATGGCCCACCGTGAATCCACGTTTAGAAAAAATAATAGACCGAATCACCTACTCATATTAATGGAAGCAATCAGCAATACCCTATACTTCTAATAAAACATTCATCTTAAAATCAATTCCCAATCTTTAATTCCATATCCAATATTTACATACATTCTTGTAACTGAACAAACCCACATTGGAACATGCATTATACGACAATATATAATATATATGGTTGTGAAATTATTCAACATATGCAAATACAGAATGTCAGAATCCTTGCTACTCGGTAGGATAGGAAGGCTGCATGGCAAGGCCACACATACCCCTCTTGTCATCAATGTCCTTCTCCATCCTCACGTACCCAGCCTCACCCCATGTCGTGCCCCATGAGTTCTTCACCAGCCAATACTTGGTGCCATCGCTCGCCGTGCCATAGCCGATCACGGTGACACCATGGTCTAGGCTGGTGCCACATTCACCGGTCATCACGCCGCCGCCGTAGAACTGAAACTTCGACGCATCCACGGCCACCGACACCGGCTGGCCGGCGACGGCCTTCATGAGGCTGGACTCGTCGTTGGCCGGCACGTCCTCGTAGCCCTTGATGGACGCGGCGACGTTCGCCGCCGATGTGGTCTTGCACTGGCCGTCCTCCCCCATGTACGGGTAGTTTGCCTCGGCTGTGAGGCCGCCGTTGTTGAGGATGAACTGGAATGCGCCGTCCATCTCGCCGCCCTCGCAGCCATGGTCGTTGCCTTGGACGTCGCAGTCGACCAGCTCCTGCTCCGACAACGAGATGAGCTTGCCGGTGCTCAGCTTGACGATGCCCTCCATCGCTGCCACGGCCGAGAACGCCCAGCAGCAACCTGCAGTTGTGATTATGGAGTATAGATGCCATCATCATTATTTTTTTAATAATGAAAATTCACAACTTCTGGTGTCTGCATCAATTAAGGATAAAAACCAGCCGACGTGCCATCGCTATTGTCCACAAAGATGGATTATTTTCTCGTACATTGGCCTTGGTTATTTGTGTACTTAAAATGAGGGGAAAAAATTAAGGAACTTTGTTATCAAATAATAAGAAGAAATTGTGAGCGCGTTGAAAATTGAAGACAACCTGGTGGTTCAAACCACACATTTCTTACTACCGAACCATCAAATGCATCACGATTATTTGTGTACTTACCACATTGTCCTTGGTCCTTGATGGGAGTGACTGCACCTTTGTTTCTCCAGTCCACAGATGCAGGCAAAGCATCAGCGCTAACATTGTCATACTTAAACCCAGTTGATACCCTAACGCCATTAGGGCTGAACCCCTTGTTGTTGGTCATGGTCGCCTTGAACTCCTCGCTGGTGAGATCGGCGAACTGGTTGACGCCGAGCCAGTACTTGTTCTTGCCACCGGCATTGAACGACTCGATGAACGCGACGTTGGCCTTGAACACCTCGAACCGCCGCGCCTTCTCGTCGGCGTCCTTGTATACACGGCCGTACTGTGCCATCCACCTCTCGTGTCTCGCCGCCATGGCTGCGTCGCCGAGCTCACGCGCCGCGACAATGGCGCCTCTGTGGAAGCAGATGCAGCAGAGGATGGCAAGGAGCAAAGGCTTGGAGATGGCCATGGTGAGGTCAACCAGCTCAGGCTTTGTGAGTTGCCTGGTGCTGTACTGTGTTTGGTTTGTCCAATGGATTGGATGGTATGTGGTTTATGTAGTGCTGCTCCTGCAGGTGTTGATAGGGACACCCCAGCGTAGCCGTGAAGCTAATTAATCACAGGTTAGTAATTAAAAACCTGCAATTTCGAACGTACGCTAGCTTCACCCGTGGCTTATGAAATTAAATAAGAGGTTAAAAGAAGCCGGCAAAAGAGAAAGGAATTAACAATGATCAACCGGGCGGGCAGGGCAGGAAGGCTGCTGGAAAAACCAAAACAGAGAACACACGATGGACTGGGTTCTGCATATTAAATATACTCCGATTACTTTGTTTACCATCGCCGAAAAGGATAGTTTGAACATGCAGTCATACTATTGAGATTAAAAAAAAAACAATCACTGAAATTCACTGCTAACAACACATCTGCTTTATTTTCCAAGATAGAAAATGATAGTCCCAATTACAATCAGCAAGCCTAACTCGAGAATTAGATGGATAGAGAAAGGCATCCTAGAATACAGATTGGAAGGGCAAACAGAACTGACAACACTAATACATATTGGAAGTACTACAAAGGCAACACAGCACAGAAAAGATAAGAATCAAACAAATAAGCTATTATTTACTAGAAGCCCTAAAATCGCCGGAGAAAAATAAAAGAGATCATATAGTCTAACTCAACCTTCTGAGTGGAAAGCAACATATTTGTTTGTCTTTGGATGCTTCTTTGCTCGTTGGGTGTGCATGCCTGTTGTTGCCATCTTGTGCACTCTGCATTTAATTTTTTGTTGTCAGAAGTTGAGTTCTCAAAACTTTGACAACAAATGTATACAGATTGGTGATTCTCTTTTTACATCTGATTTCTACAGATAATTTCACAACTGATAAATACACAAAATAAAACATCAAGGTGAGGTTACAAAACGACAGTGTTTACAAGAAATGGGAAACTCCAAACAGAAAAGTTTTTATTTCTTATTTATCATCCATTTGCATCACAACATAGACCAAACGCTGTTACAATGCAAATATGAGCTCTAATTCCTTGGCAGAACTACAGATAAAAGACTAAATAATTGGATCAGTAATCCCACATCCCTATTGACTCCACCAATTCCACAGGTCAGAAGTGAAGTTAACAATCAGTGAGATTGGGTAACTTCCAGTTACATTCTCTATTTCTGCTTCTTAGTTTGCCCGTTTTGAATAATATGCACATATTATTCTTTTTTGAATAATTGTGATTTGCAGTGACAGATGAGTCGTTCAGAAAGGTTCCTTTGCTCAATGATGCAAAGTTCTGAACGTGTTCCCTATTGACTCCACCAATTGTTGTGTAAAAGGAACTTATGAAATTGGCATGACACTTATGGTGCTCTCTCAAGGATGGATCAAATTGATCTTGACATCTCCAAAGTGTTCATCAAAAGTGTGATGCAGCGGGAAGAAATGTGCAGCGTAGGTATACCATAATCTCCAGTAACCGCTACCATCATTATGAAGGCAGAACGATGATTATCTATAGAGTGATGTTGGTCTATCTCTGGTTCTTTCTATGTTAGGGACAGTAGAGGTGCCCTTTACCTATCACATACAAATTAATGTACACATCATTATAGATGAATGCCGAACTAATATGAACTTATGTTGTCAAAAAACACTTATATGTCAAAGTGAGGAAAAATCACATGATTAATGAACATAAGAGCAACTATGATATTCACCAGATATTTGAAGCAAACCACCATTTTACTTGCCAGAAGCACATATTTGATATTGGAAAATTGTAACTTAAGAATGTTTATGATTGTCACTATGCATTGTTCCTCACAGATGTTCACACCCAAGCCTCCATATTTATTTAGGAACAGTAATATATCGGTTTATTTGGAAGTATGTTAATTCAGTTAGTATAACATGATTTTTGATGCCACACTCTCAATTAGCAAACACAATCGGAATAGACTTGTACCTGGTGACTTTCCTTTACATGCTTATTTTTGCGATAAAAATTTGGCAGTGGCCGAGCCTTGAAGCTTTCATTTTGGATTTTTCCCTGCATAAGAGTAGCATGTAAGGTTATACCTGATCTATAATATTTTTCAATAATTAATCATTATCTTGAGAATGATTTTATGATCTTTGACAAAGTATCACAACTTCAATAATTTGTCACCTCAACATTAGGATGGTATGGGAAAGTTTCACAAATGAACATTGTAGAGTGTGGTATCTCATGGTACCTCTTCAAGGATCATAAAAAATCTCTTGTCTTGAAATCATGCAGTTTATAAAAGTATTATTGACTAGACAACAATGCAATTTCAATTTGGTATGTCCTTGATATTATTTCGATGTTATTAGATGGTATTTTAGTAACTGACAATTCCTACCAAAATATTGACAGCATGGAACTTCATAGAACATATCAAAACAGCGCAGTGACTAATTTTCTCATATGGCATTCACTCAGTTAAGTACTTTAGTACTTTACCTTCTCTTTACGTGTATTGGCTTTCTGATGCGCCGATTGTGAGGTAAAACCAAATAACTTTTCTTTCACCCTCGTTACATGTGAGGACCTGATGATGATAGAAGATGATGCAATCAAGTCATTCAGGGAAGCCAAAAACTCCACTATGTCTTTCATGTAGAAAAAAAAAAGATGTATTGGAGCAATACATTCCAATGTCAAAAATGTTCATTTTACATCACATAAAGAAGGAAATCTTTCAGTGTAAAAATCTAAGGTTCAGATCAATCCCTACACGACTTTGGTAAATTCAGGCTTTCAGATCTTGCTGTTGAACGTACCTTAGTTCTTCCAGTTGGAATGTTCTCGAGGCAATTTCTGGAACATCTTTGGAAAACGCCTGAAATATCATCAAACCAACTTAGTGCAACGACAAAAGTTAATTGAAAAAAGTTATGTTGACTCCTTGAATTAGGTAACTTCAAACCTCTCTTGGTGGTTTGACATGGCTAAGCGCAGAATTAGAATGTGGCTCGGTTGCAGATTCCAGCTGACTAATCCTTGCAGCAATTGTGGAGCCAAGATTTTTAGAGCTCGAGGCAGCATTGCCTGTTTCGCACCTACCAAAGTTCTTTGACTTCTGAAACGCTTCAAAGATGGACCGATTTTGAGGGACTGAACTTGTTGCCTGCTGGTCGCTTTCGTTGTTAGGAGGTGAGCTGTTCTCCTTTGCTGAATGCAGACGTGACCGTCTTTTCGCCGATGAGGCAGGCCCTTTGCTACCAGAGGAAGGAGAGCTGAATTTGGTCGGTTTCTGAAGCAGAGATGGAAGCCGTCTTCTCTTTACAGACTCGGCACTTCCCTGATTAACAATGGAACTCTCCTGAAAAGAACAGAACATAATAGAGTGGTATATGTTAGTGTCGAAAAAATTGATCCCACTTAAGATTACGAACGAAATTCCCACAGAATTTGATGAACAGAAGTGGCATGTTAGTGTCACCTTCAATGGTTGCTTGTCATCTGTATCAGCAGGCACGGAATTATCAGCACAAGGATCCTGGATAGCAGCCTCCTGCTTCTCCTGCACTTGCAACACATCTCTCGATTCACTAGCATGGACACCATCCTGCTTGTGATCCGCTTCATCCACATCCACTCCGCAAGAGGAACCAACCCCATCCTCCAGCGATTCCACCGGCCCAGCAGCGACAACACCCTCACCGACGACGCAGCTCGTTGTCGTCTCCTCCGCCGCGGGCTCGTCCGTCATACACGAAGAGGAGGAGCGCGCCGACGAGACAGCGGCGGCGGCAGCAGCAGCAGTGTCCTCGTCAGGGTCGACGTCACTGCCGGTGGCGTCGGCGTCGGCGTCGGTCTTGCGCTTCCGGGCGTAGTGCGCCTCGAAGAAGGCCTTCTTCTGGGCGACGGAGCCCGGGCGAGACTGGTGCGCCGCCTCCTCGAGGTAGCGGTTGTGGGCGAACGCCGACCATTTCCCCCACTCCAGCGGCTCGGCGAGGAACCGCCCGAACGACACCGACTCCCCCAGCGCCGACATCATCTCCGTCTTCCAGCTCTAACCATAGAAAAACCAATCTCACCAAACCGATCGATATCTCGGACAATTCGACGACGAGGAGGAGGCGGGGGGCGGCGGCGCTCACCTGGTGGTCGGGGGCTAGGATCTCCGGCTCCGGCGAGCGCGCGGGCTCCGGCGGCGGCGAGAAGTCCAAGTCGGCTCCCATGGCGGCGAGACTGGATTGGATCGGATCTGGGCTCTGGGGTGGTGAAAAGCTTCGCTGGATTGGGAGGTGGGTGGGGATCGGATTGCCTTTTCGAAATCTGGAAGGAGGAGGAGGGGAGTATGATTGATTGCTTTTGCTGCTGCTTGGGGGTGGTGGGATTTGAATTGAGGAGAGGTGGGGTGTACGTTGGGAGGAGCTGGGCTGGGGCACGGGGGCACGGGGATCGGGGCCTCGGGGGTGACCGTTACACAGTGTTTGACCTGAGTCGCACACTGCGTCGGGTCAGAGCTCAGAGGGGAGAAATGTCTGTAGCGGCCTTACTAAATCGGTTTGGCTGGGACTACTGCTGGCACATATCTTTTTATTTAGTTAATTTTAGTTTTATCATTGGTAAACAAAATAATAAATTAAACTTATATAAAGTTTGGTAAGAAAATAGAGTGTATGACATGTAAGTCATGTGACTAAGAGTTAACTGAAACCAAACACCGTCTACTAAAACGGTGGATTAGATTAGGTGTGACGGTGGCCAATCAAATTGTGGTTTACTTTTTTTCAGCGGATAACATAAGACCAAGTTTAATACTTCAGCATTTCTAATTAGGATATAGATTTTATCTTGATTTTCACTACCACACTTTTTAATTCATTAAACAGTGTATTTCTTAAAACTCAAGATGTCAAGATTTCTCACCTCAATACTCACACCCATTATCATTCTACCTACCACACACATCTAACTTGTATAGAGATATTATCTTTTTTAACTAACTTGCATCTTTAGTACCGATTGGTAACAATAACCGGTACTAAAAATATCTTTAGTCTGGGTTGGTAACACCAATCCGGACTAAAGATGCATCTTTAATTCGGGTTAGTAACACAAACCCGGACTAAAAATCCTCCATATTTAGTCTCGGTAGGTAACATTAATCTGGACTAAAGATGTTTATAGGACTTGGACTTTTACAACCGGTACTAAAGATACCAATTCTTAAACTAATCGGATTAAGATCAGTTCTCCAGTAGTGATAGAAGTTGCTTTAAAATATCAAATAAATCTATTTTTTAAGTTTGTAATACCTAAAACTCAATTAATAATATGCTAATGATTTTTTTTGTTTTACAAGTGCTGACTTCATATTTATCTTAATCTATCTCAAACACCACCAATCTATCCATCCACTCTCATCTTTTGGTACCCTCCTCAAATAGTACGCTACAGTACTACAATGCAATTCGTAGCCACGTTCGACTCAGATGAAGATTAAGGATGCCTTTGAGAGAGGAGTTCGGGAACTTCTCTCCCGCGCTTATAAAATGGAGTGACTCATTAGCACATGATGAGTTCAGTATTAGTAAAAAAAGATTAATATAATTTTTTAAAGCAACTTTCAGATTTTTTTTTAAATAACACACCGTTTATTTGCTCGATAAGTGTGTATGTGAAAAACAAGAGAGTAGAAATTGAGGTGGAGAAAATAATAGAACCTAAGATTGTGTAAAAGTTTTATATTAAAAGTGTTTTTTACAATTTCAAATAAATATATTTTAAGCTAGTAATTATTAATACTCAATTAATTATGTGTTAATAACCTATATTGTTTCACATATCCTATATGCCGCATCCTCTTCATCCTATTGATACTTATTGTAGACATGCTTTTCAAGCTTTTTATTAAAAAATAAAGTTAGAAACAATATTTTTCAAGTTCATGCGTTAATTAATTTTCTTTTCTTATCTTGCAAGCTAACCGGCTAATGGTTCCAACCTCACTTCCGAATAGGGCCTTCACTATAATTTGGCAAAAGTTTGCTTTCAGGTATAAGCAAACTTCTCAAAGGAAGGGATCTTGTCAAAGTGTGGCACGAATACCGTACTTGGTTAAACTTGTCTAACTCAAAATGTGGCAAGCTTAAGCAACTTATGGCATTTAAGAAAATGACCAACAGAATTATGCTGATATATAAAAGGATTAATTGGATACATGCCATTAGAAATTCTTCAGTTTTGATATATGACATTACTATTCAACTATTTTGTCGATGTTCTATATCACAACTACGGTATTTGCATGGTATGGGATCGTTGGTACTAGGGTATACGCGAGATTGAGGTAAAAGAGATATGAGACAAGGATTTTCATACAGGTTTGGATCCCTTATCTGATAGGTAATAGCCATACTCCTGTTGGCCAAAGCCAGTGTTTCTATTATATATCAGTATCGCTCGAGTACAAGATTTAGGATAACCTATCTAGTCATCGTCGATATGGCGGCATGAACCACCACACGTAGTCAACGACGGGTAGTCTTCCTCCATGAATATGGACTTAGCACTAGATCCCTCTTGTCGATCTCCGCAGGCACCGGATTGGGTATATCTAGGCTTATCTCTAATGTTGATGTCTATTGGTGTCGTATATTGGTGTTTATTCTAACCGTTGCCTCCTTCTGACTGGGCTTGTCCCCCCTCCTCCTAGGGTGTCTTGTATTTATACCCAGAGATATCCCCTTGTCCAAGTAGAACTAGGAAGATAAATATGGATACGATTCGAGTAGTCCTTGCAGTTTCCATGTATAACTTTGCTTCTCCTTCCTTATCTGGAATACCTTCCGTATATGAGGCCTAATTCCGTATAAGATTTGATATATGGTGGGCCCTGCCGAGTTTAACCCATGATCGTAGGGTATGCCTTACCCATAACCTTGATAGTAGCCTCCTAACATCAATGCAAATGAATGAGTTGATGTTCTCGATGGAAGACCTTAGAACAACAGTTATCAAACTCACTTGACCATTCTTGAATGACCGAGAAGGCATGGAGTATACAACTAAGTCCCCTGTTTAATCTTGATCGAGAATTTGGATTGAAGTCAAAAATTTCATCTCGGTGGGTACATCATCACTTTATTCCATAACCCTTGTCAAACCCCAACAACCGTTCTCGAATAATCGACTAGTTGTAGAATCTACCACAAAGCCCTGAAATCTGACTTGACTATTCTGATATCTAATTTTCCTGAAATCAATTCTCAAACCATTATTGTTAGATAGAAAAAGCTCCTAAGCGAATGCTTAGGGGCAACATGATATAATATGGATTGAAATTGGAAATAAATTGAATCTACATATGACAATAAAAGAGTACTCTCGCTAGAGCTGCCTCAGCAATCGAAGTGTGATACTCTCCCTGGACTCCAGCTATGCCCTTGGAGAACTCGTTCTCGGAGGGTACAGCTTGAAAACCTATAACCTGACCCAGGCGAGCTTTGAATACCTAGCCCAAGCCGTGAAGTTGGGAAAACCAATTCCTGGTTACATAGCTTAGTTAATATGCTGCCATTGAGCACTCTGACATGACCAAATATGATATGGTTGCTTGGCTTTGCAGTGCTTAACATCACCTTATCAGCTCTGGGTATCCCTAGCCAAGGACCGTGAGGACCTCGGAGGTGTGTTAGACTAGCGTAAAGAAACATTAGGTAAGACTTCGGCACATGGTGTTATACAGGTAAGGGATCTCTGGGTAAATATTGCCTATTATAAATATATAAACACTTATAGAGTTTGATGCATGGGGGGTGATGAGATGACCACCACACTGGCCGAAAACTAGGTGTGTAGTCGTACTCGATCACTTCAGAAATGGTGGAAGAATCGCTACCATCGCTAGTCGAGGACCAGGTATATAGACGTACTTGACCATTCGAAGATGTGGTGCGAGAACCGCTACGCCATTAGTTAAAAACCAGTTGTAGTCATATCTCGACCATTTAAAGTTGTGGTGCGAGGACTGCTATGCCGCTGGTCGAAAATCGGTGTAGTCGTGCTTCGACCATTTGAAGTCGTGGTGCGAGGACCGCTGCTTCGCTGGTCGAAGACCAGTGTAGTCGTACCTCGACCATTTGAAGTCGTGGTGCGAGGACCGGTACTCCGCTAGTCGAAGACCATTGTAGTTGTACCTCGACCATTTGAAGTTGTGGTGCGAGGACCGCTACTCCACTAGTCGAAGACCAGGTGTAGACATACCTCGTCCACTCGAAGGCAACTGATAGGTGAGGAGAGATTGCTACAACCGACTGGTCGAAGACCATGCGTAGGCATCTTCTCAATCATCTGAAGATAACTGATAGGTGGGGCGAGATTGCTACAACCAACTGGTCGATGATCAGGAGTAGGCATCTTCTCAATCACCTGAAGGTAACTAATGGGTGGCGAGAGATAGCTACAACCAACTGGTCGATGACTAGGAGTAGGCATCTTCTCAAGCACCTGAAGGTAACTGATGAGTGGCAAGAGATGGCTACAACCGACTGATCGATGACCAGGAGTAGGCATCTTCTCGATAACCTAAAGGTAACTGATGGGTGGCGAGAGATGGCTACAACCGACTGGTTGATGACCAGGAGTAGGTATATTCTCGATCACCTGAAGGGGCGCTAGAATTGGTTATTACATGTGCATCTCATGTGGCCAGCATGATTCACATACCCAATTTGCAGCATATCTAGATGTCCGCTCGCAATTATACCGAGTGATCAAGCCGATAGTGTTCGCGGGGAATTATCCGTTGTCAACCTGTTCTCAGATAGTTCGGCCATGAACAACACTATACGTGAGATAGGTCATCGGTCTTCGTTGGTAGGTTTGGTCCGATAACTCCGCATTTGTCGATAACAGTCTCTATAATGGTGTTATACACAACCGTTGCCTACTCGAGTGCTTGATTGTTCCTGAAAAATATTTTCTAGAAGGCAAGACATATAGTAGGGAATATCGAGTATGTACTCAAAAAACTGCTTGAGACTTCTAGCATTATCAGGATATAACGAGCAGACATAGATTAAATATCGGGTACTATGTAAAGCATAAGCAAGCATGTTTTATATAAAAGGAACAAAGCGAGCCCCTAGCATTAAACCGTAGTTGGCCTAATATAGGGAACACCCGCATAACAAATATTATATAAAAAACATGTTCTAGGTAAACATAATAGATTACTGATCGAAAAATAGGTACGATAAACAGTATAAATTATTGCGTACCTATGTAGATATATGCCGGATATCTACGAAATTAGCAGATTAATTTAAAAAACCAATCTACCAATTACCTTAATGTGTACTTGTTTGACATCATATGTATTTGAAATATTCTAGTACACCACGTGTCTTGAAGCTTGGATGATCTCGATAGATCAAATTGTTTGCAATGATGACTCCGATCTAGTCGGGGGATGTACTCTAGCCGGGTCAGATCTCCCAGTGCGAAAGTCGTTGAAGTATTCCTCGTTGAAAAATCCTCAGCAGCGATCACGATGAAGCTTGAGATGACGAGGGTCCCGGTTCATCGGAGAACGCACTTCGGTTGGGTTGTATCTCTCACAGTCGAAGTCATTGAATAGTTGTCGTTGGAGAATCCATCTTTTTGAAACCAATCTCACCAAAACCTTGAAGCACTAATGTCCTGTTGATGCAAAAGACACACACTGGTCTGAGAGATTTGCTTTACTCTAGTGCAGGTCCAAAATTAGCTCTTTAGGTTCGAGTTCGAGGGCGTGCCAGTTGATTTGATCC
This sequence comes from Oryza punctata, assembly GCA_000573905.2. Classification (NCBI taxonomy): domain Eukaryota; kingdom Viridiplantae; phylum Streptophyta; class Magnoliopsida; order Poales; family Poaceae; genus Oryza; species Oryza punctata. The sequence goes on along the minus strand of CM002499.2, from coordinate 9,698,242 downwards.
TGCAATCAACAAGAAGAATCTGCAAAGAATATTAGTAAACGATAGTCCATCGGCCAGACAGCCGATTTCATATCGTATGTAACCTAGCCGATGCAATAAAGCATGAATCGGCTGTAAGATATAGTCAGAGATGGAACTAACCCTAAAACTAGTATATCGGCTATAAAGATCAGTAGTACATAATCAATAAATCAATATTACTTTAGAAATAAGCAATTGGGATAGATCGGACTGAACCGAGTCAGTATAAATTGCCCAAGTCTAAAGGTAACATGAAATAACGATTATATAGACTAATATCGTGGCCGATATCTAGATTTAAGCATGTATCAGCTAAAGCTTCGATACAACCTTATACTAGGATATTTTCTAGAAATAAATATATTCAACTATAACCAATTAGGTCGGCATCAAGCTCAATATATTTATATTAGATTAGATCCTGATATAAGGGGCAGATATAGAATATTAAACAAAGCACAAAACTAAGTAGAACATCTATATCAGGTAAGATCGGCTGAAACCCCGATACTATCTTTATTAACAACCATAAGGCAGGCTAGATATCATGATTCTAAATACGACTTAATAGGTTGGACTTAACCAATGCAGCATTAAGAATAAAGAGAAGTATGAGATCTAGAAAATCAAGCTGATGGTCGCTTTTTTGGGATGGTGGATACATCATATAATCTAAACCAACAAAGTAATCTAGCCGATATCGACGAAATCCTAAAGAGAATCCAGCGGATGCAAGTAGATTGCATTGTCGATCTAAATTATATAATGTATATGATAACTCGGAAGTTTACAAGATAGAACTAGAGTGTCATAAAGATGTAAGCACTAGCTCCGATGATGCAAACCGCCATAACAAGATATACCTTTTTATCGAAGATCAAACTGATGCAGCACGACTCGAAAGCACAAACTTGTCGAAAAGTAGAAAACAAAGGTAGCGATGCGCTGAGATTAATTGAACGTATGTTGTTATTATTTACAGAACCTCGGGACTATATTTATACCCGAAAATACAAACATTGTCCATCACAGACATGACTCATATGAACCTAATACAAATCCAACTAACAAACAAGTCCCTTAGGCAGACTCTTACCGTGATAATCTATAAGGCAATTACATAAAATATCCTAATTAATAGATACAATTGCCTCCTCAGGACTCTATCCATGCATGGTAATCCGTATGAAGCACCTCAACTCAACTCGATGACATGTACCGAGTCATATTTCCAAAATCGGCTCAATCGGCTAACACTGTCCGACTCTGACTCTGCCAATCCTTTTCGCAGCCGATTCGGACTACAGCCGATTTTCACTCTGTTTCCGATACGATCTAATCTCTTGGATTTCCTTTGATTCTATCCTTATCTCCGATACTTGAATTACCAAATTTGGTCATCAACATGTCCCCTACCTGACGCACCATTGTCGATGTTCTAGATCATGGCTACGGTATTTGCATGGTATGGGGATCGTTGGTACTAGGGTATACATGAGATTGAGGTAAAAGAGATAGGAGACAAGGATTTATATATAGATTTGGACCCCTTATCTGATAGGTAATAGCCCTACTCCTGTTAGCCGAAGCCGGTGTTCGATTATATTTTAGTATCACTCGAGTACAAGATTTAGGATAACCTATCTAGTCATCGTCGACACGGCAACATGAACCACCACACGTAGCCAACGACGGGGTAGTCTTCCTCCATGAATATGTACTTGGCAAGATCAGAGATAGTAGTAGATCCCTCTTGTCGGCCTCCGCAGCTACCGGATTGGGTATATCTAGGCTTATCTCTGTTATCAATGTCTGGCGGCGTATATTGGTATCTATTCTAACTGTTGCCTCCTTCTGGCTGGGTTTGTTCCCCCTCCTACTAGGGGATCTTGTATTTATACCAATAGATATCCCCTTGTCCAAGTAGAACTAGGAAGACAAAAATAGATACGATCCGAGTAGTGCTTGTAGTTTCCATATAGAACTCCACTTCTTCCTTATCCGGAACACCTTCCGTATATAAGGTCTAATTCCGTTTAAGAATTGGTATCTGGTGAGCCCCATTAAGCTTAACCCATGATCATAGGGTATGCTTTACACATAACCTTCATATATTTAGAGACATGCCATTATAATTTTTTAGTATTAGAAATATACCACTACATACCCCATTATAATCTTCTTCCTTGGTCTCCTTCCAGCCATCGGGCTGCGTTGGTGGAGCCGGGCCAGAGCGGTCGATGGGGAAGCCGACTAGGAGGCAGCGCCCGGTGTCCGTCTCCGGCAAGCTGTGCCATGCCCTTTCCCGGCGCAGTCGCACTGGTGTGTGTCGTAGGCTCCGACATTGACAGCGTCCTAGCTGCCATGATGTAATCTTCTGATGATGATGCACTACTGCGCTCGGTTTGAAACTCTACAGCGTGCCCGCGTCCGCCATCGATGGTCGGCCCTCGCCGGCAGTGCTGTCCTATCGACAATGTGAGCGTTCGCATGCACGTTTAGTTCTTGTAATCATTAGCGAGCAAGCGCCATGGTTGGTGAACAGGTGTTCGATTGGCAAGCTCACGTTCCAGTGGGACATGGTCTTCGCCACCTACGGAGTCCGCTCCTGCAGCGCTCGGGCTTCGGTGTCCCCTCCGCCGTGGCGCGAGCAACGGGATTGCTCAGTGCGGAGGTTGCTGTAGCCGGCACCGAAGCATACACCGGAGCAGTGCCACGGCGAGCCCAGCCCCATCCCTCCAGTGTAAGCCACCCGTCCCGGTTAGGCTGTCGTCGCAGCGGGTGCAGGAAGCACCTCCTCCTTAGCTCGCGCCCCCGGTGGAGAATAAGAGGAAATGGCAAGGAAGAAAACAAGTTGCCAGATCCAAATCCAGAAGGGGAAAATAGGAGATTAACATGAGATGGGAGGACACCAAGGAAGAAGATGAGGAGGTAATTTGGTATGTAGTGGTATATTTCTAATATTTGAAAAGTTATAATGGTATAACCCTAAATAGTTGAATAGTAATAGCATATATCAAAACTGAAGTATTTACAATAGCATGGATCTAAACTAACCCTATATAAAAAGCTCCCAATAGAAAATTTTAAAATTACTCCGTCTGTTCCAAAATACTTCTAACTTCTAGAATTTGAACCTTGTTCAAAAAATAGAAGGATTTCTAGCACAATTCGTACTACTACTACCTCTGGACCATAATAATTATATTTCTAGGATTTGAATTTGTCTCAAAATAGTTATCACAATAGAATACTAATGGTCCCAGTAATCACTTCTCATTTAAATTTCTCCCTAGTTTACCCTCAACTACCCTTTCACTCTTACCTACACACCAGTTAATAAGGGACATCATAGTTTTTTCTTCTCAAACCTTAATATATGCTAAACAATCTAGAATTATAATTATTGTGGGATGGAGGTAGTATTTGTTACACCAATCACCTCACATTCAAATTTCTTCTTCCTATTTTATCTCCACCCATCCTTCCACCTCCACTTATCCTTATTTATTGAGAGGTACTACTAAAGTATTTTAGAATGGATGCAGTAAAAGCTACCCTCACATCCAGAGACAACTTCAATAAATCGAAACAATTTAACTGAAGTACGTAAGGGTAATGAAATGATAGAACTTCTTGATTTATGGACCGACGGTACATAAGGGTATAGAAATCAACTTATGTTAAATTTGAATTATAGAAATTAACTTATTTTGATACAAAGTGAGTAACATCTTAAGTTTGTTAATGCTCTGATGTCCGAATCTTAGATATATTCCCCGTTTGAAATATAAGACGTTTTGAAAATATAAGACATCCTTGTTTTCCACATAGTCAACATTTAAAAATTGTCTACTAATTAAACTAAAAACATAATGCTTACTGCCATGTAAGTAACTAGATTTGTATTTAGGCCCCTTTGGTAGAGCTGCAACTCCTAAATTTAACTCTAGCAGTTAGGTCTGGAGTGAAGTTGTGAAGCTGCCTAAATTCAACTCCACCTCTCTAGTTTATTTTGTGAGTGAACTCCACCCAGCTCCACTCCTATTTTAAGTGGAGTTAAAACTATTTGGCTGAGCTCCAGCTCAAAGGAGAGATGGAGCTGGAGCTGTACCAAACAGGCTCTTATTATTTTCATACAATATTTTTTTGTAGTTGTTGATATATTAGGAAAGAAATAATGGTCAAAAAGCATATAGGATCCTAATACTGCTTATATTTTCAAACTGAGGAGTTGCTAAGTAGTAAGTACTTAGCAAAGAAAAGAAAATAGTAGTCCCTACCTTTCAATGGTTATGTACTCATATATAGCCGATCCTAAATAGCAAAAGGTGATATAGAGTTCTCTCCATTGTACATGGCATAAGAAATACCATATTAAACATGTGCTAGAATATATTTTGTATAACTCTAGTCACAGGAACTGTTGTTTTAGTCTTCTCAAAGTCAATCAAAGTCAACAACTTTTATATAGAATAAAATACGTTGACGGTCCATATAACTTTTGATGTCATCAAGATCAGGAACTTATAAAATGCGGATCTAGATCTTTGTTTAGGTCCAAAACTGCTACATTACCTGTTGTTGCTGATGTGTCTATTAATGTGGTACACCATAAATGTAACGTGGCTGACGGAGCGTGAGCTCCTCAACATGGGATATGACGGAGCGTGAGCTCCTCAACATGGGACAGAGAGGGCTCCCTTTGTGAGTTCGGCCAGAGGCGCAGGACGTGATTCGGCACTCCGATGCGCGAGAAACCAAGAGTGTCAGAGCCCAAGAGAGATCGTGATGCGAGGGATTATACAGGTTCGGGCCGCCGGTATGGTGTAATACCCTACTCCTGTGTGTAGTAGATTAGATGTGTTTTCTCTCAAGGATCGAACCCCCTTTCTCTAGGCCTGGGCCTCCTTTTATACTCCCAAGGGGACACCACATGGGCCAACAGGCTATTTCTCGAGAGAAAAGGAAAAAATCCTTTTAAATTTAAAGACAGTCTTGTTGCTTGGCACATAAGTCATCTGCACTGTAGTGACGACATGACCCTTGTCAGGCCGCCCATCTGACCGCGTGCGACGCTGACCTGGTGACGTGCACCATACGACCGGGCTTGACTTACCAACTCCGGTTGGATAAGAGAGCAGAAACAGCTCTCACGGTTTCGATGTGACCCAACGGGACGTACAGCGTACCAAACAGCGTGCAACTGACACGTCCAGCACTGTACCGCGTCTCATCGGTCATTCGCACTGGTCACAGACCGATCAACCAGCAGTGACCGGTGTCAAGACGCACCACGCGTGCACTGTGCAGTATTAAATGCAGCGCGGTGCGTGGCTCAGACACCCTCGCTCATGCCACTATTAATGGGGGTTAGGTGTAACGCCCTGAAAATTCGACTGTCGAAATCGGAACTCTAAAAATACGAAGTTTAAGGACATTAAAATTTAATTTGAATCATACCACATTTTATGACTTGTTTATTTGAATCTCTATTTTGTGGGAGTTTAATTTATCGAAATTATTTCGGCACGAACCCTATAACGGAAATCGACAGGAAGAAGTAATCACTGTGCATAAATTAAAATAAAGTTCTAGATAAAATTTTAGCGAATGACCTATCTCACCTTAATGTCATGAATTTATTTAGATAATAGAAATTTTATAATTATCCACGCATGTGGATGGGCCTCACGAATATAAACAATATAAAATCCCGGGCAAAATTTAGGGCGGAATAATTCAATATCAAGTTTACCTCATTCGTGCAACAGAGTTACAAATTTGAACAAATACAATATAATGATAATAGTAAAAGTTACAATAATAATAATATTAATAAAAAAAGAAAAAGGGGGCTACTGTTCTTCTTCTCCGCGCGCCGCTAGCCCTAGCTCTGCCGTGCGCCGCCGCCCGCCGCCGCCCGTGCAGCGCGCGCCCACGCCGGCCGCCCTCGCGCCTCGCACCCCTGCCGCGCGCGCCCGCACGCTCTCGCGCCCGCGCCGCCCGCCGCAGCCACCGTCCCGTGCCGCACGCCTTGCCGCCGCAGCCCCGTCCCGCGCCGCACGCGCGCACGCCGCCCACGCGCGCCGGACCCGCCGCCGCAGCCGCCGTGCCTTCGCGCCCGCACGCGCCGTCCCGCGCCGTGCGCCCGCACGACGCCGCCCGCCCGCGCCGCGCGCGCCATGCCGCCGTGCCGGCCGTACGCGCCCACGCCGCTGCGCCGGCCGTACGCATCCACGCCACCGCGCCATACCGCCCGCGCCGCCCCATACGCGCCCACGCCGGCCATACCCTGCCGCGCCACGCCGCACCGTACGCGCCCACGCCGTGCGCCATGCTGCCGCACGTCGCCGCCTCGAGCCGGCCGCCTCTTCCCCCTCCTTTTTCCCCCACCGGCCGGCCTATAAAAGCCCCGGCCGAGCCCTCCTCTTCCCCGTCTCCCTCCTCCACCATCTTTCCCCTCTTTTCCCCTTGCTCTACCGCACCGCCGCCGCCGGTTGGAGCTCGCTGACGCTCGCCGCCTCGCCACCGGGCCCCCTGCCCCCGCCGCCGCCGTCGCCAGTGAGTCCTCTTTCCCCCCACCGCTGCATCGCCAGGCTTGAGAGAGAGAGGAAGAAGGCAGAGGAGGAAGAAGAAGGGAGAGAGAAGAGGCAGAACAGAGAACAGGAGGGAGAAGAGAGAGAGAAAAGAGAAGAAAAGAAAGGAAAAGAGAAAAAGAAAATAAATAAAATAAAAATAAAAATGGGGAGAGATAAATTAAGGGTTAGGGATTTAATTTTTGTTTATCCCGAATATAGGTGCTAGATTAATATAAAGTGTTAGTTTAATTAAATAGTAAAATAGACTGACATCGATTATTTTGGGAACGCGAGTAAAATTATTTCGGACATTTAATTGCAAGTTAAAATATTCACCTAACTAGATTATTTTTTTAAGGTACTTAGCCGATTATGTAGAATCTTATTAGTTAAAATTTCGCTAAGTCGCTTATATATATTTATAATCGGAGGATTAATTACCGGTCGTTTTTAAAATTTATCGTATGAATGCAACTCTCCGTTACCCGTTTAAATATCTATTTAGTCGGTATTTAGTTAGTCCTTACTCAATAAATAGGTTATCCGCTAAATTAGCCGTCGTGATTATTTTAGCCGACTGTTCACCGGATAGGATTACCTTTCATTATCAGTACCTAATTTATTCGAGACGCGTAAATCAAATCGGAGTAATATTTTAAATTGGCTAGTGCTAATATTTTAGGACAACGGTGTTGAAAATCAAAATAGGATTATTTCCTAAATTAAATGGAATCGATGTCATCGTTCAAACGCTCGCGCTCGATCTTTTCTTTAAATTGGATTTTGGTTGGATTTTAAAGTGAATTCTAAATGAATTCAATTTCTTTCGCACGTAACCATAGATCCCGAGGGAGCTGTGAGTCCGACCGAAGACCAAGAACCACCGGATTTCGAGCAAGGCAAGTCATCACTATCCTTGAACATATTGTTCCCAATTTGCGAAATTCTTTTGTTTGCAAATAAAGTTGGATGCAATGATGAACATCCTACTCGTTGTTATGCCATGCCTTGAATATTGTTTTCCCCAAAACCCCTTGTAACCCTGTTTACGTATGAGTCCCTAGTCAATTATGACAAATTCTTAGTAATGCTATTCTAGAATCATGCATACTCATATTTATCAAATGCTTTATGCTTAGGCAATTACCTTAGGGAAGGTAATTGAGATGCGGCATGTGGAGACATGAGCGCCACATTGCCATGATATGATGACATGAATTGTGAAAGGAGAAATAAAGTTAAACAAGTATTTTTCGACTGGGGCGGATGGTGGATTTGGGTGGTATCCGGAAAAGGCTAGTTCCGTCCCGGTCAGTTAAGGACCGAGCCATGAAGTTAAGCATGAAACGACCCCAGTACAACCGTACTTCTCGGATGGGTATAGACCTAGCTGACTAGATAGCCGAGCAGTGGCAGTATCTTTGCATAGATGGTTCACCCCAGTGTGTGAGGCAGGTTCGCTACGACGGGGCAGCCGTTGAGGTGGGGACGCAATGCGTACCCTACATCGGTGTCGCTGTTGGTAGGACTGCCACGTGTGTGAGAGTGAAAATCTAAAACTTAAGATATAAACTTGTGCGTGTGTGAGACTTCTTTCCCCCGGGAGCGCCAGAACTCCTCTCACTGCTAGAAACAGATACGCCTAGAGTGCACGAGGATGATAGTTCATGGAGAGGGTACTGCCAATGTAAGGTTATCGAAAGGCTTTGCCGTGACACGTCTCATGTGTTGGGACGAGGCTCATGTGTTGGGCAGTCGCGGAGTACGGGTAAAGTGTACATCCACTGCAGTGTGAGTAAAACAATCTATTCGAATAGCCGTGCTCGCGGATATTGAGCACCGGGACGTGCATTACACTTGGCTAGACTTTAAATTCTTAACCTGTGTGGGATGGGTTATTGCATGATGAAGTTTATGCTGTTGGAGCCACTCCCTGAGAGCAGGGAAGGTGGGCGTCCACAGAAAACCATGACGACCAACGGCGGAAAGCCATCCTTGGGATCACAATGGATGGTAGACAGAACCGTCGGTTTTTAAATTAAACTCTGGTATTAAAACTTGACCAGTTATGCTAGGTCTTAGGTTTGTGAAAATGATTGCAAAACCAGCTTTATGCAACTGAGCCTTTGCCTTGCCTTGAATAAAAATCCTTCATATGCATCGTTGTTGTGGTGACTTGCTGAGTACGGTTGGTACTCACCCTTGCAATTATAAACTTCATCAGAAGCCGAAGATGACACCGCGGAAGATCCATATGCCTACTACGAAGAGGATGCGGAAGATGAGGGTGCCCACTAGGTCTAGATACGGTCGTTGCCTGTGGCAATGACGATGCCACTGCCTTCGCTCCGCTACTTATCTATATTCTGCTTTTGGACTGTATTCCGGATCATTTGGTCCTTTGTTCTAAAACTACGCCATCGGGCCTATGATGTAATAATTCGTACACGACGCATATGTATGCACTTTTGGTAAATCAACTATGTATCGTGTGTACCAAACTACTTGATCTAGGGAAATGACACAGATTACACGAGTGATTCCTGTTGCAAAACGGGGGTCCTTACAGTAGGTGAGCATCAGGGGCACTCACCTAACCCTGCACACGTGGCGGCAGTGCAAGGGGGTCGGGTAGCCCGACCCCAACCACAGCAACACGCGAGGGGAGCCGAGAAGCAGAGGGCGGCCCGCCACCTCACCCTCGGGCCCGATCCCCCTCGGGGGAGGCCACGTGGGTGCAGGGGGCCGCCTCAAACCCTAAATTGACATACCCCTGGGCCCATGACACCGACAGTAGCCCCCGGCGTAAGGCCTGTGGGGGCCCACCTAAGGGGCGACCAAGTTTGATGCCACCCTATCGATCCGGTGACATGTGGTCCCAGGTTCCCTGCAGCGGAGAAGCGAACGGTCGTGATTTTTGCGCAGTAGAAAACGGCTTCTCAGCGATAATGGGCCATCACTTCGTAACGGCCTCATTATCCGAGGCGGTGCGCAAACCGGGACACGTCCATCTGTCCATCCGGAGTTGTGATGATGGCATATCTTTCGGTAACCGCGCGCAATCAATGCGGACACGATCCGCCTCTCTACCACCGCAACGATCGTGGGATTTCGCACGCGCGCTGGAAACGGGCTAGCGAAGTCAGTGGAGGGAGTGGGCATGATAACCAAGGGGACGAGTTAGTGGGCGCGGGAAACGAGGAGCCAGGCACGGCGGTGGCTAGGGTATAAAGGGTGTTGATGAGAGGATTCGTCCCTTCCTTCGCCACTTTTGCCCAACTTAGCCTTTTTGCACCCTAGCTTTCTCAGTTTTCCTGCACCTCTCTCGCCGCTCGCTCCTTCTCTCGTGCTCATTCTCTCCGACGAGATGGCACGGGGTTCCTCGCCAGCTGACGGTAGCGTACTGCCGCTTTCACGCATTACCAATGAGAGGGTGGCCAGCCTGCCGCGCAAATTTATGCCGGCATTGCCCGACCGGGAGGTGGTGGTGTTGGGCGAGGTGCGCCCGGCCCCGCAATACCCCCACTGGTCGGTCTTCTTCCTCTCCTTCGCCATGGCGGAGCTAATCCTGCCATTCTCAAGTTTCTTCATGGATGTCCTGGAATACTACGACATCCAGATGGCGCACCTCATCCCCAACGCAATAATGACGTTGGCCATCTTCGCACATCTGTGCAAGATGTTCGTGGGGGTGTGCCCCACCCTTCGGCTGTTCCAGTGGTTTTTCACCATGCAGCCCATGTCGCTGGTGATGGAGGTCGGCGGTTGCTACTTCCAACTACGTGCGCAGGTGGCGCAGCGGTACGTCCTGTGCGTCCTGCGGAAGAAGTGGGATGACTGGAAGAACGACGGGTTCTACACCGGTCTCCCCGACGAGCGATGCCTCCGGCTCCCAAGCAGGCCACCGGCACAAAGGCCGACTTGGCGGTCGACCGTCGTGCTTGGGGACGCGTATGACGTTGTCCTGGACCGCCTAGCCGGCCTACGGGCCCAGGGCCTCACCGCTGCCATGGTCTCCGGGGACTACCTCTGCCACTGCATTGCTCCGCTCCAGCGACGTGCCCGAATCGCCTAGGCATACACCGGCTCCGAGGACACCGTCAGGTTGCACCTGGTTGCCGCGACTGGGATTGGGATCCAGAGGATCTCAGGGAGAGGAAGAAGAGGTGACTCCGAAAGCTGGGGAGATTGATCCCAGCAAGGGGAGCGAACCCGGCAAGGGGGGTTTCATTATGCCCCAGGAGTAGACCTTCAACCGTCCACCTCGCAGGTATGGCCTCGCCGCCGATAGAAGCGATATCCTTTTTCATTTTTGTTCCGCTTTTTGTTTCATATGTCCATTGTTTTTGGTTCGCCTGTCCAGCGAGCTCCTGCCCCAGAGTGTCCGAGGCGGCAACGCCTCCCGTCAATCAAAACCAGGCCAGCCCGCGGGGAGCGAGGCCGAGGCTCCAGCGCCCGAGGGGGCAGCCCGGCAGGAGGCCGACCGATGAGTGGCCGAAGCACGCTCCCGGGAGACCGATATAGCCCGGGCCCAGGAGGCTGCGGCAACCCGCACCCGGGAGGAGGCCGAGGCGGCCCGCGTCCACATGGCGGTGCTGGCCGCTAAGACGGCTGGCGGTGGCTCGGGGTCACCGCACCCGGGACCTGACGACGCCTCGGGGCCCAAGGCTGAACAGGCCCCGGAGGGAGGGCCAGATCTCTGTGGGGCCCCCGAGGCTCGTACCCCCTCGGGGCCGAGCCGGACCCCGCTGGCACAGGGGCGCTAATCCCCCTTCTCCGCCTCCACCGCCTTAGGTGCGAAGCCCCTCCTCCAGGCCTTGGCATTGGCCAACTCCACCGTGCTGGAGGGGCTCAACGCCAAGATGCAAGCCCTACTGGGAGAGCGGGCTGAGGTGGAGGCGGAGATGGAGCGGGTCACCAAGGGGCGCCACTCGGTGGAGGCCATGGTGGAGGCCGGCCGGATGGTTCACGCGGTGCACCTTGCGTCGCTCGACGCCCGCGCCGAGGCCCTGGCTGAGGTCACCCAGGAGGTGGAGGAGGAGAGGGTTGCGGCGCTCACCGCAACCGCTGCCATGGAGGAGAGCATCGAGGATCTCCGCCTCCAGTATGAGGCCCAATCCGATGACCTGGACGCCACCGCAGCCCGGGAGCGGAAGGCGGTGGAGGCCGAGGCAGCGGTGCGCCGCTGTAAGGAGGCCCTAACAGCGTGCAAGAAGGTGCTGGAGGCGCGTGCCGGCGAGCTGGAGGAGCAGACCTCCCGGTCCTCCATACTCCAGCGCATCGGGGCCTTTGACCATCGCGCCCAAGAGCTGGAGGTGCGGGAGGCCACCCTGGCAGCGCACGAGGCCGCGGCCTCGGAGCTGGGGGCCACGCTCTGTCTTCGCGAGGACGCCGCCGCTGAGCAAGCACGCATCCTCGCGGAGTCCGAGGCCACGACGCGGTAGCTCACCGACACCCTGCGCGTCTGGGAGGAGCGCGCGGTAAGGATTGCTGAGCGCGAGTCCGAGGCGTCTCGCTGTGACGTGCAAGCTCGGCGCCGCGAGGGCTTCCTCACCAAGCGTGAGGAGGCCGTGGTGGCGCGCGAGCGCCAGCATCTCTAGAACGCCCGCGCCGAGAGGGTCGCTCTGGAGCAGCGCGTCGCCGAGCTCGAGGCACGGGCAAAAGAGGCGGAGGCGCAGGCGCGGGGTTGTCGGGGCGCCCGAGGACCAGAGTGGCCTAGCCACCCGCCTCGTCGTGGCCTAGGAGTCCGTCGCTGAGCTGCAGCAGGCTCTTGACTCACGGGCTGGTGAGCTGCCCGGTGCCCGGCATCCTCCAGCTTGCCGGGGACTTGAGGAGGCTCCCCGAGGAGATCGATGAGACCGTCAAGTCCTCCTCGAGGGACCTCGCTGTGGGGGCGGTGGAGCTTGTGTTAGCGAGCTACCAAGCCCGCGACCCCGAGTTCTCGCCATGGGTGGTCTTCGACGACTTCCCACCGGGGACCGAGGCTGCCGCACGCGCCCAAGTCCGGGAGGCCGCCCAGGAGATCGTCCACAGCTTCGAGGGGACGGCTCCTCGGTTCGTCTTCGCGACCGCCTCCGACGAAGAAGGCGACGGCGGGGACAACGGCGACGGCGATGGCGAGGCTTGATCGAGCGGGCCTGACTACAGCAGCCGCTGCTTCCTCCTCTTCTTCTTTCCTGGCGTGTTTATAAGGCCTTTGCACCGAACTTGTAATACTCAGCACTTCTTTTAATTTGATTCGTGTTCGAACATTTTGCTTCTACCTGCAATGGATGAATGATTTTTAATCTCATGTTAGTTTGTTATTCTACATATGAACTTATGAAGTGGTTGGACCACTTTGTTGATCTGTTTGAATTTTTTGACTCGAGCAAGGGCTCGGGCCTGGATTGCTGTCCCAAACGACAATGGCTAGGACTAGTGCACTTGGGGAGTTCCACGTGGCGAGGCTAGCCAGGCCGGGAGCACGGTGACCGGGGATTAGTGGCGACCTGTTCGTGGATCATTGCCGATTCCCCCGGGGTTCGCCGTGTCCCGAGGCACGGCTCGGTCTAGGCCCCGTTGGCGTCTAGGTAATCCGAGTCGTTGGGAGCAAAACGAACACGAGCACCCCAGCTTGGGTCAAAACATTCGTCAGAAAAAACAAAATAATCATAGCCATATGGATACAAAGACAATGCTTGTTATTTAGAACATGATAACAGAAAGGGAATATTGACAGTGGGAGCCCCCGGCCAACCCGCATGCCCGAGGGGGCATGCGGGGTTGGCCCGAGCCCGAGGCACAACAATGACTCCTTTATGGGTAGAAGCGACGAAGGTGCTCGATGTTCCACGGGTTAGGCAGCTCTATGCTGTCTTCCGTGGCTAGCCTAACTGAGCCCGGTCGGGGGACACCAATCACTTTGAACGGCCCTTCCCACGTGGGTGAGAGTTTGCTCAATCCAGCACGCGTCTGAACGTGACGTAGGACGCGATCGTTAATATTGAGTGATCGGGCCCGGACGTGGCGCTGATGATAGTGCCGCAGGCTCTGCTGGTAACGCGTGGCACGAAGGGCGGCGCGCCGCCTGCGCTCTTCGAGTTCGTCCCTTCGGAGTTGCTCTTGATCAGCCTCGTTGTACATGGTGGCCTGAGGGGATCCCAGGGTGAGCTTAGATGGGAGGACCGCCTCCGCACCGTAAACTAGGAAAAATGAGGTTTCTCCTGTTGCACTGCTCGGGGTAGTCCGGTTCACCTAGAGCACCGCTGGCAGCTCGTCGATCCACGAATCGCCATGTTTCTTAAGGACGTTATATGTCTTGGTCTTGAGGCCCTTGAGGATTTCCGCGTTGGCGCGCTCCACTTGACCATTGCTCTTTGGGTGGGCGGGTGAGGCGAAACAGAGCTTAATGCCCATATCATCGCAATAGTCACCAAACAACTCATTGGTGAACTGGGTGCCGTTGTCCGAAATGGTACGGTTGGCACCCCGAACCGGGCAGTGATGCCTTTGATGAACTTGAGGGCTGAGTGCTTATCGATCTTGACGACCGGGTAGGCCTTGGGCCACTTGGTGAATTTGTCGGTGGCGATGTACAGGTACTCGTACCCGGCCTGGGCTTTCCTGAAAGGACCCAAGATGTCCAGTCCCCAGACCGCGAACGGCCACGAAAGCGGGATGGTCTGTAGGGCCTAGGCCGGCTGATGCGTCCGCTTGGCGTGGAATTGACACGCCCTACACCATCGGACTAGATCGACTGCGTTGTGGAGCACTGTCGGTCAGTAGAAACCCTGCCGGAAGGCCTTGCCAACCAAGGTGCGCAAGGAGGAGTGAGCGCCGCACTCGCCTTCATGGACATCGATAACGAGCTCGATGCCATGTTCCCGAGAGATGCACCGCGTCGGTAGAGGGCCCCTTCTACCAATACGTACCTCCTGGAGATCCGCGCAATGCGCTCACTCCCCTCGCGGTCGTCGGGCAGAGTCTTATTTTTGAGAAATGCCTGAATCTCCGTCATCCAGGTGATTTGGCGTGGGGGGTCGGTCTCGACCCCCTCGGACGCCGAGGCATGGACTCCATCGGGCCCCGAGGATGACTTGGCAGCGTCCGGCTCCCCTGGACGATCGGGACACGCCGTAGGCTGGGTAAGCCTTTCTTCAAAGGCACCCGGTGGGGTCGGGGCGCGTGACGAGGCGAGTCTTGACAGCTCATCAGCGAGCGTGTTGTCCCGCCTGGGCACGTGCCACAGTTCTAACCCGTCTAAATGGCGCTCCATACGCCGCACTTCGCGAACATATGCCTCCATTTGCAGGTCAGAGCAAACTATACACCTTGGAGACTTGGTTCACGACCAGCTGAGAATCGCCTAAAACCAAGAGGCGGCGGATCCCCATTCCAGCTGCCACTCTGAGTCCCGCAAGGAGCCCCTGGTATTCCACCATATTGTTGGTTGCCCGGAAGTCTAGGCGAACCACATATTTGAGGACGTCCCTGTTGGGTGAGGTCAAAGTGACCCCGTCGCCGGCACCTTGGAGGGCGAGCTAGCCGTCAAACTGCATCACCCAATTTGAGCTGCGCACTGGCTACGAGGGAACTGCCCCGGTCTTGGGGTCGGAGAGCCCGACGCCGGGCTCAAGGGTCGGGGTCCACTCTACCACGAAATCGGCAAGGGCCTAACTCTTGATCGTGTGGCGTGGTTCGAAGCGGAGATCAAACTCAGAGAGTTCGATGGCCTACTGGACCACCCGCCTGGTCCCCTCTCGGTTGTGGAGGATTTGCCCGAGGGGGTAGGACGTTACCACCGTGACCCGGTGTGCCTGGAAATAATGGCGCAGCTTCCTCGAAGTCACTAGAATTGCATAAAGCAGTTTCTAGGCTTGAGGGTATCGGGTCTTGGTGTCTCGCAACGCCTCTCTAACAAAGTAAACTAGCCGCTGCAACTTTCAGCGGGGCCTAATTCCTTCGTTAGGGGCGCTAGATCCCGCACGCTGATCGCAAGAGGGGCCTCACTGGGCCCACTCAATCTCCATGTCAGCGGCCTCGGGGCCAGAATGCGTCGGGCCGCTCCTCTCATCAGTGGCCTCGGGGCCTGCCTGGGGACTGGGGGCACCTAACGCCGTCTGGAGAGGGGATGAAGGGCCACCATCGACCTAGGGGCCCCTGGGGCCCTCGCCTGGCTGAGGGGCTCCTTCATTGTCCTCTGGCCCGGGCTGCTCCAACATGGGCCGGTGGAGCACGACCCGAGGGTCTTCCTCGTTGCGCTCCACTACTAACGCCACGCTAACTACTTGCGGGATCACCGCTAAGTAGAGCAGCAGTGGCTCCTCAGACCGGGGGAACTGAGATAGGCCTTCAACTGGTTGAGGGCTTGCTCAGCTTCCTCCATCCACCTAAACGGCCTAGAGCACTTGAGGAGTTTAAATAGGGGTAGCGCCTTCTCTCCTAGCCTCGATAGGAATCGGCTTAGGGCGGCCATGCATCCTGTGACGCGTTGTACATCCCTAAGTTTGCTGGGGGCGCATCCTATTTATCGCGCTAATTTTCTCGGGGTTGGCCTCTATGCCTCGGGCAGAGACCAAAAACCCAGTTTGCCCGTCGGCACGCCGACACGCACTTTCCGGGGTTCAGCTTCATGCGTGTGGAGCGGATACTTTCAAAGGTCTCCGCTAGATCTGAAAGCAACACCTCCTGGTTGCGCATTTTCACAACCAAGTCATCGACGTACGCCTCAACATTGCACCCTATTTAACTACCCAAAGTAATACGAGTAGTACGCTAAAAGGTAGGGCCTGCATTCTTTAAACCAAAAGGCATAGTTGTATAACAATAAGTGCCTACATGAGTAATGAATGCAGTTTTCTCCTCATCCTCCCTAGCCATGCGAATCTGATGATAGCCTGAGTATGCATCTAGAAAGCACAAAAGGTCGTACCCCGCAGTGGAGTCGACAATCTGATCTATGCGTGGTAGGGGATAAGGGTCCTTGGGACATGTCTTGTTGAGGTCGGTGTAGTCGATGCACATCCCAAGCTGGTCGTTCACCTTGGGGACGACGACCGAGTTCGCGAGCCACTCCGGATGTATGACCTCTCGGATGAATCCGGCCTCCAAAAGCCGCGCCCCTCTTCACGGATGAAGGCCTGGCGCTCGGGGCCTGCCGTCGTACATTTTGCTGGACGGGCCTCGGGTCCGGGCGCATGGCAAGACGGTGCTCAATCACCTCCCTGGGGACCTCGGGCATATCCGACGGCTTCCACGCGAAGACGTCGGCGTTCGCCTACAGGAAGGAGACGAGCGCGTCTTCCAATTTGCCCTCCAGGCGACCGCCAATCTTGACGGTCTTGGACGGGTCGTTGGCCAGCGCCACCTCCTTCACGGGGACTTCATCACTCGAGGTCATCCGCTTCCTCGGGGCGCGCGACGAAGAGGCATCAGGCCTCTCACCGCCGCCCGTGGGCTTGGGGACCGCGATGAGGTCGCTCGCGCACTGCTCCGGCAAGCCAACGCGATCTTGGGATCGCCTTGGATGGTGATGGGGCCGTTCCAGCCCTGCATCTTCGTCTGGAGGTAGGTGTAATGGGTGGCCACCATAAACTTCACCAACTCGGGTCTCTCTAGCACCGCGTTGTAGGGCAGATTGAGATCCGCCACGTCGAAGTTTATCCGCTCGGTGCAAGTTGTCGGGGCCACCAAAGGTGACTGGGAGGTCAATATGTCCCTGTGGCCACGTGTGCCCCGGCTTCACGCCGATGATCGGCAGGGACGGCCAGAGCTTCATCCTCGGGGCCTTGATGACATCAAAGGCCGTGGGGGAGAGGATGTTGAGGGCCGCGCTGCCGTCTATCAGGACGCGCCTCAACTTGACATTGCAGATGGTGGGGGAAACCACCATCGCAATCTGCTCGCCCCGGGCGACACACGGCGGGTGGTCGGTCTGATCGAAGGTGAGCGATACCTCCGACCACCGTGCCCGCCGTGCGGCCTCATGGGTGGGGACCGCAGCCAGAAGCTCACGCTTCATGGTCTTGAAGCTGCGGCGGGAAGCATGAGCGCGTGCTCCCCCATCCATGGTGGCCACGGTGGCCTCGGGGCTCCTGAAACCCAGGTCCTCGTCGTCACCACCGTCGGCGGGGGCCTTCTGATTGGCCTCGCTTCGCCGGTTGTGGGCAGGAGCCGTCGGGCCCTTGCCCTCACGGCGCTCCTGCTCCCGTTCCTCCCCCCACTTCCTGACGCGCTTGGCCAACCTTTTGACCACGCGACAATCAGCGAGGTCGTGGTGGGAGGTATTGTGCACGGTGCACCACTTGCCCACCGGGCGCTCCCAGCTAGGAGTGCAGGCGTCCTTCCTCTTGTCACCCGCGGCCTTCCCCTTGGGCTGGGGCCGCGAGGCGCCTTCGGCGGCGAGGATGTGGCACTCGTCGTCGGAACTGGCCGGCCTTTTCTTCCTCCTCTTCTCCTGCCGCTCGGATCGGGCAGTGTACTCGGGGGCAGCTGCAGCCACCGCACCAGAGCTGGAGGAGTTCCAGGTACAGGCCCCCTCCTTTCGGGCCACACGTGCGCGAGCTCGAAAAGCTGCGCGGTGGTCTGGGGCTCCTTGGAGGCTATCTTCTCCAGCATGCGGTTATGCCGCACGCCTCCCCTGAACACGTGGATAACCGCGTAGGTGGGGATGCAAGGGATGGTGTTGCGGACCTGGCAAAACCACTGGATATACGATTTGAGGGACTCGTTGTCCCTCCGTTGCACAGCATGCAGGTCCGCTTCCTCCCCTGGGCGTGGATATGTGCCCTGAAAGTTCGTAGTGAACTGTTGGCATAGATCCTCCCAGGAGTGGACCGAGGCGGGTGGCAGATTCATTGGCCAACCCCGCGCTTGGCCCTAAAGGCCATGGGAAAGAAATTTGCCATGACCCTGTCATCACCCCCGCGGCCTCTATTCCAGTCGTGTAGATCTAGAGAAATTCGGTAGGGTTGATGCTGCCGTCTTATTTGTTGGGGATGCTGGGTTAGAATTTTGGGGGCCATCGGACATTCTGAAGACTCGCCACAAAAGCCCGGCATCCTGCCCGACGACGGGACATACGGGGGCCCTGCCCTTATGGCCGGAGGAGCGCATCGCACCTGAGGAGGAGGCGCGGCGCTCATTGCGCCAACGCTCGATGTTGAGCCGGGCATCTGGCTCGCCATATATACTCTCATGACGCTCGCGAGCAGGCGCGGGCGTCAACGAGGGAAGTGGGACGAACAGCGGGCGTTGGCCACTACCCATCAAGCTCTCTGCCTTGCTGACGAAGAGGCAGTAGTCATAGTGCCGGATGACCCGGCCGCCAACGATCGCCCGTCGGCATCTAGCTGCTGCTGCGCCGAGCCTTGACCAGGTTGGCCACATTGTCCAGCCAGCGCTGGACTGGGGCTTCCGGGTCGGAGGCGATGGGCTGGTGGCGCAGAAGCGCTCCCGCAGCATGGAGGGTTCTCTAAGGAGTGCCACCGTCGCCGTAGACCAGACAGCGGCGTGCCCTACCGCGGTGCCGCCCTCCATCACCGGGATCCCTCCGGCCTTTCCGGCGCCTTCCCCCGCCCGGGACTCTGGCGAGGGGGAGGCAACGGAGTGTGGGCCCGACGACGAGGGTGCAGCTCCCCACCATCGTCGCTGACAGTCGGGGTGGGGGTGTACACTACCGCCTCTTCAGTCATAGGGCTTACTCGGTGAAGCTTGGCCCACACCAAAAGAAGCGTGGGTCGAAAACACGTACGCGCCCCTACCTGGTGCACCAGCTGACGGAGCGTGAGCTCCTCAACAGGGGACAGAGAGGGCCCCCCTTTGTGAGTTCGGCCAGGGGCGTAGGACGTGATTCGGCACTCCGGTGCGCGAGAAACCAAGAGTGTCAGAGCCCGAGAGAAATCGTGACGCGAGGACTTATACAGGTTCGGGCCACCGGTGAGGCGTAATACTCTACTCCTGTGTGTAGTAGATTAGATGTGTTTTCTCTCAAGGATCGAACCCCCTTTCTCTAGGCCTGGGCTTCCTTTTATACTCCCAAGGGGACACCACATGGGCCAACAGGCTATTTCTCGAGAGAAAAGGAAAAATCCTTTCACATTTAAAGGCAGTCCTGTTGCTTGGCGCATAAGTCATCTGCACCGTAGTGACGACGTGACCCTTGTCAGGCCGCCCATCCGACCACGTGCCATGTATCATTCTTCATTAAGTGGCCGGAGAGTTACGTGCTCCATCCATACCTAGTGACGCGCACCACACGATCGGACTTGACTTACCAACTCCGATTGGATAAGAGAGCAAAAACGGTCTCACGGTTTCGATGTGACCCAACGGGACATGCAGCGTACCAAATGGCGTGCAACTGACATGTCTGGCACTGTACCGCGTCCCATCGGTCATTCGCATCGGTCACAGACTGGTCAGCCGGCCGTGACCGGTGTCAGACGCACCACGCGCACACTGCGCAACATTAAATACGGCGCGGTGCATGGCTCAGACGCCCTCGCTCATGCCACTATTAATGGGGGTAGGTGAGCGTAAGGGGCACTCACCTAATGTTGCACACGTGGCGGCAGTGCAAGGGGGTCGGGGTAGCCTGACCCCTACCACAGCAACACGCGAGGGGAGCCGAGAAGAAGAGAGGGAAGCTGCCACCTCACCCTCGGGCCCGATCCCCCCGTGGGGGAGGCCACGTGGGCGCAGGGGCCACCTCAAACCCTAAACTGACATACCCCTGAGTCCATGACACCGACAGTGGCGTATAAATAAAAAAATAAATAGTGAACTTTCTCTTCTCTATTGCTCACCGAAAAGCTCTAATTCGAATTCTAATTCAAATACCGTGAGCTTGAGATATTGTTATGATACATCGGAGGAGAGAGGAAGAGAAAGGAGGGAGGTGTGAAGTGTCAGTCACATGGCCCACATCAACACCATTAATGCTATGTTCTTTCCATAGAAAACGAGAAAAAATTTTAGTGCACGGAGAAGGACAATTAGCACATAATTAATTAAGTATTAACTAATATAAATTTAAAAAATGGATTTATTTGATTTTTTAAAATAACTTTTATATATTATTTTTTTAAAAAAAGCACCATTTAACAGTTTGAAAAAATTATAATGAAAAATGAAGAAATTAAAATTTGAAGTTGAAGAAAAAAGGACTAGTCCTAGAGAGATGAGACCGCATGGCGGTTTAAACTTACGTGACATATTTTATCAAGTTTAGAAACATAGATCTATATTTTGCAAGTTTATGTACATAGATGATACCTGATTACAAGAAGTTCAAAGACAGCTACAGTATTTTACCCTTTTATATATTTTATATAACTCCTGTAGTAGGTTTTTTTATTATGCACAAGTTAATTTCGAATAGTTGCATTTGCTGGATATATTTGCCATGAATAGTTTCTTTAACAAATACTTCAGGGGTTGCATTTATAATGCATGTCTGGTTTATTCTACAAGACTGCACTGACATGTTGCACTGATATATTTATCAACATTGCTGTGTCCCCTACACAACCTATTGTTTCTTTCTGGGCACTTATCCAGATTTGTTGCATTTCTTTTCTCCTTTATTGTTTCATGTTTGTCTTTGATCATTGCGTCTTAGTTGCAAAATGCTGTAGCTGTCCTATGTTGCGCATTGTTATTTTAAAACTAAATATGTCGCATTTTTATGGTCTTTTTCAAACCTAACACATGAATAATTTTGACTATTGAAGTTTAGTCCAGATTTTCAACTAGACCCGGTTCGCAACTAATAAAGATAAAAATGAAGTAAATGCACGTAAACGAGAAAACTATTAACGTTTGGTTAATTAAGTTTTAATTATTACAAATTTAAAAAATAGATTTATTTAATATTTTAGAGTAACTTTTATATAGAAAGTTTTCACATAAAACGCATCGTTTCGCCGACGAAAATCGAGGTAGATTATATATCTTAATCAGAAAAGGAAACTTTAGTTCTAATTCAGTACTCTGGATGGATCCATAATTCTTAACATTTTAAACAGTGATATGATCTTTAAAATTTATCTTTTGACTTTGTTTTTCTATTATAACATATACAACAAATAAATGCATGTTTACTTTTCTTATGAAACTTTGAAAGATAAATCTATATATATTTTGTTCTAGTTCCTTTAAACTAAAAGTATTTAAAATTATTGATAATCAAAGTTACAAAATTTAATCTCAACTTTGTCTAAGATATTAAGAATTATTGAATCGGAGGGAGTAATCAATTTATCTCAGTAGTATAACTACCATCTTACGACTAATTTTGTGAATATATATTGCGAATGGCCTAATGTGGCTACACTAGTGTCATTGTGTATGCATGATCCCTTCTACTACCTCTACCCCAATTGTTTTTTTTTGAGAGAGTTTGTTTCCCGCGCATAAATTTTTCAAACTGCTAAACGGTACTTTTTTTTTTAAGTTTATATATAAAAGTTTTTTTAAAAATCAAATTAATTTATTTTTCAGCAAAATAATAAATATTTAATGAGTCACTTCGTATTAGTACACCAACTTCACCAAACAAACACAGTTACCTACTCTTCCTATCGCGGCAAAGCAGCAAACAACTATGCAATCACTCACGGAGAGAATATCATGTGCTACTGCACGGTAGGTGCTATACCGTGCTACAACCTCAAAAATACATCGAAAAAGTTACAAAAGCTTGCTGCAAGCAAGCAAGAAGTCACTTACGGAGAGAATATTAGGTACTACTGCACAATAGCGTGATACCGTTCTACCACCCTAAAAAAATACATCGAAAAAGTCACAAAAAATATGAAAAAAATTATGAATAACCTTGATCTTTGCATGGCTTTGAACCTGCAATAAGGGGCTAGCAAGGCATAGCATAGTGGCAGAGCGATCAAAGTGAGGAGATAAACTTGGAGCTAGGTCATGGCCACAACAAGAGAGGGCAAACACTACTGGAGAACCGATCTTTGGTCCGGTTCACAAAAACCGGAATAGTCCCGGTTCGAATAGGAACCAGAACAAAAGATCATCTCTAGTTCCGGTAAAAAAGTATATCGGGCCGCGATAATCTTTAGTCCTGGTTGGTAATACAAACCTGGATTAAAGATCATCTTTAGTCCCGGTTCACACCTCCACTGATAGTGTCAGACGCATGTCAGGGGGCTGGGGATCTTTAGTCCCGGTTGGTGTCACCAACCGGGACTAATGATGATTTATATCTTTAATCCCGATTGGTGTTATTAACCAGGACTAAAGTGCTATACCTTTTTATACTTCTTCCTCCTCCTCCAGCCCGTGCCATTGCTGCCAAGAGGAGGAAGAAGGGAGGTGCTGCTGAAATTTTTGATAAATTTGTTTTTGGTGGTAATATACAAATCGGAGAGATCGAAAAGGTTAGCAAATTCATTCTCTAGTAATGTATGCTTAGCATATTACATTTATAGCTTTGTTTCTATAAAATATTATCTTCAACAAGGTTTAAGCAAACTATGAGAGAAAAAATATGTGTAGGCAAAATTAGGTTGATTTTGAAATTAGAAAATTTGGATACATATGTTAATAAAATAGTTAAAAGAATAGAAAACTAAGTTAGTTTAATAAAATAGTTAGAAAAAAGTATAATTCGTTAAAGATATGTTTTCAACTTTACAAACAATAAAAAAGAATAAATTTTTGTATGATTACTTGTAAAAAAAGTAGAAAACAAAGGTAAATGAAAAATATGTAATATAGCTAGAAATATTGTTCGTGCTATAAAAAAATGTGTGTAGTACTTTAATAAAAATTTTAAAATAATTGTTAACTTCTCTTCCTTCTCGTCGCCATCTTTGTAGTTCTTTTCTAGAAATTAGTTTCACTTTGAATCATGATGTTTTAAATTATTATATAACTATTTAACTAGTTTCAACTGTGTGGATTTCGTTAGTAACATTGGACTATTTGATGGATAGATGGATCAGCAATGGATGTACACCGCGGACCGACGGTCGAAAGAGTTTATTGAAGGCGTGCATTATTTTTTGATTGTAGCCAATGGTAACGAGTATAAGGGTTTCATGTGTTGTCCATGCAAAAAGTGCAGTAACCAGAAGGAGTATTCATCATCAAGAACTATTCATGCGCACTTGTTTGAGTCTAGATTCATGCCTAGATATAATTGTTGGACCTCGCACGGAGAGCTAGGGGTTACAATAGAAAAAGATGAAGTAGAAGATGAGAATATTCTAGACTGGGCTCATCAATACGGTGGATTTGAAGAAAATCCAGGAGGTGAGGCGGACAGAGCTGTTGAAGATAACGATACCGTAGATGATCTTGGTCAGATGTTGTGGGACGTAAAGGATGGCTGCGAAAGTGAGAAGGAGATCCAAAAAATGGACCGTATGTTAGCGGACCACAAAACTTCGTTGTACCCAGGTTGCGAATAGGGGCACAAAAAGTTGGGTACGATGCTAGAATTCTTGCAATGGAAGGCCAAAAATGGTGTGAGTGACAAGGCATTTCGCGAGTTATTGAAACTCATCAAGAACATTCTTCCGGAGGGAAACGAATTGCCCGAAACAACGTACGAAGCTAAGAAGGTGGTATGCCCTCTAGGACTAGAAGTACATAAGATACACGCATGTCCGAACGATTGTATTCTCTATCACGGTGAGGAGTACGAGAACCTAGAAGCATTCCCAGTTTGTAAAGCACTACGATACAAGATTAGACGAGATGATCCTGGTGATGTGGACGGACAACCTTCGAAGAAGAGAGTTCCTGCTAAGGTGATGTGGTATTTCCCTATAATACCAAGGCTCAGGCGTTTGTTCAGGACCAAAGAGAATGCTAGCATGATGCGCTGGCACGCAGAAGAACGTCAACAAGATGAGATGCTGAGACACCCCACCGACAGGTCGCAGTGGCGAAACATCGACAGAACATTTCCAGAATTTGGAGAGGATGCTCGAAACGTAAGGTTCGGTTTAAGTACAGATGGCATGAATCCATTTGGAGAGATGAGCAGCGGCCATAGCACATGGCCTGTGACCATGTGTATCTACAACCTCCCCCCTGGCTATGCATGAAGCGAAAGTACATCATGATGCCAATTATCATTCAAGGCCCAAAGCAACCTGGTAACGATATTGATGTGTATCTAAGACCATTGGTTAACGATCTGCTTCTGTTGTGGAACAAAGAAGGTGTCCCCGTGTGGGATGAGGACAAATAGTAGCATTTTAACCTACGAGCGTTGCTGTTCGTGATCATTAACGATTGGCCCGCACTTAGCAACCTATCCGGACAGTCAAACAAAGGGTACAAGGCTTGCACCCATTATATGGATGAAACTGAAAGTAAGTATCTGAAACACTACAGGAAGGTTGTGTACATGGGTCATCGTCGATTCCTTGTTGCAACCCATCCTGTATGGAAGAAAGGCAAGTATTTCAAACAGAAGGCAGACCACCGTACTAAGCCTAAACATCATAACGAAAAAATCGTATTTGCTATGGTGAAAGATCTGAAAGTAGTATATGGAAAGGGACCTGGCAGCCAACCTATAGAGAGCGAAGATGGTCACGCGGCGATGTGGAAGAAGTCTATTTTTTGGGAGTTACCCTATTGGGAAGTCTTAGACGTCCGACACGCAATCGACATGATGCACCTCAGTAAGAACCTTTGTGTCAACCTGTTGGGCTTCCTAGGTGTATATGGGAAGTTGTAAGATACACTTGAAGCACGTAATGATCTCAAGCATATGTAACAACGCGAGGACCTTCACCCGGAACCGAAGGATAAAGGAAGTCATTATTTGAGTCCTGCAAGCTACACCCTGAGCAAGGAAGAGAAGGAAAGTAGGTTTGAATACCTAGAGAGCATCAAGGTACCGTCTGGATACTGCTTGAATATAAAGAGAATATTAAGCGTGAAGGAGAAGAAGTTCACAAACCTAAAGTCTCATGACTGTCACGTGTTGATAACAAAACTACTTCCTGTTATAATTCGTGGTATCCTTCCTTATAATGTATGGGGAACAATAACAAAGCTATGTGCCTTCAAGAACGCAATTTCGCAAAAGATCATCGATCCGGACAGTTTAACAGCCCTTCAAGATGATGAGGTCCAATGTCTTGTCAGCTTTGTGTTGATGCAAAAAACACACACTGGCCTAAGAGATTTGCTTTACTCTAGTGCAGGTCCAAAATTAAGCTTTTAGGTTCAAGGGCATGCCAATTGATTTGATCCTACAATCAACAAGAAGAAATATGCAAATAATATTAGTAAACGACAGACAATCGGCCAGATAGCCGATTTCATATCGTATGTGAACTAGCCGATGCAATAAAGTATGAATCGGCTGTAAGGTATATCCAAATATGAATACAACCCTAAAACTAGTATATCGGCTGTAGATATCAATGTTATGTGATCAAAGAATCATTATTACTTCAGAAATAAACAATTGGTATAGATCGGACTGAACCGAGACCGTATAAATTGCTTAAGTATATAGTAACATGAAATAATGACTACATAAGACTAATGTCGTAGCCGATATCTAGATCTAAGTGTATATCGGTCGTAAATCCGATACAATCTTATGAAGAAGCAATGAGAATAAAATGTAGAACATTAAACAAAGCATAAAACCATGTTAAATATTATAATTAAATAAGATCGGCTGAAACCCCGATACTATCCCTATTAACAACCGTAAAGCAAGCTAGAGATCATGATTCTAAAACAACTTCATAGATTGGACTTAACCAATGCAGCATTAAGCATAAAAGAAGCACAACATATAGAAAAAACAAGCCAATAGCTATCAAATCGATATGGTGGATACATCATATAACATGAATCAACAAAGTAAACTAGCCGATACCGACAAAACCCTAAAAAGGATCTAGCCGATGCAAGAAGATAGCATTGTTGATCTAAGCTATATGACATATATGATAACTCGGAAGTTTACAAGATAGAGTTAGAGTGTCATAAAGATGTAAGCACTAACTCCAATGATGCAAACTGCCATGACAAGATATACCTTTTCGCCGAAGATCAAATTGATGCAGCACGACTCGAAAGCACAAGCTTGTCGGAAAATAGAAAACAAAGGTGGCGATGCGCCGAGATTGATTGAACGTATGTTGTTATTATTTACAAGACCTCGGGATTATATTTATACCCGAAAAACAAACATTGTCCATCACGAACACGACTCATATTAACCTAATACAAATCCAACTAACGAACAAGTCCCTTAGGCGGACTCTTACCGGGAATATCTATAAGGAAATTACATAAAATAACCTAATTAATAGATACAATTGCCTCCTCAGGACTCTATCCGTGCATGGCAATCCGTATGAAGCAACTTAACACAACCCGATGATGTATACCGAGTCACGTTACCTAAATCGGCTCAATCGGCTAACCCTGTCCGACTCTGACTCTGTCGATCCAGTCCACAGCCGATTCGGACTATAGCCGATTCTCACTCTGTTTCCGATACGATCTAATCTCTTCGATTCTCTTTGATTCTATCTTCATCTCCGATACTTGAATTACCAAATTTGGTCGTCAACACATGCCCCCCAAGTCCAGAATATTTGGTAATGTTTCGGATTTGCCAAATCCTATCTCCGAGAGAATATCGCACTTTCCGTTTTTGACCGTTACCGCACTGCTTTAAATACCTTAACCGACGGCCCCGAGAAATTTCACACCGTTATACTGTTCCACCGCTCTAGCGATTCTGTCTTCTTCGACTCCGGCGATCTCCTCGGTGCAACAAGGCATCCTCCAAGCAACCCCCTCTCTCTGTCCAACTTCCACCAACGGGAATGTCGTCCTCATCTGCTCCGTCCGCCGCCCCATCGGCTGAGTACGCAGAGGTAAGTTCCATCGGCTAGATCTCCTTTTCACTTATCAGATCTTGTTTTCCGCATTCTTAGTCTGTTTTCCCCTTCTTCCACTCTGTTGTTTGTAGCATCTCGCAAATTTAATCGTAGTTCCTAGCCTGAACCATGATAATAGCTACTATCTTGGACCAATCGGCAATCTGGACCTAGTTAAGTTTATTACTGCCGAAACCAGCAGAATTCCTTTTAGGCTAGCGAACCCAAACCTAGGGCGTTGGAAAAACACCTTTAAGTCTTGGACGTTTTTAGAGAAAAGCTGGCCTGCATGGTATAAGCGCATATCGGTTAGCAAACAGAGTCACTGGGACGAACTTGGAATCGGCCAAGCACTAGCCCTGACAATAGCAAACTCGGCCAAGGATGAACCCTTAATGGCTTCTGCCACATATTTTTGGTCAAACACCATCAATGCCTTTATGTTCAAGCAAGGACGAATGACCCCCACTCTTCTAGACATCACTATGCTCACCGGCCTGGACATTACTTCATTGGCCAACCCCATGATGTTGAATTCCAAGAATAGATTCGACTTCAAAACCAAAAGCATAGGCGGATGGTCTGGATTTATCTCAGCCAATATGGGTCAAGGCTCAGTTACCCCAAGAGAACACACTGCCTTCTTGTTGATCTGGTTGGAAAAATACTTATTTTGTGGATCTAGCTGTGGCCCAACCTCCAACTGGCAGCACATAGCCGAAGCACTTGAAGAGAAAAGACAATTTCCTTTAGGAAAAATTTTGCTCGGCTATCTATACCAAACCCTGAGCAATGCATCGGCGAAGTTAGCCATCGGCTCTATGGTCAGTGCAGGTGGTCCATGGTGGCTACTCCAGACTTGGTTAAACCTGGTAGCAATGGAAGTTGTAAATCAGCCATCTCTGACAGAAGCAGAGTTTCCAAGACTAGAGCCGATCACTGATGAAGATGGAGAAGAGATAACCCATCGGAGGTGTACTTCGTTCGAAGAGTATGCTACCACTCCAGCCGATGCCGGAGCAAAACTATCAGCCGAACTGCTCAAAGACTGGTTCTTCAGCTTTTATGACGGCTTTCAGAAAAATGCCAGGATTTGGTTCTTTTATGAGGACTCAGTCAACTTCGAGCTGCCATCGGACTTTAGGTTTGAGGAAATCAACCATGAAAAATTTCAAAAGTCCAGAGAAGTGTTCACTACTGCCATCAGCCCATGCATCCTCCCTGTCGGCATTCATCAAGGCAGGAACATTAAAGTATCTTATGAATTCTATCACCCAATGAGCTCAGCTAGACAATTTGGCATGGATCAACTCCCAATCAGCTTGTAGTTTGCCGATAAAATCCAGTGCAGAGGAGAGATAACTTCAAGTCTGATGATGGATCGGCTACTCAACATCCCAGGGCCTCCCCTTGGTAGCATCAACAATATAAAGTTAGCTATGTTCAGGAGTAGGTCTTTTACTGCATGGTGGGCTGAATGGAAGCAATATCTCTTCCACCAATTGGCTACAGTCCACATGACAGATCTTTTCCCTGACATGATCCCTCAGGTAACTCCTTTATTTCTTCTGTCCTATCCCTGTTTTGAATATATCAGCCGATTCTGCTTCTAACTTTATATGCTATTTTTACTTTTACAGACCATAGACTCATCACCTCCTCGCACAAGCAAAAGTGGCAAGAACATTGAATATGCTGCAAGGTTGCTACCCAATGGATGTGGCCTAGCTCCTCCCAGCATCGGCTATCATGCCCCCAAGACATCAAGTCTGCTCCAAGGACAAATAAGGGAACCAGCCGATGCAGGCAGGAAAAGAAAAGCCAAAACATCAACTGCTATGCCACCAGCTGCCAAGAAAAAATCTAAGAAACAACCACCTCCATCAGCTGATGACATTGATGAAGTCGTGGATGATGCAGCCATCGAGCAAGCCATAGATGAAGCTGCAGCCGAACTGAGCGATGTAGGAGAGAAAACACCAACAGCTTCCCCAGCTCCAAAAAGGACTCCACAACTCCTGCTGCTCCAGCAGTTTTCTCTCGGCAACCCAGAGTAAGATCATCTTCCTTTATTACAAAATTTCTTCATTTATCACCAATCTCACTATTCAAACTTTGCACTTTGCAGAAGAAAAGACCAGCCGAGAAGAAGAAACCAGCACCAATATCGGCTAAACCAACTGCTCAAACTCCTCCGGTAATTCTTAACTCTTAAGATTTCAAACTTATTCTTAGCCGATACCATCTAACACTTGTTTAAACATTTAAAATTTGTTAGCCTCCTTCCCCACCATCGCCTCCAGCACAACCAATTTCAAGTGAACACATTGCATCGGCTGTAGGCAGCCACCACGTTGTGGAAGAAGAAACTGCTGCTCCTGCTATTCCTGTAAGTCTTACATCCTTAAAGGTTTCAAATCGGCTATACAAAACGCTATGTTACTTATATCCTCTTCGTTTCTCTTTCTTGCAGGTCTTAGCCGATTTATTTTCTTTTGACATTAAAGATTATTTTGATGAAGAAGCAGAGGGAGAAACAACGAGCAAGGCCTTAGCTCCTCTAGCCGATGATGTGAAAAGAAATCTGGAGGACATCTCTCATCGGCTAGAAGCATCCCTTGATAGCTTGGTGGTTGATTGCAATTCTCTTCGCGTAAGACTCCAAGAAATCCAAGCTCTGATCCCAGATGATCTGTCCAATGCCATCACCCCAGCTGTATATCTCAAGCAACATCAATTCAAGCTGGAAAAAGCTAGACAGAGAATAGCGGATCGGCTAGAAAAGAAGAATATTGAAGCTACAATTCAAGCAAATCGGCAATTCGTGCATGCTGAGAAAACCAAGCTTGATCAACTATCCGAAGAGCCGATTAAAGCTGCTATAGATCAGTTGGAATCTGAAAGGATAGATCTCCTAGCCAAGCTCGAAGAATGCAATGCTAAGATTGCAATAGAGAAGCAGAAACTAGCCGATCTCCCGAAGGCTGTTGGAGAACAAAAGGCAAAGTTGAAATCAACTATAAAAAATGTTGCCAATATGACCAAGTCCCTCAAAATTATTCCTGGAACCGATGCGCAGGACGCCCAAGCAATTGCAGAAGTTGAAGAAATTTGACAAAGGGCAATATCGGCTATCCAGCGCTACCTCTCTAAATAATACGATGTAATAGGGACTTAGAAAAAATTTTGTAACCCCCTGTAATCGGCTAGAAAAACTCCATTTGTACCATACATATTTTGATATCCTTTATGCCGATTAATATTTTTGCTTTGAAATCCCACATTTTTCGCCTGATATATGCCCCCCTAATTTTGGCATGTTGATAAACAAAGGCAAAATTAATCATGACTAAGGGCGATATGAACCATATCGGCCATAAATAAAAATCGGCAGAACGCAGCCGATTATGATCCAATCCAAACACTTGGATAATATTTCTTCAAGTATTTGCCATTAAGTGCTCTTCCAAATACTTCTCCATCAAGCCCTTTTAACATATAAGCCCCTTTAGAAACACATTTGTGGATTTGAAACGGCCCTTCCCAATTCGGTGACCACTTGCCGAATTTATTATCTCTGGCCCTTATCGGCAACACCAATTTCCAAACAAGTTCACCCTCTTCAAAAGATTTGGGCACAACTTTTTGTTATAATGTCTGGCAACTCTCTCCTTATCTTTCCTAACTTTCTTGAGAGCTCGCAATCTAGCTTGAACCAAATCTTCTGACTCATCAACCATCAAATTATGATAATTATCGGCTATTAACTCATCTTGTAAAGAAATCCTTCTGGAGCCGATGTTGGTTTTCCCTGGTAACACAGCTTCATGCCCATAAACCAATTGATAAGGAGGTACCTGAATTGCACCATGACAAGCCATCCGATAAAACCACAATGCTTCGGCCAAAATAGTATGCCACTTCTTGGGATATTCGGCTATTTTTCTCTTAACCAGCTTAATCAAGCTCTTGTTGGATGCTTCAGCTTGCCCATTTGCTTGTGCATAATATGGTGACGAATTCAACAACTTGATCCTCATGCTATCAGCAAACTGAACAAACTCATCAGATACAAAGATAGAACCTTAATCAGTTGTAATTGTTTGTGGCAAGCCAAACCGGTATATAATGTGTTCCTTGACAAATTCAATAGCATCCTTGCTGTCAACCTTTTTCAAAGGAATTGCCTCAACCCACTTAGTAAAATAATCGGTCGCAACCAATATGAATTTATGCCCTTTACTCGATGGTGGATTGATCGGGCCGATCATATCAATACCCCAACCTCTGAACGGCCATGGCTTGACAATAGGATTCATAGCCGATGCTGGTGCTCTCTGAATTGCTCCAAATTTCTGACAATCTTGACAACCTTTGTAATATCTGAAACAATCTTCCAGCATTGTCGGTCAAAAATATCCAACTCTTCGAATTAACCATCTCATCTTGTGAGCCGATTGATGTGTCCCACAAATACCCTCATGAACTTCGCACATGACAATTTTCGCTTCTTCCATGCTCAAGCATTTCAAAAGAACCCCATCAATTATTCGATAGTATAATGTATCATCCAATATAACATATTTGAGAGCTTTATATCACAATTTCCTTGGAACCGATCTGGAAGGATTCTTCAAATACTCAAAAACATCAAACCTCCAATCATCGGCTGGTATGCAGGCCACTTCTACTTCAATCCGTTGTAACATCGGCTTGTAGCCTGATGCAACTTGAGCTAAATCATTGGCCTCAGCATTTTGCTCCCGAGGGATATGTTTTAAAGTAATTATCTTGAAAGTCTTCATCAGCTCTTGACATTTCTCATTGTAGACCATCAAAATATCATTTTTGCATTCATATTCCCCGGATAATTGACTTATCACTAATAATGAATCTCCCATGATTTCAATAGCATCAGCTTCAACTTCTCTCAATAATTGCAATCCTTTGAGAACAGCTTCATATTTTGCTTGGTTATTTGTAGAGTAAGGCTTGATAGTAAAAACAAACTGAAAACTTGCCCCCTAGGCGATATAATTACTAAGCCGATACCACAACCATGAGTGCAAACAGATCTATCAAAGAACAAAGTCCATGCATAATATCAACATTGTCAATACTGATATCCCTGTGTTCAACTATAAAATCGGCTATCGCTTGACCTTTAACTGCCTTATCCGATTCATACCTGAGATCAAACTCTGACAAAGAAAAGATCCACTTCCCAATCCGTCCTTTCAAAACTGGAGCCGACAGCATGTATCGTACCACATCGGCTTTACATACTATAATGCACTCATTGGGAAGCAGGTAATGTCTCAATTTTGTACAAGAAAAATAAAAACACAGGCATAATTTCTCCACAGGTGAATATCTTGTCTCTGCATCCAACAGTTGTCTACTAAGATAAAATATAACTCTTTCCTTCCCCTCAACCTCTTGGATCAAAACTGAGCCGATAGAGTTCTGATCGGCTGACAAATATAATTTGAATGGAATCCCTTTCTGTGGTGGTATAAGAACTGGAGGAGTACTCAGATATTCCTTGATATCGTCCAATGCTTGCTGCTACTTTTCTCCCCAGACAAACTCTTGATCGGCCTTCAGCCTCAACAACGGAGTAAATGGTTCTATTCGGCCTGACAAATTTGATATGAAACGCTGAACAAAATTTATCTTGCCGATCAGTGATTGTAACTTGGTTTTATATTCTGGAGGTTTTATATCTTTGATTGCCTCAATACTCCTCTGCGGAATTTCGATCCCACGTTCATGTACCAGAAATCCAAGAAATTGCCCAGCCGATACACCGAAAGCACATTTAGTAGGATTCATTTTTAACCCATATTTCCTTACTCTTTCCAAGACTTGTCTTAAATTGGCTATATGTTTATCAACTTCCTTAGATTTAACCACCACATCATCAATATATATCTCTACCAACATGTCGATGAGATCATGGAATATATAGTTCATAGCCCTCTGATATGTAGCACCAGCACTTCTTAAACCGAAAGTCATAACCACCCACTCATACAAGCCGATTCCACCAGGACATCTGAAAGCAGTCTTGTGAATATCTTCCTCAGCCATGAAAATTTGATTATAACCAGTATTGTCATCCATGAAGCTGATAATTTTATGTCCAGATGCTGCATCGACAAGTTGATCGGCTACTGGCATTGGGTATTCATCTTTCGGTGTAGCTTTGTTTAAATCTCTGAAATCGATACAAACCCTAAGCTTGCCGTTTTTCTTGATGACTGGTACTATGTTAGAGATCCACTCAGCATATCGGCATGGTCTGATAAAATTAGCATCATAGAGTCTTGTAATTTCGGCCTTGATAGCATCATACATATCGGCATTACAACGTCTTGGAGGTTGCTTGTACAGCCGATAGCCTGGTTTGATAGGCAACCGATGTTCGACTATCGATCGGCTAAGTCCTGGCATTTCATAATATTCCCAGGCAAAACAATCTCTATACTCTTTCAAGACTGCTATTAGTTTACATTTAAACTCTTTTGATAAACCCTTACTAATATATGTCGGTCTAGGCCTATCACCTGGTCCAATGTCGATTTCTTCTAGTTCATCGGCCGACATAAAACCTTGTCCTAGCTTGCCGTTGAGATCATCAACAGTGTCCTTCGTGTAGAAATTGGAACCCTCCACGGCGCCCTCAAAACAAAAATTGGGGCTCTCCATCTCCTGTTGGTTGTATGGCATAATCAGAAACTTTTAAATAATCTCCTTGCCAAACATTTCCAGATAAACAATCAATTCCTTCCATCTCCCAAACAGATAAATCGGCATTAGCTACGTTAACTGACCTGTCGGCTGGCACGATTTCAATTTGGTCTCCTTGCCATTGAATCAGACTTTGATGCATCGTTGAGGGAATACAACAATTAGCGTGGATCCAATCTCTTCCTAGCAACAGACTGTAGGAACCCTTCCCATCAATAACAAAGAACGTGGTAGGAATTGTTTTACTGCCGATAGTTAGCTCCACATTCAAAACTCCTTTGGTTTCAGATGGATTCCCGCCAAAATCCTTTAGAACCATTTTGGTCTTGATCAGGTCCTCTGAATTCTTCCCAAGTTTCCTGAATGTTGAATATGGCATTAGATTCACAGCTGCTCCTCCATCGACTAGCATCTTTGACATCGGCTTGCCATTGACAAATCCCTTAACATACAGTGGTTTGAGGTGCCGATGATCAGTTCCTTCGGACTTCTCAAAAACAGCTTGTTGTGGAGATAGCATCAACTTGACCGATGGCAGATTTTATTCTTGCTCGACAACTTGCTCAACTGCATATTCGGCTGGTAACATAAAAACCATGTTTATGGCAGACCGCAGATGACATCACCTCTTTGCCCTTTTGTTGTTGGTTCTTGTTATGATCGGCTTTAACTTCGTCGGCTGGCACCACTTTGCTCTTCACGAGCCAGACTTTCTTTGTTCTCTGCCTCAGCCGATGTTCAATTTCTCCTTCAACCTCCTGGAATTGTTCCCTGTTCCTCATCCTTTGAACTCTCCTCTTTTGATTTTTAGTAAAGATTCCAGAAGGGCACCATTGAGGTTGCATTTGCTTGGACTCCCTAGGTGAATCATCTCCATCATTGTTATGTTGCATCGGCCCAAGTCTTTCATGAACCGGCAGTTTTGCATGAGTCAGCCGATGTACACTTGTACTTTGTCGGCTTGGTCTTTGGATGAATTGTGCATCAGAATCACTGCATCCAGGACAAACTTCAATAGATGGTAGTCTCATACCCTCATTCCAGCAAAATCTAAAAAATTCACAGCCCCAATGGGGATCAAAATATCTTTCACTTTCATGAGAATATGACTCCTCTTCACTCTGGCGTCTTTTTTGGTATTTTTTGATGATACCAGCCGATCTGATGTTCTTGGCATAATTTTTACCTCCATCGGCTGTATTCCGATTATATCCAGAGTGCACCATGTTGACTGGAAAAGGATGTCCATCTATCTTCATCGGCCTCTTGGATTCGTCTATCTTGATCTTGCCTTGTTCAATAGCCGACTGGATCTGTTGCCTAAAAATTTTGCAATCATTAGTATTATGAGATCCTGTGTTGTGCCACTTGCAATACTTCCTTCTCTTCAATTCCTCAGCCGATGGGATGACATGTCCTACCGGCAGTTGAATCTGTTTTTCTTGAAGAAGAAGATCAAAAATCTTGTCGGCTTTGGTAATATCAAAATCAAATCTTTCCTCTTTTCCTGAATTCTTGACCCATTGGCAGACCACCGTCTTCTTATTCCTAGCCCACTCGGCTGCATTGATTTATGGGTCATCATCTTCTGAATCAGAATCATAACCATAGACATTATTGACATTATTTACCTTCTTGATGAATTTTCTAGCCTCCTGAAATCTTGTCTCATGAGCCGACACCTTCTGAGCTAGATGGGCCAAACTTTCAAAGTCTTGAGCCGAAAATCTCTCCCTTATCGGTGCCAACAAACCTTGGAAGGCCAAATCGGCTAACTGAGGATCTGTCAGGGCTAAACTGTAGCATCTATTCCTCACATCTCTGAATCGTTGAATATAGTCTGGAACCGATTCATCTGATTTTTGCTTGATTGCTGTGAGGTCTGATACCTTCATCTCTTGCACCCCACTGAAAAAGTACTTGTGAAATTGTTTCTCCAGATCGGCCCAACTTTTGATAGAATTGTAAGGTAAAGATGAAAACCAAGTGAATGCCGATCCCGATAAAGAGAGTGGGAACAATCTAACTCTGAGAGCCTCTGTAGCCGATGCTTCGCCACATTGAGCTAGAAATCGGCTAACATGCTCATAGGTAGATACATTGTCTTGTCCTAAAAATTTGGAGAAGTCTGGCACCTTGTATCGGTTTGGCACTGGTACCCGATCGAAGTACTCTGGGTATTGTTGACGACCAAATTTGGTAATTCAAATATCAGAAGTCAAGATGGAATCGAAGAGGATTGAAGAGATAAGATCGTATCGGAAAGCAGAGTGAGAATCGGCTGTGGACTGGATCAGCAGAGTCAGAGTCGGATTAGGTTAGCCGATTGAGCCGATTTCGGTAATATGACTTGGTATACGTCATCGGGTTGTGTTAGCGTGCTTCATATGGATTGCCATGCACGGATAAAGTCCTGAGGAGTCAATTGTATCTATTAATTAGGATATTTTATGTAATTTCCTTATAGATATTCTCGGTAAGAGTCCGCCTAAGGGACTTGTTGGTTAGTTGGATTTGTATTAGGTTAATATGAGTCGTGTCCTTGATGGACAATGTTTGTAATTTCGGGTATAAATATAATCCCGAGGTCCTGTAAATAATAACAACACACGTTCAATCAATCTCGGCGCATCGCCAAACCTTATTTTCTACTGTCGACAAGTTTGTGCTTTCGAGTCGTGCTGCATCAATTTGATCTTCGGCAAAAAGGTATATCTTGTTATGGCGAGTTACATCATTAGGGCTAGTGCTTACATCTCTATGGCACTCTAGTTCTTTATTGTGATTCTCCGAGTTATCATATATGTTATATAACTTAGATCGACAATGCAATCTACTTGTATCGGCTAGATCCTTTCTAGGGTTTCATCGATATCGGCTAGATTACTTTGTTAATCTAAGTTATATAATGTATCCACCATCCCGAAAAGGCAACCATCGACTTGATTCTTTAGATCTCATGCTTCTATTTATACTTAATGCTGCATTGGTTCAGTCCAACCTATTAAGTCGTATTTAGAATCATGATATCTAACCTGCTTCATGGTTGTTAATAAGGATAGTATCGGGGTTTCAGCCGATCTTACCTGATATAGATGTTTTACATTGTGTTATGCTTTGTTTGATGTTCTATATCTGCCCCTTATGTCAGGATCTAATCTAATATAAATATATTAAGTTTGATATTAATCTGATTGATTATAGTTTAATATATTTATTACTAGAGAATATCCTAGTATAAGGTTGTATCGGAGCTATAGCCGATACATACTTAAACCTAGATATCGGCTATGACATCAATCTACATAATCATTATGTCATGTTATCTTTAGACTTGGCAATTTATACTGTCTCGGTTCAGTCCGATCTATCCCAATTGCTTATATCTAAAGTAATATCGATTTGTTGATTATGTAATATTGATCTTTTCAGCCGATATACTAGCTTTAGGGTTAATTCTATCATTGATTATACCTTACAGCCGATTCATGCTTCATTGCATCGGCTAGGTCACATACGATATGAAATCGGCCCTATGGCCGATTGTCTATCGTTTACTGATATTCTTTGCATGTTCTTCTTGTTGATTGCAGGATCAAATCAACTGGCACGCCCTTGAATCTGAAACCCTAATTTTGGACCTGCACTAGAGTAAAGCAAACCTCTCAGGCCAGTGTGTGTTTTTTGCATCAACAGGTATGGATGCCGATACATGTTACCATTGTCCTTTGGCTTGAGTCCAAACTGTTCCCTCATGACGTCAGTGATCATATTGGCCCAGGGTTGATGTGGTGTTGTTCCACCAAATTGCTGCTGAATTGGATCTATCTGGCCGTATTGGATCGGCTGAGGTCGTGGTGAGTGAGCTTGATAGACATGATTGAAGCCAACCGATATGCCCTGAGGTGGTACGTATGGAAGTTGCTCTGTGTTGTATTGCTGGCAATCGGCTGAGTAATTCCAATCGGCTGTTGTGGAACCGAAGCAATTTGGTATGATGTGTCGACAACTGGCGGTTTTGGGTTGAGAATACTCGTTAGTTGCTCTGGTGTTAACTGAGTTGATGCTTGCCCCCAGTGATCGGCTGTGATCTGGTTAAGATTGTTGGAATATTTGAGCTCGAGTAGGTAGCCGATGGAGCCTGGGTTTGAAGCAGTTGTTGATTCCTTTGATTCCCGCCAATGTATGTCTTCACAGTTCTATATCCTGGGAACGTGTCGTCTGGTAAATATATAGGTCCCTTAGCCTTTTCCTCGGCTATCGTTCCATCAACCACCGACTTGATCATATTTTTCAAAGTGTTCACGAGTACTCCGGACTGGTTGAATAAAGCATGATGGATGGCCGAATCAATGCGATCTTGCAATTTGTGGAGTTCTTCATTACTTGACTCAACCTTGGTCTGTTTGTCCTTTTCTTTCTCCTGATCCGGAAGTACTTGGGTCTTGCTTCACGATCGTCGGCAGCTTGACTTTAGTTCTTTGAACAACCGTGCCTTGCCGAGTGACTGTGAACGAGTGCAGATATTGGTTCTGGAGTTGATTTAGCATCTTCTACATTTCTTCTCTCTGCTCCTCGCTTAGCTGTTCGACCGTGATTGGTAGGATGTTTTCTTCTGAGACATCGGTGATGTTTGGAGACATGATGACACTTGGTCCCACTGGGCATGCCAAAAGCGTGTTGATGCAAAAAACACACACTGGCCTGAGAGATTTGCTTTACTCTAGTGCAGGTCCAAAATTAAGCTTTTAGGTTCAAGGACGTGCCAGTTGATTTGATCCTACAATCAACAAGAAGAAATATGCAAATAATATTAGTAAACGACAAACAATCGGCCAGACAGCCGATTTCATATCGTATGTGACCTAGCCGATGCAATAAAGCATGAATCGGCTGTAAGGTATATCCAAATATGAATACAACCCTAAAACTAGTATATCGGCTGTAGATATCAATGTTATGTGATCAAAGAATCATTATTACTTTAAAAATAAACAATTGGTATAGATCGGACTGAACCGAGACCGTATAAATTGCTTAAGTATATAGTAACATGAAATAATGACTACATAAGACTAATGTCGTAGCCGATATCTAGATCTAAGTGTATATCGGTCGTAAATCCGATACAATCTTATGAAGAAGCAATGAGAATAAAATGTAGAACATTAAACAAAGCATAAAACCATGTTAAATATTATAATTAAATAAGATCGGCTGAAACCCCGATACTATCCCTATTAACAACCGTAAAGCAAGCTAGAGATCATGATTCTAAAACAACTTCATAGATTGGACTTAACCAATGCAGCATTAAGCATAAAAGAAGCACAACATCTAGAAAAAACAAGCCAATAGCTATCAAATCGATATGGTGGATACATCATATAACATGAATCAACAAAGTAAACTAGCCGATACCGACAAAATCCTAAAAAGGATCTAGCCGATG
Source organism: Oryza punctata (assembly GCA_000573905.2). Taxonomy (NCBI): domain Eukaryota; kingdom Viridiplantae; phylum Streptophyta; class Magnoliopsida; order Poales; family Poaceae; genus Oryza; species Oryza punctata. The sequence goes on along the minus strand of CM002499.2, from coordinate 9,658,556 downwards.
CAAGAAGATAGCATTGTTGATCTAAGCTATATGACATATATGATAACTCGGAAGTTTACAAGATAGAGTTAGAGTGTCATAAAGATGTAAGCACTAACTCCAATGATGCAAACTGCCATAACAAGATATACCTTTTCGCCGAAGATCAAATTGATGCAGCACGACTCGAAAGCACAAGCTTGTCGGAAAATAGAAAACAAAGGTGGCGATGCGCCGAGATTGATTGAACGTATGTTGTTATTATTTACAAGACCTCGGGATTATATTTATACCCAAAAATACAAACATTGTCCATCACGAACACGACTCATATTAACCTAATACAAATCCAACTAATGAACAAGTCCCTTAGGCGGACTCTTACCGGGAATATCTATAAGGAAATACATAAAATAACCTAATTAATAGATACAACTGCCTCCTCAGGACTCTATCCGTGCATGGCAATCCGTATGAAACACCTTAACACAACCCGATGACGTATACCGAGTCACGTTACCGAAATCGACTCAATCGACTAACCCTGTCCGACTCTGAGTCTGCCGATCCAGTCCACAGCCGATTCTCACTCTTTTTCCGATACGATCTAATATCTTCGATTCTCTTTGATTCTATCTTCATCTCCGATACTTGATTTACCAAATTTGGTCGTCAACACTTTGAGATGATCTTTCCACCATCATTCTTCAATATAATGACGCATCTTCTATGTCACCTTGTGAAAGAGATCGGTATTCTCGGTCCTGTGTACCTACACAACATTTTTACATTCGAGAAATACATGGGTGTTCTAAAGAAATACGTTCGTAACCGTTCCCGTCCGGAAGCAAGCATCGCCAAGGGTTATGGAACAGAGGAGGTCATTGAGTTCTGTGTAGAATTTATTGAAGACCTTCGTCTAATCGGTGTGCCCGAATCAAGCTATGAGTGGAGACTACGGGGAAAGGGGACTCTTGGAAGGAAAGCAATAATGACTGTGGACAACGATTTATTCTGTAAAGCACTTTTCACTGTTTTTCAATAATCTTCGTTGGTGGCTCCTTACATCGAGGAGCATCTGGCGATTGTTCGCTCAAAAAACATCGGCAAATCCGATGCATGGATTACATGCCATCACATTGATACTTTCCCCGCTTGGCTACGACAACATCTAATGGGTTCCGAAACCATTGAACGACAACTAGCCTTCTTGGCGAGGGGGTCTTCTTGCTCGATATCGACATTCCAAGGATATGAAATCAATGGGTATACATTTTACACAAAAGCGCAAGACAGAAAGAGCACAAAGCAGAACTCTGCTATTTGTATCGATGCCATGAGATACGATGGTGCAACTAGCACGTATTACGGTGTCATCGAGGACATATGGGAACTAGACTATGGCCCCCTGAAGGTACCTTTGTTTCGATGCCAGTGGGTTAGGCTCGCTGGTGGAGGCATAACGATTGATGACAGTGGGATGACAACGATTGACCTAACCAAGGTTGGATACTCAGACGAACCATTCGTCCTAGCCAATGATGTAACACAAGTTTTCTACGGGAAGGACATGTGTAGTAAACCAAAGAGGGGTAAAGGACCCGATGAGCCAAAGCGCCACGTGGTTCTCGCAGGCAAAAGGAAAATCGTCGGAGTCGAGGATAAGATTGACGAAGATTACGATCAGTTCGACGGGCAACCTCCGTTCGTAGTAACGGTTGACCCGAGCATCCTCCTATCAAAGGAGGACACCACTTACTCACGCAATGATCATAGCGACGGAACATTAGTGAGGAGAAAGTACGTGAGGAAAACAGTGACATAGGTTGTTGTATGGACGATGCAAACTATTTATAATGTATTGAGGGCCATGCAATGTTTGTGTTTTTTAAGAATACAATTATAAATTGGTCATATGTTAATTATATATATTTTTAAGATGTAATAGTAATTTTAAACTATTTAAATATGTCATATGTTAATTATATGTGATTATTTATTTTTAAATAGTATTTAAATTGGTCATATTTTAATTATATATCATTATTGAAATGTCCTAGAAGATTTAAACTATCTAAATAGGTCATATGTTAATTATATATATTTTTAAGATGTAATAGCAATTTTAAACTATTTAAATATGTCATATGTTAATTATATGTGATTATCTATATTCAATAATAATTTTAAAGTATTTAAATGTTTTAATCTTTAGTCCCGGTTGTTAACCATATCCGGGACAAAAAAAATTTTGAAAACAGCGGGAAACTATTATTAGTCCCGGTTTGTGTAATCAACTGGGACTAAAGATCTTTAGTCCCGGTTGTTGCACAACCGGGACTAAAGATATCTTTAGTCCCGGTTTATTACACGAACTGGAACTAAAGATCCCGGCTATAAATAGCCGGGCGCATCGTCTTCTCCACCCACACTTAGCCGTTTCACGCCGATCGCCGAACCCGCCGTCGTCTTCGCTTCTCCGAACCCCCATCGTCTCCACCGCCGCCATCATCTCCGCCACCGCACGTCCTCCTTTCTCCTCTCTCTCCACGTCCGCCGCCGCCATACATGCCGCTGCAACGCCGGGGTGGTGCGGCCACCACTCCCGGCTGGGCTGCGCCACCCCGCGCCGTAGCCGGCACGCATAGCGACCCCGCCACCCCGCGCCACCCCGCCATGCATGCCGCTGTGCCGCCGGATTTTTTTTCTAGAATTGAAGGAAAGACAGTGGAAGGAAAACACTAGGTAAATTTAATTAAAGTTAAATAAGTTTAATTTAGGTACTTCTTTTATAAATTTAATTAAAGTTAAATAAGTTTGATAAAAAAGAATTAAACCAACTTAAAATTTGCACGTACCGCCCTCACGAACGGATGCGAAAAGAACGATAGAATGTGAACGATAGAACGAACGACCGAACGATAGAACGAACGACCGAACGAACGATATATAGAACGGACGACCGAACGAACGATAGAACGATAGAACGTACGAACGATAGAACGAACGACCGAACGAACGATAGAACGATAGAACGAATGACCGAACGAACGAGAGAACGATAGAACGAACAATAGAACGAACGAATGATAGAACGGACGAACGATAGAACGAACGATCGACCGAACGAACGATAGAACGATAGAACGAACGAACGATAAAACGAACCGGATTATTTGCTTTACACTTCCAAAATCACATTTTCTCAAAAAAAAGGAGGTTCTGATTTAGGATATTGGCTGAAAACAAGCACTCATTCTTTCATGACTAAACACAATTAAACAGGTAATTTCTAAAATAAATATTGTCTTGACTCCTATGCATGGAGTGTCAAAACAAGATCTGTTTTGGAAATTATCCATGTTCAGCCATGAAAGAACGAGGTGTTGTTTTCACCCAATATCTTGAGTCACTTTCTCTCATTTAACGATGTATATTAAAACAAATTAAGCATGGATTTGCATAGCTTTAGGGAGGTCAGTCTTTAGGGAGGTTAAAAAGGAGGGTCTGATTTAGGATATTGGCTGAAAACAAGCACTCATTCTTTCATGACTAAACACAATTAAACAGGTAATTTCTAAAATAAATATTGTCTTGACTCCTATGCATGGGGTGTCAAAACAAGATCTGTTTTGGAAATTATCCGTGTTCAGCCATGAAAGAACGAGGTGTTGTTTTCACCCAATATCTTGAGTCACTTTCTCTCATTTAACGATGTATATTAAAACGTTAAGTTATACTAGTATATTTATACTTGTGCTTCATATAGATCATTATATATTGAAGTGGTTTTATAAAAACTAGATCATCAAAGGTATATTGACAAGTCACGCAATTATGCATATTACTAGATTTCTTTTACTTGACGACAGTTGATATTATGTACGGAATCCCACCATCTCATAGTATAAGACGCTTCAATTTTTTTATAGTTCTTTTTATTTGTATTGAAGATATATACTGCTATGTTTTCTATGGTCTTGATCAAACTTATAAAAAATAACTAAAAGGTCAAAGCGTCTTGTAATTATTGTAGATGGCAGATCGCGATGAAGAACAGATCCTCATGGACGAGATTGCAGAGGGCAGCAGCCAGTATTGGGCGGATGAGGAGCAAGAGGACTCCAACCAATACCTAAACGAGGAGGGAAATGAGGGCACAAACCAAGATGAAAGAGAAAGGCAACTAGTCTTTGGAGAGAAGAGGGCACGCGGACAACGAGATGTCGCGAGGAAGCTAGAGGGCAGGCACATTATTAGTGATGTGGCCCCAGACGGCGAACCAGTAGCCCCAGCCGGTATACTACGGAAGTACGTGGGACACAGTGGTTGGGTCGTGAGGGATCACGTGCCCATTAGCACAGTCCACTGGTGTCAATCAAGGTCAGCCGAGGAAGACCAAAGTTATCTTCCAGATACGGAGAAAGAGATGCTGTGGACCACCATGCTCCAGACATTCACGGTCCCTGAGGCAACTCAGCCAAGACTGAAAGAATGGACGATGAAGAAAATGGCTGAACAGTTCCAGAAGTACAAGTAGGCTCTGTACAAGAATTACGTCTAGAAGGGTCTGACACCTGATTTTGACAAATTACCCAAGCTGAGGGATCATTGGGATGCGTTTGTTGCATACAAGACCTCCGAGCACGGGCTAGCGCAAATACAAAAGAATAAAGCTAATGCCGCTAAGAAGCAGTACCATCACCGGCTAGAGTCAGGTGGCTATAAGAAGGCAATCCCCAAGTAGGATCAACTGGAAGCCGCGTTGATAGAGAAGGGTATTGAGCCGGCCACAACGAACTGGCCTGAACGTTCCTGAAATTGGTACTATTGTCATGGCGGAATGCTCAATCCCACTGATGGCTCCCTAGTATTCAGCGATGCGATCTGCGAAGCAGCAAGCCGACTTACGGAAGCAGTGGAGGTGTCTGCTCAGGGAACATTCAAGCCTGACAGAGAGAAGGACGAGCTTACGCTCGCACTACAGAATCCCGAGCATCAAGGACGAACACGAGGAAAAGGCGTGGTAACTTGGAAATATGGATTTCAAGAGGATAGCCACACTTACAAGAGTCGGATGAGGAGAAAGAGGGATACGGAGGCGAAATTGAGATATCTCGAGGAGAGGGTCACCCTGCAGGACTTAAGGATGCAAGAGGAGGTCGAACGATGGGTGGACCAACGCCTGGCGGAACGACAGAACCAGCAGACGGTGCAGCCGTCTGTCCCTCCTATCATGGTGAGCCCCTCAGGCAATCGCAGCAGCTGTGCTTCTACGGGGCAAGCAGGAGAACTGGGCATAGAAGGTGCAGTAGGGCCAGCTCACGATGATCCATCGTACCCCATAGATGAAATCACCTGGCGGACACCTTGTGAGCTGCATAGCCCCTTCAAGAACATATCATTCAAGGTATGCTCATAGTTTTATGATATATGTCTTGTAAATTACAAACGGTTATGCATGCATCTGTTAATCACAAAGTAACCTCGATTCTCATGAAGGTGGTGTCGGGAATGGCCATACCAGTGGACCCTTCAGGGACTTACCGTTGCAGACCAATTCCACCTGGTACTCCAAGGTCGAAGTTGAACTGGTGGAATGAGGATTCGAGGATCTAGAGCTGGACATCCCCGGAGGAGACGGGGAGACGAAACAAGGAGACACAGCCCATGCCATTATACTTTGGTACAAGCGGTACATCATGTTTCCCGGACGAGCAGCGGCATCTTCTCCTCCATCTCCTCCGTCTGCACCGTCTCCTCCACCTCCGCCTCCTCCGCCTGCACCATCTCCTTCGCCTACACCAGCTCCTCCACCTCCACCTCCTCCGCCTGCACCGTCATCGTCTGCTCCGCCTTCATGAGCTACAAAGTCATGTCCACTTCGTCCAGCGCCGTCAAAGTTCGCAGAACAAATGAAGAAGCCAAGACTTGATGAGCCAAAACTCCCCGCTCTCAAGAAAAGGGCGTACGACCGCACTCCCGAGGAGACTGACGAGGTCGTACGAGCGGAAGTGAAGGCGTTCTTCAAGCCACGGAGCCCAGAAAAGAAGATTCCCATAGATCCGACTGCTAAGAAGTTTTTTCAGAAGATGAGCGAACCGGTCAAGAGGGCTTTACTTTCAGATTATGACCAATCGATGACGAAGTTAGCTAGGAAGCAAAGAGTAAGGACCAAAGAAGTGCATCAGCTCGGAAAGCAACCGAAACAATCAGTTGAGCCGTTGCTACCACCCGGTGAGGCAGAACTAAGGCAATGGATGAAAGTGACGGGTCTGAACAGGGGCAGCTGGTGGGAAATGCAGCAACAACCAAAGCGACTGAAGCCGATTTAAAATATAAATTTAAAATCGGTGAACCGCTTGTCAAGGCTGTTCAGGTGAACATCCTCTCCACACAAATGTACCGCTTCCATCAATGGTACATGGAACGTTCATCCAAAGGTAGAACGATGATTGGAGCGATGATAAGGAACAAAGATTACTATCAAGGAGATGATGTCCTGTGGATCAACTTCGAGGATGTATTTGATGTATACCAACTAGACGCCCTCGATGTCTCCATTCTTAGCTACTGGGTTTTGTAAGTATCGTTTTAGCAAAATTAATTTTATTCCTTAGCTCCTTGTCTGTACCGTTCAATGGTTAAACTGTGCGGATAGTTGATGCAAATATCTTTATCCTTTGTACAATGGAGATTCAATCGTGCCGTAAACAGGGGATTTACAATATTGGATTCATGGACCCCCGCAAAGTCAATGTCAAAATGATACGGGACTTTGAGGAGGCTACAGAGGACAATATTGTTCATTTCCTGGTGCAGTAGCATTACAAGACCAACATACTATTGCCCTATAACACAGCGTGAGTTTGAACTATCTTTCTAATTCATACCAACTTCTTCCTCATACTCATACCGTGCCATGTGTACTATCTCACGCAATTTGCAGATTCCACTGGGTCCTTCTCCTCTTCGACCTTTCACTTTGCAAAGTCCATGTGTATGACTCAATAGATAAACCGGAGTCTACTTTCGACAAGATTTTTGAAGTGATAGACAGGTAATGTCATATATTCAATTGACAGTAATTACGAACACTGCTATTGTTTCTATGCAGATCTCCGATATTTAACCGTAGTTTCCAACTGTACATAGGACATGGGCAAAGTTCCGTACATTGGTCCGCGGGGTTTGGAAAGAAAAACTTGGTAGGAGGTTTAATTTTCCGGTGAGTACATACTCCAAAAACATATTGAATCGTTAATTTGTTCTAGAAAAATCTAATACATTAAATCTCTCGTCGTTTCTCCTTAAGTGTGCAAAACAGGAGCAGGGGAATAACTTGTGCGGCTACTACGTCTGCGAATATATTCACTACATTGTACACCAAATCAACAGTGACAAGGATCTGGAAGTACGTAAAAATTCTTCATACATTATCCCATCGATTTCTTATTGACTTTATATACTTACATCTCAATTTTTTTCAAATAATAGATTATTTACATGAGGAAAAAACTATCCAACGAAGAATTTGTAAAGTTGTTCAAGAACAATTGATGGGATTTATCAATGAACAAATAATTGATCCCGCGGGAAAATTCCACTACGATGGAAGGCCTATTGATCTGATCCCCATGTATAACTTGTCTTAAGTTTCTTTGTAACATACAATAGAAATAAGAATTAACGAAAGATTGTTACAAATGTATGTATTTAGATGTGTATACATGTATATGAGTACATTTCGGTAATATGAGTATATATTTAGTTAAGTGCATATATTCAAGGAACATATATATGTGATAAATATGTATTTATCACATATATATATGTGCAATATATTATAAATTATATATATATATATTATGCATATACATGTATTATGCATATACATGTATTTATACATATATATGCATAATATATAAACTAGCAGCTAGCAACTAGCAGAACCAGCAACCTTAAAAAAAGAAAAAGAAAAAATATCTTTAGTCCCGGTTGGTAATCACCATCCGGGACTAAAGATAGCTCTTTAGTCCCGGTTATTTCACCCGGGACTAAAGATGGGCATCTTTAGTCCTGGATTCGTGGTCCCTGTTACATAACCGGGACTATAGGGGTTACGAACCGGGGTAAAAAACCCCTTCTCCACCAGTGAAAGAGTTAACAAAGAGCAAAGTTCATCATTTCAATTTAAGTACAAGAGAAAACAGAACCAGGAAATTTCAAAGTTCATCGCTGCAATTCGCAATGTGGAGTCCAAATTCCAGAACCTCAAGTACAAGTACAAGCCGTTGATTTACCTGTTTTGAAAGCAGTGAACCAGGAAATAGAGGGCAAAGTCTTCCATTCAATTACTCATGCCTTAAAATGCAAATCAGCCTCACAGTTGCATATTACACCAAATCAGTAAGATATTGTCCAAATGTAGACACCCAAAGCTACCTATTACAGATTTCAAATCCCGTAATAAGATGATTACAAAATCAAAGTAATATTCCTTTTGGTTGAAAAATAATGTTCTTAAAGGCTAAAGCAATTCAAAACAGTCATGGTACCCCCTATAGTTACATGGCGAAAAGTTATTGGCAGTGGTATACATGATAAGATGTTGGATGCAAAACAAGAAAAGGTTGATGATCATATAAAAAACAATACACTTTGAGCCATATCTTATATTTTTACACAAAGAGGAAGGAAGATTAAAAAATATATATGCAAAAGTTCAGAAATATATACAGTCTGAAGCACCCTTGCACCCTTCGAGCTAGAAATTGGTCTGTCACTATGCTCAAGCTAAATATATAATATATAGAATAGTTAATGGTTCGTATAAATCTCATATTATGTTTCCTGTATAAGAGTAGCCGAAAATTATATGCAAGCTGCATCTATTCTCATGCATAAAAAAGGATCTAGAATGTCTTATTAATAAAATGCATGTTCTGTTTCATTTTCTACCAGAATTCTCTTTGCCCAGCACCCCCTAAGAACTGACAATCCCCATTCATGCATGAGACAAGGTTCAAATAAAAAAAGTAAACTCACATCTCAACCAAGAAAAAACACAAGCTAAATATATAATTTATAGAATAGAGATTTTGGCACTGCTCATGAGCAGATGATAGTAGCAGCGACAATATAGTGGATATAGACAAACATCGTTGATCAAATCAATAGTAAAGGCAAACAAAATTGATCAAATCGCTGAGTCAACCAATGGAAAATTGACTAACAAACCAACATACGCTTTCATTAACTCAAATTGGAGCTGGCCACTATGAAATAATCCGGTGAAACAAAAATTGTAGGCTTTGTTTGGAAATTGACACAACAAGTGATGATTGAATTTAAAACCGCCTCTGCTAATGATCCCACAGCATCCATCTAAAACTTTGGTGTTGTATGCATTTTCTATATGTTAGGTGACCATTGCTCCTTGACTCCTGTCTTGAACAAAAACGACGCAAGCTCATCAATTAAGGTCAGAAAGCAGTAGTGTCGCACGTACCTACCCTCTCATCAATTCGGAGACCACGCCATCGGCACTGTCGCCAGGCAACCACTGCCCTACGCCCAGAAGGGCGTTGGCTGGGCGCTGGAGTGGTAGGTGATGGCAGAGCCAATGGCCTAGAGCACGCGCAGGAAGAAACGGCGGCTAGTACGCGCGAGATGGGCAGTTGATTGGTCCTAGGAGGCGTGGAAGGAAACCGGCGAGTAACCGCAGCGGTGAAAGTGATGGAGAAGACTTGAGCCCACCTCTCCATCAGCGCGACCGAGGAGTGCCCTCGCGATTGACTGGGTGCGCGGTGGAGTGGAGACTAGAGAGCACGCAGGAGGCGGCGGCGGTGGCCGGATAGGGCAAGCGTGGGAGAAGGAGACGTCGGCGGCTCCAGGTGGAGGCGGCGGCGGCGGGCGTGCAGCCGCGCGCGAGCGGCTCCGGCGGGAGGCGGCAGCGATCGATTATTTTTTTTTACCACTAGCCTATGCTTACTGAAGGTGGGATCGCTAAGGAATCGCTAATTGCAGAGGAATCACCAATTGCAGGGGCAGATGTAACTCTTGATATGAGCCGTCGTATATACGGATTTAAGGATCAGAAAAGAAAAGATATGTTTGTTTGATGAACTGGTAATAGAGATGAGTAGAGTAATTAATTAAAAACACTTGCTAGTTCGATTGATTTAGCTGATTTCTACCTGATTGCTACCTGGCTATTTGTATCTCTCTAAATATTTTTCCTCAATTACTTTTGGCACTCAATAAGGTGGAAAGCATTTGTTACTTTCTCAGTCCCAGGCTATCTCCAGATTCTGGTAACTGTTTTTCTTTTATTAAGTGAAATGGCGGGAAGGTCCCTACTGGAAGCTTTTATTAAGAACATTATACACAAACATAATTCCATATGCTGGCAGTTGTTCCAATGAACTGCATTTATTTATATATCACATGTCTTCCTCTGCTTGTGATAAATTGCACTAGTACATAAATAGAACTCGTGATGTAGTTCATTTACATCAGAACCATGCATGGTTATAGCCTACTCGTGCTCTCCTTACGTTTTTTATCGATCTTACATGCCACGGCCCAAAAATTCTTTAACTCAGGTAGACATGCATCATTTATGCATTCTCCTTTTTTTTAGATTCATTTGTTGCATAAGTATGAAACTAGATAGCCTAATTTAAAACCATACGATTCTAAATCGTGCACAATATGAGAGTCTGCAACAAATGCAAACAACGGATTATAGGAATTATTTTCAAGCTATTAGATTGTCTATGATTACTTAATATGATTCTTTTATGATATGTTAGGTCTCATCTAGATGTTGACGTTTAATCACTTAATCTAATCTCAAGTCTTAGTCCAAACATGATCACCTTGTACTTATGCAGAATTTTATTGATCTACTAACCTTGATGTAAAGCCATTGAGCCGATGTTTGATTTTGCTTTTGTTGCTGTTCTTCGCTATTTTCTTCTTGTTTCTTGTTGACGAAAAGAAAACGGCGAGAGATGCCTCACGAACCCCTTTTAGTGTCTAAGGATCGGGTGATTGGTTTTAGGGTTTAGGGTTACAGAGAGAGTTTGGTCAATCCCTCTACCTCTTCTCCTCTTCCTTACATAGGACACTGGTGGGGCTCGGGGATTTATCTTCATCTAAATTCGAGTCCGTTTTTTTACCGATCACACAAAATGAATTTATCTCTTGGTTTGTTTCTTGTTAAGAAAAAAATGATGGTTTTATCTCCTTCCTAATCCTTATCGGCAGTAACTGATAAAATCAACCAACCAGAACTGTAAAAGTTCCAAAAAAACTGAAATTAACAATGGATTACTGTTCTCAAAAAAGCGATCAATATGCGAAACCTTAAAAGATGGAATCTAGACTCAAAAGTGTCCACATAAAATATTTTTAAATTTTCAGAAATATAAGCTATCCTAATTAGGCTGGTCATACTTGAGTCCACTTAACACATCAAAATTTGAATATTAGAAAGCAGAATATGCCCTGCTTCATTCTTCACCCTATTCTCTTTTCTCCGGAGCCCATCCACCACTGGATCCTACCTGAGTGCCAAAATCCCTGCTTTGCCCACCTGTTCAATGGCCACCCCAGCCCAGCCAGCCACTTGCCACAGCACCGCACTATGTGATATGATCCAGAATGTAATTCACGGCAAAAGTGTTATATATGACAAATATGCGGCCCCTGAGGTGAATATGTGTGCGCATGATGTCGTGACTGATTTATAAAACCGTCTCTGATAAACATGTCATAGAAGGAACCGTTTATACTGACGTTTGTCAACAAAAACCATCTGCGATGGTCTACTTTTACGTATACTCCATCTATCCCGCATATATTAATCTTGCACCAGTCTACTGATGGTGGCTTTCACTTCTCAACCACCTTCTCTTTCATAGTTTTAATCCTGGGTATCTTAAAAGTTTGTAGCAACTTGATACTTGGATGGGCAACGAGAAAAATCTTGGTGAATAACCATTATGTTGTTGTTTTAAGCATTCTATATGGATAATAATAGTCTCTTCTTACTGACTATGCATAACTGTCTAGACTCTAGAGTATTTCATGACTGATGGAATTGACAGACTGACTCGTAAAAGGTAAGAATTTCAAAAACTGTTAGTCTACTGAAACTGAGTGTTGATCTGGCATGACTTACAACAAAATGGAAAAAGAAATTCCCTGCCTGATGGAACAAAAATAATCTATGTTAAAAAAACTAAAAAAAATCAAGTGAACCCTTCTAGAAAAGTAGTAAATGACATGCATAATGTTTATTCTTGGAAAAAATATTGTTTTTCTTCTGAGATTGGCGCTTTAATAGTGGTGAAACTGCTAACTGTAGTTAAAGTGGGATCAGGTATTCTTGGCACCTAACTACAGCTGAAGTATGTTGAAATTATATTATATATCATGATCAAGGATACAGACTACCCTGTAGTTTGTTTAGCAAGGATATACCCTGCTTTTATTAATTGAAATCCATAATAAGAGAGTTTTACTTGGGAGGACAAGGTAGGGAGACCCAACTATACATCAGAGTTTGAACAGAAACGAGGTAACAGAACACATACAGGCATGAATCATTAGAAGAACAAAGCTACTCCAGCAAGAAATTTGTGAATAACCATTTACCGATTGAAAATCATTAATTAATTATTTAAGAACACCATGAACACCAGCACCATAATTCTAATCCCAGTTCACACTTCGTAACTTGAAGATAATGGAAGTAAAAGCAAATACATAATTTAAGAGCTCTTTTCTCATTCTTGATGAGGCACAATGAGGTACCAATATAATCAAGCCACTGATCCGGCAGGGGCACCATCGGAAAAAGAAGTCGATAGAAGAGGTTATCATTCATTGGTCTTTCCAGTCGGCACCGCCCAAATTGCCAATAGTGAGATAGAGCGCCGCAATCCCCACCAGGGCCCAATTCGATGTTTTTGCTGAGTGAGTGAAGAGAACGGAAAACGTCCGGGATGACATAGCCAACGTTGTTGCTCCGATCTTAAATGTCATATATCAGAATGGACTCGGCTCCAGTCATGAAGATGCTGTAGAAATATTCGAAGGACTCCGTACTGCTCCAGCAAAGTACTTCAACAACATCAAGGATGCGGCTACCATAGGTGCAAGCCATCCTTGTATCCTCGAGTCGACATAGAAGCTACTGGAGATGGATTTGCTGATGGTACCACAGATGAAGAAGCCCTCGAGCTGATCAATCAAGCCCAAGATCCTGCCAACAAGATTGCTTCTGATGTTTTAGATAATTTTCAATCATAAACTCTTATTCTCGTATATAGGTTGCCATGGAGCTCTTCTTCATTGTATGATGACTTATTTATGCCATGCATTAAGTTGTAAATCTAGCTTTAAATTTCTTAAAACTTCTCTTCGACTTCTACGAGCCTAAAGCCTGTCGAAGTCATTGAAAAGATCTAAACTTAAACAGGGTCAATGACAAATCACATAAATAAATTGGTATCATACTCTATTACTATTAATAGCCCCCGACTGGCAACTCAGGAAAATTCATGAGTCGTCAGTCGCAAGGAGGATTACAAGGAAATGTCTAAGTATAAAAACGACGAAGGTGTTCTATGTTCCACGAATTATCCACAACCGTTCCATCTTCACGCTTTAGTCGGTAGGCTCCCGGCTGAGTAACTTCCGCAATTATAAAAGGCCCTTCCCATAAAGGTGATAACTTGTGCCTATCCTTGGTTGTTTGAATCTTCCGAAGAACCATATCCCCGACATAAAAACACGTGATCTGACATTACGATTATGATAACACCGAAGGCCTTGCAAATATCTAGCTGACTGGATGAGTGCTGCCTCTCGGGCTTCCTCTAGTCGGTTCAGGTCATCTGCCCTGTCATGCTCCTAGCGCTCATCATTAAAATTGCGAACACGGAAGGAGTCAAACTCCATTTCACTCGGCAACATAGCTTCTGCCCCATATACCAAAAAGAAAGGTGACTGACCCTTAGCTCGACTCGGAGTGGTACGTAGTGACCACAAAACTGAAGGCAACTCTTCTGTCCACCGACCAGCATAAGGACGCAATCTGTCAAAAACTCGGGCTTTAATTCCTTGAAGCACCATCCCATTTGCGCACTCGGATTGACCATTACTCATAGGATGCGCCACGGAAGCATAACGAATCTTGATTCCAAAATCTTCGCAAAAGTCTTTAAACACACCTCCCGTAAACTGAGTACCATTATCGATAATAATTCGATTAGGCACACCAAAACGATGTACAATATTGATGAAAAAGTCTCGTGCTTTATCTGATGTGATCGTTGCAACAGGTTTTGCCTCAATCCACTTGGAGAACTTGTCCACCGCAACAAAGAGATGCGTATATCCACCTTGTGCTCTTTTGAAAGGTCCTACCATATCCAAACCCCAGACCGCAAAAGGCCAAGAAAGTGGGTGGTCTGTAATTCCTGAGCTAGCAAGTGAGTCTGTCTAGCAAAACACTGACAACATTCACAAGTGCGGACAATCTTATCAGCATCACTAACCGCCGTAGGCCAAAAGAAACCCTGTTGGTATGCCTTTCCGACCAAAGTACGTGTTGCTGCATGGTTACCACACACTCCCGAGTGGATATTCTTCAAGAGTTGTAGGCCTTCCTCGAGAGAGACACATCTTTGCAACTCGCCAGAAGGACTTCTCTTATACAATTCCTCCTCAACAAGGACGTAAGTCTTACTTCGGCGATGAATCCGCTTGGCTTCATTCTTTTCGGGAGGTAACATAAAACTTGGTCATTGACCTTCTTCTCCGAAGTTGGCTTCTTTGAAATAGTTGGCTCATAAAGGTGCTCCATGAAAACATCCGAAGGAGCCATCTCCCTCTTAGACCCGAAATTAGTCAGTCGGTCTTCAGCTTCATTGTTGTGTCGGAGAATGTGGGTTAATTCCAATCCGTCAAATTTGTCTTCCAACTTGGGAACCTCCTATCGGTAAGAGGCCATATTGTCATCAAGGCATGTCCAGTCTTTCATTACTTCATTTACTACTAATTGGGAATCGCCCTGTACGACTAGGCGCCGTATCCCTAGAGACACAGCGAGCCGCAAACCATGCAGAAGAGCTTCATATTCAGCGACTTTATGTGAGGCTGAAAAGTGAATCCAAAGTACATAACTCAAGCGTTCTCCCAGTCGGGGAAATCAGAACAACTCCTACCCCAGCCCCTGAGATCCTCTTGGATCCATCAAAGTGCGTCGTCCAATATTCCATCTTCTCTGCTGGCACTTCTTCCTGGCATTCGATCCACTCGGCTACAAAGTCGGCTAAAACCTGGGACTTTACTGAAACCTAAGGCTTAAAAGTGATGTCTAAAGCCATCAACTCCAAGGCCCACTTAGCAATGCGTCCCTCAACTTCTCGATTCCGAAGAATTTCACCGAGTGGAAATGATGTAACCACTGTGACCGAGTGACTCTGAAAATAATGGGCCAACTTCCTGATGGTAATTAAGACTCCATACAACAATTTTTGTACCTGGGGATAGCGCGTTTTGGACTCGGTAAGGACTTCGCTTACGAAGTAAACTGGTCGCTGAACCCTCTGGGTGCGATCTTCCTCTTCACGCTTGATGGCCAACATTGTACTCACTACCTTTGAAGTCGCCGATACATAAAGTAGCAACGGCTCCTGTGGCAATGGCGAGGCCAACACCGGCCATGTTGTTAGGAAAGTCTTGAAATCCTCAAATGCTTTTTGGGCTTCTGGAGTCCACTGGAAGTCATCGGTCTTCTTAAGTAATTTGAAGAATGGCATCCCTCGTTCTCCGAGCCTTGAAACAAACCTACTGAGTGCAGCCATGCACCTAGTAAGTTTTTGCACGTCTTTCTGGGAACTCGGAGGCTTCATATTTAAAATGGTGTAGATTTTCTCCGGGTTGGCCTCGATGCCCCTATGAGACACCATGAAGCCAAGCAGCTTCCTTGATGGTACTCCGAAGGTGCACTTCTCGGGATTTAGCTTCATCCTGCAAGTGTGAATATTGGCAAAAGTCTCTTCCAGGTCTTCTATACTTGTCCCTTTGCTTCGTCTTGATGACAACATCGTCCACATAAGCCTCCACGCTACGTCCGAGTTGTGTCTGGAGACATCGCTGAATCATGCGTTGGTAAGTAGCCCTTGCGTTCTTTAGTCCGAAGGGCATGGTGATGTAGTAGTATGCTCTGAACAGGGTGATGAACGAAGTTTTCAAGCAGTCGGATTCCTTCAGATTGATCTGGTGATATCCCGAGTAACAATCCAGGAATCTAAGCAACTCGCACCCGGCCGTGGAATCCACCACTTGATCGATGCGACATAAGCCGAAGGGATCTTTGGGACAAGCTTTGTTGAGATCTGTGTAGTCGATGCACATGCGTCATTGTCCTGTCTTCTTATGAACCAGCACCGGATTCGCCAACCAGTCAGGATGGTAGACCTCCTTGATAAAACCTACCGCCAAGAGCTTGGTTAACTCTTCTTTAATGGCGTCCCTTCTGTCCTGTGCAAATCGGTGGAGTCGTTGTTTCATAGGTTTAGCGTCTTCTTTAATATTTAAAGAGTGTGCAATCACCTCTCTAGGGATACTAGGCATATCAGATGGTTTCCACGCAAAGATATCTTTATTAGCTTGAAGAAAGGTGATGAGCGTGCTTTCCTATTTACTATCTAACTCGGCGCCCATTACAGCCGTTTTAGAAGGATCAGAGGAATCTAAAGGAGTTTTCTTAGTCTTGGAGTCGCCTTCTCCTGATTTGGCCGCCTTTTAGGCAGGGACCTCGCCTTCTTGTGATGTTGACGTAGCCAGGTGGATTTCCTGTTGGCCAAGTGATCTCTCACGAGATTGTGCTAACTCGCAGCTCAGGGGTATAACTCCACGTGGACCAGGCATCTTCATCATCATGTAGGTGTAATGAGGTATGGCCATGAACTTGGCTAACGCCGAATGGTCAAGGATGGTGTGGTAGGCTGTCTCGAAGTTGGCGACCTCGAAACAGATGTTCTCCGTACGAAAGTTCTCTTTCGTTCCAAAGGTGACCGGGAGAGTGATCTGGCTAAGAGGTGTTGAAGATAATCCAGGGATGACTCCGTGGAAAGGAGCAGAGCTCGTCTTCATGTCGGAACGTGGGATCTGCATCTCATCCAGGGTCTTGGCGAAAAGGATGTTGAGTGCGCTGCCTCCATCGATAAGCGTGCATTTGAGCTTCACGTTGCGGACGACTAGGTCTAGTACCAGGGGGTACCGCCCCACGTGGACCACTCGGTCGGGATGATCCGAGCGGTTGAACTTGATTGGAATCTCCAACCACCGGAAGTACTAGGGAACTCCTGGTTGCACCGCGTTGACCTCCCTGTCAGTAAGCTTCTGTTTTCTCTTTGACTCGTATGCGAGTGGACCTCCGAAGATGTGATTTAGCTCGCTCCTGGGATCTTGAAAAGCCCCTTGACTTGGGTTGTCATCATTCTTCTTTTGCCCGGAGGTGCCTTTTCCTTCAGCCGGCTTCTTGACTTGAGCAGCGTACTTTTCTGCAAACTATTTGTAGATAAAGCAGTCTTTGGCCGTGTGCCCTTTATTGGGGTGATGCGTGTAGGGGCCGTTCATTATTCTCTCGTAGGTGGTGACTCAGGGCCGTTGGTTCTAGAAATTCAAAGTGGAAGCAACAAAATCCACGGGCTTGCGCTTGCGATCTTTGTGCTTTCCGCCGCTTACGCTGGCTCATGTCCCGCCGTCATTGTCCTTCTTCTTGGAGCTCTAGCCGCCTGCCGACTGCTTCGAGGCTTTGACTGCATCATCCGACTTGGCGTACTCATTCTCCTTTTCGAACATTTGCTTGACTGTCATCGGAGGCTTGTGGCAAATTCGTTGCGAAGTCCTCTTGTGAATGCGGCGATGATGTTGTCGTCAGTGGCATCGGAAATCTTGTTGCGCTTCTCGGAGAAACACCATATATACTCGTGTAGAGTTTCATCTGGTTTCTATACGATATTCTACAGCTCAAAGTGTGTCCCGGGGCGCTCAAAAGTACCCAGGAAGTTGGCGAGAAGTGGTCGCGAAGCTCGCTCTAGGAACCGATGGTGCCTCGCGGTAACTCGGCGAGCCAGTTCCTGGCCAAGTCGATCAGCGCTACCGGCAAATAGTTTGCCATGGCCTTATTGTCTCCTCCTACTGCGTGAATTGCAACCGTGTAGATGGTTAACCAGGACTCGGGGTCGGTTTTACCATCATACTTCTCGATGCCGGTTGGCTTAAAACCGGTCGGCCAATTCACTCGACGCAAGTCGCTGGTGAAGGGTGGGACTCCTTCGCAATCTTCATCATCTTGAAATGCGACGCTTCTCTCCCTGCGTCGATGGTTGAGGGTGTCTCTCAGGTTGATTTAAGCCTTGGGAGGACTGTGATAGTCGGAGTGGATTCTATGATCTTTAGCACGATGCGATGGGCGGGCGAAGTGACCGATGGGTGATTGGGCCGACTGCTTCCGACGTGCTCCGCTGTTGTGATCGGCGCGGGAATTAGTCTTGCTTCTACTATCTCTTATTCTTGAGGACGGTGGGCGACTGCCGGCAGGAGTTCTCGATGTAGATTCGCTGGGTCGTCGGCTCGCGCTAGCAGTCAGGATGGTTGTCGCGATGAGGGTCTTCACTTCGTTGATCAGCGGTGTTGACGTCAGGCGGAGCCGCACCGAGTAGCGTGTCAAGGAGAGTGACGGCCCCGACAGCGTTTTGTTGCGGCGTAAGGAACACATTGGTGTTGTCAACAACGGTTTGCCCGATGAGGTGTCTTTCCCTGCGCCCTGTCTTGGCCAGATCTCTGATTCTGCGGTCTTCCTCTTCCATACGCCTCCTCTCGTCGTCTTCTATGCGTAAGCGGTCTTGTTCTCCTTGTGCTTGTCGTTCCAGCTCTAGTCTGGCTCTGTCTTGATCTAATATAATCCTATCTTGCTCCAGCCTGACCCGTTCCTGCTCGACTCCGGCTCGGGCCGCTTCCTCAACTTGCAACCTCGCGGCTACCTCTACGTCGGTCTCGTTGTTAGCCATGAAGACTCCGTTGAAAACTGGGGTATAGTCGTTGAAGTCGGAGTCGTCTCCGGCTTCGGCGTCAACAGCATCACCATGAACGCTTTCTTCTGAGGAGCTAGCGTAGGCAGCAAGCTCGGTGGTGGAGCAGGATCCGAGTGTTGGAAGGACGACGTTAACCTCTCTGAAGCCAGATCCAATCTTGATCGAGTTCGGATCAGATCTGGACCTACGAGGGGATGGCGATCTTGATCCAAAAATTGTGGCTAGGTCTGACGGTAACTGCATGATGACCATCGGGTACGCTTGCACATCTTGAGGCAGGCTCGGCGTAGGAAGAGGAGTTGTTGTAGATGCTTCCCCCGAGTGGTTGAAGGCCATCTCGTGGAAAAGTAGCTCGGTGTTGGTCTTGGGCACATTAGGGAGACCAAGCAGCCAAGAGATGGCATCCCCTTCTGACTGGTTTGATGCCGCGTCGAGAAAGGAGATTTTGCCGAAGCTATCTGTGATGAAATCGAGGTTGCCGAAGCGGTACTCCTGCCCCGGAGGAAAGGCGAAGTCGTTGATGCCTGATGATGATCCCATCTCATTTGATCAGCGAAGAACTTGACGCTCCCCTACCTGGCGCGCCAACTGTCGAAACTAGAATTCGGTAATATGAAAAGGGGGTAGCGAACAAGAAGGAAAAGTGGATAGGTTATGAGACAAAGGGTTTAGACAGGTTCAGGTCTTCTTAAAGAAGTAATACCCTACTCATGTTTTGGGGATTAGATCCGCCGAGTTGTGCATTGATTTTGTGATATTGATTAGCTTATGCCCGTGAAAGGCACTTTACCCTCCTTATATAGCCGGAGGGAAAGAATTTACAAGATAGAGATTGAACTCCTCACGGTTTAAATCTCCTATAACTAATTTACAATCTTAACTAACCAGCACTACGGGCCGCACCTTGATACACAAGCCAACGTAATACTCCGAGTTCTAGTTTCATACATATTCATATACATAATATATCCCCTATAATCCAGTCGGATAACTAGATCCGTGGATATGTGGTACCTATAATCTTCACGCAGACTTTTTAAGAATGATCTTCATCTGGTGTTATATCGAGTTAGGCCACAAGTGTAGACCCCCGATTTTGGGAATCGGAAATCTTACGTGTTTATCCGTACCAATCCCTGGATCAGTAGTTGGTACACACATACATAGCCGAATCACAACATATCACGAATGAATTCAGGCTAAGGGGTTAAATGCTTACATTAGGGCCAGGCAAGCCAGCAACTATCAGAGAACAACAGCGGAAGACGAAACAATACAAGGGCCCGGTTGACATGCCACAAGCAGTCGACTGGGGAACGAGACCTAGAACGGGACTGCACTCCGATCATCCTGTTAAGTACGCAAGCGTACCAACAAGGGTTTCTCTTCAGGCACTCTGCTAAAAGATATATATAGAGCAATAATGAGTACAAAAGTACTCAACAAGCCACCACACGAGAATGCACATGATAGAAGGTAATTCAAGGAATGGCTTCCGATTCTTTTGCGTAAAGCAAATTTTATAAATCTTTTCACAAGCCTAAGACCTAGCATAGACTGATCAAATTTTTATACCATAGTTCATTAATCAACGACGGTTCTATCCACCATCCATTGTCATCCAAGGATAGCTTCCCGCCATTGTGTCGTCATGGTTTTCTGGGGTCTACCCCTTCTCGCTTCTCGAGAAGTTGAACCACCAGCACATAAAAGTCATTATGCATACCCATCCCAATCAGTTTTATAATTTAGAGTCTAGCCAAGTGTAATACATGTCCCGGTGCTCAATATCCGCGAGCACGGCTATTCGAATAGATTTAGTTACTCACACTGCAGTGGATGTACACTTTACCCGTACTCCGTAACTTGCCCAACAAATGAGCCGAAGTCCCAACGAATGAGACGCATCACGGCAAAGCCTTTCAATAACCTCACATTGGCAGTACCCGCTCCATGAACTTACATCCTCATGCACTCTAGGCGTACACGGTTTCTAGCAGTGAGAGGAGTTCTGGCGCTCCCGGGAAGGGAAAAACTCACACATGCATTAAGTTATATTAAAATTTAGGTTCACACGTGACGGTCCTACCGGTGGCTACCCCACCGTAGGCCCCGCCCCTCATACACACTAAGAAAACCACTATGCAGGGATACTGCCTCCGCTCGGTTACTTACTCCGCTAGGTCTATACCCATCCAAGAAGTACGGTTGTACGAGGGTCGTTTCATGCTTAGCTTCATGGCTCGGTCCTTAATTGACCGGGGACGGTGCTAGCCTTTTCCAGATACCACCCAAATCCACCATCCGCCCCAGTCGAAAACAATTGTTTAATTTTTATTTTCCTTTCACAAATCATGTCATCAATGTCAAGGCAATGTGGCGCTCATGTCTCCACATGCCGCATCTCAATTACCTTCCCAAGGTAATTGCCCAAGCATATAGCATTTTGATAGATATGAGTATGCAAAGTTCTAAGATAGCATTACTAAGCATCTGTCATAATTGACTAGGGACTCATACGTACATGGTTACAAGGGGATATGGGGTAAACAACATTCAAGGCATGGCATAACAACAAGTAGGATGTTTATCATTGCATGCATCTTTATTTGTAAACAAAGTAATTTCGCAATTGGGATCAACATGTTCAAGGGATAGTGATGACTTGCCTTGCTCAGGATAGTCCTTACTCTACAATCTTGATCAACCTTCTCCTCCTGGAAGCTGTGCACGTTGCCTCACGACTAATCGATACACCAATACTATAATACGCGAGAAAAACCAATATTCACCCAATCAATCAATCATGCGCAAACAAATATAAATGTTGAAGTCGCAACTAGGGCCGCTCATATTACTCGCTTCTATCTAATATAATGGTCGCAGTATCAAGGTCGGATCAACGAATCACTTCGGCGAATTATTTGATTAGTTTACCAATCGAGCCACTATTTTAATTATGGATAGATTTTTACCCGACGCTGTAACAGGTTAATAATTATCCAAGTTTTATATGTTAGATTTGTGAGGTTGTTAATATTAGATGAGCAGATTATCTTATTACACAATGTCATAATGGATAATCCTAATCCACCGTTGGGCTACCATTATATGAGGCCAAGATTTATAATTAGTATTTTCTCTATCTTAGATATTTTATCGTATAATCTATAGTTTAATAGGTGCAACCATAAGTGACCGTGTTACTGTATGTGTAAACGGATGTACTGCACATGCGAGTCAAGGATGTATTAATATTGGATTATTTTCTAAACACTTGCCTCCTATTAGAACTGTACAGTATATGTGTGCAAGAATATCCATGGGTTCGATTGCCTATTATCCATGAGCTTTTCAATACAACTTATACCGCATATGCAATTAGGATGGCTCTGTTTAGTTAATTAATGGATGACAACCAAATTATATATACACTACCCCATACAATATGAGATTTATTAATTTCGTGTAGGTGATTTAATAGCATTAGCGCTGTTATTATTTCTCGTAAATAAGCTATGAACTGACCTAAGTGTACTCATATTTTATCTACAAAATTACAAGGCTAGACTTTATTTAAATAATTTATAAGTCATGGGTTTAATTATATTTGGACAGATTAATATATGGCACTAGTATCTTCTATGCTTCAATTAATTTAAAAAAATTATTTCTAAATAGTTTACATAGTTTCTACAGTGATAAAACATGTTAAAGATAATTATTCTCCTACCTAGTTTACTGTACAATATCAATTTGTATTTATTAGCACACTATTTCGGTTAACTTTTATTTTATTGATTGATATTATAAAATAAATATATTTTATTAAATAGTGAATCATATACCATTGGAAAGAGCATGAATTTATATGAATTTAGGTTTAAGTCACACACAAATCGGAGCTAAAATGAATAAGTTATGTTTGTTCAAAGATTCAAATTATTTTGAGAAAATTGTGAAAATGTACTGTTCATAGGTCATTTACTCTTAATCCATTTTATCCTAATAATTTTCCGTTAGCCGATTAAGGTATTAGTTTATTTCAATTTACGCGATTCCGAATAAATTGGACTCGGATAAATAATAGTTAACCCTAGTCCAAAATAAGATACTCTACATATTTAATACTTATTTAATACTTAGGTTCCGATAATAATCATCCCTAACCGATAAATAGTTGGCTAAATAATGGTAACGACTAATTTCACGTATAATCTAATTATTGTGAAAAAAAAAGTAACTAAATACCAACTAAATAGATGTTTTAAATGATTAACGGACAGTTGCGTACATTCGATAGCAATTTAAAAATGACCGGTAATTAATTCACCGATTATATTTAATCGATTTAGCGAAACTTTAACGAACGAAAATCTAAACAATCGGCTAAGTACCCCGCTAAAGAGTAATTATTTAAACGAAGAATCTAGTTAGACCAATAATTTAAATTGTAAGTAAATATCCGATTTAATTTTACTTGTCTCTAAAATAATCGACGGCGACGAATATATCGATTTCCCTAAACTAGTATTTTATATTAATCTAGTACGTGTGCTCATAAATTAGATGAATAAAAATTAAATTCCTAATCCTCTAATTTATCTCTCCCTATTTTATTTTTATTTTTCCCTCTCCTCTTCTCTATCTTTTTCTTTTTCTTTTTCTTTTTTTTTCTTTCTGCTCCTTCTTCTTCCTCGGTTCTCTCTCTGCTTGTTTCTCTCCTCTCTCTCTGTGTACAGCCGGCAGGGAGGGGGGGCTTACCAGGCGGTGCGGCGGCGAGGGGCAGCGGCGCGGCGGCGAGGGGCGGTGGCGCAGCGGCGACCAGGCGGCGGCGGCCGGCCGGCAGAGCGGCAGCCGAGCGGCGGCTCCTAAGCAGCGACGGCGGCAATGGCTGCCGGCGGTGGAGAAGAGGAAAAAGAAAGGGGGGGCGAAGGGATGGGGAGGAAGGGAGGAGGAGGGGGGTTTTATAGGGCACGGCCGGGGAAGGGAGGCGCGGGGAGGCGGCCGGCGCGGGGCTCGAGCGGCGACGGCGACGCGGCGGCAGCGGCACGGCAGGCGGCGCCGAACGGCGATGGGATGGCGGGGCAGCGGCGCGGCTCGGGGCGCGAGGGCGCGGCAGGGGTGGGGCTCGAGGGGAGGGGGAGCGGGGCTCCAGGCGCGCCGAGCGGCGGCAGCGGCGCAGGGCTAGGGCGGTAGGCAGCGGCAGGCGGCGGTAGGTCGGCAGAGGTTGAAGATAAATAGTGTTTTTCTTTTTTTTTTTGTTTAAGAGTTGTTTGATTCCACATTTAGAACTTTACCAAAATTAATAATGATTGATATTAAAACTTATAATAGATTTAATAGTTCCTACTTTCCGGGTTTTTTTTTTTAGGGTTAGGGAGGAATTTAAATAGGAAAAATTGAACAGGGTTTGATCCGTAAATTTCCTCGGCAACCAAATTTAATACTAATATCTAAAAGCCTAAATTTTTCTCATAAGTTGTGATGGTGCAAATGTATTTTTATTGTGTTAATTAAATGATTTTAGCCCCAAAATTAGTCTAGATAATTTGGAGGCTTTCGATATTTCTAAAACTAATTAAAATATTCTAATGAGACCGCTATTAATATAGTGACACCTTGGTTTAATTTATTTACATATTAGTTTATTTTATATAGGGGGATTTGACTTATTTGGTTTTTATTTCATGAAGACATCCGTAGACTCGGTATAATATTGATCCCAATATTGAATTAAATACTCCCATGAGCCTATTTTACATATAGAGGTCAATTTAGTTATATGACCAATTGTTTTTTATATGAGTGAATTTTATGCAACGGGAGGCTTGATAAATTGTTTTAAATATTAATTTAAATATTCCAATGAAACACTCATATATAATAGGGTCACTGTAGCGGTGTCCATTATTTTATGACACCCATCACATGGTTAAAGCATTTATTATTTGATCTGTACTTTATATTACAGAAGTTAATAATTACATTGCACTTTATTTGGCTTGCTTTCTTGTGCAAAAATATTTATAGGGTAAATAATAAATTATGTATTCTGGTACATTATATTCATCTCTCGAATATAAATCTTTACCTTACTTTCATTGTGACCATTTATAGTTTTGGCAGACAACAACAACCATAACATCCAGCATGATGCAAAAGTTTTAAAAAGTTCAAAATTTTAGTGATTTTTATTGCCGGAATTTTCAGGGTGTTACAAACCTACCCCCCTTAAAGGAATCTCGTCCCCGAGATTCGGGTGAAACTACGGAGACACTAACCCAGTTCAACTTTAAATATTGATTGACAAACAGCGCGCTAATCAAAGGTAGAAAATCCGAGGTCTTCGTGGCTTCCAGACGTCATGAGTTGATGAGCGAAGCGAAGCGACATTCTTTGTACTTCCGCCGTCTTGGTCAGCAACGGACTTAGATGACAGTCTTGGGGCACATGATCCATCCTTTCGCAGAGGAAGCAGGTGATCTTCGTTGTAGGGCATTCTCCGATTTGATGGTCTTCGTCACAGTAGGGGCATTGAGAAACGCAATTGCTACCGTAGTGTCCTATCTCTCCGCAACGACTACATGCCTTAACCTTCAAAAATCCTTTGGATGATGCTTGGGCTTTGTTCTCTTCCGGGCTCATTTGTGAAGGCGGTGTTTCTTGTTCTTCATTGGTGACTTGAGTACAGTCTATCGCATAGTGTCCGAATTTTCCACAAGAAAAGCAGCAGCCATTCCTCCTTGGTGGCCATAGTTGTATCTCTTCAACCTCTTCAGGCAGATCACCCGTTTCTATTCCCATTTTAGTGAGGTCCAGCTCAGCATAAGTTATTAATGATGACGTCTTTCTCTTCCGATTTCTTTCCCACCAGGGTCGTATACGTCTTTGTCTAGGGAATTGTCGATGCCGAGATTTTGGATGCACCAATTGTGGCATTGGTGTTGGTAATATCCCTGAACTCATATCATATATCGGGTGCCCAAGCGAATTCCTTGTCTGTCCAAGTCGCAATTTTCCTTGAGGGCATTTATTGGCATAATGTCCTTTCTCGCCACAACTGAAACATGTGATATTTGCCTTCCATCCAGCTGGAGTCAAGTGGTAGCTCTCTTCTGTAGGATATTGCTTTATGTTGTTTAGACCAATGGTGCACTCTTCAGGTCTTGGCGATAGTTGGACTCGTCCCTTGTCACTAGAAACTTGGGGAGGGTCTTCAGAGAGTTGCATGGGTTGATCTATCCCCATATTGCGTAGGTCTTGTGAGTTGGAGGATTCCATGTTTCTTCTTGTTAGTTGGTCCATGGTCTTCTCGTCCTGTTGTGGGTTACTCGGTTAGAAGTTAGTAGGTTGAAGGTTAGCAAACCAAAATTCTTGATATCAATAGTAGCATGACAATGCTGATTTGTTGTCCTCATTCTTCATCTACTCAATCCTTCACTTCTTGATATTATATCTCCCTACAATTTCGGTTGGTGAGGGTCGTGATAGTATCTTGTGCAGTCTTACTGTCATATGATATTGGATATGCTCAAATCCTTGTCCGAGGGTGAATAAAACCTTGATATATGGTATTCTTTCTCCATGTTCCTTCTCACAAGTCGTTGGTCCTCTTAAGGTTTTCTTATCGTAGGCTACCCCCCTTAAAATAAGAAAGTTTAAGAGTAGGTTTTCTCTTTGACATAAAAAAAATGGCTTTGCACAATACATCTTTTGAAAGCAGTGTTTGCAAGGTATTTAAAAATTTCGAAAGAGGTATTTTCTCAACCAACATAATTTGATAATAACATCTTCAAGGGAAGCTTTAGGCAATAGTTGACGAAGTCCAGCTTGAAAAACCTTTTGAAAGAACGCTTTTGAAGACATGCATTTAGAATTTGGTTTTGCATAAGGTTTTATTTTTGGGCAATAGATATTTGGAATAAAAATTTGGAGAAACGTTTACAGAGAGAGTTTTCTTTTCAGACCGTTTCCAGAATTCGAATGAAATGAGGAGTGGTTTTAGAGACCCAATTATGTTTAATTACACACTACCCAAGATAAAATATCTCCTTTCATTTTGGCAATCATTTTGCAAAAGTGAATTTCAAGTCCGAAAGTTAATTTGTTTCGCAATATTTTCAAAAGACAACCCATAAATTAAAGTTTTTAGGGGATTTAAACCTGATGAGTTTGATTTGTCCTTGGAAGTTTGGTAGTAATCCGAGCTGAATCCCAATAACTTTCTCTTTCTTCTATCCTCTATCCATGTATTCTCATCCACCTTCTAGCTCACGATGTTTCATTTATTAATATTCCCCGACCTGCATACCATCTCGTGTTTGTCTTTGATCCGTAATCCTTCAAATTCTAGTATGCTTATGGAACCAACTAGCAATCTTGTGTGGCCTTCATATAGATCCGCAGTCTGTTTCCTCATAATCTTGGTTGTCCTACGTGTTACTCCCATGCCACCGGAAATACTTTGTGGTTACTAACGGCTTAGTCGAGCCTTCACTTCTACTGTACGAGGGTTTAACTAAAGGAAACTAGTACTAATAACTATAAGTTACCATGGTTGATAAGTTTGTTTCTGATCTTTTCTTTTTCCTCACTTTGTTTTCATATAATATGATGCAACCGTCTACTTTCGAGGATGAGGTTTCGGCAACAATCAATAATGTCCCTATAGCGTCTTGATTTCTTTCGGCCTTATTCTACAATTTTGAAATATAGATGAGAGTACAGAACCAATATTTTTCAATAACAAATGAAGTGGTAAGGTCACTTTGTCAAAGGAGGGGTTGAGAGGTAAGGTAAAAATATTATATATATATATATATTTTTTAACGCATCAGAATCAGACATTTTTCAAAAGAGGTAAGATGAATCCATAGTATTTGAATGTTTTTCATAATTTTTTTGTACCAAATTAGTCTTGGAAAGTATAGGGTCCTTAAACTAACGGCCATTCTATCTAGGGTCTCGTCCTACAGTCGATATGCTCTGATACCAGCTCTGTAGACCCCCGATTTTGGGAATCGGAAATCTTACGTGTTTATCCGTACCAATCCCTGGATCAGTAGTTGGTACACACATACATAGCCGAATCACAACATATCACGAATGAATTCAGGCTAAGGGGTTAAATGCTTACATTAGGGCCAGGCAAGCCAGCAACTATCAGAGAACAACAGCGGAAGACGAAACAATACAAGGGCCCGGTTGACATGCCACAAGCAGTCGACTGGGGAACGAGACCTAGAACGGGACTGCACTCCGATCATCCTGTTAAGTACGCAAGCGTACCAACAAGGGCTTCTCTTCAGGCACTCTGCTAAAAGATATATATAGAGCAATAATGAGTACAAAAGTACTCAACAAGCCACCACACGAGAATGCACATGATAGAAGGTAATTCAAGGAATGGCTTCCGATTCTTTTGCGTAAAGCAAATTTTATAAATCTTTTCACAAGCCTAAGACCTAGCATAGACTGATCAAATTTTTATACCATAGTTCATTAATCAACGACGGTTCTGTCCACCATCCATTGTCATCCAAGGATAGCTTCCCGCCATTGTGTCGTCATGGTTTTCTGGGGTCTACCCCTTCTCGCTTCTCGAGAAGTTGAACCACCAGCACATAAAAGTCATTATGCATACCCATCCCAATCAGTTTAAGAATTTAGAGTCTAGCCAAGTGTAATACATGTCCCGGTGCTCAATATCCGCGAGCACGGCTATTCGAATAGATTTAGTTACTCACACTGCAGTGGATGTACACTTTACCCGTACTCCGTAACTTGCCCAACAAATGAGCCGAAGTCCCAACGAATGAGACGCGTCACGGCAAAGCCTTTCAATAACCTCACATTGGCAGTACCCGCTCCATGAACTTACATCCTCATGCACTCTAGGCGTACACGGTTTCTAGCAGTGAGAGGAGTTCTGGCGCTCCCGGGAAGGGAAAAACTCACACATGCATTAAGTTATATTAAAATTTAGGTTCACACGTGACGGTCCTACCGGTGGCTACCCCACCGTAGGCCCCGCCCCTCATACACACTAAGAAAACCACTATGCAGGGATACTGCCTCCGCTCGGTTACTTACTCCGCTAGGTCTATACCCATCCGAGAAGTACGGTTGTACGAGGGTCGTTTCATGCTTAGCTTCATGGCTCGGTCCTTAATTGACCGGGGACGGTGCTAGCCTTTTCCAGATACCACCCAAATCCACCATCCGCCCCAGTCGAAAACAATTGTTTAATTTTTATTTTCCTTTCACAAATCATGTCATCAATGTCATGGCAATGTGGCGCTCATGTCTCCACATGCCGCATCTCAATTACCTTCCCAAGGTAATTGCCCAAGCATATAGCATTTTGATAGATATGAGTATGCAAAGTTCTAAGATAGCATTACTAAGCATCTGTCATAATTGACTAGGGACTCATACGTACATGGTTACAAGGGGATATGGGGTAAACAACATTCAAGGCATGGCATAACAACAAGTAGGATGTTTATCATTGCATGCATCTTTATTTGTAAACAAAGTAATTTCGCAATTGGGATCAACATGTTCAAGGGATAGTGATGACTTGCCTTGCTCAGGATAGTCCTTACTCTACAATCTTGATCAACCTTCTCCTCCTGGAAGCTGTGCACGTTGCCTCACGACTAATCGATACACCAATACTATAATACGCGAGAAAAACCAATATTCACCCAATCAATCAATCATGCGCAAACAAATATAAATGTTGAAGTCGCAACTAGGGCCGCTCATATTACTCGCTTCTATCTAATATAATGGTCGCAGTATCAAGGTCGGATCAACGAATCACTTCGGCGAATTATTTGATTAGTTTACCAATCGAGCCACTATTTTAATTATGGATAGATTTTTACCCGGCGCTGTAACAGGTTAATAATTATCCAAGTTTTATATGTTAGATTTGTGAGGTTGTTAATATTAGATGAGCAGATTATCTTATTACACAATGTCATAATGGATAATCCTAATCCACCGTTGGGCTACCATTATATGAGGCCAAGATTTATAATTAGTATTTTCTCTATCTTAGATATTTTATCGTATAATCTATAGTTTAATAGGTGCAACCATAAGTGACCGTGTTACTGTATGTGTAAACGGATGTACTGCACATGCGAGTCAAGGATGTATTAATATTGGATTATTTTCTAAACACTTGCCTCCTATTAGAACTGTACAGTATATGTGTGCAAGAATATCCATGGGTTCGATTGCCTATTATCCATGAGCTTTTCAATACAACTTATACCGCATATGCAATTAGGATGGCTCTGTTTAGTTAATTAATGGATGACAACCAAATTATATATACACTACCCCATACAATATGAGATTTATTAATTTCGTGTAGGTGATTTAATAGCATTAGCGCTGTTATTATTTCTCGTAAATAAGCTATGAACTGACCTAAGTGTACTCATATTTTATCTACAAAATTACAAGACTAGACTTTATTTAAATAATTTATAAGTCATGGGTTTAATTATATTTGGACAGATTAATATATGGCACTAGTATCTTCTATGCTTCAATTAATTTAAAAAAATTATTTCTAAATAGTTTACATAGTTTCTACAGTGATAAAACATGTTAAAGATAATTATTCTCCTACCTAGTTTACTGTACAATATCAATTTGTATTTATTAGCACACTATTTCGGTTAACTTTTATTTTATTGATTGATATTATAAAATAAATATATTTTATTAAATAGTGAATCATATACCATTGGAAAGAGCATGAATTTATATGAATTTAGGTTTAAGTCACACACAAATCGGAGCTAAAATGAATAAGTTATGTTTGTTCAAAGATTCAAATTATTTTGAGAAAATTGTGAAAATGTACTGTTCATAGGTCATTTACTCTTAATCCATTTTATCCTAATAATTTTCCGTTAGCCGATTAAGGTATTAGTTTATTTCAATTTACGCGATTCCGAATAAATTGGACTCGGATAAATAATAGTTAACCCTAGTCCAAAATAAGATACTCTACATATTTAATACTTATTTTTAAGATACTCTACATATTTAATACTTATTTAATACTTAGGTTCCGATAATAATCATCCCTAACCGATAAATAGTTGGCTAAATAATGGTAACGACTAATTTCACGTATAATCTAATTATTGTGAAAAAAAAAGTAACTAAATACCAACTAAATAGATGTTTTAAATGATTAACGGACAGTTGCGTACATTCGATAGCAATTTAAAAATGACCGGTAATTAATTCACCGATTATATTTAATCGATTTAGCGAAACTTTAACGAACGAAAATCTAAACAATCGGCTAAGTACCCCGCTAAAGAGTAATTATTTAAACGAATAATCTAGTTAGACGAATAATTTAAATTGTAAGTAAATATCCGATTTAATTTTACTTGTCTCTAAAATAATCGACGGCGACGAATATATCGATTTCCCTAAACTAGTATTTTATATTAATCTAGTACGTGTGCTCATAAATTAGATGAATAAAAATTAAATTCCTAATCCTCTAATTTATCTCTCCCTATTTTATTTTTATTTTTCCCTCTCCTCTTCTCTATCTTTTTCTTTTTCTTTTTCTTTTTTTTTTCTTTCTGCTCCTTCTTCTTCCTCGGTTCTCTCTCTGCTTGTTTCTCTCCTCTCTCTCTGTGTACAGCCGGCAGGGAGGGGGGGCTTACCAGGCGGTGCGGCGGCGAGGGGCAGCGGCGCGGCGGCGAGGGGCGGTGGCGCAGCGGCGACCAGGCGGCGGCGGCCGGCCGGCAGAGCGGCAGCCGAGCGGCGGCTCCTAAGCAGCGACGGCGGCAATGGCTGCCGAACGGCGATGGGATGGCGGGGCAGCGGCGCGGCTCGGGGCGCGAGGGCGCGGCAGGGGTGGGGCTCGAGGGGAGGGGGAGCGGGGCTCCAGGCGCGCCGAGCGGCGGCAGCGGCGGCAGCGGCGGCAGCGGCGCAGGGCTAGGGCGGTAGGCAGCGGCAGGCGGCGGTAGGTCGGCAGAGGTTGAAGATAAACAGTGTTTTTCTTTTTTTTTTTGTTTAAGAGTTGTTTGATTCCACATTTATAACTTTCCCAAAATTAATAATGATTGATATTAAAACTTATAATAGATTTAATAGTTCCTACTTTGCGGGGTTTTTTTTTAGGGTTAGGGAGGAATTTAAATAGGAAAAATTGAACAGGGTTTGATCCGTAAATTTCCTCGGCAACCAAATTTAATACTAATATCTAAAAGCCTAAATTTTTCTCATAAGTTGTGATGGTGCAAATGTATTTTTATTGTGTTAATTAAATGATTTTAGCCCCAAAATTAGTCTAGATAATTTGGAGGCTTTCGATATTTCTAAAACTAATTAAAATATTCTAATGAGACCGCTATTAATATAGTGACACCTTGGTTTAATTTATTTACATATTAGTTTATTTTATATAGGGGGATTTGACTTATTTGGTTTTTATTTCATGAAGACATCCATAGACTCGGTATAATATTGATCCCAATATTGAATTAAATACTCCCATGAGCCTATTTTACATATAGAGGTCAATTTAGTTATATGACCAATTGTTTTTTATATGAGTGAATTTTATGCAACGGGAGGCTTGATAAATTGTTTTAAATATTAATTTAAATATTCCAATGAAACACTCATATATAATAGGGTCACTGTAGCGGTGTCCATTATTTTATGACACCCATCACATGGTTAAAGCATTTATTATTTGATCTGTACTTTATATATTACAGAAGTTAATAATTACATTGCACTTTATTTGGCTTGCTTTCTTGTGCAAAAATATTTATAGGGTAAATAATAAATTATGTATTCTGGTACATTATATTCATCTCTCGAATATAAATCTTTACCTTACTTTCATTGTGACCATTTATAGTTTTGGCAGACAACAACAACCATAACATCCAGCATGATGCAAAAGTTTTAAAAAGTTCGAAATTTTAGTAATTTTTATTGCCGGAATTTTCAGGGTGTTACAACAAGAGAGGGAGATTTTGATCACTTGGCTTGCAGGAAGCATCATTTTTTCTTCTTAATATATTAACTGTGGGAGCCTCTCCTGCAACTGTAGAAAAAGACGGCCGTACCGACTATATGTGGCCGATAAACCGACAAGTACATGTAGTTCAGAACGGTTTTCTGTTTCACGACCACAAAACGGCAGATTAGTATGATTAATTAGTTGGTTAGTTAGCAATTAATCTGCTTCTGCTGATTAAGCTGTTTAATTGGCCGATCGCAGATATATGCTCGCAGATCAAAGAAACTAGAAGCTTAGATAAGCTAGAACTTTACATTTTACCACTATCTTTTACACTAATATTAAATTTATGTTTTTATAAATATAATTGGTTGAATACTAATAATATAATATATGTTAAAATATCAGTAAAACTGACGCTAAGCAAATGTTCGTATTTATTTCTTGAACGTTAACGAAAGCACTAATTAGCGATCACCCGCTGGTCGCCCAGGCGTGCGATCATCGGTCTTCCATTTTTTTCAAGCATATCACGTTAAATCGGAATTTCCTGTTATTGGTAGGAACATGTGAGGCTGCGTATACATGTTTTCTGAAAAATCATGCATGCATGCAGAAGGCGTGAATTTAGTCTCTATATTTGTATACCAGAAATAACTTCAATTTTTATTTCTAGTCTCCATGATTGGTTGGCCGAAAATATCGTTAATTTTTTCATACGATTTTTTCTATTTAATTATATACATAAAAGTTTTACATGCATAAGTTTATACATAAAAAGTTTACATGCATTAAGTTTCTACATAGAAAGTTTGTATATATAAAGTTTATATTAAATCTTTTATAAAAAAATCAGAGGATTTTCTTCAATAATCAATTTTTTTTAATTATATTAAAAAAATTCAAATTTGTTATAAAAGATTTGCCATGTTTAGAATTTATCTAATATAATTTATACTAACAAATATTTTTCAATAGATAGAGTTGAAATAACAATAGCTGAAACATGCATAAAAATCAGAACTCGTAACGACTTACATGGTTGCACCTGAGTTGAACGATTTCCGTACTGCGCGTACGCACGCATGGCTACCTGGGACTATGCGCCCGCATGTCATGCGGTGCCGCGATCACCCGCCAACTAGACTCGCCCGAACGTTAAGGGCCTGTTTGTTACAGCTCCAGCTCCAACTCCACCTCTCCTGGAGCTGGAGCTTAGCCAAACAGTTTCAGCTCCACCTAAACTGAGAGTGGAGCTAGGTGGAGCTCTCTCACAAAATGAACTAGAGATGTGGAGCTAGGTTTAGGTAGCTCCACAACTCCACTCCAGACCCAACTCCTGAAGTTAAATTTAGGAGTTGGAAGTCTACCAAATAGATCCTATATTTTCGTATAATTCTGACTAATCATTCGTATATTTCGATTAATCGCTTAGTCGTATCCTGTCCGTTCGACAACTTTTTTTTGTCTCTTACAATGCTCTGCAATGGTTTAGAAAAAAAATAGGCCAGTGGAGAGGAGAGAAGCTTGGAGGAGCAATATGCACCTTGTTATTCTTGGGATTACAAACTTTTGGTACTGAGCAGGTAAAGCTAGACATACGCTATAGAGTCCCTGCATATAGATATAGGGCTTGTTTGGTTTAATGTGGTAGTACCAATAGTTTGGTAGGGTAATATTTTAAGTAAGTGGATTTGGAATGATACCAATTTGATGCTAAATTTCATATTATAGTAAAAAAGATTTTAGAATTATGCCAACTTAACCATGGGCATTACCATTCACTTGGCTCCAAACCAAACAATTACATTCACTATTCAAACTACCAAAAAAAATTGAAGGGCATATTTTGGCATCAATCCAAAATGGCCCATAGTTTTCTTGTTGACCTTGCTGTCATTGTCCTTCAACCACGCTGCTATGTCTGTTCTAAGATGACATGATGGCATGCACAATATATAATTGTACAGTAACAAATCATGTTGCCTCTATGGCCACATCTTTTTTCCGTAAGGAATCTATGCACGGTGCCAAAGTAACTCATAACCCGTGTCAAGATTTGCGCAGTATATAAAGCTTATTGTAAAGTTGATTCATAATTAATTATAAGTATTTTTTTTCACAGTCAAGATTCCCATCCCTTAACCATCTAGTAGTAACTTTGCATGAAACAAATAAAAGAAACTTACTAGAATATTGTGTTAATGCAACTGGTGACCCATGCCTGGTCACAGCCCAATCAATCACGCTATTGTGGGATTGATTTGAGAGGGTGGAAAGCACACACCATTCTTTCTCCCATATGCACTGCTGTTTCTTTCCCCCACATATTCTGGTTACCCACAGAACACGCAGAGAGGGGAAAGTGGGAGGGAGAGGGTGCAATATGGTTGGAGCCATAGTAAGTGTTTCCACGGGTGCCATGAGCACCCTGCTTCCAAAGCTCTCTGCGTTAATCGAAGGGGAGAGCAAGCTTTTCAAAGGTGTGAAGGATGGGATCAACTTTCTCAAGGATGAGCTGAGCAGCATGAATACCCTTCTAGTTAAGCTGGCGAACAACGAAGAGAAGTTAGATGATCAAGTGAAGAATTGGAGAAACAAGGTTCGTGAGCTAAGCTATGATGTTGAAGATTGCATCGATCTCTTTATGCACAAGCTGGAAAGTGTTGATTATGATAAGGCCGACCTTGTGAAGAAGACAAGAAGTAAGATTCAAAAGTTATGGTCACGCCACAAGATTGGCAACTTAATCAACAAACTCAAAGCTCGTGTGCAGGAAGAAAGCGATCGCAGATGGAGGTACAAGTTTGATGAATCCGCTGTTAATTTGGGCAAGGTTCAAATCGACCCTCGATTGCCGGCACTTTTCGTGGAAGCAGAGAGACTTGTTGGGATTGATGGTCCAAGGGAGAAAATCGTCAAATGGTTGAAGAAAGATGACTCTGAACCACAACTCAAAGTAGTATCCGTTGTGGGATTTGGAGGTCTTGGCAAGACAACTCTCGCAAACCAAGTTCACCACAAAATCAAAGACCAATTTGATTGCTCGACTTTTGTGCCAGTTTCACGGAATCCTAACATAGCAAAGATACTAACTGATATGCTCAAAGAGTTAGGGAGCAGTGTTGATACATCAGATGATGAGCGACAACTCATATACAAGCTCAGAGCATTCCTACAAGATAAAAGGTATGCAAGCAAAACAACTAGCTAGTTCTACACAATTTATCCCTATTTATATGTTTCTTTTTTTTGTTAGAAGAATCATTACGTAGTACCTCCTCCGTTTTATATTACAAGTCATTTCACTTTTTTCTAGTTAAACTTTTTTAAGTTTGATTAAATTTATAATAAAATATAATAACATATTCAATGCAGAGTAAATATTGTATCAAAATATATTCAATTTTAAATTTAATGAAACTAATTTGTTGTTGTGGATATTGCTATTTTTTCTATGAACTTGATCAAATATAAAGAATTTTGACTTTAAAAAAAAGTCGAATGACTTATAATATGAAACGGAGGGAGTATGTGATAAAGTTCTAGCAATTCTAAGGTTCTATGTAGTAGAATGCATTATATTTAGCAAAAATACCATGAAATAAATAATTGACATTAAGTGACCTCGGTGAACACTAGCTAAATTAAAAAAAGTAACTGCAGTGAATATATAGCAGGGCATTATTATATTACAACTATCCTATTTATTAATTTGGATTTTTTACGGAATATACTATAGCTAAATTAGCTCAACACCACAGGATTGCAATTAATCATGCATAATCGACTCCCTAACAAAGTCCAGAAACCAATGACAAAAATGATTACTCACCAAGGACTGCTTGACGCAACAATGCCCTGCTAAATTAGCCATCCGATGAGTGTATCCATACTAGCTAACTTCTAAGCGGAGTTGTCCTCCTTTCATCCGATTTCCTTTTATCACACAGTGTACAAGCTTACATACTTAATAATCGGATACAATTTTATCCTTAATTACTCTCTTATAGCTCATTCACAAGTCTAGCCGTTACAAAGGAGGGTCGTGTGGCTGCATTTTAAGACAGGAGTAGTATCCTCTGCACTAAAAAGGATACTGTTAGATAAAAAATGCTTGGTAATGTGCCGAAAGGCAGAAAATGTTCGAGGCTGCGAACTTGCACAAGCATCCATGGTTGTTTTTCAAAGCAAGGGATGAGCGCATGGATGCGATGTTGCTTGTTGTTTTATTATCACACTGGACAAGCGGAACCTCTAAAATTCTTATTCTTATTCTTATTTTATTTTCATGTATATGCGTCAGACATAACCTACTATTGATCTATATTTTGATAACCTACTGTATCATAGTCTCTACATCAGCTTGTGTCATGAGACGATTTTTGGTTAAGTCCTATAACGAGCGTGCTCCCCTATGCTAACTGGAGGAAGCATTTTGAAAAATAAAAACTCGACCTATACCTCTAGGCAGCAGAGTAGAGGGAGCGGAGCACATGATTTTTTTTCACAACGGAATTTTATGCGGCTGATTCGGATTTGGAGTTAAAGTTCCAATGCACAAATTCATACAGAGAAATTTTTTTATTCCTATATAGAATGTTATATATATATATATATATATATATATATATATATATATATATATGAGAAAATTATAACCTAGTACTACTTATATGAAGTGTATATGTCCGTTTTGGACTCATGATCAAATACTTTTATATTAAAAGTTTCTATAATGGTTATATACACGATTTACTACTGCTGCTGCTGCTGCTATTATTATTATTATTATTATTATTATTATTATTATTATTGAACCTTAAAGCTTTTAAAAGTAAACTTCTGAAAACTTATTTAAAAAACAATTTTTTTTCATGGGAGTTAGATGGATATGTAGTTCGATGGACGTGGCAAAGCTTCAGTGAAAACGTCCTGGCTGTTTGTCATGCCGCTTATGCTATGGCGGTTTTGTCATGTC
Organism: Oryza punctata; assembly: GCA_000573905.2. NCBI lineage: Eukaryota > Viridiplantae > Streptophyta > Magnoliopsida > Poales > Poaceae > Oryza > Oryza punctata. The sequence goes on along the minus strand of CM002499.2, from coordinate 9,620,443 downwards.
ACGCAGTTTAGCTAATGTGAAGAAAAGGTTTAGGTTTGAAAAATATGTTTTCACGTGTTTATTTTCAAACTAATGTATACTCCGTATACAAGGAGCAGTACAAGTGATGGTTATGCTACTGTCCCCGTTATCAATTCAAGTCCTACTGTATATACGACCGGTGCGTACGACTAGCATTCGATCACGCCTCATCCACCAATCCTTAGACTTAGCTTTCCTCCATGTGGACTTATAATAATAGTAATTGTATCTATGTACTAGTTGGATCGGATGTGAGTCGTACGCACCGGTCGTATGTATAACAATTTTGTATCAACTCCTAACAATTTCTTAGAAAAAGTGACGTATGGTGCTAAAAAGCTCACATGTTAACTACTCCCATAAACTCTCTATTTTTTTGGAAAAGAAAAAGTTAATGTGAGACTTTTCACATCTGATTAATAAATATTTATAAAAATTAATACATAAAATAATTTATTAATGATATTTTTTGTTAATTAAAATACTATTACAACGCACCGACAATATGATACAGAGTAGTAATTAAAAAGGTCTTAAAAAAATAGAGATTCGCACAAACCATAGAAAGCCGTTACACCTATAGCCCATACGAACACGATAGCTCAACTCCACAGCTTCTAGTGGTAAATGGCCAAAAGCCCAAGAACCAAGCCGGGCAGCCCAGCCCTAATTGGCTCCTGCTCTGCTCGTGCCTTTGGTCCCAAGATGGCCGCCGCCGCTCCCTGCCCTGCCATATGCTGCTCCTCCCGGAATCTATCCTCTCCGCCGCTCTCAAGCTCCAGGTGCCGGCGCTGTGGAGCTCTCTGACCAAGCGAGTAGGGAGCACGGCGACACCCCCAAAGCCCCGATGGCCGCCGGCAGCGCCGGTTTTTTCTTCTAATCCCAGTCTCTCCTTTCATTCTGTCCTAGTATTGTGATTTACCCAAGTACTCATGTTAGCTGCTTAGAGATGAATTGATACAGCCATTAGTCTTGACCTGGGGCTTAACACAATTCTGGTTCGGCCACTCATGTAGATGGAATTTGGGCTATATGATAGATGCATATATGATAAATTATATCATTTTCTCTTTTTCTATGATACTTATAGTTTCTAGGATTTTTTTAAGTATAGGATCTATAGGTTGCTTTTGGGAAAGTAAAAGCCTCAAATTAGTAGTAAAGATGTTGATAATAAAACCAACATTTACCAAGAATAACCTGCATTTTGAATAACATCTAAAAACTGTAATTTTCTGATAAATTCAATGCTAAATCTATAGTTTTACGATATCGTGACTAAATGTGTAGTTTTATGATAAATTTGGTGTTAAAAGCGTAGTTTCTTATAATTGTGGCTTAACTCTGTAGTTATACGAAATTTACTCATAAAAGTATAAAAGAAAACAAGAAAGAGATTTTTAGTTTACTCATAACATAAGATAAGAGCCTTTAAGAAAGCATTTAATTAATATAGATAAAGAAAGATGCAAGGGCATGATGGCATTGAGCAAAGCATGGTGGCATCAGACACTATATATGTCCATACAATAGCAAGTTCATCTCAAATATGTGGACCATATTTAGCAGCAAATTAAATCACCAGATTCCAGAAATTTTAATGCTAGCCTTATATTTGTAGGTACCTCATCATTGTTGATGATATTTGGAGCACAAAAGCATGGGAATTTGTCAAGTCTGCTCTACCTGAGAACAATTTATGCAGTAGAATAATTACAACGATGAGAGATATTAATGTAGCCACATCATGCTGCTACAGTTTAACAGGACATATCCACAATATTCAACCTCTGAGTGAACAGGACTCTCGGGAGCTATTTTTGAAGAGAGTTTTTCGTGATGTGTCTGCATGCCCTCCTTATTTGGAGGAAGTCTCTTGTGGAATAATTAGAAAGTGCCATGGTTTGCCGTTAGCTATTATCAGTGTAGCTAGCCTGCTTGTTGGAAAACCAAATATTGTGGAGCAATGGGAGGAAGTGTACAACTCTATCGGTTCAGCATTTACTCAACAAGGAATGATGGATATACTGCTACTTAGCTATTATGATCTCCCACATCATCTAAAATCTTGTTTGCTATATCTTAGCATGTTTCCAGAGGATTACAGGATTGAAAGAGAAGTGCTAATATGGAGATGGATAGCTGAAGGGTTCATTAGTGAAGTGAAGGGACTAACATTGGATCAAGTTGGTGAGAACTACTTTAATGATCTCGTAAACAGAAACATGATCCAACCAATTGACATCCAGTATGATGGCAGGGCGAGTGCTTGTCGAGTGCATGACATGATGCTTGATCTTATCGTATCCCTGTCGAAGGACGAGAATTTCACCACTCTAATGGAAGGGGAAGGGTACAATTGTTCTAACAAGATTCGTAGGCTCTCTGTCCAATCCAACTGCCTGGGCGATAAAGCGATGCGGGAGATTATGCGTAAGTGTTCACGGCTTCATTCACTGAACTACTATGGTGTACAAGATGTGGGAGCTCATCTGCAAACACTTCATTGTTTGAGAGTACTGGTATTTGAAAATTGCCATGGTATCGGTACACAGCACATTAAACATCTTGAGAGCTTCTTCCGGCTGGCATATTTGAGCATTAGTTCTGATGGTATTACTGAGCTTCCAGAGCAAATTGGGGAGCTGCAGTATTTGCAGACACTAGATATACGCCGCAGTGGAATTAAAAAATTGCCACCGACCATAGGTCGTTTGCAAAATTTAGCGCGTCTACTTGTTGGCAATGATGTAGAATTGCCAAATGAGATTGGAGATCTACAAGCCTTACAGGAGCTATCGGATGCTGGAAAATATGACTCCGTAAAATTTGTGGGACAGTTGAGGCGGTTGACCAGGCTAAGTATGCTTCGCATGATGCTGCATGAAAGCAATAAACTTGGTGATCACAACACCGAAAGGTACGAAGAAACTTTGAGTTCATCTCTTGTTATGATTGGTAAGCACGCGCTTCAGTCACTACACATTGGTTGCAATGGATTCCTTAGGGGAAAACTGATGGATATATTGTGCTGCACTGTTCCATCTCTCCGGAAGCTTGTCATATACAGAGCACGTATTACTCATATCCCAGAGCAGATGGCGTGTCTTGTTAATCTCACTCATCTTTCGCTATGGGTTTGTAGCATTAAACTGGAGGAACCCTTGATCATTGGGGCCATACCCTCTCTGCTCTTCATCAAGTTGAATTTACAGCATGCCCCCAACGAAAGGCTTATCATCAGCAGTCAACAATTCCGGTGCCTGAAGGAGTTCGAATTTGGAAACTATTATCACGGTGGCGGGCTGGAGATGCTATGCCTACAGGGAGCAATGCCGGATCTCCGTCGGTTGCGTTTCTACATTAAAGCAGAGGAAACAGAGTCCAAGATTGGTTTTGAGTTTAGATTCGAGCACCTCGCAAACCTCCAGCAACTTAGTGTCACCGTTGATTGCCGAGGTGCCACGAGGAAGAGGGTGGAGGCTGCGGAAGCTGCTATGAGGGATGCAGCCAGCATTCACCCTGGTCGTCCTGCACTTGAGATCAGCAGAAAGTGGGAAGGCAACATGATAAAGGATAAGGACGATAAGGATGATCATGAGGAAATTGTGAAAGTGGAATGATATAACACCACAAATGTTCCTCGCGAAAGAAAAAAAAACATCACAAATGTTCCTTTGTCCGGATACCCGAAGAGCTGCAAGGTATTGACTTTGTCGTTTCTGAACAACTGCAGTTGCCAGTTCTGAATATCATTCCATGAGTAAAACTCCTGAAATTTTTTTAGCATGACTCTAGCTGATTATTGACTGACACTGGATGCTGGCCGTGTTGTTCGTTATTGAACTGTAGCATAATAATCTGAAATTTTAATTCGGAACCTTAATCATTCAATGTTTGTACTTACTGGCCGTGATGCATAACAGAATGTGGCAGATACAAGAATTTAAGCTGCTGATTCGTTAAAAATCAATGGGCTTTAAGGTTTCAGATGTGGACAGCCTGTGAGCCTGCAAGAACCTCTCTTCAGTTGCACTTTACTTGAAAATGAGAAAACCATGATTAATCTCTTCTACAATTATTTAGCTTCTCATCCGAGAGAAGAAAATGTTGTTCCATTGTTGCATAGGCTATAATTGAGAAAAAAAAAACAAAGATTGATTACCACTTGTTGGCATTGTAACACTGGAGAATGAAGAGAGTGCGTGAAGAACCAACATGAGAATTGAGCCTCACAGCCTTGTCCAAAACAGAACAGAGTCAGCGGTGCTAATACAATTTTCAGTTGCAATAATTTGTGTAGCTCATTGTTTTTAGCTTCTTCAGTGTCGACACACGGGATTCAACAAGAACCTGGTTTACACTGCTTCTCCTTATTTTTGCATTTTCACCCTGCGCTAGTCAAGCTACAAGGACAATAATGAAGAATGAGTAAATTTCGGTAGGTCCTTTTTTTCTAAGTCACATGAAAACCAGTTTGTAATATAAAATATTTTATGACATGGAGCATAAATAAGATATTACACAGCTATTATTTTTTGATATGTAAGGTACATAAAAATACTTTGTGACATGAAAACCAATTTGTAATATTGTTCAGTTATTATTTTTAATTTAACCAACGACAATTCAAAGTCCAACCTCTAGTATTATACAGTATTACATTACTTAGCGTAGAGATTAATGTTCAAATAACATGGGAGATTTCTCTAAAGTACAGGCATATGCTCCCATAATAATTTTGTAAAAGATAATCATATAAGACAAAAATGGTGTGTGTTCCCTTACTTTGATACCACAAAAATGTTATGTGCATTTAAAACATTTCACTGATGTAGAACTATGCCACATCAGACCCGAGGAAAGACAAAAAAAAAAAAAAAGAACAGTTTCACCAATTTCTTGAGGTCCAGCAAAGTAGACTACGCTTCCATGTTTTCTCACACACACATACCACTCCGTTTTTAAAGTTGCAAGTGTTTTCTCACGGCCGTTCAATGAACTAGTCAAGGAAAGACGGAAAAAATATATAGTGAAAATCAGTAAAAACCTGAAAACTATCATAGAATTTAAAAATATACATATGAGATGTGGTCATGTTATGAGTAAAATTTTTTACTCATGGTTAAATTCAAAAAAAGAGAGTTTACGTCGTAGGGCGCACCGACGTGGGCGAATCCGCAGCACGAGGCTTCCCCCCTATCCCAATCTCGCGCGCGCCGATAAGGCGCACGCGGCGCCATACAAAAACGAGCCGTCGCCGCGCGCGCACGCCAGGGCCCGCGCCTCTCGTTGCCCGCCGCGTCGCGCTCACGAGATCCCAGAAGAGGACGCACGCGAGTACGCGACGTCACAGGCAGGCTCACGGCGGAGCGGAAGCGGAGGCAGGAGCAAGAAGCAGCAAGCAAGCGGCCGGGAAGGGAAGCCATGGCGGCGCCGTCGTCCCTCGCGTCGTCCTCGCACCTGTCCCGCCGCGCCACCGCCGCGGCGTCGCCGTCGATCCCTCCTCCTTCTCCCCCTCCGCAGCTGCTCCGGTGCAGCTGGGTCGGACGCGCGCCGCCGCCGACGCGGCGCGCGCCAGGTGTTTGCTCCGTGGTCTCGCCCAGCAAGCCAGGTTCTCGTTGCCGCTACTGCTCGCCCCTGTTAATTTAGTTTACCTTTGCTCTCGGCGGCGCGGCGGCGGTGTTAGGCGGGTGAGGCTAAGCTGCTGGTGTTCTTGGTGTAGGCGTTGCTGCCGTTGACGTGCCGGCAGCGACGATTCCTGACGCGGCGGACACCGGCGTCAGCGTCGGCGTTGCCGAGCGCACCTCGGTGTCGTCGCTGCTGGAGGTTGTGGCAGACGACTTGCTCAAGCTTAACAACAACCTCAAATCGGTGAACTTCACCTTTTTCCTCCCAAAGTTTGCATCATTCTGTTCAGCTTGTTCAATGTTGTTTTGGTACAAGTATGATTGAATATCTTCTCTTTCTCCTAGAACATTTGGTACAAGGCTCACGGTTGCTACGAGATAGCCCAATATAAAAGAAATTGCACTGGTTTTGCTTGGAATTGTATCGAACTGTGACAATTTTAATCCATAATTTTTAGTGTAAAAATAATTTGCACTTAGTGATAGAAGTTGTGGCCGGACAATTTTAGTACTAGTTGGTTGGTTGGTTGAACAATAATGGAAAGAGATATGCTTTTATATGGTAATGGTTGTAACTTGTGGAAAAATAAAATGTATTGTAAGTTCAATGAGTTCCTCAAGGGAAATATCCAAAGAAGGTTGAAAGGGAAAGAAGTAGCCCATCATTTGCAGTGTCATTGGAATATACCACAGTAGCGAGTAAACAGTGAAGAGTCCCATAATGGTCCATTCCTTTTGGACTAACTAATGACCCAAAGTTTTTCCAAAAAAATAAAATTACCCCAAGTATTGACGACATGGAGGCTTGGGGGGGTTCGGAGTGAGAAATAGACTGAATGAGCATATGCCTTATAGTAGCTCTTATGTGGTGCTTTTGCACCCTCAATAACTTCTTCCATGGCCATCTGTGCCATTTTCTGCAATTTTGCTATAATTGCTGAGCTCTGACATGTTTTCTGCTCTTGAGTCGTAACATTGCAAAATTCTATCATTTTTCCAATCCTTCATCATTGTCTGCATAAGCAAGACATCAAACTTCACTGAATGACATATCAAATACTAGTACCTAAACTTTTTGCAAGAGGAAATGATACTTATGTATGTTCTTGTTTAATTCCCATGTCCCACAATAACTAGCTGACATAATTTCAATAGCTTGTTGGTGCAGAAAATCCAGTTTTAGTTTCCACGGCTGAACAAATATTTGGTGCCGGTGGAAAAAGATTAAGACCGGCGCTAGTCTTTCTGGTGTCCAGAGCAACTGCTGAATTGGCTGGTTTATTGTAAGTTCCTTTTGGCAGCATTACCATTGATGTGAGCAGGTTTGGAGTAGAGTGTACTATCTCATAGGTCCCTAAACAATAACAAGTGTGTTATTTAAGTCACTGAATTACAGAAATGCAAATTGGCTTCTATCCAACCCAAACTTAATAAGTTACCAATGTTCAGGCAGCACTTTAACCCTGCTAAATCAAGTTTGACTAAAGAATTGCTACCAAAGTAAACAAGAATATTAGTGACGTGTCATTTTTCCTTCAAATTGGAAAAACTATTGATGTCTATTGATTTCAACTGGAAAACAAAACTATAATTTGGACTAAACTAGGGTGTCATGTCATTTCTAATTACCATTAAATGACATTTGGACCTTTTTGACCCATTATACGAATCCCAGGACATAAATGTGAAGTTTTCAAGTTCAAGCACCTAGGTGACACCACACAAGTTTAGGGACCTATGGTATACTTTAGTCTTTTAAAATTATTTCTCTTAAGATCTTTGATTTTTGGATTACAGGGAGCTAACTACAGAACACCAACGTTTGGCAGAGATCATAGAGATGATCCACACTGCAAGTTTAATACATGACGACGTCATAGATGATAGTGGGATGCGAAGAGGTACGCATTATGTTATTTATTATTATTATTTGGAACAGTCAGCAGTACTGTCAACAACAATCACTCTCTTAGTCAGCAGAACTGTCGATAGAAACCAATATTTGTTATTTCTTTTCGGGACACATGTGCCTACTTTCTGTTCTTCATATAATACTTTCCTGCATATTGATCTAGTTTTCCCCTATGCATTCATCTAGTTTGAAGACAAAAATGCTTTTTCACCCTATTACGGAAACTGTTTTGTTTCATCTAAAAAAAGAAACTGTTTTGTTATTTTTTTTCCTTTTTTATATGGCAATCCTGTTTGATTCCACTTAACTCACTTTTATTGTCATTGTGAAATAGGGGACTCAAGAAATTTACCTGTTTAATCTGAAGTACATTTATTATTTTTAGGGAAAGAAACTATTCATCAGCTGTATGGAACACGGGTGGCTGTACTTGCTGGTGATTTTATGTTTGCACAATCTTCTTGGTTTCTTGCAAACCTTGAAAACATTGAAGTTATAAAGCTCATCAGTCAGGTAATGAAGAGTTTGAGCAAGTTTTTGTGCCTTCTTTAACACTATGCATGATTTGCAACCAGAAAGGTGCTTCTTTAACAGGTAATCAAGGATTTTGCCAGTGGTGAAATAAAACAAGCATCAACACTTTTTGACTGTGACATCACCCTTGACGATTACCTGCTCAAGAGCTACTACAAGACCGCTTCTCTGATTGCAGCAAGCACAAGGTCAGCTGCCATATTTAGTGGTGTCAGCACTGCTATGTGTGAACAAATGTATGAATACGGAAGGAATCTCGGCCTCTCCTTCCAGGTAGTCGATGACATTCTTGACTTCACCCAATCAGCTGAACAACTTGGGAAACCAGCAGGAAGTGACCTGGCAAAGGGTAATTTAACAGCCCCGGTAATTTTCGCTTTGCAAGATGAACCACAGCTTAGGGAGATCATCGATTCCGAGTTCAGTGAAACAGATTCCTTAGCTACTGCAATAGAACTAGTTCATAGAAGTGGTGGAATAAAGAGGGCTCATGAGCTTGCAAGAGAGAAGGGTGACTTAGCTATCCAAAGTCTGCAGTGCCTTCCAAGGAGTGAGTTCAGAAGCACTCTTGAGAACATGGTGAAATATAATCTTGGAAGGATTGATTAGGCTGCTTACTTGATTTCTCAATCAGATACAAAACCTGTGAGCTTACAGTACCTCCCCCACAAAGGCAAACTTTTAAGTCTTTGAGTTCTTGTTTGGATCAGTGGATTGCCAAAGGAAATTAGGGGAAAATGACAGTATCTTCTTACAAAATGATCCTGTGGAATTCTCACGAAACAGGCCATTTGGTTATATGTGAGATGAATGATGCAGGACAAAATCATCGCAAAGCAGCCATCTTGCCAGGTTTCTCCCACCTTGTGCCTACATGTATCCTAGCATTTTATTGTTCACGTCTTGTAAATAAAAGAAATACATTGACATTAGCATTCTTTAGTTTTGCAATTTGCACATGCAAATAGAAAACACGTCATGTGTACCTCGTATGGGCACCTCACCTGACAGGCAACATAACATTTGTGTATTCTGTGCTGCTGAGATATGATGTTTCCAATTAAATTACTACTAATGTGATGGTATGGCTGGATTAGGCACTACTGAACTACATGTTGGATATGAATTTAACTGGAGAAATTATCTCCCAAATAGAACTCATAAGCAAGATATTTTAGGACATTATCTCCCAAATGGAACTCAAAAGCAAGATATTTTAGGAGACAGGAAGGTTGATCTTAGCCCTAAGATTCATATACTTCAAGTCTTCAACATCACGTGATTATGCTAATGATGAGGCAACACTTTCTAATCTTCAAAGATGAATATATGATATTCCAGCAAAACACATCTCGATCTTCATGTAGTAACTGTGACGGCTATATAAATACAATTCAATAATCCAGAACTTGACACTTCAGCGTTGCATTATATCTGAAAACAGTGCAGAACATGAATAAAACGTGGTTATTTCTGTTGATAGCAGACACTGTTCACATCAATATAACCACAGTGAATTTCAGAGGTACAAAAAAGAAAAAAACTTATCACAGGAGCCCAAATAGTCAGAAACAGGCAAGTCATAAATATAGACCAGGATAACATTATATATTACAAGCAACTACAAATATAATATCATACAGAAAGCCATGATTCCGAGTTTGGAATCACATCATTCAGACGAGAGCTTCAGATAGATTATACAGATTTTTCCCCAGGAAGGTGCGAAGGAGAACTGCCGTCGGCATGATTCTTCTTCTTATGAAACATACTTGTAATGTTTGGTAGCATAAAGCTCTTTTTCAATAGTGTTCTGCTGTTCTTGTGAGGTCCATCATTCTTCTCATTGGCTTTTCCAGCAGAAGCTTTCTGTACAGGGGGAGATGTAGTTCCATGTGCTTGCGCTTCTGGAGCAGGCTGAGCTTCAGCAGCTTTCTTCTGCTCCTTCTCGCGCCACCTCTTGAGCTCACCTTCTACAGCTTTCTTTGCTGCTTCAGCCATCTCTGCCCTCTTTAGTGCTTCCTCTGTTGCCAATTCCATGTCTTCCATCTCTTTCCGGGCAGCTTCCAATTTCTTAATTGCCTCGTTCTCACTGGCTCTGACAGCCTCCACTTGAGCCATAGCGGCAGCAACCTTCATTTCACTCAATTTCTCTGACTCCTCCACCTTTCGGCTAAGAGATTCAAACTCTTCTTTTGATATTGTTATCTTCGCACCTGATTCAGATGTTGAGGCCCGAGCAGCACTTGCCCTTTCTGATAGTTGCTTGATCTGATCAAGGGCCTTTGCTTCAGCCGATTTTGCTTCTTCTGCTTCTTTTAAAGCCGATTGCAACTTTTGTTCAGCTTCTGCTAATGCTACTCGTGCAGCTTCAGCTTCATCCCTTAAATCTGCAGCACTCTTTTGCATTACTTCAGCTTCCTGCAGGGCATTCTTAGACTCGGAAGACAACTGTTGGAGGGCCAACATCAAGTCATCAGAAGCTGACGTTGCTTTTGATTCAGCAGCTACGGCTGCCTCAAGCTCAGATTTGCATTTCTGAAGCTTCACATGTAGGTCTCCAACTATGGATTCAGTTTCTGTATCCTTCTGTTTCAATTGATCGTGCTCCTGCTTGACAGCTTCTAACTCTTGTTTAAGTGATTCTACTAAACTCCGAAGAGAACTTTCCTCCTCTGCCACTTTCTGCAACATTTCCTTAGCATCATCCAACTCTGTGCTGACAGTAGCAACAGACTCCAAATCTTGAGCTCGAGCATCTTCAATCTTTTTCTGCATAGATGAAATCTCCGAATTGGTCTCATCTAGCTTTTCTTTGAGGCTTTTATAAACAGCAGGATCAAAATCCTTTTTCAAAGAGGACAATTTCTTCTCAGCTTCTTCCAAAGCTTGTTTGTACGTTTTCCTAGTAGCATCTTTCTCAGCAAGGATTTGAGACTCTTCTTCATGTGCTTGTTCAGTGGCTGCCTTCACATGCGTAAGAGACTCTTGAATTGTAGCAATCTCGTTGCGAAGCTGATCAGCCTTTTGCTTGTTTTTTTCAGCTAAGTGCAATGATTCCTCTTCCTGCTGTGCTGCAGCCAACCTCATATCTAATGAAGCTTCAAAATCCTTCTTGAGCTTTCTAAGCTCCTGTTTTGCTGCATCAAGATCTGCCAAAGCAACAACATACTGTTCCCTTGCAACGTCCAATTCCTGCTTTAAAGGGCCATCTTTTCCAACAGCCTCAAGCGAGTCTCCACCTTCAAGCTGCTTTGTTCGAGTTTTTGCATCCTCTGTTGCTTGAATAGCCAGCTCTTTGGACTTGTTGATAGCATCCAGCTTATTGGTCAGGTCCTCAACAGTTTTCTTAGCTTTCTCCAGCTCAGATAACGCTTGTACTCTGGTTGTCTCAGCATTGTTGAGCTGATCCTTGTATTTATTTAACTCTTTCTGGGCCAAGTGCAGTTCTGTCTCCTTAGCTAACACCCTCTGCCACAGGATAGGATTTTGATATTGCAAGCATCAGAATATATTTGGATAACCAAATACAAAATAGATAAAGTTAAATCCAATTCCATGGACTGTCAGTTAAACCATATGAGTGTTCAGTTATTACTTATACTCTAGGATGTAAAGATATGAGGTCCATGCGATAAAAAAATGAATAAATTTAAATGCATGAAAAAACATGTTAAATATAAGCACAAAAATGCATCCTCAAAAGATAATACAATCGCATTAAAAAACTATAAAATTGGAAAAAGTAAAAACAACTGAGAAAGATCCTGAGTTACTACATGTCTGGATGGTGGAGGTAGTTGACAAATTTAGTTGATTTATACTGGACAGCATCCCAACATTAGGCATTGTGAACTATCTGCGCATGTATATTTACAACATCCAAGAAAAAATTCAACTGCTGTCTCTAACTGTTCTTTTTGTTGTGTTAACCATGCCAATCCAAAACAAATCAAATAAAATTTAAGCTTAACTTTAAAAGCATCCTCCCACATATACTAGATACACCTATATGTGAGAGGTGCTTCTGTGGACTCCCTGTCGTGACCATGGGACTCAACTCTCACCTAAAGAAAACTATTGCCTAGGTCTATTGATGAAATCCCAATCATAAATAAACCATTAGGTACCTTTCAACCATAAAGCAGAAGAATCACCCACTCTCCCAAAACCGCTATAGTTTTTTGGCTTGTTTTCAGTTACATGGTGTCCTAGTAAGGTTAGCTATGCTGACGTGACTTACAAATCAGCCAATCGTGATTAAGTCAGAAAAGATGTGTATAGTTCACTAAGACCTGATTCAGTGCTAACCTGACTGCCCATACTGAAACTAGTGATGTCGCCACTAATGTCATTAAAACAAACTGAAACTACTACCACCGCTTGCAAGCTCCAAACCACCTCTTCCAGGCAGCCCCCTCCTAGCCTCCTTTGTTTTCTCTTTTCTGCTGCTTGGGTGTCTTGGCTGTTGCTGCATGGCTAAGTGCCTACTTGCCGCTACCACCATTATTAATTACTAAGAGCCTAAGATTGCTAACTGGGTGCAGTGTTACTAGGACACTTAGGCTGTGTTTTTCCCTTAAGGTTCCCAACCTCACCTCTCGTTTTTCACGTGCACACTTCCCGAACTGCTAAACGTTGCGTTTTTTACAAAAAGTTTCTATACAAAAGTTGATGTAAAAAATCATATTAATCTATTTTTTTTAAAAAAAATAAGCTAATACTTAATTAATCATGCGTTAATTCATCGCTCCGTTTTGCGTGCGAAGGGGAGGGGTTCCCAAGAACACAGCCTAATGTCAGAGTCCAACTCAGATTTGAGTGTCTGACTCGAGCTATAAAAAAAGAGGATTCAGGGATTCGCCTGATATACATATAATTATTGATAAAAATATTATATATATCATCAAATAAAACATACTCTTAGGCTGCGTTCTTTGTATGACTCTAGAGGAAATTTTGCAACGCATGCGAAACAAAAAAGTTCATTAGCATATAATGAATTAAGTATTAACTATTATAAACCTGAAAAATAGATTTATTTGATTTTTTAAACAACTTCTATATAGATTTTATTTTTTCAAAATAAGCATCATTTAACAGTTTGAAAAGCGTGCTAACGGAAAATGAGGAAGTTGAAGTTTGGAGTTGAAGAAAAGAACTAGGCCGTAGTAAGTAAAACACTAAGGCTTGTTTGGATGACATCAGATTTTGGTGTCCAGTCAACACTCAACACTGACTGGGTTACCATGTGAAGCTGCTATGCTATAACATGCTGTTGTTGCTTGCTGCTATCCCTACACATGTGCTTGCCTATGCACCATCTAGGTCACATTGGCTCGCTTGCCTGCTGCGTCATAGGCAACACTGCTTTCCACCATCATGCCACTGCCACCTTTCCATCCAGTTAACAGTCCCAAGTACCACCAGCTGCCACTTTCCTCTACCAGCCCAGCGCTGCCCCTGTTCCCTGGCAACAGTAGGCCTTGGAGATTCTGGCAACCATGCCAAATTTGTAGCAGGCTCAGAGAAGATAAAGACCAGTGGACCAAGGCAACAGACACGGTGAATGGGTATGGGCAAAGGATTGCACATCAGATCAAGTGTCATGGTGCCTCGTAGGCCCCTAAGTTGGCTCAAGGATGTCACTACTTTCTAGAAGTGAGACTGGGCTAGTACTCTGATCAAATTAGTCCTATCTTGATACAAAGCTTCTACCATAGAACAAATTTGATACTCATGTCTTAAGCTGGAAATAATGTTTCTGTATTGCGTTTATGTGATTACAGCCATGGCAACTATGATGCAACATTCAAATAGGCACATGGAAGGAAGCATGGCACAATCAATCTCCGGGAGTATCACTATTTGGAGATGTATACTAAACAGAGTTGAAAACGAAAAGGAAAATAAAATCCAGCAAAACTTGAGTTTACAGAAGTGAACTTTTCTAATGGTATGAATGCATGTTACCCTTCCCCCCCCCCCCCAAAAAAAAAAAAAAAAAAAACTAACTTCTAGTAGTATCAAATTTGGTGAATCATCCCTACCACTATATCCTTCTCTCTGTTTCTGCCAACAAGTTATAAGTTATGCTCTCTTCTCTTCTAAAGTGTAGTTCATCAGATGTGGATTAGGTACAACTACCAAGATAAATAATCAAAGTAAAAGTAGAAGGCAAAACTACTATTCTTTCAGAAATGCAAATCGAATTTCTGCTGTGAAAAGACTCATAAATGGAAAATGATAATAATCCGTTTTTATTAAAAACAGCAAATAGGGTGGGGAAAAGCCTGAAATTTCTAAAAAGTGGGAACACTCTCCTATTTCTTGCAAAAGAATATAGGAATGAAAAGGAAAGCACCTGCAAATGAAAATAGTTAGAGCATATAAAAGACAAGTATCTTGCGGTATATTCACTGGAACATGCAGGAAATAGTTTGCTGATATGACAAATTCCATTAAAAAAATCAAAGGCAACAGCTTCAAACCTAAGTCACAAAAGTTCCTGGGACGATGGGTCGAGGAACTGGAACGTGGGAGGGAAGGCTAGATTTTGAAATATATGGTACAAAGGGGGTATACCTCTTTGGAACTTTTGTTCAAAGGACAGAATGTGTTCCATTAGTTTCCGGGATGATAGTCCGGTACGATATCAGAGAGGGCTTATATATAGGAGCGTTCCATTGTTATGCATACAATAAGCTTAACTGAATATATATGAAATTTTAGGGCTTATAATGAAAGAAATCAATTCAATAAAGAACAGTTCATAATATTCAGAGAGTCCAAGGGCTAAAATGAAAGAAGATGAATCCCTTTATCCACTCACAGTCTTATCCCATCGATGGAAAGAATCCATCCCGTCGTTCTCAGCCACTCAGCATGATAGTGACGATGGCGACAGCTCTCCCCCATGCCCCTCGGCACGACAACAGCGACGGCAGTACGGCACTTCCCCAAGTCCCTTGGCACGAAGACGGCGGCGCTTCCTGTCCTCCCTCAGCTCAGTGGCGACAACACTCCCCCAACCCACCTCGGCACGATGGCAGCAGTGCTCCCCCGTCCTCCTCAGCGCGACAGCGGTGGTGTTCCTCCATGCACTCAGGCATGACGGCAGCAAGCAGTGAGGGAGCAATAACGGTGCTCATCCATTGCGGCTATGACTCCAGTGCATTCCCCATCCCTAAACCTAATCCTTCTCAGATTTGCCTTCCTCGTACATCCTTATGTCGGGACATGATATCCATCCGCGTTTGGGGCGTCATCCTGTGTCGTTCCCGTTCCTCGTTTCGGGATGAGGAACGCAGCATCATTCTGCAATCTGTGTTACTTAGCTTCAAATAAATGCTACATGAAACTACTTAGACATTTGAAAGGGTTAAGAAAGGATTATCAACATTGTGGCATATTGGCGTCGGTATAACAAACTTCAAAGTCACAGCATTTTGTTGCATAAGACTTGAAGTTAGCAGTTCTGGAATCAGCAAGGCTTAAGAACATCAAGGTCTGCAACATTGTTGTACTTAAGTATTCCATGTAATAGTAGGCATGCATAACATTCCACACAAATCGGTATGTTCAACCTTCACAAAGATATGCATGCACACATTAAAGTACTCCTATTAATCTAATATGAAAAAAATGTTTAATACAAGTACCTACCTCTGCCTGAGGAGGCTTTGGCTTCCTTGCAGCTGATTTATCAGATGAAAATCGAACTTCCCCAAATAAGCTTACTGCAGCTTTTACGGACTCAAAAGGAGCCCTTGTGTCAATTTCTCCAACCTCTGTTTTTTCTGCATCAGTTGACGGTTGACGGAGTTTTGTAGCCATATTTGCCTTTCTGAATATATGTTATGCAAACTGCCACAGAAGATTTAATGGAGTTACAAACGATGATCACATAAAAATGATTGTAATAATATGTTCAGTAAATGAATTATAAATATGGCCAATTTTATGAAGAAACTGCATAAGATGTGCTAATAGGCCTTCAAACCAATTTTTTTCTCCCATATGGTTTACCAGCATTCTAAGAAAACATATACTACCTCCATCCGAAAATAATTGCAATTCTAGATTGTTTAGCATATATTAAGGTTTGAGAAAAAGAGACTTTGATGCCCCTTATTAAATGGTGTTTAGGTAAGAGTGGAAGGATAGTCAAGAGTAAAACAGGGAGAAATTTGGATGAGAATTTTTTTGGGACAAATTCAAATCCTAGAAATACAATTATTATGGGACAGAGGTAGTATTGATTATCTCTGGCGTCACACTAGGTTATATTTTAGACAATTCTACAGGAGATTAATTTAAGACAATGCTACAGGCTAATAAAATGTTAATTTCTATTTTGAGATTGACAAACTACAGGTAAGGCCCATCATCCAATATATTTCAAAACATTTTTTTCCCTTCCCTCAACCAATGGCCATAAGTCATCCTTACACGGTGACTCCCACAGTCAGTAATTTCATAGGTAAAGAGCATGGTTCATCTGGTGCTAAATGGATTGGCTAGCAAAAGCTTTTACGGTGCGCAGGCTCTCAAAAACAAACCCTATGTATCAATAAGACAATAACAACCATGTCTCCATCTTACTACATTGCAAATAAAAAAGTAGCATGCAGATCATAATGCCCACATGTGATGGAATTTCAATTGAGCAACACCATTTCGCTAGAGCGAGCATGTACATCAGCCACCCTCATTTCCTCATTAATCAAGTATTCTCGAAACAAATGGCTGCATGGTATGATTTTTTTAGCCCTTTAGCATTTTCAGAGCTGCACAATCCCTCTCATTTTCATCGCATACACAGCTACAATCCACATGCGCATTCCGCACCTCTCACGGTAGAATCCATCAAATTTGGCATGAAAAAATCTCGCCAAAATTTACCCTTCCTAGCGGCTAGCGCACCCATTCCAACCAAGAAACGGTGCAGAAATTACAGCATTTAATCGAGCGGCGCACCTAACGTGGGTGTGGGGGCATTGAAGCCAACCCCCAATTTTTTTGGGGGAACAAACAAACAAATTACCATTACTACCAGAGAAGGCTAAGCCAAATCAAGAGAAGAGCTTCCAGATCTACCAGAGAAGACGAGGTTAACGCGACGCGAGAGGAACGAGGAAGAAAAGACGATACGCGTAGCGTAGGTACGGGTGCTTACCGGCGAGGACGGAAGGAAGCAGCAGCAGCAGCAGCAGGACGCCGAGGCACCGCCGGGGCGCAGGCGGCGAGGGGACGGCGGAGGAGATAGGGCCCCCGTGGAGGGGCGGGGTGGTCGCCGGCGACGGCGGCGGCGTGGGAGGGCGGAGGGGGGCGTTGGGGTTTGCTGGGGTTAGGGCGTGGTTTCCGATCGGTGGATCGGTCGGAAAGGAACGTGCGTTGCGGGGGGAGGGAGGGGGGAAAGATGGAGTCAGTTGGTGGGGCGCACGTATTTTCCGGGCATCCAATAGAAGGGTTCAATGGCGAGGGGTGGGCCCACGTGTTGTCTCCCTGCCAGGTGGGCCCGCGCGCACGGGAGAGTCCTGGATGGATATCTATTTGTGCGTGAGGGAGGTCTTCGGAAGAGTTGAATCAACTCGCACACGGAACATCCCGTGTGGAAATAAAAATACACCATAAGTACGTGCTCACTCCGTTCGTAATAAATTTATAGAAAAATTAAGCAATATCTACAATATCAAATTATTTTTATTAAAATCAATATTTAATATATTTTAATAATATATTTAATTTATGTTTAAAATATTATATATTTTTCTATAAACTTAATCAAAACTAAACAAGTTTAATTAAAAGAATAAAAATAACTTATAATATGAAACGTAGATAGTAGTAGTATATTTTCTTTTCGGGGATTGGTATTTTAATACGTCCAAAAATTTATTTTTATATTCGATACGATCAGATGCTATTCTTTTAAATAAACAGGTTGCCTATATTGTCATAGTTTGTTTAAGAAAAGGTATTAATTACTTAATAAACTATTATGACAATACGAATTACCCCTGAATTAAAAAATCGAACATTTCAATCCTCGAACTATTGATATCGAACGAATTACCCTCTAGTTCAATCCGGAACGTTTTGATCCTACATGACATACACTTAGCACTAACGTGGTAATCCAATCTCTATTATTATAAAATTGAAGATAGTTTTACCCAAAATTCTGATACATCACCTTATTTTGATACGATATCTATATATGAGTAATCTTTATCTTTACATGTTTACATACTCCATCCGTTTTAAATTATAAGTCGTTTTGACTTTGGTCAAAGTCAAACTGCTCCAAATTTGATCATAGAAAAAAAATACTAGCACCAATCACAACTATATTATGAAAATACATCTATACCTAATATAAAAATTCGTAAGGATTCCGTATTTTTTTGGTCCGTCCTTGTTTTCTTTCCGAGGTTTCGTCTGTCCTCACACAAATTTTTTCGTCCACAACATCCGATCCGAGTCCAAGACGAAAAATCATCCAGAGTTCGTATCAAATAATTATCATCATCACATAAAAGCAACAATACAAAAAACACATACACAATCCCCTTGACCGGATCCACCCACGGGTGCCGCCGACGTCGTCTCCGCCGTCGGATCCAAGGGAGAAGCTGCCGACGCCACCGTATCTGCGGGAGAATCTTCGGGCAGAGGGGGAGGGGGTAGAGGACCGCTGGATCCACCCACCGGAAACGCCACCGCCGCCACCTCTGTCGGATCTGCCCGCGGGAGCGCCGACGCCATCGCCGCCGCTGCGGGAGAAGCTTGGGCGCAGAGGGTGAGGACGAGGGGGTAGAGAACCATCGGATCCGCCCGCCAGATCTGCCCACCGGAAACACCTCCGCGGGATTCGCCAGCGGGAGCCACCGACGCCACCGCCACCGCTGGATCCGACCTGCGGGAGCTGTTGACGCCATCGCCGCCGCCTCCTCTGCTCGCGGTGGGGGAGGGTGCCGCCGTAGCCACTCGTGGTGGGGGAGGGCGCCACCGTAGTTGCTGCTGCTCGCGAGGTGAAGGTGCTGTCGCCGCGCCATCGCCGCCGCTACTCGGTGGGGAAGGGCACCGCCGCCGCCATGACTTTCGCGAGAGAGAGAGCAAGGGGATTAGGGAAAAGATTTTTACGGTTAGGTTTTGGGCTGCTGGATATATATCTATGTCGGGATCAATCGGGACCATCCATTAGACCGGACAGCCGCAGCTTCTTCCGCGTCGGGCCGGGCTCCGTTCCAGGCCACCACGCTATTGGGCCGCCCCATGGGCCGTGCATACAGAGCACATAAGAAGGCGCTATTGGGCCAGGCTATTGGGCCGGGCTAAAACCAGTTTTTTTTCTCTCAGTGATTTTGAGTATTTTTCTATTTTCAAAAGTAGCATTAGTACCATTTTAATTGTTTATGAATGTTTATTAATTTATTCTAGCTAAATTTAACCAATGAGAAATTTGGCTACATGTTTATCATGATATATATATTTTTTCATTATTTCTAATTGTATTTCTATATGGACTATAGACTCTCCTTCCAATATTCTTTTTTATTTTGAATTTCAATTCTTTTTCTAAATTGTATTCCTATATGCACTCTAACCTCTTTTGAAGAATATTCTAGACTCCTCATCCAATATAATTTAGTTTATAATTTATAATTTTTGTTATTCACTTATTTTTTAAATTCCAAATTTCCTTTGTTTTTCTAAATTGTATTAAAAAAATTAAAAAAATAGGAATACTTTCTATTAATTCGTATTATTTATATAGAAGAGATTAATGTATCCAGCTTAGGTAATTTTTTTCTTGCAAAAGATTTGTTCTATGTATGTGCCCGATTGAACACTAAGTTTTTTCTAAAAATAAAATAAAATGAAAGAATCGTTGTCTTATAATAAGTTCTCCTATTTTTTTTATTTTACTCTAATTAATATGATAATTTTTGGATCACGAGAGCTAATGTGAATGCTCTTTTTTCTATTACTTTACTAAGTTAATAGATAGATTACTGTCATAAGGAAAATTTTTCCCATTGCAATACACGGGTATTTTTTTCTAGTTGGTTCAATTTAGCTAGAATTAAATTAATAAGCATTCAGAAGCAATTAAAATGATACTAATGTTATTTCTAAAAATAGAAAATACTTAAAATCACTAAGAAAGAAATAAAACCGATTTTGGCCTGGTCTAAACTTACGGTCTTCTTATGTGCGTATACGTGGCCATGAGGCGGCCCACACGAAATAGATATAAGATTTAATGAATCGCGCGCGCCGTGCCGTCCGCTTCGTCCATCTCCGAGGCAATGCGATTCGTCGCCCCTTTTCCTGTGCGCTCGTGGAATCTGCCGTCGCAGTCCATGTTGAGGCAACACAGTTTGGCCCTAATTAGGCTGGCCCATTACATGTGACAGTACCAGCCTATCTGGTTGCAGCCCAACACGGAACATTCGGCGGCTACCGTCCACGTTATATATATCCAACTTTTTACGACAACTAGGAAGTTCGCGCGGGCATATATATTATGGATCACGTTTGGAAAACTTACACGGAATATCAACCGGATCACACCAAACACGTTTTAAAAGTACTATTTTTCACCAATTTTCTTCATCAGCATTGCTTAGATCATTTTTCCAAACTATTTGTTAGCTTTTAAAATATATAATATTAAATTTAATATATCCCTATAAGCAATTATGCATGATCTCTTTATTATGGAGTGAGATTTAGTTGGGTTTGAAAATGTGTGTAACAAATGAAGTATAAATTAAAAGTAACGTGTTTTGTCTTGTTTAATTGAATGTTCAACAACTTTTTTTAACAAATCCTAAAAAACTATTATTATTACTAAATATATTTATTTGTATCATCAAGTTAGTCTTCTTCTAGTTGGTTCAGATTGATGCAAGTTGTTACATACTTACATATAAATTAACAAAGACATATCAAAGACATCACTTCCTTCATTGTGATATATATGCATGATCCAAATTATCTTTTTATAAAGATAATACCTTATTGACATGAGTCCAAAAATTTAAATTTAATAGTAACAAATAGAAAATTTAAACCAACACGCCGACTGCGGCACTACGTCGTGCAGCACATCTTCAAGGAGGTCAGAGGGTTGGCCAACTACACAACACGCGCTATAAATTACCAGCGAAAATGATTGGTCACTCCTCCATTCGTAATAACCTTAGAGGGTATTACGCTGGTTCAGTTACAAGTGTAAGATGGTTCTTCCAGTCACATCAGTTTAGTTGAAACTACCGTGAGCTGTACCAACTGCACTATAAATTTCATTTCGAGCTCCATCGATTACCCTAATAAAACAAAACTAAAGTTAACATTTAAATTTTTAAACTTAATTTTAAAATTAATTTTAAGAGAATTTTTATGTAGTTTTTCTTAAGTATTTCACTAAGAATATATATAAAAGTTTTATCTGTGTAATTATATTTATTCTCTAATAAATCATTTTGGCTGATTAGAAAATATGGGTAACCGATGAAACTTTCAGTTTCCCCAAAAATACTAGTGCTATCATCAGACATTAATAGTAAAAGCTATCAACAATCTAACAAAATAAACAAAATAATAGTACTGCAATGTAAATAGGAGTAGAAAAGATGGTAAGAGCTGGAAGGTAACAACTATAAACAATGTAATATAATAACAGTACAGCACAAATAACTCTGCTATGTAATATGCGTTCGTTTGCAGCAGATCTAGACAAGAAATTCCTCATTTTCACGTGCACGCTTTTGGAATTGTTAAATGGTATGTTTTTTATCAAAATTATGCGAAAGTTGTTTTAAAAAATCATATCGAGTTTAGAATAATTAATACTTAATTAATCACGTGTTAGTGACTCATCTTGTTTTGCGTATTTTTTTAATCTCCTTTTCATGTGCCCTCGAGCTGAACTTATTTATACACAAAATTTTTGTCTAAATGTCAGGAGAAGATATAATTTAGACCAAACATGGAAAAACAATATTTACCAATATTTACCTGTCATGTCCAGCTTGCATTGCACTACTATTGGCCTTGCGCCTCTCGTGTCCACCAAATGTACAGGTAGGCATCCTTCTTTATTCGAATTTTAAACCTATAATATATTTTGATTAGTTTCCTAATAGAACTTTTCATTATAGGATTAGTTTCCTACTAAAACTTTGTATCTTTGCCTATCAGGATTCCTATATTTCTCCTATATATATACCTTGTAAGCCGCATCGGGAGGGTGCGATAGTCCAATGTATCCCATACGTTTGTATCCATCTCCTCTATACTAATCATTGCTAGTTAGCACCCGTGGTTTTTTCCCGTAATGGTTTTCTACGTTATTCGTGTCTCCGTTGTGCATCTATTTTTATAACAAGTGGTATCATAGCATTGGAGATCGATCTACACCACGTCATAGTTCGTCGTACTGCAGTCCGGCATCATCGTGTGTTCGTCTGATCAGGAGATCGATCTGCTACCCAGTTGCAGTGGAGTTCATCGTCATCATGCTGAAGTGCTGATTCAATCTGATCGGTAAGATCAATTTGTTGTCCGATCATCATCGTGTTTGTCGCCTCGTTTGCACGGCTGCCATCGTGTTTGTCGTGGTCGTCGAGTTATTCGGTGAGATTGGATTGGCAGTCCGAAGAGGAGTGGTTTCATTGATTCCGAGTAGCATTGCCTGCGAGGTAATGCGTATCTACCGAGGAGGAAAAAGGCAAGCCGATCAGTAGCAAGAAGCAATCAAGTCTTAGAAGCCACAGTAGCCATAATTGCTGTACTGTTCACGTGAGTTTAATCTCACATTGAATTGCTAGACGCACACGGAGTTCTACCAGGAAATCAAGTCCTGTGCATTGCTTCAGTTATGTTTGGGTGAATCAAATTCAGGTTCAGTTTGCTATATTCACAAAGCCAAGTCTACAAGGAGGTTTATACGGAGATAAAGATACTCCATTTTATGCATGAAGAGTGTTTCGCGTTTCTGCTAGGGTTCTACAAATTTATACCAGTAGATTCAAGATTTTATTCCCAGGGCGAGTTTGAAGTATGGTCTACCGTTACTGGATTGAGATACAATATTTTTATTATGGTAAGTGAAGATGCAAGTTGGCGCATCTACCTAGGAGGAGATGCATATTCAAGTCGTCGAGAGGGTGACTCACTCCTGTCTAGATCACAAGGTGATCAAATTTCCGGTGAATTTTGCTATCATCACACCAAAATACCAGGAGGTTTATAAGTGGATCTAAGTACTTCATTTTGAGCACAAGTGTTTATCGCGTTTCTGCTAGAATTATCCAATTTCTCATTAGCAGATTGAGGATTTTATTCTCATGGCGAGTTTGAAGTTTGTGCATCAGGTTTCGCATCTCTGCTAGGTTCAGACAAGTTTATATTAGTAGATTCAGGATTATTCCTAATGGTGAGTTTGAAATATGGTCTACCTCTTCTGGATCATGGGTGTTATAATATAGTCATCGAGATTATTTGGAGCGCAATGATTTTATCTCATAAGAAGGTTATTTGGAGATTGAAGTTTTTTATGCTACAAGAGAAATTCTTCTTAAGGTAGAGATTGTTAAATATGTGATCCGAATTTTAGACTTACAATATATTCGGATTAGTTTCCTAATAGAACTCTGTATTATAGGATTAGTTTCCTACTAGGATTTCGTGTCTTTACCTATTAGGACTTCTATATTTCTCCTATATATATCCCTTGTAAGCCGCATCGAGAGGGCGCGATAGCCCAATGTATCCCCTGTGTTTGTATCCAACTCCTCTATACTGATCATTGCCGGTCGGCGCCCGTGGTTTTTTCCCGCAAGAGTTTTCCATGTTAAATTCGTGTCTACATTGTGCATATATTTTTATAACATTCTCAGTACAACACAGTAGCAGCTTTCCGAACCCAGCTAAGCTCAATATGTTCTAGATAAAAAAATACTCCCTCCGAGTTAATAGTAGTTTCGAATGTGGACATATCCTCTAAATATAACTTTGACCACTATTTTTACTCAATAAATATATGGTTTTACTCAATTACTTTTAAAAACTAGTCCGTACATATGATTTTTATATTTCTAAAAAAATATTTTGGATCTTAAAATTTGATAATGACAAGTATTAATAATTCGGACGGAGTATAAAACATTGCCGCTGGATTTCTGATCAACACAGTAGCAGATTTCTCAACTCACTAGCATGATGAATGATGTGTGGCAGTGCACGGTCGGCTTCTCTATCGTCAGTAACCTGATGGCCAACGGTATCGTCGATGATTACGAGAATTCTCGAGCACATGTGGGCCGAGGGGAGATGACAAACAGTCCGCATTGTCCTTTACTATTATCGTGTGTTTATTCATAAGTGACCGACGGTTATTGGCAAAAGTTAGGATCCATCTAGTGACTAAGAAATCTGATCCACGAAAGTTCCCAATATTCGAGCAATGTTTGCAGCAATTGACCCATAGGATGCAAACTGTAACTATTTTTTACGAAACGACGACAGGTGCTCTGCCGGATATATTTAGGAGAAAAAACAGAGGAAAACAAAAGTTTTAATAGTTACAGATACGATTACAAAAGGAAAGATTATGACCAACTAAGGAGAAAGAAAAAATAAACTAGAGGATTAGAGAGGTTTGAAAGTAAAAACCCTCTTGTCCATGTCTTCAATGATTAGGTTTGCCAACGGAGTCACACGTCGATGGTTTCCTTGGGAGATTCTTTCATTTCTCTGTATCTAGATGTTTCACCAAGTTGTGATCAACATTCCCAGATTTAGTCTTGCTTGCTTAGGTGTTACCTTACTTGTTATTTAGTTGACCCAGTTTCTGCTGGCGGAGTTTTTGTGATTCCTTTGAGCGCAGAGACTGAATTCCACACTTGCCTTGTGTACTCACAGTCCCTAAAAAGGTGATATGTGTCTTCAAAAGCATTTGTGCATAAGGAGTAAATCCAATCGCAAAGCCAGAGCCTAATTAGTACGTTCTTAGCTGTGAGGGCCTTGTGATGCAAAATTACCCATCCTAGGAAACGTTGTTTTGGCTGCGGTTGCGATGACCAAAGGTGTTTAAATTTGGATCTGTGGTTACTCGTACGATTTGCACGTTATATGCACTCTTTGTGATGAACGTTCCTGACGAGGTGATTGTGCATGTTATGTCGTCTTCAATATCTTCAAAGAGTTAAATAGAGGTTAGGAGATTGCCTAGCTGCACTAGTTCATTAAGGGTTTCCACACTTTCAATTTGTCTGAAAGAAGTTAACCAGTTATTGGATTGGAGCTCTAAAGAAACTGTTCTATTCTTTCTTATCGCCTGCTTGAAAAGATTTGACCATATGCCTTCGGGACATTGCCGTAGCAACCAATTGTCCTTCCAAAAGGCAGTGTTTTCATCATTTTCCACAGTGATCTTCATTCATGCATTAAAGAGTTGACGATCTACCTCATTGCATGGCAGTTCCATTGAAGACCATAGCCTGGAATTGTCTTTCCACTTCATCCAAAATCATCTGAGCCTTAGTGCTCTTGAGAATTTTTGAAGCTCTAGAATTCCCAAGCCTCCTAGCTAGTCTTTTGGTCGAGAAACCATTTGCCAGTTGATCAAACTTGCTTAGGATGGACATTTTCAGTTTCTATTCCCTTCCAGAGAAAAGCACGCCTCGTTTGGTCAATTTTTTTGATAATCCACTTAGGGATTCAGAGAAAGGTTAGATGATAAATTGGTATTGCCGATAAGACTTTTTTCACGAGAGTTTTCCGACCTGCTGATGTGTAATATCGTCCTTTCAGCCTGGGATTTTTGCTCCAATTTTGTCCAGTAGAGGTACAAAATCTATCCTTCTCTGTTTTCTTAGGTGCAAGGGCATGCCCAGGAAGTTTGTTGGGAAGCTGAACACCTTTTCAGGGAAATTTTTTAGGATTTGAGTAAGATTCAAGTTTCCACATGCAATTGGCAGGATCTTGGTTTTTTGGATGTTACTCCCTCCATTCCATGATATAAGGCAAAATATTTTTTTAAGTTGTTTCATAATATAAGGCGTGCATGTAAGCATATCATTAACTAGCACCTCTTTTGCCCTAAAATATTATTATTTAAATCCTCCACCATCAAGATCTCTAATTTTATTGGGTGCATACATTGTATTTATTAGAGTAATCCAAACTATGAGGTGATAATAATTATTTCTTGATTTTTGGGTTAAGGGTGGTTGTACCTTATATTTTGAAATGGATGGAGTAGTTTGCAGTCTTGTAACATTGCCAAATAAAGTTTAAGATTTTGTTCTCAATCCCAATCTGAGTAGGCCTGATGAAGGAGACTACATCATCCGCAAAGATAGATGCCCTATATCTGAACAAATCAAATCCTACGGGGGATAAGACCCCAGATTGTTCTGCCTTTTGTATTAGGATTATTGAGAGGTTCCGTTGCTAGGATAAAGAGCATTGGAGATAGCTGATCCCCTTGTCTGAGCCCTCTGGCATAATGAATTACCTCTCCAGGTTTGTCATCGAGCAAGACTTTTGAGGTAGATGTGAGAAAAAGGGATGAAATCCAGTTTCTCGATCTAATGCCAAATCACAAAGAAGTGAAGACTTCTAGAAGGTATTGCCAGCTAATAGAATCAAAAACTTTGGAAATATCAAGTTTGAGCAACAGGGTTGGCTTTTTCTTTCCGTGAAATCTATTCACTAAGTTTTGAACGTATAGGAAATTGTCATGGATTGTCCGTTTCCTTATGAACGCAATTTGATTTGGAGATACCATCTCATGTAGTCTCGGTGCCAATCTATTTTCTAAGATATTTGAAATGATCTTTGCAAAAGTGTGGACAAAGCTTATTGGCCTAAAGTGGTGAGCTGAGGAAGTTTCTTCTTTTTTGGGAATAAGACAGATGTATGCCGAGTTTAGATCCTCCAACTGTTGAGTGTTTGAATTCATGAAAGATTGGATTGCATTTAGTTAATCAAATTTGATGCAGTCCCAGGCTTTTTTAAAAAATCTCAAATAAAACCATATGCATGGGTCAGGAGCTTTTTCAGTTGGCATTGTGTTAATTGCTTGTTCGAGTTCTTCCATTGTGATGTCCTCTAGAAATCTTGTAGTCTGTGAGCTTGTAAGTTTGTAGTTCTCCAAATGCTTCACGTAGTGTAGATTTTCCTAACCTTTGTAAGAAGAAGCGTATGAGCTCATATTCTTTTTCTTGGGTTGTAGGTGCAACACCAGAAGGTATTCGAAGCATTTGGATAAATTCTTTCTCCTTCTTGCATTTGCTTTTAGGTGAAAGAGTTTTGTATTTGCATCTCCTTCTTTGATCCAAGTCAGCCTTGATCTTTGTCGAATTTTAATCTTGTTCAGGGTTGCCAAGCCTAGAACTTTGCATTTTAGAGTGCTGTATAAATGTCTTTCTTGGGATAGAATCCTTGATTCCAGAGCTACATCAAACTGGAAAATTACCTTGCTATTGCCAAATGTAATTTGATGTCTCCCACGTGCTTTGCTGCCCATCTCTTGATATCTCTAGCCAGTCAGCAAAGGTTTAATCTCATTATCGCAAGCGGATTCACTGCATTGATTGGTCTGTTCCAAGAGTCAGTCACCGTGTCCTTGAAAGATGGGTAATGAAACCAGAAACTCTCAAAGTGGAAGATTTGTACATAGGGTTGCTCATCATCTCCTAGAAGTAGAAGGGGAGCGTGGTCTGAGCAGGAGCTTGACAGGGTGATAAGTCGAGCGAACTGAAAGAGTAAATCCCAATCAAGCGTGTCAGAAAGCCCTGTCAAATTTGGTTTGTGTTGCATTATCTGAGTGTCCTGCCCAGGTGAGTTTTCTCCCCTGCAAGGGCAGTTTTTTGATTTCTAGCATGTCAATCGTCCCCTTGAAACCTTGCATCATGTGTCTATCTACTCTCGCACTATTCTTATCACTTGATTTGTAAATGAGGTTGAAGTCTTGTTGATGAAAAAAATCCACGTCCGGTCGATGGTGTCAAATCTGTGTTGACACGAACGGTGTTGACAAACACACGAAGGTCTGGGAGTTTTGCTTAGCACCAGCGCAGGTCCTAAAATTGATAAGATGCAGATGTGCCAGTCAGTTTGATCCGGCAACTGATAAGATATATAAACTGACAAGATATATAAACTAACAAGATCGGCCAACAAGCCGATATAATAAATCCAGCCGATGTCAATATCAGTCGATGTCGATAGGGTTTCAAGCAATCATCTATATAACTAGTGTAGATCCTGATACTTGAGTAAATAAAGATAATCGGCTAATAATAATGTAATAAAATAATAATATAATCCAATAGAAACCAATCGACCAATAATGATATGATAAAATAACTGTTGATCCGAAGGTTAAAGCATACATCGGCTGGAGATCCGATGTCGACAAATCCAAATAATTAGATAATCAGTGAAACCTTTGTTGTGATCGACTAAAACCAACTTATATATAATCTTTATAAACCAATGCAATATCCAAATAACTCATTAGTTGAAACCCTGATTAAACCCTTATTGACAATCGAAGGCAAGTTAGCTTTTATAATTTTAAGCACGACTTAGTAGGTCAAACCCAATTGATGCAACACTAAGTATGAAAATAAGCATAAAGTCTAAACAATCAAACCTTTGACTGATTTTTAGGGTGATAGATACCTTAGCTAATCTAGATCAACAAAACAATTTAGCTGATACCGGTAAAACCCTAAAAAAGATCCAGCCTATACAGATAAATCGAATCATCGACTTGGATTAACTAAGATATATGATAAATAGACAAATATATAAGCTAGATTAGAGTGTCGAAACAATGTAAGCCCTAGTCCCACCGATACAAGCCACCATGACAAGTCTTGCCCCTTGTCGAAGATCGAAGCCAATACAGCTCAACTCGAAACAAGAACTTGTTGAAAGTAAAAGGGTGGCGATGCGCCAAAAGTAGATTGTATTGATGTGTGAAGATAGATTACAAAGACTCCGGGTTTACATATTTATACCCATGGGTAAATACTAGTTCATTACGATACATATTTTCTAAAAATAAAAGGAAAGATACAAATCCTGCAGGCAGACAATAGTTGAGTTGTGTTGCTGGATCATATTTTGCTTCCTTCTTTGCGGGGGCATTGAGGCCTCTAACATTCCAATTAAAAAGCTTGCATCTTGGATCGAGATCAGGCACATCTCCCACTAACATTCCTTTTGCACAGATATAGGCTCGCTTTGTTCCTTACGTCCTTGCTTCTAACTAAGATGAGATGAAGCCTCAAAATGGAATTGATCTCAAGACTCAAACTGATTTATATATGAGACTTTCTATAATGCTTGGAAGTCGTGGCATCCGTTGATCACCTATAATCCAACGATCTACAATAGAAGGACATTTGATGCTGAATGGCAATCTCTCCCGACAGTCATCTGATGCCAATTCTAGGATATGGTGTAGTGAAGGTACCTCTAGAAAGGTACTCAATGTGGGCCAAAGGTATTAACTTAAAAAATAAGTGAAAGGTTAGATATGTAGTTTTCAGACCCAGTATCACAACAGAGAATGAAAAATAAACCAGTAAAAGGATTAGTTTCTTCCTGAGGAGGCCCCTTGATCTTACTATTGGGCACTTGGCACGCGGGAGCAGGTGGAGATCTGCGAGAGCGATGTTACATATCATCGCCGATATGTTCGTCTTTGATCAGTGGCTCAACAATATCACGTGAGGCCCAAATACACGGATTACCCACTAATTAATGTTCACAAATCACAAGTATCAATAATTAAGAGTCGGAAAAGAAAATTCGTAGGGCTTCGTTTCTGATGTGTTTGGATTATACTTTCTCACTAATCTACTTATAATTACAGATGAGAGCCAATATATAGGGAAGAGGAGATTAGTCTTTTGACTTGATGCTAGGATTTTACGCAGGTAGATGAAACTTAACACCGCGATGAGCCGACGGTGGTCGGCGGAGGGCCAGACGAAGAGAAGTTAGAAAGATTTCGGTTAATCAAAAATTACTAAGATACCCCTGTTTATCATTTTATACCTAAATTAACCTTTAAAAAATCAACGGTGGATGTTTAATGAGGGGGAAGGTACATTTTTTCATTAAAGTTGGCCCATTCATTCATATGAAGATTCAGAATTTACAAGATCCTGAATATAACTAGGGATACAATATCAGTAAACCAAACGAAAAGTGAGCTCGCTTGATCTAGCCAACATATGAGCCCCTGATTAGCACTACGGCTTACATGGACAAAAGAAACAAATATAAAACTACTTGCCAATGATTTGATCTCCGCGATAATAGAGCCCGTTGTGGACCTACCTCTGGCAACAACATTCACCTTCATGGTCAGAGTTAGAAAATCTGACTGAAAAACCAAATTGTGGAAACCTTCCTCCCGAGCAAGAGCGGCAGCACTTCGCAAAGTCAGTGCTTCAGCAATATCCAGTGTAGTGATGCTAGTAAAGGACTGATGGTAAGCCATCAGAAAAAAAAAACCTCTATGGTCCCGAAGCACCACACCACACGTGGAGCTAGAAGAAGAGGAGAAGACCGTAGCATTCACATTAGCACAAATCAAACCAGACGACGGTAGAGCCCACTTTTGTGTCTTCTTAGGGGTAGCACACCTAAATGGCTGGGTCGGTTTTAGACAATGCATCTCGATCATATCATATCCACGTACACTTGAATCTTCTTAACAATTATCCTTGTGCAAGCTTTATCTTCAGAATTCTGGACATTATTGCGAGCTTCCCATATATGCCAGCATACAACCGCCACAACAACAGCTTGAATTTCATTGAACCTATCTAGTAGATTGAAAAGCCATTGCTTTGAATTTCTCATATGCTTTCGACGCAGTTGAATACCGAATTGATGTTTGATGGGATCCCAAACAGCTGAGGCAAATGTACACGTCAAGAAACTCTCTCCATTCTGCCACAAAAACAGCATTGTGTGCTGGCTAGAATATGTCTTCGTTGCAATTGGTATCCCGTTGCTAGACAATCATGCGCTAGACGCCACAAAATGATCTTCATTTTACTTGGTGCCTTAATCGACCACAGATTTTTCCATTGTTTAGCTGCACACAAAGGATTAGACAGTGAACCGGAGCCTATACGGTTCCTTGATTCAAAAAAGGAAGCAGACCAAGCCAGGTTATATGCAGACTGAGTATGTACTACTTCTATTATGAGGGTAGGTGTTGAAAATATAAGCACATATTGATTTAATTTATTCTATAAATAAATCATGATATTGCAGATGTAAAGTAATATGATCGTATTATTCGATCTACACATATAAACTAAACAGTAAAACATGAACAGATCAAATATGCGAAACATAATGAAAACGTACCGAGAATCTTCAATGATCGCTTGCGCAGCGGGAAGATCTCGCGGTACCAGATATTGATGACGGCACGCACCCGAGCGAAGAGTAAGACGAGCTGTCGTGGAAGCGCAGCAAGCAGTCGCGTGAAGTGCTTCCCAAAAACCTTATTACCACCTTTTCCCGGTGCAGGACGTCGAAGGCGAAGGTTCCGAAGACCTGCTCTCCCGATCGCCGGTGCACGCCGGCAAGCGGGACAGAGTAGACTACGAGCGACGATGCAATACAGAGGAGGCAAAACCTAGATTGATTTCACATGTATTGCGTAGAGGCAGTGGCTGCGTTTATATAGAGATATCAGGACGCTTGATCAGGTCGCCTGCATGTTCTCCACCCCACATAACCGAACCGGATAAATCGCGCATAACTTATCCGGACTCCACGCCACTTCACGCACCGGATTATTCGGTGTGTTTCCAAAAAGAAAACCGAATTTTTGCAGCAAAAGAAAACAACAAAAGAAGACCGCATCTGCGCAAGGGTGAGGAACCAATTTATACGGACCATTCACACGACGCGCGCTGCCTAGCCGGGTCTGGCCAGGTGAGCGAGTGCGCGCGTGTGTTCCCCTTATTCTCTCCACCACACATGCCTCAAGTGGCTAGAAGAACATCCTCCCTTATAAGAAGGTCTCCCTTTACTAGAATTGGTAAGGTGGTACTAACCTTTCCATGCATATCATCTCATGAGATGGGCTTTTGTGATTTTTCAAAAAATTAATCTAGCCCATACATTAATTCCAACACCAGGTAGCAAAATCATCACATTCACTATTTCCAACATAAATTTTTAAAATATTGGATGTTGTATTTGGTGCAAAGATAGCATTAATTTACTGTATCCAACTCCCACTGACCTGTCTCAGGATTAAATAAAGCATCCACAGCTTGATATGAAGGCAATGGAAGAATGGGACTCACCAATCCAAGAATTTCATCAGGCACCCACTTGTCATGGTAAATTTGAACAGATTTACCATTGCCAATTCCCCACATCACACCTTTGTTCTAACTTTTTTTAACATGCAAAATGCTGCGCCAAGTATAAGAAGCTGAGTGAGGACATCTAGCATGCCAAAAATTGGTGAAGAGAAAATAACGTCCTTTAAGAACTCTTGCACAGAGATCCTAGCTGTGTAAGGAGACGCCAACCTTGTCGGCCGAACATAGCTTGATTGAATAAAGAAAGATCTCAAAAACCAAGGCCACCAAGGTATTTAGGTGACAACAGACAGTCCCAAGCCTTCTATTCTTTTTACCATTTTCAACCCCCACCAAGCATCAGCAATGTACCTCCTCATATTTCCATAAGTCGTATATGGAATTTGAATACAACTCATAACAAAAGCAGGAATTGCTTGAACCACAACCTTCAACAATATTTCCTTTCCTGCTCTAGACAATAGGCGAATAGACCAACTGTTAATTTTATTCCACACCCTTTCATGAAAAAAATTGAAGGTATCTGTAGGAGATCACCCTACATAAGTTGGCATGCCCAAATAACTATCTTTGAGAACTTCATTGTGAATCTCAAGACAAACCTTAACCATATCCCTTGTATTTTCAAGACAATGTGAACCAAAGAAAACAGAGGACTTTGAAAGTTCACTTTTTGCTCTGAACATTGACAATAAAGTTGGAGAGTAGACTTTAAGGCCATAACACTTTTGAGATCACTCTTTGCAAAGAAAATGCTCTCATCAGCAAACAACAAGTGTGATACAGTTGTACCAAATTTGCCATTGTGCAAGCCCTTCAACTCACCATCAGTTTCTTTTTTCTTCAACAAACAAGAGAGACTCTCAGTACATAGCAAAAACAAATAAGGGCTGATGGGGTCTCCATGTTTAATTCCCCTAGTAGGAATAACACGATCAGTTAAATCTGCATTAACCTTCAGAGCATACCGGACCTTTGTCACACATCTCATAACAGTGTCAATCCACGAAGAAGAAAAACCAAGTTTTACTAAGCAGCCTCTGAGATAAGACCATTCTACTGTCATGTGCCTTCATAATATTTAGGGCTAATATTTATCTTCATAGCAAAATATGGCTTCTCCGATTGTTGTTTTCTTATGGTATGTAGACATTCAAAAGCAATTAGGGCATTGTCCGTAATAAGATGCGTAATAAGATGCCCATGTACAAAATCACATTGATAATCAGACACAACATCATTCAAAAATATTTTAAGTTGGTTTGCTATTACCTTGGAAGCAATTTTGTATAGCACGTTACACAAACTAATGGGGCGGAAATTGGTTAGGAGATCAGGCTTTGACACATTTGGAATAAGGATAATTATAGAGTCACAAAAACCCTCAGGGACCTCCGCCCCATTTAGAAAGCTGCGAACTGCATCACAAATCTCATCTCCAAAAAACTCCCAGTGTGTTTGATAGAACAAGGCTAGGAATCCATTAGGACCCGGAGCATTTGTGAGACCCATCTGGGGAAGAGCTATCATAATCTCTCATTTGAGTATGGTTTGCACAGCTCAGTGTTCAGATATATCCTCCATTACCTTGCAAGGAATCGAGTTAAATACCAACTCCATGTTAACACAAGCTTCAGAAGAGAACAACTTGGCATAGGAATTCATTATCATATATTTGATCTCCACAAGATCCACACACTCTGTACCATTCTCTCTCTTTAATTTGGAGATTCTATTCATGCGTCGTCGAGCAGACACCCAACCATGAATGAATCTGATATTGCGGTCACCCTCTTTTAGTCACTCAACACGTGACCGTTATCTAGCCATAATCTCCTCTGTTTCAAACAATTCACAAACAGCTTTCTCAATCCGCAATTCTTCAGCAATAGTCTAAGAAGTCTGGTGACCTGTCCGCAAGCACCTGAGCTTGGTCTCCTTTTGTTTGATAAGCTTGTGAACAAAGCCAAAGGATTATGAGCTCCATTTTCGAAGAGACCCAGGTAGAGTTTTTAAACGAAGCCAGGTGTCCTATAAAGATAGTGATGGTATAAGAACTTTTCACTCCACAATTTCTCCATAGCCTCTTTATAATCAGGTGCGCGTAACCATGCATCCTCAAACCTGGGATACCTCCCAAGCACTGTAAAACGTCTCGATATATATATAGACCGACCCTGCAAATCCATCGAATAAAGAAATGCCACCGCGGGTCCCATCGGGGGAAGAATGTACCTCTTGCTTCTCGTTCTCCATGAGTTTGTAAACGAGGTGCAAGCCGATGATGCCGCAACACCAGTGGCAAGTTTGCTTCGATAGTTGGATTCAACAAACAGAGAGTTGACACCAATAATTAGGAACTCACGTGAACCATCCGAAACCTCACGCGAAGTGAGATCAGCCTGTGACTGAGATATCTCGCCTCTCGCCTAGAAGAACTGTGCCACTTGATGCAAATGGAGAAAACTTTGATGCACAATCCTCAAAATATCCTTCGAGCATATTCATAAAGATGATGACACTGCCATCTACAATGTATGTATGGACGAAGAAACATCTTATGAAGAACTATTTTCCGATTGCCCCAATCATTCTATTGACTTACTTAACAAGATGCGAGCAGTAATCAAAGGGGAAAGTGCTAAGGAGCTCATGCTCATGCACACAAATATATTGGAGTGTGCTTCTTTTCCGTTTTGCCACGTGTTGGTTGATTTATAGGCTAAGTCCGGTAAGGTTAGAAAAGGATAAGTCTACAATCTCAGAGCCCCCGAGCCCCACCAGTGCTATATATAGAAGAAAATCGCAGAGGAGAGAGGACACTTAATCCTTATGCGCCAAAACCCTAAACCTTAAACATTGCCGATCGGCTAAGCACTTGAAGGGGTTCGTGTAACCATCTCAAGGCAATTGTCAAGCACAGAAATTCAGAAACCAGAATTCCAAGTAGAATGTGCATTAAACCCACTGTTAGCTTATAGATCCATGTCTTACGAAAAATATAAAAGTCTTACAAATGCAACGGAAAGGGAAAAAATAGCTAAACTTATGATAACTGATGCTAGTATCGTGGCGACTTCACTCCTTAGACACCATTGGTGATAGTGACGAAGCTTTGTCCTCGAAGTTACCTCCCTCCGAGTAATAGTCTAGCTCTGGAGTGGGGAAGATAGAGCAATACTGAGTACTACCCACTATACTCAACAAGTCATACCAAGAGGAGGTATGATGCAAGGATTTCCAAGGAGACAGGCACTGGCCGCTGGGGCAGCGACGGTGGACAACATGTTGTGGCGAGCGCCTGAGCGAGCTCCCGCCACCGAGCGCCGCCGTGCCGGTGCTGCTTGACGTCTTGGCAAAGATCAAGCTCGACACCAACGATGTGGTGGTGTTCTTCAATGCGGGGCTTGCACACTGCAGCTCCTTCAAGGGCCGCCTCTTCGCCAGGACCCGACCATGATCCCACCTTCACCAGGCGACTTCGGCGAACCTGCCCAACGGTGGGCACCAACCGCTGGACGGTGAACGACATCTGGTCGCCCAACGTGTTCAACAACATGTACTACCTCAACCTAGTGAACCTGGAGGGGCTCTTCACCTCCGACCAGGACCTTGTCTTTAAGTTTGCCATTGACCAAAAGGCCTTCTTCGACCAGTTCACCATCTCCATGGTGACGATGGGATAGATTAGCGTGCTCACCAGCTTGTTGGGTCAGGTTCACCAGAACTTCTCCGCCCGCAACCCCGGCACCGTCGCCACCGGTGTGACCTCCTGTGGTCCATCCTTGAGGCTGTAGACAACTTCGCCTTCTAGATAGTAAAGCCTACTCCACGCACCGCAACACAGGTGCGCAGGTGCTTGCCTCCGGAACCGCCACGCTCGTCACGCGATGACGAGGCTAGTGATGTGGGGAAGAAAAAGAAACACATGGAAAGGGAGAAGGCGCGCGCCAGCGGAAGCAGAGGTGGAGCCGCCTCTACCGCTCGCCGCCCCTAGCTGCCTCCACCACTCGCCGCTCGAGCTCCTCCGCCCTGCCACTCACCACCCCTAGCCCTTCCGATTTACTGATGGGGAGGGAGAAGAGAGATACGGGGGAAGATGGGTGAGGAGTGAGCGACGAGGGATTAACTCTTACCTTTTCCTAATTGATATACAATCAACTTTTGTCTCTCATGATACTGACTTTATCAATTGTTTCAACAATATGCAATTAGGCTAGATACTTCTTCAGAAACACCTAGAATAACCTTCAAAACATACTAGAGTTGGCAACCAATTGACCAATTAGCAGTTTGGAAAAAACTGAAACTTTTTGGGTAGCTTCTTTACACAATATAGAAGTTCACATATATATTTAATTTTTCCCATGTTTTTGTTTTTTAAAAAATATGTGCAATATGAAAGAGGAATCACTTACATAAAAATAGCGACACAAAAATATTTTTTTACACGTGAAAGATGATTTTCAGAAAAGACAAGAGTATTCTATTAGCAAATAAAAGATAAATTGTGTTTTCAGAAAAGTTAATACATGAAAAAAAATCTTGAAACATACTCACTGTTGTCGAAACGACAACTGCATACGTCGAAGGACGTGGTCACTCAACGGTTGTTGGGAAAAGTAAAGTGTATTAAATTCAGGATTTTTTTTAGGATCTCCCATTTACATGGCCCTAGGGGGCTATTTATAATCCTATTACAGATCCCTTATTAGGGTTTAGGGCTATTATAGGGGAATTTACATGGTCACCCTTATGAAAGGGACACTTACATGGGTATTCCCTGGGCCGGAGCGGTTGGGCCAGCCCCCTGGGCCTTCCTGGATGGGGCTCGATATGGCGAACTCATCCTCCTTCGGCGTACGCCCTTCGCCATGTAGCCTTCGCCCAGAGCACGTTTAGACTTACTAGGGCTTGGCGTCTCTTCGCCTTTCGCCATCTTCGCCTCGTGGTCTTCGCCATAAGGCTTCGCCCCGATGGATCTTGGGCGCCCCGAGTCCCGAATCCTCGCTCCTTGCTTGGTTTCGGTAGGTCTGGTCGAAAGGTCTCATGACATACTGCCAACAAGCCCCTCACGGGCAAGGGTGAGATAGGAGCTTTGGCCGAGACCGTGCAAGCCATATAGTATGGTATGAGGCGCCCCCTTTCGACCGATGCTCCTGCCGAAACCTGTCTTGTGCTCCTGCGAAGAATGTGTGCATTGTATGTGTTGTTATTATATATATATATATATATATATATATATATTCTTATATTTTCTTTATAGCTTTCGCCTTTCGCAAATGACGAAGCTATCTTTACTGTTTCGTCTGGGCCCAAATGAATAGTGATGGGCCTTTGCCTTCCGTAAACAGCGAAGTTATCCTTACTGTTTCACTGGGCCGAAGTGAATAGTGATGGGCTTTTTCCCTGAGGGCCCGACACTATGCGGCCTGGTCCATGGGATTTTACCGTTTCGCCTACCCTTGTGACACGTGGCAATCAGTGATTGGCCGGGAAGGCGAAACGTCGCCTGGTAGGCTATATATTCTTCCTCCCCCCTTTTCACCGCCCATACCCCCGTCATTTTCACCGCAGGCGCTCTCTCTTCTCATCTTTTTACTCATGGTGCTCTAACTCAACCGAACCCTTTCGCCAGTTAACCCCTTTCGCTACTACGCGCTCGCTTCGCCATGGCCCCACGCAAGCCGAACCCTGTCTCCAAAACAGGTCCCGACCCTGGCCGTATTGACGAAGACAGCACCGCGTTCCTAGGGGTGTCACTCGTAGACGAAGACGAGCTAGCGAAGATAGTTAGTTCCGGCATGGTAGCGGAGGGGCGGGCCTTCGCCCCCGGGGACGTTGAAGTGACGAAGCTAGGCGACAACCAGACGGTTGTGTTCGCCATGTTCTTCGAGGCTGGGCTTTGGTTTCCGTGCAACATATTGTTGCTGGAAATTCTTCGCCTTTTTCAGGTGGAGCTTCCCCAGTTGAGCCCTTCGGCTCTGGTTCGCATTGCCATCTTCGACTGGGCATGCCGGACCGCTGGGTTTGAACCAAGCACCGAACTCTTCGGCGCTATCTTTTCAGCCACCGTGAACTCGAAGACGGTAGTCACTCCTGCCGGGACAAAGAAGACGGTGTTCGGGAGTGTGAACTTCAACTTTCGCCCCGAGCGCTCCGACTTGTGGCCGGTTAACACCGCCATGTCGAAGTGGGATCACCACTGGATGGCGAAGTGGTTTTACCACTCGATCCCCTTCGAGGCTGGGTCTGAAGCGGCGAAGGCCCTCCGATGGCAGCGCAGGGCGATCTCACCAGTCCGGAAGCCCAAGGTCGCCGTCAACAGCGCCATGGAGGCGCGGTTCGCCTTGCTCCACAAGGTTTGCTCTCGGCTGAGCTGCCACGATCTGGTGGAGGAGTTTTGCATGCTTCGCGTATGTCTCCTCTCCCAGTCGTGGCAGGTCGAAGTTGACCAGGACGAAGAGGTCAACGGCCTGCCGAAGCTTGTTATGCCCGTTGGGGCGAATGGTGAGTTTGTCTTATCTTTATCTTTATGTTTCGCTCTTTGTTTCTTTCTTTTTTTCGGCCCCTTAAATAATGATATGTCTTTTTTCAGTGTTGACCCTTGCCCAGGCCGACACCGAAGCCCGAAAGCTGATCGGCGATGTGTCGGTCACGGAATACAGCCAGCTGTTAACCCGACAAGCAGCTGGCTGGGCGAACCAGGTTTACGTCGGCGAACTCCCCCCTCGGGCGAAGCCGTTCAAAGCCGATGGCGAAGAGGGCCCCTCTCGGAAACGGTTGCGGGGGCAAGTAAAGCTGGCCCCCCGCAAGCGAAGGGCCCCTGCCTCCGCTGACTCCGACGCCGACGATGAGGACCGTGACAAAGAGCACGAGGACGCTGGGAAGACAGAAGTCGCGGCCGAAATGGTCGCGGATGAGGCCGCCGATAGCCGGTCCCGGACA
This sequence comes from Oryza punctata, assembly GCA_000573905.2. Lineage (NCBI taxonomy): Eukaryota > Viridiplantae > Streptophyta > Magnoliopsida > Poales > Poaceae > Oryza > Oryza punctata. The sequence continues at coordinate 9,581,000 of CM002499.2, read as the reverse complement.
CGCGGCTACACTCCGACCCCCAGCCCGGAGCATGTCGAGACTGGGACGGAGTCGATCTCCTCCCCTCTTCACCGAAAAGACGTGGAGGGGGCGAAGGCCCTGGTCGTGATCGCTGCGGCCAAGGCGGCGAAGGGGGAGTCTGTTAAGAAGACCCCCCAGAAAAAGGGGCTCGTCGCCATCGCTCGCATCTTTAGCGATGATGAGTCCTCAGACGAGACACCCACTTCACCCGCCGGGCGAAGCCTGGGCCTTTCGACTGCCCTTGGCGCAGCGGGCGGGGCTAGAGCTTCGGCTTCGGCCAAACAAGTCGTGAAGACGGCGGCTCGGGTTTTCAATAGCCCCGTTCGCTGGCCACTTGTTTCGCCACTTGCCCTTGATAAGGGTAAGAAGGCGGCCGAGACGTCCAGCTCAAACTACTCCTAGGAGCCACCCCGCTTCACCCCCGGCGACTTCGAGACCCGGGCGGAGCTCATCCCCTTTATCGAGGGGGTGAGAAATATCGTTGCTCCGGCTGGTGGCCCTAGCCTTTTCGCCGAACTTAACGAGTTCGATGAGGGCTACTCCGCTGTCAAGAGCCTGGCGGTCCGGGTATGCTGACTTCTCTTTTTGTGTTTATTATCTCTTTTTTTTGTGTCGTCGTTTTCGACAACCTGACTTATCGTTCGCCCTTCTTCTCTGTTTCGCCAGATCCTCACGGCCCACTGTTCGACGGAGCGAACCATGCAGGCCCGTCTGGATGGCCTGAAGAACCGTCTTTGGGCTAAGGACGATGAGCTAGGCCGCAAGGGCCTGGAAATGGAGGGCTTCGCTCGGTCCCTCCGGGAGGCGAAGGCGGAAAACAAACGCCTCCAGGCCGAGCTGGACAAGGGCAGCGAGGCGAAGGCGGAAATCGAACGCCTCAAGGCCGAACTGGAGAAAGAGCGGGGGCACTCCGCCGCCCTCACTGACTACTACAACCTGACGGAGCCGAAGATGGAGGCCCTTCGTCAGGAGGCTAACAGGGCGGAGGCGAAGTCACAACGACTTGCGCGAGAGGTGGCGAGGGCCACCCAATCCGCTAAAACCACCTGCCGCACACTTCGCCTTGCCCTTACCGACATAGGGGCGAAGGTGCGGGGTGTCCCGGGCGAAAACGCCTCTGCTTTTGAGTTCTCCGAATGGACTCAGCAGGCTGGCGGCGCGGTCTCAGACTGTGCCACCGCGTACGGCGATTGCTATGCGCGCGTGTCAGTGGCCTTCGCCATGGGCTTGCTGCAGCAGTCTGGGTGCGAGCACATCGCTAAGTTCCCCGACTTCGTGAAGGGGGACTGGGAGGTGAGCACCCAGGATATCTCGCCTGCACTCCGCGCCTGGCATAAGCAATTTTGGCAAAAGGACAGCCGATCCACTGCCAAGGCCCGTCTGCTTGAGCAACTGGCGAAAACGGAGGCGGCGGACCAAGGTAAAGAGCCGGCGGGAGAGGGTGGAGGCGATGCCCAAGACCACCCAGAGGTGTGAGGCCCTCCGCCCGTTTTTGTAAATTTTAATAGTTTTTACTTTTTGGTGTTCGCCGTGTAGGGCGAACAATGTAAATATGACCGATGGCCCATCTTATTGTAGAATGTTTTAACATCTGGAATATATGACAAGCTTCACCAACTTTTTGTACTCGTGCTTGCATTGCTTCACTTACTTTTTTTTTGCTCAACTTATATGCTCTAGCTTCGCCTTCCTCGTTTTGCCACTTGATTTTCCACTGCTTTCAGGGTCTACGCCGAAAGTTGTGTGTTTGGCCCCCCTTTGGGGATTGGCGAAGCAGGAACGAGAAGTTTGTTGCGGGAAAAAATTTCCCGAAGGTCCGGTAGATGCTCCGACCTGTCTACCGCGAGATGATGATAAATGGCAACAGTTACAAAGTTGTGAATGTTGCTAGCTGGATGCGAACGCACCCCGGGTGAACCTTGGAAGACTACGATCGTGTCCACTCGGCGCGCCTGGAGGGCATGGTTCGCTTCTGGCGAAACCATCAAAGGACCAATCGGCAGGAGGCGATCGCCTAGCGCCGCTACAGCCTATCTGTTGTTTCGCCTCCTTCTCCCCTTAGGATAGTTTACAACATTAGTAGCGACGACGAACCTAGTTCGTCGGATCACTCCCTAGGAAGTGGTAGTTGTTTTGGGGCGAAGATGTAATTTACTTGTAAGCTAGGCTGTAGAGCCTGTTGTATTCCTTTCGCCTGTGCCATGTTGTATGATATGTACTCTTCGATTATTTTTTCCGAAGTTAATAAAGATGTGCTTTCATTTCCTTTTCGCTATTTTTGCATTGTCACTTTTCGTGCTTTCGTTAGGTCAGAATATATCGGCCCCTTTGCGTGTATTAGCGAAATAAGTCTGCTGACTTTTCAGCTTTCGTCTTCCGTTATCGATCTTTGGTACTCCACACTGGGAGCGGCACATGTTTTTTGTGTGGATCGATTACAACGGTGTTCGGTTATTTACTTTCCGAAACAAGCTGTCGTGGTTTCAACGTTCGGCGAGCGATGCTTCGGCCGATTCGTTTCACCCCCTGGCGTTTTCGCTGATCAGGCGTTTGCCTTGGGGTTTTTCCACGAATTATCACGTACACAAGTAAAAAAGGCGAAAGACACAAAGATTTTATACTGGTTCGGGCCTCCGGAGTGGATAATAGCCCTACGTCCAGTTTTTTTTCTTTTTTCATTTCTCCTTTTTTTTTTTGTATTTTTGTGCCGGAAGGCTTACATAATGGCAGATACCGAAAGGGCTATATAACAGTATGTACATTTTTACACTTTGGTGAATAGGGTGCCACCCTTCCTAAACATAGAAACGCTTAAGAGAAGCGGCGTTCCAGGAGTGATCGAACTCTTCACTTTCCAGTGTTGCTAGGCGAAAGGAGCCCGTCCTTGACCTGTGCTTGATGAGGTACGGCTCTTCCCACTTTGACTCAAGCTTCCCGACCGCTACTGGGTTCGCCTTTTTCCTTAGGACGAGATGGCCATGTAATAGCTCTGTTGGGCGAACCTTTTTGATGCAGGATGCCGAAGTGCTTGTGGCGTATTTGCGCATGTGTTCTAGCGCTTCGACTCGTACCCCCTCAAGGAGTTCGAGCGACACTTCGCGCCCATCTTCACCCCCAGAGAACATCACCCTTGGTGAGTTAGCCCCTAGCTCTGTTGGGGTCATTGCTTCGTCTCCGTAGAGGAGCATAAACGGGCTAAACTTGGTTGGCCTTGTGGGAGTTGTCTGGAGGGCCCAAAGAACAGACAACATTTTATCTGGCCATCTGCCCTTCGTCGCCCCCTCAAGCCTCTTCTTGAGCACCTCTAGGATCTTGCCATTTGTGCGTTCGGCCGCTCTATTCGACTGTGGGTGCGCGACCGAAGCAAACCTGATTTCTAGGTTTAGTCCGTCACACATTTCTCTGAACTTGTCAGAGTCGAACTGCTTGCCGTTGTTTGTGATGAACTGCTTCGGCACTCCGAAACGGCAAGCAATGTTTTTCCCGACAAACTTCTGTATTGCTGCCGAAGTGATCGCGTTGAGCGGTTCGGCCTCGATCCAACGTGAGAAGTATTCAATGGCTACAATCGCGAACTTGTATCCGTTTCGCGCCACAGGGAATGGGCCAATGATGTCTAGCCCCCACCTGGCGAAAGACTTTTGTACTTTTTGGCCTGCTCGATGCAAACTTTCAACACAGCAGGCCAATACACTCCCTAGCGAAACACCTTGGAGGCAACTGCTCTTGAAGCTTGATGTGCACCGCACAGCCCCTGGTGTATTTCCTTCACCATTTCCTCGCCCTCGGCGAAGGAGATGCATCGAAGCAAAGGTTGGAGAAACCCGGAGCGATATAGCTGCCTTGAGACCAGCTTGTATTGTCTGGCTCTGATTTGTAAGCGCTTCGCTTCTGCTTCATCCTCTGTAAGCCAACCATCCTTGAGGTACTTTACGAATGGGTTCGCTAGTCTTCTGGGTCTTCGCCTAGTCCGTCTGGTCATGTGCCATGATATCCAGGGTTTCTGTGGGCACGCTTGGTGCATACAGGATCTCAAAAATGATGTCTGGTGAATGCGGTCCCCCACAGGCGGCAGATTTCGCCAGGATGTCTGTTTCCTCATTCTGGCCTCTAGGTAAGTGTTCGACCGTTATTCCGGCGAAGCACTTTTCCATAGATCGAACAACCTCCAAGTACTTTTTCATCCCTTCGTCTTTTGCCTCAAAAGACTTGTCAACATGACATGCCACCAGCTTGGAGTCTGTTCGGATGAGCAAACGCCGAACCCCCAATGCTTTCGCCTTTCTTAGCCCCAATAGTACCGCTTCGTATTCTGCTGTGTTGTTTGTCGTGTCGAACTGCAGCCTTGCGGCATACCGAATCGGCACGCCTCCTGGCGAAGTGAGTACTGCCGCGGCGCCCGCCCCCCTGTGCAACCACGAGCCATTGGAGTGCATTATCCAAGGCTATTCGACGGGCTGAGGATCAGGGGCGGACGCCGGTGTCCATTCGGCCACGAAGTCGGCTAGGACTTAGGATTTGATAGCAGTGCGGGCAACAAAATGCAGGTCGAAGGGGGATAACTCTGCTGCCCACTTGCTGAGCCTACCAGAAATTTCCTTGCCCCGTAGCACTTCGCCCAAAGGATACTGTGATGGTACAGTGATTTTGTGGGCCTAAAAATAGTGCTTGAGTTTGCACGAAGCCATCACTAAGGCGTAAGCAAGCTTTTCCATCTCAATGTACCTTATCTTCGCCCCTTGCAAAGCTTCAGAGATGAAGTATAATGGTTTATGTCCTGATTCTGTCTCTTGGACAAGGACTGCACTGACTGCCACTGGCGAAGCCGCTAGATATAGCAGCATTTCACTTCCCGGGGTTGGGCTGACCAGGGCAGGTGGGCTTTGTAGATACTGCTTTAGCTTGTCGAACGCGGCCTGGCATTCGGGAGTCCAGCTAAACTTTCCTGCGCCCCGGAGGGTCTTGAAGAATGGCAAACCCCTTTCGGCTGCCTTTGAGAGAAAATGACTGAGCGCTGCAATTCGGCCTGCGAGCTTTTGTACTTCGCATACGCTCGATGGTGGCTTCATTTGCTGGATGGCGTCAATTTTCTCGGGGTTCGCCTCGATACCCCTTTCAGAAACAAGGAAACCCAACAACTTACCCGCGCGAATTCCAAAAACACACTTCTCAGGGTTTAGCTTCATACCTGCCGCGCGCAAGTTGTCGAAGGTCTCCTGTAAGTCGGACGCATGGTCGAAAGCCTTGCGGCTTTTTATGACGATATCATCGACATAGGCTTCCACATTTCACCCCAGCTGCTTGCGAAGCACCTTGTACACCAGCCTGGCGAACATTGCTCCGACGTTCCTCAGGCCGAAAGGCATCCTGAGGTAGTAGAAAGTGTCGAACGGCGTGATAAAGGCTGTCTTGGGGATGTCGCTTGGATTCATGTGGATCTGGTGGTAGCCGGAGTATGCATCCAAGAAGCTCATGAGTTTGCAACCAGCCGTCGAGTCGACGAGCTGGTCGATCCGCGGTAAGGGGAAGTCATCTTTCGGGCACACCTTGTTGAGGTCCGTGAAATCGACGCACATGCGCCATTTGCCTTCGACTTCTTGACCAAAACCGGGTTCGCCAACCACTCCGGGTGGTCGATCTCCTGGATTACCCCGGCCTTGAGCAGCTTCTGCACCTCGGCCTTTGCTGCCTTTTGGCGATCAGCGGACATTTTGCGCAGCTTCTGCTTCCTTGGCTTAGCGTCTGGCTTGACCGCCAGGTGATGCATGATGAGATCCGTCGAAACGCCTCCCACTTCATCAGGGCTCCAGGTGAAGATGTCAATGTTCTTCTTGAGGACTTCTAGGATGTTCCCAGCCTCCTCTTCGCCCAGTTTGCCCCCCAGCTGGATGAACTTCGCCGGGTCAGCGTCGTTGACTTGCATCTTGATAACCTTACCATGAGGGGCGAGCTTCGGCATGCGTTTAGCATGCGGTTCGGCCTCAACATTACGTATTGCCCTGTTGATCACTGCCAAGTCACTTTTTGATGTGGTCGAGGGTTGAAGCCCCTTGACGACGATCACCCCTGCCGGACCGGGCATTTTGAGTTTGAGATAGTTGTGGTGGGAGATGGCTTCAAACTTGTTCAAGGTTGCACGGCCGAAGATAGCGTTGTAACTGTACGGTATGTCAACCACGTCGAACAGTATCTACTCTTCGCGCCTGTTTTCACTTGTGCTGAAAGCTACCACCAGCTGTACTTGGCCCAGAACTTGAACTGCCTCACCGCCGAAGCCGCGAAGCGAGGTCGATGCTTGAGTGAGGGCCAGGGTTGGCAGCCCCATCTTGGCGTATGCCTCGGCGAAGATGACGTTGGCTGAGCTTCCTCCATCGACCAGAATTCGCTGAACTTCAAAACCAGCTACTTCGGTCGAGATCACCAGGGGGTCTTGATGAGGGAACAACACTCCTTCGGCATCTTCTGGCCCAAAAGAAATTTGCTGGTTCAAGAACTTTGGGACCCCTTCGCCTGCGGCGGTGATGTTATGCGCCATTCGCAGCTGTAACTTTTTCTGCCGCTTCGACGGTTGGACCGGTGGGTCGGCTCTTGTAATCACCTCGATCACTCTGCGCTACACGTCTTGGCGCTGTTCGGATAGGCGTGCTTGCTCTTGGACAGCCTCGTGAGGCGCTTCGATAACAGCCCCTTGCTGCGGCCTTGGCTCTTGAGCGTTGCTTCGCTGACGAATGTTTCGACATTGCTCGGTAGTGTGCGAAGGTCGCCCATGATAGGCGCAATAGAGGTCTTTTCTGACCTTCTTGCGAACAGGCTGTTGGTGGCTGCCACCCTGCTGGGCGTCGAACTCCTTACGGAGGGCTTGTACTTCTTCGACAGCCATCACAGCCTTGCCGTGCGGTCAGTTCTGAATTTTCTCCAAGTCATGGGAGCTTGGCTTGGTCTTGGCAGCTGTCCTTGGTTCGCCGGCTGAGGTTGACGAACAGCGAGAGGAGCTGGTTCGGTGACCTGTGCTTGCATCTGGGCTTAGGCAGCGACGATGGAGGCTTTATCGTACTCAGCCTGGATTGCTTGCCTTCGCTTGGAGTCCTCTTCGCCCCATGCGTACCCGTCGATGATGCGAAGCAGGTGTTCGAGAGTCTGCGGCTCCTTGTTAGCGATTTTCCTTGTGAGTTCGCCCTCAAGCAGCCCGGCCGAAGTGGCATTGATGACGGATGCTTCAGTTATATCTTGAACTTAGCATCGGGCTTGCGAGAAACGACGCATGTACTCCCGTATTGATTCCCCCGGCCTCTGGCGAATGCCGAGCAAATGTTGTTGTGTCTTCGGCTCCTCGTAGGTGCCTCGAAAGTTAAGGATAAAAACATCACGCAATTCCTCCCATGAGTAAATGCTATTAGATGGTAGATTGAAATACCAAGAACCGGCGATGCCATCTAGAGCGAGATGGATTACCTTCGCCTTGGTATTTTCGTCGCCATGAGCGGCTTCGATCGCGGACTCGTAGATGGACAGAAACTCTTTTGGGTCTGTTTCGCCCGAGTACTGCGGAACGGGCGGGAACTTGAACTGAGGTGGGATTGGACGAATTTTGATTCCCCGCTCAGCGGCATCCCCTTTTCGCCCCCTGCCTTGCTTATGACGCCCTGCAGTGAGGGCCCGCTCGGCTGCGGATACGACGTGACAAAGGGCGAAGTCATGGCTTGCGTGTGTGGCTGGGCCACGGTGTTCGGTGGCCCGGCTCTGAACGGTGGCGCTTGGGGGGCGTTGTAGAAGTCGAACTGCGGTCCTTGACTCCAGGGCGAAGCCCCCGGCCCAGGTTGGTTTGACGGTAGCCAACCGGATGCGCCTTGGCCGGTGCTTCCCTCCGGCTGGACCGAAGGGGTTGTGCTTGAGATGTTGTGGGGTTGATTAAGTTGCTGAAGGAAAGTTTGAAGCTGTGCTTGCAAGGCCGAGGCCCCTCCGCCATCACTTACGACATTTGACCGGGTGGTGAGGGGTTCACCTGGACCACAGCCGGTCGAACCTGCGGCCGCACACCGAGAATCGAGCGCGTTGTTGCGACCGAAGGTTGCCCGGAGAAGTACATCGGCCCTTGCGCGGCTTGTGACGGAAGGGCTTGAGCCGGCACTTACTGGTAGGCTTGAGGCGGGATGTAGCCCGCCGAGTACTGGAGGACTGGGGCCGCAGCGACCTTGGCTTGTCGTGCTGCTTCATATACTTGCTGTTGCTCTTGCATTTGGCGAAGCATGTCTTGAAGTCGCGTCATGTTCTGCCGCATGGCTTCCATGCTGGCTTCGGCTTGCGCCTCAAGGTTAGGGTCGGCTTGCACAGCGGCGAGTGTAGTTGAAGTCGTAGCTAGATGTGACGAAGTGTGTTGGGGCGCCAGCAGCTGACTTACCGAAGGGATCTCCGACACCTGCATCGCCGAAGGGATCGGGGCCGAAGGCGGTGGTTGCGGCGCGGGCGCTGACGGCGCTGCCCCAGCTTCGGCGATGGGCGCCGAGGGTTCTGCTTCTTCTTCGGCAGCCATTGCCTCTTCTGCTACGCTCTCCTTTGGGTTAGCAACCCTCTCCTTTGAGACCTTCTTCGGTGGCATTCGCTCTCAGTGGTTTCGCTCGGAGGTCCCCACGGTCGGCGCCAGCTGTTGTCGAAACAACAACTGCATACGTCGAAGGACGTGGTCACTCAACGGTTGTTGGGAAAAGTAAAGTGTATTAAATTCAGGATTTTTTTGGGATCCCCCTTTACATGGCCCTAGGGGGCTATTTATAATCCTATTACATATCCCCTATTAGGGTTTAGAGCTATTACAGGGGAATTTACATGGTCACCCTTATGAAAGGGACACTTACATGTGTATTCAATGTAATTAAGGTATGTGGGCCTTTAACGGGCCACCTAGCGGCTGCCGGCCCATTTGGCCCTGGGCCGGAGCGGTTGGGCCGGCTCCCTGGGCCTTCCTGGATGGGGCCCGATATGGCGAAGTCATCCTCCTTCGGCGTACGCCCTTCGCCATGTAGCCTTCGCCCAGAGCACGTTTAGACTTACCAGGGCTTGGCGCGACTCTTCGCCTTTCACCATCTTCGCCTCGTGGTCTTCGCCATAGGGCTTCGCCCCGATGGATCTTGGGCGCCCCGAGCCCCGAATCCTCGCTCCTTGCTTGGTTTCAGCAGGTCTGGTCGAAAGATCTCATGACATACTGCCAACACTCACAAAAATCTACGTTGTGTAAGGATGCTACTTAGATATTTTTATTTTTTTTAAAACTTTTAAAGGATGAATCAATTATCAATCTCTTAAGAGCATTTTCGGTATCTTTGTTGAAGTATACGGTCCAATAATATATTGTTGAAACAAGTGCTAAAATCAGTGGCGTATTATATAGCATGAAGAGATAAAGTAGATGAGGAATCGTTGAACTAGAGAAAATTTAATGGTATCTACATTAAAAAAAAGATAGCCAAATTTTGCTAACAAGAGAAATATGTAGACAATGCAAAAAGTTTGATCATAGCCAAAAAAATGATGAAATGTTTGCCTGGCCCGAGAATTTACCCGGTTTCAAAAGCTAACATTAAGAAGTTATTCGTTTTTAGGTTTAGGGCAAAAATTTGTAGTAGAGTGCTACAAATTCCAGTTCCCTCCGGAGAACAAAAAAGGCCTAGCGGCAGCGCAGACGCATTCCACCACCAACCCTACCCAAACCCAATAATGCTAAGGTCAGCCTTCCCGCTCGTCTCCCACCTCCCATCGCACAAGCCACCCCCAATTCGGCCACGCCCACCACCTGTTCGTCCCTATGCCTCCTCCGCCGTCTCGCCTCCTCCTCCACCGCCGGCGTCCGCCTACGTCCACCTCCCCTTCTGCCGCAAGCGGTGCCACTACTGCGACTTCCCCATCGTCGCTCTCGGCACCTCCGCTTCCTCTCTCCCCCCACAATCCACCCACGGCGGGGACGTCGACGACCCGAGGATCGCCGACTACGTCCGCCTCCTTCTCCGCGAGGTCGCCGCCACGCGCCCCGTGTCCGACGACGGGGTGCCCCTCGAGACCGTCTTCTTCGGTGGCGGCACGCCGTCGCTCGTCCCGCCGAGGCTCGTCGCCGCGGTGCTCGACGCCCTGCGGGCCAGGTTCGGGCTGTCGGCGTCCCCGGAGGTGTCCATCGAGATGGACCCCGGGACCTTCGACGCCGCCAAGCTGAGGGAGCTGGTCGGGCTGGGCATCAACCGGGTGTCCCTCGGCGTGCAGGCATTCCAGGAGGACCTGCTCCGTGCGTGCGGCCGCGCGCACGGCCTGCAGGAGGTGCACGACGCCGTCGGCATCGTGACGGCGTGCGAGGGGCTACAGAACTGGAGCATGGACCTCATCTCGTCGCTGCCGAATCAGACGGAGGAGATGTGGGAGGAGAGCTTGCGGTGCACGGTGGATGCTCGTCCGACGCATGTGTCTGTCTATGACTTGCAGATCGAGCAGGGAACCAAGTTTGGGCAACTGTAAGTGTTTATCGCCAATTCATGAATCACATCCATGTTTTTGAGTAATCGATTGGGGATTTGGGATATATTCTGGCCACATTTATGTTAATCACTTCATGTTCTGATTCAGTTCTGGGGTTTTGTTGGTATGGCCGTATGGGCTATGAACTAGAGCATGGAGAATAATTAACTAGAATAATATCATTCTATTGGGCAGAAGTTTGTGTTACTGTTTTGTACTTGTTTGTGTTGTTTTTAAGTTCAATTGTCTGCTCAGAACTCACTATAATGATAAACAATTATCGTAGTTAGATATAACTGCAATACACTAGTGGAAGGTAAAGATTTAAGCATGACATTTTTATGGTTGTCTCTGGCCTTGTCTCATCTAATTATAGGAAAAATATGTCTCACTAATTTGTGTTATGTTAATTTGCACTGATCATTTTATGGGAAGGTACTGATCTCTTATGTCAGATCTGAAACCCCAGGTCAGCTTTTGCCTTTACATGACTACAGATTGAGGCAAACACTCTTTTATGATTTTTAATTAAACAAAAACTATGATAGTTAAAATCTCTGTTGTTTTAAGTTCAATGCTCTGCTCAGAACTCATTATGATGATAAACAATTATTGTAGTTAGATACAACTGCAATATGCTAAAAGGTAAAAGAGTTCAAGCATGAAATTGTTATGGTCGTCTCTGCCCATGTCTCATCTAATTATGGGAAAAATATATCTCGCTAATTTGTGATAAGTTAATTTGCACTGACCATTTTATGGGAAGGTACTGATTCTCTTATGTTAGATTTGAAACCCCAGGTTAGCCTTTGCCTTTACATGATTACAGATTGAGGCAAATCCTCATTTATGATTTTTAAGTAAACAAAAACTATGATAGTTAAAATCATACACATCACTAAAACAATATTCCTCAAGTAAAAGTAAATTTTCACCTTGCTACAACATTAGCTGGACAATTCATTGAACTTCAACAATACAACATGATTTTATATAACAAAAGACCGTAACTTCCTTTTGACGTTGAAAGTTGTAACTTGTTCACATGTATGTGTCTGACAGGTGGGTCCAACCTATCAAACACACCCTAAACCCTGGACTTGACATTTGACAAAGTAGCAACTTTTTGATAACATCATCAACTATTTTTGTAGTTTTCTGAATTGTCCAGCTAATGCTGTAACAAACCGATAGTTGACAATATAGTTGTGTTCTTTTGTGAAATTTTACTCATATTCCTCTAATTCTAGCTGTCATTCCAACCAGTAGGTATTCAGCTCCATGTCCATGGATGAGTTCATTGAATGATTAATTTACAGCAATCCTTTTTATAATTAATATTTGCAGATATACTCCTGGTGTCTATCCTCTTCCAAGTGAGACCGATTCTGCAAACTTCTATAAGATAGCTTCGAAACGTCTTTCTGAAGCAGGATATAACCATTATGAAATCAGTAGCTATTGCAAGACTGGGTATGAGTGCAAGCACAATGTAACATATTGGCAAAACCGGTCATTCTATGCATTTGGTCTTGGATCCGCGAGCTACATCAATGGTATCAGGTTCTCCAGGCCCAGAAGAATGAAGGAATATGCAGAGTGGGTTCAGAAATTGGAAAATGGAACGTGGAGCCATGAGTCTGGCAATTCTGGGATAAAGGACATGGCAATGGACGTGGTGATGCTATCACTGAGAACAGCATGGGGCCTAGACGTGCAAAGTTTCAGTAAAACCTTTGGAAGGAGTCTGACAGAGTCATTGTGCAACACATTTAGGCCTTTTGTGGAGAGTGGGCTTGTAGTTGCCATGGATATGGAACGGCGAGCTTTGCAACCAAGTGACTTTGAGTTGTACTTGCAACATGATGGTGAGAATGGAAGCAGAGTTGCCTTCATCCGTCTGAGTGACCCAGATGGTTTTTTGTTGTCCAATGAGTTGATTTCACTTGCATTTGGAATTATTTCACCGTGACAAGGCTACACTTCTTTACATCGGTATCAATCTTTTTCATTTTATTACTTTCATCTGACCATACTGGTAACTATCTAGTTTGATCTTAGTTTTCTAGGTAGACATTAGTTAATCACTAAAATGCTTAGCATTTCTGCTCAAGTCAGTGTAAACTGAAACTCATATTGGTTGAGAGAGAACTGTTACACCATTTGCATAAGTGCAAATAGATGGTTGTCTAGTATGTTTTCTTATTTTGTTTAACTATTTCCATGACTCCATATCACTCCTCCCTTCGTGTAAATATTTCTCTGCATTCTCTTATTATCAGTTCATTTCATACGTATGAGTTAAACCTAGTAGATTGTTACTATTTGTTTATTTATTTTTGTTCGTACAGCAAGTTTACTGTATGCTTTTTGTATGGCAGTTTTTGGTGCATTAAATAAATTATTGAAGATGAATTGATTTTTGTTTTCTTAGGGATGATTGTTTTAGTACTTGGTTATAGTTTATAGGATTTATTTTCCTGGCGTAGATGGAAAAATATTTGCGGCAATAATTTTTTGAACTGAACTGAATTGAGAGCTTCAGTTGTATATATCTCTTGATTTCATAGTATTTTTCCAGGCATACTATGTACATTAAATCTAAACATTTATTGAAATTGGCAGTGCATGCTCCTAAACATTTTTTGTGCTTTTGATGTGTCTGTCAGTACTCAATAGTTTTGACTACTGCCTCATGAATCTCAGTTCATAGACCTAATTTTGTGTGCTACTTGTGCTAAGTTTTTTTTAAAAAATTATCACCTTTGCATGGAATGTTGTGTCTGTTCTGATAGTTTGTGCCAGATTAGAATGGCAAATTTCAAATACTGTTTTAAATTGTCATTTGGCAAGCTAGTTTTCACTCAATGTGCCTCATCACGAGGAAAATTCCTCATGTTCCTCTAAGTTATCGCTCAATGCTTTCTTTACCCCCAAGTTTTTTTTATCATGATTTTATACTTATCCATTTTGTTAGTTGACTATTAGATTTTCTTTAGAGTTTACCATACCACCCCTCACCATAACAAGAAATGCTAGCTTCTCCAACAAAACCATAATCCTTGTAAGGAAAATATTATCAGTTATGGAAAAAATCAAGGGGGATATGAAATGAATATTTGATTTTTTTCAATCAACATCAAGGAAAATTGAAGAAATTACGGAGGGAGGTAATGTTACACAAATCACCACAAGCTCAGATATTTTCACCTAGAATATGAAAAACAAAATCAGTTTTTATTTCTCAGTGAATTTGAACCAAATTTGTTTCCCTTAAAATTTGGTTGATATCGATAATAAAGTTCTAATCTTGATTTTAAATTTGTTTGAATTTGTCTGGTGATTTGGGTAATTTCACTTAAAAACACATCAACTGAACCATTTTGTTGTGAAGGTTCTAGTTTTTGAGGAAATCTTATCAATTATTATTACAACATACAGCGATATAGGCATTTTTATAAAATGTACTGGTCTATGAACAGCATGGATAGGTGAAGGGTGAAAAGAAAGACTCATGATATATAGAGAGTGAACAAAACTCAGAAGAATAAATGAAAGGAAGCGAGTAAAAGATCGAAGGCATATAAGGAATTTTCTGGAAGATATAAACTTTAATTCAGCATTTAGCTGGGGCATAGGTGATATTATTTATAAAAAGTTTTATTTAATTCGATGTATTCAACTGTCACACATGGTAATGCTGAAAAGAAAGACTCATGATATATAGGGAGTGAACAAAACTCAGAAGAATAAATGAAAGGAAGCGAGTAAAAGATCGAAGGCATATAAGGAATTTTCTGGAAGATACAAACTTTAATTCAGCATTTAGCTGGGGCATAGGTGATATTATTTATAAAAAGTTTTATTTAATTCGATGTATTCAACTGTCACACATGGTAATGCATGACATGTTAAACCACTATGCTATAAACGGTGGCCTGCATGCTGCTATATCAGTACATTTCAGTACCAGACGGCGTTTAGGGGTGAGGGATGCCACGTATTGATGGCAAGTTCAGTGCGTCATGAACTAGAGTTCGAGCTTGGGTCTAATCAAGATAGCCACCATTAAACTCAAGGTGGTGCTGCTCCTGCAGATGGCCTAGTAAGTGGCAGCGCTGCCATGCTATCTGCCTGAGCTCCTGACAGCACTGCTGGGGCATGACATGGCATGGTTAGCTGATACATGTGTGACTGAAAAGGGCAATGTCACCATGCTACACTGCTGCCTTATTGCCTTAGTTGCTGTTGGAAGGGCTGCAGCTGCAATTTCTCATAGCACTGGCTAACTGCATTTGTAAATCAGTGTGAAAGAGCTGCTCGCAGCGAGAGAGGGGAGAGCGAGGTTGAAGAATATCTTCATGGTTTCAGCTTTATCTATAGTAGTTGTGATTTGCAAAATGATTTCTGCACACAATATCTTTATTGCTTTTGTTTTTTTTTTCATTTACTTTGCTAACTGTGTATAGGGTGTGTTGGTGTTTGAGTGACTTTAAGGTTAATCATTTGAAGAACGTCAAGGTGGCAGTGCAAGTGTACTATTTTGAAAGGCTAATATCTTGCACAGCAAATCTGATGTTCCCCAAAGCTTGATAACTGTTTTGAGTTATAACCCAACCTGAGCTTTAGATGCCAAATATTGATAAAGCTAGTTAATTGGATTATATAGTTTTTTGGAACTAAATTTGTAATGTTGAGTAAGTTGTTGCCTTCACTATGCTTTGGATGCGAAGTATTGTTTTGGACATAAGATTTCTAAGTTTTAACACTGAAGTTGTCATTCACTTTACACGTCAATGATTGTTTTGGAGCTATTCATTTTGGAACTCAATTATTAGTTCATAATCTTGTGTGAGTTATTTATTGAGTTCTGATTATTAAAGGTTGACATGATTTACCACTCTGTTTTACATGTGAAGAATAGTTCCTAGCTCGATAATGTGTGATAAAAGCAGGACTATAATGCTGTTGATAGTCCCTAAGACATTCTATTGATCATTATTTTTTTCTGTGTACTATTGAAAGTTTATAATGCATATATATTTTATGTACAATTGGACTAAATTTTGAAAGATTTACCATCGATATTATAGGCGGTCGTGTATCTGAGAAAAGAGGTGTATTGTCATTTGTAAATCAAGTTCTTGTTGATTTGATTCTAGCTTCCATTCCTTTTGTAATAATGCCTGGAGTCTGGAGAGACACTTGGGATGCCATCAAAAACATAAGATGCCTAACTCAGGTAGATGCTTCTTACGAGGATTTTAGACTTGTAGGTTTTACTCAGTGATTCTCACTGATAGTTATATCTCTGAATTCTCTCCACCCTCAAACTTTACTAGTCCTGTTGTCAGGTGTTTGATGCGTTGCCTTGTCTGAATTTGTTTTTGTCTTGCACTGCAAGAAGGCTTCCTTCGTGAATTCAATAATGTGTTATAATATCATGAATCAGTTTTGTTTTGTTGCAACATGCATGCCTATCCGTTGGCGCATGGTCCCGAGTTCCTATTACGCATATCCATGTCTGGGCCCCTGCATTATAAACCCATAAAAGGAGTAGTATATTATATAAAAAATATCCACTTGAGAAGAATACAAGTATGTTTAAATGCATGTAAAATTTGTTTTTCCTCTTATCAGAATTAATTTCCCCGAGTAGTTGTCTCCTTACGTTGTAAGCTCTACCTCAGGCGTACGGTGTGGAGGGTGTAGCCGTACTGTGTAAGTGCGCAGCGAGTGGCGTAGCCCCCGCGCGAACGGTGTTAGGCGTGACCTTTATCGTGTAAGTGCGCTGTGAGAGGCGTAGCCCCAATGCAAATTATGTTAGGCGTGACCTTGACCGTGTTAGCCGTTCGAGGAAACAGAGCTTCACGGATCAGAGTTTGTGTTACTCAGTTACTTTTGCAACAGTTAAGAGGGCAAACATAAAGTTCAGGTACTTTTGCAACAGTTAAGAGGGAAAACATAATGTGCAGATAGTGCAGTATGAGCAGCTATGAGGTGTGATTATGATAAAAACGATTTTTCCTATACGAGACCCTCATTAGGTTGTAGACAGGCTAGGTTGCAGATAGACCATAACTGACTGTATCTGTAGAAATCAGCCTTCGTTTTCGCCTACGGCTCGTTAAGAGATCCGTATGCAAAAATTGATTTTCATAGGCGGACCTCTTAGGAGTCGCATGCGAACATGATGCCTATTTTTGCATGTGGTCCTTTTAGGGCTCTATTGGTTGGCCTAATAAGTTAAAGTAAAAGTTAAAATTTGAATTTTCGAACTTGATTTTGAAGTTGATTTTAAGATATTTCAATGTAATTTCGTTTTAGTGTTGGCTTTGAAGTCGCTACGAACAAATATGTAAAAGGTTTACCTATAAATTATCTTTTATTCCCTAATAAGCCAATTAAGTGGTTCGCATGCAAAAATATCTCCTCTTTTTTTCAACCATCCTCTCTCTTTCCTTCCTCACCACTTCAAATTTTTTCTCACCCCTCTCCTCTCTTCCTCTCCTCTCACTCTCCTCTCCTCAATCTCTCTCTCCCTCCGATTGGGCGGCGGCGGGCGATGGGCGGCTCACTGACCTCGGGTAGCGCAGCTGCCGCCATCCCCATCCTCACTCAATGCTACCGCTGCCGATGACGATGAGGTGGCGCGTGGCCGGGAGCGGCGCCTCTGCCAACGATGACAACAAGGAGCGGCCAGGGGCCATCGGCCAGCTGACGGCGGGTGACGTTGGGCGTGGCGGGCGGCAGCGGGCACGGCTAGTTGGTCGGCGACGGGCTTCCTCGGGTGCGGTCGACGATGGGCTTCCTCGGGTGCGGCCGACGGTGGGCTTCCTCGGGTGCGGCCGATGGTGGGCTTCCTTGGGCATGGCGGTTGGCGGCGGGCTTCCTCGGCACGGATCCGACGGTGGGCGATGAGCGGCTGGACGACCTTGGCGTGGATTCGGCGGCAGCGCCCGTCCCCGCGTGGATCCAGTGCAGGGGGCCCTCCCTCGCGCAGGTCCGGTGCCGGTGACGATGGGGGACGGTGGATCCGACGATGACACTGGGTGGTAGGGCCGAGAGCGGTTGGCGCCGACGACAGCGGGCGGCGGATCTAGCACGGAGGATGGCGGGCCCTGCGCGGATCCGCCGACAATAGCGGCAGGCTAGTGTTCGGCCGTCGGCAAGCTAGGGTTCGCCTGGGTTTTTTTGATATTTATTTTTTTCACCGAATTTATTTTCGCATGTGGCTGGTATAGGGGATCGCATGCAAAAATGAGATTTTTGCATGCGGTTGCGCTGACCACATGCAAAAATATGATTTTCGCAGTCCTTTTGGTGCATGGGTTGGGATTGGTCGCATGCAAAAATCATTTTGACCGTTTGTAAAAATGATTTTTGTAGTAGTGTGTAGCCTCCGACTTTCTGTTTAGTTGGTTCCAACTAAAATGTTAGTCATAAACAAAATGAGTTACTCTAATGAAAATACCATACAAAAAATAAAAAAGACTTAGCTTGATCGGCATTCCATGAGCCGTAAAGGTGATGAGGCCACAACAGCGTTAGTTGAGCGGAAACGGGACAAGGTTGCCACTCAGTGGCGCGGGAGCAGTCGATCACGTGGGCAATGAAGCCCAGCGGCGGCGGTGGATGTGGTCGATGTTGGTGATATGCCCTAGAGGTAATTATAGAGATGATTGTATCACATACTATGTTTACATATTTATCCGATATTGTTCCTTGAAATAGATAACTCATTATTGGTTAATGAATATGTGATTCGTTCATGAGACTCTTTATGCTGTATGTTACTATTTCTAAAGGATCTGTGATCTAATATCATATATGGAACAAATATGGTTAAATAATCAGCACATATATTGATTAATGATCATATCTCATGGATCATAGTATGGAGATACCAAATTAATAATATGGACACATATTGGGTAACATGTTGTTGGATAGACCCAACATGAGACACTGTAAGAGCTATTTGTGATGTGCCATAGTGGTCTCATTTAGTGTTGGTGTAGAATCCTTAGACCTGATATTATCATGGTTTCCAATATGTGTAATAGCTTGCTTAGGGGCTGCTAAATGCTATTCTGTAACTGGGTAGTTATGAAAGCAGTCTTCGGGTATGCTATGAAACATGTAGTGGGATATGAATAATCAAGATGGGATTTGCCCCACCTATGGAGAGATTTCTATGGCCCCCTCGATGTTATAGATTATGGAAGTGCATGGCTATGCCAAAAGTGATTGAGGAGTCAATCACATGTTAAATAATCGATCACAGGTTCGAGTGAATGATTGAGCTATTAGATGATGACACTTATCTAGCCTTGAGCTTAATCTATATCGCGAGGCAAAGGGGTTCATACAAGTATACACTAGAGATTCAATCGATATGATCTTTATATATATCCGGTGGGTCAATACATTTTGCTAGGGGCTACTGTTGACACATGGACCGAAAAGGAGTTTTCGGGTTGCGGCCGAGTGTACATGAATCTACAGGGTCGCACGCTTAACGGGCCGGAATAAGGGGATTGGATGGAGATCACATATGAGCTTAATTCATATAGGGATCCGAATAGGACTCCAATGGGCCTCGGAGGCCCAGTCATGAATCCTATATATTCATGAGAGGGTGTAACTAGCGAAGTAATTGCATCACGTAAGGAACCCTAGCCGCCACACCCTCCCAGAGCAAAACCCTAGCTGACGTGGGTGCTAGCATGTCTACGCGTGGCGTTTCGTCCCTGTACGTGTGGATACCGGTAGAGGTGTCGCTGGTTTGCGGTGCTGATCAGTGTGCGAGCACGGCGAGGAAAACAAATGAGGAGGAGAAGGTTGAGCAGCTGGGATCGACTACTTCCTCTACATCGACGCGCGCTACATCGTCGACATTCCTTCGGCATCTTAGCACTTACTTCCGCTGCACAGTGCGTGGAGTGGTAACGATCTATGATCCCATACGTGCATGGTTCTTGGTTTACACGGTAGAAAAATTTTGATTTATGCTATCGTAGCCTACGCGTATCCCTTCAGGTGACATGGGGATGCGGTCACCACTCGGCGGCGCTGAGATGGCCGGAGTGAAAATGTGGTCACCACTCGGCAGCATAGAGGTAGCAAACTGCGAAGGAGGTGAAGCCCAATGGCAACAACACGAAGGTGACGGGAATGGAGATGGGGTCACCACTAGGTAGCATGGAGGTGGCCGACTGCTGCGGTGAAGCCCAACGGAAACGATGAATGCGGTTGATGTGAGGACGAGGTCACCAGCAAAGTGTTGTAGCTGTAGCTACTGCTCAATCGCCTAAACACTGTTAATGGCCTAGCAGCGAGACTGTTGTGCAACATTCCTGAGCTGTTGGCAGCACTGCTGCTGCATGACCTGACAATTTCTAAGTTGAAACACGGGTGATTGGAAGAAGGGGGTTGCCACTAAGCTGCACTGCTGCCTTACGAACTCACCGCACGGGCAGAACATCTGTTGCTGCAGCATGAGATGCGGTTGCACATGATATTGCCTGTAAACTTGAGTAAGAGCATTAAACTGCGCAGAGGCACTGCTTGCAGCAATAGCAAGGAGACCAAAGAAGAAAATGATCTTCATTGTGGCGGGATTCTAGCCCTATGCTTTTGTTGTAATGTTCGAGTTGTGAGAAGGATGAGGATGGTTTCCATTGTGCTTGTTGATTTATAGATGCGATGGATGGGTTTTCTTTCAATTCCTCATCGGCTGCTTTAGAGTGTTTGATTTGGTTAGATATTCTATTAGGACCAAAGTGAATCATGTCGTTTGGATGTTATGTGATGTGCGTCCACTGATGTAACTTTTGTGCGCATTGCAGATACTTGATAGTTAGCAAGATAGATCATGTTATGACTCGTCACTCACTTTATATCTCAATGTGACAAGGATTGCGGTCCTTTTCAAACTAAGTTTGTTTGTAAGCTATTGTTTTATGAAAGCACTTTACGTGTCAAGGGCGCGTGGAACTTTAATGATATATATGAACAAATATTTGAATAACGTTATGACAAATATAAGAAATAAATAATTGCTTACATTCACATGAGAAAAATCATAAAGATTAGCATGCGTTTATTTTATGGAGGAATCAAAAAACGGGTGAGAAAAAACATCAGGGAACGAAACAAAACAGTGACCGAGGAGATATTGTTTCTCATGACAGTTCGGCTAGCACATATTAACAAATATTTGTTTATAGATCTAGCAATATTTTTCTCATGGTCCTAGATGCTAGCATGAACGGAAATGTAGGAGGAAGAACAAAAATGAAAATAGCCTCTTGCCTGCATTAAACCATGGACCGATTTTGTCACGACGGTCATCAACGCTACCAATAAAGAATGGAAGCGCTACCAGTTCTCTTTCAGGGCAAAACAACAACTATATTTTGTTACTTTAGGCGATAAAAATGAAACCAATATGCACGGACAGTAACATGGCCTTCGAATGAAACTAATAAGCATATATGAATTTTATTAATGTAGTAATGATTAATGTTTTTACATTATAAACTGATATTTGCACAACCAGGCCTTTAAATTTTAAAACTTGAACTTCAGCTGCATGGAGCTTCATGTTCCAGTGACAATGTAAGGTTGAATTCACAATGATACGTTAAATGGTTCAATCGATACATATTTTTTCGAATACTGGATGTAGGACCACTATAGGTTGGCACTTATTGGTATGCTTTGTACTTATTGGAATGTTTTATATGGTATAGGATTTCGTTGTAGGGTATATAGCATTTGCCACCTGCATTTTAACTTTGTTCTGATTGGAATGAAAAGTTGGACCTGCTTCAGATGCACCCTTTATGTCGAGTAGCCACTATAGCTTAGGACCGAAGGGAGGCACATCGTAAAGTTGTAAAGGTGATGGTACATAATTCCAACAAAGTACTTGGATTTATCCTTACAAAGGCATTAGGTTTAAACTTGCATGGCATTTTTATTGAGATTTGAATCACCCCGATGTTTCAATCTGTCACACATGTATATTTTCGAATAGTGGATGTAGGACCACTGTAGGTTGGCACTTATTGGTATGTTTTATACTTGTTGGAATGTTTTATATGGTGTACGATTTCGTTGTAGGGTATATAGTATTTGCCACCTGCATTTTAACTTTGTTCTGATTGCAACGAAAAGTTGGACCTGCTTCAGACGCACCGTTTATGTCGAGTAGCCAGAGTAGCTTAGAACCGAATGAAGGCACATCGTAAAGTTGTCAATGCAACCACAGTACACTTTGATGGTATTTAATTTCAACAAAGTTCTAGGATTTATCCTTACAAAGGAATTAGGTTTAAACTTGCATGGCATTTTTATTGAGATTTGTATCAACCCGATGTTTCAATTTGTCACACATGATGATGTATGACTTTATTTTTCATTCCTGTACTACTACTATACTCTTACAGTTCAGTACCAGACACCACCGACGGTGGGAATGCTACAGGGAGCACTATTGTAGCTTTGGTAGATACCACATATTGATGGCAAGTTAAGGGCCAGCAAAGCTTGGGCTTGAGCTTGAGTCTGATCAAAGTACACACCAGCAAACTGTTGTAGCTGTAGCTGCTGCACAATCGCCTGAACAGTTTTAATGGCGTGGCAGTGAGACTGTTGCGCGATCAACCTAAGCTGTTAGCAGCACTACTGTTGCATGACCTGGCAGCTTCTAAGTTGAAACACGGGTGATTGGAAGAAGGGGGTTGCCACTGTGCTGCACTGCTGCCTTACGAACTCGCCACACGGGCTGAGCATCTGTTGCTGCAGCATGAGATGCGGCTACAGCTGATATTGCCTGTAAACTTGAGTAAGAGCATCAAACTGCGCAGAGGCGCTGCTTGCAGCAATAGCAAGGAGAGCAAAGAAGAAAATGATCTTCATTCTGGCGGGATTGTAGCGCTATGCTTTTGCTGTAATATTTGAGTTGTGAGAAGGATGAGGAGGGTTTCCATTGTGCTTGTCTATTTATAGATGCGATGGATGGGTTTTCTTTGAATTCCTCATCAGCTGCTTTAGAGTGTTTTGTTTGGTTAGATATTCTATTAGGATCAAAGTGAGTCATGTCGTTTTGATGTTATGTGATGTGCCTCCACGGATGTAACTTTTGTGCCCATCGCAGATACTTGATGGATAGCAAGATAGATAATGTTATGACTCGTCACTCACTTTATATCTCAATGTGACATGGATTGCGGTCCTTTTCAAACTAAGTTTGTTTGTAAGCTATTGTTTTATGAAAGCACTTTACATGTCAAGGGCGCGTGGAACTTTAATGATATATATGAACAAGTATTTGAATAATGTAAAGTGAGTTATGACAAATATAAGAAATAAATAATTGCTTACATTCACATGAGATGCAGTAAAGTGCCTTTAAGGTGACATGTCCAATCCTACAAGTCTTTACACATTCCGTGACCAAAATGTCATGATCGCCTTGAAGAACTTTTTTATTTATGACTACTTTTGAGGAAAATCATAAAGATTAGCATGCGTTTATTTCACGGAGGAATTAAGAAATGTGTCAGAAAAAACATCAGGAAACGAAACAAAACTGTGACCGAGGAGATATTGTTTCTCATAACAGTTCGGCTAGCACATATTAACAAATATTTGTTTATAAATCTAGCTATATTTTTCTCATGGTCCTAGATGCTAGCACGAAAGGAAATGTAGGAGGCAGAACAAAAATGAAAATAGCCTCTTGCCTGCATCAAACCATGGACCGATTTTGTCACGACGGTCATCAACACTACCTAAAGAACGGAAGATCTACCAATTCACTCTCAGGGCAGAGCAGCAGCTATAATTTGTGACTTTGCGCGAAAAAAATGAAACTATTACGCACGGACAATAACATGGCCTTTGAATGAAACTAATAAGCATATATGAATTTTGTTAATATAGTAATGCTTAATGTTTTTACATCATAAATTGATATTTGCGTGACCAGGCCTTTAAATTTTAAAACTTAAACTTCAGCTGCGTGGAGCTTCATGTTCCGGTGACAAGTTTGTAAAATCAAAGGTGTTTTTGATTATTATTTTGTGATGAACAATTGGTATTGGAGATTATTAGTTTTGTTATTTGGAATTTATTTGCGAAGTGGTTTTGGAGATAATTGGATTTCACAGGTGATATACAGGATCTACTGGTTTGGGTCGGGTCAGACCGGGGAGTGGCTGCCGGTCAGACCGGAGTGTATTGCACGGTCAGACCGGCGCAGCCCGCGGTCTGACCGGTCGATGCTGAGTCGGTTTCGGTTTCGGGTTGTTTGTTTGGATATCTGTGATTATTTCATGAATATGACTTCTAGATAGATACTATGCGTATGTAATACTGTTGTTTGCTAACAATGAGTCAAGTTAGGGATAGCTTGGTCTCGGAATATGGTTTCTTTGTTTGTTTCATGTGTAGGTGAATTTTTGCCGGGCTAGTATTGCGGTGATGGACCGGGAGTCGGCTTGGGGATAAGACGACGTCCGTGGTGGTCAGAGATCATGCGCGATATTAAGGCTAGAGTTCAATGCACGTGGAAGGTGAAGGTTCCATATGGCATACGATGGAAGTATTGTGTGCGTATGGAATGCGGAGTCGAATTTGGAAGGAGTCCAAATTTGGTGGGATTGACTATGTAAAATTTGTTTCTTATACGTGAAGGTTTCCTAGGGTGATTAGGACTTCTAGTATGAGATTGGTTCGTGGCTTTAGGTTGCCTACCTTGGGTATAAATAGAGAGGGAGCGTGAGGCTTCCCGGTATCGTTTTTAGAGAGAAATTGAGTTGATAGATTTGTTAGGGTTTCGAGTTTAGTCGAGATTTTTGTAAGGAGTGCTGTTGGTGCACTTTGTAAACACAGAGAGAATCAATAAAGTCGTGATCTACTTTAAGAGCTCTTCGATTTGTGTTTCATCGGGTTTCGGCGGTCCAACCGGCGACATACCACCGGTCAGACCAGCGGCAAGGCGGCGGTCAGACCGGCGGCATACCTGCGATCAGACCGGCGGCAGACTGACGGTCAGACTGGCGCAACAACTTTAGTCAGACCGCGATCCGTCGAATTTGAGGGTAACTTTTATTTTCGCTAAAAGTTTTGGTTTTTGGGCATACCAACCATTCACCCCCCTCTGGTTGGCTTAGTTATTACTGTTCGATCCTACAAGTGGTATCAGAGTCTTGTTTTCTTCTTTGGATCTTAATCAATCTAGAGTTTTTGCCATGGCTGCTAATAGGTTTTCAACTAAGCCTCATGTTTTCGATGGAACGGATTTTTCTCATTGGTGTAGTAGGATGCAATCTTATATTATGGCTGAGGATTATGATATTTGGAGAAAAGTTTCTCATCCTTATTAGATCCCTGATCAAATTACTGCTGCTGCTTTAAAAACTAAGTTTGAACAAAATTGCAAAGCTCGCAATATTCTTTTAAGTCGGATTTCTCGTTTGGATTATGATCGTGTTTCTCATCTTCAAACTGCCCATGAGATTTGGATTGCTTTGAGTAATTTTCATCAAGGAACAAATAACATTAAAGAGCTTCGTCGAGATCTTTTTAAAAAGGAGTATATTAAATTTGAGATGAAACCTGGAGAAGCTTTGGATGACTATCTTTCGAGGTTTAATAAAATTTTGAGTGATCTTAGATCTGTTGATTCTTCTTATGATGTTAATTATACACAATCTGAGATTTCTCGTCACTTTTTGAATGGTCTTGACATGTCTATTTGAGAGATGAAAGTTACATCTATTCAGGAGTCTGCTAATATGTCTACTTTGACTTTGGATTCGCTTTACACAAAATTGAAAACACATGAGATGAATATTCTTTCTCGTAAAGTTGATTCTAAGTCGAGTGCTTTGGTTTCCTCTTCAACTTCTTTGGATGGTGATGCCTCTTCATCAAAATCTTCTGTATTTGCCTTGTTTAATGCCATGTCCAATGATCAACTCGAACAGTTCGAGGAGGAGGACTTGGTTTTGTTATCTAGCAAACTTTCTCGAGCTGTGACTAATGTTAGGTACAGGAAAAGAGGTGGACCAAATCGTTGCTTTGAATGTGGTGCTACGGAACACTTTCGTTCACGTTGCCCTAAGCTTGGAAGAAATAAGAGGGAAGATAATGGTGATGAGAAGACCAATGACAACAAGCCAAAGAGTACAGTTAGAGGAGGAAAGAAGATCAAGGAGACTCTCAAAAAGGCTTTTGATCAAGTCTACGCCGCGTTTGAGCCACTAAGCGATGTAGATGGTGAGAGTGGAGATGATGATAAGGGAAAGAACATCTCCGGTGTTTGCTTCATGGCACGTGGTGAATCGGATTCAGAATGTGAAGACAATGAGGTAAGTGCTCTTGAGGAAGCTATTAATATTTTGAGTGCAAAAAATATGAAGTGTGAGAAGATGTATAGAAAACAGGAGTTTATCATTGAATCTCTTAATTCTGAAATTGATAGATTAAAATCTCTTATTCCGAATGATGATGATTGTCAAAGTTGTGAGGTTTTAATGAATGAAATTTATAAAATTAGAGATGTCAATGCTGCACATGATTTGAAAAGTAAATGTTCTCTTGCTCTTAGTTTTGCTTTGCACACACGCACTTTAAATGAGTTGTTTTTAACTAAAAAGTTGTTGCAAAAATATCAAATTGCTTTTCATGCTAGTTTGATGTTTAACATGATTTGTGCTAAAAAGTTAAAACAACCTCATGATGTTTTGGATTGCTCAACATGTACTTTGAATAAGATGAAATTAAAAGATGCTTTAGGTCGTGTTGAGTACATGGAAGATGTTGTGAAAAATAACGAAGTGCTTTCTTGCCCCAAGTGTCGTAAAAGTAATGATGTCATGATAGATTGTGAAAACTGTGCTATTTTGGGAAAAGAGGTTTCTTACTTGAAAAATTCTTTGCTAAGATTTTCTGATGGTAAAAAGAACCTCAACATGATCCTAGATCAATCTAAGGTTAGCACACATAACCGTGATTTAGGTTTTAATCCTTATGCTCATCATACTAGACATCCTCCTGTTGTGTTAGGTGTTGGTGCTAGAAGTGGTGAAATTTTGGTTAAACCTGAAACTAAGAACACTGTGTTTAAATCTGCTGGCATCATGTCTACTTTGAATGCATCTTCTTCCAAATCCAATGTTGTGCATGCAAAACCTAATGTTGTTACTTGTGTTGCTAAGTTATCTGATTCTACCAATGTCTCTACTCATCGTGAAAAATATACTTGCTCGTTTTGTGGCAAAGATGGACATCTTGTTGGTTTTTGTTTCAGATTAGCTCATAAACAGAAAAAGGAGAGAGAGATTGCTTTTGCAAAATCAAAGTGGCAAAATCTGGTTTTCCCTCGAGGAAACCGGTCAGACCGCAGTGGGTCCCGCGGTCAGACCGGCCCCCAGTCAGACCGGCCACTGTACCTCGGTCAGACCGGCCTCGGAGGAATTTTTCTGAAAATTCTCAAACTGTTTTTGCACATGGATATATGCCTATTGGATCTTCTGGTCGTGTGTCTCAGTACTGGATTCCTAAATTTTTATTACCTAACCCCAGTACTGAGGCTTCGACTTCTGCTTGTGTGTAGGCGTTGGTGGCAAGGAAGGAGAACGTGTGGATCGTGGATTCCGGTTGTTCGCGGCACATGACCGGTGATAAAAATTGGTTCTCCTCCCTCAAACGGGCATCCAAGACTGAATCCATTATCTTTGGTGATGCTTCTACTAGTGCCGTTCTCGCTACAGGTTTGGTAAAGGTAAATGACAAATTTGAATTAAAGAATGTAGCTTTGGTAAAGATTCTGTTTCACAATTTCATTATAATTTGCTTTCAGTTTCACAAATTCTTGATGAGGATTTTGAGGTTCATTTAAAAAAACTGGAAGTAAAGTTTTTGATTCTTGTGGTGATTCTGTGTTGAATATTTCTCGCTATGGTAGAGTGTTTAAAACTGATTTTGAAAATCCTGTTTCACCTGTGATAAGATGTTTGGTTGCTAAGTTTAGTAAAGATGTGATGTTTTGGCATCGTAGACGTGGACATGTTGGTTTTGATCATCTCACGAGGTTAAGTGGTTTGGATCTTGTTCGTGGTTTGCCTAAACTTAAGAAAGATCTTGATTTGGTTTGCCCACCGTGTCGTCATGCTAAGATGGTTGCTTCTTCACATGCTCCTATTGTTTCTGTGATGACTGACGCACCAGGACAGCTATTACACATGGACACTGTTGGTCAGCTAGAGTGCAATCAGTTGGAGGAAAGTGGTATGTGTTGGTTATTGTTGACGATTTTTCTAGATACTCTTGGGTTTTCATTATGGCAACTAAGGATGAGGCGTTTCAACACTTTCGTGGTTTGTTTCTTCGATTGGATCTTGAATCTCCTGGTTCTTTGAAAAGAATTCGAAGTGATAATGGTGGTGAATTCAAAAATGCTTCATTTGAACAGTTTTGCAACGAAAGAGGTCTTGCACATGAATTTTCTTCTCCTCGTGTTCCGCAACAAAACGGTGTTGTTGAAAGAAAGAATCGTGTTTTGGTTGAGATGGCTAGAACGATGTTGGATGAGTATCACACTCCTAGAAAATTTTGGGCTGAGGCGATTAACACCGCATGCTATATTTCAAATCGGGTTTTCTTGAGATCAAAACTTGGAAAAACTTCTTATGAACTTCGATTTGGACATCAACCCAAAGTTTCACATTTGCGTATTTTTGGTTGCAAATGCTTTGTCTTGAAATCTGGAAATTTGGATAAGTTTGAGGCACGTTCTACTGATGGAATGTTTCTTGGTTACCCCGCACACTCTCGTGGCTATCGTGTACTTATTTTGAAGACTAACAAAATCGTTGAGACTTGCGAAGTTTCTTTTGATGAGGCTAGTCCAGGTACTAGACCCGATATTGCAGGTACATTGTCACAGGTTCAGGGGGAGGATGGTCGTATTTTTGAAGACGAGAGCGACGACGATGACGAGGTCGGCTCGGCCGGTCAGACCGGGTGCCAGGCCGGTGTTGACGTAAAAACACGACGGCCTGGGAGATCTGCTTATCTCCAGTGCAGGTCCAGAATAATGATGAGATGCGGGCGTGCCAGTCAGTTTGATCCTCCAACTGACAAGATATATAAATTGAAGATCAAAAAATAGCCGATCGGCTGACAAGCCGATGGAGTGATTCCAGCCGATGCCGATATCAGCCGATATCCAATATAGATCTTGATACTTGAGTAAATAATGACATAAAGATAATCGGCTGATGATAATAAAATAATATAATCCAGTAGAAGCCAATCGGCTAGTAATGATGGATTGAATAAGCACTGAACCGAAGATTGAAGCATTCATCGGCTGGTGGTCCGATGTCAATAAATCCAAATGATTAGATAAACAGTGAAATCTTTGTTGTCATCAGCTAAATCCATCTTGTATGTACTTCTTATAAGCCGATACAACGTCCATATAACTCATTGGCTGAAACCCCGATGAAACCCTTATTGGCAATCAAGAAGTAGGCTAGAGATTATGGTTCTAAGCATGACTTAGTAGATCAAACTTAACTGATGCAGCACTAAGTATGAAAAGAAACATAATATCTAGACAATCAGGCTTTTGACTGATTTTCAGGGTGGTGGATACATTATATAATCTAAGCCAACAAAGTAATCTAGCCGATATCGACAAAACCCTAGATAGAGATCAGCCGATGCAAGTAGAAAACATTGTCAATCTAGATTATATAATGTATATGATAACTCGACGACTTACATGGACAACATTAGAGTGTCGAAGCGATGGAAGCACTAATCCCGATAATGCAAGCCGCCATAACAAGCCTTACTCCTCATCGGAGATCGAAGTCGATGCAGCCCAACTTGAAACAAGAACTCGTCGAAAGTAAAAAGGTAAAAGGTGGCGATGCACCGAAGTTGTATTGATCGAGAGATAATTTACATAGACCCCGGGTGTACATATTTATACCCATGGGTAGATACTAGTCCATATCGGACACGACTCATATTAACCTAATACAAATCCAACTAACAAACAAGTCCCTTAGGCGGACTCTTACCGAGATTATCTATAAGGAAATTACATATATTCCTAATTAATAGATACAGTTGTCTTTTTCGGATTCAATCCATACGTGGCAATCCTCATGAAGCACTTTAAACAAACCCGACAATGGTTCCAACATCCCCTTGTCGGAATCGGCTACATCGGCTTCTTTGTCCGATTCAATATCAGCCGATGCACATTGTAGCCGATGCAGCTCCGAAGCCGATTTATACTCTGTTTCTTAAGCCGATTTCCTTCCAAATCCGCTTCGGTCTTAACTCCAAATTCGATGTATGATTTACCAAATTTCGTCGTCAACACATGCCCCCCAGTTTTGGAGTATGAGGACTCATGCTTCAAAATTCTCTTTTATCTCGAATTGATCTTCCATTGCTTCTTGCCATCGGCTCTCATAAGCCAATACCGTCTGCGCTAGATGAGCTATATCATCAAACTCATGGCAAAAGAATATATCTCTGATATGTGCTGACAATCCTTGGAATGCAAGATCGGCTAGCTGCTAATCACTTAGGCTCAAACTATAGCATCGGCTGCGGACATTACGAAATCTTTGAATATATTCCATAGCCGATTCTCCCTTTTGCTGCTCAACCGATATTAAGTCTGAAAGCTTCATTTCATTAATTCCAGCAAGGAAATAATCATGAAATTGCTTCTCAAGATCGGTCCATCCTCTGACAGAATCTGATGGTAATGATGAAAACCATGTGAAAGCCGATCCAGTCAAAGATAATGGGAAAAGTCTAACTTTCAAAGCTTCTTCAGCCGATGCCTCCCCACATTGCGCTAAGAATCGGCTGATATGTTCCATTGTAGATATATCATCTTGTCCTGAAAACATGGAGAAATCTGGAATCTTGTATCGGTATGGAAGCGGAACTCTATCGAACCATTCAGGATATGGCTGCCGATACGTATGGATATGCTCCTTTGGTCTAATTCCAAACCGCTCCTCTACTAACTTTGCAATTCTGTCGGCCCAACCATTGTTCTTCTGATGGCATTGTTCCTCCGGCCGATATTGTTGTTGTTCTTCGATCTGCCCCCCGAGCTGGCTTCTTTGAACAATTAATTCATCAACTTTTCCCTTGATCAAATCTTGCAATGTGTCCACCAAAACTCCAGATTGATTAAACAATGCGCGATGAACTGCTTCATCAACTTTATCTTGAAGTATTTCAATCATCGGCTCGGGAAGTTGAGATTTCTGAATTGGCCCTTCTGGTGTCATGACGAAACATTGGAGGCAACGCTTTTGAAAATCAGCTTTTGCTTGCTCCATCTCTTGCCTCTGTTCCTCCGTCAAATCCTCCACTACGATCATGATCTTGGCGTCGACTTCTTCTTCAGACATGTAGGTATAAAAATCGGGTCCCACTGGGCGTGCCAAATTGTGTTGACGTAAAAACACGACGGCCTGGGAGATCTGCTTAGTTCCAGTGCAGGTCCAGAATAATGATGAGATGCGGGCGTGCCAGTTAGTTTGATCCTCCAACTGACAAGATATATAAATTGAAGATCAAAAAATAGCCGATCGGCTAACAAGCCGATGGAGTGATTCCAGCTAATGCCGATATCAGCCGATATCCAATATAGATCTTGATACTTGAGTAAATAATGACATAAAGATAATCGGCTGATGATAATAAAATAATATAATCCAGTAGAAGCCAATCGGCTAGTAATGATGGATTGAATAAGCACTGAACCGAAGATTGAAGCATTCATCGGCTGGTGGTCCGATGTCAATAAATCCAAATGATTAGATAAACAGTGAAATCTTTGTTGTCATCGGCTAAATCCATCTTGTATGTACTTCTTATAAGTCGATACAACATCCATATAACTCATTGGCTGAAACCCCGATGAAACCCTTATTGGCAATCAAGAAGTAGGCTAGAGATTATGGTTCTAAGCACGACTTAGTAGATCAAACTTAACTGATGCAGCACTAAGTATGAAAAGAAACATAATATCTAGATAATCAGGCTTTTGACTGATTTTCAGGGTGGTGGATACATTATATAATCTAAGCCAACAAAGTAATCTAGCCGATATCGACAAAACCCTAGATAGAGATCGGCCGATGCAAGTAGAAAACATTGTCAATCTAGATTATATAATGTATATGATAACTCGACGACTTACATGGACAACATTAGAGTGTCGAAGCGATGGAAGCACTAATCCCGATAATGCAAGCCGCCATAACAAGCCTTACTCCTCATCGGAGATCGAAGTCGATGCAGCCCAACTTGAAACAAGAACTCGTCGAAAGTAAAAAGGTAAAAGGTGGCGATGCGCGGAAGTTGTATTGATCGAGAGATAATTTACATAGACCCCGGGTGTACATATTTATACCCATGGGTAGATACTAGTCCATATCGGACACGACTCATATTAACCTAGTACAAATCGAACTAACAAACAAGTCCCTTAGGCGGACTCTTACCGAGATTATCTATAAGGAAATTACATATATTCCTAATTAATAGATACAGTTGCCTTTTTCGGACTCAATCCATACGTGGCAATCCTCATGAAGCACTTTAAACGAACCCGACAATGGTTCCAACACCCCTTGTGAGAATCGGCTACATCGGCTTCTTTGTCCGATTCAATATCAGCCGATGCAGCTCCGAAGCCGATTTATACTCTGTTTCTTAAGCCGATTTCCTTCCAAATCTGCTTCGGTCTTAACTCCAATTCGATGTATGATTTACCAAATTTCATCGTCAACAGCCGGTCAGACCGCCGGCACACCTCCGGTCAGACCGGCGCAGGACGTGCGGTCAGACCGGCCAGGGTCGTCGGCTGAGGGTTCTGTTGACGATGTTCGAGATGGTCCTCCTGAGGTTTCAATTTCGACCAGTACTGATACAGAACGTGAATCAACTTCAGAAGTTGCTGCTCCTTTGCGTGTTCAACGACAACATCCGCCAGAACAAATCATTGGTAATTTAGGTGAGCGGACTACTAGGTCTAAGGTAACGACTCATGATGTTTGTGAAAATTCTGCATTTGTTGCTTCTTTTGAACCCAAAGATGTGTCACATGCATTAACTGATGAATCGTGGATTAACGCCATGCATGAAGAACTTGAAAATTTTGAGAGAAATAAAGTTTGGACTTTAGTTGAACCACCATCTGGACATAATATTATTGGAACCAAGTGGGTTTTCAAAAATAAACAAAATGAGGATGGTTTGATTGTGAGAAATAAAGCGAGACTTGTTGCTCAAGGTTTCACTCAGGTGGAGGGTTTGGATTTTGACGAAACTTTTGCTCCTGTTGCTAGAATTGAGGCAATTAGACTTTTGTTGGTTTTTGCAGCTTCAAAAGGTTTTAAATTGTATCAAATGGATGTGAAAAGTGCTTTTCTAAATGGTTTTATACAGGAGGAAGTTTGTGTCAAACAACCACCTGGTTTTGAAAATCCTGATTTTCCCAACCATGTTTTTAAATTGTCTAAAGCTTTGTATAGTTTGAAACAAGCACCTAGAGCATGCTATGATAGGCTAAGAACTTTTTGCTTGCGAAAGGTTTTACAATGGGAAAAGTTGACAAAACGCTTTTTGTTCTTAAGCATGGTGATAATCAACTGTTCGTTCAGATTTATGTGGATGATATTATCTTTGGTTGTTCGTCTCACGCTTTGGTTGTAGAGTTTGCTGAGACTATGCGCAGGGAATTTGAGATGAGCATGATGGGTGAGTTATCGTATTTTTTGGGATTGCAAGTCAAACAAACACCTCAAGGTATATTTTTGCATCAAACGAAGTATACAAAGGATCTTTTGAGACGGTTCAAGATGGAGAATAGCAAGCCAATTACAACACCAATTGGTTCTACAGCTGTGTTGGATCCTGATGAAGATGGTGAAGCTGTTGATCAAAAGGAGTATGGAAGTATGATTGGATCATTGTTGTATCTAACTGCTTCTAGGCCAGACATACAATTTGCTGTGTGTTTGTGTGCGCGCTTTCAAGCTTCTCCTCGTGCTTCACATCGTCAAGCGGTCAAGCGAATAATGAGGTATTTGAATCATACCCTTGAGTTTGGAATTTGGTATTCTACTTCATCTTCTATATGCTTAAGTGGATATTCAGATGCTGATTTTGCTGGTTGTAGAGTTGATAGGAAAAGTATTAGTGGAACATGTCATTTTCTTGGTACATTGTTGATTGCATGGTCTTCTAGGAAACAATCTAGTGTTGCTCAGTCAACTGCTGAATCTGAATATGTTGCTGCTGCTAGTTGTTGTTCACAGATTCTTTGGCTTTTATCTACTTTGAAATATTATGGTCTTACTTTTGAGAATGTACCTCTCTTTTGTGATAATACCAGTGCTATAAATATTGCTAAGAATCCAGTTCAACACTCACGTACAAAACACATTGATATTCGTTTTCACTTTTTGAGGGATCATGTTGAGAAGGGAGATGTTGAATTGCAGTTTTTGGACACTTGCTGATATTTTCACTAAACCTTTGGATTCTAATCGTTTTGTTTTTCTTCGTGGTGAATTGGGCATAATTCATCCTTTTGGCATGTTTTGAGGGGGAGTTTGTACCTCATGGTTTTATCAAGCAAGCAATATTACAATGAATAAAAATTGAAAAAGAGAGCTTTGTTCTATACATATGGTATTTTCTTGTGCATGCTAGCAATACTATGAAGGTTTATTTGTCTCTAGCTTAGCTTGTATGTATTCTAGTCTTTTTATGAGACTTAGATTTTGCTTTTAAGGAAGATGATGCATGACACTTAAATTCTATACTTGAATTAAGAAAATGTGCAATATTGATGCTAGCATATGGTTTGATTTATAAATGCTCTATATATATGCTTTGTTGATTTGTTATTCCTCAAATAGCTTTGTTGCTCATTGTGCAAAGAGAATAAAAAATATAAAAAAATGAAAACCGAATCCGTGGAAACAGTCTTGACGACAAGGACGTATTCGATATGAGCAAAATAATGGGTGCCGAATCCCTGGAAACAGTCTTGACGACAGGGACGTACCCGGGATAATAAAAAAATGAGCAAAAAGGCTCAAGAAAAAGAAAAAGTTATAAAATTCTCTTGGTTATTTTGTGCTAAAGTTTATTTGAGAAAGAATGATAAATGCAATAGGTATATATGTTTAGTGTTTATTCTTCAATCTATGTGCTTGTTAAGGTGTTGCATTATAAATCGTATGAAATCATGAATTTTGATTATTGATTCAAGCTTAATTGTAAAATCTTTGGTTCATGATTATACTTTAATGCATGCTTGTTACGATATAGATGGGTTTAACTTCTTTTTATTGCGACACATGACTTGATATGCTATATGTATGCTAAGCTCTTATACATTAATGAACATAATTCTTATGCTTGATGAAATCATTGTCAAAAGGGGGAGAAGGTAAATTTTTGAAGCAAATAAGTTTTTGGATTTTTGAGCACGATGTGTACGTTTGTACGAAGTGTGCTTTTTACCACTTTTGTTTTTATTTTTCCAAACACCAAAATATTTTTGATGGGTTTGCCAATGTGTTCATCAAGGGGAGATTGTAAAATCAAAGGTGTTTTTGATTATTATTTTGTGATGAACAATTGGTATTGGAGATTATTAGTTTTGTTATTTGGAATTTATTTGCGAAGTGGTTTTGGAGATAATTGGATTTCACAGGTGATATACAGGATCTACTGGTTTGGGTCCGGTTAGACCGGGGAGTGGCTGCCGGTCAGACCGGAGTGTATTGTGCGGTCAGACCGGCGCAGCCCGCGGTCTGACCGGTCGATGCTGAGTCGGTTTCGGTTTCGGGTTGTTTGTTTGGATATCTGTGATTATTTCATGAATATGACTTCTAGATAGATACTATGCGTATGTAATACTGTTGTTTGCTAACAATGAGTCAAGTTAGGGATAGCTTGGTCTCGGAATATGGTTTCTTTGTTTGTTTCATGTGTAGGTGAATTTATGCCGGGCTAGTATTGCGGTGATGGACCGGGAGTCGGCTTGGGGATAAGACGACGTCCGTGGTGGTCAGAGATCATGCGCGATATTAAGGCTAGAGTTCAATGCACGTGGAAGGTGAAGGTTCCATATGGCATACGATAGAAGTATTGTGTGCGTATGGAATGCGGAGTCGAATTTGGAAGGAGTCCAAATTTGGTGGGATTGACTATGTAAAGTTTGTTTCTTATACGTGAAGGTTTCCTAGGGTGATTAGGACTTCTAGTATGAGATTGGTTCGTGGCTTTAGGTTGCCTACCTTGGGTATAAATAGAGAGGGAGCGTGAGGCTTCTCGGTATCGTTTTTAGAAAGAAATTGAGTTGATAGATTTGTTAGGGTTTCGAGTTTAGTCGAGATTTTTGTAAGGAGTGCTGTTGGTGCACTCTGTAAACACAGAGAGAATCAATAAAGTCGTGATCTACTTTAAGAGTTCTTCGATTTGTGTTTCATCGGGTTTCGGCGGTCCAACCGGCGACATACCACCGGTTAGACCGGCGGCAAGGCGGTGGTCAGACCGGCGGCATACCCTCGGTCAGACCGGCGGTAGACTGACGGTCAGACTGGCGCAACAACTACAGTCAGACCGCGATCCGTCGAATTTGAGGGTAACTTTTATTTTCGCTAAAAGTTTTGGTTTTTGGGCATACCAACCATTCACCCCCCTCTGGTTGGCTTAGTTATTACTGTTCGATCCTACAAAGTTAAGGTTGAATTCACAATGATACGTTAAGCGGTTTCATCGATATGTATTTTTCTGAATATGGATGTAGGACCACTGTAGGTTGGCACGTGGTATGTTTTATACTTGTTGGAATGTTTTATATGGTGTACGATTTCGTTGTAGGGTATATAGTATTTGCCACCTACATTTTAACTTTGTTCTGATTGGAATGAAAAGTTGGACCTGCTTAAGACGCACAATTTATGTCGAGTTGCCACTGTAGCTTAGGGCCGAATGGAGGCACATCGTAAAGTTGTAAATGCAACCACAGTACACGGTGATGGTACTTAATTTCAACAAAGTTCTAGGATTTGTCCTTACAAAGGCATTAGGTTTAAACTTGCATGACATTTTTATTGAGATTTGTATCAACCCGATGTTTCAATTTGTCACACATGATGATGTATGACTTTATTTTTTATTCCTGTACTACTACTATACTATTACAGTTCAGTACCAGACACCACCGACGGTGGGAATGCTACAGGGAGCACTATTGTAGCTTTGGTAGATACCACATATTGATGGCAAGTTAAGGGCCAGCAAAGCTTGGGCTTGAGCTTGAGTCTGATCAAAGTACACACCAGCAAACTGTTGTAGCTGTAGCTGCTGCACAATCGCCTGAACAGTGTTAATGGCCTGGCAGTGAGACTGTTGCGCGATCATCCTAAGCTGTTGGCAGCACTGCTGTTGCATGACCTGGCAGCTTCTAAGTTGAAACACGGGTGATTGGAAGAAGGGGGTTGCCACTGTGCTGCACTGCTGCCTTACGAACTCGCCACACGGGCTGAGCATCTGTTGCTGCAGCATGAGATGCGGCTGCAGCTGATATTGCCTGTAAACTTGAGTAAGAGCATCAAACTGCGCAGAGGCGCTGCTTGCAGCAATAGCAAGGAGAGCAAAGAAGAAAATGATCTTCATTCTGGCGGGATTGTAGCGCTATGCTTTGGCTGTAATATTTGAGTTGTGAGAAGGATGAGGAGGGTTTCCATTGTGCTTGTCTATTTATAGATGCGATGGATGGGTTTTCTTTGAATTCCTCATCAGCTGCTTTAGAGTGTTTTGTTTGGTTAGATATTCTATTAGGATCAAAGTGAGTCATGTCGTTTTGATGTTATGTGATGTGCCTCCACGGATGTAACTTTTGTGCCCATCGCAGATACTTGATGGATAGCAAGATAGATAATGTTATGACTCGTCACTCACTTTATATCTCAATGTGACATGGATTGCAGTCCTTTTCAAACTAAGTTTGTTTGTAAGCTATTGTTTTATGAAAGCACTTTACATGTCAAGGGCGCGTGGAACTTTAATGATATATATGAACAAGTATTTGAATAATGTAAAGTGAGTTATGACAAATATTAGAAATAAATAATTGCTTACATTCACATGAGATACAGTAAAGTGCCTTTAAGGTGACATGTCCAATCCTACAAGTCTTTACACATTCCGTGACCAAAATGTCACGATAGCCTTGAAGAACATTATTGATTTGTGACTACTTTTGAGGAAAATCATAAAGATTAGCATGCGTTTATTTTATGGAGGAATTAAGAACGTGTCAGAAAAATCATCAGCAAACGAAACAAAACTGTGACCGAGGAGATATTGTTTCTCAAGCAGTTCGGCTAGCACATATTAACAAATATTTGTTTATAGATCTAGCTATATTTTTCTCATGGTCCTAGATGCTAGCACGAAAGGAAATGTAGGAGGCAGAACAAAAATGAAAATAGCCTCTTGCCTGCATCAAACCATGGACCGATTTTGTCACGACAGTCATCAACACTACCTAAAGAACGGAAGATCTACCAATTCACTCTCAAGGCAGAGCAGCAGCTATAATTTGTGACTTTGCACGAAAAAAATGAAACTATTACGCACGGACAGTAACATGGCCTTTGAATGAAACTAATAAGCATATATGAATTTTGTTAATATAGTAATGCTTAATGTTTTTACATCATAAATTGATATTTGCGTGACCAGGCCTTTAAATTTTAAAACTTAAACTTCAGCTGCGTGGAGCTTCATGTTCCGGTGACAAGTTAAGGTTGAATTCACAATGATACGTTAAGCGGTTTCATCGATCTGTATTTTTCCGAATAGTGGATATAGGACCACTGTAGGTTGGCACGTGGTATGTTTTATACTTGTTGGAATGTTTTATATGGTGTACGATTTCGTTGTAGGGTATATAGTATTTGCCACCTACATTTTAACTTTGTTCTGATTGGAATGAAAAGTTGGACCTGCTTAAGACGCACAATTTATGTCGAGTCGCCACTGTAGCTTAGGACCAAATGGAGGCACATCGTAAAGTTGTAAATGCAACCACACTACACGGTGATGGTACTTAATTTCAACAAAGTTCTAGGATTTGTCCTTACAAAGGCATTAGGTTTAAACTTGCATGACATTTTTATTGAGATTTGTATCAACCCGATGTTTCAATTTGTCACACATGATGATGTATGACTTTATTTTTCATTCCTGTACTACTACTATACTATTACAGTTCAGTACCAGACACCACCGACGGTGGGAATGCTACAGGGAGCACTATTGTAGCTTTGGTAGATACCACATATTGATGGCAAGTTAAGGGCCAGCAAAGCATGGGCTTGAGCTTGAGTCTGATCAAAGTACACACCAGCAAACTGTTGTAGCTGTAGCTGCTGCACAATCGCCTGAACAGTGTTAATGGCCTGGCAGTGAGACTGTTGCGCGATCATCCTAAGCTGTTGGCAGCACTGCTGTTGCATGACCTGGCAGCTTCTAAGTTGAAACACGGGTGATTGGAAGAAGGGGGTTGCCACTGTGCTGCACTGCTGCCTTACGAACTCGCCACACGGGCTGAGCATCTGTTGCTGCAGCATGAGATGCGGCTGCAGCTGATATTGCCTGTAAACTTGAGTAAGAGCATCAAACTGCGCAGAGGCGCTGCTTGCAGCAATAGCAAGGAGAGCAAAGAAGAAAATGATCTTCATTCTGGCGGGATTGTAGCGCTATGCTTTGGCTGTAATATTTGAGTTGTGAGAAGGATGAGGAGGGTTTCCATTGTGCTTGTCTATTTATAGATGCGATGGATGGGTTTTCTTTGAATTCCTCATCAGCTACCTTAGAGTGTTTTGTTTGGTTAGATATTCTATTAGGATCAAAGTGAGTCATGTCGTTTTGATGTTATGTGATGTGCCTCCACGGATGTAACTTTTGTGCCCATCGCAGATACTTGATGGATAGCAAGATAGATAATGTTATGACTCGTCACTCACTTTATATCTCAATGTGACATGGATTGCGGTCCTTTTCAAACTAAGTTTGTTTGTAAGCTATTGTTTTATGAAAGCACTTTACATATCAAGGGCGCGTGGAACTTTAATGATATATATGAACAAGTATTCGAATAATGTAAAGTGAGTTATGACAAATATCAGAAATAAATAATTGCTTACATTCACATGAGATGCAGTAAAGTGCCTTTAAGGTGACATGTCCAATCCTACAAGTCTTTACACATTCCGTGACCAAAATGTCATGATAGCCTTGAAGAACTTTTTGATTTCTGACTACTTTTGAGGAAAATCATAAAGATTAGCATGCGTTTATTTCACGGAGGAATTAAGAAACGTGTCAGAAAAAACATCAGGAAACGAAACAAAACTGTGACCGAGGAGATATTGTTTCTCAAACAGTTCCGCTAGCACATATTAACAAATATTTGTTTATAGATCTAGCTATATTTTTCTCATGGTCCTAGATGCTAGCACGAAAGGAAATGTAGGAGGCAGAACAAAAATGAAAATAGCCTCTTGCCTGCATCAAACCATGGACCGATTTTGTCACGACGGTCATCAACACTACCTAAAGAATGGAAGATCTACCAATTCACTCTCAGGGCAGAGCAGCAGCTATAATTTGTGACTTTGCACGAAAAAAATGAAACTATTACGCACGGACAGTAACATGGCCTTTGAATGAAACTAATAAGCATATATAAATTTTGTTAATATAGTAATGCTTAATGTTTTTACATCATAAATTGATATTTGCATGACCAGGCCTTTAAATTTTAAAACTTAAACTTCAGCTGCGTGGAGCTTCATGTTCCGGTGACAAGTTAAGGTTGAATTCACAATGATACGTTAAGCGGTTTCATCGATATGTATTTTTCCGAATAGTGGATGTAGGACCACTGTAGGTTGGCACGTGGTATGTTTTATACTTGTTGGAATGTTTTATATGGTGTACGATCTCGTTGTAGGGTATATAGTATTTGCCACCTACATTTTAACTTTGTTCTGATTGGAATGAAAAGTTGGACCTGCTTAAGACGCACAATTTATGTCGAGTCGTCACTGTAGCTTAGGACCGAATGGAGGCACATCGAAAAATTGTAAATGCAACCACAGTACACGGTGTTGGTACTTAATTTCAACAAAGTTCTAGGATTTGTCCTTACAAAGGCATTAGGTTTAAACTTGCATGACATTTTTATTGAGATTTGTATCAACCCGACGTTTCAATTTGTCACACATGATGATGTATGACTTTATTTTTCATTCCTGTACTACTACTATACTATTATAGTTCAGTACCAGACACCACCGACGGTGGAAATGCTACAGGGAGCACTATTGTAGCTTTGGTAGATACCACATATTGATGGCAAGTTAAGGGCCAGTAGAGCTTGGGCTTGAGCTTGAGTCTGATCAAAGTACACACCAGCAAACTGTTGTAGCTGTAGCTGCTGCACAATCGCCTGAACAGTGTTAATGGCCTGGCAGTGAGACTGTTGCGCGGTCATCCTAAGCTGTTGGCAGCACTGCTGTTGCATGACCTGGCAGCTTCTAAGTTGAAACACGGGTGATTGGAAGAAGGGGGTTGCCACTGTGCTGCACTGCTGCCTTACGAACTCGCCACACGGGCTGAGCATCTGTTGCTGCAGCATGAGATGCGGCTGCAGCTGATATTGCCTGTAAACTTGAGTAAGAGCATCAAACTGCGCAGAGGCGCTGCTTGCAGCAATAGCAAGGAGAGCAAAGAAGAAAATGATCTTCATTCTGGCGGGATTGTAGCGCTATGCTTTGGCTGTAATATTTGAGTTGTGAGAAGGATGAGGAGGGTTTCCATTGTGCTTGTCTATTTATAGATGCGATGGATGGGTTTTCTTTGAATTCCTCATCAGCTGCTTTAGAGTGTTTTGTTTGGTTAGATATTCTATTAGGATCAAAGTGAGTCATGTCGTTTTGATGTTATGTGATGTGCCTCCACGGATGTAACTTTTGTGCCCATCGCAGATACTTGATGGATAGCAAGATAGATAATGTTATGACTCGTCACTCACTTTATATCTCAATGTGACATGGATTGCGGTCCTTTTCAAACTAAGTTTGTAGTTAAGCTATTGTTTTATGAAAGCACTTTACATGTCAAGGGCGCGTGGAACTTTAATGATATATATGAACAAGTATTTGAATAATGTAAAGTGAGTTACGACAAATATTAGAAATAAATAATTGCTTACATTCACATGAGATGCATTAAAGTGCCTTTAAGGTGACATGTCCAATCCTACAAGTCTTTACACATTCCGTGACCAAAATCTCATGATAGCCTTGAAGAACATTATTGATTTATGACTACTTTTGAAGAAAATCATAAAGATTAGCATGCGTTTATTTTACGGAGGAATTAAGAACGTGTCAGAAAAATCATCAGCAAACGAAACAAAACTGTGACCGAGGAGATATTGTTTCTCATAACAGTTCGCTAGCACATATTAACAAATATTTGTTTATAGATCTAGCTATATTTTTCTCATGGTCCTAGATGCTAGCACGAAAGGAAATGTAGGAGGAAGAAAAAAATTGATAATAGCCTCTTGCCTGCATCAAACCATGGAACGATTTTATCACGATGGTCATCAACACTACCACTAAAGAACGGAAGATCTACCAATTCACACTCAGGGCAGAGCAACAGCTATATTTTGTTACTTTAGGTGAAAAAAATGAAACCAATACACACGGACAGTAACATGGCCTTTGAATGAAACTAATAAGCATATATGAAATTTATTAATGTAGTAATGCTTAATGTTTTTACATCATAAATTGATATTTGCGCGACAAGGCCTTTAAATTTTAAAACTTCAACTTCAGCTGCGTGGAGCTTCATGTTCCGGTGACAAGGTAAGGTTGAATTCACAATGATACGTTAAACGGTTTCATCGATATGTATTTTTGAAAATAGTAGATGTAGGTCCACTGTAGGTTGGCACTTATTGGTATGTTTTATACTTGTTGGAATGTTTTATATGGTGTACGATTTCATTGTAGGGTATATAGTATTTGCCACCTGCATCTTAACTTTGTTCTGATTGGAATGAAAAGTTGGACCTGCTTAAGGCGCACCGTTTATGTCGAGTAGCCACTGTAGCTTAGGACCGAAAAGAGGCACATCGTAAAGTTGTAAATGCAACCACGATACACGGTGATGGTATTTAATTTCAACAAAGTACTAGGATTTATCCTTACAAAGGCGTTAGGTTTAAACTTGCATGGCATTTTTCACTGGTGGAGAAGGGGTTTTTAACCCCGGTTCGTAATCCCCTATAGTCCCGGTTATGCAACCGGGACCACGAATCCGGGAGTAAAGAGCCATTTTTAGTCCCGGTTGGTAACATCAACCGGGACTAAAGATGGTAGAGCCACCATCTTTAGTCCCGGTTGATGTTACCAACCAGGACTAAAGATATTTTTTCTTTTTTTTAAAGATTGCTGGTTCTGCTAGCTGCTAGCTGCTTGTTTATATATTATGCATATATGTATAAATACATGTATATGCATAATACATGTATATGCATAATATATCTATATATAATTTATAATATATTGCATATATATATATGTGATAAATACATATTTATCACATATATATGTTCCTTAATTATATGCACTCAAGTAAATATATACTCATATTACCGAAATGTACTCACACACATGTATACACATCTAAATACATACATATGTCACAATCCTTCGTTAATTCTTATTTCTATTGTATATTACAAAGAAACTTAA
The DNA here is from genome assembly GCA_000573905.2 of Oryza punctata. Classification (NCBI taxonomy): domain Eukaryota; kingdom Viridiplantae; phylum Streptophyta; class Magnoliopsida; order Poales; family Poaceae; genus Oryza; species Oryza punctata. The sequence goes on along the minus strand of CM002499.2, from coordinate 9,537,546 downwards.
GACAAGATATACATGGAGGTCATGATCACTAGGCCTTCCATCGTAGTGGAATTCTCCCGCGGGTTCATTTATTTGTTCATTGATAAATCCCATCAATTGTTCTTGAAGAACCTTTATAAATTCTTCGTTGGATAGTTTTTCCCTCATGTAAATAATCTATCATTTGAAAAATATTGAGATATGAGTATATGATATCAATAAGAAATCGATGGGATAATGTAAGAATGATTTTTACGTACTTCCAGATCCATGTCACTGTTGATTTGGTGTACAATACAGTGAGTATATTTGCAGACGTAGTAGCCGCACAAGTTATTCCCCTCCTCCTGTTTTGTACACTTAAGGAGAAACGACGAGAGATTTAATGTACTAGTTTTTTCTAGAACAAATTAACGATTCAATATGTTTTTGTAGTATGTACTCACCGGAAAATTAAACCTCCTTCCAAGTTTTTCTTTCCAAACCCCGCGGACCAATGTACGGAACTTTGCCCATGCCCTATGTACAGTTGGAAGCTATGATTAAATATCGGAGATCTGCATAGTAGCAATAGCAGTGTTCGTAATTACTGTCAGTTGAATAGATGGCATTACCTGTCTATCACTTCAAAAATCTTGTCGAAAGTAGACTTCGGTTTATCCATTGAGTCATAGACATGGACTTTGCATAGTGAAAGGTCGAAGAGGAGAAGGACCCAGTGGAATCTGCAAATTGCGTGAGATAATACAAATGTCACGGTATGAGTATGAGGAAGAAGTTGGGACGAATTAGAAAGACAGTTCAAACTCACGCTATGTTATAGGGCAATAGTATGTAGGTCTTGTAATGCTGCTGCACCAGGAAATGAACAATATTGTCGTCTATAGCCTCCTCAAAGTCCCGTATCATTTCGACATTTACTTTGCGGGGATCCATGAATCCAATATTGTAAATCCCCAGTTTACGGCACGATTGAATCTCCATTCTACAAAGGATAAAGATATTTGCATCAACTATCCGTACAGTGTAACCATTGAACGGTACAGACGAGGAGCTAAGGAATAAAATTAATTTTGCTAAAACGATACTTACAAAACCCAGCAGCTAAGAATGGAGACATCGAGGGCGTCTAGTTGGTATACATCAAATACATCCTCGAAGTTGATCCATAGGACATCATCTCCTTGATAGTAATCTTTGTTCCTTATCATCGCTCCAACCATCGTTCTACCTTTGGATGAACGTTCCATGTACCATTGATGGAAGCGGTACATTTGTGTGGAGAGGGTGTTCACCTGAACAGGCTTGACAAGCGGTTTGTCACGCCCGGAAATTCACTAGTAATTTCCGAACAAATTTGTGCATACAATCCTCGTCCAGGAATCAGCCAAGGTACACAAATCGACAATTTAATATACAAATCCATCATCATAATAACGTTAAATACTTATAGAAAAGGCACTTAGTCCTCACCATAAAGAAAGCTGCAGCGGAAAACAAAATCTAGCGATGGCTTCAGCTCCACTCCCACAGGTAGCTCAACTGGGGTATAAGCCAAACGTCTTCTTCTTCGAAAACTTTCTTCAACTGAGGTTGATTGATTATTGCAAGGGTGAGTACATGGAATACTCAGCAAGCCGCACAGCAAATATGCAAGTGCACAAGGATACCAAAGGATTGGCGTAATATATAGGCTCATTTGCAAAAGCAGCATTTAGCAAACATTTGAGAATTGTAAAACAGTAGAGTAATTATAATCATCAATATTAATCAACACTGAACAGCACACCAATGCTGCACAGGCCCAACCAAACCTGAATCCAACCCCGGTCATACAGATCAAACCTCCAAACCAGGAATAAACCATTCCAAACCAGGAGTCAAATTAATTATCACATTATTATCACCAGTGATGAGTAATGTGAGACTAATCACGAAAAACATTGTTAGACCCGCCCATAACCGCAGGCACAACTATTCGAATAGTTTTACTCTGGCCAGAGGTGTACCACTGTACCCACAAGACACAGCCCCATAACATGTTACCATGCCCTCAGTACCACCATGGTACCTCGAAACGGGACTGTGACAGGACACCGAACGTAACCCAACTCAATGCAGTGCACCGCTCCCGGATCATAGTCACCCCCTTTTAGCCAAGGTATGGACTCTCCAGCGAACCCCTGTGGGCTTATCTCCGCCACTTCACAGTATGGCACTCCACATTGAATCGTGCTACATCAAATGTCAAGCCATTGCCCACGCTGGCTTGTGGTTGGTACGGTTAATGTTTCACAATAGAAGCTCGCGAACCGGTCCTTAATTGTCATGAGCACAACCATCCAAATATCATCTCCAACCATGTGCTCACAACCCACCATTAGTCAAGTTTTAGTTGACAATTAATTAATTTATCAATCACGATTGACCATCGTGAGCTTCCATTAAATATCCATCATTAAGATTTAAGTGAAACATTAATTATCCCATATGAAATGATACTAAAGTTTCTAAGCATGACTAAGCAATTATATCTAATATCTAGTTGAACCAATATATAAAATCCAACTAGTCAAATTAATAACCCAAGATATCAAGAAATAGGGTAATCAATGCAAATTGGCCATAACAAAGGAATAGGTTCGTACCATCCAATGACATTCGAAAATAAATGCACATTTGAAATAAATAGAGAATTTAAATATAGGATCAACATGCTCAAAGGATTGTGTTTGAGATCTGTGTGACTTGCCTTGCAATAATCGGTCTTCAATTATTCTTTTGGAACACTTCCGACGCACTCACGGACCTCCGAAACGACGGAAACGACAAGCTAACACGTAAAATGAGAAAAAAGACTAAGAAACTCCAAATAAATAGTACATAAAAACTAAACAAACACGTAGATCTTGATTTTAGATGAATTTAGAGACTTGAACGGCCTCATTCCGATTTCAAATAAATTAATTATGAATTTTACAAGTTTTAATCCAATTAAACCTATTAAAGAAAAGACTATTCCAAATAATTAAACAATTTACAAATGATTAAAAACAATTTATAACTGAGAGAAAGATTAAAAACATCCTCCGGTAAAAAGGATTGGACCAAATTTGGTAGATGATCTATAGTAGAAAGACTAATATATCATTGAAAAGAGAGAGGAAATAATCTATACTGATTTGGATGGCAGAGATCGGTTAACTGGATTTTGACCTAGAGCGGACGGCAACGCGACGATGGACACAGGGGACACCGGGAGAGAGAGCACGATGAGAGGAGCTCACCGAAGGGCGGCGCGACGATGGACGACGACGGATGACGACCGGCGGCGAGGTAGATGCGGCGGCGACGTCGGGTTGATGGTGACGATAGCGTTCCGGCGATCTTCGGCGGCAACGGAGGGGTGGACGGTGTTCTCCTCGCAGCTACGAATCCAACGGAGGTGGCGGCGATTGAAGGCGACGACGGGACGAGCGGCAGGGCTTCGCCGAAGATTAAAAAAAACAACGGCGAACTCGGCCTACATGGTGACAACGGAAACCGGCGGGTTTTGGTGGAGGAGAAGGGGTGGCTGGGGTAGAGCTCGGTCTTGTGAAGCCGGGGGAGGTGGTGGCGCTGGACGGCGTCAGCCGAGGCGGTGGCTAGCGGCGGCTGGAGCGGCGGTCGGCGGCGGAGAGAGAAGGTGAGCGCGGGGAGAGGCGGCTAGGGCACGGCGGCGCGAGAAAAGGAGGGGAAATGGAAGAGGAGACCTCGGGCATCGTTTATATAGGCGGAGAAGGGAGAGATCGGCTCGGATTCGAAGGGATTTGGCTATGGAAAATAGGATTTATTCCGAGTTCACCGGATAAGAACGAGGCCGAAATTCGTGGGATTTAGCACAAATTTGAGGGGGATTTCTTGGGGATAAGGTGGAGGAGATCGAGGGGATTCCGTTCCCGCAACTAATTTTGGAAGGGGAGCAACGGGCAAGCCGGATTGGACGGAGGAATTGGCGGCTGTACTGTGCAAAGGGCTCGGCTGCTGTCTGTCTCGAGGAGGAAGAAGCTACTGTAGCGAGAAGGAGGGAAACAGACTTTCTTGTAGGCCGGCCCAAAAAAAGAAAAGGAAAAGGAAGAAAGTGACGTAAAGCAGACTTAGGAGAGGGAAAGAAACAGGCCGCACAGAGAAAAAACAAAGGGACAAAAAGCAGACTTTTTTCAGATTCGGCCCAAACCTGGAAAAGGGGATTTTTAATTACTTTTCTAATTAAATTAATCACTGAAATGATCTTTGAATTTTCAAAAATACTTCCGATGCTCAAATAATTCCAAGAAAAATCCTGCAAATACTTGAACAATCAAAGTATTTATCAAAATTATAACTGGACCATTTAATGATTAATTTTTTATTTAAATAATTACTGAAATGTTCTTTGTATGTTTAAAAATTAGTAATTGAGCTCTGAAAAATCCGACAAAATTCCAGAGAGTACAATTAACCATGGAGAATTTAATAAAAAATAAATCCAGCCATGTTTTATTTAGAAAATTTTATTTTTCACATTAACCTCACTTGTAAATTAATGAACATTTAATATAAATTCTAGGAATAATTTATTAAATAATTTATAAATCCCTAAAACAAAAAATTAGGGTCTGACACGGTTCACCGAGTTTAAATTTGTATTTTAAATCAGCTTCGGTCGCTTTGGTTATTGGTGCATTTCCCACCAGCTGCTCCCTGTTCAGACCCATCTCTTTCATCCATTGCCTTAGTTCCGCCTCCCGGGTGGTAGCAACGGCTCAACTGATTGTTTCAGCTGCTTTCCGAGCTGATGCACTTCTTTGGTCCTTCCTCTTTGCTTCCTAGCTGACTTCGTCATCGACCGGTCATAATCCGAAAGTGAAGCCCTCTTGACCGGTTCGCTCATCTTCTGAAAAAATTTCTTAGCAGCCGGATCTATGGGAATCTTCTTTTCTGGGCTCCGTGGCTTGAAGAACGCCTTCACTTCCGCTCGTACGACCTCGTCAGTCTCCTCGGGAGTGCGGTCGTACGCCCTTTTCTTAAGAGCGGGGGGTTTTGGCTCGTCAAGTCTTGGCTTCTTCATTTGTTCTGCGGACTTTGACGGCGCTGGACGAAGTGGGCACGACATTGTAGCTCGTGAAGGCGGAGCAGACGATGACGGTGCAGGCGGAGGAGGCGGAGGTGGAGGAGCCGGTGTAGGTGAAGGAGATGGTGCAGGCGGAGGAGAGGGTGCAGGCGGAGGAGGCGGAGGTGGAGGAGACGGTGCAGGCGGAGGAGAGGGTGCAGGCGAAGGAGACGGAGCAGAAGACGCCGCTGCTCGTCTGGGAGTATAATGGCATGGGCTGTGTCTTCTAGTTTTATCTCCCCGTCTCCTCCGGGGATGTCCAGCTCGAGATCCTCAAACCCTCGTTCTACCAGTTCAACTTCAACCTTGGAGTACCCAGGTGGAATCGGTCTGCAATCGTAAGTCCCTGAAGGGTCCACTGGTATGGCCATTCCCGACGCCACCTTCACAAGAATGGAGGTTACTTGGTAATTAACAGATGCATGCATAATCATTTGCAATTTACAAGACATATATCATAAAACTACGAGCATACCTTGAGTGATATGTTCTTGTAGGGGCTGTGCAGCTCACAAGCTGTCCGCCGCGTGATTTCATATACGGGGTACGATGGGTCGTCGTGAGCTGGCCCTGCTGCACCTTCTATGCCCTATTCTCCTGCTTGCCCCGTAGAAGCACAGCTGCTGCGATTGCCTGAGGGGCTCACCATGATAGGAGGGACAGACGGCTGCACCGCCTACTGAATCTGTCGTTCCGCCAGGCGTTTGTCCACCCGTCGTTCGACCTCCTCTTGCATCCTTAAGTCCTGCTGGGCGACCCTCTCCTCGAGATATCTCAATTTCGCCTTTGTATCCCTCTTGCTCCTCATCCGACTCTTGTAAGTGTGGCTGTCCTCTTGAAATCCATATTTCCAAGGTACCACGCATTTTCCTCGTGTTCGTCCTGGATGCTCGGGATTCTGTAGTGCGAGCGTAAGCTCATCCTTCTCTCTGTCAGGCTTGAATGTTCCCTGAGCAGACGCCTCCACTGCTTCCGTAAGTCGGCTTGCTGCTTCGCGGATCGCATCACCGAATACAAGGGAACCATCAGTGGGATTGAGCATTCCACCATGACCATAATACCAATTTCTGGATCGTTCAGGCCAGTTCGTTGTGGCCGGCTCAATACCCTTCTCTATCAACGCGGTTTCCAGTGTATCCCACTTGGGGATTGCCTTCTTATAGCCACCTGACCCTAGCCGGTGATGGTACTGCTTCTTAGCGGCATTGGCTTTATTCTTTTCTATTTGCTCTTGCCCGTGCTCGGAGGTCTTGTATGCGACAAACGCATCCCAATGATCCCTCAGCTTGGGTAATTTGTCAAAATCAGGTGTCAGACCCTTTAGGACGTAATTCTTGTACAGAGCTGACTTGTACTTCCGGAGCTGTTCAGCCATTTTCTTCATTGTCCATTCTTCCAGTCTTGGTTGAGCTGCCTCAGGGACCATAAATGTCTGGAGCATGGTGGTCCACAACATCTCTTTCTTCGTATCTGGAAGATAACTTTGGTCTTCCTCGGCTGACCTTGATTGACACTAGTGGACTGTGCTAATGGGCACGTGATCCCTCACGATCAAACCACTGTGTCGCACGTACTTCCGTAATATGCTGGCTGGGTCTACTGGTTCGTCGTCTGGGGCCACATCACTAATAATGTGCCTGCCCTCTAGCTTCCTCGCGGCACCTCGTTGTCCGCGTGCCCTCTTCTCTCCAACGGCCAGTTGCCTTTCACCTTCATCTTGGTTTGTGCCCTCATTTCCCTCCTCGTTTAGGTATTGGTTGGGGTCCTCTTGCTCCTCATCCGCCCAATACTGGCTGCTGCCCTGTGCGATCTGGTCCATGAGGATCTGTTCATCATCGCGATCTGCCATCTACAATAATTACAAGACGCGTTGACTTTTTAGTTATTTTTTACAAGTTTTATCAAGACTATAGAAAAACATACCAGTATATATCTTCAATACAAATAAAAAGAACTATAAAAAAAATTGAAGCGTCTTATACTATAAGATGGTGGGATTCCGTACATAATATCAGCTGTCGTCAAGTAAAAGAAATCTAGTAATATACAGAATTGTGTGACTTGTCGAAGTTAATTGTATACTACTATATGTTAGAGCATGTATATATAGCAGTCAGGGAAAAAAAACAGTTCGTCCTTTCTCTATCTCATCTGTTCATGTCTTCTACCACTTGACTATATAGCTAGCAATATCCATGCATGTACAGCTAGCTCCCCCTTTTCTGAACAATTAGAAAAGGCATCCACTATTATTACTCGTAATTTAAGCAAATTGCCTGCCTTTGATATACCTTCGATGATCTAGTTTTTATAAAACCATTTCAATATATAATCAATATATAATGATCTATATGAAGCACAAGTATAAATATACTAGTATAACTTAACCTTTGATGCTTCTGAGAATCCTAAGGGACGGGGCATGCAAAGCAACTCCTATCTTGTATAGAATCGCATGTACAGAGAGCCCCACTGTTGAGGCCGGGGGTCAATTAAGGAGCAAAGACTGACCTTCCTAAACTATGCAAATCCATACTTAATTTGTTTTAATTTATGGCAAGAGTGCTGAGATTCACCTCAACTGTACGATATCACACATTCACACGCACACAAAGATAATGCTCAGTTTGATTTGATTATTGAGCGGATTATTATAGTAGATTATCTACTTAATTATAGGGATAAATTAAATCTTTTTTATAAATAAACTTAATACAAATCCCTCCCTAAATGTAAGGGATTCATGGTTATAAATCCGAACATTTAACAGGTGGTCTAAAAATATGTAACAATTTCTTTTTGAGAAAATGTGATTTTGGAAGTGTAATGCAAATAATCCGCTTCATTCTATCATTCGCTCGTTTTATCGTTCTATCGTTCGTTCGGTCGTTCGTTCTATCGTTCTATTGTTCGTTCGTTCTATGGTTCTATCGTTCGTTCGGTCGTTCATTCTATCGTTCTATCATTCGTTTGGTTGTTCGTTCTATCATTGTATCGTTCGTTCGGTTGTTCATTCTATCGTTCACGTTCTGTAGTTCTTTCGTTCGCGTTCGTTCGTGGGGGTGGTACGTGCAAATTTGAACTCTATGGCGTACCCTGAAACATTATCCATTTTGTGAGTTACATCATCCACTTCATATTATAAGTTAGTTTAATTCTTTTTATCAAACTTATTTCAATTCAATTAAATTTATAAAAAAAGTACAGTAATAATTTCTACATTGTTTTATTTGATAAAATTTGTTTGATGTTTTAAAAATCATTATATTCCTCTATACATTGTTGAAATTTTCCTTCCAGCCTGTTTCCTTCATTTCTAAAAAAAATAATTCCCGGCCATCCTTCATCATCGACAGTGGCGGCACGGCGCATGCATGGCGGCGCGGGTGGCACAGGGTGGCGGCGTCTCCGTGGCGTGCCTGCTGCGGCGCGAGGTGGCGCAGGCTGGCCGGGAGTGGCGGCTGCGCCACCCCGGCATTGCAGCGGCATGCATGGCGGCAGCGGACGTAGAGGGAGAGGAGAGAGGTACACGTACGGCGCTGTGGCGCGGTGAGGTCGGCGACGATGTCCGGCGGGTTCGGAGACGCGAAGACGACGGCAGGTTCAGCGATCAACGTGAAACGGCTAAGTGTGGGTGGAGAAGACGATGCGCCCGACTATTTATAGCCGGGATCTTTAGTCCCGATTCGTGCAATCAACCGGGACTAAAGATATCTTTAGTTCCGGTTGTGCAACCAACCAACCGGGACTAAAGATCTTATCTTTAGTCCCGGTTGATTGCACGAACCGGGACTAATAAAAGTTTCCCGCTGTTTCCAAAATTTTTTTTAGTGCCGGATATGGTTAACAACCGGGACTAAAGATTAAAACATTTATATAGTTTAAAATTATTATTGAATATAGATAATCACATATAATTAACGTATGAGCTATTTAAATAGTCTAAAATTGCTATTACATCTAAAATATATATATATAATTAACATATGACCTGTTTAAATAGTTTAAATCTTCTAGCACATTTCAATAATGATATATAATTAAAATATGACCAATTTAAATACTACTTGAATATAGATAATCACATATAATTAACATATGACCTATTTAAATAGTTTAAAATTGCTTTTACATCTAAAATATATATATAATTAACATATGACCTATTTAGATAGTTTAAATCTTCTAGCACATTTCCGTAATGATATATAACTAAAATATGACCAATTTAAATACTACTTGAATATAGATAATCACATATAATTAACATATGACCTATTTAAATAGTTTAAAATTGCTATTACATCTAATATATATATAATTAACATATGACCAATTTATAATTGTATTAGTAAAAAACACAAACATTGCATGGCCTTCAATAAATTATAAATAGTTTGTATCGTCCATAAAACAACCTATGTCACTGTTTTCCTCACGTACTTTCTCCTAAGTAATGTTCCTGCGCTATGATCGCTGCGTGAGTAAGGGGTGTCCTCGTTTGATAGGAGGATGCTCGGGTCAACCGTCACAGCGAACGGAGGTTGCCCATCAAACTGATCATAATCTTCGTCTGTCTTATCCTTGACTCCGACGATTTTCCTTTTGCCTGGGAGAACCACGTGGCGTTTTGGCTCGTTGGGTCCTTTACCCCTCTTTGGTTTACTAAACATGTCTTTCATGTAGAACACTTGTGTTACATCATTGGCTAGGACGAATGGTTCATCTGAGTATCCAACCTTGGTTAGGTCAATCGTTATCATCCCACTGTTATCAATCGTTACGCCTCCACCAGTGAGCCTGACCCACTGGCATCGAAACAGAGGTACCTTCAGGGGTCCATAGTCTAGTTCCCATATGTCCTCGATGACACCGTAATACGTGCTAGATGCACCATCGTATCTCATGGCGTCGATACGAATAGCAGAGTTCTGGTTTGTGCTCTTTCTGTCTTGGGCTCTTGTGTAAAATGTATACCCATTGATTTCATATCCTTGGAATGTCGATATCGAGCAAGAAGGCCCCCTCACCAAGAAGGCTAGTTGTCGGTCAATGGTTTCGATACCCATTAGATGTTGCCGTAGCCAAGCGGGGAAAGTATCAATGTGATGGCATGTAATCCATGTATCGGACATGCCGATGTTTTTTGAGTGAACAATCGCCAGGTGCTCCTCGATGTAAGGAGCCACCAACGAAGATTGTTGCAAAACCGTGAAATGTGCTTTACGGAATAAATCGTTGTCCACAGTCATTATTGCTTTCCTTCCAAGAGTCCCCTTTCCCCATAGTATCCCCTCATGGCTTGATTCGGGTACGCCGATTGGACGAAGGTCTTCAATAAATTCTACGCAGAACTCAATGACCTCCTCTGTTCCATAACCCTTGGCGATGCTTGCTTCCGGACGGGAACGATTACGAACGTATTTCTTTAGAACGCCCATGTACCTCTCGAATGGAAACATGTTGTGTAGGCACAATGGACCAACAATACCGATTTCTTTCACAAGGTGACATAGAAGTGTGTCATTATATTGAAGAATGATGGTGGAAAGATCATCTCAAACCTGACAAGACATTGGACCACGTCATCTTGAAGGGATGTTAAACTGTCCGGATCGATGATCTTTTGCGAAATTGCGTTCATGAAGGCACATAGCTTTGTTATTGTTCCCCGGACATTATCAGGAAGGATACCACGAATTATAACAGGAAGCAGTTGTGTCATCAACATGTGACAGTCATGAGACTTTAGGTTTTTGAACTTCTTCTCCTTCATGCTTATTATTCTCTTTATATTCGAGCAGTATCCAAACGGTACCTTGATGCTCTCTAAGCATTCAAACATACTTTCCTTCTCTTCCTTGCTTAGGGTGTAGCTTGCAGGACTCAAATAATGACTTCCTTTATCCTTGGGTTCCGGGTGAAGGTCCTCGCGTTGTTGCATATGCTTGAGATCGTTACGTGCTTCAAGTGTATCTTTCGACTTCCCATATACACCTAGGAAGCCCAACAGGTTGACACAAAGGTTCTTACTGAGGTGCATCACGTCGATTGCGTGCCAGACGTCTAAGACTTCCCAATAGGGTAACTCTCAAAAAATAGACTTCTTCTTCCACATCGCCGCGTGACCATCTTCGCTCTCTATAGGTTGGCTGCCAGGTCCCTTTCCATATACTACTTTCAGATCTTTCACCATAGCAAACACGGCTATTCCATTACGATGTTTAGGCTTAGTACGGTGGTCTGCCTTCTGTTCGAAATGCTTGCCTTTCTTCTGTACAGGATGGGTTGCAAGAAGGAATCGACGATGACCCATGTACACAACCTTCCTGCAGTGTTCTAGATATATACTTTCAGTTTCATCCATACAATGGGTGCAAGCGTTGTACCCCTTGTTTGACTGCCCGGATAGGTTGCTAAGTGCGGACCAATTGTTAGTGGTCACCAATAGCAACACTCGTAGGTTAAAATGCTCCTGTTTGTCTTCATCCCACACGGGGACACCTTCTTTGTTCTACAACAGAAGCAGATCATCAACCAATGGTCTTAGGTACACATCAATGTCGTTACCAGGTTGCTTTGGGCCTTGAATGATAATTGGCATCATGATGTACTTTCGGTTCATGCATAGCCAAGGGGGAGGTTGTAGATACACATGGTCACAGGCCATGTGCTATGGCCGCTGCCCATCTCTCCAAATGAATTCATGTCATCTGTACTTAATCCGAACCTTACGTTTCGGGCATCCTCTCCAAAGTCTGGAAATGTTCTGTCGATGTTTCACCACTGCGACCCGTCGGCGGGGTGTCTCAGCATCCCGTCTTGTTGACGTTCTTTTGCGTGCCAGTGCATCATGCTAGCATGGTCTTTGTTCCTAAACAAATGCCTGGGCCTTGGTATAATAGGGAAATACCACATCACCTTAGTGTTGATGCAAAAAACACACACTGGCCTAAGAGATTTGCTTTACTCTAGTACAGTCCAAAAGTAACTTTTAGGTTCGAAGGGCGTACCAGTTGATTTGATCCTGCAATCAACAAGAAGAAACATGGAAATTTATTAGTAGACGATAGCCAATCAGCCAGCTAGCCGATATCGTATCGTGATGTAACCTAGCCGATGCAATAAAGCATGAATTGGCTGTAAGGTGTTTATTAGTGATAAGACTAACCCTAAAACTGGTACATCGGCTGAAAAGATCAGTGTTACATAATCAATATATCAATATTACTTTAGAAATAAGCAATTGGGATAGATCGGACTGAACTGAGACAATATAAATTACCCAAGTCTAAAATAACATGAAATAGTGATTAAGTATACTCATGTTATAGCCGAAGTCCAGATTTAAGCATGTATCAGCTATAGCTCCGATACAACCTTATGCTAGGATATTCTCTTGCAACAAATATATTCAACTATTACCAATTAGATTGATAGTAAGTTCAATATATTTGTATTAGATTAGATCCTAATATAAGGGGCAGGTATAGAATATTAAACAAAGCAGAAAACTATGTAAAACATCTATACCAGATAAGATCAGCTAAAACACCGATACTATCCTTATTAACAACCGTAAGACATGCTAGAGATCATGATTCAGAACACGACTTAGTAGATCAAACTTAACTGATGCAGCACTAAGTATAAAGAGAAGCACAACATCTAGACAATCAAGTTGATTGTTGCTTTTCGGGATGGTGGATACATTATATAATTCAAACCACCAAGACAATCTATGCATTACCAGCAAAACCCTAAATACAGATCGGCCGATACGAATAGATTGCATTGTCAATCTAAATTATATAACGTATATGATAAAACTCGAGGATTCACAAGATAGAATTAGAGTGTCATAAAGATGTAAGCACTAATTCCGATGATGCAAACCGCCATAACAAGACCTACCTCTTTGTCGAAGATCAAACTGATGCAGCTCGACTCGAAAGCATGAACTTGTTGAAAGTAGAAAACAAAAGGTTGGCGATGCGCCGAGATTGATTGAACTTGGTTGTTCTTCTTTTTACAAGACCTCGGGTCTATATTTATACCCAAAAATACAAACATTGTCCATTACGGACACGACTCATATTTAACCTAATACAAATCTAACTAGCAAACAAGTCCCTTAGGCGGACTCTTACCGAGAATATCTATAAGGAAATTATACGTATTCCTAATTAATAGATACAATTGCCAATTTTCGACTCCTTCCTTGCTTGGCAATATCATCATAAGCTCCCTGTCGAATCCGATATTGACTTCACATGCCATAACAACCATATCGGCTATCCAAATCGGACTCGGTTTGCAGCCGATACGGTCTTCAGCCGATGCGCAGTCTGTTTCCGAGATTTCCGCATATCTTCGAATCCGCTTCGGATTGGATCTTGTTTCGATTCACAAGCTTGCCAAATTTCATTGTCAACAGATGCCCCCCAATTCCGAAGTATTATATAATGCAACGGAATTATCTTCTCGTAAACGCAAAAATCTAGGGTTTCCTCTGTTACTGTTATGCACCTAATTTCATAAATACCAACCGTTTTCCTGGAGATTTCACGGTGTTAACTCCGCTTTCACCGCTCAAGCCACCAAACTCCTCCGCGAATCCCCAGCGATTGCGATCTTCCCCTCCGGCGACCTCACCGGCGAACCCACTCCGGCGACGATCCTCAGGCACCAATGGCGGCATCATCAAGCCCATCAAGCACTACGGTCAAGGAGTTTCCTGAGGTGAGTCCCCATCGGCTCAAAATTTATCCTGCGTTCTTGGTTTGTTCTTCTGTCTTCAATCTATCTTTTTCAATCTGTAGCACTTAGTCCATCAAATTGCAATCCCAAAACTCAACGAGCCCAATCTCTTCTATCAGGGTCCGACAGGCGATATAGATCCCACTTATATCATCAACGCATAAACAGAAAGGATTCCCTTTAGACAGTCAAATCCATCTCTTACTCATTGGAGTGCAACCTTTAGATCCCGGCCCTCCCAAGTAGATAAGTGGACAGATTGGTACAAGAGGGTTGCTGCTAGTAAACAGGATCACTGGGACGAGATGGGAATAGCCCAATGCCTATCTTTGTCCATAGCCAACATGAAGAAGGATGAGCCGATGCTATCTTCGGCTGCATATTTTTGGTCTGACACCTTGAATGCCTTCTTGTTTAACCATGGGTCAATGACCCCCACTCTACTGGACATAACCATGATTACTGGCCTAGATATCACCACATCAGCCAATCCCATCACTCTGAAGACCAAATGCACTTATAAGTTTAAGACCAAAAACATTGGGGGCTGGTCTGGTTTTATTTCAGAGAATATAGGAACAGGCCCAGTGTCGGCTAGGGAGCACACTGCTTTTCTGATGATGTGGATGGACAAGTTCCTATTCTGTGGGTCCACCTGCGGCCCAACAGTCGACTGGCAACACTTAGCTGAAGCCATTGTAGCAAAGAAAGAATTCCCCTTGGGCAAGTATCTACTTGGTGCAGCATACCAGACTTTGAGCCAGTCATCGACCAAATTAATCATGGATTCAAGTGTTAGCACTGGTGGCCCATGGTGGTTTATTCAACTTTGGCTAACCCTACACAATTTAAAAGTTGCACTAAGACCATCACTCCTTGAGGCAGAATTCCATCGTTAGCCGATTCTGGTGGTGATGGTGAAACAAACCCAGTGCGCCGATGCATATCTTATGGTGAGGCAGCCACTAGCTATGCTGGTTTTGGCCCATCGGCTAAGCATTTCCAGAATTGGTTCGGTAATTTTTATGATGGATTTCCCAGAGATAGCCGAATCTGGTTTGTTTATAAGTCCTTTGACAAATTTGAACTGCCAGCCGACTTCAAATTGGATGAGATAAATGATGAAAGATTTGATAAACCAAGAGAAGTCCTAACTGCCGCAATCTCCCCATGCATACTTCCAACTGGCATATCTCACGGCAGAAATGTCCAGCAATCTTATAAATTTTATTATCCAATGGTGGCTACAAGACAGTTTGGCATGGGACAACTGCCCATCGGCTTGTACTACTCTGACAAGATCCAGACCAGGGGTGACATAGTATCGGCTCTGATGATGGACAAGCTGCTCAATATCCCTGGTCCCCCACTTGGCAGTATAGACAGATTCAACATCATCTTGATGAGAAGCATATCGTTTGATAGATGGTGGTCTGAAATGAAATCTCATATATTCCATCTGCCGGCTGAAGCATACCTCACCAAGATCATACCAGATTTGATCCCTCAAGTAAGTTACTTCTCATATCCTGTAGTTTATTCCATTCAATCTCTTAAAACTTAAAATTCTTCATCTTTCCTTGCAGACATCAGATTCTCCTCCTCCACTCATCAGCCGAAGCGGTAAGCTGATAGAATATGCCACAGCTAAACTCCCTAATGGCTGTGGCCCAGCTCCCTCAGTCATCGGCTTCAATGCTCCCAAGACAACCTCCCTGCTCCAGGACCAACTCAGAGAGCCGATGCGGATAGGTGACAAGCGCAAGAGAACCAAACAAGCTCCTGTCAAGCCATCCATCTTGAAGAAACTAGTTAAGAAGCAAAAGAAAGCAACCGATGTAGAAATCCCTCTGGATCAAGAAGTGGATGAAATTTTGAAGGAAATTGAGATGGAAGAAGCTATCGATGAAGCTGCTGCTCAGGTCAGTGAGACTGCCGATGTTGCAACACCGAAAGCTGATACCCCTCCTGCAGTCCAGTTTCAAGCTGCCAAAACTCCAAGTCCTCCAAAACAACCTCAGAGAGCACAAGTAAGATCATTCTGACAGACATCTTCTTCTTTTTATGCTTCATATATGCTTTAACTCAATTATCTTTTTTCAGCCTAAAAAGAAACAAATTGCTGCAAGAAAGAATCCAACTCCACCACCAGTATCGGTAACTCTAACTCCTCTTAATTTTAACTCTATTTCTAGCTGATATTGATCAATACTTCATATTATTCCAGCCTCCTCATCCTTCATCTCCTCAACAAATCTCAAGTGAGCACACTCCATCGGCCATAGCTAGCCGACTGTCACGCCCAGAAATTAATCCCAAATTTCCAGACCATTTTGTGTATAAATCCCTATCCAAAAATCAAACCAGGGTACACAAAACAACAAATTAATATACAGATCCAAACGTAAATAAAACGTAAATACTTACAGAAGAGGCACTTAGTCCTCACACCGGAAAGAAAACAGCAGCGCAAAAAGGCCACGATCCTAGCGGGGCTTCAGCTCCACTCCACAGGCAAAACTCAACTAGGGTATAAGCCTTGATCTTCTAACTTCATCTTCAGCTCAGAAGCACTACACTTCTGAAAAGGGGGAAAAATAGCAAGGCTGAGTACAACTACCGTACTCAGCAAGCCACACCAACGATGCATTCGTGCAAGGGGAGACAAGGAAGGTTTGTGGCGATTTTCATAAAGGCGGTTGTAAACATTTATAGTTGAAAACAGTAAAACAGTCGATTAATTAAGACAGGTTTAAACATCTCCACTGTACAATGCTACACCACGTTGAACAAGCCCAACCATTCCACCTGAACCAAACCAGTTCATTAAGTCATGTTAATTAATAAAGTGGGACTAATCACGGTGAATCTGGTTGATCGCCCATAACCGCGGGCACGGCTATTCGAATAGTTTTACTCTGATCAGATGTGCGCAACTGTACCCACAAGACAAGATTCCACACATGTTGCCATGCCCCAAAATACCACCATACTACTGCAAAGGGGGAAATCGTGACAAGACCCTTCGCATAACTCCCCCTAAACAAGCACACCACACCTCAGGTTTCGCACCCACCTTTAAGCCAAGGTAGGCAGCCCCCTCTCGTGCCTTGGTGAATCCGGAAGCCGATCAACGGGTAAACCCCCGCCGACCCAACCCCATCACGCCCACCCTTTGCCTGGATGCGTCAGCTAGGGAAAAACTACACTACAAGTCCAGCAGTTACGCATGCCTGCTTGTGGTAAGCACTGATAGTCTTCCGGGGTTTCCCGAGAACCGATCCTTAATTGTCATGGGTGCAACTAGCAAAATCATACACCCACAGCCCACAATTATGCTGTATTTTAGTTGGTTAACTACGACCAACGAAACATGGTCAGTTGTCTCGAGCTCACGGCTCATCAAGATCCTAGAAGTAGATACTGTGATTATTCCATATTGTTAGCTTGTGGTATTAAGCATGGCTAAGCATAATATAATTCTAGCGAGGTCCACAGGAGACACAAGCTAGTCAAATTATCACAAAGTTCGACAAAGAAAGGACATCAAGTAAATAGGGCACAAGCGAGCATATAGGTAAACCTTATTCCCATGTATTTAGCAAAACATGCAATTTATTTGTAAATGGTAAAACATTTTATAAATTAGGCTCAAAATGCTCAAGGCGAATGTGTGACTTTCCTTGCTTCTTTGATTAATCTTCCGAACTCTTTTCCAAGCGAACGCGATCGTCTGAAACAGCGGAATCTACACGCTGGCACGCAAAATGAGGAAAAACTCTAACAAAAACCAAATAAATAGTACATAAAAACTAATCAAACATGTAGAGCTCAATTTTATATGAGTTTTGCAAGTTGAATGGCCCAATTTGGAGTTCGTATGTATTAGTTATGAATTTTAGAAGTTTTGAGCCATTTAAATGAATTTCTGGAATTACATATGATTTACTGCGCAATTAATCCCCCTAGGGCTGACGTCAGCAGCTCAAGGGCTGACGTTAGCTAGGGCTGACGTCAGCAGCCGTGCTAGGGCTAACGTCAGCCGCGGCACGAGCGGCGGCCGGGAGGCGGCCAGCTGGGCGACGGCGGGCGGCGGGAGGAGGTGGCGCGGCGGCCGGGAGGGGAGAGGAAGGGGTGGCGGTGCCCGCCGGCGGAGAGGAAGGGCGGCGTCTGCAGCGGCTAAAAAAGAGGCCGGGGCACCGGAGAAAGCGGGGGAGGTGGGCGAGGTGGTTGGGGAGCGCGCGGGGAAGGTAGGCAGCATGGTGGCGGAAGCGGCGGCGGCCGTTGCAGGGCGGCCGGCGGCGGAGAGGATGGGGCCAACAGGTGGGCCCCACCTGTCGGTGACCCAGGGGAGGAGGGAGGCCAAGCGGACCTAGTGCAGTGCGGGCGGCCTTGGGCCGGCCCGAGAAGGGGAGGGGGAAGGGGCGCGGCCCGGGATGCGAGAGGAGAGGGCGAGGGGCCAATGCGGCGTTGGGCCGAGGGAGAGAGGAAGGAGGGAGGGGAGAGAGGCCGGCTCAGGGAAATAAATGGGCCGAGCGGGGAGAAGAGGGGGGCTTGGGCTGCTCGGGGGGAGGCTTTGGGCCGAAAGCAACCCAAAGTGAAGGAAGGGACTTTTTATTTAATTTGGTTAAATGAACTTTGTACTATTAAAATTAGGTCTTGAGCTCCGAAAATTCACGGAAAATTTCAGAGAGTATTTTAGGGCACAGAAAATATTACGAAAATATTTCCGGCCATGATTTTTAAAGGAAATTTTAAATTCCCTCATTATTTCATTTGATTAAATGGGTTTAATTTTTAAAATAAATTCTAGAAATTCATTATTTAATCATTTTTAATCCTGATCGAAAATCGGGCGTGACACCGACATAATGAAGAGATTG
Source organism: Oryza punctata (assembly GCA_000573905.2). Classification (NCBI taxonomy): domain Eukaryota; kingdom Viridiplantae; phylum Streptophyta; class Magnoliopsida; order Poales; family Poaceae; genus Oryza; species Oryza punctata. The sequence continues at coordinate 9,518,793 of CM002499.2, read as the reverse complement.
CGGCGACAACTCCAGCTCCTCAAATCCCTGTAAGTATATTTCCAGATTTATGTCCATCAGCTCATCCCTAATCTTGTGATCTAAAAGCATCTTCTATTGTTAGCTTTTCGCAGATATGCTCGTTTGACACTAAGCAGTTCCTGGATGAAGAGGAAGAGGAAACAACTTGCAAAGCTATCTCTCACGTATCAGAGGACTTAAAACAAAAGTTAGCCAATATTGCAGATCAGCTTAACGCATCCTTGGATGCGCTGGTAGTAAACTATGGGCCAATCTGGGCTAGATTTGAAGAAATCCAAGATCAAATTCATGACGAGCTCATCGAGATGATTTCACTAGCAGTCTTCCTCGAACTGCATCGTTTCAAATTGGAAAGAGCGCAAAGGATTGCTGATCGACTAGAATGCTCCGCTCTTGAAGCCAATATCCAATCTAGCCGACAACAAGTCAATGACAAGAAGATTAAGCTGGATGAACTAGAAGCTGGCCCAGGTTCAACGCAACAAAGAATTGAGGCATTAAAGAAGAAAGAAGCCAATCTGCTGCAACAACTTGAAGCTTGCAGGGCTGAGATCAAAACTGAAGAACAAAAGCTAGCCGATCTGCCTAAAGCTATTGAAGCCCAAAAATCAACGTTAAAGAAATCTGTGAAGCATCTATTTGCCTTGAGCAAATCCCTCAAGCCGATCCCTGGCACAGATGCAGTCGATGCTCAAGCCATTGACGAAGTAGAGCAAATTAGGCAGAACGCTGTATCGGCTATTCAAAAGTATCTGTCTTAATGTAATGGTCAAACAATCCTGAAACAATATTTTTGCTGTAATATATATATATATCGGCCATCAAGCTGACTTAAACTTAAATATAATCTGTTATTGGCCATCGAGCCGATATATGATATCAACCGATCTTGTCTTGTCTTGTATAATCTGCTCAAAAAATTTGCAAAAACTTCTCCATCAAGTCCTTTCAACATGTAAGCCCCTTTAGAAGCACATTTATGAATCCGAAAAGGACCTTCCCAATTCGGTGACCACTTCCCAAATTTACTATCTCTTGCTCCTATCGGCAATACCAATTTCCAAACAAGTTCATCCTCCTCAAAAGACTTTGGCACAACCTTTTTGTTGTAATGTCTGGCTATTCTTTCTTTGTCCTTTTTAACCTTCTCAAGAGCACGCAATCTAGATTGAACCAAATATTCGGACTCATCAACCATCAAATTATGATAATCATCGGCTTTCAACTCATCCTGTAAAGCAATCCTTCTGGAGCCGATGTTAGTTTCCCACGGCAACACAACTTCTTGCCCGCAAACTAGTTGATATGGAGGAACTTGAATTGCACCATGACAAGCCATCCGATAGGACCATAATGCTTCTGCAAATATAGTATGCCACGTCTTGGGATCTTCCGCAATCTTCCTTTTAACCAACTTGATCAAACTCTTCTTAGATGCCTCAGCCTGCCCATTAGCTTGTGCATAATATGGTGAAGAATTTAACAATTTGATCCCCATGCTATCAGCAAACTGAACAAACTCATCAGACACAAAAATAGATCCTTGATCAGTTGTAATCGTCTGTGGCAAACCAAACCGATATATAATATGCTCCTTAACAAACTCTATGGCATCTTTACTATCAACTTTCTTCAAAGGAATAGCCTCAACCCACTTGGTAAAATAATCTGTGGCAACCAATATAAATTTATGACTTTTACTTGAAGGTGGATTGATCTGGCCGACAATATCAATACCCTAACCTCTGAACGGCCATGGCTTGATAATTGGATTCATAGCCGATGTTGGTGCTCTTTGAATAGCTCCAAATTTCTGGCAATCTTGACATCCCTTGTAATATCTGAAACAGTCTTCCAGCATTGTCGGCCAAAATTATCCAACTCTTCTAATCAGACATTTCATCTTATGAACCGATTGATGAGTTCCACATATACCTTCATGTACTTCACACATGACTACCTTTGCTTCATCCAGGCTCAAGCACTTCAACAAAACTCCATCAATAGTCCGATAGTACAATGTATCATCCAACAAAACGTACTTGAGAGCTTTGTATCTTAATTTCCTAGGAACCGATTTAGAAGGGTTCTTTAAATACTCAAATATCTCAAACCTGCAATCATCGGCTGGTAGACATGCAACTTCTACATCAACACCCTGTAACATCGGCTTGTAGCCTATTGCACCTTGAGCTAGATCATTGACCTCAATATTCTGCTCCCTAGGGATATGTTTCAAAGTAACCATCTTGAAAGTTTTCATCAACTCTTGACACTTCTCATTATAAACCATCAAGACATCATTCTTGCACTCATATTCCATAGATAATTGACTAATTACCAATAAAGAATCACCCATGATTTCAACAGCATCGGCTTCAACCTCCTTCAACAGTTGTAACCCTTTTAAAATAGCTTCATATTCAGCTTGATTATTTGTAGATTAAGGCTTGATAGTAAAAGCAAACTGAAAACTTGCCCCCTAGGCGATATGATCACCAAGCCAATGCCACATCCATGATTGCATACTGATCCATCAAAGAACAAAGTCGATGGCATGATGTTGACATGATTAATATCCCTGTGTTCAACTATGAAATCGGCTATCGCCAGCCCTTTAACTGCTTTGGCCGATTCATACCTTAAGTCAAATTCTGACAAAGCAAAAATCCACTTCCCAATTCTTCCCTTCAGAACTGGAGCCGATGGCATGTAAAGTATTACATCAGCCTTACATACTATAGTGCACTCATTGGAAAGCAAATAATGCCTCAACTTTGTACAAGAAAAATATAAGCATAGACATAATTTCTCCACGGGTGAATATCTTGTTTCTCTCATTGTCGTGATGATGTGACTCCTCTTCCCTTTGACGCCTTTTCTGATACTTGTTTATCATACCAGCCGATTTGATGTTTCTGACATAGTTTTTACTTCCATCAGCCTGACTTCTGCCTCTTGGATTCATCAATCTTGATCTTTCCTTGTTCAATAGCCGATTGGATCTGTTGTCCGAAAATCTTATAATCATTAGTGCTGTGAGATCCGTATTATGCCACTTGCAATATTTCCTCCTCTTCAACTCCTCGGCCGATGGAATCACATGTGCTGCCGGCAATTGAATCTGTTTTTCTTGAAGAAGAAGATCAAATATCTTGTCAGCTTTAGTGATGTCAAAATCAAACCTTTCCTCTTTTCCCGAATTCTTGACCCATTGGCACACTACTATCTTCTTGTTTCTTGCCCACTCGGCTGCATTGACCTCTGGATCATTATTTTCGGAATCAAAATCACAGCTTTAGATATTATTAACATTGTTGGTCTTTTTGATAAACTTTTTGGCCTCCTGGAATCGTGTTTCATGAGCCGACACCTTCTGAGCTAAATGAGCTAAACTTTCGAATTCTTGAGCTGAAAACCTTTCCCTTATCGGCGCCAACAACCCCTGGAAGGCCAGATCGGCTAGTTGTGAATCTGTCAGAGCCAAACTGTAACATCTGTTCCTCACATCTCTAAATCTCTGAATATAATCTGGCACTATCTCATCCGGTTTCTGCCTTATGGCTGTGAGGTATGATAATTTCATCTCTTGGATGCCACTGAAAAAGTATTTGTGAAACTACTTCTCCAGATCGGCCCAACTTCTGATTGAATTGTAAGGCAAAGATGAAAACCATGTGAATGCCGATCCAGATAAAGAAAGTGGAAATAATCTGACTCTGAGGGCTTCTGTAGCCGATGCTTCCCCGCATTGAGCTAAGAATCGACTAACATGTTCATAGGTTGATACATTATCTTGTCCTAAGAACTTGGAGAAATCTGGCACCTTGTACCGGTTTGGGAGTGGTACCCGATCAAAGTATTCAGGATATGGATGCCGATACATGTTGCCATTGTCTTTAGGCTTGAGCCCAAATTGTTCCCTCATTACATCGGCAATCATATCGGCCCACGGCTGTTGTGGTGTTACCCCGCCATACTGTTGTTGGATCTGGTCATATTGGCTGTACTGCACCGGTTGAGGCCGTGGAGAATGGGATTGATAATGTTGATTCAGATTAGCCGATAGACCTTGAGAGGAAACGTAAGGAAGTTGCTCTGTACTGTATTGTTGGCCTATCGGTTGAGTAATTCCAATTGGCTGTTGTGGAACCGAAGGAATATGATATGAAGTATCGACAACTGGCGGCTTCGCATTGAGTATATTCATTAGCTGTTCTGGTGTCAACTGATTTGAAGTTTGCCCCGTTGTGATCGGCGGCTGTCTTGTCAATATTGTTGGGATATTTGTACTGGACAGAGGAGCCGATGGAGCCTGGGTTTGAAATGCCTGTTGCTTCCCGCTAATTTTGGTCTTCACAGTCCTGTAGCCTGCAAACGTATCGCCTGGTAGATATATTGGTCCTTTTGCCTTTTCCTCGACTATAGTTCCATCTACTACTGACTTGATCTTATTCGTCAATGTATTTACAAGTACTCCGGACTGATTGATGAGAGCATGATGCAACGCCGAATCAATACGATCTTGCAAGGTGTGAAGTTCTTCGTTGCTTGATTCGATCTTGGGTTCTTTGCATTTATCCTCGCTTGTTCCGGATGTACTTGGGTCTGATTTCATGATCGGCGGCAACTATACTTTAGTTCTTTGAATAACCGTGCCTTGTCGAGTTACGATGAACGAATGTAGATACTAGTTTTGGAGGTGATCCATCAGTTTCTTCATCTCTTCCTTCTGCTCTTCGTTCAATTGCTCGATCGTGATTGGCAGGACGTTGTCCTCTGAGACTTCAGTGATGTTAGGTGTCATGATGACACAAGGTCCCACCGGGCGTGCCAAAAGCGTGTTGATGCAAAAAACATATACTGGCCTGAAAGATTTGCTTTACTCTAGTGCAGGGCGTACCAGTTGATTTGATGTTCGAAGGGCGTACCAGTTGATTTGATCCTGCAATCAACAAGAAGAAACATGCAAATTTATTAGTAGACGATAGCCAATCGGCCAGCTAGCCGATATCGTATCGTGATGTAACCTAACCGATGCAATGAAGCATGAATCGACTGTAAGGTGTTTATTAGTGATAAGACTAACCCTAAAACTAGTACATCGGCTGAAAAGATCAGTGTTACATAATCAATATATCAATATTACTTTAGAAATAAGCAATTGGGATAGATCAGACTGAACCAAGACAGCATAAATTGCCCAAGTTTAAAATAATATGAAATAATGATTAAGTATACTCATGTTATAGCCGAAGCCTAGATTTAAGCATGTATCGGCTATAGCTCCTATACAACCTTATGCTAGGATATTCTCTAGCAACAAATATATTCAACTATTACCAATTAGATTGATAGTAAGTTCAATATATTTGTATTAGATTAGATCCTAATATAAGGGGCAGATATAGAACATTAAACAAAGCATAAAACTATGTAAAACATCTATACCAGATAAGATCGGCTGAAACCCCGATACTATCCTTATTAACAACCATAAGACAGTCTAGAAATCATGATTCAGAACACAACTTAGTAGATCAAGCTTAACTGATGCAGCACTAAGTATAAAGAGAAGCATAACATCTAGACAATCAAGCCGATGGTTGCCTTTTTGGGATGGTGGATACATTATATAATTCAAACCAACAAGACAATCTATGCATTACCAGCAAAACCCTAAATACAGATCGGCCGATACGAATAGATTGCATTGTCAATCTAAATCATATAACGTATATGATAAGTCGACGATTCACAAGATAGAATTAGAGTATCATAAAGATGTAAGCACTAATTCCGATGATGCAAACTGCCATAACAAGACCTACCTGTTCGTCGAAGATCAAACTGATGCAGCTCGACTCGAAAGCATGAACTTGTCGAAAGTAGAAAACAAAAGGTTGGTGATGCGCCGAGATTGATTGAACTTGGTTGTTCTTCTCTTTTTAAGACCTCGGGTCTATATTTAAACCCGAAAATACAAACATTGTCCCTTATGGACACGACTCATATTAACCTAATACAAATCTAACTAGCAAACAAGTCCGTTAGGCGGATTCTTACCGAGAATATCTATAAGGAAATTATACGTATTTCTAATTAATAGATACAATTGCCAATTTTGGATTCCATCCTTGCCCGACAACATCATCGTAAGCTCTCTGTTGAATCCGATATTGACTTCACATGCGATAACAACCATATCGACTATCCAAATCGGACTCGGTTTCCAGCCGATACGGTCTTTCGCCGATGCGCAGTCTATTTCCGAGATTTCCGCATATCGTGAATCCACTTCGGATTGGATCTTGTTTCCGATTGACAAGCTTGCCAAATTTCATCGTCAACACTTAGCAGGAACCCTCTTCTTCGAAGGTTGTCTGTCCACATCACCTGGATCATCTCGTCTAATCTTGTATCGTAGTGCTTTACAAACCGGGCATGCTTCTAGGTTCTCGTACTCCTCACCGCGATTGAGGATACAATCATTCGGACATGCGTGTATCTTATGTACTTCTAGTCCTAGAGGGCATACCACCTTCTTAGCTTCGTACGTTGTTTAAGGCAATTCGTTTCCCCTCCGGAAGAATGTTCTTGGCGAGTTTCAATAACTCACCAAATGCTTGTCACTCACATCATTTTTGGCCTTCCATTGCAAGAATTCTAGCGTCATACCCAACTTTTTGTGCCCCTGTTCGCAACTTGGGTACAACGAAGTTTTGTGGTCCGCTAACATAAGGTCCAATTTTTGGACCTCCTCACTTTCGCAGCCGTCCTTTACGTCCCGCAACATCTGACCAAGATCATCTACAGCATCGGTATCTTCAACAGTTCTGTTCGTCTCACCTCCTGGATTTTCTTTAAATCCACCGTATTGATGAGCCCAGTCTGGAATATTCACGTCTTCTACTTCATCTTCTTCCATTGTAACCCCTAGCTCTTCGTGCGAGGTCCAACAATTATATCCAAGCATTAATCCAGACTCAAACAAGTGAGCATGAATAGTTCTTGATGATGAATACTCCTTCTGGTTACTGCACTTTTTGCATGGACAACACATGAAACCCTTATACTTGTTAGCATTGGCCACATTCAAAAAATAATGGACGCCTTCAATAAACTCTTTCGACTGTCATTCCGCGGTGTACATCCATTGCCGATCCATCTATACATCAAATAGTCCAATGTTACTAACGAAATCCACACAGTTGAAACTAGTTAAATTATCATATAATAATTTAAAACATCATGATTGAAAGTGAAAGTAGTTTTTAGAAAAGAGCTACAAAGATGGCTACGAGGAGGAAGAGAAGTTTACAATTATTTTTAAATTTTTATTAAAATACTACACATATTTTTTTAGTAGGAACAATATTTCTAGCTATATTACATATTTTTGAATTACCTTTGTTTTCTACTTTTTTTACAAGTAATCATACAAAAATTTTACAATAGTCCCACATATTATTCTTGTTTATTGTTTGTAATGTTGAAAACATATGTTAAATGAATTATACTTTTTTTAACTATTTTATTAAACTAACTTAGTTTTCTATTATTTTATTTTAGTTTTCTATATTTTCCCTCGGTCATCTCTTTTATAACATATGTATCCAAATTTTCTAATTTCAAAATCAACCTAATTTTGCCTACACAATTTTCTCTCTCATCATTTTCTTAAACCTTGTTGAAGACAATATTTTATAGAAACAAAGCTATAAATGTAATATGCTAAGCATACATTACTAGAGAATGGATTTGCTAACCTTTTCGATCTCTCCAATTTGTATATTATCACCAAAAACAAATTTATCAAAAATTTCGGCAGCACCTCCCTTCTTCCTCCTCCTCTTGGCAGCAATGGCTCGGGCTGGAGGAGGAAGAAGAAGTATAAAAAGGTATAGCACTTTAGTCCCAGTTAATAACACCAATTGGGTCTAAAGATCTAAATCATCATTAGTCCCGGTTGGTGTTAGCAACTGGGACTAAGGTGAGGATCTTTAGTCCCGGTTGGTGACACCAACCGGGACTAAAGATCCTGGCCCCCTGACATGCGTCTGACACTATCAGTGGAGGTGTGAACCGGGACTAAAGATGGTCTTTAGTCCTGGTTTGTATTATCAACCGGGACTAAAGATCATCGCGACCCGATACACTTTTCAACCGGGACTAGATATGATCTTTAGTCCCGGTTCCTGTTCGAACCAGGACTATTCCGGTTTTTGTGAACCGGACCAAAGATCGGTTCTCCAGTAGTGTTTATTGAGATCTGTATCACCCCGATGTTTCAATTTATCACACATGATGATGTATGACTTTATTTTTCATTCCTGTACTACTACTATTCTCTTACAGTTCAGTACCAGACACCACCGACGGTGGGAATGCTACAGGGAGCACTATTGTAGCTTTGGTGGATACCACATATCAATGGCAAGTTAAGGGCCAACAGAGCTTGGGCTTGAGCTTGAGTCTGATCAAAGTACACACCAGCAAACTGTTGTAGTTGTAGCTGCTGCACAATCGCCTGAACATTGTTAATGGCCTGGCAGTGTTAATGTTTTTGCTGTAATGTTTGAGTTGTGAGAAGGATGAGGAGGGTTTCTATTGTGCTTGTCTATTTATAGATGCGATGGATGGGTTTTCTTTGAATTCCTCATCAGCTACTTTAGAGCGTTCGATTTGGTTAGATATTCTATGAGGATGAAAGTGAGTCATGTCGTTTGGATGTTATGTGATGTGCGTCCACGGATGTAACTTTTGTGCCCATCGCAGATACCTGATGGTTAGCAAGATAGATAATGTTATGACTCGTCACTCACTTTATATCTCAATGTGACATGGATTGCGGTCATTTTCAAACTAAGTTTTTTGTAAGCTATTGTTTATATCTATCAAAGCACTTTATATGTCAAGGGCGCATTGAACTTTAATGATATATATGAACAAATTTTTGAATAATGTAAAGTGAGTTATGACAAATATCAGATATAAATAATTGCTTACGTTCAAAGGAGGTGCAGTAAAGTGCCTTAAGGTGCCTTGTCCAATCCTATAACTTTTTACACATTCCGTGACCAAAATCTCATGATAGCCTTGAAGAACGTTATTGATTTATTACTAATTTTTAGAAAAATCGTAAAGATTAGCATTGTTGATATTTCTTAATGGCTTTACAAGGAATTAGATCCCGGGCAATGGCGCTAGAAATATTAGTCGGTACTTTCTTACGATCACAGATATAATCCGCAAGCGAACTGATATACCGCTGTAGCATTTCACCCGGAAGTATTTCCAAGGTATCATATTTATTTAATCTAAAGCGAAGATATGGTAAGTGAGTACTATGTTATTAATCCACATCACACTGAAGTAGAAGTAGATCAAAGTCTAGTGCAAGCGTTAATCAAATATAGGATAGGGTAGGTTGACACATAGAAGGATGAATCAAGCTAACTTCTTTTAAATAATGATCTAGACTAAGTGGAGAAGAATTGAGAAAAGCCTATTTCTGTACTTCTTGTATATAATCATTTTAGTATACACTTGCTAATGTACAATCATGTAGCAGAAACCCCCTAACAATGCCCTCCGGGTATATCGAGAAACCACCCCTCATTGCCGAGTTCCTTACGATAATCCGATATGGCTATACAACCGGTTATGGATACGTAGGAGTACCCTCGCTAGGAACCTTTCTTAACCCTATATACGCACGTGGAGGAATATCCGTACTGAGCTATCACCATTAGTGGCCCACCTTTACAGTTCCGTTGCATATACCACCACTAAATGATATTTAATAATCTAAGCATCGCGCTTACATTACTAAATACTACTGTACATCTCTGCAGATGACATAGAGCAATCAACCGAATGAACACTAAGCCAATACCACTACATCTCTCTGGTAAGCTAGCCATACAATTAATACGAGACAAGTATAAACCATACTTGGTACTTGTATGATTATGCAAGTAAAGTGAAGGACCAAAACTATATAAAGAAAAATATTTCATCATTGAATAAAGTTTTACAAGAGAGGAAATAGTTACTAGAACCATACCGAAATTCTCCGGAAGACTTGAAGAACTCTAGGACTATTCTAATTCTAACTCCACTATTTCTATAACAAACTAAAGAGCTAAGGAGAGCTTCCTTCTTGATTCTTCTTGGTGTATGTTGGAGGAGAGGATGAGAGGTCCTTAAATAGCCTGAGAATGACAGTTGTGGGTGTTAATTCTAGTATAACCGCCATTGGGTGGTCGGTTACAACTGTCATTGGCTGGGGCCTGGGCCAGTGGAGCCAGGCCGGAGTCGGCCAAACCCAGGGGTCAGCCGACCCCTCGAAAGCTTCCCTAGCCCAGTCCTTTTCCATTTATGTCAGGCTTTGATAGGTTAAACGATGAATTTCCATCATTTCTCCTCCATCTATGAAGTAATCTCCTGTATACAAATAATTTGCCAAGTACAAGTGGAACTACATTATTTCTACATCAGTATGCGTGCAAGCATTGCTAGTTCTCCATTATTTTTAGGAATATTGATGGTCGAATTGGTCTATAACGACCATCAAAAAAACCCCCCAAGCTTAAACCTTTGCTCGTCCCACGTAAAGAACTTCAAGGTTAAGACAAGGTTGTTGATTAGAAGTTGCTACTATGCTTTATATCTCAAATGTACAAGGTGCAAAGTATGAGTACTCTCTCTCGAGTTAAGCAAGTTGGCTCGGTGGCTTACCCATACAGCAAATACCCATGGGCAACATGCTTCTCCTTGTCTTGGGTGGTTGAGAAACAGAATGGTTAGTAGAGCACTATGCACTCATCTCTTGTCTGACTTTCATTCCGGAGTTTTCAAATGATTTTGCAAATAAAAGCCAAGTTCCTCAAGTGATTCTCTCATTCACTCAAGAGTGTATATGTGTATATTCTTCACCAAGATATTGCCTTTTTTGTCCCTACTCTATAGGTCATATATATGTGGAGTTTGGTAGGAATAAAATGAGGCATACTTGCATTCGCTTTATTACTAAATCAAAAAGTCGGACCAAAGAAGATAGCAAAACATACTTCTGTTCAAGATTGTGCAAGTGTGTGGTAAGGTAGTGAAAATAAAATGCAACTACTCTTTTGTATACCTCTTCGTTGATTTTTTTTAGAAAATTGAGAGAGTGTATAGCTAGCTCTTTTCCTTCTTTCTTTTTTTTATCAAGGCTCATATTTTGTATGAGCAAGACTTTCTTTCTCTCTCTCTTTTTTATTTTGCATAGCCACACCTCTCTTTTATTTTGAATGAGACCTTTGGAAGAAGAGAGGCATAAGTAACATGGAGTACTTATCTCGTGGATGAAGTGGATGAAGATGGACAAAGTGGATAAAATGGATGAAGATGGTGTTGATGCAAAAAACACACCGGCCTGGGAGATCTGCTTAGCTCCAGTGCAGATCCAAAATAATAATGAGATGCAGGTGTGCCAGTCAGTTTGATCCTGCAACTGACAAGATATATGAATAGCAGATAAAACAGCCGATCGGCTGACAAGCCGATGGAGTGATTCCAGCCGATGTCGATACCAGCCGATATCCAGTATAGATTTTGATACCTTAGTAAATAATGACTTAAAGATAATAGCCGATTCGGACTATAGCCGATTCTCATTCTGTTTCCGATACGATCTAATCTCTTCGATTCCGTTTGATTCTATCTTCATCTCCGATACTTGAATTACTAAATTTGGTCGTCAACAGATGGATACTGTGGGTGAAATGGATGCTAGCTTCCAGTGTAGAAGTTTAGCATATTTGCGTGTATGTGGTGGATATGTGATCTTGATCATAAAGTATAAGAAGCATCTAACAAAGGTCACAGGAAATTTGACAAAGATCAATGGAATTACAAGCAACCATAATATAAGGTTTTTGCAATGAATAAGATTATATAGCTCTGGTAGGTAATTCATATCAAATGAAGAACTTGCTAAGTTTATCATTTTGAAAAATAAAACATCCAAATTTCCAGTCAAACTTAGAACAAGATCATAGTAACTCTATTTTACCATCTCATATTTCACAACAACCTAGACTTGATCATGCAATGTTCTACTCACAACTCTCAGGTTCCCGGAGAATATTTGGCCTTCCGACTTAAAACTTAAGAGAGTACTTAACTATGAACCAATGCATGCAAGATATAAAACAGAGCAACTATTCATCTTGTCAACATAGAGAACTAAGTAGTCTTACCTAGCATAATAAATTTAACCTATACTTTTGTTCTTTTTATGTTTTGCAAATTTTTATGTGGTTTTCAGTTTTATAATGCAATGTGAAAGGGAAAATAAAGTTGGAAAGGGAAATGATACAATTTACTGTAGTGGAGAGACAAACATCTCTCCCCAAGCTTGCTTCTTGCTCAGGGTCCAGGATAAGGATTGAATCCTTGGTGGCAGAAGTAGGCCTGCCAGTTGGTCTGCTATTGTTGCATCATGTTGTTGAAGTTTGAGAGCAGTGCATCAATGTTTTGCTGCCACTCCTGAGTCTGCACGATGTGTCCTTCGAGCACGTGCTGGATATCTCCGGTCTGCAGCTCAAGGTTACCCATCCTCCGAGTGAGTTCACCCAAATCCCCTCGACAGGAGACAGAGCGACGTATTCTGCTGAATAGAGGTGGACCACTCGAGCTGGAAGAGTGGGAGTATCCCCAGTGCGTGTCTTGAGGCACTTGCCACCGGCTGTCGCTGGCACTCTGCTAGGACGAACCTCCAGCGTCATGTTGAGGAACTTGGGTCCAACCAGGGATATCCCTAGTTGGGACCCAGTCTGCCTCGTACATCTGCACAGGTGGTGAAGATGGTGACTCAGGTGCTTCCATTGCCATGCTACGAGTTACCCTGCGTGAAACACTTGCATGAGATTCCTCTACCGACTGGAGAGGAATGGTTAGCCTTTGGCGATTGTACAAATAAAACCCTGGGTTAGGTAACGGGATTTCATTTGTACAACCGAGAAAGAAAAATACAAGCGAATTATCCGGACCATGCTTCAATGTATGGCCTTGCACTAAATAATTGTCATCAACATATGAGCAGAGAGTAGAAATGTAAGCAATATGAGCTGCCCTCACGACCCCAACTTCATACGCTATACGAGAACCTAAAGCAGTGCACTCAATTGGACCAGAAAACGTGAGATTTTCTAACCATTGGTGAATAATGCATTGTATAGGAGAAACTTTTATTTTCTTAACCATTGCATAGAATATCATCAAATCATCTTCATGCACAATTCTAATATCAGCTCTAGGAAACAAAGTCAAGCCAAGCCATTTATGCAAAAGCCTAAGAGTAAGATTATAAATGTCATTTGTTCCAGGCCTTCTACAGAATGTTGCACCCATAATACTTTCCCAAAACTTGGTTTATCATAATTGGGGGTTGCCTTCCAAAAAATAATTTTGCAAGTTTTGTCAAAGCCCAATAGCATACTTAATTCTTTCCAAGAAAGGTGGAATTCCTTATGGAAAAAACCAAAAAGAAATGCCATCATCTACTTCTAGCAAAGTGCAGAAAATCTACAAGGTAAGAAGCAAGAACCTGGGTCATCTACTTGTGCAAACTTATCTCATCCTATAACATACCATATGTTATGAAAATCAACATCCATACCTATTTCTGAAGAAGATTCGGGTAATATGCTCGGGTTTGAGCAAATGCCCGATCCTTTAGCATATGATAGGCTTGCATCTCCCGGTCACCTACGAGGTCAAGGTCGGAGTCACTGAGAAGCCTCGGCGAAGCATCCACCTCCTCCATGGATACATCAGCGGAGGAGTGTGCGCTCGACTCGTCTTGTTGATGGATTGATCTTGAGCTTGATCCTTTCTTGAATAAGCCCGAAATTCTTTTCTTCATAGTTGCAGCAAATTGAGCAAGAGTACAAGACAAAACTCGAGTGGGGGTTGAGCTATTGAAATGAAATCAATTCTACCCGCCGGTTAGCCTTGCACCAAACTAAAGCAACTTGTATATGCTAAAGATTGAAGCAAAATGTAGGGAATGAACTGGAGACCAACACTTCAAAGCTTGAAATGCATTTGAGAGTAGGAGAGCTTGTGAGAGGGAGTGGAAAACGTGTTGAAATGGGATGTACACCCCTCTCCTGGCCATTCTCTATTTGTAGAGGACTTCCAACGGGCATAATGCGGACATCATTTCTTCGGATATACACGACAATCCTCCATTGGTCATTCAAGGTCCAATCACAAGAGCTCGTGCAAGACAATTGAATTTAGAGGTGAGCTCGTTCCTAAGTTCTTCTTTATATGATTTTGAGAACAGATTGCTACCTAATGATTATATTATGATTAGGAACATTGGAGAGGACAAGGAAACACTTAGAGAAGGACATAGAGTAGTGGAGGATCAGCGAGGACGTTCAAGTCAAGGTGGAGGTCCAAACCAAGTCGACTTCGAGTCCGTTTCGGAGTCCAGGACCAGTCTACACTAAAACAGGCAACAGGCGCCCCGGTTGCATACTTCCTCGGATTGGGCCATTCTTTATATGGATGGAAAGCTAAGAAGATAACCTTTCCAATGGTTTTGGTCCCATGTCCAAATTCATTACGAGTCGTCGGGAATTGACCAAAAAATTTGACATTCAGAATCTGTTCCGGCGCTGCGACGCCGTATTTGGGCCTTTGGGCCGTGTATCGTTTTGGAGCCCATTAGGGTTACGTCAAGGGGTGCTTGCACGAACCGAAACTCCATATATCAGTAGCCGTTGCTATCTTTAGTTTTTGGGTTTTGCTTAGATTAATCTGTCAAGAATAGTTTCGCCGCTAGATCGATTTGTAAGACCCCAACTTGAGAGCTTAATCATTCATCTGCAATTTTGGTTGCAAACATCTTTGTTCTTGTTTGTGTTCTTCGATTTGCAAGCAGGGATTAGCCTTCTTGGCAAGGTCAACCGGGCTTTTGTACAGTTGATAACGAAAGGAGACGTGGTGCTGCGATTGCGTGGTTCGGGAACGTGCTCGTTCAAGAAGCCGATCGATTTGTGTCGCGACCCCACCAAATCGTTGATTATCAGAACCTTTCAAAAGATCAGGAACCCTTGTCCACATCAAGTGGCATTAGAGCTCTAGGTTCACCATGAGGTTCGCTCAGTTTCTTTACCCTAGTTTAGTTTTTGATTTCACCGTTATCCTAGAGTCTACAGAAAAGCCAAAAAAATTATAGTCGATAGTCTCTCCTTAACCTAGACCGTGTTTAGCCCTAGCATGATCCTTTTAAGAGCCAAACTCCGCTGCCACCATTTCCATCTCTACCGCAAAAACCGATTAGGTTATATCCCCTCTGAAAAACCTAGTCGGAAGCCCCAACTTCAAACAGCCATAACTTTTGCATACGGACTCAGAATCAGGCAAAATTTAACTTTTTGGATAAGAGAAAAAATTTTACATCTGTTTGCCCCCGCCTTTGGTGGGTTTGGTGAAATCAGAATTCCGAAATTTGGCTTGCAAAATTGTCTGTTCGAGCTCTCAAGTCTCTGCACTTTCTTCATAGTTGTTTCAGAAAATTCCATAGGCCACATATCAACTCCGATTTAGCTGTAACTTTGTGGTGTGCCTATTTTCGTGCTCCGGGAAAAGAAAAAAAGTTGATTTCCACTAGTGCCTCGAGCTCACAACGTGCTCCGTTGAGCGTATCAGCCTTGCGGTTTTACTGTTTTTGCTGAAACTCGCCGAAGCTTGCTTGTCCGTCTTTCCCAGCTGTTTACCAGTGTCATATTCCTTTGCACCATCATTGGTACCACTACTGTCTAGGACATGAGTAGACCAGCAACTGAGGGCAAGTGACTTGGGATGTTTTATTCAACATTACTATCTGTCATTGGATTGTGTACCACTCACATATATTTGGCCTTCCTAGCTCTACATATTACTTCTGGACAGCACAGGTTCTTGATCCTTGCAATCGCTGACTACGCCTTCCAGGTATCCTTTGCTTTGCTGGTAAGAACCTATAAGGGCATGGTAAGGTGCTCCATATTGTTGAGTTGTTGAGAGGCACCACTACACCTGCGTAGTAGATTATTAGGGACAACCTTCACCGTTGGTTGCTGTTTTGGTGTTTCAATGGCAGGAGACGATGAGGAGATGACTCCCAAGGATTTTGCTGACTGTGTCAGTCAAGAGCAACTATGAACTGTTGTAGGAAATGTTCAAAAAGAGATGACGGAGGCAGTCGCAAGGGTTGTCCAAGAAGCCATCATTAAACTCGACCTTGGCAAACACATGGAGAGGTTGGACAAGCGGGTGTCTATGCTAACTGATCGGGTTGCTGCGTTGGAGACTCCACAACCATCCAATGAGGAAGTGAACGGCAGCAACGCCGGTGGACATCCAGAAGACACGGTGTACGATTCCAATGGTAATGTAGATGAACAATCTACACGACAAGCACGGTTACGACGTCGTCGTCGCTTCAACATGACAGGTATGGGTGGCGCTCAACACCACCACCAATAAGATAATAATAAAAATAATAATAATCGTGGGCCCGATGATCCTTATGCTAAGGTTAAGTTTAAAATACCTACATTTACGGGTTATTATGATGCTGAGAAATACCTTGATTGGGAGATGATAGTAGAGCAAAAATTTAGTGCGCATCTTCTGCCTGAGCAACATAGAGTTTGACAAGCCAGTAGTGAGTTTAAAGACTTTGCTATCATTTGGTGGACCAGGTTAGCTGCTGAGGGTGTTTTACCTACTACTTGGGAAGAACTTAAAGTAGCTATGCGCGATAGATTTGTTCCTCTATCCTATCATAGGGAGTTACGCAAGAAACTGATGCGTTTAGAACAAGGGGATAAATATGTACAGGATTACTATGGTGAGCTACAAAAGGGATTAATACGTTGTAGCATTGTGGAGGTGACCGAGGATGCCATTTGTCGTTTTTATTCGGGTTTGAGGGTTGAAATCCAGAATATAGTTGATTATAAGGAATTTAACACTGTCAACCAGCTGTTTCAGTTTGCTATGCTTGCAGAGAAGGAATTGCAGGGGCGTGATCAGCAGGGCAAGAACAAGGCTAGTACCGGAGTTTCTGCAGTGCCAAAACCACCTCCACCACGACCAGCAGATTCAGGTAAAAGTCCTTTGCAGGTACCCACTAAGAGTGTTTCATCTGTCGCTTTGACGGGACGCACTCCAAACATTCAGTGCCACCGCTGCCAAGGATTTGGCCATGTGCAGAAAGATTGTCCTAGTCAACGGGCATACATTGCCACAGAAGATGGCTATATCAACACCTCCGATGTTGAAGATGATGAAGAAGAAGAGGAGGAAGGAGTTGATGCTGAGGATGGCAAATTCTTTGGGTGTGAGGACACAGCGGCCTACATGAACATTATTGTACAGCGGGTGCTTAGCACGTAGGTACAACAATCTAAAAGGTTGCAACGCCATAATTTGTTCCAGATTTTCTTCGTCATCAACAACCGTCGTGCACGTGTGATCATTAATGGAGGTAGCTGCAATAATTTGGTGAGTTCTGACTTGGTCAAGAAGCTTGGTTTGACCGCATGCCCACATCCACATCCATACCATATTCAGTGGTTAAATGATTCTAGAAAAGCAAAGGTAACACGATCTCGCAGAGTTTCATTTTCCATTGGTTCCTATGTTGATTCTGTTGATTGTGATGTGGTTCCTATGCAAGCTTGTTCACTTTTGTTGGGTCATCCTTGGGAACATGATAATGATGCTACACACCATGTTAGAAGTAATAGATACAGTTTTGTGCATAAAGGAAAGAAAATTAATTTGGTTCCATTAACCCCTGCTGAAATTGTAGAAGCTGATAAAGAACGAGCTGCTAGTTTGAAACTTGATGAATCTGAAAATCAGCAAGTTGCTAAATCTGTTTTTCCACCTAAAAGGGATAAGCCTTCACCTAGTTCTAAGGCCGAGGGAATTAAATTGAAGGGTAGTGTTATGCTTGCAACAAAATGTGACATTGCTGAAATTTCTGCTGATGATATTTGCTATTCCTTGATATGCAAACAAGCTTTGTTTTCTATTGATGATATTGCTAGTTTGATACCTCCTGCTATCACTAACCTTTTGCAGGAGTACGAGAATGTTTTTCCACATGAGATACCCCCGGGATTGCCACCTATGAGAGGGATAGAGCACCACTTGTGAGAACAAGATGAGCTTGAGTCGAGGACAACTTCAATTCAAGAGGGGAGGATGATGCGGACATCATTCCTTCGGATATACACAACAATCCTCCATTGGTCATTCAAGGTCCAATCACAAGAGCTCGCGCAAGACAATTGAATTTAGAGGTGAGCTCGTTCCTAAGTTCTTTTTTATATAATTTTGAGAATAGATTGCTACCTAATGATTATATTATGATTAGGAACATTCGAGAGGACAAGGAAACACTTAGAGAATGACTTAGAGTAGTGAAGGATCAGCGAGAACGTTCAAGTCAAGGTGGAGGTCCAAACCAAGTCGACTTCGAGTCCGTTTCGGAGTCTAGGACCAGTCTGCACTAAAACGGGTGCCCAGGTTGCATACGTCCTCGGATTGGGCTGTTCTTTATATGGATGGAAAGCTAAGAAGATAACCTTTCCAATGGTTTTGGTACCGTGTCCAAATTCGTTACGAGTCATCAGGAATTGACCGAACAATTTGATGTTCAGAATCTATTCCGGCGCTGCGACACCGTATTTGGGCCTTTGGGCTGTGTATCGTGGTGGAGCCCATTAGGGTTGCGTCAAGGGGTGCTTGCACGATCCTAAACTCCATATATCAGTAGCCATCACTATCTTTAGTTTTTAGGTTTTGCTTAGATTAATCTGTTAACGACAGTTTCGCCGCTAGATCGGTTTGTAAGACCCCAACTTGAGAGCTTAATCATTCATCTGCAATTTTGGTTGCAAACTTCTTTGTTCTTGTTTGTGTTCTTTGATTTGCAAGCAGGGATAAGCCTTCTAGGTGAGGTCAACTGGGCTTTCGTACAGTTGATAACTATAGGAGACGTGGTGCTGCGATTGCGGGGTTCGGGAACGTGCTCGGTCAAGAAGCCAGATCGATTTGTATCGCGACTCCACCAAATCGTTGATTATCAAAACCTTTCGAAAGATCGGGAACCCTTGTCTACATCAGGCCATATATGACAAGTGGGACCCACTAGCCGTTGCACCAAGTGGTGGCGCAGCTGACCGTTGGTACCCTTGGTCGGCCGACCCATGGGTTCGGCTCAACCCAGGTGGTCCCACCAGCCCAATCCTAGCCGTTGGATTTGAACAACTAGTTGGAGGGGGACCACGTGGAAATTGGCCATAAAATTTAATTTTTTTGCTCAAAAATGCATTTTATAAATTTTGTTCTCTCAAAATTATTCCCAAATTTAAATTCCAAATTTTTTATGCAAAGATTTCAAAAAGTAAACATGCTTTGATGTAGAAATTAAATTGACAAAATAAAATATGGGATACATACCAATTTACCTGTTGGCAAGGGTGACGTTGTTTTTGGTCTGACGAGCAAGACTGTACCTCCTTCGTGTTCAGCTCGACAATGCGGCACCCTTTCCCAGAGGTGTTGGAATGGGCGACGTTTTCTTCACTCGCCACATCATTTTTGTCTTTGTTGTGGTCGGCAGCTTCATGGAAGTTGGGGTCACATGCTTTTTAGCCTGCGTTCCCGACTTCGCTGATGTCGTCTTATGATCCAGATGGGGCCTGGCCATCACTTCTTTCTCCAGGAAGTCCATCATAAAAGCGATGAGGCTATCCGTCTTCCGGGGTTTAACTTCAACCTCCTTGATATTCTACGGGTTCGACCCGTACTTGATCTTGACCATGGACTATCGCTCCATTCTTGGCCGAAACTCAAATTTCTCATCCTTCCCATTAATGCGGAGCTGGATATTTCCAGTTCCCACATCAATGTTTGCCTCCGCGGTGCTTAGGAACAGACTTCCCAGGATGAGTGGCATCTCCTTGTCGGAATCCATATATAGTACCACGAAGTCAACGGGGACAAAAAAATCCCAGATCTTTACTGGAATATCCTTGGCGATTCCCGTAGGGTAGCGGACCGAGGAATCAGCAATTAGAGCCACATCGGTGTTGGCGACAACATTGTGAAGTTGATTTTGTCAAAGACCTCCTTGGGCATGACGCTACGCTTGCCCCAAGGTCACATAGAGCTTGATCGAAGTGTTGTGTCCCAATCGAACAGGTGATCGTGGGACACCTCGGATCCATCTTCTTTTCCGGAAGCTGGTGGAGTATAGCATTGCTACACTCCTCTATTAGTTTCATCAGTTCCGTGGTTGGCATCGGTCGCTTGTTGTTTAGGATGTCCTTGAGGTAGCGAGCATTGGTCGGCACTTGCATCGTGTCTAGAAGAGGAACATTGATATTGATCTTCTGTATCACCTTGACAACGCGAGCGAATTGTTCATCCACGGACGGCTTCCTGTTAGGTTGAGGGAACAACAACATGTTGCTGTCGCAGTATTCTTGCGGTGCTATCCGTGCTTGCGTAGTTTTCTTTTCTCCAGCTGTGTTGGATGGAGAAGCGTTCTATCCTTCCTTGCTCATGCCTGTAGTGTTAGGATATGGCGGATCTCGAGTGGATTTACCTCTCCTCGTGGTTATCACCTTAACATTCTCTAGGGAAGGCTCGGGTTGCCCTAGGATCTTCCCAGATTCATGAGTACGTACTAGAGCAGCCAACTGAGCTAATTGAGTTTCTAACATTTTGTTGCAGCTTAGCTGGTTTTGAAAGGCCGGAGCAAAGCCATCTAACTTGACATTAATATTTTCCAAAACCTTGTCATTAGTAGCTAATTTCTTGGATAGAGTGTCCATTATCTTAGCTTGAATTAAAACAAGATCTTTGAAGGAGGATTGGTTATTATTGAAGTTGCCATTGTTACCTCCTTGGTAGAAAGGGCGGGGCTGGTTCCACCCTTGACATCCTTGTGGATGATACCCGTTGTTGTTCATAAACATGACTTCCTTACGGGTCTCCAGACAGTCCATGCCAGAATGACCGGTGTTACCGCAGACCTCATGTCATGTGAGAGTCCAGGGTCTTAACGGTACCCTGCTTTGTGTCCATATCCTGATCGTCCAGTTGTTTCATTAGAAGGTCCAGTCTAGCGGCAAGCTTCTCCATCTCATTGACGTTGTGCATGCCCCTTTGATGGGGTTGGAGTCATTCTTCAATCTATCCCATATTATAGACCATCTTCTCAATCAGCTCGATTGCTCCTTTGATAGTCTTTGAGAAGAAAGCTCCTCCGGCAGCAGCATCCAAATGGTCGCGGGATCAGGGAGTCAACCCGTTGTAGAAGCTCTGCAGGATCAACCACTCGTCCATCCCATGATGAGGACAGGCGGCAACGCATTCCTTCAGCCATTCCCATGCTTCAGGAATTGTCTCGTCTCTCGTCTAGTGGAAGTTGGATATTCTTCCACGAAGGGCATTGGTTTTGCCCATGGGGAAGAACTGTTAACGATGAAATTTGGTAAGCCTCGAAGTCATCATCAGCCTAGAGTCAGTATCAGCTTCAGAGTCCTGGAATAGGCCGATGGGCATTATCAGATCGCCAACAGTTGTGTTCTTGATGGATTCGGTTAAGGAGATAGATCAATTAAAGGAAGCTTATCCAGAAGAGTCCGAGTTCAAGACGGATGCGACATGACAATTTATCTATTAATTAGGATATTATGTAATTTCCTTAGAGATATTTTTGGCAAGAGTCCGCCTAGGGACTTGTTCGTCGGTTAAAGTTAGGAAAGTGTGAGTCGTGTCCCATATGGACTAGTATCTACCCATGGGTATAAATATGTACACCCGGGGTCATTGTAAATTCTCTCTCGATCAATACAACTTCGGCACATCGCCACCCTTTTTACTTTACCTTTCGAAAGTTTCTTGTTGCAAGTTGGGCTGCATCGGTTTCGATCTCCGACGAGGGATAAAGCTTCTTATGGCGTTTTGCATTGTCGGGGTTAGTGCTTCCATCGCTTCAACACTCTAATCTTGTCCATGTAAGTCGTCGAGTTATCATATACGTTATATAATCTAGATTGAAAATGTTTTCTACTTGCATCGGCCGATCTCTATCTAGGGTTTTATCGATATCGGCTAGATTACTTTGTTAACTTAGATTATATCATGTATCCACCACCCTGAAAATCAGTCAAAGGCTTGATTGTCTAGATATTATGTTTCTTTTCATACCTAGTGCTGCATCAGTTAAGTATGATCTACTAAGTCGTGCTTAGCACCATAATCTCTAGCCTGCTACTTGATTGCCAATAAGGGTTTCATCGGAGTTGTTTGGATGAGTTATTTGGATGTTGTATCAGCTTACAAGGATTACATATAAGTCGGATTTAGCTAATGACAATAAAGGTTTCACTGTTTATTTAATCGTTTGGATTTAACGACATCGGACCTGTAGCCGATGAATGATTTAACCTTCGGATCAGTGCTTATTCAATCTATCATTACTAGTCGATTGGTTTCTACTAAACTATATCATTGTTTCATTACATTATTACCAGCCAATTGTATTTATATCATTATCTACATTGGATATATAGCCGATTGTTCAAAACCCTATCAGCATCGGCTAGTAGCGGTATCGGCTAGAATCACTCCATCGGCTTGTCAGCCGATCGGTTGTTTTATCTGTTGTTTACATATCTTGTCAGTTGCAGGATCAAACTGACTTGCACGCATCTTATAATTATTTTGGACCTGCACTAGAGCTAAGCAGATCTCCCAGGCCGTCGTCTTTTTACGACAACACATTTTGGCACGCCCGGTGGGACACGATTTTTATACCTACATATCTGAAGAAGTCGATGCCAAGATCATGGTCACAATGGAGAATTTGATGAAGAAACAGAAGCAACAGGTGAAGCAAGCTATGGCTGATTTTCAAAAGTGTTGTCTTCAATCTTTTGTCATGACGCAACAAGGCCCAATTCAGATGACTCAACTTCCTGAGCCGATGGTTCAAACACTTCAAGATAAAGTTGATGAAGCAGTTTATCATGCCTTGTTCAATCAATCTGGAGTTTTGGTGAGTGCATTGCAAAATTTGATCAAGAGAACAGTTGATGAGTTAATTGTTCAAAGAAGCCAGCTCGGGGGGCAGATTGAAGAACAACAACAATATCGGTTTGGGAGGCAAGCACATCAGCATCGACATGACGATTGATATCAGCTGTATCGACCAGAAAAGCTTCAAGAGTACCAATGTGGAGAAGAACAATACCATCAGAGGATCGATGGTTGGGCCGATATAATTGTAAAGTTAGTAGAGGAGCAGTTTGGACTTAGACCTAAGGAGCAGATCCACACGTATCGGCATCCATATACTGAGTGGTTCGATAGAGTTCAATTGCCGCACTGTTACAAGATTCTAGACTTCTCCAAGTTTTCAGGACAGGATGATACATCTACAATGGAACATATCAGCCGATTCTTAGCACAATGTGGGTAGGCATCGGCTGAAGAGGCTTTGAAAGTTAGACTTTTTCCTTTGTCCTTGACTGGATCGGCTTTCTCATAGTTTTCATCATTACCATCAAATTCTATTAGAGGATGGCCCGAGCTTGAGGAACAGTTTCGTGAATATTTCTTTGCTGGAATTGATGAGATGAAGCTTTCAGATTTACTATCGATTGAGCAGCAAAATGCTGAATCGGCTATGGAGTATATTCATAGATTTCACAATATTCGCAGCCGATGCCATAGTTTGAACCTAAGTGATGAGCAGCTAGCCGATCTTGCATTCCAAGGATTGCAGCTCCTATCAGAGATATATTCTTTTGTCATGAGTTTGACAATGTGGCTCATCTGACGCAAATGGTATCAGCTTATGAAAGCCGATTGCACGAAGCAAAGGAAGATCAGTTTTGGAGTAATCAAGGCGAGACAGAAGAGAATTTTGAAGCATGAATCATCATACTCAAAAACTGGGGGGCATGTGTTAACGATGAAATTTGGTAAGTCTCGAAGTCATCATCGGCCTAGAGTCAGTATCGGCTTCAGAGTCCTGGAATCGACCGATGGGCATTATCAGATCACCAACAGTCGTGTTCTTGATGGATTTGGTTAAGGAGATATATCAATTAAAGGAAGCTTATCTAGAAGAGTCCGAGTTCAAGACGGATGCGGCATGACAATTTATCTATTAATTAGTATATTATGTAATTTCCTTAGAGATATTTTTGGCAAGAGTTCACCTAGGGACTTGTTCGTCGGTTAAAGTTAGGAAAGTGTGAGTCGTGTCCCATATGGACTAGTATCTACCCATGGGTATAAATATGTACACCCGGGGTCATTGTAAATTATCTCTCAATCAATACAACTTCGTCGCAGCGCCACCCTTTTTACTTTACCTTTCTGCAAGTTCTTGTTTCAAGTTGGGCTGCATCGGTTTTGATCTCCGACGAGGGGTAAGGCTTGTTATGGCGGTTTCAATTGTCGAGATTAGTGCTTCCATCACTGCGACACTAATCTTATCCATGTAAGTCGTCAAGTTATTATATACGTTATATAATCTAGATTGACAATGTTTTCTACTTGCATCAGCCGATCTCTATCTATGGTTTTGTTGATATCGGCTAGATTACTTTGTTGACTTAGATTATATAATAGTTACTAGGACCATACCAAAATTCTTCGGAAGACTTGAAGAACTCTAGAACTATTCAAATTCTAACTCCACTAGTACTAGAACAAAGTAAAAGAGCTAAGGAGAGCTTCGTTGTTGGTTCTTCTTGGTGTATGTTGGAGGAAAGGATGAGAGGTCCTTAAATATCCTGAGAATGACGGTTGTGGGTGTTAATTCCAGTACAATCACTATTGGGAGGTCGGTTACAACCGTCATTGGCTTGGGCCTGGGCCAGCGGAACCCGGCTGGGGTCGGCCAAACCTAGGGGTCGGCAGACCCCTAACAAGCTTCCCTGGCCCAGTCCTTCTTCCTGGACTTCGTTTGATGGATCCTCAGCCCAGTGGTATGGTGGTTGGGCCCATTTGCAGATGTTTAAATGGGTTTGTGTGCCCATCCATCCATATGTCTGCCACATGTCGGGCTCGATTGGTTAAACAATGAATTTCCATTATTTCTCCTCCATTTATGAAGTAATCTCCTGTATACAAATAATTTGCCAAGTACAAGTGGAACTAGATTATTTCTACACAAGTATGCATGCAAGCATGGCTAGTTCTCCATTATTTCTAGGAATATTGATGGTCGAAATTTGTCTATAACGACCATCGACAAGCATGCATTTATTTTACTGAGAAATTGAAAAACATGTCCGAAAAAACATCAGGAAACGAAACAAAAACGTGACCTGGAGACATTGTTTCTCATAATAGTTCGGCTAGCACGTATTAACAAATATTTGTTGATAGATCTAGCTATATTTTTATCATGGTCCAAGATGTTTGCATGAAAGGAAATGTAGGCGGCAGAATAAAATTGAAAACAGCATCTTTCCTGCATCAAATCATGGACTGATTTTATCACGACGATCATCAACGCTACCACTAAGAATGGAAGGCCTACCAATTCACTCTCAGGGCAGAGTAGCAGTTATATTTTGTGACTTTAGGTGAAAAAGAATGAAACCAATATGCACGGACAGTAACGTGACCTTTGAATGAAACTAATAAGCCTATATGAATTTTATTAATGTAGTAATGCTTAATGTTTTTACATCATAAGTTGATATTTCTGCGACCAGGCCTTTAAATTTTAAAACATCAACTTCAGCTGCGTGGAGCGTCATATTCCGGTGACAAGGTAAGGCTGAATTCACAATGATACGTTAAATGGTTCCATCGATATGTATTTTTTCAAATAGTGGATGTAGAACCAGTGTAGGTTGGCACATATTGGTATGTTTTATACTTGTTGGAATGTTTTATATGGTTTAGGATTTCGTTGTATATCTATGGTCGTAAGAAATACCAACAAACATTTTTGGTGTCGTTGCTAGGGAACGGTTGCCAATTTATCCAAGTTTAGATCATCCTCGTATCTTTTTTTTTATTTCTTCTTCTTTTATTCCTTCCCTTGATGGAGCAACCCACAATTAAAAACTTTTCAGCTCCTCGGCTGATCTTTGTGAGTCATGTTGTTCTTCAAAACCAATCCTTTCGGGTGGCTACGAAATCAGTCCTGGCTTCATAGCCATGATGCTAGAGCAAACCTTCTCTGGTAGTATTAGTGAAAACCCATACCACCATCTTCGGGAGTTACAGCTAGTGTGCTCATGCTTATCCGTCGTAGGGATGGCACATGAAACTTTAAAGTGGAAATTGTTTCCTTTTTCTCTTAGATATGAAGCGAAGCATTGGTACACTCTATCTGTCAAGAAATTTCATGGCGAATGGGAGGAGCTAAAGTGTAAATTATGCCTTGTTTTCTTTCCATTAACCACTGTAATTAATCTTCGATTACACATCCTTTCTTTCTGACTGAACGAGAAGGAATCTCTCGATGTAGCCTGGGCCAGATTCTCACTATTAACTTAGTCTGGCCTAGACTTGTATTTACCCGACCATGTGTTGTTACAACATTTTCGGCAAATCTCAAAATTTCCACCGAAGGATCGTTCGCACACAAGACAACAGCCGAAGGAAGAGAACTCCTAGATCTTATCTTAGAGAACAATTCTTTCTGCTGAAGCGAAGCCATCCGGGAGGTTGAGATTATCCCTGAGGAACCTCTACACGTGGAGTCGGAACCCGACTCAACTGTCGAATCCTCGTTCTAGTCGCAGGAGCCAGAGGAAGAAGGAATTCATCCTCCAGAAATTCCATTCCAATTCGAGGACGATCTTTTCGAAGATTATGGGAATGCCTCGAAATATTCCTACGAGAAGAGACCACCGACCAAGGTCAATTCTGATGAACCACTATATAAAGCTATGTGTAACGAATGGTTGAGGGAAGGAGAGCTCTCCTCTGAAGCAATTCAGATCCGTTGCATCTCCTCAACCGTTACGTGTCTCATTAGTGGAAATTTGGTTCGCGCTCTCTATAATCCCTCCGTTGGTGCCAATGTTATGTCCGCAACCTTTGCATTTGAATGCTTAGAAGACAGACCGTTGGAACTGTTGACGACCAAATTTGGTAAATCATGCATCGAATTTGGAGTTAAGACCGAAGCGGATCTGGAAGGAAATCGATAACAGAAACAGAGTATAAATCGGCTTCGTAACTGCATCGGCTACGGTGTGCATCGGCTGATATCGAATCGGACAAGGAAGCCGATGTAGCCGATTCCGACAAGGGGATGTTGGAACCATTGTCGGGTTCGTTTAAAGTGCTTCATGAGGATTGCCACGTGTGGATTGAGTCCGAAAAAAGCAATTGTATCTATTAATTAGGAATAGTTTGTTAGTTTAGTGTAGCAATTGTATCTCTAGGAATTGTAGCAATTGTATCTCTAGGAAAGTGTGTTTAGTGTCCGATAAGGACTTTATGTTTTTCCTTTTATCTTTAGGAAAGTTTGAGTCGTGTCCGATATGGACTAATATCTACCCATGGGTATAAATATGTACACCCGGAGTCTATGTAATCTATCTCTAGATCAATACAACTACTCTCGGCGCATCGCCACCCTCTTTCTAAGGTTTTTACTTATCAACCGGCGGAATTTGGCACCTGACGCGGGGCTGCATCGGCTTTCGATCTCCAGCGAAGGGGTAAGCCCTACGTTCCGTCGGGTCCTGGTGAATCTATCGACTGCATTGGTGTTGTTCAAGGCTGCATCGCTTCGATCTCTTGGATCGCTCTGGTTTGGTTGATATATTTACCTGATATCTCAATTCTATCTTAATTGCATTGTGTTTAGAGACGCATCGGTTTAGTTGGGACTGTCTCGGTTACGTCTGATTTTCTGTCTTAGCCGATATATCTCTACAATCACAATGTTGTTTTAAATAGATTTGTTATATCCATCACATTAGACAGATCTATCGGTTCATCAAGTGTTAGATTATCATATACAATCTCGTGCTGCATCGGTTAGGTTCGACCTACTAGATTGTTGTTGATAATATAAATCTTGTTAAGCCGATAGGTTCATGCTAATGTTTTATCGGAGTGCTAGCCGATGAGTTATCTGGATGTTGCATCGGCTTATAAGGGTTACATATAAGTTGGATTTAGCCGATGACAACAAAGGTTTCATTGTTTATAAAATCATTTGGATTTATTGACATCGGACCTCCAGCCGATGAATGCTTCAACCTTCGGATCAGTGCTTATTCAATCTATCATTACTAGTCGATTGGTTTCTTCTGGATTATATTATTGTTTTATTCCATTATCATCAGCCGATTATCTTTATGTCATTATTTGCTCAAGTATCAGGATCTATACTGAATATCGGCTGGTATCGGCATCGGCTAGAATACTCCATCGGCTTGTCAGCCGATTGGCTGTTTTATCAACATATTTATATATCTTGTCAGTTGCAGGATCAAACTGACTGGCATGCCCGCATCTCATTATTATTTTGGACCTGCACTGGAGCTAAGCAGATCTCTCAGGCCATCGTGTTTTTACGTCAACAGGAACCAACTGCCAAAACCTTCCGAATTTCCACAAACTCTATGAGTTAAGGTTTGGGGATTATCTCTGGACTGCCCACATGGCACAACAGCGTTAAGGCCATCTTAGATTTCCATGTGTTTGAAATCTCTGATTTTGACATACTCATAGGCCATCCCATAGAGAAACTCTTAGATGTGCCCGAAACCGGAAAATAGGAAGAATCGCCATCTCCGTCCCTGTGTTGCAATCAACCATTTCTTTGATGGAGCCTCTTCCTATTCCCGAGCCAATTGAGGAAGTGCTGGCCATTTCTCCATTCAAGCCCCCAAAGTCTACTCTCAATGAATTCATCAAAGAATTCAATGAAGGTGAGGATGAATTTGGAGAAACGATTGATCTGCCAAAAACGGATCAGCCGTCACGAACCCCAATTGAGCTAAAGGCCTTACCTTCAGGCTTATGCTATGCCTTTTTGAATAGCCATATGGAGTCTTCAGTCATTATAAGTGACAAACTCTCTGAGAAGGAGACGACCCAACTTATCGCCGTTTTAGAAAAGCATCATACTGCTTTTGGCTATTCCCACCAAGACTTAAAAGGCATTAGTCCAAACCTTTGCACTCATCGGATTCCCTTAGACCCGTCTTGCACACCATCTAGGGAACCTCAGAGGAGGCTAAATAATGCCACAAGGGAGGTTGTCAAAAAGGAAGTCCTGAAACTCCTACATGCCGGGATTATCTATCACGTGCCATACAGTGAGTGGGTTAGCTGTCATGCCCGGAAATTCACAAGTAATTTCCAAACTAAGTTGTGCATTAAATCCTCGTCCAGGGATCGAGGTACACCAATCGACATTTTAATATACAGATTTATCATAATAACTAAAACGAGAAATACTCACTAAAGAGTCACTTAGTCCTCACCACGAAGAAAATTGCAGCGGAAAAACAGAATCTAGCGAAGCTTCAACTCCACTCCCACAGGCAGCTCAACTGGGATCTAAGCTAAAGGTCTTCTCCTTCTGGATCCTTCTTCAACTGAGGTTTGATGATTATTGCAAGATGAGTATATGGAATACTCCGCAAGCCGCACAACAAGTATGGAAGTGCATAGGGATACAAAGGATGACATAATATAGGGTTTATTTGCAAAGGCGGCGTTTAGCAAAGAGTTGAGAATTTGTAAACAATATTAATCAACACCGAACAACACCCTGTGTTGTACAGGCCCAAACCATCATTGAATAACCATGCCCGGTTGCACAGACCCAATCTCCAAACCTGGAATTAGCCATTCCAAAGCAGGAGCTAAACCAATTATCATCATTTATCACATTATTATCATTCGATGAGTAGTGTGGGACTAATCACGAAAAATATTTTTAGACCCGCCCATAACCGCGAGCACGGCTATTCGAATAGTTTTACGCGAGCCAGGGATGTATCACAATACCCACAAGACACAGCCCCAAAACATGTTGTCATGCACCTCAATACCACCACGGTACCTTGGAAAGGAGCTGTGACAATACCTTCCGCATAACACAACTCACCACAGTGCACCGTTCCCAGATCACAGTCACCCACTTTAGCCAAGATATGGACTCCCTAGCGACCCCCGTGGGCTTATCTCTGCCACTTCACAATCTCGTGCCCCGCAGTAAACCACGCTACACAAAAGGTAAAGCCGTTGCCCACGCTGGCTTGTGGTTAGTAAGGTTAATGTTTCACAACAGTATCTCGCGAACCGGTCCTTAATTATCATGAGCGCAACCATCAAAACCATGTGCTCACAACCCACCATTAATCAAGTTTTAGTTGCAAATTAATTATTTTACCAATCATGATTAACCATCATGAGCTACCATTAAATATCCATCAATGAGATGTAAGTGAAGCATTAGTTATCCCAATAGTGTGCTAATGTCTCTAAGCATGGCTAAGCAACTATATCTAATATCTAGCTGAACAATATGTAAGGCCCAAGCTAGTCAAATTATAACCCATAGGATAATCAAGTCATTTTCGGCCATAACATAGGAAAAAGGCTCACATTACCCAATGACATTCAAAATAGATGCGCATTTCAAATAAATAGAGAATTTAAATATAGGTTCAACATGCTCAAAGGAATTGTGTCTGGGATCTGTGTGAGTTGCCTTGCAAACAAGCGTCTTCAATTTGTCTTCAGGAGCTTCTCCAACAAACGAACGAACCTCCGAAATGATTGAAAACTAAACTTAGAACGCAAAACAAGGAAATACACTAATAAAAACCAAATAAATAGTACAAATAAACTTCATAAGTGGGTAGAACTTGAATTTAGATGAATTACGAGTCTTGAACGACCTCATTCTGAGTTCGTATGAATTAGTTTTGAATTATTGAAGTTCAAATCAATTATTAAGTTTTAATCAATTATAACCTATAAAGAAAACAACTAAATGATTTATTATGTCATATTTAATTATTTTAGAACTGAAAAGGAGGAATATGATATCAGCCCTAAAGAGGGAAAGGGCTGGTGATAGGTGGGACCCACTTATCATAGAGACCAAGATTAGATCGGTCTACCATGGACCAAGTCCACAGAAGTGGTCCACATGTCTACAAGGATGGACGGCTCAGATCGAGTTGATCAAGATCGGACGACTAGGATAGGATTTGGCCTAGGGTTCTGGATGGATGCCATGCGGGCCGGGAAGGCAGCGTGGCGCTTAGGTGGATAGTGACGTGGCGTGCCACGTAGACTACCATGCGGGATTGACGCCGATGGCACTAGACGATGGCGGTGCTCCGGTGGACACAGAGGGCACGTTGAGGTAGAGGAGGATGAGATGATCCTTACCACTGCTTACACGATAACGGACGGCGAAGAGCGACGATTGGTGGTGAGATCCGAGCGGCAACGAGGTAGGGTCCACGGTAACGGCGGCGTTCCGATGATCTTAGGAGGAATAGGAGAGGTGGAAGGGCTTTTCCTCGCAGCTGTGAATCCAATGGAGGTGGTGCCAAAGTTTTGCGACGACGGGAGGAGTGGCACGGCTTAGCTGGAGGTGGAGTAGATCGGCCCGACGTCGGCGACGGCCTTCGATGGTTTTTGGCTTCGGGGAACCGGTGGCCAGGGTGAAGCTAGGCCTTGCCAATCCGGCGAATGCAACGGCTCAAAGAGGCGTCGACCAAGCAACGGCGCGACGCGGCTGAAGTTGGCGGCCGACGGCGGAGAGAGAGGGACCTCGTGAGCAGAGGTGGCCAGGGCACAACGGCACGTGAAGGGGAGGGGAAACGAAAGAGGAGGTCCGGAGCATGCTATTTATAGGAGGAGGAGGAAGGGATCGAGCTCCATATGGGAGGATTTGGCAGCGCATAACCTAGGGTTATCCCGAATTCGTCAGGATAAGAACGAGCCAAAAAATCTATGGGATTAAGCATGTATTTGATGGGACTTTCTTGGGGATAAGGTAGAGGAGATCGAGAGGATTCCGTTTCCGCGATCAATTCGGAAGGGGAGGCAATGGTGCGACCGGATTAGATGGAGGTGGTGGTGTCGGCACTGTGCACACAAGCACGGGAAGGAGGCCGACTGGAGGAGGAAGACGGCACTGTAGCCGGATGGGCCCCAGGCGTCTGTGAGAAGGGAGGAAGAGGGATGCAAAGTAGACTTTATCCGCAACTTGGGTCGGTAAAAGGAGGGAGGAAAAGCGGACTTTGGCCGGGAGAGAGGAGCACGGGCTGGGGGCTGTGGAAGGGGAGGGAAGACGAGATGGGTCGAGTTCAGCCCGAAGGCAAGGAGGAGGATTTTAATTACTTTTTCATTTAAATAATTGCTGAAATGATTTTTCATTTATTAGAAATACCTCCAATGCACACGCTTGTGACCACAAGCAAAATATTGCCGGGAGATAGCCCGGATTATCATGGTAAATTTCCGTTCTAATAAAAGAAAGAACCAGTTTCTAAGATGGTATACACCTTTTGGTATTCTTGGTCGCTAACCATTTCTGGTTGAGATTAAGAATGAGGATCATGCGATGCCTAAGAACACAGTACTACATCAACTGTACACTTTGGTAATCCTTGGGTAATCCTTGGTGTTGGAACATACTTTATAGGAGACTCCAACATCACACGCTTGGTTTTTGATGTCTTGGGACACACAAGTCCAACTGTGGGGGGAAGGTCGACGAGCTTGTCATGACCAGTTCCATCAACCAAGGCCATCTTGGTTTAAAGTTGGTGTTAGTCCTATCTTGCTGAAAAAAGGGGTTCACCACTTCTTTTACTCATATTTATCTCCTTTTGAGTGTGGCTTGATCATACATGGTTATGTTTCCTTTGTCTATTTTTGTATGCACTGGTTTGGGTGTGTCCGCAAGACATCCATAGGCCTTTTGAATTAAGCATGGTGTTTGGGTTAAAATAGTCTGCTTTAATCAAATTAGATATGGTGTTGAATTCAATTAATGAACCATTAGAGCTATTACTTTCATGGACATTGGATATAGATCTTATGTGGACTAATCCTTGCATGAAAGTTTTCAAATTGACGGGTAAGTCCTCACATTCAATTCACACTAGAGGTAAATCGGGTCCGGGAAACAAATCAATAAATTACTAACTTACTAACATGTGGAGGAACACATCACCTGTCAAGGTGCACAGTGAGTATACTGTTAAATGCTCATTTGTTATGTTCGTACAATTTTCACCTCACCCTGTATGAGTTTTGCTTAAACGGAGTTTTGGTGAACAATAAAAATTTGAAAAAAAACAAAAATGTTTTCAAGAATAAAAGAAGAGTCTCTTTTATTAAAAATAATAATAATAAATAATAAGATGGCAAACTTGTGGGATCCACACTTCTTAAGTTTTGAATCCAATTTCTCTTTAGCGTGGAAGTGAACAACTAATCATGAGGCCACGATAAAATCTTTTCAATTCTTTATAATCCCTTGGGTAATTATTGTCCACTAACCTATTGCAGAGAATAAAATAACAACCAAGGAGCAATGTGCAATAACACCAACACTCATACCACACCCTGGAGATTCGCTTCACTCCAGTGTAGGTCCAAGGTTTGCCTCGAGTGTCAAGTACGTGCCAACTGGTTTGATCTACAACCAACAAGAAAAACAAACGATAGGGTTAAATGAGCGATATCCGATCGGCCGATGAGCTGATGACATATCATTGGAGGTCTTAGGCGATATAGTTAGACAAAACCAGCAGTTAATTGTAATAAGATAATTAAAGCAAAAATCTTAAATATGTTCCATTGGCTCTGTTTATCTTTTATCAATCTCTTCTTAGATAATATTATGGAAATAGCCGATGATCCAATATTTAGAGCAAAGTATATAGTTTATTGGCTATTACTCCAGTGTAAACTTATATAAGCATATCAATCTAAATAAATATATAAAATAATGATCAATCTTGGATACAATGATCTAATCTAGATTAACTAATACTTGATATATTTATATGGAACATCTATCTGTATAAGTGGTGAATATACATAAAACACAAGTGAATGTATACTAGGTAAGATCGGCTAAAACTCCGATACTATCCTTAATTATGACTAATTCCAGGTTAGATTTTAAAGTTCTAAGCACGGCTAGGGATGATGCATCACAAAGTATGCAAAGAAATATGAAGTCTAAATAATCAAGTAATTAATCACTTTCACGATGATAAATACCTTAGCTAATCTAATCTAGTATAATGATTTAGCCAATATCGATATAAACCCTAAAACGAGTCTCAGCTGATGTGGCGAAATCGAAACACTAAACTAGATTAATTAAGATATATGATAAAAGATGATTACAAGGACAAGATTAATACATCTAAAACGATATAAAAGACCTGATAATGCAAACCATCGAGACAAGTTACCTCTCGTTGAGAAATCGTAGCGGATACCTCGACTTGAAGCAAGAACTCGTTGAAAAGTAAAGGGAAAAAGTGGAGATGCACCGAAAGTTGTATTGACTAGATTGTCGTCCTTATTACAATGATCCATTGTTTATATTTATACCCAGAGTACTAACTTGTCCATAGTGCACACAACTCAAACTCCCTAAAGATAAAAACAAACGAACAAGTCCACATGGTGGACTCTTACCATATCTCTAATTCAATTCGATATTAATATTCTAATTAATAGATACAATTGTCTTAAATGAGCTCTATCTCTGAA
This sequence comes from Oryza punctata, assembly GCA_000573905.2. NCBI lineage: Eukaryota > Viridiplantae > Streptophyta > Magnoliopsida > Poales > Poaceae > Oryza > Oryza punctata. The sequence continues at coordinate 9,483,933 of CM002499.2, read as the reverse complement.
CGGCAATAACGGTTATTCCAATCCTGACCCATACTGTCGGGAGGTAAAACTCCTCTAGCAGGGAACCGCGTGGTCCCCCTTTTTCGTTTGGACTAGGGCACGGGTGAGATCTCAAGGGATGAAGAAAGGTAAGCTTAGATGGGCTCGGGCCCCTCGGGGATGGAGAAGACACACAGGGTTTATATAGGTTCAGGCCACCATGCGGGCGTAATACCCTACTCCTGTGTGCGTGGTTGATATGTGTTTGTTATGCGGAAGAATACAAGCGTTTGTTCTCTCTTCTTTGGCGCTTGCTCAAAGAATCAAACCCCCCTCCCTCAGCCAAGACTTCCTTTTATATCTCAAGGGGTTTCCACACCAGCCTCAGACTTAGGTTCGAGGGAAAGAGAAAAATGAAAAGCGCTCCGATGCGAAAACTTCGGCGCCATCCTTTTCAACGTGCCGGGACATGCACGTCCCATCATAGTACGCCTTCAACCGTCATTCCGACTGAACGGGCGAACACCCGATCATTCTTCCTTTTAAGCCGAAGACTTCCAGCCACCTGTGCTCTATAAGGGGCAGCGCAGCACCGCTGCGACCAAAGAGAAAAGGGCCAGTCAAACCCTAAGGATGGGAAAAGGCCTGCATTAAATAAGATGGGACGGGGCATGCGCCTGGCACGCCCTACACTGGTAGGCGCGTGCGCACGACGCACGCCGTCACATCCGCCATCACGTCTCTCATATCAGCCACGTAGCCCTCTAGCACGCTCACCCACCGCATTGAATGCGATACGTGGGTGCCAGTGACAGCCGCACAGATGATGCACGTGGGGCCGATCGCGGGAGGGCTGCTCGGGGTAGCCCGACCCCCCGCGTGAAAGGCAGCCCCCGCTCCACGCATGGCCCGACCCCCCCCCCCGGGGCGTGCCACGCGTACTCGGCGTGGCCTTCTCCCTTTACTCCCTTTACAAGCTTTCCTTATCGGATTAAACCGATTCCAACTCTGTTTCCAGCCGATACGGAGTCCAGCCGACGCGTAGTCTGCTTTTTCGATCCGAATCGATTCCGCACCAAGTCCGCTTTGATTTGTTTCTTCTCCGAGTCTGATGCTAAATTTTGCTGTTAGCAGCCCCTTGGTCTATGTGAAAAGAGATGCATAGGGAACCAAGCAGAACAAATAAAAAACTTTGTTGCATTCAATTCAGATCTTTAGCTTGGTGAGACCTATCTGCATCCAAGGTACAAAGACAAGTGTGAGAGTGATCTTGCACATCAACACTATAACCGAAGCAAGATCACCCTAGAAGTGATGAGCCATGAAAAACTACACAAGGAAAATTGATGCAGTCAGATCCAATGAGGGGTCAGTCAAACATCAAGTTCGGCTGAATTACCTCTAGCATGAATCATCCTCTATTTTATACAGAGCGTAGGTTTGCACAATTTTTTCCTTTGGACATCCATTCTATCTTGAGTTTAATTTGATTATCAATTCTAAAATATGGAAGATAATTAAAATCAAGCTAAGGATGGTACAATTAGAGTTCATGGTCTCCCTAAAAATAACATGCATACCTATTATTCTTAGCTCCGTACTTGTTGCTTGTGGTGATATATCCAATAGGGACCCCGTGCTATCTAGGTAATTGATGAATGAGACATAGTCTGATGATAGAAATCCTGCTCTTCATGTTGAACACTTGGGAATTTTATAATATATATGTATATATATATAATGATGCTAAACTCCTCATTGATATTTTTATTCCCACTAGAGCCATGGGTTGATCATTCATGATTAGCTTGCTACTTACGCTGCTTGTTATTACATTGAGTGTTGTCAAGTTTTGTGACCCTAGTAAAGTACTTTTCATGTTTGCTTGTTCAAAAGCCACATTGTTCCCACCTATGCCAAACTTCTACACTGGAGGTTAGCATTCCATTCCATTTCGTCCCATCCATCCACAAAATAAATACTCCACCAAAAAGCCTCTCCAAAAAGCTTCCCAAAAAAAGAGAAGACAACTATACAAATGCAAATGCCTATCCTAGAAGAGATGATCGAAATATCTCTCCAAGCACTTCGCCATAGAGGGAATGCATTCTCAGCCAAAAAGAGATGCAACCATTCTAAGATCAATCATGCCAAAAATAGCTTGTCCCAAAATAAAGCACAAAAGAGAACACCAAAATTGGAGTGCCACCAATCCACCATATATCCACCCATGTACAAGCCTTGATCAAGTTGGTATGTCTTCTATTTTCGTGGATCCATTAGTTGACTTTCCAATATATGTGATGCAAGTAATGATCTACTATTTTCCATACCCTAAGCTCCACATAAGCCTTATTTGATGGTAGGAAAAGAAAAGGCAGAATCATATGCCTTTGTGAGGAATCATACACCTTAAGTGATCGAGAGAATCAATTGACGAGCAAAGCAAAGTTATGATTTTGTGTTACTTGAAAAATTCCAAGTTGTTATTCATGAAAAGTTAGGGTGACTTGAGTCAAGATTGTTCCATTTCACAATTACCCAGGATCGCATGGTAGACATAAGTACAGTATGGCTTTGAATAATTTGTTTGCATGATTGTTAGTAAGGAAGTCATAACTCTTCTTTAGAATACATAGCCTTTACTCGGGATGAGCAAAGATTATGTCGAGTAGCCACTGTAGCTTAGGACCGAATGGAGGCACATAGTAAAGTTGTAGATGCAACCACAATACACGGTAATGGTATTTAATTTTAACAAAGTACTAGGATTTGTCCTAACAAAGGCATTAGGTTTTGTAACATCCTATTTCTCAAAAATAATCGCCGTTGTCTCTCTCGCCGTCTCCATCACCGTCACCGTCGCTGCCTCGCACGCCGTCGCTACTGCCCGCACGCCTCGAGCCACGCCGCATCGCCGCCTGTGCACCGAGCTCTGCGCCGCGCCTCGAGCCCCGCGCCCGCGCACCCCTGTTGACGAACAAATTTGGTAATTCAAGTATCGGAGATGGAGATAGAATCAAAGAGAATCGAAGAGATTAGATCGTATTGGAAACAGAATGAGAATCGGTTGTAGTCCGAATCGGCTGCAGACAGGATCGGCAGAATCATAGTCGGACAGGGTTAGCCGATTGAGCCAATTTTGGAAATACAACTCGGTACACGTCATCGGGTTGGGTTTGGGTACTTCATATGGATTGCCGTGCATGGATAGAGTCCTGAAGAGGTAACTGTATCTATTAACTAGGATATTTTATGTAATTTCCTTATAGATATTCCCGGTAAGAGTCCGCCTAAGGGACTTGTTCGCTAGTTGGATTTGTATTAGGTTAATATGAGTCGTGTCCGTGATAGACAATGTTTGTATTTTCGGGTATAAATATAGTCCCGAGGTCTTGTAAATAATAACAACATATGTTCAATAAATCTTGGCGCATCGCCACCTTTGTTTTCTACTTTTCGACAAGCTTGTGCTTTCGAGTCGTGCTGCATCAATTTGATCTTCGACGAAAAGGTATATCTTGTCATGGCGGTTTGCATCATCGGAGTTAGTGTTTACATCTTTATGACACTCTAACTCTATCTTGTAAATTTCCGAGTTATCATATATATCATATAATTTAGATCAACAATGCTATCTTCTTGCATCGGCTAGATTCTTTTTAGGGTTTTGTCGGTATTGGCTAATTTACTTTCTTGATTTAGGTTATATGATATATCCACCATCCTGAAAAGGTAACTATTATCTTGTTTTTATAGATGTTATGCTTCTTTTATGCTTAATGCTGCATTGGTTAAGTCCAACCTAGTAAGTTGTTTTAGAATCATGATCTCTAGTTGCTTTACGGTTACTAATAGGGATAGTATCGGGGTTTCAGCCGATCTTATCCAATTAGAATGTTTTACATGGTTCTATGCTTTGTTCAATGTTCTATATCTAATTCTCATGTTTTATCATAAAGTTGTATCGGAGTTATGGCCGATACGTGCTTAGATCTAGATATCGGCTATGACATGAGTTTTATGTAGTCATTATTTCATGTTACGATAGACTTAAGCAATTTATACTGTCTCGGTTCAGTCCGATCTATACCAATTGCTTGTTTCTAAAGTAATATTGATTTTTTGATCACATAACACTGATATCTACAGCCGATATACTAGTTTTTGGGTTATATTCATATTTGATTATACCTTACAGCCGATTCATGCTTTATTGCATCGGCTAGGTCATATACGATACGAAATCGGCTGTCTGGCCGATGGACTATCATTTACTAATATTCTTTGCATATTTCTTCTTGTTGATTGCAGGATCAAATCAACTGGCACGCCCTCAAACCTAAAGAGCTAATTTTGGACCTGTAGTAGAGTAAAGCAAATCTCTCATGCCAGTGTGTGTTTTTTGCATCAACACGCTTTTGGCACGCCCAGTGGGACAAAGTGTGATCATGTCTCCAAACATCACCGATGTTTCAGAAGAGAACATCCTGCAGATCACGGTCGAACAATTGAGCGATGAACAGAGAGAAGAGATGCAGCAGATGCTAAATCAACTTCAGAATCAATATCTGCACTCGTTCACGGTGACTCGGCAAGGAATAGTTGTTCCAAGAACTAAAGTCAAGTTGCCAACAATTTTGAAACAAGATCCAAGTACGTCCGAGTCAGGAGAAGAAAAAGACAAGCAAACCAAGGTCGAATCAAGTGATGAGGAGCTCCACATATTACAAGATCGCATTGATTCGGCTGTGCACCATGCCTTAGTCAACCAGTCCGGAGTGCTTGTAAACACATTAACAAACATGATCAAGTCGGTAGTCGACGGGACGATAGCCAATGAAAAGGCTAAAGGACCTATATATTTACCAGACGGCACGTTTCCAGGATATAGAACCGTAAAGACTGATATTGGCGGGAATCAACAGAGTCAACAACTGCTTCAAACCCAACCCCCGTTTTGCAACAGGAATCGCTCGTGTATTCTGTGTCATTTCCCTGGATCAAGTAGTTTGGCACACACGATACATAGTTGAATTACCAAATGCGCATACATATGCGTCGAGTACGAGTCATTACATCAAGGCCCGAAGGCATAGTCTTAGAACAAAGGACCAAACGGTCCGGAATACAGTCCAAAAGCAGAATGTAGATAAGCAGCGGAGCGAAGGCAGCGGTATCGCCATTGCCACAGGCAACGACCGTGACTAGACCTAGTGGACACCCTCTTCTTCCGCATCCTCCTCGTAGTAGGCGTACGGATCCTCCGGGGTGTCATCCTCGGCTTCTGATGAAGTTCATAATTGCAAGGGTGAGTACCAACCATACTCAGCAAGTCACCACGGAAACAATGCATATGACAGGTTTCATCCAAGGCAAGGCATAGGTTCTGTTGCATAAAGCCAGTTTTGCAATCCTTTTCACAAACCTAAGACCTAGCATGACTGACCAAGTTTTATTACCAGGGTTTACTTTAACAACGACGGTTCTGTCCACCATCCATCATTATCCCAAGGATAGCTTCCCGTCGTTGGTCCGTCATGTTCTGTGGACGTCCATCTTTCTTTCTACTCAGGAAGTGGCTCCAACAGCATAAAATCCATCATGCTTTATCCCATCCCACACAAGTTAAGAATTGAGAGTCTAGCCAAGTGTAATGCATGTCCCGGTGCTCAATATCCGTGAGCACGGCTATTCAAATAGATTGTTTTACTCACACTGCAGTGGATGTACACTTTACCCGTACTCCGCGACTGCCCAACACATGAGCCTCGTCCCAACACATGAGACGCGTCGCGGCAAAGCCTTTCGATAACCTTGCATTGGCAGTACCCGCTCCATGAACTATCATCCTCGTGCACTCTAGGCGTATCTATTTCTAGCAGTGAGAGGAGTTCTGGCGCTCCCGGGGAAAGAAGTCTCACACACACGCAAATTTTATAATTTAAGTTTAGATTCCCACTCTCACACACGTGGTAGTCCTACCAACGGCGACACCAATGTAGGGTACGCATCGCGTCCCCACCTCAACGGCTGCCCCATCATAGCGAACCTGCCTCACACACTGGGGTGAACCATCTATGCAAGGATACTGCCTCTGCTCGGCTATCTAGTCCGCTAGGTCTATACCCATCCGAGAAGTACGGTTGTACTGGGGTCGTTTCATGCTTAACTTCATGGCTCGGTCCTTAACTAACCGGGGACGGTGCTAGCCTTTTCCGGATACGACCCAAATCCACCATCCGCCCCAGTCGAAGACACTTGTTTAGTTTTATTTCTCCTTTTACAAATCGTGTCATTATATCATGGCAATGTGGCGCTCATGTCTCCACATGCCGCATCTCAATTACCTTCCCCAAGGTAATTGCCCAAGCATAAAGCATTTGATAAATATGAGTATGCGTGATTCTAGAATAGCATCACTAAGCATTTATCATAATTGACTAGGGACTCATACGTAAGCATGGTTGCAAAGGGATATGGGATAAACAATAATCAAGGCATGGCATAATAACAAGTAGGTTATTCATTATTGCATGCAACTTTATTTGTAAACAAAATAATTTCGCAACGTAGGATCAATATGTTCAAGGGTCTTGATCCTCGGTCGGACACACAACTCCCTCAGGATCTAAAATTACGTACGAAAGAAATCGGTTTGAACCTGGTTGGAACTCAATTAAAATCCAATAAAATCCATGTGACCAATATTTCCTCAAAAATTCATTTTAAAATTTTGTAAATTTAACCAAATCAATGTGACCAATGTTTTTAATGTTCCGATAATTTATTTATTATTTATATTTATTTATTTATTTATTTATTTTTCTTACCCATTATTCCCACATATTCATACGTTCGCTTATGTATATTTATACCAAGGGTTTATACCTAGTCTCCTATGTATATATACATATTTATATATTTGCAAAATATATCCGCTTGAATTTGTGTCACCATATTTCATATTTACACACATTATTCACACACATATATGTATATATATATATACATAGGCATCGATAATTGCATATACATATGTAACGTCTCCTATTAAATTTATATTACCCCGATTAAATTTGTGTCATTTGTATGGGGCGTTTTCCTTACTACATTATTGCCTCACCACCTATTTTAGTATAATTTTCCTTAATTGCGCACTTAGTTGATTTTTGTTTTTAGGGTTCGTGTTAAGATGGATTTGATAAATCCGAGCTTCGCAATTAAAGATCGAATAAATGAACGATTAAGCGTGGCATGATGCAACTTAATTTAAAAGTTTTTGAAATTTCGTATTTTACTATTTGTGTTCGATGGTCGAGTTTTAAGGGCGTTACACCTGACAAGATCACAGCCGATCACTGGGGGGCAAGCATCAACTCAGTTAACACCAGAACAATTAATGAGTATTCTTAATCCAAAACCGCCAGTTGTCGATACATCGTACCAAATTCCTTCAGTTTCACAACAGCCGTTTGGAATTACTCAGCCAATAAGCGAGCAATACAGCACAGAACAACTCCCTTACGTACCACCTCGAGGCATATCGGCTGGTTTCAATCATGTCTATCAACCTCATTCTCCACGACCTCAGCCGATCCAATACGGCCAGATGGATCCAGTTCAACAGCAATATTGTGGAGCAACACCACATCAACCTTGGGCCAATATGATCGCTGACGTCATGAGGGAGCAGTTTGGACTCAAGCCGAAGGACAATGGCAACATGTATCGGCACCCATATCCAGAATACTTCGATCGGGTACCATTGCCAAGCCGATACAAGGTGTCAGACTTCTCCAAATTCTTAGGACAAGACAATGTATCTACTTACGAGCCGATTTTTAGCTCAATGTGGTGAAGCATCGGCTACCAAGGCTCTCAGAGTTAGATTGTTCCCACTCTCTTTATCTGGATCGGCATTTACTTGGTTTTCATCTCTACCTTACAACTCTATCAGAAGTTAGGCCGATCTGGAGAAGCAGTTTCATAAGCACTTTTTTAGTGGGGTTCAAGAGATGAAATTATCAGACCTCACAGCAATCAAGTAGAAATAAGATGAATCAGTTCCAGACTACATTCAACGATTCAGAGATGTGAGAAATAGGTGCTATAGTCTAGCCTTGACAGATTCTCAGTTAGCCGATTCGGCCTTCCAGGGTTTGTTGGCGCCGATAAGCGAAAGATTTTCGGCTCAAGACTTTGAGAGTTTGGCTCATCTAGCTCAGAAGGTATCGGCTCATGAGACAAGATTTCAAGAAGCTAGAAAATTCATCAAGAAGGCAAACAACGTCAATAATGTCTACAGTTATGATTCTGATTCTGAAGATGAGGACCCAGAAATCAATGCAGCCGAGTGGGCCAGAAACAAGAAGTTTGTGGTCTATCGGTGGGTCAAGAATTCAGGGAAAGAAGAAAGATTTGATTTTGATATTACCAAGGCTGACAAGATTTTTGATCTTCTTCTTCAAGAAAAACAGATTCAACTACCGGCAGGACATGTCATCCCATCGGCTGAGGAATTGAAGAGGAGGAAATATTGCAAGTGGCACAATACAGGATCTCATAATACTAATGATTGCAAGATTTTTAGGCAACAGATCTAGTCGGCTATCGAGCAAGGCAAGATCAAGATTGATGAATCCAAGAGGCCGATGAAGATAGATGGACATCAATTTCCAGTCAACATGGTGCACTCTGGGCTTAACCGGACTTCAGCCGATAGGGGTAAAAATTATACCAAAGACATCAGATCGGCTGGTATAATCAACAAATACCAAAAAAGACGCCAAAGGGAAGAGGAGTCACGTTTTCATGATGATGAAAGATACTTTCATCCCCATTGGAGTTGTGAATTTTTTAGATCCTGCTGGAATGAGGGTATGAGATTGTCATCCATTGAAGATTGTCCTGGGTGCAGTGATTCTGATGCACAATTTATCCAAAGACCAAGCCGACAGAGTGTAAGCGCGCATCGGCCGATTCGGGCAAAGTTGCCGGTTCATGAGAGGCTTGGGCCGATCCAGCAGAACAATGATGGAGATGATTCACCAAGAGAGTCCAACAAATGCAACCACAATGGTGCCCTTCTGGAATTTTAACTAAGAATCAAAAGAGAAGAGTTCAAAGGATGAGGAACAGAGACCAATTCCAGGAGGTTGAAGGAGAAATTGAGCATCGGCTGAGGCAGAAGACAAAGAAAGTCTGGCGCGTGAAGAGCAAAGTAGTACCAGCTGACGAGGTCAAAGCCGATCGCAACAAAAATCAATAGCAAAAGGGCAAAGAGGTGATGTCATCTGCCATAAACATGGTTTTTATGTTGCCAGCCGAATATGCAGTGGAGCAAGTCGTCGAGCAAAAAGAAAATTTGCCATCGGCTAAGTTGATGCTATCTCCATAGCATGCTGTTTTTGAGAAACCTGAAGGAACTTATCATCGGCACCTCAAGCCACTATATGTTAAGGGATTTGTCAACGGCAAGCCGATGTCAAAGATGCTAGTCGATGGAGGAGCAGCCGTGAATTTAATGTCATATTCAACATTCAGGAAACTTGGGAAGAATTCAGAGGATTTGATCAAGACCAATATGGTTCTAAAAGATTTTGGCGGGAATCCACCTGAAACCAAAGGAGTTTTGAATGTGGAGCTAACTATCGGCACTAAAACAATTTCTACCACGTTCTTTGTTATTGATGGGAAGGGTTCCTATAGTCTGTTGCTGGGAAGAGATTGGATCCATGCTAATTGTTGTATTCCCTCAACAATGCACCAAAGTCTGATTCAATGGCAAGGAGACCAAATTGAAATCGTGCCAGCCGACAGGTCAGTCAATATAGCTAGTGCCGATTTATCTGTTTGGGAGATGGAAGGAAGTGATTGTTTATCTGGAAAAGTTTGGCAAGGAGATTACTTAAAAGTTTCTGATTATGCCATACAACCAACAGGAGATGGAGAGCCCCAATTCTTGTTTTGAGGGCGCTGTGGAGGGTTCCAATTTCTACACAAAGGACACTATTGATGATCTCGATGGCAAGCTAGGACAAGGGTTTATGTCGGCCGATGAATTAGATGAAATCGACATTGGACTAGGTGACAGGCCTAGGCCGACATTTATTAGTAAGTGTTTATCCAAAGAGTTTAAATGTAAATTAATAGCACTTTTGAAACTATATAGAGATTGTTTTGCCTGGGAATACTATGAGATGCCAGGACTTAGCCGATCGATTGTTGAACATCGGCTCCCTATCAAACCAGGCTATCGGCCATATAAACAACCCCCAAGACGTTGTAAAGCTGATATGTATGATGCTATCAAGGCCGAAATTACAAGACTCTATGATACTAATTTTATCAGACCATGCTGATATGCTGAGTGGATTTCTAATATAGTACAAGTCATCAAGAAAAATGGCAAGCTTAGGGTTTGCATTGATTTCATAGATTTAAACAAGGCCACACCGAAAGATGAATACCCAATGCCAGTTGCCGATCAACTGGTTGATGCATCATCTGGACATAAAATCATCAGCTTCATGGATAGCAATGCTGGTTACAATCAGATTTTCATGGCTGAAGAGGATATTCATAAGACTGCTTTCAGATGTCCTGGTGCAATCGGCTTGTATGAGTGGGTGGTTATGACTTTCGGATTGAGAAGTGCTGGTGCTACATATCAAAGAGCAATGAACTATATATTCCATGATCTCATCGGCATGTTGGTAGAAATATATATTGATGATGTGGTGGTTAAATCTAAGGAAGTTGATGAATATAGAGCTGATTTGAGACCAGTGCTGGAAAGAGCAAGGAAATATGGGTTGAAGATGAATCCTACTAAGTGTGCTTTTGGTGTATCGGTTGGGCAATTTCTTGGATTTTTTGGTACATGAACGTGGGATCGAAATTCCTCAGAGGAGCATTGAGACAATCAAAGATATAAAACCTCCAGAAGACAAAACCAAGTTGCAATCATTGATCGGCAAGATAAACTTTGTTCGGCGTTTTATATCAAACTTGTCTGGCCGAATAGAACCATTTACTCCGTTGTTGAGGTTGAAAGCCGATCAACAGTTTGTCTAGGGAGAAAAACAGCAGCAAGCATTGGACAATATCAAGGAATATTTAAGTACTCCTCTAGTCCTTATACCACCACAGAAAGGGCTTCCATTTAAACTATATTTGTCAGTCGATCAGAACTCTATCGGCTCAGTTTTGATCCAAGAGGTTGAGGGGAAGGAAAGAGTTATATTCTATCTCAGTAGACGACTTCTGGATGCAGAAACAAGATATTCACCTGTGGAGAAATTATGCCTGTGTTTATATTTTTCTTGTACAAAATTAAGGCATTATTTGCTTTCCAATGAGTGCATCATAGTATGTAAAGTCGATGTAGTACGATACATGCTATCGGCTCCAGTTTTGAAGGGGCGAATTGGGAACTGGATTTTTGCTCTGTTAGAATTTGATCTCAGGTATGAATCGGCTAAGGCAGTTAAAGGGCAAGCGATAGCCGATTTCATAGTTGAACACAGGGATACCAGTATTCATAATGTTGACATTATGCCATGGACTTTGTTCTTTGATGGATCTGTTTGCACTGATGGTTGTGGTATCGGCTTAGTGATTATATCGCCTAGGGGGCAAGTTTTCAGTTTGCTTTTACTATCAAACCTTACTCTACAAATAATCAAGCCGAATATGAAGCTGTTCTCAAAGGACTGCAGTTATTGAGAGAAGTTGAAGCCGATGCTGTTGAAATCATGGGTGATTCATTATTGGTGATAAGTCAACTATCTGGGAAATATGAGTGCAAAAATGATATTTTGATGGTCTACAATGAGAAATGTCAAGAGTTGATGAAGACTTTCAAGATAGTTACTTTAAAACATATCCCTAGGGAGCAAAATGTTGAAGCCAATGATTTAGCTCAAGGTGCATCAGGTTACAAGCCAATGTTACAAAGGATTGAAGTAGAAGTGGCCTGCATACTAGCCGATGATTGGAGATTTGATGTTTTTGAGTATTTGAAGAATCCTTCCAAATCAGTTTCAAGGAAATTACGATATAAAGCTCTTACATATGTCTTGCTGGATGACACATTATACTATCGGACGATTGATGGAATTCTTTTAAAATGCTTGAGCATGAAAGAGAAGCAAAAGTTGTCATGTGTGAAGTTCATGAGGGTATTTGTGGTACACATCAATCGGCTCACAAGATGAGATGGCTAATTCGAAGAGTTGGATATTTTTGGCCGACAATGCAGGAGGATTGTTTCAGATATTACAAAGGTTGTCAAGATTGTCAGAAATTTGGAGCAATTCAGAGAGCACCAACATCGGCTATGAATCCTATTATCAAGCCATGGCCGTTCAGAGGTTGGGGTATTGATATGATCGGCCAGATCAATCCACCATCGAGTAAAGGGCATAAATTCATATTGGTTGCAACTGCTTATTTTACTAAGTGGGTTGAGGCTATTCCTTTGAAAAAGATTGAGATCAAAGATGCTATTGAATTTGTCAAGGAACATATTATTTACCGGTTTGGTTTGCCACAAACAATTACAACTGATCAAGGTTCAATTTTTGTGTCCGATGAGTTTGTTCAGTTTGCCGATAGCATGGGGATCAAGTTGTTGAATTCTTCACCATATTATGCACAAGCAAATGGGCAAGCTGAAGCATCCAATAAAAGCTTGATTAAATTGGTTAAGAGAAAAATTGCAGAATATCCCAAGAAGTGGCATACTATTTTAGCTGAAGCATTGTGGTCCTATCGGATGGCTTGTCATGGTGCAATTCAAGTACCTCCTTATCAACTGGTTTATGGGCATGAGGCCGTATTGCCATGGGAAACCAACATCAGCTCCAGAAGGATTTCTTTGCAAGACGAGTTAGCAGCCGATGACTATCATAATCTGATGGTTGATGAGTCAGAAGATTTGGTTCAAGCTAGATTGCGAGCTCTTGAGAAGGTTAGGAAAGATAAGGAAAGAGTTGCAAGACATTATAACAAAAAAGTTGTGCCAAAATCTTTTGAGGAAGGTGAAATTGTTTGGAAATTGGTGTTGCCGATAGGGGCCAGAGATAATAAATTCGGCAAGTGGTCACCGAATTGGGAAGGGCCTTTTCAAATTCATAAATGTGTTTCTAAAGGGGCCTATATGTTGAAAGGACTTGATGGAGAAGTATTTGGAAGAGCACTTAATGGAAAATACTTAAAGAAATATTATGCAAGTGTTTGGATTGGATCATAATCGGCTGTGTTTTATCGATTCTTATCAATGGCTGATATGGTTCATATCGCCCTTAGACTTTTCTTTTTGTCATAATCGGCTGTATGTTGCCGATGTATGTTGGCCGATATTTGTTGTATCGCCTTTAGTTATGTTTAAATTTGCCTTTGTTTATCAACATGCCAAAATTAGGGGGGCATATATAAGATGAAATATATTGATCAGCAAAAATGTGGGATTTCAACGCAAAATATATTGATCGGCATAAAGGATATCAGAGTGTGTGTTACAAGTAAAGTTTTCTAGCCGATTACACAATTGATTACAAAAATTTTCTAAGTCCCTATTACAAGCTATCATTGGGATAGATAGCGTTGGATTGCCGATAATGCCTTCTGCCGGATTTCTTCAACTTTGGCTACTGCTTGGGCGTCTTGGGCATCTTGGGCGTCGGTTCCAGGATGACTTTCAGGGACTTAGTCATATTGGCCACATTCTTGATAGCTGTTTTGAGTTTCCCTTTCTGCTCTTCGATAGCTTTTGGGAGATCGGCTAATTTTTGTTTCTTCAAAGCAAGCTTGGCATTACATTCTTCAAGTTCAGCTAAGAGCTCAATTCTTTCGGCTTCCAATTGATCTATGGTAGATTTGATTGGCTCTTCAGCTAACCGGTCAAGTTTTTCCTACTCGGCATGTACAAGATGCCGATTGGCTTGAATTGTAGCTTCGATGCTCTTTTTCTCTAGCCGATCTGCTATTCTTTGTCTGGCCTTCTCCAGCTTGAATTGGTGTTGCTCAAGATAAACAGCTGGAGTAATGATATTTGATAACTCATCCGGGATTAAAGCTTGAATTTTTTGAAATCTAGCCCGGATAGAGCTACAGTCGACCACTAGGCTATCTAGAGATGCTTCCAACCGATGAGAGATGTCTTCAAGGTTTAATTTTACATCATCGGCTAGAGGAGCTATGGCCTTACTTGTAATGTCTCCTTCTGTTTCTTCATCAAAGTAATCCTTGATATCAAAGGAGAATAAATCGGCTAGAGCCTGCAAAAGGGAAATAAAAAGGATGTAAGTAATAGAACATGTTGTGTAGCCGATTTGAATTTTCTTAAAGATGTAGGACTTACAGGGATAGCAGGAGCAGCAGTTTCTTCCTCCACAATGTGATGGCTGCCAACAGCTGATGCAGTATGTTCGCTTGAGATTGGCTGAGCTGGAGGCGATGGTGGAGAGGGAGACTGACAAATTTTGAATGATTTAAATAAGTGTTAACTAGTATCGGTTAAGAATATGTTTGAAATTTTAAAAGTTGGGAATTACCAGAGGAATTTGGTCAGTTGGTTTAGCCGATACTGGTGCTGGTTTTTTCTTCTCGGCTGGTCTTTTCTTCTGCAAAGAGCAAAGTTTGATAGTGAGATTGGTAATAAATGAAGAAATTTTGTAATGAGAGAGATGGTCTTATTCTGGGTTGCCGAGAGAACACTGCTAGAGCAGCAGGAGTTGTCGGGGTCCTTTTAGGGGCTGGAGAAGTTGTTGTTGTTTTTTCCCCTGCATCACTCAGTTCGGCTGCAGCTTCATCTATAGCTTGCTCAATGGCTGCTTCATCCAAGACTTCATCAATATCATCAGCTGGCGGAGGTGGTTGTTTCTTGGACTTTTTCTTGGTAGCTGGTGGCATAGCAGTTGATGCTTTGGCTTTCCTCTGTTTGCCTGCATCGGCCGGTTCCCTTATTTGCCCTTGAAGTAGACTTGACGTTTTGGGGGCATGGTAGCCGATGCTAGGAGGAGCTAGACCACATCCATTGGGTAGCAGTCCTGCAACACATTCAATATCCTTGCTACTTTTACTTGTGCGTGGAGGGGATGAATCTATGGTCTTTAAAAGCAAAGACAACATATAAGGTTAAATGCAGAATCGACTGATAGATTCAAAACAGGAATTACCAGAAGGAATAAAGGAGTTACCTGATGGATCATGTCAAGGAAGAGATCTGTCATGTAGACTGTAGCCGATTGGTGGGAAAGGTGGTGTTTCCATTCGGCCCACCATGCATTAAAGCCTTACTCCTGACCATGGCTAGCTCGATGTTGTTAATGCTGCCGAGGGGAGGCCCTGGGATGTTGAGTAGCCGATCCATCATCAGATTGGAAGTAATTTCTCCTCTGCACTGGATTTTATCGGCAAACCATAAGCCGATTGGCAGTTGACCCATGCCAAATTGTCTAGCTGAGCTCATGGGATGATAGAATTCATAGGACACCTTGATATTTCTGCCCTGGTGGATGCCGACAGGGAGGATACATGCGGTTATGGCTGCAGAATAAACTTCTCTGGACTTCTGAAATTTCTCATGATTGATTTCTTCAAATCTAAAGTCCGATGGCAGCTCAAAGTTGATTGATTCTTCATAAAAGAACCAGACTCTAGCATTTTTTTGAAAGCCGTCATAAAAACTAAAGAATTAGTCTTTAAGTAGTTCGGCTGACGGTTTTGCTCCAGCATCGGCCGGCATAGAAGCATACTCTCCAAAGGAAGTGCATCTCCGATGGGTGATTTCCTTTCCATCTTCATCAACAATCGGCTCAAGTCTTGGGAATTCTGCTTCTGTCAGAGATGGCCAATTTACGGCTTTCATGAAAGTAATTATTCTCATGGTTTAAACTAGGAACTACGATTAAGTTGGCGAGGTGCTACAACAACAGAACAGAAAAGAAACAAGAAAGCGAACTAAGATTGCAGAAAACTAAATCTAGTGCTGTAGAAAGGGATCTAGCTAATGGAACTTACCTCTGCTTACTCGGCCGATGGGGCGGCGGACGGAGCGGATGAAGACGACATTCCCGCAAGCAGAAGTTGGACGAAGAAGAGGTTGCCTTGAGGTTGCCTTGCTGCGCCGAGGAGATCGCCGGAGTCGGAGAAGACGGAATCGCTAGAGCGGTGGAATAGTATAACGGTGTGAAGTTTCCCGGGGCCGTCGGTTAAGTATTTAAAGCAGTGCGGTAACGGTCAAAAACGGAAAGTGCGATATTCTCTCGGAGATAAGATTTGGCAAATTCGAAACATTACCAAATATTCCGGACTTGGGGGCATGTGTTGACGACCAAATTTGGTAATTTGAGTATCGGAGATGGAGATAGAATCAAAGAGAATCGAAGAGATTAGATCGTATCAGAAACAGAGTGAGAATCGGCTGTAGTCCGAATTGGCTGCAGACAGGATTGGCAGAATCAGAGTGGGACAGGGTTAGCCGATTGAGCCGATTTTGGAAAGACAACTTGGTACACGTCATCAGGTTGGGTTTGGGTACTTCATATGGATTGCCATGCACGGATAGAGTCCTGAAGAGGTAACTTTATCTATTAATTAGGATATTTTATGTAATTTCCTCATAGATATTCCCGGTAAGAGTCCACCTAAGGGATTTGTTCGCTAGTTGGATTTGTATTAGGTTAATATGAGTCGTGTCTGTGATGGACAATGTTTGTATTTTCGGGTATAAATATAGTCCCGAGGTCTTGTAAATAATAACAACATACGTTCAATCAATCTCGGCGCATCGCCACCTTTGTTTTCTACTTTTCGATAAGCTTGTGCTTTCGAGTCGTGCTGCATCAATTTGATCTTCGATGAAAAGGTATATCTTGTCATGGCGGTTTGCATCATCGGAGTTAGTGCTTACATCTTTACGACAATCTAACCCTATCTTGTAAACTTCCGACTTATCATATATGTCATATAATTTGGATCAACAATGCTATCTTCTTGCATTGGCTAGATTCTTTTTAGGGTTTTGTCGGTATTGGCTAGTTTACTTTGTTGATTTAGGTTATATGATATATCCACCATCCTGAAAAAGGTAACTATTATCTTGTTTTTCTAGATGTTATGCTTCTTTTATGCTTAATGTTTTTCTACTATGCCTAATAGGGATAGTATTGGGGTTTCAGCCGATCTTATCCAATTAGAATGTTTTACATGGTTCTATGTTTTGTTCAATGTTCTATATCTAATTCTCATGTTCTATCATAAAGTTGTATCGGAGTTATGGCCGATACGTGCTTAGATCTAGATATCGGCTATGACATGAGTTTTATGTAGTCATTATTTCATCTTACGATAGACTTAAGCAATTTATACTGTCTCGGTTCAGTCCGATCTATACCAAATGCTTGTTTCTAAAGTAATATTTATTTTTTGATCACATAACACCGATATCTACAGCCGATATACTAGTTTTAGGGTTATATTCATATTTGATTATACCTTACAGCCGATTCATGCTTTATTGCATCGGCTAGGTCATATATGATACGAAATCGGCTGTCTGGCTGATGGAGACTATCGTTTACTAATATTCTTTGCATATTTCTTCTTGTTGATTGCAGGATCAAATCAACTGGCACGCCCTCAAACCTAAAGAGCTAATTTTGGACCTGCACTAGAGTAAAGCAAATCTCTCAGGCCAGTGTGTGTATTTTGCATCAACAGTCGCATCGTCGCGTCGCCATCTACCCGCCGCCTCTATGCACGCCGCTACCGCGCCGCGTCGCGCCCCGTACCACCGCACACCACGCCACTGCCGCATGTCGCCGTTGCCCATCGCCGTCGCCGCACAAAAACGCTAATACGTGACCAGTCGCGCGCGTCCCTCCCCGCGCAACGCACCACGTGGCGCGCGCAGAGAGGGGGGACGGCGGACGGCGCACGGAAGATGGCTTTCTTTTTTTCCATTGGTTTTTTCTTTTTTCTCGGTTTTTTCGTTTCCAGTTGTATATGTGTATATATTTATATACGTATGTATACAAACTTTGTATATATATCACGTACGTATACAAAGTTTATATACTTACATATAGAAAGTTTGTATCCATACGTGTATAAAGCTCGTGTATAAAGTTTGTATTCATACGTGTACAAAGTTTGTATATGTGTTTTCTCTCTTGTTTTTTTCGATTTTTTAATATGTACATACAAAGTTTATATATGTGTATATAAACTTTATATACGTGTATATAAACTTTTTATACGTGTATAAAAACTTTTTATACGTGTATATATTTTTTATACATGCAAATATATACATACTAAAAATATACATATATACTATGTACATACGTATGTATAGATTTTATATACATATATAAACTATATATATACTTATACAAAGTTTATATGTATGTATATAAAGTATATATGTATAAAGAGACTTTATATACATACGTATAAACTTTTTATATACATACATATAAACTTTGTATATACGCATACAAAGTTTATACGTATGTATATAAAGTATATATGTACATATATAGGAATAGTAGTATACAGTAGTAGTATACACTAGTATAGAGTAATACAGACTAGAGAGGGTGCAGCTGGTCGCGTGCCCACGCGCGGGTGCGATCAGTCGCTCATTAGCGATCACCGTCACCGCGTCGCCACGCGCTGAGCCCCGCGGCGCCACGTCGAGCCCTGCTCCCGCCCGCGCCGCGCGCTGTCTCGTCCGCCCGTCCCCAAGCCGGCCACCGCCGCCCCTCCCTCTATAAATTCCCCCCTTATCCCCCTCCTCCACACCCCTCCCCATCCCCATCCCCCTCTCCTCTCCGCTGCCGGCCGCCGTGCCACCGTGCACCCACCGCCGCGTTGCCCCTCGCCATTTCTGCCGGTCGCTGCCGCCGCAAGGTGAGCCCCCCTTTCCCCCCTCCACCGACCGCCGCCGCGCCGCTAGGGCCACCTCGGCCGAGAGAAAGAGAAGAGGAAGGAGAAGAGAGAGAGGAGAGAAGGAGAGAGGAACCGGGAGGAAGAAGAAGAAGAGATGAGGAAGGAGGAGGAAGAAAGAAAAAAAAGAAGAAAAAGAAGAGAAAAAAAAGAGGAGAAAAACAAAAAGGGAGAAGAGAGAAAGAGAGAGAGAGGTGTGACATGTGGGTCCCACGTGTCAGTCCTTAAGGTTGGGATAAAAATAAATTATTTATAAACAGTAACTTTTCACAATTTCTCGGATTAATTCAAATTTGAATCTTTAAACAAGCGTAACTTATTCGTTTTAACTCGGATTTGAGTAAAACTTGAACCTAAATTTATCTAAATTCATACTCTTTCCAGTGGTATTTAATAAAATATATTTATATTTATAAAATAATTAATATCAAATGATTCGATAATAATTAACCTAAATAGTGTGCTAATAAATAAAAGTGGATGTTGTACAATGAAATAATTATTTTTTAACATGTTTTGTCATTGAAGCTACCACATAAATTAAATTATAACTAATGTTTCAAATTAATGGGAGTATAGGAAAATACTAGTGCCACTTCAAAAATAATTGAATCAATATAAAAATTCGACGCAACACACTTATTTTTGGATTTTGTTGGATTTTATTTGAATTCTAATCGAATTCAAATCAACTCTTTCGCACATTAAATTTAGATTCCAACGGAGTTGCGGTGTCGAACGAGGATCAAGGTCATCACTAATCTTTGAGATTCCAACGGAGTTGCGGTGTTGAACCTATTGCAAACTTATTTTGATTTAAAATGAAGTTTGCATGCTGTATGAATATATGTGAATGCCCTATTTTGCTATATGCCATGCCTTTCATATTCATTATCCATGCAATCCTTGTAATACATGATATCGTGTCTTTATTCAATACTTGACTAAGGCTTAGCCATGCTACTTTAGAATCATGCATATTCATATCTATCAAAATGCTTTATGCTCGAGCAACCACCTTTGGGAAGATGACATGTGGAGACATGACGCCACATTGCCATGCCATTGATGACATGATTTGTGAAAGGAAAAAAAACTAAATAACTATTTTTGACTGGGACGGTTGGAGGACTTGGGTGGTGTCCGGTAAAGGCTAGTGCTGTCCCTGGTCAGTTAAGGACCGAGCCATAAAGCTAAGCATGAAACGACCCACGTACAACCGTACTTCTCGAATGGGTATAGACCTAGCGGAGTAACTAGCCGAGCGGAGGCAGTATCCATGCATAATGGATTTCATGAAGTGTGTGAGAGGCGGGGGCCTATGGTGGGGATAGCCACCGATAGGACCACCATGTGTAAACCTGAACTTAATTATAAATTAATGCATGCATGAGTCTTCCCTCCCCGGGAGCGCCAGAACTCCTTTCACTGCTAGAAACTTATGACGCCTGGAGTGCATGAGGACTTAAGTTCATGGAGTGGGTACTGCTAATGTGAGGTTGTTGAAAGGCTTTGTCTTGACGCGTCTCGTGTGTTGGCGCAAGGCTCATGTGTTGGGCAAGTCGTGGAGTGCGGGTAAAGTGTACATCAACTGCAATGTGAGTAAATCAAATCTATTTGAATAGCCGTGCTCGCGGTTATTGAGCACTAGGACATGTATTACACTTGGCTAGACTCTAAAATCTTAAACTGATTGGGATGGGATGTTGCATGATGATTTTTATACTGGTGGATCAACTTCTCGGAAGGCGAGAAGGGGTAGACCCAAGAAACCCATGACGACTCAGTGGCGGGAAGCTATCCTTGGGATCATAATGGATGGTGGACAGAACAATCGTTGAATAATGGATTATGGAATTAAAACTTGATCAGTCTATGCTAGGTCTTAGGCTTGTGAAAAGAATTGAAAAACTTGCTTTACGCAAAAGAACCCGAAGCCACACCTTGAATACTCTCTATCATATGCATTGTTGTTGTGGTGGCTTGCTGAATACGGTTGGTACTCACCCTTGCTATTTACAAACTCAACTAGAAGTCGGCGACGATGCCTCGGAGGACCCATATGCTTACTACCAGGAGGATGCTGATGACGACGGCGCCTAGTAGGTCTTAGTTATGGTCGTTGCTTGTGGCAATGGCGATGCCGCCACCTTAATTCCGCTGTCTCATCTATTTCTGCTTTTGGGATGTATTTCGGATAGTTTTGTCCTCTGTTCTAAGACTATGCCTTCAGGCCTATGCTGTAATAATTCGCACTAGACGCATGTGTATGCGTGCTTGGTACTTCCACTATGGAATTCGTTTGTACCATACTACTTGATCTAGGGAAATGGTACGGTTTACACGAAAGGTTCCTGTTATGAAAACAGGGGTCCACAGGTTTAAACTTGCATGACATTTTTATTGGAATTTGTATCACCCCGATGTTTTAATTTTTCACACATGATGATGTATGACTTTATTTTTTACTCATGTACTACTACTATACTGGTACAGTTCAGTACCAAACACCACCGACGGTGGGAATGCTATAGGGAGCGCTATTGTATCTTTGGTAGATACCACATATCGATGGCAAGTTAAGGGCCAGAAGAGCTTGGGCTTGAGCTTGAGTCTAATAAAAGTACACACCAGCAAACTGTTGTAGCTGTTGCTGCTGCACAATCACCTAAACAATGTTAATGGCTTGGTAGTGAGACTGTTGCATGATCATCCTAAGCTGTTGGCAGCACCGCTGCTGCATGACCTTGCAGTTTCTATGTTGAAACACGGGTGATTGGAAGAAGGGGGTTGCCAGTGTGCTGCACTGCTGCCATGCAAACTCACCGCATGGGCTGAGCATCTATTGTTGCAGCATGAAATGCGACTGTAGCTGATATCGCCTGTAAACTTGAGTAAGAGCATCAAACTGCGAGAGGCGCTGCTTGCAGCAATAGCAAGGAGAGCAAAGAAGAAAATGATCTTCATTGTGGCGGGATTCTATCCCGATGCTTTTGCTGTAATGTTTTAGTTGTGAGAAGGATGAGGAGGGTTTGTATTGTGCTTGTCTATTTATAGATGTTGTTGGAAGTATGCCGTGAGGCCTTTCGACCGAGCCAGCCGAAACCAGCCAGGTAGCGAGGATCCGGACTCCAGGCGCCCAAGACCGCTCGAGGCGAAGCCACGTGGCGAAGACATCAGGGCAAAAGAGGCAAAGGGCGAAGAGTTGCACCGGGTCCCTGCCAGTCTGGGCGAAAGCTGCATGGCGAAGGTGTACACCAAAGGAGGACGACTTCGCCAGGCCGAACCTGATCCAAGAAGGCCCAGTGGGCCGGCCCAATCGCCCCGACCTGTTGGCCAGTGGCCCAGTAGTCACCGGGTGGCCCATTAAGGGCCCATATACCTTAATTACAGTGAGTACCCATGTAAGTGTTCCCTTTGTAAGGGTGACCATGTAAATTCCCCTATAATAGCCTTAAACCCTAATAGGGGGATCTGTAATGGGATTATAAATAGTCACCTAGGGCCATGTAAAGGGGGGATCCCACGAAAAATCCTAAATTTAATACACTTTACTTTCCCAACAACCGTTGAGTATCCACGTCCTTCAACGTATGCAGTTGTCGTTTCGACAACAGCTGGCGCCGACCGTGGGGACCTCCGAGCGAAACCACTGAGAGCGAATGCCACCGAAGAAGGTCTCGAAGGAGAGGGTTGCTAACCCTAAGGAAGGTGTAGCGGAAGAGGCGATGGCCGCCGAAGAAGGGGCAGAACCTTCGGCGCCCGCCGCCGAAGTCGGGGTGGCGCCGTCGGCTTCGGCGCTTGTGCCACAGCAGCCGCCTTCGGCCCTGGCCGCTTCGGCAGGACCGGCGCCGGACATCCCTTCGGCAAACCAACCGGCTTCGACCACACTCGCTGCTGTGCAAGCCGATCTCAGCCTCCAAGCGCAAGCCGAAGCCAGCATGGAAGCCATGCGGTAGAACATGACGCGACTCCAAGATATGCTTCGCCAGATGCAGGAGCAACAGCAAGCGTACGAAGCGGCACGGCAAGCGAAGGTTGCTCCGGCCCCCGTCCCCCAGTACTCGGCAGGCTACATCCCGCCTCAAGCCTATCAGCTAGCGCCGGTGCAAGCCCCTCCGTCACAAGCCGCACAAGGACCGGTGTACTTCCCCGGCCAACCTTCGGCCGCAGCAACGCACCCGCTTCCTGGCGTGCGGTCGCAGGTTCGACCGGATATGGTCCAGGTGCACCGCCCACCACCCGGTCAAATGTCACAAGTGATGGAGGAGGGGGCTTCGGCCCAGCAAGCGCAGCTTTAAGCTTTCCTTCAGCAGTTCGTTCAACCCCACAACATCTCAAGCACAACCCCTTCGACCCAACCGGAGCGCGCCAGGGTGGCTGCCGTCGAACCAGCCCGGGCCGGGGGCTTCGCCCTGGGGTCTGGGGCCGCAGCTCGACTTCTACAGCACCACTCAAGCACCACCGTTCGGAACCGGGCCACCGAACGTCGCAGCCCAGCCACACGCACAGGCCATGACTTCACCCTTCGCCACGCCGTATCCGCAGCCAAGCGGGCCCTCGCTGCAGGGCGTCATGAGTAAGGCTGGGGCCGAAAAGGGGCTGCCACTGAGCGGGGGATCAAAAATCATCCAATCCCACCTCAGTTCAAATTCCCACCCGTTCCGCGGTACTCGGGCGAAACAGATCCAAAAGAGTTTCTCTCTATCCACGAGTCCGCGATCGAAGCCACTCACGGTGACGAAAATACCAAGGCGAAGGTAATCCATCTCGCTCTGGCCGGCAACGCCCGTTCTTGGTATTTCAATTTACCTTCTGATAGCATTTACTCATGGGAGCGATTGCGCAATGTCTTTATCCTTAATTTTCCCGGCGAATCCATACGGGAGTACATGCGCCACTTCTCGCAAGCTCGATGCCAAGTCCAGGATATAACCGAAGCATCTGTCATCAACGCTGCTTCGGCCGGGCTGCCCGAGGGCGAACTTACAAGGAAGATTGCCAACAAGGAGCCGCAAACTCTCGAGCACCTGCTTCGCATCATCGACGGGTACGCAAGGGGCGAAGAGGACTCCAAGCGAAGGCAGGCGATTCAAGCTGAGTACGACAAAGCCTCCATCGCCGCTGCCCAGGCCCAGATGCAAGCATAGGTCCCCGAACCGGCTCCCCCCGTTATTCGCCAACCCCTACCAGCAAACCAGGGGCAGCCGCCGAGACAAGGCCAAGCTCTCATGACTTGGAGGAAATTCAGGACTGACTGTACAGGCAAGGCGATGATGGCTGTCGAAGAAGTACAAGCCCTCCGCAAGGAGTTTGACGCCCAGCAGGGTGGCAGCCATCAGCAGCATGTTCGCAAGAAGGTCAGAAAGGACCTGTATTGCGCCTATCATGGGCGATCTTCGCACACCACCGAGCAGTGCCGAAACATTCGTCAACGAAGCAACACTCAAGAACCAAGGCCGCATCAGGGTACCACGGTCGAAGCGCCTCGCGAAACGGCCCGAGAGCCATCACCCCCAGCCGAACAACGCCAAGACATGCAGCGCAGAATCATCCAGGTGATCTCGAGGACGGACCCACCTGTCCAGCCATCGAAGCGGCAGCGAAAGATGCAACTGCGAACGGTGCATAACATCACTGCCACGGGCGAAGGGGTCCCAAAGTACTTGAGCTAGCAAATCTCTTTCGGGCCGAAAGATGCCGAAGGAATGCTGTTCCCGCATCAAGACCCCCTAGCAATTTCGGCCGAGGTAGCTAGCTTTGAGGTCAGGCGAATTCTGGTCGATGGAGGTAGCTCGGCCGATGTCATCTTCGCCGAGGCATACACCAGGATGGGGCTACCAACTTCGGCCCTCACCCAGGCGCCGGCCTCACTTCGCGGCTTCGGTGGTGAGGTGGTTCATGTTCTCGGCCAAGCACGATTGATGGTCGCTTTCGGCACAGGCGAAAACAGGCGCGAAGAGCAGATACTGTTCGACATAGTCGACATCCCATACAACTACAACGCCATCTTCGGCCGTGCAACCCTGAACAAGTTTGAAGCCATCTCCCACCACAACTATCTCAAGCTCAAGATGCCCGGTCCGGCAAGGGTAATCGTCGTCAAGGGGCTTCAACCTCCAACTATGTCAAAACGCGACTTGGCCGTGTTTAACAGGGCAGTGCACAATGTGGAGGCTGAACCGCGTGTCAACCGCGTGCCGAAGCCAGCCCCTCATGGCAAGGTGGTCAAGGTGCAAGTAAGCGAGGCGGGCCTGGCAAAGTTCGTCCAGCTGGGGGGCGGTGCTCAAGAAAAACATCGACATCTTTGCCTGGAGCCCCAGCGAAGTGCGGGGTGTTTCGACAGAGCTCATCATGCATCACCTGGCAGTCAAGCCAGACGCCAAGCCAAGAAAGCAGAAGCTGCGCAAGATGTCCGCTGATCGCCAAGAGGCAGCGAAGGCCAAAGTGCAGAAGCTACTAAAGGCCGGGGTGATCAAGGAGATCGACCACCCGGAGTGGCTGGCGAACCTGGTCTTGGTAAAAAAGTCGAACGGCAAGTGGCGCATGTGCGTCGACTTCACGGACCTCAACAAGGTGTGTCCGAAGGACGACTTCCCCTTGCCGCGGATCGATCAGGTTGTTGATTCGACGGCTGGATGTGAGCTCATGAGCTTCTTGGATGCCTACTCCGGATATCACCAAATCCACATGAATCCAGACGACATCGCCAAGACAGCCTTCATCACGCCATTCGGCATTTTTTGCCACCTCAGGATGCCTTTTGGCCTGAGGAACGCCGGGGCAACGTTCGCCAGGCTGGTGTACAAGGTGCTTCGCAAGCAGCTGGGACGAAATGTGGAAGCCTATGTCGATGACATCGTCGTAAAGAGCCGCAAGGCTTTCGACCATGCGTCCGATTTACAAGAGACCTTCGACAACTTGCGCACGTGTGTCTCTGGAGTTCGCGCGGGCAAGTTGTTGGGTTTTCTTGTCTCTAAAAGGGGTATCGAGGCGAACCCCAAGAAAATTGGCGCCGTTCAGCAAATGAGGCCACCGTCGAGCGTACGCGATGTACAAAAGCTCACGGGCCGAATTGCGGCACTCAGTCGTTTTCTCTCGAAAGCAGACGAAAGGGGCCTGCCATTCTTCAAGACCCTCTGGGGCGCAGGAAAGTTAGGTGGACCCCCGAATGCCAGGCCGCATTCGACGAGCTAAAGCAGTATCTGTAAAGCCCACCAACCCTGGTCAGCCCAACCCCAGGAAGCGAAATGTTGTTATACCTAGCGGTTTCACCAGTGGCAGTCAGTGCAGTCCTTGTCCAAGAGACAGAGTCAGGACAGAAACCAGTGTACTTCGTCTTCGAAGCCCTGCAAGGGGCGAAGACAAGGTACATTGAGATGGAAAAGCTTGTTTACGCCCTAGTGATAGCTTCGTGCAAACTCAAGCACTACTTTCAGGCCCACAAAATCACTGTGCCATCACAGTATCCTTTGGGCGAAGTGCTCCGGGGCAAGGAAATTTCAGGAAGGTTCAGCAAGTGGGCAGCGGAGTTATCCCCTTTCGACCTGCATTTCGTTGCTATCAAATCCCAAGTCCTAGCCGATTTCGTGGCCAAATGGACACCGGCGTCCACCCCCGAACCTTAGCCTGTCGAACAGCCTTGGATAATGCACTCCGACGGCTCGTGGTCGCACAGGGGGGCGGGCGCCGCGGCTGTACTCACTTCGCCAGGGTGCGTGCCGATTCTGTATGCCGCAAGGCTGCAGTTTGACACAACCAACAACATGGCAGAGTACGAAGCAGTGCTGCTGGGGTTAAGAAAGGCGAAGTCACTGGGAGTTCAGCGCTTGCTCATCCGAACAGACTCCAAACTGGTTGCATGTTATGTTGATAAGTCTTTCGAAGCAAAAGACGAAGGGATGAAAAGATATTTGGAGGCTGTTCGGTCGGTGGAAAAGTGCTTCGCCGGGATAACGGTCGAACACCTACCCAGAGGCCAGAATGAGGAGGCAGATACCCTGGCGAAATCTGCCACCTGCGGGGGGCCACATTCACCAGGCATCTTCTTCGAGACCCTGTACGCACCAAGCGTGCCCACGGAAAATATAGATGTCACGGCCATCGACCAGACAGACCCGGGGAGGACCCAGAGGACTGGCGAACCCCGTTCGTAAAATACCTCAAGGTAGGCTGGCTTCCAGAGGACGAAGCAGAAGCCAAACGCTTGCAAATCAGAGCCAGACAGTATAAGCTAGTCTCACGGCAGCTATACCGCTCGGGGGTGCTCCAACCTTTGCTTCGATGCATCTCCTTCGCCGAGGGCGAAGAAATGGTGAAGGAAATACACAAGGGGTTCTGCGGTGCACATCAAGGTGCAAGAACAGTCACCTCCAAGGTGTTTCGCCAGGGGGTATATTGGCCCACTGTGCTGAAAGTCTGCGTTGAGCAGGCCAAGAGGTGCAAAAGCTGCCAGCAACATGGCTGAAGCCAAACCGCACCACAATACAAGCTGCAGCCTATCGCACCAGTCTGGCCCTTCGCCAGGTGGGGGCTAGACATCATTGGCCCATTCCCGGTGGCACGAAATGGATACAAGTTTGCAATCGTAGCCATCGAATACTTCTCACGCTGGATCGAGGCCGAACCACTCGGCGCAATCACTTCGGCGGCAGTACAGAAGTTTGTTTGGAAAAACATTGTTTGTCGTTTCGGAGTACCAAGGGAGTTCATCACGGATAATGGCAAGCAGTTCGACTCTGACAAATTCAGAGAAATGTGCGAGGGGCTAAACCTGGAAATCAGGTTCGCGTCGGTCGCACACCCACAGTCGAATGGGGCGGCCGAACGCACAAATGGCAAGATCTTGGAGGCGCTCAAGAAAAGGCTTGAGGGGGCAGCGAAGGGCAGATGGCCAGACGAAATGTTGTTTGTTCTTTGGGCCCTCTAAACAACTCCCACAAGGCCAACCAAGTTCAGCCCGTTCATGCTCCTCTACGGAGATGAGGCGATGACCCCAACGGAGCTTGGGCTAACTCACCAAGGGTAATGTTCTCTGGGGGCGAAGATGCGCGAGAAGTGTCGCTCGAACTCCTTGAGGGGATATGAGCTCATGCGCTCGAACTTCGAAGCACTGGAACACATGCGCAAGTACGCCACAAGCACTTCAGCAACCTACAACAGAAAGGTTCGCCCAACAGAGCTCCTACCTGGCCATCTCGTCCTGAGGAAAAAGGCAAACCCAGTAGCGGTCGGGAAGCTTGAGTCAAAATGGGAAGGGCCATATCTCATCAAGCACAGGTCGAGGACGGGCTCTTTTCGCCTAGCAACACTAGAAGGCGAAGAGTTCGACCACTCCTGGAACGCCGCTTCTCTTAAGCGTTTCTACGTTTAGAAAGGGTGGCACCCTATTCACCAAAATGTAAAAATGTACATACTATCATGTAGCTCTTTCGGCATCTGCCATCATGTACGCCTTCCGGCACAAAAATACAAAAAAAAAGGAGAAAATGAGAAAAAAAACTGGACGTAGGGCTATTATCCACTCTGGAGGCCCGAACCAGTATAAAATCCCTGTGTCTTTCGCCTCTTTTACTTGTGTGCATGATAATTCGTGGAAAAACCCCAAGGCAAATGCCCGATCAGCGAAAACGCCAGGGGGGCGAAATGAATCGGCCGAAGCATCGCTCGCCGAACGTTGAAACCGCGACAGCTTGTTTCGGAAAATGACTAAACAGAACACCGTTATAGTCGATCTACACGAAAAATTTGCGCCGCTGTTAATGCGGAGTACCAAAGATCGATAACGGAAGTCGAAAGCTGAAAAGTCAGCAGACTTATTTCGCCAATGTACGCAAAGGGGCCAATATATTCCGGCCCAACGAAAGCACGAGACGTGATAACGCAGAAAATGGCGAAAAGAAAAAAAAGCACACCTTTATTGACTTCGAGAAAAAAATCGACAAAGCATGTATCGTACGACATGATACAGGCGAAAGGAGTTACATCTTCGCTTACAAGTAAGTTACACCTTCGCCGCCAAAACAACTACCACAGGAATGATCTGGCGAACAAGGTTCGTCGTCAGTACTAATGTTGTACACTACCCTAACGGAAGAAGGGGGCGAAACAACAGAAAGACTATAGCGGCGTTGGGCGATCGCCTCCTGCCGATCGGTCCGTCGACGATTTCACCAGAAGCGAGCCATGCCCTCCAGGCGCGCCACGTGGACACAATCGTAGTCCTCCAGCGTTCGCCCGGGATGGGTTCACATCCAGTTAGCAACATTCACAACTTTGTAGTTGTGGCCGTTAATCATCATTTCGCGGTAAGAAGGTCGAAGCAGGTAACGAGCCTTCGGCAAATTCTTCACCGCAACAAACTTCTCGTTCTTACTTCGCCAATCCCCAGAAGGGGGCCGAACGCACAGCTTTCGGCACAGACCCTGCAAAAAGCGGGGAAGTCATGTAGGGGAACATAGAAAGCGAAGTTGGGACGCATGAATCAGGCGAAATGATTATGCGAAACAGTGTAAGCACGAGAAGGGAAAACATGAAACACGAATGGCGAAAATAGTCATATATTTCAAACATTACGACACTCTACAATAAGGTGGGCCATGGGCCATATTTACACTGTTCGCCCTATACGGCAAACATCAAAAGTAAAAAACGAAAATTTACAAAACACGGGCGGAGGGCCTCACACCTCTGGGTGGTCTTGGGCGGAGGGCCTCACGCCAGGCGCGAAGTGCTAGCGAAATATCCTGGGCGCTCACCTCCCAGTCCCTCTTCGTGAAGTTGGGGAACTGGGCGACGTGCTCGCACCCAGATTGCAGCAGCAGGCCCAGGGCGAAAGCCGCTGACACGCGCGCACAGCAATCGCCGTACACCGTCGCACAGTCCGAGACTGCGCAGCCAGCCTGCTAGGTCCACTCACAGAACTCGAGTGCGGAGGCGTTTTCGCCCGGAACACCTCGCGCCTTCGCCCCCATGTCGTTGAGCGTGAGGTGAAGAGTGCGGCAGGCAGTCTTAGCGGATTCGGTGGCCCTCGCCGCCTCCCGGGCGAGGCGTTGTGCCTTTGCCTCCGCCCTGTCCACCTCTTGACGAAGAGCCTCCATCTTCGTTGGACCCTGGCTTCGCCCCGCGGGTGAAGTGGGCGTCCCGTCGGACGACTCGTCATCACTTAACGCATTAGCGATGACCACGACCCCCTTTTTCCGGGGGACCTTCCTAACAGGCTCCCCCTTCACCGCCTTAGTCGCAGCGATCGCGACCAAGGCCTTCGCGACCTCCACGTGCTTGCGGCGAAGGGGCGAGGAAACCGACTCCGCCCCGGTCTCGACGCGATCTGGGCTTGGGGTTGGAGTATAGCCCCAGGTCTCGAAACGGCTATCGCCAGCCCCGTCTGCGACCGCTTCGGCCGCGATCTCCGCCTCCTCCGCATCCTCCTACTCTTCGACTTCGTCCTCGTCGTCAGCATCGGAGTCGGCGGAGGCGGGGGCCTTTCGCTTACGAGGGGCAAACTTCACTTGCCCCCACAAACGTTTCCGAGAGGGGCCCGCTTCGTCGACAGCCTTGAATGGCTTCGCCCTTGGGGGGAGTTCGCCGGTGTAGACCCGGTTCGCCCGATCAGCCGCTTGTCGGGTTAATGGCTGGCCATACTCGGTGACCGACACGTCGCCGATCAGCTTGCGGGCTTCGGTGTCGACCTGGGCAAGGGTCAACACTGAAAAACGGCATATCGTTAGGGATGAAGTCGAACAAGAAAAAAGAGGTGAAGAGCGAAACATAAAAATGGGGAAAAAGTAAAACTCACCATTCGCCCCGGCAGGCAGGATGAGTTTTGGCAGGCCGTTGACCTCTTCGCCCTGGTCAACTTCGACCTTCCACGATTGGGAAAGGGGGCATACACGTAGCATGCAAAACTCCTCAACTAAGTCACGGCAACTTAGCCAGGAGCACACCTTGCGGAGCAGGGCGAACCGTGCCTCCAAGGCGCCGCTGATAGCAACCCTTAGCTTCCGGGCCGGCGAAATCGCACGATGCTGCCAGCGAAGGGCTTTCACCGCTTCGGACCCTGCCTCGAAGGGGATGGACTGGTAAAACCACTTCGCCATCCAATGGCGATCCCATTTCGACATTGCGGCATTGACCGGCCACAAGTCGGAGTGCTCGGGGCGAACATTGAAGTTCACACTCCCGAACGCTGTCTTCCGGGTCCCAGCAGGGGTGACCACCGTCTTCGAGTTCACGGTGGGCGAGAAGATGGCGCCGAAAAGCTCGGCGCTGGGTTTGAACCCAGCAGTCCGGCACGCCCAATCGAAGATGGCGATGCGGACTAGAGCCGAAGGGCTCAGCTGGGGCAGCTCCACCTGAAAAAGGCGAAGAATTTCCGGCAGCAATATGTTGCACGGAAACCGGAGGCCAGCCTCGAAGAAAACGGCGAACACGACCGTCTGGTGTTCGCCAGGCTTTGGGACTTCGGCATCCCCAGGGGCGAACGCCCGCCCCTCCGCCACCAGGCCCGCGGCAATCATCCTCGCCAGCTCATCTTCGTCAATGAGCGAAGTCCCCAGAAACGCGGTGGTGTCTTCGTCGATACGGCCTGGGTCAGGACCTGTAGTGGAGACAGGGTTCGGCTTACGGATGCAGTTGAGTATCCACGTCCTTCGACGTATGCAGTTGTCGTTTCGACAACAGATGTGATGGTTGGGTTTTCTTTGAATTCCTCATCGGCTACTTTAGAGTGTTTATTTTGGTTAGATATTCTATTAGGATCAAAGTGAGTCATGTCGTTTGGATGTTATGTGATGTGCCTCTACGGATGTAACTTTTGTGCCCATCATAGATACCTAATGATTAGCAAGATAGATAATGTTATGACTCTCACTCACTTTATATCTCAATGTGACATGGATTGCAGTCCTTGTTGACGGTCCTTAAATCATAACATCTGACCATCAATGCCTGCATATAATGAAATAAAATATGGTATCCAACTTAGTGGTAGGGATTATTACTAATCATTTCCACTAGTGTTGGTGAAATATGTGTATGCAGGTATTTTAAGGAGAAAATACACTCACCATGCGATGAAAACAAGCCTCCCGACAATCAGCACGCGTTTACACGAATTGGAGGCCCCATATGTCAATCAAAACCACCTAAAATTGAGCCCAAGCATAGTACATGATGTTGGGGGCCTACCAGGCAGGCCCCAGCCGAAGGAGTGGCTGGGAGGGGCCTAGAAGTTTGGCCGAACCCTAGGTTCGGCCGAACCGCCACTGAGCCCAATCTCCATCAGCTTCTACGTGGACGTCAGATTCTTTGCCAATGATGGTGAAGGGGTGATTACGACATTTCCAACCGTCATAACCGTCATTTGAAGGCTATAAAAGGTGGATAAGCTCTCATTCAGAACACATAACTCTTTGAGCTGAATTACAAGAGGCTCTATTCTATCTTCTATGTACATTAGAAAATAGGTAGATAGTGAGGGGAAGCTCTGGAGGAGTGCCCGGAAGTTTGGCACTCTCTCCGACTTCTACCTCGGTGGATGTAGCTTTTTAGGAGGAATTCTGGAGGAGTACCGAAACTGTTGGTAAACTCTGCTCTGGGTTCGGAGAAACATCTTCTATGAAGTAAGCATTTGGGATCCTTTCTTATGTTATTTAGTTACTTAGTCCAAGTAAGATATATTTCCATCTTTGCGGGTTCATTGTTTAGTATTCTGTTGATGCA
This sequence comes from Oryza punctata, assembly GCA_000573905.2. NCBI lineage: Eukaryota > Viridiplantae > Streptophyta > Magnoliopsida > Poales > Poaceae > Oryza > Oryza punctata. The sequence goes on along the minus strand of CM002499.2, from coordinate 9,451,272 downwards.
AAAAAAAATAGGCACTGGCCTAGGAGATCTACTTAACTCCAGTGCAGGTCCAAAACTTGCTTTCAGGTTCAAGGACGTGCTAGTTGATTTGATCCTGCAATCAATTAGATAAACATGCAAGTTTTATTAGTAATCGATAATCGATCGGCCAGGAAACCGATGTCATATCGTGATGTAGCCTAGCCGATGCAATATAGCATGAATCGGCTGTAAGGCATATTCAATGACAAACTAACCCTAAACTTGACACATCGGCTGTAGATATCAATATTATGTAATCTATAAATCAATATTACTTTACAAATGCAATTGGGATAGATTGGACTTAACCAAGATAGTATAAATTGCCCAAGTCTAAAATAACATGAAGTAATGATTACATATACTCATGTCATAGCCGATGTCCAGATTTAAGCATGTATTGGCTATAGCTCCGATAAAACCCTATACAAGAATATTCCCTTGCAACAAATATATCCAATTATCATCAATCAAATTGATAATGGATCCAATATATTTATATTAGATTAGATCCTGATATAAGGGGCAGATATAGTATATTAAACAAAGTATCAAACCATGTAAAACAACTATACCAGATAAGATCGGCTGAAACCCCAATACTATCCTTATTAACAACCATAAAGCAGGCTAGATATTAAGATTCTAAACACGACTTAATAGATCAAACTTAACTGATGCAGCATTAAGTATGAAAATAAGCATAATATCTAGACAATCAAGCCGATGATTGCCTTTTCAAGATGGTGGATATATTATATAATTTAAACCAACAAGCTAATCTAGCCGTTGTCGACAAAACCCTAAATAGAGATCGGCCGATGCAAGTAGATAGCATTGTCAAACTAGATTATATGATGTATATGATAACTCGGAGATTCACAAGATAGAATTAGAGTGTCATAATGATATAAGCACTAATTCCGATAATGCAAACCGCCATAACAAGTTTTACCTCTTCACCGAAGATCAAACCTGATGCAGCTCGACTCGAAAGCAAGAACTCGTCAAAAGTAAAATTAAAAGGTTGGCGATGCGCCGGGATTGATTGAACTACTATTATTATTATTCATAAGATCTTGGGCTTATATTTATACCCGAAAATACAAACTTGTCCATGATGGACTCAACTCACATCGTCGTAATACAATTCCAACTAGCAAACAAGTCCCTTAGGCGGACTCTTATCGAAAATATCTATAAGGAAATTACATAAAATCCTAATTAATAGATACAATTGCCAATCTTGGACTCCATCCTTGCCTGGCAATATCATCGGAATCCCTCTTTCAAACCCGACATTGATCATGTAAACAATATCGGCTGTATCAGCTATCCATATCAGACTCGGCATCGGCCGATACAGTCTTCCAGCCGATACGCACTCTGTTTCCAAGAATCCCGCATATCTTCAAATCCGCTTTGAATTGGATCTCGTTTCCGATTCATATGCGTACCAAATTTCATCGTCAACATATTCGTACTAAGTGTTCTAGTACTAGGACTCTGGATAAACAAGGAAGTTCCTGCGCATTTGTTAGAGTATTAATTAATAACTTAGGTGTGGTGTCTAGGTTAGAGATTACCTTTGTTTGTTGTGTATCCCCACGGATATATCAGAGGTAGACGGGAGGTGGTGACAGCCCTGAATCCCGTCCTAGTATCCTCCACGTTCGGGAACATCATAGAGCTAGCCAGAACCACACTGGCGGACCAGCAGGGGTCGATGCCCGAAGCAATAGATAGGAATTTACCTTTAACTTAGCTAGATAATTAAAACACATGGAAAGTCCTCTCTAGCCTAGCTAGCCTACCAATAGTTGTTGTGCTTGGATTGTCTTAGCCTTAGGTAGATTACACACGTTCCCTAAGTTCAATATCCTTTTGGCGTCACCCGAAGGCTACAGTGGTATTCCATGTGCTTGCAGATTTATCTGTGGTCGTAAGAAATAGCAACAAGCATTTATGGCGCTGTTGCTGGGGAACGGTTACTAATTTATCCGAGTTTAGGTCTTCTTTATTTTTATTTCTTATTCTTTTATTCCTTTCCTTAATGGAGCAACCCACAATTCAAAACCTTTCTGCTCCTCAGCTTGATCTTTGTGAGCCATCCTGTTCTTCAAACCCATCCTTTGGGATGGCTACGAAATCAGTCCTAGCTTTATAACCATGATTCGAGAGCAAACCTTCTCTAGGAGTATTAGTGAAAACCCGTACCACCATCTTCGGGAGTTTGAGCTAGTGTACTCATGCCTATCCATCGTAGGCATGGCACATGAAACTTTAAAGTGGAAATTGTTTCCTTTTTCTCTTAGAGATGAAGCGAAGCATTGGCACACTCTATCTGTCAAGAAATTTCACGGTGAATGGTACACTCTATCTATCAAGATACCACATATCGATGGCAAGTTAATGGCCAGGAGAGCTTAGGCTTGAGCTTGAGTCTGACCAAAGTACACACCAACAAACTGTTGTAGCTGTAGCTACTGCACAATAGCCTGAAAACTGTTAATGGCCTGGAAGTGAGACTGTTGCGCGATCATCCTAAACTATTGGCAGCACCGCTGCTGCATGACCTGGTAGTTTCTAAGTTGAAACACCGGTGATTGGAAGAAGGGGGTCGCCACAGTGCTGCACTACTGCCTTACGAACACACCGGATGGGTTGAGCATCTGTTCCTGTAGCATGAGATGCGGCTGCAGCTGATATGGCCTGTAAACTTGAGTAAGAGCATCAAACTGTGCAGAGGTACTGCTTGCAGCAATAGCAAGGAGAGCAAAGAAGAACATGATCTTCATTGTGGCGGGATTCTAGCCCTATGCTTTTGCTAATGTTTGAGTTGTGAGAAGGATGAGAAGGGTTTCCATTGTGCTTGTCTATTTATAGATGCGATGGATGGGCTTTCTTTGAATTCCTCATCAGCTGCTTTAGAGTGTTTGTTTTGGTTAGAGACTCTTTTTTGATCAAAGTGAGTCATGTCGTTTGGATGTTATGTGATGTGCCTCCACGGATGTAACTTTTGTTCCCATCATAGATACTTGATGGTTAGCAAGATAGATAATGTTATGACTCGTCACTCACTTTTTATATCAATGTGACATGGATTGTGGTCCTTTTCAAACTAAGTTTGTTTGTAAGCTATTGTCTTATGAAAGCACTTTACATGTCAAGGGTGCATGGAACTTTAATGATATATATGAACAGATACTTGAGTAATGTAAAGTGAGTTATGACAAATATTAGTTATAAATAATTGCTTACGTTCAAATGAGATGCAGTAAAATGGCTTTAAGGTGACATGTCCAATCCGACAACTGTTTAGACATTCCGTGACCAAAATCTCATGACGGCCTTGAACAATGTTATTGATTTTTGACTACTTTGGAGAAAAATCGTAAAGATTAGAATGCATTTATTTTATTGAGGAATTAAAAAACTTATCAGAAAAAACATGAGGTAAGGAAACAAAAACGTGACCGAGGAGACATTGCTTCTCATAACAGTTTGGCTAGCACATAGTAACAAATATTTGTTTATAGATCTAGCTATATTTTTGGCTAGCACATATTAACAAATATTTGCTTCTCATTAGCTAGGAAATGTAGGAGGCAAAAAAAAATGAAAATAGCCCCTTGCTTGCATCAAACCATGGACCGATTTTATCACGATGGTCATCAACGCTACCACTAAAGAACGGAAGGCCTACCAATTCATTCCCAGGGCAGAGTAGCAGCTATATTTTGTGACTTTAGGCCAAAAAAAGGAAACCAATACACACGGACAGTAATGTGGCCTTTGAATGGAACTAATAAGCATATATGAATTTTATTAATGTAGTAATGCTTAATGTTTTTACATTATAAATTGATATTTCCGCGACCAGGCCTTTAAGTTTTAAAACTTCAACTTCAGCTGCGTGGTACGCCATGTTCCGGTGACAAGGTAAGGTTGAATTCACAATGATACGTTAAATGGTTTTGTCGATATGTATTTTTTCGAATAGTGCATGTAGAACCAGTGTAGGTTGCACTTATTGGTATGTTTTATACTTGTTGGAATGTTCTATATGGTGTAGGATTTCGTTGTAGGGTATATAGTATTTGCCACCTGCATTTTAACTTTGTTCTAATCGGAATGAAAAGTTGGACCTGCTTAAGACGCACCGTTTATGTCGAGTAGCCACTGTAGCTTAGGACCGAATGGAGGCACATCGTAAAGTTGTAAATGCAACCACAATACACGATGATGGTACTTAATTTCAACAAAGTACTAGGATTTATCCTTACAAAGGTATTAGGTTTAAACTTGCATAAGATTTTTATTGAGATTTGTCACCTCAATGTTTATTTGTCATCTATGCAGTGAGCAGCACATCCATTCCAAAATGTGGAGGGTCTCTTTGCTGCCAAAAGACATGCTGCAGCAGTATCGACACTAGCATTGTCACTGACCACTTGGACAACATTTTCCTCTCCTATCTCTTCAATGCATTTATCCATAAGGTCAAAGATGTATTTGCCATCTTTCTTGATATATATGAGCAGTCCACAGAATCCAAGAAGCAAACCCCGTTAGCTGTGCACAACTAAATTCATTACTCCCTTACCCTTCCTATCTGTCCATGCATCTGTCTTAATTGTATAACCAGTGAGTTGCCATGATTCCTGTGGTACTGGTGTAGAGTCAGTGCTTGATAAAGCCACCTAATGCAAACAAAAAAAAATTAGATAACAAACAGATGGCAGTAAAATGTAAGATAGCAACAATTTGTTTTGTCATAAAGAACAAGGACTTGATATTTCATTTCAAAGGAAACTAAATCCCAGAATGTACAGAACATTTGATGGCACCTTAACTTGCAAAAACTAACATGTTCCAAGTTCCAATCTTCCATCTATCTAATCCTCTGTCTATCGGTCTATCCTCATTGCCTGACATTTGAAAGGAGCAAAGGGAACATTACTAATTTTAGAATAGAGGACATAACCGCAAAGAAGAAAACTTGCCTACCTGACTTTCTTGTTGCTCCGGTTGGGGCATGGCATCGAAACTCAAAACTCGAAGAAGAAACTGCTGGTCTTTGTCTTCCTCAGCCACCCCAAGTCGTCGCTAATGTTGCCCGCCGCCTGCGAGTCTACATGTCACAGCTGTCGCCGCCTCCGAGACTCCAAGTCCGCGGCCACCAAAGAATCCTATCACAGGTCGACGTACTTCATAGGCTCATGGTTGCCACAGCCGCCGTTGTCGCCGCTCTTTTGGTGGAGAGGAGAGGATGAGAGGATTGAGGAATGGCTAGGGTTAGGAACTTAGGATTGCTGGCTTGCTCTTCTACCTCCCCTTTGGGCCACCGGCGAAACTTGGAGAAGGCCAAGGCCTGCTCTAATTTTGGCCTGGGCGCTAAACTGCAAACTGAGTGGCGCTAAATAAAGTGTAGATTAGCGGATTTAGCCAGCTAATTGCCACTATTAGTGGAAAAGATCGTTTAGCGTAAAAAGCTAACTATCCTAGCTCCGACCATGCCCAAACGCTATAGCCCGTTATAGTGGTGGCTATAGCCGGTTAGTTTGGACATTGATGTCAGGTCTGCGATGAGGTTGAATGGTTACCATTTTATTTGTATTTTATTGACATCCCATCCAACTAAATAGTTCACGTTGTCATGCTTAATAGCCTACATAATATCTAGCCCGGGTGTCCCGATAGATCAGATGCCTCAAAGGGGAAGGTGGACGTCGAAATATGAGAATGCATTGGTGGATCTACTTATGGAGTACAACGTCTCTCATTATCGTGGGCAAAATGGTTGGTGCACATAGGGCTGGAATAAAATAGTAAAGGATCTCAACAAGTTATTCCCATAAGATAAATTTAACATGGTTCAAATTCACGACAGACACCCAACTGAAGAAAGACTTCAAAGCAATTAAATCTATTCGAAGTCGTAGTGGCTTTTCTTGGGACCAAAATGCGTTGATGATTAAAACCACACATGAAAATGGGAAGACATGATCGAGGCAAGATTGTACTTGTTTTGAATTCAGAATTTAATCTTGTGCATCAGTAACCTTGACCCTTCTATAAATTTATAGGAAGATCAGAAGTTGAAGAGGTATGAGAACAAAAGTTTCCCATTGTTTGAGTCCTTGGATCTATTGTACAAAGGTAAGACATACCTTTTTGTCTATTCGATATTCTGATCTTAAAATACTTATTTTCTGACATTTACTAACTCGGTGTCCTAACTGGTCAATATGCTGAAGGAAAGCATTGCTTTTACCTCTAGTACAACCAACCATGTTTACCTTAGGAGCAAAGACAAGGAAACAGTAAACAACGTAGCTTGAAAGCACCCAAGGGATGGAAGTGCTGGTGATGCTCATGTTGATACCCTTGAAAGAACTAATGGAATTGGATGGCTTAGCCTTGAGGTTGATTCTGAACAAGATGAAGTAGAATACACCTTCCACTCGTGGCAAAGACAAGAGGATATTGGACGCAGCTTTGGGAAAATGTTTTAACAAGGTGGACCTAATAACTCATTAGGTCATGAGGAACATGATGCGAAGTGTCAAGTAGAAAAAAGTAAACATGCAAGCACAAGCCACAGGGCTCCTGCATTTAGTGGAAGAAAATCCAAGAAATATGGGGCTCCCATACCACGTGTCGAACAGACAATGTCAGCTTTTATAGATCATAAAAGAGAACAACTGGAATCCAAGAAACATGCTTCTGAAGAAGGAAAACAATACTCAATTTCAAGATGATTTGAAGTTCTGCATTCCATGGATGATTTGTCAGATGAGATCAAAGTCATGGCATCAGATGTTCTTAAAGATGCAGTGAACAGAGAAATATTCCTATGCTATGAGGATAGATTGTGTGGCTTATGCTTAAAGAAATAGGTCACCAAACTTGGGCACTCTAATGCCTAGTTCTCATATCCGAGCTCACAAGATTACTTTCAGGTCTGGGATTTCAAATCTAGGTAGTTTTATTTTGGTTGAATTGTTATTTACAAGTATGCAATATTCTTACCATGTTCATAAGTATGATAAAAGTTGAAATTATAGCCTATATTTAGATCATGAAATGCTTGATTGTTTCGGTTTTGTTATACCTATTATGTTCATATCAATATAAAGAAATAAGCATCTCGTGCAACTAGATAGCTTTGGAAGTTATTTTCAGAGTTTCATGATGTTTCTTATGTATTTATGAACTTGACGAGAATAAAAAAATATGTTGATGTAACCAAGGTTTCATGTAATCATGTGACGCTGACATTGCCTATGCTAAAAGTGAGCTAATGCTCAAATTTACGCTCCCTAATCAGAGATATTTATTTATAGTACATATTAAATATTGCTAATTCGATCTTGGTCCTTCATGAGTTAAATATTGCTAATCTTTGCAGTTTATTTTTTTTACCTGACTTCCATTCACTTTGAACATTAAACTTTGTAGTTTATCAGCAGGTGGGTGAACTGCAATGAATCAACTTCCTTCGTCTCATATTAAGTTCATTTTTAGCCTATTCCATTTCTCCCAAAATAAGTTTATTTTTAGAGTAATCATTGCATTTGTTGTCGAATGACAACCGCTTCTATCAAAAGACGGGGTTCTCTCTTAGTGGAAAAGTAAAGCAATGTATTAATATTTTTGTTGAAATTCTTTGGATTCCCCCATACATGCCCTGTGGTGCCTATTTATAGGTTTAGTACAGACCCAAGCACCCTAGGGTTGCTAAGTATAGAAGAATTTACATGGCTACCCTCATGATAGTGATATTTATGAGGGTAATTACAGACAATACGACTTGGGGCCACTAAATGGGCCTCTAGGAGCCATTCGACCTGCTCTATTATTGAGGTTGTAGCTCTAAGGGCGAAAGGAGTTGGTCCTGTGGCGAAGGTCCTAGCTTCGCCTAGCGCTTCGCCCCGGAGCCTCTATCTTCGCGATCCTCAGACTTTTATCTTCTTCATTTCTCCCAGGCTTAATGGTGAAGAGACTTGGTTCTATGGCGAAGATCCTAGCTTCGCTCGACGCTTCGCCCCGAAGTCTTTATCTCCACGATCCTTAGGCCCTTGGTGGCCTGCATTTCACCCCGACGGCTATGGATGGTGTTTCGGCAGGTCGGTCAAAGGCCCTCGGAAAATGCCTCCAACAATCCCCTCATGGGCAAGGATGAGTAGGGAGCTTTGGCCGAAACCGTGCAAAGCTTAAATTCTGTAAATAAAATGAGAACAACTAATTTTGTTGGGCAAATCAGACCTAGGCCCAAAATGAAAGTTTACAAATTTTGTTGTAACAAATTTTTGACTCAAACAATTTGGTTGAACCTTAAATTAGATAGTTGGCCCACTCAGTTTTGCATTCTAACTCAACTAAAAATCTTTAGGTTAAATATAAAACAAATGAAAATATAGGTTTCCAAATATACAAACCTAAATACAAATACTATAAACTTGGTTGCATATGCATTTTATTATTTTGGGAGTGTTTTTGGATCTTCTTGAAGCATCTCATAATAAGATCTATATGCATGACAAGGATAAAGGAAAATTCGTAAACATAACTGAAGCAACAATAAATCACACCAAAATTCTAACAAATACTATACAACACACTAAGCACTTGTTAACGCCTAAATTTGGTAAGCCCGAAGTGATCATTGGCCTAGAGTTAGTATCGGCTTTAGAGTCATGGAATCGGCCGATGGAAACTATCAATCGCTAGTAGTTGTATTATTGATGGATTCGGTTAAGGAAATTCATCAATTAAAGGAACAGCACGAGTTCAAGGAGGATGTAGCATTGCAGTTTATCTATTAATTAGGAAGGGTCTATTAGTTTCCTTTAATCTTTAGGAAAGTGTGTTTAGTGTCCGATAAGGACTTCATGTTTTTCCTTTATCTTTAGGAAAGTTTGTATTGTGTCCAATAAGGACTAGTATCTACCCATGGGTACAAATATGCACACTGGGGTCATTGTAATCTATCTCTAGATCAATATAACTACTCTCAGCGCATCACCACCTTCTTTTCTGAGGTTTTACTTATCAACCGGCGGAACTTGGTGCCTGACGCGGGACTGCATTGGCTTTCGATCTCTAGCGAAGGGGTAAGTCCTATGTTCCGCCGGTCCTGGTGAATATATTAGCTACATTGGTGTTGTTCAAGGCTGCATCGCTTCGATCTCTTGGATCGCTCTAGCTCTAGTTGGGACTGTCTCAGTTAGGTATGATCTTCTGTCTTAGCCGATATATCTCTACAATCATAATGTTGTTTTAAATAGATTTGTTATATCCATCACACATTAGACAAATCTATCGGCTCATCGAGTATTAGATTATCATATACAATCTCGTGCTGCATCGGTTAGGTTCGACCTACTAGATTGTTGTTGATAATATAAATCTTGTTAAGCCGATAGGTTCATGCTAATGTTTTATCGGAGTGCTAGCTGATAAGTTATCACTACATCGGACCTTCAGCCGATGTATATTTTAATCATCGAGCCTACATTCAATATTTTATTTCAATATAAGCCGATTGGTTCATTGGATATTTATTTTATCATATTATCATTAGCTGATTGGATTCATTTCTCAAGTTCTTCCATGATATTTATATTATCATCTATTCAAGTGTCAGAATCTATATCGTACATAAAGCCGATAGTTCAATACCCTATCGATATTGACTAGTATCGTTACATCGGCTTGTTAGCCGATCGTTTATTTGATTATCAATTTATATATCTTGTCAGTTGCAGGACGGATCAAACTGATGGGCACACCCGCATCTCATCAATATTTTAGGACCTGCACTCGAGCTAAGCAGATCTCCCAAGTCGTTGTGTTCGTCAACTTAGTTCACGCCAACACAGATCCGGAACCATCGGCCGAGCATGAATTTTTCGTCAACAGCACTCAGTAATTTTAGTTTCAATTTACCACTTCAATTGATACCCCCAAATAAATCCTTTAGTTGAGCTAAAAATCTGGAAACAACATACCGCTTAGCCTATTTGCACCTTTACTAAAATTTAACCATAACTTATCTAGCAAAACCACTAGGTCAGAATGTTAAATATACTTTACTCTACCACCTGGCGCAATGTCTTAATCTAATTAAAAATAAACCACATGTAATTAGGACCCAAAGATATATAAACAGTATTCTTGACTTTTGACTGTAGTCAAGATTTTTAATAGGTCAACATTACTAAATTAACATGGTAATTCTAAAAGTGATCTAACCTTGGAACTTGGCACATTGAGAGATCACACCCTTGTCTACCTTTCTATCTCCTTGTCCCCCTTAATTCTAAATTAGATGGATGAGAGTAAGAGAGTAATATAGTGTGATAGTACCAACACTAAAATTTAGAGTTCTAGACCTCTCCTTCTGCATCTCTCTTACATGTGGGACCAAACCCTTGTGGAGCCCATGTGTCATTCAACCACAGCCAAAACCAACATCTACTCATCACACATTTAATTTTTCCTTTATTTCTCAAAAGGAGAGAGAGTACTACGAAAACCAAACTACACCCAAAACTTCACCCTTCCTCTCATACATTTCTAGAAAATCACTACATAGGACCCATTTGTCATTGCCATTATAGCCACAACATCTCTCATCTGTCTTTTGTTTATGTGATTAAGTACCATGAAAAGAGAGGGAGGGATAAAAAGGTTTCAATACCGATTTCTCACCAAATTCTTCTCTCCACCCCTTCTTTTATCTAGAAAATATCTTTATGGATCACTTTACAGTCACTATAGCTAGCTTGGGTGGAGTAGGTGAGGTAGCACCGCCCTAGACCTTGCCATCTCCCCTAAAACGTGTTTTAAGCACACCTTGCCACCTAACCCCTCACTGCCAGCTCTACCTCTACCATTTAGTGCGCCACTTAGCCATAGTAATCTACATCGATTTCTAATCATGTTCCAAGGAAGAACCTAGAGAAGAACTCCCTTGGAATCTCCAAGAGCATCCATTTCTATCTCCTTACCGAAGATTTTTGATCCATTTTATTCTTCCTCTGGTAAGCTTCGCCGCATTCTATTAATGGGAACGTGATCTTCTTCCTCTACCTGATCGATCCATGTCTTTAGTTTCCATTTTGGCGCCGGTGGAGCACCTTGTGCCAAGCTCGACGCCGCTCCCGGTGTCCAGAGCGCCGCCGCGGGCTACGTCGCCGTTCCCGTCGACCCAGGCCATCTCAGACCGAGCCGCTGAGCCACGAGCATAGCCAAGGTCCTAGGAGCAAGATGCCCAGAAGAAACCGAGCCGAGGCGCCACCATTGAAGAGATCCCCTTCATCCTCTCCAAGTCCGGTCGCCGGCCCTCCCCTTCGATTCCTCGTTCTCGGGTGAGTTTTGGCGCAATTACTCGCGCGTGTAGCATCCCTAGGTAGTTACTGAGCCTTCCCGCTCTTCTTCTTGGCAGATCGAAGGCCGAGGGAAGCCGACGTCGTCGCCCTGCTATTTTCCGCCGCCGCTGGAGCACTTCTCAGGTAGCCGTCGCCGTCTAGCCATCACCAATCCTCACGCGACCTTCAGTGAGTCCCTAGCAACCCGGTAGACACACATGCATGCACCCATTTGCTCGGAAACGAACCGGGGCTCGACATGCCTTAGCATGCCGAGGACCACCGCAGCTTGCGCCGCTGCGGACGTTGATTCCGGTAACCTCAGTCAATTATTCGACCACCGGAGGGTTAGCACTTGAAATGTCTCCACTTTCTCTTTTAGTCGCGATGTCTAACTCGCCACCATTCGTCGCCGGCGCCGACGGGTCCCGCTTGTTTAAACGCCAGGGATGTAGATTAGTAAGGGTTTAAAACTTGCAAGGCTTAATTTGTAATTATGATATGGATGACATGTGGGCCATAGGACTACTTTGTAAATAAGAAAACTCTGTGAAATCTTAAAGAAAACTGACTTAACACGTGCTAGGGGCTTCGGCTTCTATTTCATAAAACCCCAGGGAGTTTTTTTTGTAAAATTCCTCTCACTGCCATGTGGACCCCATCCTTTTAAAATCTGGAAATATTAAGAAACATACTCAAACTAATATTTGTTCAACATAAAAATGCACAAATTTGTAAAATATATATAAAATCCATTTTAGATCCAAATGAGATGAATCAAATTTCTTGGATTCACCAAGTTATGAAATTTAATATAGAAACATAAAATTTGCACTTACAGTAGACGAAAGGGCTCTAAAAATTCTGTTGTCGAAACGACAACTGCATACGTCGTCGAAGGACGTGGATACTCAACGGTTATTGGAAAAGTAAAGTGTAATAAATTTCGTATTAAATTCGGATCCCTCTTTACATACCCCGAGGGGGCTATTTATAACCCCTTTACAGATCTCCCTTTTAGGGTTTTTGGGCTATTACAGGGGAAATTACATGGTCACCCTCCTAAAGGGTCCTTACATGGGTATTCAATGTAATTAAGGCGTATGGGCCCTCAATGGGCCGTTTGACGACTACTAGCTCCTTGGTCCACGGGCCGGGGCGATTGGGCCAGCCCACCGGACCCCCTTGAATCATCCCGGCAAAGTCACCCTCCTTCGCGCATGCCTTTGCCTAAGCCAATGGGAGCCTAGTGTGACCCTCCGCCCATTGCCTCTTTCACCCTGATGTCTTCGCCACCAGGCTTCGCCTCAAGGGCCTTGGGCGCCTAGAGTTCGGATCCCTTTTGCCCAGCTGGTTTCGGCAGTCTTGGTCGAAGGGCATCATGGCATATCGCCAATAAGCCCCTCACGGCCAAGGGTGAGATAGGAGCTTCGACCGAGACCGTGCAAATCATGTGGTATGATATGAGGCGCCCCCTTTCGACCGATGCTCCTGCCAAAACCTGTCTCCTTGGGTCCTGCAAAAAATTTGCGACATGCGAAAAAGGATTTTGATGTATAGCCTTCGCCCGCTGCGAGCGGTTGCATTGTTATTTTTGACTGGTGCTAATATGGGCACTGTTGGGCCTCCGCCCATTATGAACAGCGAAGTGGCCCATACTGTTCTGTTGGGCCGTAACGAACAGTAATGGCCATGGGGCCGTGGCGAATAGTGTTGGGCCCTTTCCTCTGGGAGCTTATTACAGCACGGCCTGGTCCATGGGATTTTACCATTTCGCCCCCCTTGCCACACGTGGTCGTTCCTGATTGGACGGGAAGGCGAAACGTCATTTGGTGGGTTATATATTCTCACCTCCCGTTTTCACCGTCGCCACTCCTTTCATTTTCACCGCGGTCATTTACCTTCCCACTTGTCCACGGCTAACTTTGAACGAATTGCTTCGCCTAATCGACATCTTTCGCCCACACCCTCGTGTTTCGCCATGGCTCCCTGCAAGCTGAACCCAGTTACTGCGACCGGTCCTGACCCCGGCCAAATCGATGAAGACACCACGGCCTTCCTAGGGGCTTCGCTTCCTAGTTGGCCAGGATGATCGACGCCGGCCTGGTGGCGGAGGGGCAGGCGTTCGCCCCTGGAGAAGCCGAAGTGCCGCAGCCTGGCGAACACCGGACGGTGGTGTTCGCTGTCTTTTTTGAAGCCGGCCTCCGCTTTGCGTGCAACATTCTGTTGCCGAAATCCTCCGCCTCTTCCAGGTCAAACTGCCCCAGCTGAGCCCTTCGGCCCTGGTGCGTATCGCCATATTTGATTGGGCGTGCCGGACCGCGGGGTTCGAGCCCAGCGCCGACCTCTTCGGCGTCATTTTCTCAGCCGCCGTCAACACGAAGACGGTGATCACCCCCGCCGGGACCCGGAAGACAGCGTTCGGGAGCGCAAACTTCAATGTTCGCCCCGAATGCGCCGACTTGTGGCCGGTCAACGCCGCAATGTCGAAGTGGGACCGCCACTGGATGGCGAAGTGGTTTTACCACTCCATCCCGTTCGAGGCGGGTTCCGACGCGGCGAGGGCCCTGCGCTGGCGATGCCGTGCCATTTCACCGGCGTGGAAGCCAAGGGTTGCCGTCACCGGCACCCTGGAGTCGCGCTTCGCCCTGCTGGGTAGGGTGTGTTCCCAGCTAAGTTGCCGGGACTTAGTCGAGGAATTCTGCATGCTGCGGATATGTCCGCTTTCGCAGGCATGGCAGGTTGAAGTCGACCAGGGCGAAACGGTTGACGGCCTGCCCAAGCTCATTCTACCCACCGGGGCGAACGGTAGGTTTTTATTTCTGTTGTTTCTTTACCTTGCTTTTTTCGCGCTGTATTTCTTGTTCGGCTCTAACATATTGCTTCCCTGTTTTCCAGTGTTGACGTTAGCCCAGACCGACACCGAAGCCAGACGGCTTATCGGCGACGTGTCGGTCACTGAGTACAGCCAGCTGCTGATGCGACAAGCGGCTGGCCGGGCGAACCGTGTTTACACTGGTGAGCTCCCCCCAAGGGCGAAGCCCTTCAAGGCCGATGGCGAAGCCGGCCCATCCTGGTAACGCCCACGGGGGCAAGTGAAGTTCGCCCCCCGCAAGCAGAAGGCCCCCATTATGGCGGACTCCGACTGGCGGGGTTGGGGCTTCGGCCTCAGCCGAACGGGTGGTGAAGGCGGCTGCCCGAATTTTCAACAGCCCGGTCCGCCAGCCGGTTTCGCCGCTCGCCCTCAACAAGGGCAAGAAGATGGCTGAGGGGTCTGGCTCCGAGTACTCTCAGGGGCCGCCCCGTTTCGCCCCGGGGACTTTGAAACCCGGGCGGAGCTCATTCCCTTCGTGGAGGGGGTGAGCAAGATTGTTTCGCCGGCTGGCGGCCCCAGCCTCTTCGCCGAGCTCAACGAGTTCGACGAGGGGTGTTCCGCCGTTAAGAGCCTGGCCGTGAGGGTAAGTCGTTTTCGTAATCCCCCCTCTCTCTTTTTTTGCTTTCGACACCTGGCTTACGTTTCGCCCTTTCTTGTTCACCAGCTTCTTGCGGCCCATTGTTCTACCGAACGGACAATGCGGGCATGCCTGGATGGCCTGAGGAACCGGCTCCGGGCGAAGGACGACGAGCTAGGCCGAAAAGGCCTGGAGATGGAGGGGCTCGCCCGGTCCCTCCGGGAGGCGAAGGCGGAGAATAAGCGCCTTCAGGCCGAGCTCGATAAGGGCAGTGAGGCGAAGGCAGAGATTGATCGCCTCACAGTCGAGTTGGCGAAGGAGCGGGGGCATTCTGCTGCTCTTACATTGTACTACGACACTACAGAGCCCCAGATGGAAGCCCTTCGCCAAGAGCTGAGCAGGGCAGAGGCGAAGGCCAAACGCCTTACCCGGGAGGCGGCCCGGTCGACCGAGGCGGCGAAGACGTCCTGCCGCACCCTTCGCCTTGCTCTCACGGACATGGGGGCGAAGGCGCGCGGTGTCCCCGGCGAAAACGTCTCCGCCCTTGAGTTCTGCGATTGGAACCAAGAGGCTGGCTGCGCAGTTTCCGACTGCGCCACGGCGTATGGTGATTGCTGTGCGCGCGTGTCGCGGCTTTCACCCTAGGACTGCTTCAACAGCATGGGTGCGAGCATATCGCCCAGTTCCCCGAGTTTGCGAAGGGGGACTGGGAAGTTAGCGCCCTAAGACATATCGCCTGCCCTCCGCGCCTGGCGAAGACAGTTTTGGGAGAAGGACGGCCGCTCTGCAGCCAAGGCCCGCCTGCTTGAACAACTAGCGAAGACGGAGGCGGCGGACCAGGGCGAAGATCCCGCGGGAAGGGGCGGAGGTGGAGCCGAAGACCACCCAGAGGTGCGAGGCCCTCCGCCCGTCTCTTTGTAATTTCTTTCTTCTCTTTTTTTTTCTCCTTTTGATGTTTGCCTTGTAGGGTGAACTATGTACATTTGGCCAAGGCCTGCCTTTTCTTAGGATATCGAATCACTTGAAATATATGACTATTTTCGCCATATGTGTCATTTTCATTTTGAAACGCGCGAAACATGTTTAAGATGTCTGCGCGATCCTTTCGCCTCGTTTGTTCGCCCCGACGTTCTCTTCCCCCGTTCACCTGCATGACTTCCCCATCTTTTGCAGGGTCGATGCCGAAAGCTTTGGGTTCGGCCCCCTCTTGGGGATTGGCGAAGCAGGAACGAGAAGTTCGATGCGGCGAAAAATTTGCCGAAGGTTCGCTGCCTACTTCGGCCTGTTTATCGCGAGATGACAATCAACGACCACAACTACAAAGTTGTGAACGTTGCCAACTGGATGTGAAACCATCCTGGGCGAACGCTAGAGGACTACGATCGTGTCCATGTGGCGCGCCTGGAGGGCATGGCCCGTTTCTGGCGAAACCATCGGTGGACCGATCGGCAGGAGGCGATCGTCCAACGGTGCTACGCCCTTACTGTAGTTTCGCCCCCCTTCCCTCTTAGGGTAGTGTACAATATCAGTAGTGATGACGAACCATGTTCGCCGGATCACTCCTTTAATAGTTGTCTTGGGGGCGAAGATGTAATTTACTTGTAAGCGAACGTCTAAACCGTTTCGCCTGTATCGTGCTACACAATGTATGCTGTTGAGTGTATTTTCAAAGTTCAATAAAGGTGTGCTTTTGTTTCCTTTTCGCCATTTTCTGCATTATCACACTTTGTGCTTTCGTTTGGTCGTGATGTATCGACCCCTTTGCGCGTATTGGCGAAATAGGCACGCTGACTTTTCAGCTTTCGACTTCCGTTGTCGATCTTTGGCACTTTGCGTTAGCGACGCGATTTTGTGCGGATCGACTATAGCGGTGTTCGGCGTTTTTTTTATCTCCCGAAACAAGCTGTCGCGGTTTCAACGTTCGGCAAGCGATGCTTCGGCCGATTCGTTTCGCCCCCCTAGCGCTTTCGCTGATCAGGTGTTTGCCTTGGGGTTTTTCCACGAATTATCATGTGCACAAGTAAAAAAGGCGAAAGGTGCAGAAATTTTATACTGGTTCGGGCCTCCGGAGTGGATAACAGCCCTACGTCCAGTTTTTTTCCTTCTTTTTCATTTTCTCCTTTTTTTGTATTTTTGTGCCGAAAGGCTTATAAAACGGCGGATGCCGAAAGAGCTACATAGCAGTATGTACATTTTTACATTTTTACACGTTGGCGAACAGGGTGCCTCCCTTTCTAGACATAGAAACGCTTGAGTGAAGCAGCGTTCCACGAGTGATCGAACTCTTCGCCCTCCAGTGTTGCTAGGCGAAAAGAGCCCGTCCTCGACTTGTGTTTAATGAGATATGGCCCCTCCCATTTCGATTCAAGATTTCCGACCGCTGCTAGGTTCGCCTTTTTCCTTAAGACGAGTTAGCCTGGCATGAGCTCTGTTGGGCGAACCCTCTTGTTATAGGTTGCCGAAGTGCCCACGGCGTAACTTCGCATGTGCTCCAGTGCTTCGACCCGTACCCCCTCTAGGAGTTCGAGCGACACTTCGCGCCCATCTTCGCCCCCAAAGAACATCACCCTTGGTGAGTTAGCCCCTAGTTCTGTTGGGGTCATCGCCTCGTCTCCGTAGAGGAGCATGAACGAGCTGAGCTTGGTTGGCTTCGTGGGAGTTGTTCGGAGGGCCCAAAGGACAGATAGCATTTCGTCTGGCCATCTGCCTTTCGCTGCCCCCTCGAGCCTTCTCTTGAGTGCCTCCAAGGTCTTGCCATTTGCGCGTTCGGCCGCCCCATTGGACTGTGGGTGCGCGACCGATGCGAACCTGATTTCCAGGTTTAGCCCTTCGCACATTTCCCTGAATTTTTCAGAGTCGAACTGCTTGCCATTGTCCGTGATGAATTCTCTTGGAACTCCGAAACGGCAAATAATGTTTTTCCAAACAAACTTCTGTACTGCTGCCGAAGTGATCGCGCCGAGTGGTTCGGCCTCGATCAAGCGCGAAAAGTATTCAATGGCCACGATTGCAAACTTGTATCCATTTCGCGCTACCGGAAATGGGCCAATGATGTCTAGCCCCCACCTGGCGAAGGGCCACATCGGTGCGATCGGCTGTAGCTCATATTGTGGTGCGGTCTGGCTTCGGCCATGTCGCTGGCACCTTTCGCACTTTTTGGCCTGCGCAACGCAAACTTTCAGCACCGTGGGCCAATATACTCCTTGGCGAAACACCTTGGAGGCGACTGTTCTTGCAGCTTGATGTGCGCTGCAGAGCCCCTGGTGTATTTCCTTCACCATCTCTTCGCCCTCGGCGAAGGAAACGCAGCGAAGCAGGGGTTGAAGTATTCCAGAGCGATACAACTGCCCTGAAACCAGCTTGTACTGCCTGGCCCTGATTTGCAGGCGCTTCGCCTCCACTTCGTCATATGGAAGCCAGCCGTCTTTGAGGTACTTCACGAACGGTGTTCGCCAGTCCTCTGGGTCTTCTTCCGGGTTTTCCTGGTCTATGACCATGACATCATTGATTTCCTCGGGCACACTCGGTGCATACAGGATCTCCAAAAAGATGCCTGGCGAATGTGGTCCCCCGCAGGCGGCAGATTTCGCCAAGGCGTCTGCCTCCTCATTCTGCCCTTTGGGAAAGTGTTCGACCGTTATCCCGGCGAAGCACATTTCCATCGACCGAACAGCCTCCAAAAATCTTTTCATCCCTTCATCTTTTGCTTCGAAAGATTTGTCAACATGACAGGCCACTAGTTTGGAGTCTGTTCGGATGAGCAAGCACTGAACCCCTAGTGCTTTCGCCTTTCTTAAGCCCAGCAGCACCGCCTCGTACTCCACCGTGTTGTTGGTTGTATCGAATTGCAGCCTTGCGGCATACCGAATCGGCACGCCCCCGGGCGAAATGAGCACGGCCGCGGCGCCCGCCCCCCTATGTGACCATGAGCCATCGGAGTGCATTGTCCAAGGCTGTTTGATGGGCTGGGGTTCGGAAGCGGACGCCGGTGTCCATGCGGCCACGAAATCAGCCAGGACTTGGGATTTGATGGCGGTGCGCGCCACGAAATGCAAGTCGAAAGGGGATAACTCCGCTCCCCACTTGCTGAGTCTGCCAGAGATTTCCTTGCCCCGAAGTACTTCGCCCAGAGGATACTGCGAAGGCACCGTGATTTTGTGGGCCTGGAAGTAGTGTTTGAGCTTGCGCGAAGCCATCACCAAGGCGTAAGCAAGCTTTTCCATCTCAATATACCTTGTCTTCGCCCTCTGCAGGGCTTCGGAGACAAAGTACACCGGTTTCTGCCCTGATTCTGTCTCTTGGACTAGCGCTGCACTGACCGCCATTGGCGAAGCCGCTAGGTATAACAACATTTCGCTCTCTGGTGTTGGGCTGACCAGGACGGGTGGGCTTTGCAAGTATTGCTTTAGCTCTTCGAATGCGGCTTGGCATTCGGGGGTCCAGCTAAACTTCCCTGCGCCTCGGAGGGTTTTGAAAAATGGCAGGCCCCTTTCGGCCGCTTTTGAGAGAAAACGACTGAGTGTCGCAATACGGCCCGTGAGCTTTTGTACTTCGCGTACGCTCGACGGTGGCCTCATTTGCTGAATGGCGTCAATTTTCTCGGGGTTCGCCTCGATACCCCTCTCAGAAACAAGGAAACCCAACAACTTGCCAGCGCGAACGCCAAAAACACACTTCTCCGGGTTTAGTTTCATACCCGCCGCGCGCAAGTTGTCGAAGGTCTCTTGTAAATCAGACACGTGGTCGAAAGCCTTGCGGCTCTTTACGATGATGTCGTCGACATATGCCTCCACGTTTCGCCCCAGCTGCTTGTGAAGCACCTTGTACACCAGCCTGGCGAACGTTGCTCCGGCGTTCCTTAGGCCGAAAGGCATCCTGAGGTGGCAGAAAGTGCCGAACGGTGTGACGAAGGCGGTCTTGGCGATGTCGTCCGGATTCATGTGGATCTGGTGGTAGCCGGAGTAGGCATCCAAGAAGCTCATGAGCTCGCAGCCAGCCGTCGAATCAACCAGCTGGTCGATCCGCGGCAAGGGAAAGTCATCCTTCGGGCAAACCTTGTTGAGGTCCGTGAATCGACGCACATGCGCCACTTGCCATTCGACTTCTTCACCAGGACCAGGTTCGCCAGCCACTCCGGGTGGTCGATCTCCTTGATCACCCCGGCCTTGAGAAGTTTTTGAACTTCGGCTTTCGCTGCTTCCTGGCGATCGGCGGACATCTTGCGCAGCTTTTGCTTTCTTGGCCTGGCGTCCGGCTTGACAGCCAGGCGATGCATGATGAGGTCAGGCGAAACGCCGCCCACTTTGCTGGGGCTCGAGGCGAAGATGTCAATGTTTTTCTTGAGTACTTCTAGGATTTTCCTAGCTTCCTCTTCGCCTAGATCGGCCCCTAGCCGGACAAACTTCGCTGGATCCGCCTCGCTTACTTGCACCTTGACCATCTTGCCATGAGGAGCTGGCTTCGGCACGCGGTTAACCCGCGGTTCGGCTTCCACACTGTTTACCGCCCTGTTGATCACGGCCAAGTCGCCTTTCGGCGCAACAGACGGTTGAAGCCCCTTGACAACAATCACCCCCGCTGGACCTGGCATCTTGAGCTTGAGGTAGTTGTGGTGGGAGATGGCTTCAAACTTGTTCAGGGTTGCACGGCCGAAGATGGCGTTGTAGCTATACGGGATGTCGACGACGTCGAACGGTATATGCTCTTCGCGTCTACCTTCGCCCATGCCGAAAGCAACTTTCAACCGCGCCTGGCCGAGAACTTGAACCGCCGAAACCGCCGAAACCGCGAAGCGAGGCCGACGCTTGGGTGAGGGCCGAAACTGGTAGCCCCATCCTAGCGTAGGCCTCGGTGAAGATGACATCGGCCGAGCTACCTCCATCGACCAGAATGCGTCGTACTTCGAAGCGAGCCACTCAGCCGAAATCACCAGGGGGTCTTGATGCGGAAACAGCACTCCTTCGGCATCCTCTGGCCCGAAAGAGATTTGCTGCCCCAAGTACTTTGGGACCCCTTCGCCCGTGGCGATTATGTTGTGCACCGTTCGCAGCTGCAACTTCTTCTGTCGCTTCGACGGCTGTACTGGTGGATCAGCTGTTGTGATTACTTGGATAATTCGGCGTTGCACGTCTTGGTGCTGTTCGGCTGGAGGCGACTGTTAGCGGGCCACTTCGCGAGGCGCTTCGACAGCGGTGCCCTGATGCGGCCTTGGATCGTGGGCGTTCTTTCGCTAACGGATGTTTCGGCACTGCTCGGTGGTGTGCGAAGATCGCCTATGATAAGCGCAATAGAGATCTTTCCTAACCTTCTTGCGACCAGGCTGCTGATGGCTGCCGCCCTGCTGGGCATCACATTCCTTGCGGAGGGCCTGCACCTCTTCGACAGCCATCACCGCCTTGCCGGTTCGGTCGGTTCTGAATTTCCTCCATGTCACGGGAGCTTGGCCTTGTCGGGGCGGCTGCCCCTGGTTCGCCGGGTGGGGCTGGCGAACGGCGGGGGGATCCGGTTCGACGACCTGCGCTTGCATCTGGGCCTGGGCCGCGGCGATGGAGGCCTTGTCGTACTCAGCTTGAATCGCCTACCTTCGCTTCGAGTCCTCTTCGCCCCGCGCATACCCATCAATGATGCGAAGCAGGTGCTCGAGAGTTTGCGGCTCCTTGTTAGCGATATTTCTTGTGAGTTCGCCCTCGAGCAGCTCGGCCGAAGCGGCGTTGATAACGGATGCTTCCGTTATATCTTGAACTTGGCACCGTGCCTACGAGAAGCGGCACATGTACTCTCGTATCGATTCGCCCGGCCTCTGGCGAATGCCGAGCAAATGCTGCTGCGTCTTTGGCTCCTCGTAGGTGCCTCGAAAGTTAAGGATGAAAACATCGCGCAATTGCTCCCATGAGTAAATGCTATTTGATGGTAAATTGAAGTACCAAGAACGGGCTATGTCGTCTAGAGCGAGATGGATTACCTTCGCCTTGGTGTTTTCGTCGCCATGAGCGGCTTCGATCGCAGACTCATAGATTGACCGGAACTCTTTTGGGTCTGTTTCGCCCGAGTACCGCGGAACGGGTGGGAATTTGAACTGAGGTGGGATCAGACGGCCTTTGATTCCCCCGCTCAGTGGCAGCTCCTTTTCACCCCCGGCCTTGCCCATGGCGCCCTGCAGCGAAGGCCCGTCCGACTGCGGATATGGCGTGGCGAAGGTGTTGACGATGAAATTTGGTAAGCAAATCTATCTACAAGGATCGGAAACACAGCATAGTCCGAAGCGGATTTGAAAATATGCAAGGATATCGGAAACAGAGTGCGCATCGGCTGGAGTCCGAATCGGCTGTGGACTGATCAGCAGAGTCAGAGTTGGACAAGGTTAGCCGATGAAGCCGATGTCGGTAATATGACTTGGTACACGTCATTAGGTTGTGTTAACGTGCTTCATGTGGATTGCCATGCATGGATAAAGTCCTGAGGAGGTAATTGTATCTATTAATTAGGGTATTTTATGTGATTTCCTTATAGATATTCCCGGTAAGAGTCCGCCTAAGGGACTTGTTGGTTAGTTGGGTTTGTATTAGGTTAATATGAGTCGTGTCCGTGATGGACAATGTTTGTAATTTCGGGTATAAATATAATCCCGAGGTCTTGTAAATAATAACAACACACGTTCAATCAATCTCGGCGCATCGCCAAACCTTTGTTTTCTACTTTCGACAAGTTTGTGCTTTCGAGTCGTGCTGCATCAATTTGATCTTCGGCAAAAAGGTATATCTTGTCATGGCGAGTTACATCATTAGGCCTAGTGCTTACATCTCTATGACACTCTAGTTCTTTGCTGTGATTCTCCAAGTTATCATATACGTTATATAACTTAGATCAACAATGCAATCTAGTTATATCGGCTAGATCCTTTCTAGTGCTTCATCGATATTGACTAGATTACTTCGTTAATCTAAGTTATATAATGTATCCACCATCCCGAAAAGGCAACCATCGGCTTGATTCTTTAGATCTCATGCTTCTATTTATACTTAATGCTGCATTGGTTCAGTCCAACCTATTAAGTCGTATTTAGAATCATGGTATCTAACCTGCTTCATGGTTGTTAATAAGGATAGTATCGGGGTTTCAGCCGATCTTACCTGATATATATGTTTTACATTGTGTTATGCTTTGTTTAATATTCTATATCTGCCCCTTATATCAGGATCTAATCTAATATAAATATATTAAGCTTGATATCAATCTAATTGGTTATAGTTTAATATATTTACTACTAGAAAATATCCTAGCATAAGGTTGTATCGGAGCTATAGCCGATACATACTTAAACCTAGATATCGGCTATGATATTAATCTGCATAATCGTTATGTCATCTTATCTTTAGACTTGAGCAATTTATACTGTCTCGGTTCAGTCCGATCTATCCCAATTGCTTATTTCTAAAGTAATATTGATTTAATGACTATGTAACGTTGATCTTTTCAGCCGATATACAAGTTTTAGGGTTAATTTTATCATTGACTATACCTTACAGCCGATTCATGCTTTATTGCATCGGCTAGGTCACATACGATATGAAATCGGCCCT
The DNA here is from genome assembly GCA_000573905.2 of Oryza punctata. Classification (NCBI taxonomy): domain Eukaryota; kingdom Viridiplantae; phylum Streptophyta; class Magnoliopsida; order Poales; family Poaceae; genus Oryza; species Oryza punctata. The sequence continues at coordinate 9,427,842 of CM002499.2, read as the reverse complement.
GTGGCCGATTGTCTATCGTTTACTGATGTTCTTTGCATGTTTTTCTTGTTGATTGCAGGATCAAATCAACTGGCACGCCCTTGAATCTGAAACCCTAATTTTAGACCTGCACTAGAGTAAAGCAAACCTCTCTGGCCAGTGTGTGTTTTTTGCATCAACAGAAGGGCGAAGTGATGGCCTGGGGGTGCGGTTGGGCTGCGGTGTTCGGTGGCCCTCCTCCGAACGGTGGCGCTTGGATGGTGTTGTAGAAGTCGAACTGCTGCCCCTGACCCCAGGGCGAAGCCCCCGGCCCAGGTTGGTTCGACGGCGGCCACCCTGAAGCGCCTTGACCGGAGCTCCCCTCCGGCTGGGCCGAAGGGGTTGTGCTTGAGACGTGGGGTTGGTTGAGCTGTTGAAGGAAAGCTTGAAGCTGTGCCTGCAGCGCCGAGACCCCCTCCGCCATCGCTTGTGACATTTGACTAGGCGGCGAAGAGTGTGCTTGGATCGTGGGCGGCCGAACCTGCGGCCGCTCGCCAGGGAGTGAGTGCACTGCTGCGGCCGAACGCTAGCCGAGGAAACGCGCTGGTCCTTGCGCAGTCTGTGGCGGAGGGACTTGTACCGGCGCTTGCTGATAGGCTTGAGGCGGGATGTAGCCTACCGAATACTGGAGGATGGGGGTCGGAGCGATCCTGGCTTGTCGTGCCGCTTCGTACGCCTGCTGCTGCTCCTGCACTTGTCGAAGCATGTCCTGGAGTCGTGCCATGTTCTGCCGCATGGCCTCCATGTTTGCTTCGGCTTGCGCGTCGATGCCGGGGCCGACTTGCGCGGTGGCGAATGTAGCCGAAGCCGGCTGAGTTGCCGGAGGGACCTGCTCCGCCAAAGTGGTCAGGGCTGAAGTTGGCGGTTGCGGTGCAGGTGCCGAAGCCGGCGGCGCAGTCGCCACTTCGGCAGGTGCCGAAGGCTCCGCGCCCTCATCGGTGGCCATCGCCTCTTCCGCTACCTCTCCTTTGGGTTCGCAACCCTCTCTTTTGAGACCTTTTTCGGTGGCATTAGCTCTCAGTGGTTTCGCTCTGAGTTCCCCACGGTCGGCGCCAGCTGTTGTCGAAACGACAACTGCATACGTCGAAGGACGTGGATACTCAACGGTTATTGGAAAAGTAAAGTGTAATAAATTTCATATTAAATTCGGATCACCCTTTACATGCCCCGAGGGGGCTATTTATAACCCCTTTACAGATCTCCCTTTTAGGGTTTCTAGGCTATTACAGGTGAATTTACATGGTCACCCTCCTAAAGGGGCCCTTACATGGGTATTCAATGTAATTAAGGCGTATGGGCCCTCAATGGGCCGTTTGACGGCTACTAGCTCCTTGGTCCACGGGCCAGGGCGATTGGGCCGGCCGACCGGACCCCCTTGAATCATCCCGGCGAAGTCACCCTCCTTCGGCGCATGCCTTCGCCAGGCGGCCTTCGCCTAAGCCAATGGGAGCCTAGTGTGACCCTCCGCCCATTGCCTCTTTCGCCCTGATGTTTTCGCCACCAGGCTTCGCCTCCAGGGCCTTGGGCGCCTAGAGTTCGGATCCCTTTTGCCCAGCTGGTTTCGGCAGTCTTGGTCGAAGGGCCTCACGGCATATCGCCAACAAATTCATATAAGGAAAAATAAACATACAGCATCCTCCAAATTTTAAAATTCATAGAAAATTCACCTTAACTTATTTTAGAGTGAACCAAGATCCAGTGTACTCACAAAAACATACTCTTAATTTTCATAAACTAAAACTTGAACTTTCTATAATAAAAACATCACCAAAAATTTATCTAGTAAAATAGCTAGTATAGTGTAAACTAGAAACTGCATAATCCATAAGTAATTCTTTATAGCTTCATATAGGCAAAACTAAAAATTTCTTACTTTCACAAAAGTATGAACTTCAGATCTGTAGACTAATCTCTAAAATTTGAAGTTCATACTTTTGTGAAACTAACAAATTTGAATAAAGGATAAATGCTAAAGAACGGTGAGGTGATTTCAATATAAAAATTCAATATTACTCCAAATGAGGTGATTTCAGATTTGTTAGATTGGAAACATCAAGAAATTAATTATTATAAAATAAAAAGTGGCACTTACAGTACCCAAGACATATCGAAAATTTGAAATATCTAATAAGGTCTAAAATGTGACATACAACTTATAAAAATTCATAGGAAAATCATGTTAACTCTAAAAATTGTAAAACCAATTTTGTTGAACTCCTGAGAACTTGACCCTAAAATGCACCTAAGGACCAATAGGGCTTAATTAGTCTAGTGCTAGTATTAAACTTTGAAAATTAATAACTCTCAAATGCAAAGTGATAAAATAGAAATTCCTTCACCACAAATCTTGTCCACACAGTACCTAGCCACACTAGTGAACTCATGCATTTTAGAGCATTTTAGATTTTTGCATGTTTTGGCATTTATCGTTACCGATATTTCTTTTAGGCGACGAAATCGTTATCGGTGAGGGATGTGGATTTATTATTGACCCCAGTGGGGACATCAAGCAAGGCAAGTTTGCCCTCTCTCTTTGAACATATTGAATCCCATGTTTTTGGGCTAAATGTGTTGTTTTATATAGTTGCACGCGTATTTCTAACTATGGGTACTTCCAAAACTATAAGATGTTGATATATAGCCTAAAAAGATGCATAACTCCCTTTTGAAAATCACCCCCCTTTCTGCTTTGAACCTTAGGATTAATTAGAGTACCTTAATTGTGCTCATATGATTATAATATGATTTTATAAAGTGCAAATGCTTAGCCTTGCTTAGTACTCCATCCGTCCTAGAATATAAGCATTTTTAGAGTTGGACAAGGTTATTAAGAGAGTAGGTAGAATTAAATAGGGGAGGGTTGTGATTGGATGAGAAGTGGAGGTAGGTGAAAAATTTGAATGGTGGAGGGTTGTGATTGGTTGATAAGAAAATGATGTAGTGTATTGTTATATTTTGGGACAAATTCTAGAGTCTAGAAGTTGTTATATTTTGGGACGGAGGAAGTGTTAAATAAAAACATGGTTACATGTCACTTACTATACTATCTGAAACTCTTTTTTTTAACATTATGGACAGAGGTGATTCTCCGCGTATTTGCAAAATAAAATGAGATAAAATGTGATTTTAGACTTGGGCAGCAAGTGCTATGCATATGGTAGTAGTTACATACCGATAGGGGGAGTGTTCGCCTGAGTCGATTAAGGACTGAACTTCATATCATCCCTTATGTTCACCGTACATCCACATGTGCTATTATAGGGTGACCTTGGCCTATTAAGTTTAGCACTTGTCTGACCTTGCATTCGGGAGGTCGTTGTAGTATATGTAGGGGCCTCGAATGTACTGTGGGCTACCTAGAGAAATTACCCATCTATGTGTTGAATTTTAGAGCTAGCCAATAATACTAGCCGTGTGTGTTTTTCGTAAGGGGACGAGTGTAATGTTCCGTCCCACGACATGAGCATCTAAGTGTGTCCAATACAATAATAACATGCCTCGTGGGGGAACGGATGTGCTCACTGCCACAGTGTTAGGTTTAAGCGTGGGCCCGGCACCTAACGGTTCTAGGACTTAAGTCTAGGATGGATTCACACTTATCGTGCTCATGCAAGGTTAGAAAATACTTAATGTAAAAGCCTCGTTGTGACCTCTAGACCGTACTCAATGTGTAGAGTAGTGGTACCGACGGGTATCAGACAAACTAGAGCGATTCACATCATGTGGTTTACGCTGTACAAACTTTGCAGAGTTCTAAAAACTAATCGATTAGTCATACTCACGGTCATGAGCGACATGATGATGTGTTATGGGTATAATCTTGTGTTTTCTAAATGCTTTGGAATGATGATGAGATTGATATATGTGGTATGATTGCCTTACTACCGGTTGGGTGGTAAGGGAATGATGCTTATCTATTTGTGTTGACACCATACCATAACTATTATGCTTTACATTTTGCAAAGATGTTTTGCTTAAATACATTGCAAAATGTTTGTGATCTAACATTTGCTTTATGCTGAAAATATGAAACTATATTGCCTCTCTTTGAATAGAGCCGTCATGTACGTAGGTTTGATTTGTGCTCTTGCCAGTACATTATTTTTTTTTAATAATGTACTGATTCTTGTTATACTGGAATATCCACTTTTGGAGGTTGTATGCTTAGATTAAATTGACTGATGCAGGTTTCGACTGCTATTTCTAGCACTTGATCCATTCCGGGGTCAACCCCTAGTCGGTTTACTTGTGGTTTGAGTAGCCAAGCTTCCATGAATCTCTGATAATTTGGCTGGTTGGCCTATGTATAACTTAAATAGTTGTAATCTGAATTTTAATTGACTTAGTTGTATTTGCTTATGTGTATCATTGCTTAAGCTGAAAGTGTGGAGCTAGTGCAAATTCTGGGAACTAGCTTCACATGAGTATGAGTTTAGAGCATTTGGGATGCGGTAGATCTTTAGCTAATTTGTCAAGTCTCCTGAATGTGTAACACATCTGGTCGCCGCCTTCGTGTGGTTTGACGGGGGCACATCTCAGGCTGAAGTTGACTAGCAAGCTAAAGGCTCAGCTTCATTCCCTATGTTCTCTACTCGAGGCTTCCGATTTTATATTATGCTTGCTACTTGATTTGATTTGTTCATCTCAATTGGCAATTATAATGTAAAGTCCGGTGTCCTCTACAGCGGCCCACGGGCTATTTTTTGTGGGGTGATCGTTGCCTCGGAGTGCGAACGCCACGTGTCTTGCGCCCCTTGGCTCGGCATTCCAATGGGCGCGGGGACGAAGGGCTATAAAATCACCCCCGGGGGGCTCAAACTCACTTTTACCGCAGCCCTGCTCTCTTCCACCTCCACTTACTTTGCTTTCATGTGCCTTTCACACATGAATTGCACCGAAATGGCTCCCAGCAAAACTGCTTCGGCCACCGTGACTGGCCCGGACCCTGGTCATGTTTCGATAATATGACCAGCTTCCTAGGTCCTTTGCTTATCAAGGAGGCCGAGCTGTCCTCGCTTGTTTCTTCGGGGATGCTTGTCGAAGGGTAGGGTTTCCTCGCGGGAAGCACGGTCATGCCGCAGCTTGGGGACAACTAGATGGTGGTCTTCGCGGTCTTCTTTGATGCAGGCCTCCGCTTCCCCTACGATGATCTTCTCCCCAATATCCTTCGCCTCTTCCATCTCGCGCTCCCCTGGTTGAGCCCTTCCGTCCTTGTGTGGATCACGGTGTTCGACTGGATGTGCCGAATGGCAGATTTCACGCCGAGCGCACAAGTCTTCGGTGCTCTTCACACTGCAATTATCCACTCCAAGATGGTGAATACCCTAGCTGGGCCAAAGAAGATTGTCTTCGGGAGTGCCAACTTTAGCCTGCGCCCTGAGCGGTCGGACCACTGGTCCGTTCGGCCTCTATGCCCAAATGGGAACACCGCTGGATGGTGAGGTGGTTCTACCACATCATCCCCTATCAAGCCGAATCCGACCGGGCAAAAGCCCTTCGGACACATCGTCAAGCCATCGCCCCGGATTGCAAGCCGAACGTGGCTGTGGATGGGACAATCGAGGCGCGCTTCACTCTTTTTCGGAAGATTGCGCTTCGACTTAGTACTCGGGACTTAGTGGAGGAGTTCTGCATGTTCCGCGTTTGCCCCCTTCTATGGGACCGGAGGGTGGCGTTGGACTCAAAGTAGTCGATTTTCGGCCTACCGCACCTCATTCTCCCCGACGACGCTGACTGTAAGTGGCCTTGCCTTCCCCATTTTTCTTTTAACCTTCTTGTCTAACCTCCCCTTCACCTTTTTGGGATTTAAGAATTTTTATTGTTTTTTGGTATTTTCAGTTCTCTCCCTAGAGGCTGATGAGGACAAGGCGAAGAAGATGCTCGGGGATCTCATTCCCTGCGAGTTCGGGTCGCTTTTGGCTCAGCAGCCTGACGCCCGGGCGAATCGCATCTATACCGGTGAACTCCCTGCTCGGGTGAACCCAGTTAAGACGATTATCATCAACAACGCAGAGCCATCGAAGAAGAGGAAGGTTGTCGCCAATGGTGCTTCGGCCAAACGATAGAATGCGGAAAGCCGTGAAAATTTCCAATCATTCACCGCGGGTTTGGAGGTGGATGACAATGAGAGGAGCGTGTCCGAGGAGGAGGCAGATGATGAAACGGAGGAAGGAGGTGGTTCCTCTCACGCTGGCGCGGATGCAGAGGACATGTTCCCGGGGTATACTCCAAGCCCGCTTCTCCCCCCGATCGCCTCCCGCGATCGCTTCGGCGTCTTCTCCCCTTCACCCCTGGGATCTTGACGGGGCAAGGGTCCTGGCGGCGATTGCTCGCCAAGCTACCGCGAGTCCGTCCAAGAGGGGTTCGTCTTCCGCCACCGCCAATGTTCGCAAGAAACCGGCCCGGATTATGGTTAAGCGCGGCGTCACGCTAGGAAACATTCCCATACAAGAAACAAACTTTTCAAACTCCAATCTTTCCAAACTTGGACTCCAACCCAAATTTGACTCCACTTTCCATACGCACACAACACCACGTGTATGCCATATGAAAACCTTTACCTCCACGTGCATTATTCTCTAGCCTAAGCATCTCGCGTGCTATCCTAGACCGTCTGGACCTCAACTTCTCCCAAGCCTAATCCCGATCCATCACCGACTATACTCCCATGACCTCAAGCAACACCTGAACATGAACAACAAAGAAACTCCATATCCGAGTAAAAATTCACACCACATCAGCACACAATAGTATCACATACGAATATAAATCATATAGAAGACACAATAGTGTCACATCCATGAAGCAATCTAGAAATTTCACGAAAACAACCCGAAACCGACTCCCTCCTATAATCACCCGGTCAGACCATTGGCCCACCCGGTCAGACCGGCCACACATCTCCGGTCTGATTGGCACCTAGTGCCGCCTCTGCACTGTTCACCGACTGAAAACAAAATCCACCGTATTTTCAATAAACACTCACCTTTGATAATTTTTCATCACCAAGATTAATCATCACATGACTCTATATGTGTTCGCTATATAGTAGTTTGGCATGGATGATGGCGTCTATACCAACATGCCCAGATGTAGTATGCTATTCAATTCATCAGTTCATTGCAGTGCTGAGTTTGCAGGGTAGCGTTTACCCAAACAAGAAAAAGAAAATCTGGTTGTATTATAATACAACCGGAAAAAATTACATGGGTTTTCTTGGGGCACTTGTAATTTTTTTCACTGTTTCCAAGCAGACCCCTAGGGTTTTTGCCCGAGTTTCACGAGAATAGAAACCGCTTAAATTCGTTGGGATTTCCTTCAGGATTCAAGTGGATTTATTGGGGAAAAGTAGATGAGATCGAGGGAGATCCGTTTCCATATCCAATTTGAGAAGAAGCATAACGGGGAGGCTGGATTTGGTCGGGATGGTCTGGACGGGTGCCAGGCTCGGCCAATAGGATGGCCAGAGGTAGGAGACGATACTGTGGGCGGGTCCCAGCGTCAGAGAGAGAACAGATAGAGCGACACGGATTGGACTTTGGTAAGGATAAAAGAGGCGAGCTGGGCTGGCAGCCCAAGGAGAAGGGAGCCGAATTAAACTTGACCGAGAAGGGAGGAGAGAATGGGCCAACGGGAAAGAGGAAGAAGATGGGCCAAACATGGCCCAAAGCTTAGGAGGATTTTAATTACTTTTCCATTTAAATAATTTCTGAAATGATGAATGTATTTTTAAAATTAGCAATTGAGGTCTGAAACATCGGAAAAATTTCAGAGAGTGTAATTAACCATGGATAATTCAATAAAAAATAATTCCATCCATGTTATATTTTTTAAAAAATATTTCCCACGTTTACTTGTAAATTAATGTGTACTTTAATATAAATTCTTCAAATAATTTATAAAGCCCTAAAATGAAAATCATTGTGTGACATAATCCAATTTCTGATCTAACTTGTTACTTATTAGCTATCACTCACTCCAGTGATTGAACAATAAACTATTATATGTGAACTATTATGATGTAAAACATTTACAAAAATACAAGGAACAAATTATAACTCAGAAAAATTACACAATTACATGAAAAAAAATAAATACATAAAATAAAATAAAGTGTCAATTAAAATGAACTAAAATTGTATATTTATAGCACCATAACTTTTAGTGTTGTACTTTTTGAGTGGAAGCTACTAGCAAAATTTATTCAACGAGTATTGTCGGAGGAACAGTACTCCAACAACGGGGAAGTGCAGACTCCTTCCCTAGTGAGGATTCGACCAAGGGGTAAGTAGTGATGATGAGGGATTACCTCTCGAATGAATCAAAAACTACCCAAGATCAATCAAGACATATAATTATATAGGTTCAGGCCACCCGGGGTGTAAAACCCTACTCTTGTTGTCTCTTTCTTGGTTATCTGGTGTCGAAACTAGAATTCGACAATATGAAAAGGGGATAGCACACAAACTATAGAGTGGATAGGTTATGAGATAAAGGTTTAGATAGTTCAGGCCCTCTAGGAAAGAGGTAATACCCTACTCCTGTTTCGAGGAATATATCCACCGAGTGGTTTATTGATCTGACGATCTGATTATGGATACACCCAAATGGGTGACCTGTCCTCCTTATATAGGTGGCAGTACCAGTCTTACAGGATAAAAATTTATCTCCAAAACAAGATAAATTCTTCAGTACCTAATCTATAATCTTAACGGCCTAGGACTATAGGCCGTTCCTTGATATACAAGTAAACGTAATACACGGGTCCTAGTCCTGTACATATTCTATATTCATAACTTATCCCATGTAAACAGTCGGATAGCCTAGCCGTGTGGGTATATGGTACTCATAATGTCCATAGTACCCCTGAGACCTTCACAGTCGACGAGACAACTTCTTCCCGAGTCAAAAATCCAAAAATCAGAGTGCTTCAATCATCTCTGTCATAGTCTTCCGAGTGCTTTTATTAGACCAAACAAAGCTATGAAGGGCTGGAAAAATAATACCTAGGTGCATCGACTAGATGCACCTAGTTAGGTGTAGCTCACTGAACAAACTAAGTATATAGTCAAGGAAAAAATTATTCAGCTATATATACAGCTTTAAATATATAATATGCATAGCTTAAGACAAAATGCATAAAAAATTATGTAGAAAATAACTTTACTAACAAAGTTTATTGCATAACGTGTAATAGGTTTCAGCATCAAATTATGCGCATAGTGCATAAACATATATGCTCAAGTCCACAATTTTCACCACACCTGAAAATAAATGACATTTGTGATATAAGATCTGAGTAATACAATACTCATAAATAGATTTATCAACCACCAATAGAATTCCCAATATATAATAAGCCTAAGCCATAATATTGGTTTATAAAAAATGCGCACATATGTGGAAAAACAGTGATATATTATAAATCAATTGTTTTATAAAATCCAAACGTCATATCTCAACCCAAATTCTATCCTTCATATCTCTATCTTCATCCACCTATGCGAAGCTTTTCTAGGCATCAAGCCACATTTTGCTTTGTTCTGGCGGATGTTTTATCTCAAAGCCCACCCAACCAAAGAAAATCCTTGTGTGGTAGGCGGATCTGGATTCCAACTGCAGGGAACACTGCGTAGGGATTATTTCTCTCTTCTTTTGAAAACCTCAAACAAAGGCTAGCACTCAAACCGGTTTTATATCTCAAATCCGGAATCTAGCCTTCCCAGCTTTCTCAATCTTCCTCCTGTACACCAACCCATCTAGAATTCTATGCCTGATGGTGACAAATTGCTCAAATCCAATGCCTTGCTGACTAAAATCATCGAAATAAGGACACGGGGCTTGCTAGGGGAACAGGTTACTCGGCATTTCATAAAATGCCAACTAGCTCCCATAAAGGAACGGTCCAAACCTGCCTTTGAGCATGACGACAAACTGATCCCAACCAAGAAGACCCCGAGTCCCTGGGCTACTAGCTAATGTGCACTCGGATGTACAAGATATTTTCTTCAGGCATTGCTATTGACTACAATCAAAGCTACCAGTTACGCCATATAGTCTGCATGGACCTCCTCCAATGGTAGACTTTTTGCTTATATATCCAATCTGTAATCCGTAATCTTCAGCATACTATTTGAACATTGAAAATACATCTTTGCATGAAAATGCTCTTATCATCTCTAAGCCTCCACCACCTGTTCGCCGATCTCCTCACAGCAACCCAGCCGGCAGAAATCAGCCGACCGGGGTTCAAGTATGGATACACCGCAGAAAAACAAGAGAGCAGCAACCGGGCAGGAGAACCCGAGGAAAAGCAAGACCAGGAGACTCATACTCGACTCCTCTGATGAAGAAGAGAGCTCCTCTGTCCCAGATACCGAAAGCACCCGGACCAGACCTCAGCTAACAAGGTCAATCCCAAAGATAAGGATATCCTCTAGGCAAAATTCATTCTATCATCAATCTGTCTTTAAGAATACTGTAAGCAACTCGAAGTAGATATATCAAACTTTCCTAATATTCGTAGGAAACCACAAGACATTGACCCGACTGGTCGGACAGAAAATCCAACTGCGGGCTCAGAGCCTGCTAGCCAAGAAATCATAAATCCAGATGCAGGAGAAGCTGCCCAAACTGGCCCTGCGGCAGCAAACTAGTCGGCAAGTCAAGAGCCCTCGATGGAAAACCAGTCAGATACAACAGAGCTGACAGCTAATCAACAGCTCCAGACTGGTCTCCAGTCGTGACATGAAGAACCGGCTGAGAACCAAGAGGTGCCAGAAGCCCATCAGCCCAAGAATAATGATGCAAACGAAGAAAACAATCAACTTGCGGGTGACAGCACAGCTCGAGAAGAAGAAACAACGTTAGGCGCTGCTGAGAAGAGCCCCAGGTCCTCAAGCAGATTCCCTAAAATAAACACAGGTATCTTCTAAGAACTTTAAAAATCCTCGAATTGAACTCTTATGTCTTGTATATTGATAACTATGTTGGCTAGAACCCATGCCCGTGGAAGACGAAGTAATCCTTCACATAAAATCGGCCAACTACTCACTTCCACCGATCAAGATCCAGTGGTGCGACGCTGACAGCGTAGCACACGACATGGTCTAGAATAGGCAAAAGGAAGTATAAGAACGGGACCTCTTGGTAGCCTGACTAAACGGATCAACCCAGCTGCTGCGAGTAAGTATTACTCCTCCCGTTAGCAGTCACTTAGCCTTAATAATTGTCTAACTATGTGTGCATACACAGAGAATATATCTCCAGTATCAAGCTAAGTCTGAAACCCTGGAAAAACTGGTACCACACTTAAACACCTTGGAGGCGTTTCAGCAAGAACTGAAAGAAACCAAAGAGGTCGCTGTATCCAGGGAAAAGACTTTGCGAGCAGAGATCAGCCAGCTGAGAGATACGAACTTGGAATACCGCGGCACTGTTGGAGGTAAACAAAATTCTTCCGATTGCAATATTCTCCTAGTATAAATCCTTTTTTGCTAATCTTGAAATTATGATGCTTCAGCCCACCTCTCCGAGATCGAGTCCTTAAAAGCTCAATTAAGGAAGGTGAAAAATGATGATGCCCAACTCAAAAAGGTAAAGGCTCAAGCTCTATCTAATCTTGAAGGTAAGTAGAGTAGATTCTGAGAATTATTTCAACTGTCTTAATCTCCTATGCTCTCAACATCTTGACACATTCTAGCATAACACAAGCTGAAGTCTAAGGCTCAGTTTGACCTCTTCAATGACCGAGTGAAGAGAGCTGAGAGCATCAGGGATGACATCGCCAACGCGACTGCCCCAATCATAAATGTCGTGTTCCAGAACGGCTTGGGCACCAGCGCTGAAGATGCTACTGAAATCTTCGAGAAGCTCTGCAAGGCTCCGGAAAAGTACTTTGAGAACATCTCGGAAGCTGCTGCCATGGGGGCAAGTCAAGCACTTGCTGTGGATAATATGGGTACCATATACCCGCAAGTGTAGATTATCCGACTGGATATTGGGGATATGTAATGTATATAGAATATGTACAATACTAGGACTCGGATATTATGTTGACTTGTTCATCAAGGCATGGCTTGTAGTCCTGGTTTGTTAAGATTGTAAATTAGTTATATAAGATTTAAACCATAAGGGGATAAATATTATCTTGTAAACCCTCATCCTCTAGATATATAAGGAGGACAAGGTGCCCCTTGCGGGTATAAGCACTACGAGATTATAAGATTAATTCATAACTTGGAGGCTAAAAACCCCGAAACAGGAGTAGGATATTACTTTTCTTCGTGAAGGCCTAAACCTGTCTAAATCCTTTGTCTCATAACCCATCTACTTTTTCATCTTGTTCGCTACCCCCCTTTTCATATCGCCGAATTCTAGTTTCGACACTTGCGATGATGAAATCTTTGTACCCCCGAGTAGATATAGCTGTTGTAGGAGATGGCTTTGCAGACGGCACATCAGATGAGCAGGCTCTGGACTTAATCAATGATGCACATGAGTTTGCTCGTAAAATCGCTTTAGATGTATTGGAGAACTTCCGACAATAGTGCAATCTTGAATATGAAGTATTGGGAAATCTTTCTTGTATATGGAGCATGTCTTATAAACTGCCTTGTGAAAATATTAACTCATTTATGCCATATCCTGAGTGACGCATCTCGCTTTTAATTTCTTAAAAATTCTTCGCCAACTTAAGTCAAGCCTAAAACTTTATTCAAGCCTTTGAAAAATTTTCAGTCCTTATCCACTTGACAACTCAAGTAGAATCAATGATAAGTTAAACAGATAAGACATAAAGAAAGAAAAAAATAGCATGCGCCATTATTATTCATAGCCCCTGACTGGCAACTCAAGAAGACTATTTACTTCACATCAGCAGTCGAGAGAAGTAGGGTACAAAAGGACGATCTAAGTATAATAACGACGAAGATGCTCGATATTCCAAGAATTTTCTTCCACTGATCCATCTTCATGCTTCAGATGATAAGCTCATGGCCGAGTGACCTCGGCAATTATAAAGGGGCCATCCCATAACGAGACAACTTATGTTTACCTTTGGTCGTTTGAATCTTTCGTAGGACCATGTCACCGAAGATAAACGCCCAAGAACGAACATTTCGGTTGTGGTAATGTCGAAGTCCTTAGAGAAACCGTGCCAACTGAATAAGGGCATCTTCGCGGGCCTCTTCTAGTCGTGTTAAATCTTCAATGAGATCTTGATCATAGCGCTCTTCATCAAAATTCCGAACATGCAATGATTCGAACTCTATCGTACTCGGCAACATAGCTTCAGCCTCATATACTAGGAAAAAAGGTGACTGACCTGTAGCCCGACTGGTTGTGATACACAGTGACCATAAAACTGAGGGCAATTCTTCCACCCATCGACCGGCATAGGGGCGTAGTCTGTTGAAGACACGAGCCTTGATACCATGGAGAACCATACCATTAGCGCGCTCCACTTGTTCATTACTCATTGGATGAGCGACTGACACATAAAATCTTGATTCCGAAATCTTCACATAAGTCTTTGAAAACTCTTCTTGTGAACTGAGTGCCATTGTATGTAATAATTCTGTTTGGTACACCAAACCGGTGCACAATATTGATAAAAAAATCTCGAGCTTTATCGGCGGTGATCGTAGCAACTGGCTTAGCCCCAATACACTTGGAGAATTTGTTGATAGCTTAGAAAAGGTGTGTGAAGCCACCTATAGCCCTTTTGAAGGGACCCACCATGTCTAGCCCCCAAACGGCTAAAGGCCACGAAAGGGGTATGGTTTGTAACTTTTGGGTTGGAACACGAGTCTGTCGCGCGAAAACTAGCATCCTTCGTAAGTCCGCACAATCTTGTCTGCATTTGTGACAGTCGTGAGCCGGAAAAATCCCTCTTGGTATGCTTTGCTGACTAAAGTCCTCCTTGCGGCATGACTGTCGCATATGCCCGAGTGGATATCCTACAGCAACTGTTGGCCTTCCTCGGGAGAGATACATCTTAGCAAAATACCAAACGGGCTCCGCTTGTATAACTCGGCTTCAATCATCACGTAGCTTTGACTTCGACAATGAACCCGCTCAGCATCGTTCCACTCTTGAGGCAACTCTTGCTGAGTTAAAAACTTGATAAAAGGCAGCCTCTAGTCAGTGTCAAGCATGGAAATTTGTCTTGTAGCATCTTCTTCAAAAGCTTCCTTCTTCACAACAGTCGGCTCATGGAGGTGTTCAACAAAAACATCGGTCAGAGCTGCTTCTCGCTTGGAGCCAAAATTTGCCAGTCAGTTTGCAGCCTCGTTGTTGTGGCGCAAAACATGAGATAATTACAGGCCATCAAACTTGTCCTTCAATTTGCAAACGTCTTGGCAATAAGCGACCATATTATCGTTGAGATAGGACCAATCCTTCATCACCTGATTGACTACAAACTAAGAATCTCCACATACTATCATGCGCTTTATCTCTAGGGAAATAGCAAGACGTAGTCCATGGAGTAAGCCTTCGTAATCAACCACGTGATGCGAGGCCGGAAAATGAATTTGTAACACATAGCACAGATGCTCTCCAGTCGAGGATATGAAGATGACCCCGGCCCTAGTTCCAAATACCCTCTTAGATCCACTAAAATATATCATCCAGTACTCCAGCTTCTCCGCAGGCATGTCCTCTTGGCATTTGATCCACTTGGCAATGAAGTTCGCTAGCACTTGAGACTTGATTGATCTCTGGGCTTTGAAAGTGATGTCTAATGCCAACAACTCTAATGCCCACTTTGCAATATGTTCGGCAGCCTCGCGGTTGTGAAGAACATCGCCAAGTGGAAAAGATGTGACCACCGTGATCGAGTGGCTCTGGAAATAATGAGCTTATTTCCTGACGGTAACTAGAACTCCATATAAAAGTTTTTGTACCAAGGGGTAGTGGATCTTGGAGTCGGCTAGCACCTTGCTAACAAAGTAGATAGGCCACTGGACTTTTTGGATGTGACCGTCTTCCTCGAGTTCAACGACCAGCACTGTGCTCACCACCTGGAAGGTTGTAGATACGTAGAGCAGCAGAGGCTCCTGTGGATAAGCCAAGGCTAGTATAGGCAGTGTGGTGAGAAAGTTTTTGAAGTCTTCGAAGACTTTTTGGGCTTCTGGAGTCCATTGGAAGTCGTCTATCTTGTTGTGTAGTTTGAAGAAAGGCATACACTTTCTCGAAGTCTTGAAACGAATCTGCTAAGGGCCGGTCAACTTTTGAACGTCGTTCTTCGAACTTGGCGGTTTGATCTTGCGTATTGCGTTGATCTTCTCCAAGTTGGCTTCGATCCCACGATGGCACACCATAAAGCCAAGCAGCTTCGCTGATGGTACTCCGAAGGTGCATTTGTCTGGATTCAGCTTCATCCTGAAGGCGCGAATATCCGCGAAGGTTTCCTCTAAGTTGGCAATCAGGTTATCCTTTTGCTTGGTCTTGATGATGAAATCATTGATGTAAGCCTCCACATTCCACCCAAGCTAGGATTGCAGGCACCGTTGTATCATGCGCTGGTATGTGGCTCCTACATTTTTGAGGCCGAAGGCCATGGTGATGTAGTAGTATGCTACGAACGGGGTGATGAATGAATTCTTCAAGCAGTCGGACTCCTCAAGCTAATATGAAGATATCCCGAATAACAGTCGAGAAAGCTGAGCAACTTGCAGCCGACCATCGAATCGACAACTTGGTCAATGCGAGTTAGACCTAAGGGGTCCTTTAGGCAGGACTTGTTAAGGTCCATGTAGTCGATGCACATGCGCCATTGCCCTGTCCTCTTCCGAACTAGAACCGGGTTAGCCTGCTAGTTGGGATGGCAGACTTCTTTGATGAATCCTACCACCAACAACCTAGCTAGTTCCTCCTTGATAGCATCTCTTCGATCTTGTGCAAATCGACGAAGTCGTTGTTTGATAGGTTTTGTGTCTTCTTTGACATTTATTGAGTGCTCAATCACCTCTCAAGGAATACCAGGCATGTCAGATGGTTTCCAAGCAAATTTATCTTTATTGTTTTGAAGAAAGGTGATGAGCGTGCATTCCTATTTACAATCTAACTCGGCGCAGATTAATGCAGTCTCGGAGGAATTTGTCAGGTCAAGGGGGATCTTCTTGGTTTTGGTGTTGCCTTCTCCTGACTTGGGCTGCTTCTTGGTGGGGACTTCTCCTCCCTCCGATGTAGATGCGGCCGGTCGGATCTCCTGTCGGTCGAATGATCTCTCACGAGATTGGGCCAAATCGCAACTCTCCTTGTTGCATGTGAAAGCTTGTTTGACATCGCTGCGCAGGGATATGATTCCTCGCGGACCTGGCATCTTCATCATCAGATAGGTGTAGTATGGCATGGCCATGAACTTCGCAAGAGCTAGCTGTCCTACGATGGGGTGGTAGGCTGCCTCGAAGTCAGCAACTTCAAAGCAGATGTTCTCTGTCCGGAAATTCTCCTGGGCGCCAAAGATGACTGGAAGTGTGATTTGTCCGAGTGGTGTAGAAGATAGCCCGGGGATAACCCCGTGAAACGGAGCAGAACTCGGCTTCAACTCGGATCTGGGAATTTGCATCTCATCCAATGTCTTGGCGAAGAGGATGTTGAGCACACTGCCATCATCGTTGAGGACGAGCTTCAACTTGATATTGCGAATTACCGTGTCTAGTACCAGGGGATACCGCCCTGGTGGGGCCACTCGGTTGAGATGATCTGAGCGGTCAAACATGATAGCTACCTCGGACCACCGTCGATATTGAGGGACCTCAGGATGTATTACGTTGATTTCTCTATCGGTCAACTTTTGCTTACTTTTGGATTCATAGGCGAGTGGTCCTCCGAAGATATGATTCAGCTCAGCTCAGGGTCTTGAAAGCCTCTTGCGCCAACGTCGATGTTGTTCTATTTTTTCATGAAGTTCCCTCGCTGTCAGAGGCCTTTTTGAGTTGGGATACATATCTCTCAGCAAACTTCTTGTAGATGAAACAATCCTTGCCCACATGTTTATGGTTGGGATGATGCGTACAGGGCCTATTCATGATCTTGTCATAGGTGTTAACACACGGGCGAGTCTGCTGGGAGTTGGAGGTGGTGGCAACTAGATCTTCAGGCTTACGCTTGCGATCCTTTTGGCCTCTGCTTCAATTGATGCTATCGTTAGTGTTGCTGTTCTTGGGGCGCCAGCTGCTTCCCGACTGTTTCTGCCCTCGAGATGCAGCAATGGCGTCATCTGACTTAGCGTAGGCATTGGCTTTCTAAAACAGGTCCGTGATGGTCCATGGAGACTTGCATCCGAACTTTCCAATGAGTAACTCGTTGCAGACACCCCTCTGGAATGTTGCTATGATGTTGTCATCGGTGATGTCCGGGATCTTGTTTCACTTTTCAGAAAAACACTGAATGTAATCTTTTAAGGACTCATCGGGTTTCTGAATTACGTTATCGAGTTCGAAGAAAGTTCCGGGTCTTTCAAAGGTACCCTGGAAATTCAAGATGAAGTGGTTGCGAAGCTCGTTCCAAGAGTCGATTGAGCCCCTTGGTAGACTGGTGAGCCAACTCCTGGCTGAATCGGAAAGCGCTATGGGTAAGTAGTTTGCCATAGCTTTGCCGTCTCCTCCTGCTACGCGAGTTGCGAGAGTGTAGACGGTAAGCCATGACTTGGGGTAAGTCTTGCCATCATACTTTTCTATTCCGGTGGGTTTAAAACCACTCGGCCAATTCACTCGTCGTAGTTCACGGGTGAAAGCTGCTACTCCTTCTTCGCTGCCTTCGAGGGAGTGGCGGTGTCATCCAGCTTGGTTTGCTTGGTTTCCCCTTTCACGGTAGAGGCGATTGAGTGTATCTCTTGGATCAGCTGGCATTGGAGGCATGAACTTCTCTGGTAGTCGGAATCCAGTCTTCGATCGTGGAAACGAGGGGGGGATCGGTCGTGTCGATAGGCTCGAGAGTCGACCGACTAATTTTGTCGCTAGTGTGTTTTAGATCTGGACCGACCGGGTTCCCAGTAGTCTCTGGGATGAAGAGGTGGTAGCCAACTTCCGGCTAGTGTCCGACTACTCGCGTCAGCGCCAACTGGTACTGTGGCTGCCACCACGGTTTTGATCTTGTCTAGAACCAGCGTGACGTGAGGTGGGGCCTTGTCGAGGATGGTGTTGATGAGGGTAGCCGCTGCGGTAGTATTTTGTTGAGGCATGAGCAAGACACGCGTCTGGAATATGGCATTGCGGGCCCCCCGCTCGGATCTAGCCAGATCTCGTCTCCTCTTGTCTTCTTCTTCCTTGCGTTTGCGTTCTTCTTCTTGGCGTGCGAGTTCCTCCCCTTGGCGATTGCATTCTTATTCTAGCCTCACCCGTTCTTCTTATGCAGCTCTTCACGCAATCTCCGAGTCAGCTATGTATGCCATGAAAACATCGAAGAAAAGAGGGGTGTAGTCATCGTCATATTCGGAGCTGTACATGGAGTCGGTGGTGAGGTCAATGATGTTCTCCGAGGAAGAACTAAAGTAGTCAGCGAGCTCGGTACATGAGCAGGATCCGAATGGTTGAAGTATGACTCCGACCATGGCCATGGCCGAGTGAGATCGATACCTACGGGGGGAAACAGATTGATGGATGTGTCGGTGCACTGTGATTGTTGCTTGAGGAAGTCGAAGCCGGAAATCTCTCCGAGTGGCTTGGGGCCAACTCGTAAGAGATGGTATTACGGTAGGTCTCAACGCCGAGTGGTGGTTCTCCCTTCCCGACTGGTTTGAATCCGAGTCGAGAAGAGAGATCTTGCCGAAGTCGTTAGTGATGAAGTCGAGGCTGCCGAAGCGGTACGCCTACCATGGAGGGAAGGCGAAGTCGTTGATGCCTGATGCAGATTCCATTGCACTTGTGAGCGAAAAACTTGACAAAACCCCTACCTGGCGCGTCAACTGTCAAAACTAGAATTCGGCAACATGAAAAGGGCGTAGCGCACAAGCTATAAAGTGGATGGGTTATGAGACAAAGGTTTAGACAGGTTTAGACCCTCTAGGAAAGAGGTAATACCCTACTCCTGTTTCGAAGATTGTATCCGCTGTGAAGGCGGGATAGGGGACTAAAGGGTCCGTGATTGTGTGAGAGTGCATGATGATCTGGCCACCATCTTCTTTGTCCCTTTCACCATCTAAAGCGCTGCTCCCCCCAGAGTGCACGGAGTCATTTGATCCTAACACCGCTGGCCTACATCATGCTCTCCATGCTCCCAGCTTCCTCCCTTATAGGGAAGTTTATACCAATTTCTCGGGAGTGGATTCTAAACTCTCGAGTGGATGTCTCCTCGTTGTTTGCATGTTATCCAAATAGTTATGAAAAAATTATAAAAAATTCAACAAGATAGATTAATGTATGATAAATCACTTCATAATATGCAAGTTAAAATTTAACTTCTACAAGTTGTAACGCAAAAAACAAATTAAACTGTAACTAGTTAACATATATTCGCAATTAAATTTGTTTTTTTGTTGCAACTTGTAGAAGTTAAATTTGACCTTGCATGTTTGTGGAGTGATTTATCACATATTAATTATCTTATTGAATTTTTCCAATTTTTTTCATAACTATTTGGGTGACATGCAAACAATGAGGGGATGTCCCCTCGAGTGTTTAAAATAGTTTCCCCAATTTATCCCCTCTTTTCTCAAGTTTTAGGATTTGTTAGAAATATTGTGGATTTGAGCTATGTTAATTTGTGGAATGGTTATTGATTGATTTCATGCTCGATAAAGTAAACTGGTATACATGCCATTTATCTAGGAGATCCTAGGTATTTTAACATGTCTTGCGGTAACTTGGTTAACTGATTAAGCTTCAAACTCTGCACTTGATAACGTAAAATGATCAGGTTAGGAACATCTCCATAGTCACAGATGGCAATGTATTTTCCTTTAGAACCCACTTATGATGATTGACCTAGCATGCTACATGCAAAAGTAAGGAAATATTGTGTTGAATACTCAGCATCACAGCGACATAAATGTGATTCTTTACAATCTTGCTGATAGTCGGTATATAACAACTCCACAAGGATCATGGCATCAACAGATAAAACTGACTACATGTTATCTGAATATCACGAGTCTATTCTCAATGTGAGGTCGATTGCAGGCAACTGGCGAATGTGGAGCACAGAGTTCCCCTGATTGGATAAAAATCCAAATCTAAATTCATAGGAAAGCTATCAATTGAAATATTTGCTGAACCGAAATTGATTTTTAATTGTAGGTTTGTGTTCAACCGTGGATCCTGATATTTGAGCGTTAATTCATGATGACTGTAAATCAATTGGAATGCACAGTCTCCTCCACCATTGGCGGCTGTCCCCAACCTCATCAATTTGTCGGTTGTCACATCAAAACAGGTACATTCTCTTCGCATCCTATGTTTATATATTTGTCTTGCCCTCACCTCTCTGCAGTCCTCTCATGACGGCTCTGCAGGACACCAAGGCCTCACCCTCTAGGAAGCCTCAGGTTCTGTAAATTATCCTTACTAGGGTGACCAGTAAAGGGGAGGACTATGGTATTGTTATTCACTTTGTGTAACTGTGTTAGGCGTTCCCTTCCTGCTTTGAGTAAAGCCGTCCTAATTTACAGCATCTTTCTCTTGATTGATCGCAGGTTTGGAATTATGATGAGCATGCGCATGACGATTTACAGGTGATTGTGAGCATATCACACGCACCTAGCAAAGTGTGAGTACAGATTATAGATTTTATTTTTAAAATTGTATAAACCAATTGGATACGATTTTCTCTGCTAGATCACCTCGTCGGTGAGATGTATGTTGTCACGCCCGGAATTTATATCCAAAACTCCAAACGCTTACATGTGTGTAAACCCTCGTCTAGGAATCAGCCGAGGCACACAATAACAAATTGATAATCGAGTGCAATATTTATCTAATTAATAGACGAATGTAAAGTCATTACAGAGGTAGATAGTTTCTCTCAAACAATAAAGATCTAAGCGGAATATAAAATAAATAACGCAGGTGACTCCAATCCACAAGCAGCTTGACTAGGGATACGCCTAATCCTCCAAACCTTCAGCATCACTGTAGAACTCCTCCTCTGATGAATGATTGCAAGGTGAGTATATGGTATACTCAGCAAGCCACGCAGCAAATATGCAAGTGCAATGGATAACAAAGGATGGTATAATATAGTCTCATTTACATGAATGGCATTTAATAAATACTACAGAATTTAGCAACACAGTAAAGTATTTAATTAAACAATATTAATCCAACACTATGCAACACACCCGTTGCACAGGCCCAACCACTCTGAACAACCATTCCCGGTTGTACAGACCTATCTCCAAACCAGGAATATGCCATTCCAAACCAGGAGCCAAACAAATTATTACCAATTACATAATCATTTATTATGGTGAGAAGTGTGAGACTAACCATGAAAGATATTGTTAGACCCGCCCATGACCGCGGGCACGGCTATTCGAATAGTTATACTCTGGCCAGAGGCGTACCACTGTACCCACAAGACACAACCTCAACATCATGTCAACCATGCATCGCGATACTTAGCAAGTACCCGAATAGAGATTGTGACATTACTCTCTGCATAAATGCAATTCAAAGCAGTGCACCATTCCTGGATCATAATCACCCCCTTAGAAAACAAGGCATGGACTCCCCAGCGACCCCCGTGGGCTTATCTCCGCCACTTCTCAACCTGGTGCCCCACAATGAACCTCACTACACAAAGGGTAAAGCTGTTGCCCACGCCGGCTTGTGGTTGGCACGGTTAATGTTTCACAACCGAAACTCGTGAACCGGTCCTTAACTGTCATGAGCACGACCATCCAAACCATGTGCTCACAACCCACCATTATCAAGTTTTAGTTGGCATATTTATTAATCACCCTATCATGATTAACCATCATAATCTACCATTAATCCATCATCAAATAATGGTGAAGCATTAATTACCCCATTCATGTGAGCTAATGTCTCTAAGCATGACTAAGCATCCTAATTAATTTAGCTAAAACCATATAATGTTCTAGCTAATCCAATTATTAACCAAGTGACAAAGTAAAGGTAATCAATACAAAGGGGCTTTAGCAAAGGCAACGGGGTGTTCCCCTCCCGATGACATTCAAAAATAAATGCAGTAGTTGAATACAAACAATAGCTTTAAATGGAATCAACATGCTCAAAGGGTATTTAGGATCTGGGTGACTTGCCTTGAGCTTCGTGAAACACTTCGGAACCTTCCTCCAAGTAAACGCTCTCCTCCGGAACATCGGAAACTAAAGCGAATGAACAAAATCAATAAAACGGTACAAAAACAAACATAAACAGTACATGTGGATATTTTTAACATGTAGATCTCGATTTTAGATGAATTTAGCAACTTGAACCACTTGAATCCGTGTTACGATGATTTAGTTATGAATTTCCGAAGTTGAACCAAAATTTCACCTAAAACAGAAAACGGCCGGCGACGAACAGGTAGCAACAGTGGCTAGGGTCGGCGGTGGTGGCGACTTTCTGCTGGCTTTCGGCGGAGATGAGTGGGCGGCCGGGCGTCCTCTCCTTGCTGCGAACCCAACGGTGGTCTTCCCGAGCGACGACGACGACAGGAACGACGGCAACGCGCGGCTGAACTTCTCTCGGCGACGACGACTCACAAGCAGCAGTGGCTAGGGCACCACGGTCGACGAGAGGCTGGGGCGAAGGCAGTGGCGGAAAGAGGAGGTCCAGGGGGGTCCGTTTTATAGGGGCAGGGGCGGCGGCTAGGCCCAAGGCAACCGGCAACAGGGATGGAAATTCTAGGGTTAGAGAAAGAAAAACGAGTCCGAATCGATCTCGAATCCGGTGATTTCCAAACGAATTAGGCTAAACTTTCTATAGAGAAGAGATAGAGGAGATCAAGACGATTATGTCCCCTCTATTAATTTGATCAAGTCGGGCAAGCAGCGATGTAATTTTGGAAGGGGCGGCGGCGCTATGGCGCTCGGTCACGGCTCGGCTGCGGGCGGCGCGAGGAAGAAGATGACCCTGACAGGGGATCCCCACCTGCCGGCGCCAGAGAGAGAGAGGGGCGGCTGCCTGGTGGGCTGACCTGGGCTGCAGCGCACAGGCCGAAGGGAGGAGGGGAGAGGGAAAGGAAAATGGGCTTTTGGCCCAAAACCAAAAGAAAGAGGTTTAAACTTTTTTTTCTTTTTAAGTTATGCATGAAGTGCAATTCCATTGGTAAAAAAAATACTTTCTTGGCTCAAATAAATCCCAGAAAAAATCTAGGAATAATTGAAACAAGAAAAGTATTTATTAAAGTTTTATCTAGCCCACTTTTATATTGGAATTTATTAACATAAAATTAGATCTTTTCTTCTAGGCTTTTAAAATCATTTCTACTGATTCCATTTAGACAACAATTTATAATTTAGAGATTTTTCGGGTGTGACAAACCTACCCCCTTAAACAGAATCTCGTCCACGAGATTCGGAAGAGCTGGCGAAAAGATGCAGATGAGCTGACTTAAATTCATCTTCTCGTTCCGAGGTAGCTTCTTCTTCCGAGTGGTTACTCCATTGGACCTTGCAGAAACGAATACCTCGATTCCTGGTTCTTCTCTCATCTGTCTCCAAGATACGAATTGGTTTCTCGATATAGGTCAGATCCTCATGGATTTCTATCTGCTCAGGATTAGCTTCTTCAGTGGGTACCCTTAAACACTTTTTCAGCTGCGACACATGGAACACATTATGGACACCTGCCAGAGACTGAGGTAACTCCAACTGATAGGCGACCTCTCCTCTTCTACTGACAATCTTATAAGGTCCCACAAACCGCGGCGCCAATTTCCCTTTGGTGTGAAAAACGATGAACTCCCCGAAGAGGAGTGACACGAAGGTACACATGATCCCCTTCCTCGAAACTCAAATCCCTGCGGCGATTGTCAGCATAGCTCTTATGATGAGACTGGGCTATACTCAATCTTTCTTGAATGATCTTTACTTTCTCTTCTGCTTCCCTAAGAATATCAGTTCCGAAAACCAGACGTTCCCTCGTTTGATCCCACAAAAGTGGAGTACGGCACTTCTGACCATACAATGCTTCATAAGGGGCCATTTGAAGACTAGCTTGGTAACTGTTGTTGTATGAGAATTCTGCGTAAGGCTAATTCTTATCCCAACTTCCACCGAAGTCTAAAACACAAGCTCTCAACATATCTTCCAAAATCTGATTCACCCTTTCAGTTTGTCCTTCTGTCTGCGGATGATATGCTGTACTGAAATTCAGCTTAGAACCCATCTCTTCCTGAAGCTTCTGCCAGAACTTTGAAGTAAACTGGCTACCTCGATCGGATACTATTTTTTAGGAACACCATGTAAACACACAATCCTTGCCATATACAATTCCGCCAAACGATTTCCGGAATATGTTGTTCTCACAGGGATGAAATGAGCAACTTTGGTAAGCCTGTCGACTATCACCCAAATAGAATCGTGGCCAGACGATGTTCTGGGCAGACCAGTGATGAAATCCATCCCAATTTCCTCCCACTTCCATTCTGGTATCTTTAAAGGTTGCAACAAACCTGCGGGTTTCTGATGTTCTGCCTTGACTCGTTGACATACATCACACACAGCTACATACTCTGCTATCTCGCGCTTCATACTTGCCCACCAAAATTTCTCCTTGAGATCTTCGTACCTCTTGGTACTTCCAGGGTGAATAGAGTATAGAGTGTCGTGAGCTTCCTTCAGGATTGTATCTTTTAATTCTTTGTTGTCAGGGACACAAATTCTTTCACCCAACCACACAGTTCCTTGCTCATCTTCTAAGTAACCGATGGACTTTCCTCTCTTCATATTTTTCTTGATTTCTTGAATATCAAAGTCGTTGATTTGAGCTTCTCTAACTTGATCCATGAGAGTGGGCTTCACTTCTAAAGCTGCAACAAAACCTCTACTGACGATTCCCAAGTTCAGTCTTTCAAATTCCTTGCATAACTCCCCCGGCAACTGTCGTCCTTCTGTGGCATGGCAATAGCCTTTCCTGCTGAGGGCATCTGCTACAACATTAGCCTTCCCCGGGTGATAATGTATTCCCATGTCATAATCCTTGATTAGTTCCAACCATCTCCACTGTCGCATATTCAGATCCGGCTGGGTAAAGATATACTTCAAACTCTTGTGATCCGTGTACACCTCCGTACGAGTACCAAAGAGGTAGTGACGCCAAATCTTCAAGGCATGAACCACTGCAGCTAACTCAAGATCATGGATAGGGTAATTCTTCTCATGGGGGCGTAACTGACGAGATGCATAGGCAACCACCTTCCCATCTTACATCAAAACACAACCTAACCCAAGCTTAGATGCATCACAATACACTTGAAAACCCTTCTTTGGATCAGGCAAGATCAAAATGGGTGCTGATATAAGGTGGTTTTTCAACTCTTGGAAACTCTGCTCACATTCTTCTGACCACTTGTACTTCACGTCCTTCTGAAGCAGGCGAGTCATTGGCTTAGCAATCTTGGAGAAATTCTCTATGAACCTCCGGTAGTAGCCTGCAAGACCCAGGAAACTACGAATCTCTGAAACTGTCTTTGGTTGTTTCCAATTAGTTACGGATTCCACATTACTAGGATCAACGGCAACTCCTCCGGCTGAAATGACGTGCCCAAGAAACTTTACTTCAGACAGCCAAAATTCACATTTGCTAAACTTGGCATACAGCTGATGTTCTCGTAGCTTCTCTAGTGCAAAGCGAAGATGTTCTTCATGCTCTTCTCTGGTTCGGGAGTAGATGAGAATGTCATCAATGAAGACCACCACAAACTTGTCCAGATATTCCATAAACACCTTATTCATCAAGTTCATGAAGAAAGCAGGGGCATTGGTAAGTCCGAAAGACATAACAGTACATTCAAACAACCCATACCGAGTGGTAAAGGCCGTCTTAGGTATATCTTCCTCTTTGATCCTCAACTGATGATATCCTGATCGAAGATCAATCTTGGAGAAAACGGTGGCTCCTTTAAGCTGGTCAAACAAATCATCAATTCTAGGCAGAGGGTACTTATTCTTGATGGTCACATCATTCAACGCACGATAATCCACACACATCCTCTGAGTATGATCCTTCTTTTCCACAAAAATGACCGGAGCTCCCCATGGAGACGAGCTTGGTCTAATATATCCTTTCTGAAGCAGATCATCTATTTGTCTCTTCACCTCAGTCATTGGCTGCCATTCTATAAGGCCTCTTATGAATTGGGGTTGTCCCTGGTACCAGATCTATTCTGAATTCTATATCTCTCTTAGGCGGCATACCAGGTAAATCATCCGGGAACACCTCAGGATAGTTCCGTACTATGGGAATCTCTTGCAAAGTTATTTGGTTCCAGCTCGACCTTAAAGGTTCGGAAGGCAAAGCGTGAACAGTTACAACTTGACCATCATTGCTGGTGAGAGTTACCTTTCTACCACACCTTTATATCTAGCTAACCGGTCCATCCCTAGGATGACATCAAGGTCTTTGGACTCTAACAAAATAAGGTTGGCCAGAAATGTAACACCTCGAATCTCTATTCTGACAGAAGGGCTACGTTGTGATGAGAGGGCTTGATTACTGGGAATACTAACCATCAAAGGACATCTAAGATCTTCTATTTCCATCCCATGATTTCCCGCAACTCTCATAGACAAAAAGGAATGTGTAGCACCAGAATCGAAAAGCACTATTGCAGGAACTGAGTTAACAGGGAACGTACCCAAAATCACATCTGGAGCACCCTGGGCTTCTGCAGCAGCAACATGGTTGACACGAGGCTTTGATGCTGGTGCTGTGGAGTTATTCTGCACAGGAACAACCGTCACACGTCGAGGCTTCGGACACTTGTCAGAATAATGACCTGGTTCGCCACAGTTGAAGCACACTACTGGCTTGTTTCCTTGCTCCCTCCTGACAGACTGGTGCTGGACTGGGGTTGCAGTAGGACGTGGAGCTTGGTTACGGTTGTTATTGCCAGCATTGTTGTTGTAGAACTGGTGCTGTGGGTGAACAACCGATGAAGATCCTCCTGGTGGTGCTGCCTGAGGTCCAATAGTAAGACGTGGCCTCTGACTATTCCCTTGCTGAGCCTTGAAGTGAGCAATCCTGCGTTTCTTCTGCTCCGTACGGTTGTACTTATCTTCCTGGCAAATGGCCTTATCCACCAACTTCTGGAAATCAGAATAATCCCCAGTCATCAGTGGGTAAGATAGCTCATCATTCAGTCCTTCCAAGAACTTCTCTTTATGCTCTTCCTCAGTGCGGACATCCTCTGGAGCATAACTGGCCAAACGATTGAACTCATGCAGATACTCGGTGACGGAACGAGATCCCTGAGTGAGCGCCCTGAACTCCTTCTTCTTGAGAGACACCACTCCCGATGGTACATGAGTCTTCTTGAAAGCAGCAGTAAACTCAAGCCAAGTGATTGGTTCAGCAGTAACTCTGTTGAGACGGAAATGATCCCACCACTCAGAGGCAGGGCCATGAAGCTGATGCGAAGCAAAGGAGACTTTTTCTTGGTCAGTGCACTGAAGCAGGTCCAACTTTTTTTCTATGGTGTGCAGCCAATCACTAGCCTCAACCGGATTGGTAGTGCTGGAAAAAGTGGGCGGCCTCACACGAAGAAAATCTGCTAACTTGTTCTGGGGAGGAGCATGATTGTTCCCTTGGTTCTGTTGGTTCTGGAGTTGTTGCATCATCATGTTCATAAGTTGAGCTTGTTGAGCAAGGACTTGGGCAAGTGTGGGATCCTCGCCATTGTTGTTGTTGTTGGGCCCATTTCCATTGCTGCGAGTGTTCACCATCTGGCAGAGATAAGAGCAAAAGGAGGGAAGCAAGGGGGAAAAACCACTTAGGACATGGAACTAATTTCTTCTTGACTTTTATTGATCTGAACTGAGTTTTCATTATTACATATAACTGAAGACTCTCACACCACTTAACTCACCAACTTCCTAACAGTCAAAAGCAAGCAAATGCATGCCTTTACATCCCACCAACGATGTAAACCACATGCAAGACCCACACACACAACCAAACTTAAGCAAGCAAACTAACACAACGAACTAAGGCAACAACTTAATCAAGACGTCTAGGTCTTCATGGCATCGGAGTTGACTGAAGGCTCGTTCGGCTCATCCTCGTCATCTTGAGTAGCACCCCACTCAACCTCCGAATGAGTGTGTTCTTGGTCTTCTTCCTCATCATCACTCAGAATGATGACCGGAGGATCCGCTGGGATTGGGACAGCTTCTCTTGCCACCACACGAACCTTGGGCGCCAGCTGGTAGCAGGGAACAAAAAGGGCTCTCTTCCTTTCCGTAAGATGAACCCTGGCCTTCTGGGGTGGCGCTACTCCCTTAAATTCCGCCAGTTCCTATTCCAGACGATCAACCTTGTCCTGCAGCTTACATATCTTGCCATGGTTCCGGTCTTCACGAGCTTGAGTAGCCAACACGATGTCAGCGCGGGTCTCATCCATGGCCCAAAGCATTACGACCAAATGTCTTGTGGTAGCATCATTCTCAAGTCCTTCAGGATCAACGTAGCTGGCACGGTCACTTCCCTGGGGCTGACGGGGATGGTAGCGATACTCCGTGTCGGCCAACTGCTCATCGTAGTGGTCGCGAAGCTCTCCTATGGCGATCCTTGCCACCTCCTGACAAGCGTGAGGATAGCTTTTCCCTCCAGCTTCAAACATCACTGATGGGATATCTTCACGATCACTGTTCAAGGTGACCTTGACGTGGCACTTCTCTTCATCACGATCATGGGGAATCTGGGCATACAGAGGGGCAGTCCCGAATCCTATGGTGAAGGACATCATACGCAGCTCCCGAACAAAACCCTCAAAACCGAACAAGTATTCAGGCTTGAAGAGCGGCATCTAAAGATAAGTGAAAGGAGAGAGTTAAGACATTTATCCGATTAATCGCACAAGTTTTTGGATTAATTTAAATAGAGTTAGAAAATCAAAGTGAAATATAAATAAAGTAAACTAGCCTTGCAGATAAGATGAGAAAGTTGAAACAGGATTATAAACTTTTGCACTTCTGAATGACAGATTTTCAAAATAAAAGAAATGAGAGTTATAAAACCGGCATACTAATTGCAACATAATTAGATAAATAAAAATATTGTTGTAAAACTTTTGCTGGTAAATGGGCCATTAGTACAGTAATAGATGTACAGTACTAACAACACAGGAATAATTAATAAATTTTGAATGAGAACAATTAAAGAGACTATAATCTGCATGTGCCATTAGCTTGGTTTAATTAAAAGAGAAAGAGAGGAGAACAGTTCTATTTTTTTAAATATTTTTAGAGGGCTTCTATGGGTAACCATTTGACATAATCTAGGGTCAAGGTGGCTCTGATACCAACTTATCACGCCCGGAATTTCTATCCAAAACTCCAAACGCTTTCATGTGTGTAAACCCTCGTCCAGGAATCAGTCGAGGCACACAATAACAAATTGATAATTGAGTGCAATATTTATCTAATTAATAGATGAATGTAAAGTCATTACAGAGGTAGATAGTTCCTCTCAAACAATAAAGATCTAAGCAGCGGAATATAAAATAAATAACGCAGGTGACTCCAATCCACAAGCAGCTTGACTAGGGCTACGCCTAATCCTCCACACCTTCAGCATCACTGTAGAACTCCTCCTCTGATGAATGATTGCAAGGTGAGTATATGGTATACTCAGCAAGCCACGCAGCAAATATGCAAGTGCAATGGATAACAAAGGATGGCATAATATAGTCTCATTTGCGTGAATGGCATTTAATAAATACTACAGAATTTAGCAACACAGTAAAGTATTTAATTAAACAATATTAATCCAATGCTATGCAACACACCCGTTGCACAGGCCCAACCACTATGAACAACCATTCCCGGTTGTACAGACCTATCTCCAAACCAGGACTATGACATTCCAAACCAGGAGCTAAACAAATTATTACCAATTACAGAATCATTTATTATGGTGAGAAGTGTGAGACTAATCACGAAAGATATTGTTAGACCCGCCCATGACCGCGGGCATGGCTATTCGAATAGTTCTACTCTAGCCAGAGGCGTACCACTGTACCCACAAGACACAACCTCAACATCATGTCAACCATGCATCGCGATACTTAGCAAGTACCCGAATAGAGATTGTGACATTACTCTCTGCATAAATGCAATTCAAAGCAGTGCACCATTCCTGGATCATAATCACCCCCTTATAAAACAAGGCATGGACTCCCCAGCGACCCCCGTGGGCTTATCTCCGCCACTTCTCAACCTGGTGCCCCACAATGAACCTCACTACACAAAGGGTAAAGTCGTTGCCCACGCTGGCTTGTGGTTGGCACGGTTAATGTTTCACAACCGAAACTCGTGAACCGGTCCTTAACTGTCATGAGCACGACCATCCAAACCATGTGCTCACAACCCACCATTATCAAGTTTTAGTTGGCATATTTATTAAATCACCCTATCATGATTAACCATCATAATCTACCATTAATCCATCATCAAATAATGGTGAAGCATTAATTACCCCATTCATGTGAGCTAATGTCTCTAAGCATGACTAAGCATCCTAATTAATTTAGCTAAAACCATATAATGTTCTAGCTAATCCAATTATTAACCAAGTGACAAAGTAAAGGTAATCAATACAAAGGGGCTTTAGCAAAGGCAATGGGTTGTTTCCCTCCCGATGACATTCAAAAATAAATGCAGTAGTTGAATACAAACAATAGCTTTAAATGGGATCAACATGCTCAAAGGGTATTTAGGATCTGGGTGACTTGCCTTGAGCTTCGTGAAACACTACGGAACCTTCCTCCACGTAAATGCTCTCCTCCGGAACGTCGGAAACTAAAGCGAATGAACAAAATCAATAAAACGGTAAAAAACAAACATAAACAGTACATGTGGGTATTTTTAACATGTAGATCTCGATTTTAGATGAATTTAGCAACTTGAACCACTTGAATCCGAGTTACGATGATTTAGTTATGAATTTCCGAAGTTTAACCAAAATTTCACCTAAAACAGAAAACGGCCGGCGACGAACAGGCAGCAACAGTGGCTAGGGTCGGCGGTGGTGGCGACTTTCCGCTGGCTTTTGGCGGAGACGAGTGGGCGGCCAGGCTTCCTCTCTTTGCTGCGAAACCAATGGTGGTCTTCCCGAGCGACGGCGGCGATAGGAACGACGGCAACGCGCGGCTGAACTTCTCTCGGCGACGACGACGCACAAGCAGCAGTGGCTAGGGCACCACGGTCGACGAGAGGCTGGGGCGAAGGCAGTGGCGGAAAGAGGAGGTCCAGGGGGGTCCGTTTTATAGGGGCAGGGGCGGCGGCTAGGCCCAAGGCAACCGGCAACAGCGATGGAAATTCTAGGGTTAGAGAAAGAAAAACGAGTCCGAATCGATCTCGAATCCGGTGATTTCCAAACGAATTAGGCTAAACTTTCTATAGAGAAGAGATAGAGGAGATCAAGGGGATTATTTCCCCTCTATTAATTTTTGATCAAGTCGGGCAAGCAGCGATGCAATTTTGGAAGGGGCGGCGGTGCTATGGCGCTCGGTCACGGCTCGGCTGCGAGCGGCACGAGAGAGAAGACGACCCTGACAGGGGGTCCCCACCTGCCGGCGCCAGAGAGAGAGGGGCGGCTGCCTGGTGGGCTGACATGGGCTGCAGCGCACAGGCTGAAGGGAGGAGGGGAGAGGGAAAAGAAAATGGGCTTTTGGCCCAAAACCAAAAGAGAGAGGTTTAAACTTTTTTTCTTTTTTAGTTATGCATGAAGTGCAATTCCATTGGTAAAAAAAATACTTTCTTGGCTCAAATAAATCCCAGAAAAAATCTAGGAATAATTGAAACAAGAAAAGTATTTATTAAAGTTTTATCTAGCCCACTTTTATATTGGAATTTATTAACTTAAAATTAGATCTTTTCTTCTAGGCTTTTAAAATCATTTCTACTGATTCCATTTAGACAACAATTTATAATTTAGAGATTTTTAGGGTGTGACATATGTGCAGTTCCAATTTGCTCTGCTATTACACTTTGTTTCAAAATAGTTATAGGTTTTACAGGTCTGTTGGAATATATTTGGAATACCACATCACCTACCTCTAAAAACACAATAAAATTACTGTTCACTTTGGAATCTTAAGATGCAGACCAAAGGTTTTTGACTGCAATACAAATTTTGTGCAATTCCAATGTTTTCCTTGGTGTACTAGGTGAGATTTTAATCACAGTGGCCTAATTGATATATGTATTTGAGCTGGCAAGGATGTGGAAAGCAAGCATTCTTGCAGCTATCTGCGCTTGTCCTATTAAATCAAAATGATTTCTTGCTATTCCATTTAGTTAATGTTAAAATCGCATGAAAGTTCTCTTAGATTAGACGTCCTTATGCATGCTTCTACAAAGGAGTACCTTTCATCTTGTTGGGATGGCCTATTTGTTGCGAATCACATTGTTGGGTTATCCTGTACAATAATTACCCCAAAGTATTTGGGAGAGAAGTTTCTTTGCCCCAAAGAATTTGAATTTTGATAATGTAAATAACTGATTCCTTAATTAAATGTCCTCTTCTCCTCCAGATTCACATGGGTGCGGCGGCATAACACGCATCTTCCCATTCCTCCGGAGTGTAAATGGATTTTTCACGTCATGTTTGCAAGTTCAACACAATCATTTTTTGTCTAGGTGGTCAATGGAATTCCCTTGTACGGGAGTTTGTTTACTCTGTATCAGGCTTGTGTAGAGGAGAAAGGCACTACTAGGAAAATGATTTTTCCTAGCGTTTGCAAAATCTTTTTGCTCGCGGCTACGAGATGAAACCGCCAGTGCAAAAAATAGGGGGGTGGGGGTCACGGGCCACCAGTGTAAACCTATCTTCGCTGGCGGCCAGCTTAAGTTGGCCGCCAGCGAAGATATGGTATTTTCTCTAGCGGCCTTCTTAACTTGATGGCAGCAAAAATACCATATCTTCGCTGGTGGTGAGGTGACGTGGCCCGTCAGAGAAGATACCTACATCTTTGCTGGCGGCCCACTTAAGCCGCCGCCACCCGTAATTGTTTTCTATGGCGGTGCACCGCAACCGACATATGTTGACCGCCAGGGAAAATGCCATCACCTATATCAACTAGCAGCCATGGTATTTGAGCACGATTTTTTGAAAGATCTATTGCACACCAGAGGTTAGTTATACTTTCTCCTACTCTATTTGTGAAGTTTCTTTTCATTTTTATTGGTTGTATGTTGAGATTTTGCATAGCAAAAAGTACGTACATGGGGAAGAGAAGTATGTTTTATTTTTTATTTGGAGCTCAAAATGAGCAAACTTTGTAAGAAATATTGTGCAGATCTATTCCATATATATCTAGTTTTCATAGATTTATTTATAGCAGATCTATATATTAGTTAACTGCAGAGACTAAAGAAGAGGAGAAAAAGGGGTAGTTTGGTAATTTTTCTAGTTGTATGTAGTTTGTAGATTTTTGGCTAGCTTTAATGCGACATATTATTACAAATATTTAAACTAACTAAGTTGTACTTATTTTTTCACAAATAATGCATAGATGGCAGACAGAGCATGGATGTATAGAGAGATATCGTGTGTCATACATCGAAGGAGTCGACATATGCATGAAAGCTACTAAGAAGAATATTGCATCTAAGAAGACGAAGGAAATTACATGTCCATGCTTGCACTGCAAAAATCAGAAAATTTGGATCGATGCATCTGTAATCGAGCAGCACTTGGTGACACATGGATTTGTTGCACGCTACACAAATTGGTCACATCATGGAGAGATCCCAAGCAAACAAGTTCCCAACCAGGCGACAGTACAGGATGTGTTCAACTGGAACGAGGATTTGATGGTAGTAGTAGAAGAAGAAGAAGAGCTCGTTGATGATGATGTTGTTGGCGACGATGGTCAGCATAGTACAGTTGATGATGTCGATGATGGTAATGTCCGCCTAGATGATGGTAATTTTGATTTGGAAGAGATGTTGCATCATGCTAAACCTGAGGTTGTAGCTGGGTCCGCTCATGGGTTGGAGAACTTCGATGCATTACAAAAGGCAGCAAAGGATCTTTTGTACGATGAGGCAAAGGGTTGCAAGAAGGATTTCACATCGTTGCGGACAGTGCTTGAACTTATGAGATTGAAGGTCAGAAACGGTTGGTCCGAAAGTAGTTTCAACGATTTGTTGGTTTTGTTGAAGAAACTATTTCCGTAACCCAACTCCCTGCCAACCAACAACGATGAAGTGAAGAAGCTTATTTGCCCGTTATCACTGGGTGTGCGAAAGATACACGCGTGTGTTAACCACTGTATCCTGTTCCGTAAAGAGTACGAGGATTCGGACACATGCCCAACGTGACACACTAGTCGATACAAAACAAGCCGTAGCCAGTCCGAGGGTCAGGATGTTGCTCTTAACGAGGTAGAAGACAACAACAAGAGGAAGATCCCCCAGCTGGTCATGTGGTACCTTCCGCTGAAAGATCGATTGAAGCGTTTGTTCTCGAACCCGAGGGATGCCGAACTGATGCGCTGGCATCATGAAAAGCGGAAAAAGGATGGGATGACTCGACATCCGGCAAATGCTCGACAGTGGGAGGAATTTGACACAAAGCACCATAAGTTTGCAGAGGACACAAGAAATGTAAGGTTTGCATTGAGCACCAATGGAATTAATCCATTTGATGACTTGAGCAACTCACACAGCACGTGGCCAGTACTCCTAACCATGTACAACCTCCCTACGTGGTTGTGTCAGAAAAGGAAGTATATTTTATTGACCATCCTTGTACAGGGATTAACCATGTACAACCTCCCTACAGGGATCATGACAAACTGGCAACGACATGGATGTGTTTCTGGAGCCTTTATTGGAGCATATGGCCGATCTGTGGAAATACGGGATCCGAGTTTGGGACGAATTCCTGCAGGATTTCTTCACGCTGCAGGCAATTATCTTTGTCACCGTCAACGAATTGCCCGCACTGTTTTCCCTATCAAGATAGCTCAAGGGGAAGACAGGCTGCGTTATTTATGTGGATGGTACCGTGTACAAGTATCTTTAGGGATCGAAAAAGCTAGTGTACATGCGGCACCGGTGTTACTTAAGAAAAAATCACCCGTACCGCTCCAAAGCAGAATATTTCGACAACACTGTTGAGGATGGTGATCCTCCAGAACCATGGAAGGGTGATAAAGTGTTCACAATAACGAAAAAGCTCAAGGTTGTTTTTTGGAGGGCAAAAAAGAAGGAAACCAACAAGTGGAAGAGAAATGAGGCTGAAGAGCTAGTAGGCGCTAGCGGGTCATTCAAGAAGCACTCCATTTTCTTTAAGTACCTTCCGTACTGGCAAGATTTAGAGATACGTCATTCTATCGATGTCATGCACCTAGAGAAAAATGTCTTTGGTGTCACCATGGGTACTTTACTAGACATACCAAACAAGACAAAGGATGGGCTGAAGTCACGTAAGGACCTCGTGAATATACAGATAAGTAGAGAGCTTCACCCTGTAGATGAAGGTAACGGAAAAGTGTACCTTCCACCGGCCTGCTACACTTTGACAAATGAGGAGAAAAAGGCAATGTGCAAATGCCTACGCAGGGTGAGAGTGCCTACTGATTTCTCCTCAAACATTAAGTGACTGGTGTCCATGAAGGATTTGTCGCTTTCAGGCTACAATTCTCATGACTTCCATGTAATGCTCACAGTATTCCTCGCTATCGCAATCAGAGCAATCGAACCATTACACGTGAAGGTGGTCATCACAAAGCTATGTTATTTCTTCAATGCAATCTCACATAAAGTAATTGATCTTGAAGAGTTAGGTCCTCTCCGCACTTTCGCTATAGAGATCGTGTGTGAGCTTGAGATGTATTTCCTTCATCATTTTTTAATATGATGGAACACCTCATAGTTCATATTGCGCCTCACATAATTGCACTTGGGATCAGATGTGGCCATTCGAACGGTACATGTCCATTCTAAAAGGCTACGTACGGAACCGTGCTCACCCAAAGGGATCGATGATAGAGGGATATACTACCGAGGAAGTTGTTGAGTGTTGCATTGATTACCTAAAAGAGGGGAAATTAATTGGTTTACCGGTACCTCGACATAAAGGTAGATTATCTAGAAGAGGGACAAAAGGGCAAAAAAGAATCCACAATGATGAGTACAAGAAAGTGAAAGATGCTCATTTCACTGTGCTACAATAGCTCGCGATAGTGGAGCGTATATAGAGCGGCACCTGAAGGAATTACAAGCAATCAATGTGGGGCGTTCTGATGCATGGATCATGAAGCAACACAAGGCTGCCTTTACCGAATGGTTCAAGAACCTTGGCCTACCAGATGGCGATACCACGGAGAAAAAAACTATTAAGAGGTTGGTTGACGGGCCATCAAGTGTATACACCTCATGGCAATCATGTGATCTCAATGGGTACACGTTTTATACCAAAGCGAAAGACCAAAGGAGTGCATGCCAAAACAATGGCCATCAAGTAGAGGCAATCGACACAATTGGGCAAAAGAGCACATACTATGGATTCATAGAAGAAATATGTGAACTGGACTATGGATCCAATGTACAGATTCCATTGTTCCGATGCCAATGGGTGAAACACCCAACTAGCGTGGTGGTTGACAATTTTGGGTTGAAAATTGTCGACCTCGTCAACGTAGGGCACAAGAATGATCCATGGATACTTGTCGATCAGGCCGCTCAGGTTTTCTATGTGACTGACCCATCTCAGTTGAAGAAAGACATAGTTGTCTCGGAAAAACAAAAGATTTTGGGAGTTGATGATGTCCAAGATGTTGAGGCTTATAATCAGTATGAGAACATGACACTCTTCACGGAGTTTAGAAACAACATTAAGGTTGCAGAAGCAATGACTGGTGAATCACCGAAGCCATCCATGAGGAATAAAGGAGTACGGAAGAATGTGAAAGGCTAATTTATATTCGTAATTATGGTAACTTATGATGGATGATGAAATTTTGTATGGATGATGAATTTTATATTATATGATGGATGATGAATTTTATATTATTTCCATGCATGATGAATTTTTATAATAAAAGGCTGACTTTTAGAAAAGAAATAAAATTACTTATAGTGCAATATATAAGTATTGAAATTTTATAAGTTTGGTTTTAAAAACTACATTTACTTTATAAATTTATTTAATAAATTTATGTCCATAAATTTATTTTATCAATTTATTTGTACATTTAGTTGTGTAAAAAAATACTTAGTTTCGATCCTATTAAGTACATACTATGGATTTTAGTCGATGTCATGTGAAATGCAAATATAGAAGAATTCTCCACACCGCTCTAAAAGGAAAGCCCAAGCCGCACCCGAAGCTGAAGCCGAAGCTAGAGCTGTCGTGCGTGTCTCAGCTTCAAGTAAACCCAAGAAAAGAAGGGGTGAGCGAGAAAAGAACATGTTGTTGAAAGAAGTCAGCGTGCCGACGCGGATGAGTGAGAAAGGGAAACCCCTATCACCCGAAGATTCATGTTCCAAGTATAGCAACCAATGCGGGGAGATAGTTAGGGATATCGTGGAGATCACATGGAAGGATTGGAAGAAAGTTCCTGATGCTAGAAAGAACAACTGTTGGACGTCGCTGCAAAGCAAGTTTGAGTATCCGCAAGGGAGAGATGATGATGCAGCCAAGGACTATGCGCTCAAGAGTATGGGCAAGCTGTGGCGAAATTGGAAAACGGACCTGAACAAGAAATATATTCAGAAGGGACGCACGCCGTTTATGGAGTACAGAAAGATAACACCAGCCCAGTGGGATGAGTTCTTTGCCCTGAAGGCATCGGCGGAGGAAGAGGAGAAGAGCCAGAAGATGTCTGGACTAGCAAGAAGGAATGAATATCCTCATCTTTTGGGATCGACCGGTTACCGTCCAGCGGTGAATAAATGGAAAAAACATGATGAAGAGATGGAAAAGGCTGGGAAACTGGTTCCTATGAAAAATCACAACCCACGAACCAGGAACTGGGTGCGTGCAAGAACACCAGTCTTCACCCCGGAGGGGGATGTAGTCTTCAAGGATCCAAAGCTCCAGGAGGTAGCTGTCAGGATGAAGAACATCGTCACGTAGCAACAGGATGGATGTTCATGCCAGATAGAGACCGGGACGAGCTGACCTATGCGTTGGGCAACCCGGAGCACTCAGGCCGTGCTCGGGGAGTATCCTCAAAGACTAGCTGGAAGGATGGATTCAAAGAGGATGCTCATACCTACAAGAAGCGTGATCGCTATAAGGAAGAGATAGACTCTCAGGCTAGGGCAGCAGCTCGTGAGGAATGCCATAGATATTGGAGCCAGAAAATGATGCACGGTAGTGCGGTTTCACAGCCCGATTCGAGCTATCCGGTCGATGATGTAACGAAGGATACTCCATGCAAGCTCTTGATTCCAGTCGGTAGGGCTGGAAGGAAAATACAGGTTGCAACTGGGGGTTCATACCGGGTCGCAGATTTCATTGCCAAGACATTCTGGATGACTATGCCAAGGTAGAGGTCTAGACGGTCAACGAGGCTCACCGGAGGCACGAGATCGACATTCCAACACCCGAGGGGATTGTGTACCTCGAAGATGCTGTCGACCAGTTTATATTGTGGCACAAGACTGATATTCAACTAGGGTCAACGGATGGAACGGATCATCCACCAAGGATATCGGTGTCACTATCTCGTCCACCAAGGGACCAAGAACCGAGGGATCCTCCAGTTTCATCACCTCCGCAATCAGACCCTCCAATTGCATCACCTCCAAGATCAGAGCCTCCTGTTGCATCACCTCCAGTTGAAGAGTAGGCTGAAGAACAATCAGGGCTTGAAAAGCAATAATCAGAACTAGAAATTCAGGAAGTGCCTCCGGCACAACAATCAGAGCCTAAAAAGCAAGCGGAGCTTGAAATTGAAGAGGTGTCTGAACAGGCAATACCCGATGAACTAGAGCCATCGCAACCAAAGCCATCGCAACCAGAGGAATCTAAGGGTGCCGATGTGCCAGTGATGGTAAGGACGCACAAGCACAAAGGAAAAAGTGTGTCGAAGAAAAGATATATGGTAACGACATTCTAAGGAAGGGACAAAGATATCAAGGATGTCGATTTTGATGACAGAAAATTAATAGGCCTCAAGCATACCATGGATGATTATCTCAATTATACCAATTGCCCGGATGTGCCACATGAGTTTCAGAATGGCCAACCATTCATCCACGCCCGGTAACTAACAAAAGGATCGTGGCAACTAAGAAGGTGGCATGAATGATACATCAGGGCAAGAACCATAAAAGGCCTTTCATCATTTACAGTTGTCGTGCAGGAGAACATCCTCTGGAGCAGGCCATGCCTATTCCAAGTGCATTTCTCCGATATGCATGCCCTCTACCGTCGGAATAGGCTCGACGCCAATTTGGTCGACATCTGGTGTCTGTAAGTGCATGACTGGAACATATTAATAAATCATTGTACCTATATGCGTAGCTAATTTGATCATCCATTTTTGGCAGGATGAATTACGTGGAAGCCGAAGCGATGCGAAAGCATGTCGGCTACCTAAACCCGTGCGAGATAAGTAAGGTGAACCACACCTACATGCTAGACGAGAAGAAGCTACCGACACATATTCAGACGATGACTCCCCAAGAGAGGGAAGCATACATAGAACAAATGCATCAGGAAAAGATTCTCGATGTGGCTACTTACGTAGCTCTAGCACTTGAATCTACACATGACAAGGAACGTGTTTACGCGCCTT
This sequence comes from Oryza punctata, assembly GCA_000573905.2. Classification (NCBI taxonomy): domain Eukaryota; kingdom Viridiplantae; phylum Streptophyta; class Magnoliopsida; order Poales; family Poaceae; genus Oryza; species Oryza punctata. The sequence goes on along the minus strand of CM002499.2, from coordinate 9,387,930 downwards.
ACGCCTTTGAGTAAGTTTTCATATCCACTACGAGTATATAAAATACATATAAGCACGGCTCGACTAACAATTTCTTTTGTAGCGACCATTGGATAGTATTTCTTCTCTATACAAAGTACAATGAAGTCATCGTCTTGGATTCTCTCGACAAAGATAGCAATACATATCAAGAAATGCTCAGAATTTGATCTGTAAGTTATATACATGGACGATTCTTATTCTTATATATTCTGATGTGTTGTTATCTTTGAGGAATCTAAATTAATTATCTCTGCAAACAGTGCATATAAAAGGTATTACCATCAAGGCGGACAATGGAAAAACTTAAGAAAACGCATACTCATCTGCAATAAGTGGTCGGTAAGTAAATTTGGATGCCAAACAATAGTACTTACTTTTTAATTTTTATAAATGCATGTGTGTATCCATTTAATTAACTAATATACCTTATAATTGATGTTAAAAGTGTCATAGGCAACCGGTGGGAACTGTACTATGCGGATATTATACCTGCGAGTACCTTAGGGTCAATGGGAGATATTGTGCGAATTAGGACGATGTAAGTACAAACCGTTAATACGCTTGTTAAGTTAATCGCTAACTTGCATTATTTTGAACAATTTCCTTAATTTGTCATGATCTGGATGCAGCTTCCAAAAATTCTCAAGTCTGAAAGGGTTCTCGATGATAAATCCATTGAGAACATACAGCGAGACATGTGCTACTTCATCCACCATGAGTGTGCACATAAGCTTGGGAGGTTTTTCGACCACGATGGAGTTTTGGACCTGCCGGAGAACGAATGACTGTCTAACTGGAGAAGGAATTTAATAGAGCTAGGTTTCACGTATGTATCGTCGGTCGGGTGTCTCAACTACTTTATATGTTTCGTCGGTTGAATTTTATCTATCTACATATAGGTGCTTCGAAATTATATATATATATATATATATATTAATCTTCATATATTTTTTCTGCGTGCATGTATATTAATTATCAATGGCGGCTGCACGAAAGAGAACATACTTTATCGATAGCTCGATTAGTTATATCATCCACGTGTGACTCTAAAATACACGAACAAACAAAAGAAAAATAATATATAATATTGTTTCAATTTTTTTATAAAAATATTACATCTTCGTAGGCGGGCCACTTGTTAGAAATCGGACGGTGTCTCATTTTTGCTGGCGGGCCACCTGTCCTTTCCGAGAAGTTGTTGGGCTTTTTTCCTAGCGGGCCACTTGTCCTAAAACAGTGTAAGCCGCCAGAGGAAATATCTTCGCTGGTGACCACTTTAAGACGGTCGCCAACGAAGATATTTCTTTGCTGGCGGTCAGATCTTGATCTTCACTGGCCTTTGCTTTGTGGTGGCGCCAAATGCCACCAGCGAAGACCCAAAATAGCCACCACGAAAGATTGTTTTCGTAGTAGTGAGGGAAGCGAGCAAAATTTGTGGGTAAAGAACCTAACAAATTGAAGTCCAGTCCCTTGTTAGTGTGATTTATTTTCAGAAAAAACTACTCTACAGTATCTGTGGAGACAGGATAAGGAGATAACAATTTGATCTTATCTATTCCCTTCTCTGTCTGAGCCTGTCTTCCTCCTCCGCTTCTCCTATTTCGCACCTCTTTTCTGCACTCCCCCTCTTCTCTGCTGTAGAGAGCTCCTTTATGCAGGCATAGTGGTGGTGAAGTAGGCCCCCAAAAACGGATCCCCCCCTCCCCCTCCTCCTCACTGCTGGATCTTGCCCGAGTGCACATTGGCTACAAGGTCCTATGGCCTCCTCCTCCATCTCATGCTTTTGAGGCATGGGTAGAGTGGATCTAGCTCTCACGACGGAAGGAGGCAACCAGGAAGGAGGGAGGCGTCGAGAAGGATGTTGACCAACGGGCTTCTCGGCCTCCTTCTAGGCGCATCATCGATGGTGATGGAGGGGCGCGACCATTGAAGCTTCTGGATCTGGAGCTTTCATTGGCAGCGACATGATGGTGAGCCATCATGCTTATTTCTGGAGTGTGTGTAGATACGTCGTGCGATGTATCATCCGCAGCTGGTACCCTGTAGGTACCATGTCTGGTACATGTGGTATCACCGCTGATACCCAGGTATGAGACCTGGTACTTGTAGGTACCGTGCTTGGTACCAGTAGTATCATGGCTGGTACCCATAGGTATCAAACCTGATACCTACTACCTGTGAGGTATCATGTATCATGGTTAGCTGTGAGGTATCAGGTATCCTAATTGGCTGCGAGGTATCAAGTATCAATCACCACATGCCTCCTCTCCTCTTCTCCCATCCTCTCAGCTTGATCCTTGTTTCCTATAGTTGTCGTAACCAGTGTCATTGTCTACGTCGCCACAAGCATTGGTTCAAGACGCGAGGAGCACGATACGGATCTTGGAGGGAGAGAGCACTGCTGCTCTGGCTAGCTGCGTTGGCGATCTGCGCCACCGACGAGGTATCACGGAGGAGGACCTTGGAGGGAGAGGACATTGCTGTTTCGGCTAGATGTGATCTGGCCAGGGAAAGCAGCGAGGAATCGTGGAATCGCATGAACGACGGGTGGCACGATCGGAAAGATCTATTTATTCGTCAGGTGTTTAATTATCCCGTGAATTTATTCTTACACGGTATCCCGTGCGCTAGCTGCCCTCATTTATTTTTGCGATTGCATTCATTAGCTCCATCACTGACAATCTGCCTGCCATACTACCCAACTAAAAGATACTGATAGATGACATGATGTTTCAAATAGTGGTTAGCAAGTAAATTAATGTTATTATTAAAAAATATTTGTCTTGCTACCAAATAAAGCAATCTGCCTTGCAGGTTCAAGAATAGATGTATTTGATGTAGAAGGAATCAAATAGATTGATGTTTTGATGATATGACCGGGATGCTGCTAAAAATGTGTTACAGGTACCCCAAATCTCATCCCTTATTATGGCACTGAATAGTTTGAACCGAAAATTTGATGTTACAGTCAGTAAGTATTACTTACTATAAGATCTCATCTACTATAAATAAAGATTTGTAGTGGCCATGTTTAATGAAATCATGAGGTAAGTACATATTCATGTTTTTTTTAGAAAACTAGAGCTTCACATAGACACATACCTAATTTGCTGTCACTGCTAAGCATGTTGTTGTTAGAGGATTTTACAGTTTTCTGAAGTTCGAAATTAATTCAGTTCCTTTTTAATGGGTTTCTCATTGATATAGTGCTCTGATAACTTTGAATAACATAATCATAATAATTTCCACATTTTTTCTGATCAAAATTTCATATTTGTTGTACATGATTTCAGTCGTCTGAAATCTGTATATTATTTTTCGAGAAACTGGGCACAAGAGATATGCCCTTTACATTGAAAGGAGGTAGTCTGGGTACATTGGCTCATATATATGTGTTTCAAATTAGTGTATTACTTGAGTTCATTTTTTGAGTGGATTATTCAGTGAAAATGTACTCTGCCACTTTTTCTTTTCTTCTTTTTTCTATCACAGATTGAGCCATTGGATTGGTTTCAATCATTCACTATCTTACTATGGGTAGAAAATGAAACTTCTATCGTTCTCGTATCATTTGATCTTACTAATTACTATCCTTTTCTGTAGTCCAGAAAATTATGTCGCAGGTACCAGGGTATCATTAGTATGATTTCCATTTATGCAAGCACTAGGTTTCATCTCCGATTGGTTTGTTTTGGGTTCTTGGTCTTTTATGGTTGCGCGTTTGTGTCCGCTGTAGGTAGAGGGGAGTTGGAGGGGAATGGCGGTGCGAGTGAGGCGAATGGATTGTGCTGCCATTCAAGATTTGACTTTAGAAGTTCTCTTCTTTTTTTCATCTTACCGATCATTCAAGATTGTGCTGCCATACGTTTATCTTTTGATGTAACACCAAATGTCTGGTGGTTGCAGATTGCCATGTGGATTTCAAAGCATAATAATTGCTTATTCTAAACCATATAAGTTTGATTCATGAGGTAAAGTTTATACGGTATATGAAGTCCCCATGCTATCTTACTTATTTACCTCTTGGAAGTATAATTGCCTCCATAAATTGATGTCAGATTTGCATTATAAGAAAACAATATGTATAATTATAGGCATTTTTCTTAATTCATCATGCCGCTACGTGCGTTAGTATTTTAATTGAGACACCATATTCATCACCTCCAGTGAGTCGGTTTTAATCATAAGTTTAATGATCCAAAACTCCCCTACCAGCTCTGCAGCCCTTGGGCACGCCAAGATCTTTGCCATCGTCACATGGGTCCAATAGAAACGGAAGAAACCTTGCTACTGCTGCCATGAACTCACCCCGATCATTACGTATCACCGCTCCGGTTGACAGGAATTTTAGTACCGTGTAATTTTTAGGTGACTAAAAAGCTAAAATATTTAGGTGCCGCAAATTTACCAAATGGGCACGAGCCATGCGTGCCCGCCGTAGCGATTACGACATGTCTCCCTTCCAACCGCTTTTCCCACATATGCGCGTGTATACAGTATACGTAATGCATGTGCGGCCGGATCGACGCCGTGCGCGATCGGTCGAGCATATACGTCGTCGAGGGAGCGAGCGACCAGCTAAGCCAAGAAACGACTGGTCAACGCCGGCGTTGGCTAGCTCACCGCCGCGGTTGGTAGATACTACAGTAGTATGATGCATATTGGGTTGTCCCGGTCAATCGAATCGAATCGAAATCGATGGGCGCGCCCCGGCAGCATGGATTCCGTGGCTGACCTGCATGCTGCTGCCCCAAACCTCCCTAACTTTCTTTGGTTAATCGTTCGCTCAGTATTTGTTCGGTTAATCTCTAATACGGAGTATAACCGAACTGAAGGGATTAATCAAAATAAATCCTATTGATTTTCTTGGAGGAGGGATTAACCGACCAAAGTCTCATAGGCATGGCACCGAACACGTCGTAAGAGGAACGGCCTACGTACTCTGCAATTCTGCATGCCATTCCCGTTTGGGCGCTGTTTGGGAGATTCAGCAAACGAACGGAGCAACTTCTGTTTTTTCAACTTTTTCAGCTATTTCATACATGTATGTACATGAGCTATATTGATGATACTTCATTGCTCCTCCCGAATATAACGTAGGATGATGTTATATTTCGCTAGTCAATATTTAATCTCTAGGCTTCATGCCAAATTATAGTGAAGTGTATAATTGGTCTTTAAACTTGTGAGATGATGTCATTTAGGTTTTCGAACTCTTCGAACTCTCGAAATATAGATACAACTATTAAAACTTGTTAAAGTGTGTCATTCCAGTTTAAAATTACCACGATCCTTTCGTATATCCTACGTGCCACAATTAGCCAAATGTGGTTCAGTACGACTGAACGAGTGCTATTAAAATTTTGGTCTTTCTTCATGGTGTATTCCAAGGGGACTGCTACTTCGTGCAATTACATGGCGAACATATCTCACGCACATAGTGCCCTTAAGGCCCCAGCCAATTCAGCTTCCCCGCATACGGCGTATCCCAATCAATTTACACCGGTAACATCGTGGAATCAAACGGGTCATCGTAACTTTCACTTTTGTAACAGTCTTTCATCTCAAACTTTCAAATTTAAAAAATATGAAACTTTCATCTCAAATTACAAAACTTTCATATCAAAATCACGAAACATTCGATTGAAATATCTAAAACTTTAATATCAAAATCACTAAAACTTTGAAACTCAAATCTGAACTTTGTAATTCAGAGGGTCTGGAAAAATAGCCGTATTTTCCGGTGCGGCCGCTTAAGAGGGTCGTCTGCTAAAATATATTTTTGCATACAGAACCGTTAAGGAGCCGTATGCGAAAATGGGGATCGAATTTTGCAGAAGCATACACTTATGGTCTGCCTACAACCTATTGAGGTGCTCGTCCAGGAAAATTATTTTTAGTAGTGAAACCAAACACCTCTGGATGTAACCTCATTTCCTTAAGTCTATCTTCTCTCTAAAAATGTACTCCCTCTATCCTAAAATTAAAATTAAAGATATTTTAGGTGGAAGCACCTGTATTCATAGTACATTGATATATATCACATCCACCCCAAATCAATTATATTTTGAGACGGAGGGGGTATGTTTAGAAACGTCAATGTAAACAAACGCAAATATCGAGTCTTTTAAGCTGTCCACCTCTAGAGAATATATGTCGATATACATACCGATGAAGGTGAATTTTATATGAAACTTACACACTTGCCGGTAAATAGATCAAACTTTAATTTTCTATCATGTTAAGGTGAAATCTTCCAGTGCAAATGTGCAATGAATTGAACGGTAGGTACACGCTCGGTTGACGAAATGGTAGGTATGTCTCTTCAGTCTAGGAGTGTGCCGGGGCGACACGCACTGCCTTCTTTCTATCACATTACTGTTCATGTCGTCAACGTTAATTTCCTAGTCTTGGATGGTAGCAACCAATGCAACCATGATTTTTATATTTCTCTCTACAGTCTATGCATAGATAATTTGTTGCAATTAATTTGAATTAATTCGCAGTTTCAACATCCATCTTACTACTACCTCTGTCCCTACCTCCATCCCAAAATAAAATATAGCCGTAGCTTTTCGTGTCAAACGTTTGACTGTCTGTCTTATTTAAAAAGTTATTAAAAAGTAAAAAAAAATTAATCACACATAAAGTGCTATTCATGTTTTATCATCTAATAGCAATAAAAATAATAATTATAAAATTTTTTCAAATAAGACGGACGGTCAAATGTTAGATATGAATAGTATAAAACTGTACAAGTACACAAGTTTACACTATCTGTCACCTTCCACAGTGATCTCTGATGATGTTGATCTCTTCAACTCATGTGATAAATCTAATGAAATCTTCAGTGCCCAACGTGTGCATCTACCTCTCCTCCTCACCAACCACCCCATCTATGGTTACAACATTGCACTATATAAACCCTACCCCACTTAACCACGGTTAGTTCATTCCAACAATACATCTCCATTGCAGCTTAAGTTTCTTGGACCAAACGTGCACCCTAAGTGTTCGACGACATGGAGCTCACCATGGCGTCGACGGTGTCGCTCGCCCTGCTCGTGCTCTCCGCGGCGTACGTGTTCGTCGCGTTGAGGAGGAGCCGGTCGTCGTCAAAGCCACGGCGGCTGCCGCCATCGCCGCCTGGGTGGCCGGTGATCGGGCACCTCCACCTCATGTCCGACATGCCGCACCACGCGCTGGCCGAGCTGGCGCGCACCATGCGCGCGCCACTGTTCCGGATGCGGCTGGGGAGCGTGCCTGCGGTGGTGATCTCCAAGCCGGACCTCGCCCGCGCCGCGCTCACCACCAACGACGCCGCGCTGGCGTCGCGGCCGCACCTGCTCTCCGGCCAGTTCCTGTCGTTCGGGTGCTCCGACGTGACGTTCGCGCCGGCGGGGCCGTACCACCGGATGGCGCGGCGGGTGGTGGTGTCGGAGCTCCTGTCGGCGCGCCGCGTCGCCACGTACGGCGCCGTGAGGGTCAAGGAGCTCCGCCGCCTGCTCGCGCACCTCACCAAGAACACCTCGCCGGCTACGCCCGTCGACCTCAGCGAGTGCTTCCTCAACCTCGCCAACGACGTGCTCTGCCGCGTCGCGTTCGGCCGCCGGTTCCCGCACGGCGAGGGCGACAAGCTCGGCGCGGTGCTCGCTGAGGCGCAGGACCTCTTCGCCGGGTTCACCATCGGCGACTTCTTCCCTGAGCTCGAGCCCGTCGCCAGCACCGTCACGGGACTCCGCCGCCGCCTCAAGAAGTGCCTCGCCGACCTCCGCGAGGCCTGCGACGTGATCGTCGACGAGCACATCAGTGGCAACCGCCAGCGCATCCCCGGCGACCGCGACGAGGACTTCGTCGACGTCCTCCTCCGTGTCCAGAAATCCCCCGACCTCGAGGTCCCCCTAACCGACGACAACCTCAAGGCCCTCGTCCTGGTACGCCATTAATTACCCCACCATTCAAACATCGAATTGACTCGCCGCCATTGTTGCTCCTCCTCTGATCTTGACGTGACGTGACGTGATGACTACAATGAACCAGGACATGTTCGTCGCCGGCACGGACACGACGTTCGCGACGCTGGAGTGGGTGATGACGGAGCTAGTCCGCCACCCTCGAATCCTCAACAAGGCGCAGGAGGAGGTCCGGCGAGTCGTCGGCGACAAGGGCCGCGTCGAGGAATCCCACCTCGGCGAGCTCCACTACATGCGCGCCATCATCAAGGAGACGTTCAGGCTGCACCCGGCGGTGCCACTGCTCGTGCCGCGCGAGTCCGTCGCGCCGTGCACGCTCGGCGGCTACGACATCCCGGCCAAGACGCGGGTGTTCATCAACACCTTCGCCATGGGCCGCGACCCGGAGATCTGGGACAACCCGCTGGAGTACTCGCCGGAGCGGTTCGAGAACGCCGGCGGCGGCGAGATCGACCTCAAGGACCCCGACTACAAGCTGCTGCCGTTCGGCGGCGGCCGGCGAGGGTGCCCCGGCTACACGTTCGCGCTCGCCACCGTGCAGGTGTCGCTCGCCAGCTTGCTCTACCACTTCGAGTGGGCGCTGCCGGCCGGCGTGCGCGCCGAGGACGTCAGCCTCGACGAGACATTCGGCCTCGCCACGAGGAAGAAGGAGCCGCTCTTCGTCGCCGTCAGGAAGAGCGACGCGTACGAGTTTAAAGGAGAGGAGCTTAATGAGGTTTAAGTGAAATTAATTAGCGATAGATAGATTGTATTATTTTTTTATTTCTTTTGGGCTAATAAGGGTTGAAGTTTTGTGCTTGCTAATTAGTAACGTCGAGCTGGTAATTTTGCTGTCACAGTAAGAAGAGAAGAAGCAAGCCTCTGTTAGAAGCAGTGTGATTTCGCTGTAAAAGTACAGGATGATGCATATAATGAATAAAAGAAGTCAATAAGTGGCATATTTGTCTTCTAAGCCATATCGATTCTTAAACTTTACAAGTTAATTAATTTATGGTTCCTTTTGTCATAATGATCGTTGAACTTCGGCTCACAGTTATGATTGTAAGTTTTATCTTAGAATTATTTTTTCTGTTTCGATCATACTACCGCCGTTTTTTATTTTTTAATATGTGATTCTATACACCTTCTGACAAATGTTTGATCATTTGTCTCGTTCAAAATTTTTTGCATATATAAAACAATTAAGTCATGCTTCAAAAACATTTAACGTTAAATCAAATCACAATAAAATAAATAATAATTATATATATTATTTTAATAAGATAAATGGTCAGACGTATTTTAAAAAACCTATGGTATCCTATATTAAAAAACGAAGATAATATGTCTTAACTTAGCGTAGCATAAGCTCGTGCCTTTTCTTTTCTAGTATTGGAATTTGGAAAGAGGGGGACAAGTGTGGTGTAACTTGGGCTTAGCCCCAACATATAGTGAAAAAAAGTCCAATAGAAAAACACAAGTTTATAGTAATTAATTAGAATATCTCCAAAAAATTCATATGCACTGAGAACATGATTCTTCAAGGGAGAAATGGTGACGGTCAAATCAAAAAGGTCCTAAACAGCGTCAAAGATTTTACAAACGTTGGACTTTCAGAGATGTAGCATAGAAGCGCCAGTTCAGTCGTTCACGCTGCTTCTATCGCTAGCAGACGCCGTACTTCCTGATCCTGAAAACGATTTGAACCCAACCTCTGAAACTTTTCTTCAGAGAAGAAATGGTGGGTTGGTAAGCGTTTTACAGAGTACTAGATCGACGATGAGTTGTGTGATCTCTCTGCAATGTGACAGGCAATGACAAGCTGCAAGAAGACAAGATCCAATTTTTCCACTTATTGCGGCTCTGCATTCTGGCAAAATGTTTATGCTGTCCCTTTCGAACTGCAATGCTGGATGTTCATTCCGTGCAATTCTGTCATGGAACATTCTACAGTAAAGATTGTCCCCTCTTCCATGTTTTTTGTTTCCAAAGGGCCCATGCTACCTACACTTCAGCTGCTTCTTGGTCGACAGGAGGTAGGTGACCATTTCCTCACCACCAGGAATTAATTCAATGAACACAGTGCAGAAATTGAGTTTGTACTAGTTTCTATGGTGTTAAAATGACCCACAAATTGAAGGGCATTTTGAAGTTATTCTTAATCATTTAAACAAGTGAAATTTGATCACGAACTTCCCTTTTGGATTGAAATGAGGGTTTATTTTTTTAAAAAACTTCACAGGGGATATATATGTTAAAAAACTTTGGGCTTGGTCCATGAAGGCCTAGCCCATATACACTTACTTGACTAATCACTGGATCTTCCATATTTTCCATATTTAGGATTGCACTATATAAAGAGAGGAGGGGGTTACCCATTTGTACACTTGATGGAAAAATTGGAACAGAGAAGACAATGTCTCCCTAAACTTTGTGTCTCCACCTTTATTCAACAATTATACAACCCCGTTGGACTAGTCCGTATCAGGGTTTGCATAATACGTTATCGGCACGATTAAGAGATTTCTCTACCTTCTTCTACCTCAGTCTCTGGCAGAACTTCGTGCCTGATAACGTACTATACAACCCTGTTGGACTACTCTGTAGCACGGGGTTGAATAATACGTTTTCAGGCACGAAGTATCAGGATTATGGATAAGACATACCCTATGATTATGGGTTAAGCTCGATGGAGCCCACCATATACCAAGTCTTATACATAATCAGGCCTCGCATACGGAAGGGATTCCGGATAAGGAAGGAGAAACTGAGTTCTACATGTAAATTAAAAGGACTATACTGATCGTATCCATATATATCTCCCTAGTTCTACTTGGACAAGGGGATATCTGTGAGTTTAAATACAAGACCCCCTAGGAGGAGAGGGGGAAAGCCCAGTCAGAGGGGTAGGCAACAGTCATAATAGACATCAATATACGCCGTCAGACATTGATATCAGAGATAAGCCTAGACATACCCAATCTAGTGCCTGCGAAGGCCGACAGGAGGGATCTAGTGATATCTCTGACCTCACCGAGTTCATACCCGAGGAGGAAGACTACCCCGTCATCGACTACGTCTGGTGGTTAATGCCGCCGTATTAACGACAACTAGATAGGTTATCCCAAATATTGTACTCGAATGATCCAAATATATAATAGAAACACCGGCTTCGGCCAAAAGGAATAGGGTTATTACCTATCAGATAAGGGGTCCGAACCTGTATAAAAATCTCTATCTCTGCCTCTTGTTTCTTTTCGCTCAATCTCGCGTATGCCCTGGTACCAACGATCCCCATACCATGCAAATATCGTAGTCGTGATCTACAACATCGACACGAAGCTCTTCCAGAGACCGAGGTAGAAGAAGGTAGATAAATCTCTTGATCTGCTTTGCATCTTGAGAATTGAATTGCAGAAACGAAATCCTTACATCTTTCTTGTTCCGTTTTTATGGTTTTCGATGATTTTTGTCACCGCCAACTGGGAGTCACCAGCAAATGTCGCAGAGCATAACATTTATTTTGTGATTCTCCTCGCATGGCTAGACTTTATTTCCGATATTATTTTGCATTTTGCTCTATGATAAAGTTTTACTCCTTGTCTTGAAATAGTGATGTTTTACTTTATTCACATAAGACAATATGAATAGCCTAAAGTGAAGAGGCACATTGTGGATAGAAGCACCACAAAGCATAATCTCAGAGACAGAAGACTGTTAATAACAAAATTTGGTAAAAGAAGATTCGGAGATAAGAATTAAACCGAAGAGGATTCAAAGGAGATGCAATTTTGTTGGAAACAGAGTGTGCATCGGCTGGAAGCTGTATCGGCCAATATCGAGTTGGACACAGCAAGCCGATGTGGTTAGAGTTAGATTTGGATTGAAGCTACAGAGATATTGCCGAATAAGGATGGAATTTGGGATAGGTAATTGTATCTATTAATTAGGATTTTTGAGTATTTTCCTTAGAGATATTATGGTAAGAGTCCACCTAAGGGCTTGTTTGCCTAATTTTGTAATTTAGATAAGATTGAGTTGTGTCCGGTGTGGAGAAGTTTGTATCTTGGGTATATATATACACCCAAAGTCATGTAATATTTTTTAACACCAGTTCAACATATTCTCGGCGCATCGCCAAAGTTTTCTTTTTACTATTTTCGACGAGTTCTTGTTTTGAGTTGGGCTGCATCGGCTTCGATCTTCAACAAGAGGTAAAGCTTGGATGGTTATCATATACCTTAGTTAATCTAAGTCGACGGATTAATTTGTTTATATCAATTCCACTTCTATAACGTGGTGTCATTGATATAACATAAACTTTTCTCATTAATCTAGATTAATTATGGTATCTACCGCCTTGAAAATCAGTCATCGGCTTGAATGTTTAAACCGTATGCTTCTTTTTATATTTAGTGCTGCATCAATTGAGTTTGACCTATTAAGTCGTATTTGGAATCATAAGATTTAACCTGCTTCATGATTGCCAATAGAGGTAGTATCGGTGTTCCAGCCGATCTTACCTGATATAGTTGTTTTGCTATGTTTAATCTTGCTTAACAAGCTATATCTGCCCCTTATATTAAAATCTTCCTAATTAAATATATCAAGCATATAATCAATTTGGACTTGATCCAACATGTTTAGATTGATATTTGTTTAATATATTTATCCTTAGATCAATATTTTAGTATAAGATTGTCTCCGAGCTATAGCCGGTATGCACTTAGAGTGGATAATCGGCTACGATATGAACACACATAATGTCTAGCTTACCTAATTTTGGATTTAAACAACTTATACTGTTTCAATTAAGTTCGATCTATCCTAGTTGTTTATGTCTAAACAGATGTTGAGTTATTGATTATCTGTTTGTTAATCTCTACAGCCGATGGTACAAGTCTAAGACATTATTTACATTATTTTATGATCTTATAAGCCGATTCAGTTCAAATTGCATCAGCAAGATATCAGGCGATACGTCATCCGCTCTTTTGTCGATCAGCTATCGTATAATATTTAACTTCATTGTCTATTTTTGTTGGTTGAAGGATCAAACTAGTTGGCACACTCAGAACCCTAATACAAGATTTGGACCTACACTGGAATTAAGCAAATCTCTCAGACCATCGTGTTTTTACATCAACAACGACAAAGTTCAGTCTATGCAAAGAGTTGAACTATCTTCACAATCGCATGCTATGATTGTGAAGGATATATATCGTTTTCTCTGTAGAAAAACGATTACACATCAAATCTCTTGAAAGTGGCAAAACTCTTGCACAAAAATTCCCATGTAGGAACCAGAAGATGAGAAAAGCATACTCATCACCAAAGCATGCGAGATCAATGTCCTTACTAAGAAATCTAGGTTAAAGTAGACTATTTCATTGTCATTTTTTCTTCAAATTTAAAATCTTCCAAATGAACATAGTACAAACAATCTCACATCGTCTGTCGGAATGCAACGATGAGATATTTGTCGAGCACACTGTCTAAGCGCCTCGTGCCAGACATGCGTCATACATCAGATGCACCATGTCGCACCATGATGCGCACCAAGGCCGCTACTAACGTCGCGCGCTAGATGTTGTACTATGCGCCGACTAGCAACCTTATTGTACTGGTCACTGGAAGAATCATGTCGCGCTAGCAATGCACCATGCAACTCCGACCATTCGCCATGATTGCACCAGCTGCATACCCCGTGGTCGCTCTGGTCGCACATCGGATATGCATCAAACTGAGCGCCACATTATTCCCTACATACCTTGAAAGATATACTCGGAGAAGAATGGGTAATACTCGCATACATATTTAGTCCTTGAAAGAATCATTCGGTACATAATGCGCTTATGAAATAGCTGCAATTGTGTCTATTTGACACTATGCTCTTGCAGAAACCGATCTAGCAAGATCACGCATATTGGCACCAGCAAAGCACTAGGTACCAGACACCCACAAGAATAGAACTAAAAAAATATCCACTGCACCATTATTAAAATTCCTGCCACATGAATGATCTTGTAGTCCTAAACGGCAACGAATTACCAATATCTGGACCATTTGGAATGTGTCATCCACTTAACAGAATAACTAGTGCTAACTTGACACACGTGCATATCCCACCACCTTAAAGGCTCCCTCCGAAAAAAATTAGAAATTTTTGGACAGAGGTATGAAAGTAGCCTAAATTCCTTGATTGTAAAGAGAATTATTTACAGTCATTTAGGGGAGAGAATAAACCCTTAAATGTTAAATGTTAGGAAAATGGTCAAAGTAAAGATCCATGCACATTTAATCAAGCACCAGTAAATGCAACGTACGAAAAGCACATATGAAAATTGTTAAACTGCCTATCACTTTTGTGATTTGGAGAGCCTGACTAAGTTGCATTTACCCAAATGTAATGCTGAGGGTGAAATACCGAAAAATGCAAAGGTATACCTCATCTTGTTCAGAGGCCTCAGAAAAATAGTAGGACAAGAACTCCGGCACCTTAAATCCCTAAAGTAACCGGAGATGTCTGGTGAAATGAGACAAAAGGAACTTTCATACTCATAATCACTAAAAGTGCCCCTGGTAATTGAGGGGGAGCTAGTTGAGATGTCACGTTCTGATTTTCGACCGGGATTAAAAATCATGAAATAATGCATTTTTGAAAATTATACTGAAAGTCAAAGCAATTTAATCAAGTAAATTAATGAGGGAATTAAAATTTCCTTTAAAAGTTATGTCCGGAAATATTTTTGTTATATTCTCCGTGCTCTAAAATACTCTCTGAATTTTCCCGTGAATTTTCGGAGCTCAAGAAGTAATTTTAATAAAACAAAGTTCATTTAATCAATTTAAATAAAAAGTAATTTTAATAAAACAAAGTTCATTTAATCAATTTAAATAAAAAGAAAACAAATAAAAACCCTATCCTTTGCACTTGGGCCGTTTCCAGCCCAAGTCTCTCTTCCCTCCCTCACGGCCCGCTCGGCTTCCTTCCCTTTCCACTCTCTCTCAGGCCGACCATCCCCTCCTCCCTTCTCCTTGGGCCGCCGGCCCGTTTTCCTCTTCCCTCACGAAGCCCGGATCACATCCCTCTCCCGGTCTCCTCACTCTCTTCCCTTGCTGATAGGTGGGACTGGTGGCCCCACCTATCAGCTTCCTCTTCTACCTCCTGCTGGCAACCACCTCACCGCCACCTCCCACGTCCCGCCGATTCCGCGCCACCCCGTCCACCTCTTCCACCTCGCGTCGCTCCAGCGCCACCTCCCCTCTCCTCCCAGCCAAATCCGGCCGCCACTCCCCGCGACGCCACCCCTCTCTCCCCCACGAGCTCCACGTCATCCCCCACTCCTCTCCGGCCGTTATTGCCACCTCCCGTCTCTCCCGGCCACATTTCCCCCTCCCAAGGCTACATAAACACTCCCCGTCACCTCCTCTCTCTTTCCCCCAACTCCCGAGCTCATGGCGCTCTAAATCGAGCTCCCCATGCCACTCCCTCTCTCCTCCGCCCATAGCCGTGCTTCGGCCTCACGCCATCGCCTCTTCAACCGCCGACCACACTGCGCCACCACCACCGCCGACCACACTGCGCCACCACCACCGCCGGCTGCGCAATCCTGCGCTGCACCTCAGCCACCACTCCATCTCCTTAATCGCCGTCGGAAATCCCACCGTCGCCATCATCTTCTCCAACGCCGGCAGCCGCTTCACGGTGAGGGTTTCCCCCTCTTCCTCTTCTCTCCTACCTTGCGTGTCGTCGCCTTTCGTGTGCGCTGCTACGTCCCGTGTCGCCACCACCCGCACCGTGCGCCACCTCCTACCCGGTCGGCTTGGTTTGGGCCATGCCCACGCCTTGGAAGCCGCCGCCCTTGCGCCACCTCCTGCGCCGCCGCTTCTGTGTTGCCCGCTGCCGACGCCGCTTGTCACGCGCTCGGCTTGGGTGCTGCACGCCGCGCGTTGCCGCTCGCTGATCGGCTGGCCGGTGAGCCGGTCCCCTTTGTCGTGGCCGTCCAATCTGCCCACGGGTGGATCCAGGCCATCCACGTGGCTGCCCTGGCACCGGCTCATGTCGGTGCTGTTGTGGCGCCACGTCGGCGCCACCTCCTCCTTCGGTCCACCGTGGCCGCCACGTGTGTGCCACGTGGTGCGGCCGCGGACCGTGCACCCGTGGACATGGTCCACCGTGCGCCACCCCTCCTTGAAGCCGCTGACGTGCCGGGCCCGTCTATCAGTACCAGCGCCCTTGCTGACATAAGAGGTACCCCTTTTCATTTGGAAAAATAATAATAATTGTGCAATAAATTGAATATAATTCCAGAAATCCCTTTAAATGGCTCAAAACGTCTTAAATTTATAACTAACTCATACGAACTCCAAATTGAGCCGTTCAGCTTACAAAATTCATCTAAAATTGAGCTCTATATGTTTGTTTACTTTCCATGTACTGTTTACTTGGTTTTTATTAGAGTTTTTCCTCATTTTGCGTGCCAACGTGTAGATCCCGTCGTTTAGGAAGATCGCGGTCGCGATGAGAAGAGTTCGGAAGATTGTTTGAAGAAGCAAGGCAAGTCACACATTCCCCTTGAGCATGTTGAGACTAATTTACAAATGTTTTTCCGTTTCCAAGTAAATTGCATGTTTTGCTAATTACATGGGAACAAGGATTACCTATCTGCTCGCTTGTGCCATGTTTACTTAATGTCCTTTCTTTGTCATACATGGGTGATAATTTAACTAGCTTGTGTCTCATGTTGACCTAGCTAAAATTATATATGCTTAGTCATGCTTAATTACCACTAGCTCACAATATGGGATAATCACACCATATGCTTTTAGTATCTTGTTGAGCTGCAAGCATGTGATATCTGGCCATGTTTTATTGGCCATAATTATCCAACTAAAATATGGCTTAATGGTGGGTTGTGGGTGCATGGTTTTGCTTGTCGCACCCATCGCAATTAAGAACCGATTCTCGGGAAACCCTAGAAGACTAACAATGCTTACCACAAGTAAGAATGGGCAACTACTGGACTTGTAGTATAGCTCTTCCCTTTCCGACGTTCCAAGGCAAGGGTGGGCATGATGGGGTTAGGTCGGTGGGGGTTTACCCATTGATCAGCTTCTGAATTCACCTAGGCACGAGGGGGCTGCCTACCTTGGCTAAAGGTGGGGTTAAACCTGAGGTGTATTACGCTTGGATAGGGGGAGTTATGCGAAGGGTCTTGTCACAATCACTCGGCATGGTGACGTGTCTGTCTTGACCCGGTGACATGATGGTGGGTTGTGTCTTGTGGGCACAATTGTGCACCTCTGGCCAGACTAAAACTATTCAAATAGCCATGCTCGCGGTTATGGGCGATCGATCAGATTCATCGTGATTAGTCCCACTCAATTAATTAACTTGACTTAATGAACTGGTTTAGTTCAGGTGGAATGGTTGGGCCTGTTCAACGTGGTGTACGTTGTTCAGCGGAGAATTAATCTTCCCTCAATTAATCAACTTTTTGATTGTTTTCAACCATAGATGTTTACAACCGCCTTTATGCAAATAGCCACGAACCTCCCGTTGTCTCCCTGTACACGTTTGCACCATTAGTGTGGCTTACTGAATACGGTGGTTGTACTCAGTCTTGCTATTATTCCCCTTTTCAGAAGTGTTGTACTTTTGAGTTGAAGGCGAAGTTAGAAGACCAAGTCTTATACTCCAGTTGAGTTTTGCCTGTGGAGTGGAGCTGAAGCCCCTCTTTCCGCTGCTGCAGCTTTCTTTTCAGTGTGAGGACTAAGTACCTCTTTTAAGTACTTACGCTTTATTTACGTTTGGATCTGTATATTAATTTGTCGTTTTGTGTACCCTGTCTTGATTCATGGATAGGGATTTATACACAAAATAATCTGGAAATTTGGGATAAATTTCTGGACGTGACATGAGACCTAGCAAATGGTATGGAACCTCAGAACAAGCATAACATACCTTCCAATTAAGGAAGAAAACCAGTTGGTATATTGAATGAATCATGCCCATATCAAAGAATAGAACAAGAAGAAGAAGCATAAGAAAATTACATATCCCCGTGGAATATCAACGGATACTCACAAATTGTCTCATACAAACCAATAAAAATTGGCAATGAGACCTATCATGGGAATGTTTTCTTCAGACAACAAAACTCATCGGCAATCAACCGGGAGTTGAAAAATCAACTAAAAAATCAACCCTCAAGTTGACCCATAGTTGACAATGGATGGCTAAAGGAATTTTGGATTGGACACTCGCATACAAGTATTAAAAGCCCCAAACCAAGATGATGATTTGAATATCATCACATGAAGAAAGAAAACTAATTTCTTCGGAATGAGTTTGAGATAAAATCGGTAGAAACCAATGTTGCTTAGGCCTGTAAGCCTACAATACGTAAAGAATGAACCATATTGTATATCAGAAAGTGAAAATACATAGGTTCCTCGGACATAGTTCATCATTTCTCATCAAGTACTCAAAACCGATTATGTATATCAAAGCAAGCATTTGGATAGATTATACTCTTTTATCCTTTGATAAGTTTTCCTACAGTTTTTTATCAAGGTTTTGAATAGATTGTACTCTTTCTCCAATTTTTCCCTCTAGGTTTTTATGGAGTTTTAATGAGGTATAGACATCACACGGTGAGTTCTCAAAGGAGAGTGTTAAGAAATTTTAGACTTGACCCATGAAGGCCTGGCCTATATACACTTCTTGGGCCCATCGTGGAAGAACCTTCCATATTTGGAATCGCACTATATAAAGAAAGGAGGAGACTACTCATTTGTACACTTGATGACAAATTTGGAATAGAGAAGAGAGTCTCACCCCTAAACTTTGTGTCTCCACCTTTATTCTAGAAATATACAACCCTATTAGACTACTCCGTATTAGGGGTTGTATAATAATATATATGGCCAGATCTCCCTGTAGAAGAAGAAATTTCATGAGTACAGAAAATAGCTTACCGTTTACGCTCATACATCACGTTCTCCCAAATTAAGTCAGACGAACAAAAAAAAGCTGCAATTTTCATACATCATTTCCCCCCTTTTAATGTTCTATGCTTCAGAAGTAAAAGCTAAGCAGGCTAAACCGACTATGTTCGAATTAGTAAGGTACATTAACACTGAACAAGTTGAGTTAACTTGACATGCCATATGAGTTTTACACAAACTGAACCTTGCGAGTGCCAACGAATGATGGCCACTTGACACAGAAGAACCATTATTACGTAGCAAATTACATCACCTGCCCACTCAATAGAATTTAATACGGAGTAATAACCACGATACTTCTGCTATGACTACGAGGAGGAATCAGCAATTAGTAAGCAGAAAAACATCAGAACAACACAGGCAACCAAAACTAAACAGGCCAGCCACGAGCTCGGAGACGAATGGCCCGGGAGGCCATAGCTCTCAGATTTGCTCGAGCCGCGGACACCGTGCTGCTGCTGCTCCGAGGTGGCTGCCTCTCGCCCTCGCTCTCGAAAGCCGTCATGAACTCCTCCTGCTGCAGCCTGTACGCCAATGCAGCGTCATCAGACTGGTGTGATCTCACTGAGACGACCCTGGCACTAGGGACCAGCTGCGAAGCCCGGACAAAGCCTCTCCCTGTTGCTGTGCTGCTGCCCTGCTGTGCGATGAAGGTGCTTCTTCTGCTGCCTGTTGTTGTGAAGCTCCTGTTGTTGGTAGTGCTGCTTCTTGTGGTGCGCTGCGGGATGTAGCCGATGCCATTGGAACTGCTACTTGTCATGCCACCTTGCGCGATGCTGTTACTTCTTTGTGAGATTTGTTGCACCGCATCGTCGTTGCTTTCTGAGGATGATGCAATTGAAGCCCTCCTTGCCTCAGTTTCACCAGGAAATAGCAGCTGGATGGTGTTCCAGAGCACTGTATTGACGGTACAAGATCTTGAATTGCTGCAGAGTAAAATTCGTTTAGTTCTTTAACATATGCTATGAGAAAATGGTACTGCACAACTGAAGTAGAGCTTTACCTGATTAGTTGCCGGCACTTGGGACACCTCTTTCCACATTTAGCTGCGGCATGTTTTAAGCATTTCATGCAGAAGCTGTTCAGTGAAAAAAGCAACAAAATTTATTAAGTTCAATAGTTTTGCATCACTGAGAAAGGAAAAATAAAATACTTAGCAGTCCTCATTTCCCTCACAGTATTTGTTGCCTCAATCAAATTCCATGCAAGTGATGTTGAATTTGTTTTTCTTCCGAATAATAGTACTGCTAGATATAATTCAGAAGAGAGACAATTTCATCGAACAATTTATGAATAGTTGTAGCGACTACTAGGATGAGTAGTACTGCAGAATAAATAAAATTTCAACATTAAGCAAATATTTAGTATCAAGTGTGTCTACTCCATCTATAATGGATGGAAATTTTATTATTCCAAGCAGAAGAACTATCGAACAGACAAAGCAAGGATATGAGGGTAATCTAAACTGTAGATAATCACAAATATGATTAGCTTTTATCCAAGGTCCAAATGACAACAACAAAATTTTAGTTCACTAAACAACATTTCACTCACAGCATTTGTTCCCTAAATCAAACACCAGGGAAGATAAAATCAGTATTTAATTAGGAATCACAAGATCCAATTTTGGGCAAGAGACAATTTCAGGGAACAATTTATGAATGATTATCTATACTCCTTTAAAATAAGGCAACGGAGGTGGCAGTGAATCTGCCACCCACCAACTCTGTTGTATTTTTTCTCTATAATTTAGGTTTATCATGCAAAGACATCTACAGCGAATCAGGAATGAATTTGTCCCAAAAACCTTATAATTAACTTGTTCCAAATATTGTTAGCCCACGTATAATTCATTTTTATCCGTAGAAAAGCATGGGTATTTAGCTAGTAAGATTTAATATGAGTACTACTTCTATACTCCTTAAAAAGAAGGCAACGGTGGTGACAGTGAATCTGCCACCAACCAACTCTGTTGTATTTTTTCTCTAGAATTTAGGTTTATCATGCAAAGTCATCTACAGCGAATCAGGAATGAAATTGTCCTAAAAACCTTACAATTAACTTGTTCCAAATATTGTTAGCCCACGTATAATTCATTTTTATCCGTAGCAAAGCATGGGTATTTAGCTAGTAAGATTAAATATGACTACTACTTCTATACTCCTTTAAAAGAAGGCAACGGTGGTGGCAGTGAATCTGCCACTAACCAACTCTGTTCTATTTTTTCTCTAGAATTTAGCATGCAAAGACATCTACAGCGATTCAGGAATGAAATTATCCTAAAAACCTTACAATTAACTTGTTCCAAATATTGTTAGCCCATGTATAATTCATTTTTATCTGTAGCAAAGCATGGGTATTTAGCTAGTAAGATTAAATATGAGTACTACTTGTTAAAAATGATAAATTCCAAAATTAAAGAAATATTTAGTTGCTGTTCTCTCCACTCCAGCTATGATGGATGAGAGTTATCATTTTTCTTCCAGGCCGACCTCTGTCAAAGTTTCAAAAAGAACTGAAGGAATGTTAAACTGTACATATGGACTACAGATATGTTCCAGTTTAGTCCAGATTCAAATGATGATTAACCATTCACTAAACAGGCATAATTAATTCCTGAAATGTAACCATATTTTGCAGATGCTGATTAGTGCAAAGAGCAACCATTACGAGGTTCCACGGTTATGCCGAACAAGGAAATGATCAAATTGATTCAAGTTCCTGTTTTCAACTAAAATGTGTTAAAAATGATATTCAAATCAGCATTTGACTGAATAGTGCTACAAATATGATTTGGAGTAAATGATTTATTGAACAATTAATGTATATAAGCTAATGGTCATAACTACATGATAAAATGCAACATAATCAAACATTTAGTATCAAAATCATATTTACTTATATACTTACCAACTCACAGAAAATTGCGGAATATGTAAACTGTAAATCCAGATTGCAAATAAAGTTTGCTTTGTTCAGGTGCAAAATACTAATTCCTGAAACTGTCAGTGCACTGCTTTTTTTAATAGGTTCATAGTTCACCTACTGGCATGTCTATGCCAAATCCCGTTCAATTGCAGAAGAAGCTAATAATGCTTTGCTTCATGATACTTCTTACTGATAGTAAGCCAGTTCCTTTCGAATAAACAGTACAATAAAAAATTACCTGTGCCCGCAAGGCGTGGTGCTCGGCTCGAAGCAGATCTCCAAACAGATCTGCAAAAAAGAAAATCCAACTCACAAATTACTCTCCAAGAACGTCAAATCAACTATGCAAGGAGCAAAATATCAACCAAAATAAATAAAGCACCAAATCCCCCTTACAGCGCAAGAGAGCTCCTCCCGGAGGCGATCCATACAGGGCAGCTCACTGGTCTCAGTCTCCTTCTCCCCAACGACAACGGCCTTCTTTTCTTCCTCCTTCACCTCCTTCTTGCCATCTGTAGATCCTCAGATTAACGCCCAAAATGGAGATCACCCACCAAGAAACACTCATCAAGAAATCAATCAGCGAAGCAAGCGAGAAGCAAATCACCAACCTGCCGAGGTATCCGGTTTCTTCTCATCGTCGTCGAGAAGAAAAACCACCGGAGGGATCGATCCCAGCGGCTGCCTCCACGATCTCCGCTTCCTGGAGCAACGCAACATTTGCACCGAATCAAGAAAGGTACTAGAAACCAACCAAGAAAGAGGGAAAAGGAAGTTGAGAAAGGCAGAGGCGCGTGGATCAGGTTACCTGGTGTTAGATCCGGCGCTCCCGCCGCCGCCGGCGGAGGAGGAGGAGGTGGAGGCCCGCCTCCTGCGGCGGGACTCGCGGACGGGGGTGTCCTCGACGACGAGCGCCGCGTGGAGGAGGGACTCCTCGTCCCACCCGGCCTGGGCGGCCGCCGACCGGAAACGCGGGCTGAGGAAGCTGCTGGCGTCCTTGGCCGCCGCCGCACGCCGCGACGCCGACCTAGGGTTAGGGCTCTCCGCCGCCTCCCTCGCCGCCATCCCTCGCGTGGAGATGGGAAGAAGCCGCTGGGTGGGGAAAGGAAAGGGGGAGGAGCAACGGTCGGAAATTTCGAAATGCAGAGGAATCAAAGCGGGGCGTTTATATAGGGAAGGCTTGATTGGCGGATTGCTTCCACTAGACGGTAAGGCCTGTTTTTTTCAGCCCACAATCCTGGCCCATCAAAAGTAATGGGCCGGGTTTGGATTGTTTCGCCGGGTATTGTGGGCTCACAAAACTGCATTGTCAAAATCGAACGTTTGTTATGGTAATAAAGGATACATGTCGACGAAGTAGAAACTTGATGAAAAAGATCGAAGAAAAAGGTGATGAATAATTGCACGAAACTACAGTTCTTTTAAGAAAACACAATACAAGAAAATGTAACTGAGGCACAATTATGAAAATAAAATAAAGTGTATTGCTCCTGGCGACGGTCGTACGTGTTGGGACTATTAAGTACGAACAATTGAATCCAACAATGTTTATCTTTGTTATGATTCAACATCAATATTAACATTCTGAGTAAATTTTGGAAAACTATAGCTTAAAGCTATCATTTTGCTAGAATTTTAAGAAACCACAATAATAGCTAATGATTTTATCGAATTGCAAAGTTTTTTCAACTGATACGCAGGGTTCACCTATCAGGCTAACATGCAATACCTGAATAGGATAGCTCATGCTTTAACAAATGATTGCTTTTATAGCGAATGTATTTCGACCTGGTTCTCTGGTCCCCCGAAGCTCCTAAGGTTATATTTGCTTATGTACTGTAATCATACCATGGTATCTGAATAAAGAGCTACCGACCTTCCCCTCAGAAAAAAAAAATTGTTGCAAGGTGAGTCCATATATCAAGGGTATGAAAGTGGCAGTTTTCTGACAAAACAGTTCGGTATTATTGCAACTTTGTGAAATGTTTAGCTAAAGTTACAGCAAGTGATAGTTTTGACAAGATATTGCAGTTTCATTGTATTTAACTAACTAGTTCTACTATAGTGGAATGTGGATAAGTTTGCAGCATTCAAATTTGGGCATACTAAGCAAGCTGGCTACAAGCAAGAAAAACACTATGGTTGGTTGGATCGGTGTCGTTTGCTTGCACAAGAGTCAAATCGTAGGGGAAGCCTCTGTTTTGACCCGGGGCACGACAAGGAGATATACTGTAGAAGCAATCAAAAGAATAAATTTTGAAAATATTAGGGTTTTTCATCAGTTTTACGAGAATAAACGGATTAGGGGTGGAATTGCGGTATTAGACGTGCGTCGCTCTTTGAAAGCGCGAGAGCGCGATATCGCGTAATCCGCGCGCGAAAGCGGCGGCGATTTCGCTAATTGAGAGAGATAGCATCGCTCTCGCGCTCGCATAGCGCGATACCGAAGCAGTATCGCACCCATCCCGCCGGCCGTCCGACGCCGCCTGACGCACGCGGGGCCACGAGCCGCTCTCGCGCTTTCAAGGCGCGATAGCGCATGCGCTGTCGCTGTCGGCTTGCGCGAGACCGAATGGGTGGCACAGGGGGCGGTCTCGCTGTTTGAGAAAGTGATAGCGCGACGCTATCGCGCTTTCCTAGGGCGAGACCAGCTTCGGTGTCGCTCTTTGACAGTGCGATACCGCGAGCTTATATTTCATGTCACCCGCTAATTTGCCCGCTAATTTCCAGTTATCGCTAATATTTTATGTCGCTGTTGCTACGTACTCCCTCCGTCCCATAAAAAACCAACCTAGTATTGCATGTGACACATCGCAGTACTAGATTTATTTTTTCCGGGACCGAGGGAGTTGAAAGTATAATTTTTTATCATGTGTGCAACATATATAAACATAAATGAACATAAGAAATATGTATATATTGAAAATAGACAAAGAATGTGTTCGCGGCTACGAGAAGAAAAATAAATATCTTGAAATTTTCAAAATAATGATGTCAGTTACAATACAGATAGGAAAGAAACAACATACGAATTTAGAATATAGGAAAAATATATAAAGGATTAGAGAGATAATTCGGATCAATTTTTACTAAGTTGACGAAGAATATGAATTTAGAAAATGTCATATTCACATAGAAAACCACCTTTGCATATTCATATACTCGGTCTTGTGTCAAGAACCGGGTAGCGATTTAACGAACTACCCAGTTCTTGCCACAAGACCGGGTCTAAGAATATGCAATACCAAGTTTATGAATTTGCAGTAGTAGGTCATATTCACAAACGCATGCCTCCTTTTGGAAAAAGAGTGGGTGTAAGAATGTATTCAAAAAATCACATTTGTATATTCACAGACTCGATCTTGTGGCAGGAACCGTGTTGAGAGTGAACGAACAACGTAGAGCGAGTTCACTAACTACCCAGTTCCTACCACAAGATCGGGCCTAAGAATATGCAAAACCCCCTTTGCTCAGAAGCGATGAGATGTAGTTAGTGCGCTACGTTTGGTTTGTATTTATAGTGGATTGCAAGAAGATGCAGTGATAATAATTAGGAAGAGACGATCGCGCGTCGGACTATTTCACTCGTGAAGTGAATAATTAGAAAGGGACAATGTCACATGCCTGCACCAGCTGTGTAACTGTTTGAATTGATAATTACTACGCGACGAAATAGCTTTCGGCGGGAGGAATCTTGCGGGGTTTAATTACGAATGATTGAATCCCGCACACTGTCCGTGATTGGAAATATAGTATGTAAAAAGGAATTGCAGGTGTATGATTGCATTTCACATATGATTGCATGAACCGCCATTTTAGGTGCGTAAAAGTAGGAGAGTATGTTAAAAGTAAAAGTAATATCCAATTTGAACCGCTTGATTAGCATCGAGACTGCACTATTAATTTAGTACTACTCACTATTATTTTTGGTAGCGCTCGTAAGAATAATTAGTATGCAACCAAAAATCATATGCGTCAACTGCGTAAAAAAAGGCCGTACAAATATGAAGAAGTTTACGAACTACATAACAACGTACATAACACGAAGATTAACCAGTAGAAATAAATAATGTGGGCGAATAGTAATATAAAGCTACAATCATGGGAAGGTTCAGACAGGGTGACCATGAAGACATGAAGACATAATAATAACTTCTACTCTTCATCATGCTCAGTCATAGTCCTAGATGTGTCACCTCGCTTACTTGCTGTTTTTTTCCTTCGTCCGGCGGCATGTCGAGGCACTGAGAGTGACAGACGAGTTGGCTCATGGCGCTCACGGTTAGATCTACGCGGGTCATGGATGTTTCCTTGAAAATCACCATCGTCTGGTTGTGTGGGCTGCGTCATCTGCGGCGCATCATCAGTTTGCGAAGCCCGAAGCTGATTGGGTACTGATGACGACCCTCTACCGAAGCTGGACATGTCGCCGTACGATGAAGCGTACGGCCTAAACCCTGCCATTATTTCAGGGCGAAATGACCCTACACAAGCAATGTACATATCAATGAATTTATCGAAGCTGGAGCAAAGAATAGTTTCACAAAAGTAATCCAAACCTGTTGACGGTGCTTGCATATATGGAATTTCATTACAATGGGAGGGATATTGACCAAATAGCCAATCACCTTGTTGCAACAAGTTGATATAACCCTGTACTCCAGGCCCGAACGACGTGCCTTGCATCCATGTAAAAATTCACGGAGTTAGTATCGTTTGTTGAAGTGGGAGTCATGTAAGGCAGGAATGTGCCATCGATATGTGCAGGTTCATAATGATGTTTGTGCATACCACCGTAATCAATGGGCTGTCCTTGCCATGCGTTGGTGCCATATGTAGGTGCTTGTAGTGGAACCGACTGAGTAGGCCCTGTTCATAATAGCAGGTAATAAATAGTTCATAAGTCTCATACACATGAAAAATGAACAATTTGAAATAATAAACATAAATAATTAGATGTAAGAGGTGACTGACCGCCTAACGACGTAAACCCCCTTGACCGAAAAATTCTGCATCCACTCGCGGTATGGTAGGGAAACCTTGGCTAGTCCCTGCATACGCAATTCATTAACAACAAGATAAATTTCCAGCTGAAATGTGCGTGACAATATGGTACTGAATGTACACGGACCTACAAATGGTGCAAATCCCCCTTGCTAGTGCGAGGTTGGTACATCAGGCATCATTTGAGGAATCATATGGGGCCTAGGATGAGGCATCTGAGGCACGGGACGGACCATTCGCGTTCCCTCTGTCATTAATTGGAAAACATCATTTAGTCAATTCGCATGAACCATCGGAAAAATAAATAGGTTCATTTATGACATTTTTCGTAGAAGCGAACACTGCAAACCCACCCTGCAGTTGAGAGGTGATGGGCGCAGAGCTATGTGGGGGGGCCCGTTCCGGTTGGGCTGCGAACAAGTGAATTACGAAATTTATATAACCAGGATATTTTGTCATTGTGTAATAACGTATTTTACCTTGCGTAGGATCGAACCCTCCTAGGCGCGCCGACATTTGAGTGATTTCTGGGATAGTCGGAATAGTTGGTGCCTCACGAACCGAAGTTGACCTTATTGCA
This sequence comes from Oryza punctata, assembly GCA_000573905.2. Lineage (NCBI taxonomy): Eukaryota > Viridiplantae > Streptophyta > Magnoliopsida > Poales > Poaceae > Oryza > Oryza punctata. The sequence goes on along the minus strand of CM002499.2, from coordinate 9,360,432 downwards.
GCACGAGCATCAGTGGATCGTCGCGCGGAGGCTGAAGGGCTGGCTGAGGTGGAAGGCCGGGAAGAGGTGGATGGACGCTCCGGCATTTGCTCGAACGTCCTTCTTGATGTTGCCGTAGTATAGACGTCCGAGGAATGTCGGCACGACACGAGCCGCATGATTCGCTTACCTTTTCTACGGAGGGAGTCGACCGCGGCCATGACTTCCTGGTTGGTACCCGCGATACCATCTCTAAGCTTCTCCCACAAAGTTTTCGCCTCCCTTACTAATTCCCCTGCAAATGTCGGTCTGTATGGAACCGAGCAACGGTGTTAGAAATTGGAACCCCCTGTGTAAGGACAAACCGATGGTACAAAACATTTAAATGCGAGTAGTACTGTCAAGTGAGCGGGCGGTGCGTGCTGCATATCATATGTTTGGTCAACATTCGGTGGAGCTCGCTCGTCGGGATCCTCGGGTGCAAGCAGCCGGATGCGAGTCTGCGATGAGTACCACGCCATGTATTGCTCGTAAGTGCTGTGGTCGTATGCCCTTGTCTCGTGGATGACATCATTCAATGCTTGCGACCACACCTCTATCCAGGGGGTCATCCTTAAGTGCATGGATCGACAATACTTGTTGTCAGCTTGTCTCTTTTGCCTGAAACAAAATACAACATCTAGATGTTAACTACATCTCGCATTGTTTGGGAGCACATACATTTTAACGATGTAAAATAACAACATACGTGTGCATATCTGGTGGAAGGTGAAGTCCAGTAGGCACTGGGACTTGCTGGTACAGCCCCATCTGACGCATTACCCTCTGAACATTGTACCCCTCGACAAATATGTCGTACACCAGCATTTTTCGTGTCATCTAGTACGCTTCATCGCGGTAGCATAAGATGCTGACTCCATTTGGTGCACGCAAATTGGCCTCTTCGTTTGTGTACGGCGTCCACCGAACTTCGTTTTCCCTAAGGCTTTCGAACGCCTCGGTGAAGTACTCGTACACATTGTGCACCTGGATTCTCCCCCACTGTGGCTGCACGATCAGAGAAAAATATTTAGTTATTTCTATCTTTCAATTGATATAAATATTTCTTTAATGCAACCGTACGTACCGGTCCTTGGCACCAGCGAGTACCGAAGGTAGGACGATCGTCAACTGCGTCAGTGTAATCGTCCTGCTGGGCAACGGGCACGCTCATGTATGGGCGTCCGAACGAGAAGTGCTCGGACGACCACAACTTGACCAAAAGTGGACACCCCGAGAAAGTCACCTCCTTCTATGCGGTCTTCAGACAAGCGTCGCACAATCCACGGTACGTGGCTGCGAGGACGGCTGATCCCCAGCTGAACTGTGCAGATGGCCCTACATTACCTTCAGCAATTTGCCTAGCAAGGGGGATAAGCCTGGCGTCCACACTGTTCCCGTGCGAGACGGTGAACATCACCCAACCAAACAGCCAAAGTAGATAGGCCTCAAGGTACAACGTCAGTTGGTACTCCTGAACATCGTCGGGCATATATCGCACCTAACAAAAATAACAATGTGCTGTGAGACATTTGAATGTGTACGGATTATGCCTTAATTAATTGAAAATATTCAATTACCTCGAACTGTGACAACCACCTCAATGTGGGCCCATGAGTTTCCTTTTCAGAGAAAAATATCCTGTCCTCGGTATCGTCTATATCACCGGTAGAGTAACGTGGCAAGATACATGAATACCGTGATACAATATCATCCCGCCAATCTTCCGGAGGGTCCGGAAGCACAATTGCCTGGCCAGCTATGGGCAACCCCATGAGCATAGACACATCCTGCAAAGTTATGGTCATTTCTCCGCAAGGTAGATGGGATGTATGTGTCTCTGGCCTCCACCTATCACACAGTGCCATAAGAAGGGACTTGTCGATAAACTGTCGTCGCTTGCTATGTGCCCCCATCTGTTTTTGTTTAGGTTCTCTAGCATCGAAATACATCCTAGCCTGCGTTATCTGAACGAAGGTAAGAAGACCTGCAGCTGACAACCTGTGATGAAATTTATTACACACAATGCGGTATGTGAAAGTACGATAACAATTTGTTGTGAACTTGAACCATTATGTACCTCGGCTTCCATCGTGGATCAATACCCCACCATCCGGCTGTACGCGGTATCAGTACAGGAAGAGTAGAACAAGAATTTCCATCAGATATCTTCTTTGCACGATGTTGTGCATCGATATCTTTGCTAAGCAACGGGTAAGGCCACTCCTCTTCCATATCTGGACGATCATTGTGTGCAAGGGTAAATTAGAAATTTCATCAAGTGCATGTACGAAAAAATACATAATGCATGAACGCAAGGAATAAAATTTTCTCAGAGTACGATTACAAACTCAACCACACCTTAGGAAATAGGTTTACAAACGTGACAAACCAATTAACACCTTACAATAATTAATCTCAACATTACCACAATAAAGTAAATATTACACGTACTTATTGACTGTACGATTACAACCCTATTGAACTACAACGTAGTGCAACACTCATATCAGGACCGAACATACATAACCAGGTAGTGTACATCATAACTACTGCAGGTTTCCATCACGTCTATCGGGAGCCCCCTGAGAGCCCCTCCTATTCCTCCTCGCACGTTGTTGCCTAGGTTCCATGCTAGAAGATGTGCCCTCCTTGTTGTTCTTGCAATCTTTAGTGAGGTGCCCGTACTGAAGACAGTCCTCACATCGCCACACAGGCCCTGCCACTTCGGATGCATCCATATCGTAAGCGTCGTGTTTGTCTTCTACCCTTACCAGCCTTCAAGAGATCCAAGTCTGGCACATAGATCTTGTTATCACCCCCACTTTCAACTAGGTGTTGGAGGGACCTCCACCCGAGGATCTCACCACTCCATGCGTTAAGCACTCTATCTTTTAGGTAGAACGTCGACACATACGATGTTGAATCAAGCTTAATTTTAGCGCACGCAGCCAGGACATGGCTGCATGGCACATGCAGAAGCTTCGGCTTATTGCAAGAGCACAAACATGTGTTATCAGATTCGTGCCCTAGAGTAACTTCATGAGTCATGACTCCGGTAGAAGATCCAACACCCCCTTTAGTGCGGCATGTGACTTCCCACCTTCGTCTGACGTTACCAGTGGTAATGACCGTGTGAAATCTTGCCTTGTTAGCCTTCTCTTGGAGGTACTCTGCCATCTTTTTGCAGAAAGGTGTCTGTGCGTTAGACATTTGTTGCAACGCCGCTGCCCGCCTCGTCCTCATCCACTTCGTTGTCCTGTGCATAATGCCTTCAACAATAGCAGTTAAAGGTAAAGGCCTTAATTTGCGAAGAACCGCATTGTACGCCTCTGCAAGGTTAGTGGTCATTATGCCATGTCTAGCCCCATTAGTGTCATGCAGAAGTGCCCACTTATCTTGCGGCTCGCACTCAATCCAATGGGTGAAACATTTGATATTCTGTGACGACCTACGCTTCTTTCCAGTTGATGGAATAAGACCATCCATTGGTTCCAGGGCCTGGGGGACATGTACATCTTGCGGGTTGTTGTTGCTCTGCTTTGACCGGATGTGTGTCCTAATCCCTTCGTCAAGTTGTTTCCAAAGCTCGTCGAACTTTGTAGACTGATTTGCCTTGCACAACCGCTTGAACATGTTCATTAGCTTGCGACTGTTGAATTGCTTGAAAAAATTGGCTCCCATGTGCCTCATGCACCAACGGCTATGCATGTCAGGCCAGTAGTACGCACCGCAAGCATCCTCCTGCAGCTCCTTGATTGCCTTCAACAGACTGGCATTCCGGTCATGGATGATGCAAATCGAAGTGCGATTTTGCACCACTCCCCACTTTAGGTGCTGTAAAAACCACAACCAGCTTTCGTAGTTCTCGCTTTCAACAAAAGCGAAAGCTACCGGAATTATCTGGTTGTTCGCATCCGCTCCAACGGCCGTTAATAACTGGCCTTGGTACTTCCCTATTAGGAAAGAACCGTCGACACACAGCACCGGCCTCGAGCACTGGAACGCATGAATGCATGCTCCGAATGCGAAGAATGCCCGCTGCATGACAAGATAATTGGGAGGCCGAACTGAGCGATCCTGCACAGCAACATAGGTCCCAGGGTTCCTGCTCTTCAGAATGTGAAGCATCTGTGGCAGTGTGTCATATGCTTCTTCAAATGTCCCATATCTTTTCTCCATGGCCTTCTGCTTCGCCCTCCAAGCCTTGTGGTAACTAATTGTGTACCGTTCACCTTTCTCCACCAGTTTTATTATGTGCCGCACAAGCAGGTCATCACCCTCAATAATTTCCTTGTAGTACTTGTTTGCGACGTATGCCGCGGTCAGGTTGCGGTGGGACTCCTTAGTGTTCCGAAGCAGGCACGAGTGCTCATGCAGTTTAGACGCGATCCAGTAAGACTCGTACTTCGGCACGTGACCATGAATACGGAAGGTGCAACCTTCCGTCTCACAGACAACCGTGTACTCACTCTTGGTAGACCTGACAACCCTGAACTGCCTTTGCATCTGGAATGACCATGACTTCACTGCGTCTTGCAAACCAGTTTTGTCACTAAACATTGCACCTAGATTTGTTTGGCCATCCCCGTAGAACCATATTGAATAATGACAAGTGTTTTCTGCAATATAACCAGGGTCTTCAAGGTTCCACGAAGCAGGCGTAGGTACTTCCTCAACCTCTTGGTCATCTTCGTCATCATTCTCTTCAGCCGTGAGGTTTTCCTCATCTTCGAGTGCATGTCAGTCCACCCTCTCAATTTCTTCAACAATAGCAGGTATCTCCTCCCCTTCATCGGCTTCACCAGTAGGATGGCGGTTGTCCACATCATCTGCTTGTATGGATAGATTTTGAATGTCAGGACCAACATCACCACCACGATGGAGAGGCACAACTTCATCTTCTTCGTGCGAACTAGATCCCAACTCCCCCCGGTTGCTGGATTGGCCCGCCGCGCTCTCCGTGGGGACTCTTCCTTCACATGCCTGCACCAGCATGACAAATTCATATCCCCGTCTTCTACAGCCAGCGAGCCAATCCTGCCAGGCCTTACTCCGTGTCACATTTTTTAACTCTCATCTTATGTTGTTGGCCGATCGGCTCCACATAACCCTCACGTTAACACTATGTACACCCGGATCTAAAGAAAATGTGCAGGTTAACCAGTACCAAACTTCGGGCATGGTAAGGGTGTCTAGATTTGGATGGTACAGTGTGCATTGCCTAAAGTTGTTCAGATCGACACCACTTTCATTTTCCGTAATTTCACCTTCACCGAAATACACTCTAAATGCTGATATCCCTGCCATTGCAAACAACACCGACTACTCCGTAAGGAAGTCTAACAGAACAAACGTGTAGTTTTCACGACTAAAATTAGTTCACACGGATACTGTTTTTTCGTTACAAAAATTGTAGTAATAAAGTAATTTATATTTCCAAATTTTTTAAAAAAATCATGTGCTTGTTACATTAGAAATAAATAATTACATAACCATAAATTATTTACTTACGAATGGATGAGAATAAATTATTTATATTGTTACTACAGCTTCTATTAAACTTTAAAAATAAACACATGACAATAAAATTAATACATAATAATTAATACGGTAGTAATAACAGATATTGCAATTAATTTAAGTATAAGAGCATGTAATACTTACAGAACACAACCATATCATACTGTACATAATTATGATGACAAAATATTTACCTGCGTTTATCAGATCCCGCCTACTCCTTTTTAACTAGCTTGCTCGTATAAAATTTGCGGAATCAAAGTTTAGTACTACTCCTTTTTCACGAGCTATATCATATAACAATTGCTCCGACAATGTTTTTACACTGCATAATCCACATGTTGAGGTGACAATTAATTATACAGAATTAGTTGCACCGACATAAGTTTATTTAACTACTCTTTCATTTCGATACCAAATTAGTTACAAACTGTCTCTTACTTACAGTAACAATTTACTACATATTCCATTACAGTACCGTACCTTGTTGTCCTGCCTTATCTTTTTCAACCAAAATGCTCATATAAAATTCCCGTTACTATATGAAACCTTATATATGTGTCCTACAAATAGCACTATATGCTATTTCAGTTTTTTCCTTTGTTACATATAATATTGGCCGTATATATAAAATTAAACATCACATTAACTACTGATTAATTATAACTTATAACTACTACTACCTACAAATTATTTGCAACTTCTATTAAACTTTTATAGCTTAATAATTAATTACGTCCACCTATTTTTTAACCATAATCGCCTCTATTACCTTTCTACATTTCTATTTTTACATGAGACCTAACAACATTTAATGCAGTTACTAATACGTACCTCAATTTTCCTCTAACATAATTAAAAACAAATATTAACTAACACTAACAAAAACTACGTGAACTAATATTTCCTATATCCTCATCGTACTAACACTAATATAAACTACGTGCGCTAATATTTTATATATCCTCATCATAATAATTTATGCTAATAGAAAACTAATCAACTAACCTATCAATTTATCCTCCTCTCCACTGCCTTCCTCTTCCTCTCCTCTTCCTCTCCTCTCTTCTCCTCCTCAGTTAACCGCTGTGAGGACCATCTCCTCCTCCCCTCGTTTTATACATTTCACGCATCGGATTCGAACTCGGCTAGAGGTTTACAGCAGAGCATACGAAATAACTAGCAGGCAGGATGTGACGGCAACGTCACATTTCCTAAACAGTAAAAGTGAAAGTAAAAGAAAAAGAGAAATATAAAGAGAGAGGTAAAAGAAAAAGAGAAAGCTAAGAGAGGGAAACATGCTGAGACCGAGAGCGCTCTCGTGCTTTCGGACTGCGACGCTGACCGCTCTCGCTCTCTCAAAGCGCGACAGCGCTCGCGCACGCCGCCAGCGCTTTCGCTGTCTCAAAGCGCGACAGCGCTCGCCCTCTGCGCTCGCCCACGCCGCGTCACCACTGTCGCGCGCGCAAAGCGAGACGGAACGGTCTCGCGCTTTCGTACAGCGATATCGGCAGCCATCTCGCACATGCGAAAAGCGAGACCGACTTGGATTCTCTCCACGTGTCACAATCGCTGTATGGAAAAGCTATAGTGCAGCGATCTCGCCGTTCGGTACAGCGATACCGCCTGCTCACCCTCGTTATCGCATGTCCAATTAGCGATTACGCCGCGCCGTCACTTTTCGCAGTTGCGAACATCGGTATCGCACTTCTAAAGTGCGATAACGACGGTATATTTCCACAAATCATTCGCAATCCGGTATATTTTTGCATAATCATCCAATAAAGAATATATTTTCAAAATTTATTCGCAATCAAAATATCCAGGACATGTGTTAGAGCATGCCCAACAGCCTCCTAATATTTGGGGAAAATTGTAAAACCATCACATTTGTCACTTCAAATTTGATATTCTACCTCATAAGTTATTTTATTGCAAATACCCACCGTACAATTTGTTGTAAGAGCTGCCTCAGTCCGCACGTACTTAACTGAATCAACCCATCACGATAGAACTACCACAGGCTAAGCTAGTCAAGTCAATCTTGTCCAAATACTTGCATTAGATTTATTTTTCATGTTTCATTGAATTTTTTTGTGGATATAGCGAAACTAAATGCGGCAACTAATAAGGTTTTATAAGCATTTTCATTTGTGGAAACTCTAAAAAGTGTCAAAATTATACTCTATAAGTATTTAATTACTAAAGACCACGTTAACGGCTCATAATTTTATGAGAACATGTTGATTCAGTTAAACACGTACGCACTGGGGTGGTTTTTGCAATAAAACTAGGTAGGTGGGTGAGTATTTACAACAAAATAACTTATGCGATATTAAACTTCAAGCAACTTATGCAGTGGTTTTTACAAATTTCCCTAATATTTGATTCCAAAAAATTATAAATTGGGACTATCAAAATAAAGGCTCAACAACCACCGCTCCAGAGATAAAAAATTAGATCCCAATAATTTGGGGGACTCCTAATGGGTGTGTGCATGCTGATTGGCTAACTGGTGTAGCCACGCAAACACCCTCTCTTACTAAGCGGAAGTGGTAATGATACTTGTTATTAATATTTTTTTAAAAGAATACATAAACCAAAATTTTTACTTTGATTTGAAAATTTTCAACTCAGATTTAAAAACCTTTTAATCAAGATTTGAAACATTCATGTTAAAATTTATAACTTTCAACTTTGATTTGGAAATAAAAAACTTTCAACTTTGATTTGAAAATCAAAAACTTTCAAGTCAAGATTTTTGAAAACTTTCATCTCAGATTTGAAAAATTTGAAACTTTCAACTCAGATTTGAAAACTTTCAACTCAATTTAAAAAACTTTCAAAACTGAAAATTCAAAACTTTTAACTAAAATTTTAAAAACTTTTGACTCAAAGTTGAATCACACGTGCATGCACGTGATTAAATATTCACGAAGAAGTTGACCGGAAAAAATCACGTGCATAATTAGGAAAAAACGAAAAAAAATCATAATCGTCGAACCATCTTTGGGTTAATGGGCCTTACATGACTTGTCAGAAAGTACACGCCACCAGCGCGTAGGCGCGAATTAGTTTTCTTGAATAGTTTGTTGGTTTGCCACATAAGCAGGGGTGGCGCTATTTGGTAAGTTGATTGCGAAATTGCTAATAAGCGGTCATCCGCGCACCCGCTCCTCCGCGCGGCGCGGCATGTGACGCGCACGGAGGGGAGGGGCGGTGGGACGCGCGCGAGGGGGTTTTTGATTTCTTTTTTTTCCTTCGGTTCTTTTGCGGTTTATTTTCCGATTTTTTTGGTTTTCTGTTTGGTTTTTCTTTTCTATACGTACGGGATACAAAGTTTGGATACGCGTGTACAAAATTTGTACACGTATATAAAGTTTGTATTTGTGATGTTTTTCTGGTATTTTTTTGCTTTTTATAATATGTATATATGTATATAAAGTTTGTGCACGTATGTATACAAACTTTGTATATATGTACGTATGTATATATTTTATATATGTACAGGATATAAAGTTTTGTTTTTTCTTTTTATACGTACGGATACAAAGTCTGTATATGCGTATACAAAGTTTATACACGTATACAAACTTTGTATTTGTGATGTTTTTTTGGTATTTTTATGATTTTTTAATATGTATATATGTATATAAAGTTCGTACACGTACGTATACAAAGTTTCTACACGTATGTATACAAATTTTGTATATATGTATATAATTTTTATACATCAAAATGTGTTCATATTTAAAAAAATATACACATATGTACGTATGTATATACTTTATATACATACGTATACACTTTGTATATATACAGAGTTTATACGTATGTCTATGAAGTATACACATACATATATACGTATAAAAAGAGATGGCATGGGAGACTAAAGGGTGGTTTTTTGGCGTTTAGCACGCGCGTCACGCGCGGCGCGCGGATGGGCGCGTATCAGCCGACGCACGATCCTCCTCTCCCCTGCCCACAACAGCGCCACCATCGCCACCGCCATTGCAGTTTTTAGCAACAATTAACCAGTACATTGTACAGCAGTCCGTCGAGTAACTTAACGCAAATGCAACCTATCAAAAAAAACATGAACGCAAATATCCGTTTTTTTGATAAATTGGTTCTTTTAAAAAATTATTTCGAAACTAGTCCCTACTAAAAACTTCAACCAAAAATAGATCGTGAGCTCAGTGCCAGTGCAGCTGGTGCTGATGTCTGATGGGTCAGAGCCACACCCGTTAGCGCTGAGGCTCCTACTAGCGTGGCGCCTGAGGCCCTAAGCTCAGCGCCAGATGCGTTGGCACTGAGCTTGGACACTTAACCTCGCGGCCAAGCTGCCCCGACCTAGCCCCCATTCTTCTTCCCCGAGCGGCTGCGGTTAGGGTTCATAACCCCGGTGCCGCTCTCTCTCCTCCCCTCCAAAAATCTCCTCAAATCTCCCGAAAATTGAAGATTATTTGGTGGGCATTGCATTGGAGGTTGATTTGTAAGGTAATCCCCCTCCGAAAACCCTAATTTTATCAATGGTTGCCTCATTTTTTGTGAGTATTTTGGTTGAAACCGTGGGGTGTTGAATGTGGCTCCGGATGTGGTTTGAATTAGGCAATGTGGGTGACGATGCAACGTTGTAGTTGTATGTTGATGTTGTAATGAAGGATTCATATTGATTTTGCAAGTTATGTAGTCTTTTGCCTCAGGTGATTTTGGTAGGGATGTAGTGTGCCCTTGTATTGTGAATATGTAGGGATTCAAATTGATTCATGTTGATGTTGATAGGTTTATATGATTGGTGGCTAGGGGTTAAAATTAAAAAAATCCCGTTCATAGTTTTGGGGTACCCATGTCATTTTTCTAATTTAAACCGATGTATTACTTTAGAATCATACACTCTTATTTATCGGTTACCTATTGTAGATGGATAGATTGGTCCGGCTTCATTTTGGTGGTTCTGTGATAGATGAAAGTACCGATGGAAGTAAATTTGAGGGAATGACTGTTAGGCAGTTAGTGTTTCGTGCCAAATCCACATTTGAGGAGTTAATTTCCCGCACCAAGGTTGAGTTGGATTGGAGTGATCATTCGGTTGGTATGCAAGGGAGATACGATGTAGGTGTTGGTGCTATGTCCCATAAGTTAATGTTAGATTTGAATGGAGAGGTGGAATGGGAAACGTAAATAGATATAGTGTTGGGGTCACAGTATAAATCGCTTGAGGTATTTGCTTGGAAGAAAGAGCGCAGAGAATGAAAAAAAGATTTTTTAGACCTTAATGAAAGTCCGTGCACAGAATCACTAATGCATGTTGAGGATTATGTGGACGTACGGGAGGAAATACATATTGAGGATTATGTGGACGTAGGGGAGGAAGTACATGTTGAGGAGGATGTGGACATAGGGGAGGAAGTACCGTGTGAGGATGATGTAGGGGATGAAATGCCTGATGATAGGACTTACGCTCTGGCATTAGAGAATTGCTTCGACAAAAAGTTTACACTCGACCGAAATGTTAGGAGGCTATGGTACATAATGGATTGAATCCGGAGTTGTTTGATCTAGATACAAAGGATGAAATGGATGAGTGTGCTTCTAACTCCGATGACGATCGCCCAGTGAGCAAGATGTCGGAGGAAGAGAAGAATGTGTTTGAAAAAAATAGTTGGTCAAAATCCTGAAATAACTCAATTCGAGGATCTTAGCAGTTCTGGGTTAGCAATTGCCGATGGGGATCCACAGTATGATGGAGTCTTCGATGCAATGGGTGATGAACCGAGGAAGGGATTGGAGTTTCGATCTATGGAAGACATGAAAATATGGCTGCAGAGCTACTCTATTGTTGTGCACCGCCCATTCTAGGTGAAGGAGTCCAATGCATCCGTTAAGTACACTGTGGCTTGCCTCGATTGTTTCTGCAAATAGTAGATTCGTGCAAGAAACGGTGTTGGAGATAGGTGGAGGACAACTAGTCTTGGCAAAGACCACACGTGCTCTAGTGCCGAAGTAACTGGCAAGCATTTGAAACTCACTTTGAGGTTTATTGGTAATAGGTTACAGACATTTGTCTGAGTTGAACCAACATTATCTCCTGCAGCTATTGTCGAGGCAGTTGAGCACATATCAAAGGATCGACCAAAAAATATTGTAGGACGGGGGGAAGTGGTGGGTCTAGTACCAGGTTGTTTTTACTTTGTTGTATATTTTTCCGCATTCGAAAATCATGATTTATTATAATTGTTTCCTTTACATGTTTTCGTAATTTTTTATATTATGATTATATCATTTACTAATGATTTCATCTTTAATTGCAGGATGGTGCAGTTTCCGGGTCTGGACGCTTTCTATGAGGAGAAGCACCGAGCTCCCATGATAGCGAGCAGAGAGGTTATCCTCGAATTGTCAATAGCCCTTTATGCTTTGCACATATTATGTATGTTGCATTGATTTACTTACGCTAGCACATGATTTTTGTTTATCGATGCAGCGCCGAAGACCCTTCGAGTCAGAGGTCACTTAGCACACATCCCCTTCTACCACTAGTACATTCCTTATCTACGGCGGGTGAAGCTATTGGCGTTCGTGACCATGGCGCAGCAGCCGATGCCTCTGTACAACGCCACGACGCTCACGGCGCTAGTGGACCGCTGGAGGCTAGAGACACACACCTTCCACCTATCCAGCGAGGAGTTGACCATCACACTGCAGGATGTTGCCATGATCCTGGCTCTTCCTATACGGGGCCAGGCAGTCACAGGTGACACGGCATTAGGGAACTGGAGGCAACGTGTGGAGGAGTATATCGGTGTCGAGCCTCCAGTGGCACTTGACGGTCAGAGGCTGACGAAGATCTCCGGTGTGCCACTGAGTTGGTTGCGTGCCAACTTCTCCCATTGTCCTGTCGACGTTGACAAGGACATGGTGCAGCGTTACTACAGGGCCTATGTGTTGTACATATTTGGCAGTATTCTATTCCGTGACTCTGGTGGAGATATGGTTTCGTGGATGTGACTACCGTTACTAGCAGACTGGGATGAGGCGGGTACGTTTAGCTCGGGGTCTGCTGCCCTAGCCTGGCTCTACAGGCAGCTCTGCGACGCCTATTGAAGAACAAGCATAGATGCTAACCTAGCAGGCTATGTTTGGTTGCTACAGGTGCGTGCGGTTAATATTTCTGTATCATTTTCCTTATGTTCAAAACTTGCTAACATGTGAGTTGCAGATTTGGATGTGGATGCGCTTACCTGTTGGTCATCCTACATGGAGGTCTCATCTGGCTTGGCTGCATGAAGATGCATGAAGATCCTGACTGATGGCCCACAGTTGCCTTCTTGTGGGAAATGACTCCATAGCCGGTAGTAGGCCATAGGAATTTGGCCTACTACCACTACACAAACGAGATGGACTACCTTCAGCCCGATCATGTGAGTAGTAAACCTTTTTATCATAGTTTACAATTGCTATTATGATGTCTCATGCAAACTGAGTACCTTTCTATCCTATTTGACAACAATTTTGTCATTCTAACTTCCCTTTTTTGTTGGCTGCAGGTGGAGTGGAGGCCGTATGAAGCCCCAAAGGTGGTCGATCTAGGGATCAACCCCATGTGCCACATAGAATTTGAGTTGCGATCCCTTCGGTGCCCCTTGATCTGTTTCTATGCAGTTGAGTTCCAACTGTGTCATTGGGTCATGCGATAGTTTGGGAGGCATCAAAGAATCCCGTAATGTTTCTCGATAACTGTCAACCTTCACAAGTACGTACATTCACTTCAGAAAACAAACCTAATTGATGGCTTTGCAAAATTCTGACTTGTGTTCATGTATTGTGTGCAGACTCGATCACCGGAAGAACAAGAAGGTCACCGATTGGGACTATTATCATCAAGATCATATCGACCAATGGGATAAACTTGAAGCCAACGTCATGCCGGATCACGCTCAGCACAACAGGACGGATTTCGATATGTACTTGGCCTGGTTAGTCAGCAACTATCGTCTTGTGCTACGTCCGTCTTGGATGCTAGCGGATATAGCCGATGACCCCGAAGATGTGGAGGAGCAGAACGAGTACGACACACGTACCCGTGTAGATACCACGGTCGAGACGGGACCTGTTCGCGACAGGGTGGTGAGTACACTGCCACTTTTATGTGATATGCACGCTTCTGCTTTTATTTTATGACTTATTGAATTTTTTCACCTGTTGGCATGAGAGCTCGTGAGGATAGTTAATGAAGCGGGAGTGGCGCTTGGCATGCCTCCTGGGTCAGAAGGAGAGAGTGACATTCTTCGCAATGCATTACAGGTACTCCTAGCATTAGCACTCAGAGTACGCCTGTGTTGACCTCCAATTTCACTCAAAACTCTGATTGCGAAATCTACGACAACGATGTCGAAAGTTGGCAGCACGACTGGGATGTAGGTCCAATGATGTCGTCAAACCACCTCGAGGTAACCCGGAGGAAGAAGGAGAGGAGGAATCGGAGGAGGAGGAGGGAGAGGAGGAGAAAGAAGAGGAGGCAGTCGAGCTCGATCCTTCCCAGCTGGAGGACACACCATAGTCATCGTAGGTGGGGCCATCTTGACCACGGCCTAGGTGAGCTCCTTCCCAGGACTGGAGGTTCACTCCCGATGCGCCTCGTCCTCGTACTAGAGGTAGGAAGAGGTAAGGTCGTAGTGACGATTAAGTCGGGTTGAATATTAATGACTAGACGGACTGGATATGGACCTATATTAGAACTAAGACTTTTGAGTCTATCCAATGAACTTATTTTGTGTTTACCCCTATGTATGGATGGTTGGACGGACTGGATGGATGGATGTATGCATCTATGTGAATGGGTGGATGGATTATGTTTTTGTGTGTTTATCAGTGGAATATGTGAACTTGATGTTTGGACTATGAAAAATGTTGGTGTGTGTGCCTGGGCAGAGAGGTGGCTATTGGCTCTCTGCCTGGGTCCAGAGCTCAACACCAGAGGAAATGGCGCTGACCCTTACAATCTCAACACCATTTTCTCTGTTGCTGAGCTCTCAGCTGCCATCCCAAAGCTCAGCGCCAGGATCCATGGCACAGAGGTTAGCCACCTCAGTGCACCATCCCTTGGAAATACAGGAGCGGTGCTGAGGTGGGAATTGGCCGTGAGCGGCTAAGTCCCACCTCAGCACCATTCACCTTGGCGCTGAGGCTTGCTTTGCGACCTCAGCGCCAGTGCGGCTGGCGCTGAGGTGCACCACCTCAGCGCACCGGGCCCTGCAAATACAAGAGCGGTGCTGAGGTGGGACTTGGCCGTGGGTGGCTAAGTCCCACCTCAACGCCACTCACCTTGGCGCTGAGGTCACTCAGCACAGCGCCATTTTTCCTGGCGCTAACATTTGGACCAGAATCATTTGTCCTGTCCAAACCTCAGCGCCAGTGTATATGGTGCTGACCTCCATAACCTCTTAAATATATTTTACCCACCCCATATACCCTATCTATTATAAAGTTTATATATTTTATAAAGTTTACAACCAAAAAAACATGATATTACTAGCTAGCAGTAAAAATCTCTCTCGTTGAAAGATTTTGTCCACAATGTCCAATAAGGATACTCTTATGAATCACCGGAATATTTGAACGGGAAATGTTCTAAACTTTCGTCATCACATGTCTTAGGGAATTCAAACCGAATACAACATCTCAAAGTAAAGATTCTAATGAAACACAACGTTGTCAACGCAAAAGGCTATGAAGTATCATTATTGAACACGCACAATTCAACGCGATAACGTCTCAAAGTATCGCTATTATATGTCTTAGGGAATTGAAATATGGGTAACAATTTCAATTGTACTACTGGGTGTACTGGGGGTACTTGCCCTTCCTTGCTGCTTCCGAACCCACATCCTTTGCACGCTGCGCCCTAGCCAACTTCCTCGCTCGATCTTTAGCGCGTTCTTCCTTTTCTCTGTTCTGTCTTGCCAACTCCCTTAGCTCCATCTCCTCTCTCCTCTCCCTCTCAGCCTTCTCCCTTACCGCACGCTGGTATTGGCGCTCCTCACATTCTTCCTTCCGCTCGCACCATTGTCGAATCATACCCGAATGGAACTCATCCATCTAACAAATTTACCTTCACTAGCATCTTCGCCTTTCCCTTCTTTCCCTTAGGCATAGGTTTAGATTTCTCTGGACTGTACGTATAGTTGCGACACATCCAGTACCTCTAGCTGTAAGTATCTCAGTCATCATTGGTCTGAAAACAACACTCGTCACCACACCAACACATTGGGTGCTTTACACCCAGTGGTGGTAGCTGCTCAGTGGAATAGCCGACATCATCCTTCCTAAACATCTCTGAAATTGCAAAAATTTCTATAGCTACAAATTTAAGCAAATTCACATTTTTCATCACATAATCCATTCAACTCCAAACTAGAAATAAACTAACAATAAACATTACCACGTACATAGTACAACATATCCTACAACTAATCTATCATGCAATATATACGTACATATTATATACTCCCCGGTTAACAATACATCCCGAACCATATTCCCCAAATCACGGCTAGAATCAAAACATTAGCGAAATTAGGTTTTTGATCGAGGTCTACCCTACAACTTATAAATTCTCTACACCGCATACAAATCATCCATAGTAACTATAAGATTGTACTCAAACATTACACGATTACCACCAATCCATAATTCACACCGCATCCCTAATGTTGAATGGATTAGGGATCCATACCAACCAAAATACACAATACAAATGAAAGACCGGATGAGGAAATTAGGGTTTTTCGGGGGGTTTACCTTACAAATCGATCCTCAAGGCAATGCTCACGAAATCTCCTTTGATTTGGGGTGGATTTGGGAAGATTTGTGCAAGGGAGGAGAGAGGGTGACTGTGTGGGGATGAACCCTAGACAAGAGAGGAGAGGAAGGGAGTGGCTGGGTCGGGCGGCTCAGCCGTAAGGTTAAGTGCCTAAGCTCAGCGCCAACGCGTCTGGCGCTGAGCTTAGAGACTCAGCGCCAAGGCTGTTGGTGCTGAGACCCCTGCCACGTCGGCTGGGGGATCGGCTAGGGCGCCACGCTAGCAGGGGCCTCAGCTCCAACGGGTGTGGTGCTGACCCATCAGACATCAGTGGCAGCTGCACTGGCGCTGAGTCCACGGTCTATTTTTGGTTGAAGTTTTTGGTAGGGACTAGTTTCGAAATAAGTTTTCGAAAATGACCAATTTGTCAAAAAAAGGTGCAAACATGCAGTACTCCTTGGTGTGATGCAATGAAGAATATACTCTCTCCGTTTTTTAATATATGATACCCTTAACTTTGATATACTTTTTACCCTTCGTCTTATTCAAAATTTTGTGCAAATCTTAATACTGATGCTTATAAGTTAATCTAGTGATAAATCAAATCACACAAAAAAAAGATATTTACTTAAATTTGTTGAATAAGACGAATTATCAAATGATGTAAAAAATTAATGGTATCATATATTAAAGAAGAGGTAGTATTATTATAGTTTCTTGTAGAGCAGATCAAAACATATTCCTGAAGCTAAAGCAGTAGGTATGCATTGGCTTTCTAGCAACAAGCAACATTTCTCAGCAGCAAAAAGCATAATTCCACCAGCATATCAGCAACCGCTTTCAGCAGCAGCAGCCAGCAAATTAGAAGCAGAATTCCAGCAGTAAGCACCAGCAGTTTCCAGCAGCAGACAGCAGGAACTAGCAGCAGCATTATCAGAATCAGCAGCATAATCAGATTACAGCACCAACACCAGCACCAGCATATTTCAGCACATTACAGCATACTTCAGATTACATTTCAGCATATATCAGCAACAGGAGCATATTTCAGCAATCAACCAGCATCCAGCGACAGCAATCATACTGCAGCCACAACACTTAATATTTCAGCTTAGGTTTGTTAATATCTAAGAACCTAGCAGAACAAGCAGGATATTTGATTTTGAGTAACCACCAATATATCATAGCCGATAAATGAATGTTTCAACCAATCTAGATTGGTCTCTTACGAAAAAAAGAAGACGTAGAAACTACAGCTTTGCATTTACAAAAAGGGCAATATTGTTGTCTGCTTTATGCACTTAAAGCTCATTAACCTGTTTTTTTTACTGGTAATTCATTGGCCTATTAAGCTACTGTAGAGGTCAAAATGAATGAACAAAATAGACCATGTCCAAGATTAAGGAACTAGCCAGTACAAGTTCAAATTTAGTTCCTCTTTTCATCTGCTTTGCTCTGCAAATTGACAATTTTGCACTGATACATGGGAAATCTTCAGTTATATCATTTCACTGCATTGGCAATATTAAGTTATCTCATTGGAAACATGCAGGTATATATCTTGTCTGCATTTAAATCTATAGAAAATTGCTGCTGCACTAGCTGGGAAAGATGCAAACTTCCAAATCTTCATATATAAATAGTGCACTAGTGGGGAAAGTTGCAGAACTCCCAATCGACACCGATTACTACAATGTCAGAGAAATTAGCTTTTCACTAGCTTGTGTTTGCAGTACTGGTTCGTGCTACTACAGAAAATACTGCAAAGATTTAGACAGCAACATTTTGCTTCTCTGTACAATACCGTCCGCACAATTATAGAATTGAAATGCCTCAATAGGAATTAAAACATTCACAATTACAATAGATACACATGGTGTTAAATGACAGTATAAAGAAAATTTTCGGAACAATCACCTTGACTGTTGAGTCTTAGGGGTGAAAATGGATTGGATAATATCCGCTCCGAATCCATCCGAAGTGAGGTGTAACACCCACAATTTTATTAAAAATTTCCAATTTCATAATTTGTTTTAAAGAGTCATCCCATTACCATCAAACTCTCCTAAAATTTCCGAGTCAAAGTTCTATTTTCGATATCGAGATCCCCAGATGCACCGAACCATTTATTTCCCATCCGAAGATTATTTAAAGATTTTTTTTAAATGTAACATTTTTAGGCTTCGACCGCCCGGTGAATATCTTCTCTCCCTATTTTAATAATTCCTTTGAACCTGGAATCCTTTTCTTTTTTCACCCTCACCCGCACACGAGCGAGCCAGAGCCGACTGTCATTTTCCCCGTTTCCATCTAGTCCGCCGGCAACCACGAGTGAAATGGCAACTGACAGGCATGCATGTACTCCCTTCCTTTCTCTCCACTGAGTCAAGCAAACTAAATATTGTACTACCTCCATCCCAGGAAGACTGCAGTTTTGCTCTGTTTATATATCGTTCATCTTTTTTAAAACATTTATGATTATTATTTTTATTGTTATTAGATGATAAAACATGAATAATATTTCATGTGTGACTATTTTTTTATTTTTTTATAAAATTTTTAAATAAGACATACGGTCAAATGTTGAACACGAAAACCCATTGTTGGCAGTATGCCATGAGGCCCTTCGACCAAGCTGCCGAAACCAACCAAGCGGCGAGGATCCAATCTCCCAGCACCAAGACTTGTGGGGACGAAGCCCAACAGCGAAAGCACGGTGGCGAAACCCGATGGCAAGGAGCCACATGGGGCTCCGGTCGGCCTGGGCGAGGCCTACATGGTGAAGGCATGCGCCGAAGGAGGATGGCTTCGTCAGGGGGGACCTGATCCAAGAAGGGCCGATGGGCCGGCCCAATCGCCCCGGTCCATGGGCCAAAGAACCAGTAGCCACCAGGTGGCCCATCGAGGGCCCACGCGCACTCTAATTACATTGAATACCCATGAAATGGCCTCTTTACGAGGGCGACCATATAAATTCCCCTTTAATAGCCCTAAACCCTAATAGGGAGATCTGTAATAGGGTTATAAATAGCCCCCTTGGGCCATGTAAAAGGGGGATTGGATTTTATTACAAAATTTATTACACTTTACCTTCCCAACAACTGTTGAGTATCCACGTCCTTCGACGTATGCGGTTGTCGTTTCGATAACACCCATAACTACACTTAAAATAGGATGGAGGTAGTACGTGTTTTTACACCGCTAGCTTTGTCTCATGCCTGCACCCACCGTTTAATTCCATACCAAGCCTAGGAATGCTAAGGTCCTGTTTGTTTTCATAAGTCCTAGGGCTAAAAATTAGTTGTAGGGCTAAAACATAAGTACTCTTTAGTCCTACCCTATTTGTTTGGAGGGACTAAAAGGGACTAAAACCTTATTAAATGACCTATCTAGTAGTGTGTGAGATAGAGTGAAGAGAGAGATAGGGTTGGGACCGCTCTGCTATAGGTTTTTAGCCCATATAAGCTCCTCCCCCGGGACTTATTGCCCTATGCTGTTTTAGTCTGTTTAAGTCCCTCCTGTTTGGTAATTTAGGGGCTAAAAAGGACTAGAGTGGAGAGACTTATGGATTAGCTCCTCCAAACAAACAGCACCTAAGGCTCTTCATAGTGCGGGGACGTGGCGACTTGCCTCACCGCGCCACATCAGTGAATAGCTTACTTGGAGGAAAGAGAGGGCAGGGGCCCGTTGCTCTAGCTCGCCGCTCGCGTCCTACCAAAGAACGCTCAGCCTCATCAGAAAATGCGTGAGAGAGTGTACGAACTCATCAGAAAACACGTCCGGAGAGGGGGACTGGATCGGCGCTCCATGGGCCGCTCCCTACCCCGTAGTTGTCGCTGTTGACCGTCGTTGAGCCCCTCCACGCTCCACATCCCCTGATTTGCGAGAGATGGGGAGGGACGGCAAGCTCGATCCGATGTCCGGAGAGGTGAGAGAAGCTCGATCCGATGTCCGGCGTCCAAATCCGTGCTGCCCAAAGCTTGTCGTTGTTCTCAGTCACGCGTCGTCGGAGTCACCGCCGTGACAATGGAGGTGTGATGTCGAGGAGGACGGGAGCGGGAAAGGGAGGAGAAGAGAGACCGATCTGCCCGATCCGCCACCGAGCTCCATGTCCAGCGGTGCCACCCCGCGCTAGGCTAGATCTGGGCAGCACCATCGAGCTCTAAGCCGGATCCAATCGAGCTCCGATGGAGGCTGAGCTCCTGTGCCACTCCGGATCCACGCCGCTGCCTCGGCCTCCTCGACCGCCGCAGCGTCCCCGTGTGGGTTGGGCTCGAGCAGTGTCTAGGAGTGGAGAGGCGCCGATAGGGATAAGGAGAGGCCGGCGGCACTGGAGTTCGTCATCGAGGTGGGGGAAATGGGGAGAGGCCTACGGCTCCAGAGTTCGTCGCAGAGGTTGAGGTGGTGGTGGTGGGTGGGGTTGAGATTTATATTATTTTCTCCATTTTAAGGTGTTCAATGTAAAATTTGGACTTCTTTGTAAATTGAGAAAAATATGAGGGCTGAAATCAAAAGTGTTAGGGGATGAAACAAAAAATTAAAGATACTCATAAGGCTATTTGCACTGTGGGGGAACCCGTATCTTTAGCCAATGTGGCATTTTTAGGTTCCCCAACCGAGTAGCTTGCATTGCTAGTACCCTAATTCATCCACTGCCTCCTCCCTGCGGCCTCACTACCAGGCCCGGGCCTGGTGTCCACCCACCTCTTCATCTTACCCGCCGAGCAAGGTAGGAACCGTTCCGTGTGTCTAGCTGAGCAAAGCAGCAGTGGCAGAGAGGCTGTGGAGGGAGAAGCATGCACAGACGCAAACATAGCCGTTCCTTGTCACCAAGCTCTACGTGTGAGGTATAATGGGACTATAAAGGTTCAGGGAGCTTACCCTTAAGCCCTTCCCTCTTCCTTCCTCCTCTCCTTGTCCCGGCCACCCACTCCCTTGATGAGAAATTGGACATTCTACCACTGCCAAAAGAGGGTTTCGCTCAACTGCCATTCAGTGGATTGGATTCGTTAAAAAGCCATCCCCAAGCGATGTCAAATCTTTTCTTTACCATATTTGCCAATTCATTGGATTTCCACCATTTTTTGCACCTAAGCTGACCAAAATACACTTCGTCATCATACTCCAGCATCTCCCCCCCCCTTCCAGTGGGTGCTCTTCCAATTCGGCGCCTTCATCGTGCTCACTCACCTCTCACTGCCTTCACCTATGAGCCTCACCCATTCATGGTGGTCTTCCTCCTCCCCTCCACCAAGTTCTTGATGGCGATTGTCTCCATCCTCACTGCTATCACGCTGCTCACCCTCATTCTACAGTTGCTCCGCAAGAGAGAGCCTGCTCTAGCTCAAGGCCAGGGAGCTCGACCGCGACGTCGTCCTCATGAAGCGGTAGGAGGAGGCGAGCTAGCATGTTTGGATGCTCACCCACGAAATTCGCAAGTCGCTCGACCGCGAAATGAGCTTAAGCACGAGCTCCGGCGAGATGGCGGTGACGACGGCATCGAGGTCATCAGGGTGTTGACGAAAAATCTGTGCTCGGCTGATGGTGCCAGATCTATGTTGGCGCGAACTAAGTCGATGAACTTAATGACCTGGGAGTTCTGCTTAGCTCTAGTGCAGGTCCAAAATATTGATGAGATGCGGGCGTGTCAGTTAATTTGATCATGCAAATGATAAGATAGATAAATACGTGGATCACCAAAGAGCCGATCAGCCGACCAGCTGATATAGTAATTCTAGCCGATGTCGATACCAACCGATATTGATAGGGTTCTGAACTATCAACTATATGTATCCAATATAGATCTTGATACTTGAGTAAACAAAGACAATCGGCTGATGATAATATAATAAAAGAATAATATAATTCAATAGAAACCAATTTGCTAATAATGATATGATAGAATAAGTGTTGATCCGACGGTTAAGGCATACATCGGCTCTAGGTCCGATATCATCAAATCCAAACGATTAGATAAACAGTAAAACCTTTGTTGCAAACGGTTAAATCCACCTTGTATGTAATCCTTGTAAGCCGATACAACGTCCATATAACTCATTAGGTGAAACCCCGATGAAACCCTTATTATAATCAAAGATAGGTTAACCTTTATGATTCTAAGCACAGCTAGGGATGATGCATCATAAAGTATGCAAAGAAGTATAATGTCTAAACAATCAAGCTTTTGACTAATTTTCAGGGTGGTGGATACCTTAGCTAATCTAATATGGTAAAGCAATTTAGCCGATACCAGCAAAAGCCCTAAAGCAGATCCCAGTCGATACAAGTAAATCGAGCTACCAAACTAGATTAACTAAGATATATGATAAATAGGTAGACGAACATACCAACCAAATCAGCGCGATCCAAGAGGTCAAGAATGATGCAGCCTTGAACAACCCCAACGTAGACGATATGATTGTTAGGGCCGGTGAAACGTAGGACTTACCCCTTCGCTGGAGATCAAAAGCCGATGTAGCCCCGCGTCAAGTGCTAAGTTTCGCCGGTTGATAAGTTAAAACCTTGGAAAAGAGGGTGACGATGCGTCGAGAGTAGCTGTATTTATCGAGAGATAGATTACATGGACCCTGGGTGTACATATTTATACCCATGGATAGATACTAGTTCTTATTGGACACGGTACAAACTTTCCTAAAGATAAAATGAAAAACATGAAGTCCTTATCGGACACTAAACATACTTTCCTAAAAATAAAAGGAAACTAACATACTCTTCCTAATTACTAGATAAACTGATATGTCGCATCTTCCTTAAACTCAGTCTTTTTTAGATAAGCTCCTTTAATTGATTAATTTTCTTAACCGAACCCATCAAGAATCCGACTACTGGTGACTGATAATACCCATTGGCCAATTCCAGGACTCTAAAGCCAATTCTGACTCTCGACCGATAATGACTTCGGGCTTACCAAACTTTGGCATTAACACAGGGTCGAGGTGTGGGAGAGCGATGGTGTCAAGCTGCTCAGGTCAGACTCGGTGCTCGGGTCAGCGAGCGGCGGTGGCAGCAAGGAGGGCACCGACACAGTGGCGGTGATCCAGATGCTCATGTTGAAGGTGGGGTGGCACGCCGAAGGTGATCCAGACGAGCTACGTCGTGCTGGTGCTGGTGCCCCCCAGCAGCAAGAGCTGGCAACAACACGAGATGGAGATCATCAAGGTGGTCGCCTGCTAGGTCGCCGTGAAGGCTGAAGACCTGAGGTAGAAGAACCCGACCGAAGGGTATTCTGGTCTGTTTAGGTGAAAAAATGGTGGAAATCCGATGAATTGGTAAATATGGTAAAGAAAAGGTGTGGTATTGCTTGGAGATGGCTTTTTAATGAATCCAATCAGCGGAATG
Source organism: Oryza punctata (assembly GCA_000573905.2). Taxonomy (NCBI): domain Eukaryota; kingdom Viridiplantae; phylum Streptophyta; class Magnoliopsida; order Poales; family Poaceae; genus Oryza; species Oryza punctata. The sequence goes on along the minus strand of CM002499.2, from coordinate 9,336,728 downwards.
GCTTCTGAGCGAAACTTTTTTTGGCAGTGGTAGAATGTCCAATTTCTTCCCTTGATCTCCTCCCTTGCCCGGCGCCACCCCGACCCCTCCCCTCTGCGCCTCCGCCCCTCTCTGCCCGGAGCCACACATTGTCGCCTCTCTTTGCCCAGAGCCGCGCGCCGCTGGCCCTTCTGTGCGACTCCTGGCCGCTCGCTGCCGAGCCACCGCAATGTGTGCACCATCCCTTCCCTCCGCCACCGCGCCCTACTACGCCGCCGTCCCTCACGCCGCCACGCCCCACCCCGCTGTCGCCAGCCGCCTCGCCGCTCGCTGTGCACGGGAAAGAAAGGATAAGGAAGAGAGAAGGAAAACGAAAAAGGAGAGAAAACCACGTGTCCCCACACTCCCTCTCCCTAGCCCCACATTGACTCGCTGACATCCGGACCCCACCGTTCTTGCCTTCTCCAGTGTTGGTGTTGACAGTCGACATGGCGTAGCAGTGGAAGGAGAGCCCGACGAAGAGGTTGCAGTGCAGTTGAGGAAAAACAGGAACAATCGTGTCGAGACGCTCTCCAAAAACTTTATCGTCCGCCTACCCATGTAGGTACGCAAGTGGACGGAGTTTCGGAGGCACCTGCTCATCCCGAGTACCCGTGCGTGCAGGTGAACAGGACCGGGGAAGCAGTCTCTAGCGCAGGAACAGAAAGGAGATGAACCAGTGAGGAAGAAGGACAGTGTGGGAGGAGGAACAGAGCAGAGTGAGAGATAATCTCATTTTGTCTGTCCCGTTGGTGGGATTTCATAGTGTGCGAGGAGTAACGTTCAGGAGTAATCAAATCGAAATCAATCCGACTCAATTCTGTAGTTAACAATGAAATCAATCCATTGGAATTCATTCACCCGTTAATACATAATTGATCAGCTGAATCAATATGATCCAATTCCCGTCCGTTGCAAATAATGAGAGAGAGAGGGAGCACCAGCCGCAGCCGCCGCCGCCTGCCACGGCCTCTGCTCGGCGCGCGCGTGTGGCAGTCCCACCACCACCTCAACTGGCCAACAGGGGCTCTCTCCACTTAAATTTCCAAGGTGACATTAATCCCCATAGCATTAATTGTGGGCCAATGAAATTTATTGAGAATAAATTGGGCCTAGCCCATTTATTCCAACATATGTGACGAAAGTGGAGCGAGAGCTAGTGAGGGATTAAGGGTAAGCTCCCGGAACCTTTATACTCCCCTTGTACCTCATAGAGGAGAGCTTGGCGACAACGAATGGCCATGTTTGCGGCTGTACACACTTCTCCCTCCACAGACCACAGCCCCTCTGCCATTGCCTGCTTTGCTCAGCCGGAAACATGGAGCGGTGCCTACCTTGCCCGACGGGGAATACGAAGAGGTGGGCGACGAAGAGGTGGGTGGACACCTGTGAGCCCCTGGTTTCGTACACCGGAAACCCTATGTGTTTATAATACCATTCCTTGGATCAGTAGAGGGTACACACATGGCAAAGTTGTTTATCACAAAGCTAACATCGTTAAACATGTTTTACAATACATTAATAATACAAGGGTTGCCCGAGTGGGACCCAAATAGACAAAGCATGGTCATCTACAATACCAAGTAACCAATGAAGTAGATAAGGTAGTGGAAGCGAAGCGGCGACGTCCATCTTAATCCACAAACAGTGACTGGTGAACCTAGGTCCCTACTCCACCATCTTTGGCATCTCTTCATCATCATAGAACATGTATGGGTCAGCTCCAACTTCTCCTTATAAAAGATTTAATTAAGCAAGAGTGAGTACAAACCGTACTCAGCAAGCCACCACTATAGAATGCATTTAGTGCATACAGCGGTTTAAGGATGGCTTGGTTCATTTGCATAAAGCTAGAGTTCACAATTCATTTCGCAAACCTATGACTTATCAGTTTTAACTAAAAGTAACATTAATTTGAAGTTGTTGTTTATCATTGAGGGTTCATCCACCTTCCCCAAGCCTTGCTTGGTCCGGTTTAGCCTTGCATCCAAATTTATACCATCTTTACCATTTCGACCTTCCCGCATATCAGGCAAGGTCACTCCTCCCAAACCTATTCTAAGCAAGATGAAAACTTATGAGGCTAGTCAAGAGTAGTACAAGTCCCGGAGCTCAATTAACCGCAAGCACCACTATTCAAATAGATTGGTTTACTCACACTGCAGTGGATGTAAACTTTTAATCCCGCACTCCTTAACGCACCAAATAAATGAGAATTGTCACGGCATGGTTTTTTCTTTCCCCTTGCATTTCGGCACCCTCTCCAAGGACTAAGAATCCTCATGCACCCCGGCACCCAACCCTACCTCGAGCCGACCGTGAGAGGAGTCTTGGCGCTCCTGAGGTATCCTGGCGATCATATTACATATAATTAAGGTGCATTTTAGGTTTTGCACACTAACAATCATCACAACACGTCATCACAACGTCACAATCATCACATACAGAACCAGTATGACTGGGGTGCCACCCCACTCGGGTTACCTAATCTACCATGTATAACCCACTCGAGAATTGCGATCGTACTCAGTTCGTTTCTTGCATAGCTTCTTGACTCAGTCCTTAACTGACCATGGTGGGCAGCTTGCCATTTCATAGAACCACTCATATTCTATTCATGCTGCTAGTCGAAAATATTTTTGTTTTATTAGGTTTTAGGGTTTTCGCTTGGTTTTTATTTGCGGGTGGCGCTCATGTCTCCACCCGTTTTTCGACAATCACTCCCACCGAGTGATCACCACAACCACATCCATATAATAAGCATGGAGTGTATATTCGTCTATACAAGCAATGCTAAGCAATGCCAATAGTTGACCACGCATAAATAATAAACTCAGGCAACAATGGATATAGGTAACTGTCGACGGTGGATACGTTGATGATACGAGGATCTACATGAAATAACATCAAGCATACAAAAGACAAGGATTATACTGGTTCAGGACCCTCGTGAGGTAATAGCCCTAATACAATTTATATGAGATTACGATTAAACCACAGAGAGTACAATAGAAGACAACAGAACTAATGGTCACCGACAAGATCCTCGACGAGATGAACTCAGTGAGATCAAGCTATGGTAGGCTTCAAGTCCTCCGGATTGCAACCACCGTGGATGTCATTCTGCTATGATTTGATGTCCCAACTCCCCCTAGGGCTTTGTATATATATTGCAAATACCTGGGCATCCAAGTGGGATTCGAGAATGTTTTTCCCGTGCAATAAATCATAGAACCCTTATCTTCTCCGAGTAGGACTTTGGTATTCTATCCGGAGAGAAGATTTCATTATACGACTAAGCAAATTCCATAGATCTTAAAGAAACCTTCCCGTATACTTGAGGGTATCCATATTTGTATACTTCATAACCCTAAGGATAGGAGGTATGCCTTATCCATAACCCTGACAGTAGCCCCCGACTTCATTTCAAATGAGTTTGTACTGTTCTCGAGCCAAAACCTTCGAACAATGATGTCGTGTCCAATCGACCATTCTCGAGACCACGAGAAGGCAAAGACAAGCGACAACACCGCTGAATATCAAAATAGCCCACTACAAATTTGAATTGAAGTCTGCAAAACTACCATGGCTCAATGCCGAGAAAAGTTCGGCGTGGCGATCTCTCTCTTCCTCGAAATACGAACCATCGGACGTGAAATTATAAATTCAAGCTTAGAGGTCTATTTGAGCTCCGTTTGCCCAAATTATAATCTCTTTGAGCTCTATTTGAGCTTTGTTTGCCCAAGCTTAGAAATTATAAATTCACTGTTCTTGCGATCTTCGCATTCTCTACCACCTCAATCAAACCCTAACCCTACTTTTCCTCCCTACCTTGCACTTCGATCCTATGGATTTGGGAAAATCCATCGTCGACACCGATGAACTGAAGAGGATGCAAATTGAGGACTCCCTTCCAGGGATGACAATCATGAACCACTCGGAAGGAGGTACCAATCCTAAACCTGCCCTAGGGCAAATTGTTTGTATTGAATCTTTTGCCCAATGCGGTTTTGACCCCCTCCTTCCGAGTTCCTTCTTCTCATTCTGAACTTCTACAGCCTTCATCTTCTTCACCTCAACCCCAAATCCATCGTTTTTCTCAGCATCTTTTCACATCTTTGTGAGGCGTACCTCGGAGTACCACCTTTTTTAGAACTGTTTAGATACTTTTATGAATTGAGGTGGATGGATGCACATAGAATCTCTGGTTGTAGTGGATTTCACCTTCTGGATGGGATGAAGGGGAATACATTCCCTTCAACTGCCACTCCTCCGGAGGAAACTAGAGATCGAAATGGTTGTATTTGCACGTCCTGGACCGCCCAGTTGAAGTCAACGTTCCACAAGAGCAACCCGAACGCACACCTTAGTCGAAGTCAAAACCCTCTTTGACACCCACCCTCAAAAGCTTTGTATATAAAATCCATAACCTTCGAGAACAAGGGTTGTAAGGGTATAAAGTTGGTGAGGACTTCATACGCCGCCGAATCAAACCACTGCAAGCCCGCGCCCACCCCGTGTACGAGTACAAAGGGACGCAAGACGAGACACGCATCTCGGTTCGGGGTATAAGTTCTCGTAACCCGCCTGACCTTACCATATCCCAACCATGAAATTTCTAGTACTTATATCACCATTTTCTACTCGCAGATCTCGACGACAACACCGTGGCCACCCGAGTAGGCCATCTGGTGATCGACACCCCTTCGGACCCCGAGAAGAAACTCACGCCGTTATGTGAACTCCCACCTTCCGAGAAGGATGCCTCCATCAACGTAAGCAATTTGTTCTTACAACGTCCCTTCAAGTCATTAACACTTGAAAGAAGAGTAATCTGACATTTTGTAGGCCCTGCCCTTGACGAATGTTATCAGTCTGCTCATGGATCATCAGGCAGCTGTCACCCTTAAGGAGATGGCGGTGACTGAACAAGCGGCTGCCATGAACACTGCAAATGGTAGTGGGACGAAAGAACCCAAGAGGAAATGGGTAGCTATAGCAAAGAGATCTAGAGCTGGGACATTAATGACAACAAGCGACTCCGAGGTTGGCAACAAAACTTTTGTCAGGGTCATCGTTTTTATGTTTTTGGTTTATGAATCACATGTTCTGCAGACCACTTCCGATGCCAGGCCAACCCCCCGAAAGAGAGGAGGCCTCCTGAAACGGCAGAGAACTAGGTAAGCAAAACTCCTGTCCCTATTTCCATCATCCCTTCTTACTTGCTGCTCACAATATCTCCCTTTGGTCATTGTGACGCAGCTCCTCTCCCAGCACGTCTAGCCAAAGCACCGGAGATGTGGAGACTAGTTCTCCCCCAATTGCCACCATAGTCGCTTCGTCACTCCTGCCTCCTCCGCCACCGAGAATCCCTCCCCCTACAGCTCCTTCATCAGCCATCGATCTGCTAGTCGAGACCGGTCGCCAGCTCCAAGTCGATGCTCGTAGCTTGCTCGTGGAGTTCGAGCAGCTCAAGAAGGCTATTGCGACCCACGAGGACCATGCTAAGGTCTTGGAGCAGCGACTCGAGGAGGCGGAAAGGGACTTGAAGAAATTCAAGGACCTCATCGCCGGTCATGAGCAACAACGTCAGGGCATGGAGTAGCAACTGGTGGAGTTATAGGACAACCTAGCGGCACTTCGCCAAGGCCTCCACGACAACTACGAGTAGTTGGACACAGTCGCTCGTGGCCTAGGAGTCCACGAGAAGGGGCCTGAGTTCCCTAACGAGACAACCGTATTGAGGTCTCTGGGTACCCTTATCGGGAGACTTGGCGAAGTGGCCACCAAGCACGCCAAGCGGGTAGCGGAACAAATGTGCATTAGTCTTCGGACTGGTGCATACCACATCCTCGCATGCTTGAAGATTTCCCACCCTGAGATCAACCTGCAGGAGGCGTTGGCCAACGGCAGATCCAACGAGTCGCACGAGGACGTGATGAAGGAGATGGAAGAGTTGGGGGAGAGTGTGATTCCCTTTTTCAAGAAGTAATCGACTGCTCCCCCTTGTAATTTTGACAACAATACTTTAGGCTTGTTGTCCTTGTTTGAACAATGCCCTTCTTTATTGTAATAAAGCTTCCTGGGGTTTTATTGCACTGTCTTTTAGATGTAAAGAAGATGAGGTCATCTAGCAGGGAGGGTGTCCTCAAGAAAATGCCGCTACACTTCCGTCACCCCGCATTTCCCTGAAGTCGGGTGTCGACAAACGGGCATTGGCCGTTGTCAATCCCGCAGATGTGCATGGTCCTCAGGGACTCATGTTCAGCCCCCCTCCTTGAGCAGATCTCAGGTATCGCCTTTTTGGTCATGTAGTTTCTGTCCGTTCATAGGCACCGAGTTGCTAACTGAGATCAACTGATATCCGCAGCCCTTGAGAACGCTTGTGAGGAAAAGGAACGTCACGCCGAGTACTGGAAGACTCGTTTTGAGAGGGCGGAACTCGAGCGGACTGTTGCCACTGTTCATAAGGAGCGTGAGGTCGAAACCCTTCGAGATCAAGAAGCCTGGTTCACTACCTACCTCGAGGGTTGCTGCTTGGCATTGGGACGGCTATGCGAGGAGCTACGAGTGGCGCATCCTCCCCCGGAGAAGACAGCTAACGGCTACTTGTCCTGGATATGGAGTACGTGCAACCAGTTGGTAGGGATCGACAAGCGTATCGACAACAGCCTGAAACAGGAGCGTCGCCATGCTAGTCGATATGTGGGTGGTCACCTCCTCTCCTATATTTGAGATAGTTGGCTACCGATGAATTTGGAGTTCATTCGGGGAGGCTTCTCGTGTTCTCGAATGAGGCCAGAGGAGATCGACCAACTTGCACAGTCCTTTGCTCTGTTAGCCAAAAAGGTTTTCTCTACCATAGACTGGCGGTGGCCATCCTGGTAGGCTCTTATACCTGCAATCAAGTTCTCGTAAACGAGTTAGACTTTTGTATATCTAGATATGCAAGAATTGAAATGTATGTTAAGTAATATGTTCAAAGATGTGTACGAGTCTTCTCCCATTAGCTTCTTTCAGCTGGCGTTGTACGATACTCTCCCTAGCCCCCAGCCGACTTTGCGGAAAGGTTGATTTGCGGTAAGGTGGCTTAAATCTTATAACTTAGGAAAGTTGAAGCTGTGAATTCCTAGCCCCCGGCCGTGAAGTTGGGAAAACCAATATCCGATTATGCGGCTTAGTTAATACGCATCCATGGGCACTATGACATGACCAAATCTGACTTGGTCATTTGGTCCTACTTATCAGCTTTGGGCGTCCCTAGCCAAGATTTAAGAGATCTCGGAGGTTTGTCAGACTAGCGTAAAAGGACAATAGGTTCGACTTCGAGACAAGGTGATATGGGAAAAGGGGGTTTTGCAGGGATGAAATGTAAATACGAATAGATATTGTATATTATTAAGTATACTTACAGACGTTGTTTACATCGATTTTATACATAAAATTTTTGTAATTGGTCCATGGTCCAAGAGTTTGCCAACTCGCGGCATTTGTCGTCTGTGATTTTGAATGCGCCTAGCCTCAAGACTTCGTTGTGTATGGTCCCTCCCATTAGGTGAGAGCTTGTTTTGTCATGCTTGATTCTGAACTCGTCGGAGGACGTAATCTCCGGTGTTGAGTGGGCGGGGCACGGATGTGCTTCTCGTGATATTGAGGCAAGGCCTGTTGGTATGCGGTTGCTCGGATGGCAACTCGTTCTCGATGTTCTTCTAGGAGATTGATGTTGTCGGCTCAGTGCTTCTCTTGCTCCTCGTTTGAGTTCTTCTCGACATGTGTTGATCGATGCCGGAGCTCGGAGGGGAGCATGACTTCGGAGCCGTAGATGAGGAAGAAAGAAGTTTCCTTAGTGGGGGTTGTTGGGGTAGTACACACCACCCACAAGACTGAAGGGAGTTTCTCAACCCATCGCGTGTCATAGGCCATGGGCCTATCGTACACACGTGTTTTGATCCTCTGGAGCACGATACCGTTTACCCACTCGACCTGCATGTTGCTCTGAGGATGGGAGGCTGATGCAAAGCAGATCTTTACTCCGAATTCATCGCAGTATTCTTGGAAAGCAGCGCAGTATTCTTTACTCCAATGGGAGCCATTGTCTGTGAAAATCCTATATGGTAGTTCATATCTATAGAATATCCTTCATGAACTTGATGGCATGATCGACCTTCATTTCTCTTTGTTGGCTCCGCTTCAATCCACTTCGTGAATTTGTCGATATCATATAATTGACTAATATATATGTACATGAAGACCAGAGCTGGTCAACCGGCCCGGTTAATTAGGTTGCTTGAGCAAAAAAACACACGGATACACCATTAACCTGGAACATATATATTATAATCCTCGAATCTAAATAGTTATAAAAACCACGAACAATATAAATTAGCATGTGACCATGTAAGTTTTATACCTTTACGAATTCCAACGAACTAACTAGTATGTGTATATTCATTTGTTTTTTCTAATAACCTGTAGAATTTAAATTTCGACCAGCATGTCACATATGCATGGTTGTAAGTCATATATCACATATTTGTTTATCTTTATAAAAAAATATACCTAAGGCCTTGTTCGGTAAGGCCCGGAACAGCCTCTGTTCTGATCAGAACAAAGTGGCCCGTTTCCAAATCTGGTCTGGCCTGGAAGCATTGTTTGTTTTGGCTAGCCCGGATTGGAAACGGGCCCGTTTTGGCCTCCCTCCCCATATTCCTGGCCCGGATCAAATCCCCACCTCCAACCCTCCGGCTCCAATCCGGACGCAAGCGGCGGCGTGCGGCTGGTGACGCGAAGAGATGGCGCGGCTGGCGATGCGAGGAGACGGCGCAGCGGCGCACCGACGTCGACGGCGACGGCGACCTCTTCCCATCCGATGTCCGCGCTCTCTGCTGCCTTCTCGCCGGTAACGCATCGTCTTCTTCCTTTCTCTTCCCGGCGCTAGGGTTTGCGTCGCCGCTAGGATTCTTCGTGGAGGAGCTCCGGGAGCGGAGGGGGGAGGGGGGAGGAGGAGGAGGAGCGGGTGCTGGCGCCGCTCACCGCCGCGCTCGAGGCGGCGCTCACGGTGCTCTAGCTCGGCCGCGAAGGGAGCAGGATCTACTTGGCGTGTGTGTGGATTTCTTGATTTTTGTTTGATCAGTGGTCCTGGCTGCCTTTCTTGATTTCTTGACATGTGCTGCTATATCTGCATATTCGAGCTCTTGTATTATTCCCAAAGAATGACAAGAGAGATGACAATAGGTCTCAACATGAACTGTCAAGACAGTAAATTACCAACGATTTGAACTGCATTGACAGTAAATTATGTAGCATGTTGTGTTGAAAAATTGCGTAGTATGCCTGTACATTGCTTATTTCTGAATTTTTTGTTCTTGCAAATAAATGGCTTCATTCCAGCTCAAACCAACTGCACTTTTTTGAAGAGGTGGATTAAGAAAAGGAGTGGATTCAATCCATAGGTGGTTTCAAGTTTGCAGTGAATACACCTGGTTCCATTCAAACCTGGTCTGGAACAGTTCCTAGCCTGGTTTAGAAATTGGGCTGCCGAACAAGGCCTAAAAAGTTTAAAATAGTTTTCCGTATTACATAGATCAGGACAAATATAGTGAAACTTTTTGAGGGTTAGTTGGATCCATGCTACTACAAATATACCATTTTAGAAAAATATCACTACTATTTATGATATCGGCTACGTGCCACTGTAATTTAGGGAAATTGGAACCATGCCACTCCATCACGTTTTATGTCAAAAATCTTCGTTAGCCCCAATTGCACATGGGACCAAGCTATCAGTTCCATCTTCACCTCCCTCCCCCTCTTCTTTTTCGCCTTCCTCTCTCTCCACCACCGGTGTCGACCACCACTGTCGCAGCTGTCGTCATCGACCACCTCCGCGGAGGCCTCGGGAGCTACCACTGTAGCCGCTATCGTCGACCCTATCCACGGCGGGAGGCTTGGGAGCCGCCGCCGCCATCGCTATCCTCGATCCAATCAGCGACAGGAGCTCTCGGGAGCTGCCGTCGCCACCATCCTCGACGCCATCCGTGGCATGAGTGCTCGAGAGGCACCGCCATGCCGCCGTCCTTGACCCCATTCGAGGCGGGAGGGATGGGAGCCGTCGCTGTTGCCACTGTCCTCGACCACCTCCATGGCGGGAGGCTCGGGAGCCGAGGTCCTCGACGCCATCCGCGTGGGAGGTCTCGGGAGCCACCACCGTCGTCGCTGTCCTCGATCCCATCCGAGGCGGAAGGGATGGGAGTCATCGCCGCTGCCACTGTCCTCGACCGCCTCCGCGGCGGGAGTGCTCAGGAGCCACCATAGCGTTGCTGTCGTCCTCGTAGCAGTTGCGGGGATGGAAGAAGATATGGGCAAGAAAGAAGACGGAAGATGGAATTGACATGTGGGTTCCACGTCTATGGGTTAGACGGAAAACGTGGAGTGGCATGGTTTTAATTTTCTCAAATTGCAGTGTCACGTAGCCGATATCGTGAATAGTAATATCTTTCTAAAATGGCATATTTATTGTGGCATGGATCCAATTAACCCAAGTTTTGATGTTTTGACTTATTTTGAGAATTTTATACTTACAACCTACCAAGCATAGCAATTATTAGTTAAAATACAAGAATACCACATCAACTCACTAAATACCAAAAGCTTAACATGTAAACATGATAATTATTAGTACATACTAAAACTTAAATGCAACTATACTATATCATCTACAAATTATAATACAATCATGCTAAATTATCATTCTTTTATATCATTTCACGGTATTTCAATATAAAAATATTCCTATTTTTATAATATTTAACATATATTTATTTATATATCCCACATCAAAAAGTGAGGTGTCACCTAGTTATTTAAAAAGATTCAATCAAACATGGACCCTACCTCAACGCCAGGATTGAAGGCGATAAGGTTGAGAATCTCCACGGCATCCACCATGGCGTAGTGGCTGGGGTAGCCGGTCGATGTGGAACTTGTTCAACGTCAAAGAGCCTAGCGCTAACCACTCTACCTCACCTCATATATCAAGTCACTTGGTACAACCCATCTCTATCACATTACAAAAAACTAGTTAGGACTGGACTGGGCAGAGGCGACCCAAAGGTAAAGAGATGTAGATCTAATATTTTATTTCTTATTATGTTTTACGAAAGGTGGCTAGCTTTCTAGCTTTGTTTATTCCCCTAGCTAATTAATCAACAGAGTGTTGAACGACTTCCGGATCCATGAAAGTAGCTAGAGGATCCGGTTCAGGTGCAGTAGCTAGTGTGACAGGTGCAGTAGCTCCAATCCTTTGTATATTTATTCAACAATTGTGTTTACACCCAAATTTGACACCTAAGGATAAGATAGGAAAAATTGCCAAAGTTTGGAAAGTGACAGGTTACCTTCACAGGGCCTGTCAGACCGCAGGTATGTGGGCGGTCTGACCGGCTTGTAGGGCCGGTCTGACCGTAGGTATGTGGGCGGTCAGACCGTCAGGGTCCGAGTCCGAGTCTGTTTTCGTCGGATCTCGGGTTTCCTTGTTCGGAGAGGCATGTTTCGTGTTTCCTTTGGTTTCTACCCCGAGTTGGACGTGGAGGAGGGTCTGTAGAGGGCAAGACCAACCCCTATAAGGGTAATGGCCGGTTCAATTGTAACTAACCAATCTACAATCAAATAATTGAATCGTTTTTCTTATTGCTTTTAGTTTTCTCTTAGTTTGTCCATCTTTGTCGATTTACGCCGTAAATCGTCCGCCGCCGTGTGAGAGTGCGACACCTCTTTGTAGGTTTGTCCTGAAAACCTTCCGTTTTGCCCACGAGACGGGTAGTTATCTAGAAATCGGCTCCGCTAGCCGGTTTAATTATCAAAACCCATCTTAGTCTAGTTTTGCTAGATTGAGGTGGTTGGCGACTCTAGGATCACCGCAAGGCGTAAGGTGCTGCGATCGTGAATCTAAAAGCATAGAACATGTTCTTGGTCTTAGGGCGATAATCCAATTACCGGCCATATCACCTCCTAAGCGTCTTGCCAAACGCTCGGGAAGTATTTCTTCAAGTATTTCCCGTTGATTGCTCGCTAAAAATGCTCCCCTTGAAGTGTTTCTAAAAAATATGCATTCCCTCGAACAATACCGCATACTCGATAAGGACCTTCCCAACTAGGAGACCACTTCCCGAATTCCCTGGATCGAGTACCCAAAGGCAAAATTGTCTTCCAAACAAAATCTCCAACTTGAAACAACTTTACTTTCACCCTTTTGTTGTACGCCTTGGCCACCCTTTTCTTCTCTTTCTCTATCTCTTCCAAAGCCTTCAAACGCTTGTCAATGACTTCATCAAGGTTGTCTCCCATCAATGTCTTATAATCTTCACTTGATAAATCATCTTGCTTGATGTAACGAAGAGAACCAAGATTTACCTCAATCGGTAAAACGGCTTCTTGAACAAAAACCAACTCAAAAGGAGTGACTTTAGTGGCACCATGTTTGGATATCCTATGCGCCCACAATGCTTCGGAGAGCACCTCATGCCACCTCTTTGGGTGTTCCTCAATCTTCTTTTTTACTAGCTTCAAGAACGTCTTATTACTCGACTCGGCTTGTCCATTAGCCTGAGCGTAGTACGGAGAAGAACTCAACAATTTGATACCATAAGATTCGACAAAATTCTTCACTTCCTTAGACATGAAAGAAGCGCCTTGATCCGTAGTCAATGTTTGCGGAATACCGAATCTATGTATAATATGCTTCAAAATAAAGTCAATTACCTCCGTATAAGTCATATTCTTAAGCGGCATGGCTTCGGCCCACTTCGTGAAGTAATCGGTAGCAACTAGCACGAACCTATGCCCCTTTGATGATGAAGGATGAATTTGACCAATAAAATCCAAAGCCCAACCTCGGAACGGCCATGGTTTGATGAAGGGTTCAATACGGCGGTGGGCGCCAATTGAACATTGCCGAACCGTTGACAAGCTTCACATCCCCTATAGTATTTAAAACAATCATCAATCATCATCGGCCAATAGAATCCCGCTCTCCTAAGCAATCAATTCATCTTGTGGGCCGATTGATGAGTCCCGCAAATTCCTTCATGTACCTCCCCCATAGCCACTTTAGATTGATCTTCATCTAAGCACTTCAATAAAACTCCATCTATATTTCGGCGATATAGATCTTCATCAAGCAATGTGTATTTGAACGCTTGCCGCTGAATTTTCCGATCAACCTTAAGTGTGGGATCTTTTAAATATCAAATCAAAGGAATCCTCCAATCCTCTTCTGTTTCTTGGGCACAAACGTCCGAATTCACAGCTAATTCGGCCTTTGAGTCAATCGTGGTGTACCCCCCAGCGCTCTGCCCAGAACCGGTCAGACCGGCCATACAAGGCCGGTCAGACCACCCGGGGTCGCCAGTCAGACCAGCGGCATGTGGCCGGTCCGACCGCCCCTGGTCGCCGATCAGACCGGCCGCGCAACGCCGGTCAGACCGCCCCTGGTCTCCAGTTTTACCAATTTCGCACAAAGGTTTAAAATCAAGCACCGACTCTTCTAATACCAGAAATAATCCTTTCTTCACATTATAAATAAATGCTTGTTGTGCCAAATCATTTGCTCTAGAATTATCATGCCTAGCAATATGTCTAATAGCAAAAGTATCAAAATTGGCAATAATGTCCAAGCATGAATCAAGATACCTATTTAGTGATCCGTCCAAGCATTTGTAGACTCCGGCGACTTGTTGCACCACCAATTCCGAATTACCAAAAGCTTCCACGTGTTTAGCTCCAATCATCTCCATCACTGTTAAGCCGAATAATAAAGCATCATATTCAGCTTGATTATTTGTACAATAATATTCCAAACAAACCGATGCCTCATAACACATGCCATTAGGGGAAAATAAAACTACTCCTATGCCTTGACCTTCTTTGCATGAAGAACCATCAAAATAAATCTTCCATGGTATAACTTCAATTAAACAAACCTCTTCCTCATAAGCAACATCTACATGATGGTCTACTATAAAATCACATACAATTTGACCTCTCATAGATTTCAACGGTTCATAAGCCAAATCATATTCAATCAAAGCATATGCCCACTTGCCAATTCTCCCACTTAGAATTGGCCTTTGCAACATGTGTTTAATAACATCGGCTTGACAAGCAACTATGCATGTACTAGATAATAAGTAATGCCTCAATTTGGTACAAGCATAGTATAAGCATAGACAAAGTCTCTCTATAAAGACATACCTCGTTTCGGCATCCAAAAGACGGCGACTCAAATATGTAATGATATATTCCTTGCCATCTTCATCTTGCGTCAAAACGGCACCAATGACTTTATCTTCGGAGGCAATATATAACCGAAAAGGCTTTCCGGCTTTAGGCGCTCGCACAACGGGTGAAGTAGACAAATACTTCTTCAACCCTTCAAACGCTTCTTGTTGTTTTGCCCCCCAAGTAAAATCGGCTTCTTTTCTCAAACGAAGTATAGGGACAAAAGCATCGATTTTACCCGCTAGGTTAGAAATAAATCTTCTCAAATAATTCACTTTACCTATCAACTTTTGAACTTCCTTCTTGCATGTCGGCGCCTTGAAATCACGAATCTTTTCTATCTTCTTAGGATCAATCTCAATTCCTCTCTCATGCACCATGAATCCTAAGAACTTCCCCGCTGACACACCAAAAGCACATTTAAGTGGGTTCATCTTCAAACCATACCGGCGCATCCTCTCAAAAGCTAACCTCAAATCGGCTATATGTCCCTCCATACCATCCGATTTGACAACAATATCATCAATATAGATCTCCAAAAGAATACCTAGTAAATCATGAAAGATCAAATTCATCGCTCTTTGATATGTTGCACCGGCATTCTTCAACCCAAAAGTCATAACAACCCACTCAAACAAACCAACAAATCCTGGGCACCTAAAAGCCGTCTTGTACGTATCCTCCTCCATCATAAAGATTTGATTGTAGCCGGCATTACCATCCAAAAAACTAATTACCTTATGACCTAAGGCATCATTGATCATCATGTCGGCTATAGGCATAGGATATTCATCTTTGGGAGTACCTTTATTCAAATCTCTAAAGTCTATGCAAACTCTAAACTTGCCACTCCCCTTCTTCTCCGCCGGGACTATGCTAGAAACCCACTCCGCATAATGACATGGCCTAATAAACCCCGCCTTCAACAACCGATCAATCTCCTCTTTGACTCGGTCATATAATAAAGGATTAAAACGACGAGGTGGTTGTTTATAAGGCCTAAAACCCGGTTTGATTGGAAGCCGATGCTCAACAAGCTCACGGCTAAGACCTGGCATCTCATGATACTCCCACGCAAAACAATCCACATACTCCTTAAGTAGCTCGATTATTTTAACCTTATAACCGACTCTCATATTTTTGTTTACAAAAGTCGGCCTTGGTTTAGTTCCATCACCTATGTCTACTTCCTCCAATGGATCGGCTGATGTAAACCCTTGTCCAAGCTTCTCTACTTCGTCAAAATCTTCAATAGTTTCACCAATATCGTTCTTTGTAGACCGATATTCTTGCACCCTCTTTTGCAACCACTCTAAATTAGCTTCTTTACTCATTATACAAATTTATATGGCCTAGCCGTGCTACACTAGCCGGCTTTACAGAGATAGGTACAAATTTGCCATCGGAAATACTAATGAAATCATAGCTAGAAAGATCTCTTCCCGATAAGCATTGGATATTCCCCTGACGCCATTCAAATGTAGCATCGACCATTGCAACCTTGGCCGACGTATCCGCTTTAACAACTTCAACATCATCGCCGTCCCATTGAATTAAACATTGATGCAAGGTAGAAGGCACACAACAATTGGCATGGATCCAACAACGTCCCAAAATAACATTGTAGTTACCTTGCACATCAACGATGAAGAAAGCGGTTGGTAGCGTCTTGTTTCCCATGGTGAGCTCCGCCGAAAAGATACCCTTCGCCTCCGTTGGTTCACCATTGAAGCCATTGAGAATCATGTTGGTCTTCTTCAACTCATCATCCTCACGCCCCAACTTCTTGAACAATGAATATGGCATCAAGTTCACTGCGGCGCCTCCATCTACTAGCATCCTAGAGACCGGCTTCCCATCAACATGACCTTTTAGATAGAGAGGCTTCATATGACGGTTCGATTCATCGGGCTTCTCAAAAACCGCATCTTTAGGACCTAGTGAAAATTGAGCAACCTCGGCTTCATCCATAGCACAAAACTCCATAGGCAACATACATACCATGTTGATATCCATGTCCTCCTTTAGAGATGACTCATCTTTAGCAACCAACTGTTCTTCTTTCTCTTCTACAACAACCGGTTCTTCCTTCTCTACGGATTTACGTCTCCAAACCGGTGGTGGTCGCAACTCATTGAACCTCTTATCTCTTTGTTCTTCAGCCTTTTTCTCTCTTATCTCTTGGGCCTGAAGACATTGCAACCTTCTCCTTTGAGTAGCCGTTAAATCCTTAGGGATCCACCTAGGTTTCGGCTCTGTTCCAGGAGGTAAATAATGCCCCCTATTGATTTTGCTTGAATGCAATGAAGCCTTCGCACTACTCCTTTCAAATCTCTTGTCAAACCGGCGCTGAAGCCCGGTCAGACCGGACGTAGACCACCGGTCAGACCGGCCAGATGCGCCGGACAGACCGACATGGGGTCGTCGGTCAAACCGGCCAAAGGGCCTGGTTGGACTGACATGAGGCCGACGGTCAGACCGGCCTGATGGCCCGGTGAAACCGTCCACAGAGCTGCGGTCAGACCGGCCAGAGGGCCTGGTCAGACCGGCTGATTGCGATGAACTAGCCCCGGCTTCGGATTTGTTGCTTGATGACTCCCCAACTCCATCTCCAGAAGGTATTGGCACATCATGAGACCCTACTTTGATGGTAATCACCTCCGAAGACCTAGCTTCTACCTTAACACGCTTTCCCTCTCTCTTTTCTTCATTAACCCGATTTCTTCCATAAAACCGACTATCATTTGATGAAGACAAGCGCTCATGAATTGGCCTCCTTGGTCCTCCCCACCCTTGGTTGAATTGCATTAAAGGTATATGATTGAACATTGGTGGTGTTGCCCCCCATGGCATGTAGTAAGGATAAGGATAACCCGGCGGCGGCATTGGGTAAGGTCCCCATGACATATCTTGTGAATGATAATATGGAGGTGATTGCGACCGTCTTGGTAAATGACCAAATCGTTCCCTAGGAGGTGATCTTGGTCTTTTTCCTTTGTTGCGAGCTCCCTTACCACCTTGTTTCTCATACTTCTCCAAAAGCATATCCAAAGTCACTTTGGTCTTCCTAGGAGCTTTAGAAGTTGAAGCCTCACTCCTATCCTCCTTCCACACACCAACCTCCGGCTTCTTTGGCACTATCATCTTTGGCCTAGGTTCACCAATGATCACTTCCTTTCCTTTAGTAGATTCAGCTTGCTCCGGCCGAATCAACACATTCTTATCATTGAAATTAATTTTATTCACCGGAAAAGGATCATGATCAAGCTTCATCTTGTAACTATCGGTGAACTTCAATCGTTCTTCATCTATGGCCGATTGAACCTGTCATCGAAACACATTGCAATCATTAGTAGAATGAGAATGAGAATCATGCCATTTACAATAAGCTTGACGCTTCAACTCTTCTTGAGATGGTATGATATGGCCTTTAGGTAATCTAATTTGTTTTTCTTGCAAAGGATAATCAAAGATCTTATCACACTTGGCCACATCAAAACTATACTTAATCTCACTTTGCCGATCTTTACGAGGAGTCGGCATTAGATTAGAGTAAACGAAAGGCTTATTTTTGTTAGTCCATGACCACTCAGCAACATACATATCATGATCACCCTCATCTTCACTATCACTAGTTTCAGGGTAATCAATCAAATTAACATTAGGCTTCTTCTCATATGGTCTAACAAATTTTTTATTATCCTTAACCCGGCTTTCTTGAGCCAAAGCCTTTTGCATGAGTTGACTAACATCAAGAAATTATTGGCCATCTAATCTTTCTTTAATAGGAGCAATTAAACCATGAAAAGCAAGATCAGCCAAGTCTCTATCAATTATGTTCAAACTATAACATCGGTTTCTAACATCTCTAAATCTTTTAACATAATCAATGACAGATTCATTATACTTTTGCTTAACCGATGTTAAATCAGATAACCTAAGCTCAGTTTCACCAGTATAGAAATAATCATGAAATCTTTGTTCTACTTGAGCCCAAGTATGAATAGAATTTGCCGGTAAAGAAGTAAACCATGTAAAAGCAGTACCGGACAAAGATAAAGAAAATAAGCGCAATTTAAAAGTATCACTATTAGCCTCTCCATATTGCGCTGAAAATTGACCTACATGCTCCCATGTGGTCCTACTATCCTCACCACTAAACTTAGTGAATTCGAGAACTCTATAATTACGAGGATATGGCACATTATCATAGTAATCAGGATACGGCTTTTGGTAAACCTTAGCACGATTCCTAGCTTCAATCCCGAATTTATCCCTAATAATCCCACTAATCAATTCCTTTATATTATCAGGCCTATGTTGATTTGGTGGTGGATTTGGTGGCCTAATAGGTTGATGTTGTGGCGCAATATAATTATATTGGCCTTGCCTAGTATCGGGAGGATACCCCCTAGAAACATCATTATAAGCATTAGGAACATGTGGGGGAACTTGGGGATTATTTGCAGCAGTAGATACAGGAGGATCAAATGTTCTAAGATGATACAAATAACTAGCATTAGTCATTGGATCTATCCCTTGAATCGGCACTATTGCGTCGGTCTGACCGGTTAAAAGCCCGATCTGACCGGCATCCAGAGGCGCGGTTAGACCGGCCTGAGTCCCAGTCTAACCGTTGGGGTAAAACCCGGTCTGACCGGCCATCTGGCCGGTCTGACCGGCGGTGGCATCCCGGTCAGACCAGCCATCTGGCCCGGTCTGACCGGCCGTATGCACTGGAAAACCTTCGCCGATTTGTTGTGTCTTTACTCCATCGGTTTACTATTTATTTGATCTATGGGAGCTTGGCTAGCACTGGTAGAGGCTTTATCTTTGAATATAAAATCGGCCACGAGAGGACCGAGTTTATTTCTCGTAAATTTTTCACAATTATTTTCAAAAGATGCTTCTAATTTATTATTGAAAGCAATCATAGATGCATCTATTGTGTGAGCAACTTGTTGTTGAATAGATTGTGATAATTCCTCAATACTTACCTTGTCAAAAGTAGACGAAGACACAAAATCCGGCTTGAAAACTACGCCATGACGGGTCTTTGAGCATGTCTTCAAAAGCTCGTCGGCGTACTTCTTCATATGTTCATTGAAGGCCTTGCGTGCTTCCTCATCAAGATTCTCCATCGTCACCGGCAGCACGTTGGATGGATCCACCTCCGTCTTGGATGGCGGTGGCTTCGTCATGGCGAAGTCGAAGTTGATTTGACGTTAAATAGATCTCCCCAGCGGAGTCGCCAAATATCGTGTCGGCAACTTTTTGTGACAAGTTGACAAGCACGATCGCAGCACCTTACGCCTTGCGGTGATCCTAGAGTCGCCAACCACCTCAATCTAGCAAAACTAGACCAAGATGGGTTTTGATAACTAAACCGGCTAGCGGAGCTGATTTCTAGATAACTACCCGTCTCGTGGGCAAAACGGAAGGTTTTCAGGACAAACCTACAAAGATGTGTCACACTCTCGCAGCGGCGGCGGACGATTTACGGCGCAAATCGACAAAGATGGACAAACTAAGAGAAAACTAAAAGCAATAAGAAAAACGATTCAATTATTTGATTGTAGATTGGTTAGTTACAATTGAACCGGCCATGACCCTTATGTAGGGGTTGGTCTTGCCCTCTATAGACCCTCCTTCACGTCCAACTCAGGGTAGAAACCAAAGGAAACACGAAACATGCCTCCTCGAACAAGGAAACCCGAGATCCGACGAAAACAGACTCGGACTCGGACCCTGACAGTCTGACCGCCCACATACCTGCGGTCAGACCGGCCCTACTAGCCGGTCAGACCACCCACTGTTGATGCAAAAAACACACACTGGCCTGAGAGGTTTGCTTTACTCTAGTGCAGGTCCCAAAATTAGGGTTTCAGATTCAAGGGCGTGTCAGTTGATTTGATCCTGCAATCAACAAGAAAAACATGCAAAGAGTATCAGTAAACGATAGACAATTGGCCACAGGACCGATTTCATATCGTATGTGACCTAGCCGATGCAATAAAGCATGAATCGGCTGTAAGGTATGGTCAATGATAAAATTAACCCTAAAACTAGTATATCGGCTGAAAAGATCAACGTTACATAATCATTAAATCAATATTACTTTAGAAATAAGCAATTGGGATAGATCGGACTGAACCGAGACAGTATAAATTGCCCAAGTCTAAAGATAACATGAAATAACGATTATGCAGATTAATGTCATAGCCGATATCTAGGTTTAAGTATGTATCGGCTATAGCTCCGATACATCCTTATACTAGGATATTCTCTAGTCATAAATATATTAAACTATAACCAATTAGATTGATATCAAGCTTAATATATTTATATTAGATTAGATCCTGATATAAGGGGCAGATATCGAATATTAAACAAAGCATAACACAATGTAAAACATCTATATCAGGTATGATCGGCTGAAACCCCGATACTATCCTTATTAACAACCATGAAGCAGGTTAGATACCATGATTCTAAATACGACTTAATAGGTTGGACTGAACCAATGCAGCATTAAGTATAAATAGAAGCATGAGATCTAAAGAATCAAGCCAATGGTTGCCTTTTCGGGATGGTGGATACATTATATAACTTAGATTAACGAAGTAATCTAGTCAATATCGATGGAACCCTAGAAAGGATCTAGCCGATATAAGTAGATTACATTGTTGATCTAAGTTATATAACGTATATGATAACTCGGAGAATCACAACAAAGAACTAGAGTGTCATAGAGATGTAAGCACTAGCCCTAATGATGTAACTTGCCATGACAAGATATACCTTTTTGCCGAAGATCAAATTGATGCAGCACGACTCGAAAGCACAAACTTGTCGAAAGTAAAAAACAAAGGTTTGGCGATGCGCCGAGATTGATTGAACGTGTGTTGTTATTATTTACAAGACCTCGGGATTATATTTATACCCGAAATTACAAACATTGTCCATCACGGACACGACTCATATTAACATAATACAAATCCAACTAATCAACAAGTCCCTTAGGTGGACTCTTTCCGAGAATATCTATAAGGAAATTACATAAAATATCCTAATTAATAGATACAATTGCCTCCTCAGGACTTTATCCGTGCATGGCAATCCATATGAATTACATTAACATAACCCGATGACGCGTACCAAGTTATATTACTGACATCGGCTCCATCGGCTAACCTTGTCTAACTCTGACTCTGCCGATCAGTCCACAGCCCATTCGGACTCTAGCCGATACACACTCTGTTTCCGATATCCTTGCATATTTTCAAATCCTCTTCGGACTATATTGTGTTTCCGATCCTTGTAGATAGATTTGCTTACCAAATTTCATCGTCAACACATGCCCCCCAATTCCGAAGTACTTATAATGCAACGGAATTATCTCTTCTCAACCGCAAAATTCTAGGGTTACCCCCGTGACCGTTACGCACCTAATTCTTTAAATACCAATGGCTCCTCCGGATATTTCACGGTGTTAACTCCACTTTCACCGCTTAAATCACCAAATTTTCCCGTAAACTCCGGCGAACTCCTTCTCTCTCCACTCCGGCGACCAGAGCAACAAATCCCCTCCGGCGACGACCTCCGCGCAATAATGGCCACTTCATCAAATCCACCACAATCCGCCGCCATGGAATATGCCGAGGTAAGTTCCCCGTTGACTCCAATCTCTTCCTTTAACTTCTTCATTCTTACTCTGCCTTTATCCACCTTTTTCTTCTTCAATCTATAGCATCTAAGTCACCAAGTAGCTGTCCCAAAACTCAATGAACCCAACCACTTCTTCCTGGGTCCAATAGGCGATTTAGATCCCACCGATATCATCAATGCAGAGACAAACAGAATCCCTTTCAGACAAGCAACCCGTCTCTTTCCCATTGGACTACAACTTTTAGGTCTTGGCCTTCCCAAGTTGATAAATGGACAGATTGGTATAAAAGAATCGCAGCTGTCAAGAAAGATCACTGGGACGAAATAGGGATAACCCAATGCCTGTCCTTGTCCATAGCCGATACGAAGAAAGATGAGCCGATGTTGTCTTCGGCTGCATATTTTTGGTCAGACACCATAAACTGCTTTATGTTCAACCAAGGGCCGATGACTCCCGCCTTGCTGGACATAATCATGATCACGGGCTTAGATATAACCACATCGGCCAATCCCATCAGTATGAAGACCAAGTGCACTTATAAGTTCAAAACCAAAAATATTGGTGGTTGGTCTGGTTTTATCTCTGACAATATGGGAACAGGACCTGTATCGGCTAGAGAACGTGCCGCCTTCCTGATGATGTGGCTAGATAAATTTCTATTCTGTGGATCCACCTGTGGCCCAACAGCCAATTGGCAACACCTAGCCGAAGCACTAGTCTTGAAAAGAGAATTCCCCTTGGGAAAATATTTGCTAGGAGCAGCATATCAAATGTTAAGCCAATCATCGGCTAAATTGATAATGGATTCCAATGTTAACACTGGCGGCACATGGTGGTTTATCCAACTTTGGTTAACCCTGCACACTTTGAAAGTTGCAAAAAGGCCATCACTCCTAGAAGTTGAATTCTCTTCCACAGCCAATTTTGAAAATAATGATGAATCAAACCAAATGCGCCGATGCATGTCATTTGGAGAAGCAGCTACCAGTTATGCTGGTCATGGACCATCGGCTGAGCATTTCCATAACTGGTTTGGCAACTTTTATGATGGATTCCCTAGGGACAGCCGAATCTGGTTTGCCTATGACTCCTACCAAAGCTTTGAACTGCCAACTGACTTTAGGCTGAATGAAATCAATGATGAAAGATTTGAAAAACCCAGGGAAATCTTGACTGCTGCAATCTCTCCATGCATACTCCCAGTTGGCATATCTCAAGGCAGAAATGTTCAACCATCTTATGAGTTTTACTATCTAGCATCGGCAGCAAGACAACTTGGCATGGGCATACTACCCATCGGCTTATACTATGCTGACAAGATTCAGACCAGAGGTGATATTGTATCGGCTCTGATGATGGCTAAATTACTCAACATCCCTGGTCCCCCTCTCGGCAGCATTGACAGATTCAATATCATCTTGATGAGGAGCATCCAATTCGACAGATGGTGGTCAGAAATAAAAAGTCACATATTCCATCTGCTAGTTGACTCATATCTCACTCGAATTGTACCAAACTTGGCTCCTCAGGTAAATTTCTATTCTCAAACTGTTGTACTTTATTACTATCAACTGCTTAATACTCATAGTTTAACAATTTTCCTTGCAGACAATAGACTCTTCTCCTCCTTCAGTTAGCCGAAGTGGCAAGCCTATAGCATATGCCATAGCCAAACTTCCAAACAGCAGTGGACCAGCTCCATCCATCATCGGCTTCAACGCCCCAAAAACTGCCACCTTACTCCAAGGCCAACTCAGAGAGCCGATGCAAACTGGAGACAAAAGAAGAAGGACAAAACAAGCTGCTGTAAAGCCAACACTCCTGAAGAAACCAACCAAAAGGCAGAAGAAAACAGCCGATACAGAAACTGCCCAAGCCCAAGAGATAGATGACATCCTTAAGGATACTAAGATGGACGAGGCAATCAATGAAGCTGCTGCCCAAATCAGTGACACAGCTGAAATTGCTACACCCCAAGCCGATACACCTCCTGCAGTACAATCTAAAACTGCAAAAACTCCAAGTCCTCCAAAACCTCCTCAAAAAGCACAAGTAAGATATTCCGACTTATCATCATTTATTTCCATGTTTCGAATTCTCTCAACTCATCCATCCTTGCAGCCCAAGAAGAAACAAGTTGCTACAAGGAAGAAACCAATCTCACTACCAGTACCGGTAATTTTAACTCACCCCAACTTTAATTTCATCCTTAGTCGATACTGACTATTTATTATCTTTATAGCCTCCGCAGGTAACACCACCTCAACAAGCATCCAGTGAGCATACTCAATCGGCCGCAGCTAGCCGACAAGATGATGAGATTGCTACCACAATTCCAGCTCCCCGGATACCTGTAAGCACTCTCCATATTTATACCTATCGGCTCATACTCAACTTTATTACTTATCAACCTTCTCCTATTTCAGTTACTAGCCAATATGTTCTCCTTTGACATAAAACAATTCCCGGATGAAGAGGAAGAAACAACTAGCAAAGCCATCTCCCCAATTTCTGAAGGCTTAAAAAGGAACTTAGCTGACATTGCAGATCGGCTAAGTGCTTCCCTTGATGCACTAGTTGTAAACTGTGGGCCGATCAGGGCAAGGTTTGAAGAAATCCAAAATCAAATCCCTGATGAACTTATAGAGATGATCTCTCCTGCAGTCTTCCTCGAGCAACACCGTTTTAAATTGGAGAGAGCCAGACAAAGAATCGCAGATCGGCTAGAGCGTGCTGCTCTTGAAGCAAATGTCCAATCCAGCCGCCAACAAATCACTGAGGAGAAATCCAAGCTGGATGAACTAGAGGCTGGACCAAACTCAACTCAACAGAAGATTGAAGATCTGAAAAAGAAAGAAGCTGATCTCCTGCAGCAACTTGAGGCTTACAGAGCTGAAATCACCACCGAAGAACAAAAGTTGGCCGACTTGCCCAAAGCTATCGAAGTCCAAAAACTCAAGCTCAAGAAATCTGTTAAACATCTTGCTGCCCTGAGTAAAGCTCTAAAACCAATCCCAGGAACCGATACAGCCGATGCTCAAGCCATTGAAGAAGTAGAACAAATCAGGCAAAGAGCTATATCGGCTATTCAAAAGTACTTGGCTTGATGTAACTCAAACTATAAATTGTCTTGAAACATTTTTGCTGTAATATACATTTTGGCCATCGAGCCGATTTTATACTTAGCCAAATACTGGAATACCTTATGCTATTGAGATACCTTTTGCTGTCAGCCGTCGAGCCGATTGTATAAAATTTTGCTCAAAAATTTCCAACTTTAGATTGTCTCCTCCATGCCCCCAAGTTTGTAGTAGGGAACATAATGCTGCAAACTTATGTGTCTAAGGGCGATAAAAATATCGGCCATCTAAAGGCGATGTAAACACATCGGCTATCATTCACAAACCGGCAAACCACAGCCGATTATGAACCAATCCAAACACTTGGGTAGTATTTCTTCAAATATTTTCCATTAAGTGCTCTTCCAAATACTTCTCCATCAAGTCCTTTTAACATATAGGCCCCTTTAGAAACACATTTATGAACTTGAAACGGTCCTTCCCAATTCGGTGACCACTTGCCGAATATGTTGTCTCTGGCCCCTATCGGTAGCACTAATTTCCAAACTAGCTCGCCTTCCTCAAAAGATTTGGGAACAACCTTCTTGTTATAATGCCTGGCAACTCTCTCCTTATCCCTTCTAACTTTCTCAAGAGCTCGCAATCGTGCTTGAACCAAATCTTCTGACTCATCAACCATCAAATTATGATAATCATTGGCTGTTAACTCATCTTGTAAAGAAATCCACCGAGAGCCGATGTTGGTTTCCCATGGTAATACAGCCTCATGCTCATAAACCAGTTAATAAGGAGGTAACTGAATTGCACCATGGCAAGCCATCCGATAGGACCATAATGACTCAGCCAGAATAGAATGCCACTTCTTGGGATATTCAGCTATCTTTCTTTTGACCAACTTAATCAAACTCTTGTTAGATGCTTCAGCTTGTCCATTGGCTTGTGCATAATATGGTGATGAATTCAACAACTTAATTCCCATGCTATCAGCAAACTGAACAAACT
The DNA here is from genome assembly GCA_000573905.2 of Oryza punctata. Classification (NCBI taxonomy): domain Eukaryota; kingdom Viridiplantae; phylum Streptophyta; class Magnoliopsida; order Poales; family Poaceae; genus Oryza; species Oryza punctata. The sequence continues at coordinate 9,310,682 of CM002499.2, read as the reverse complement.
CGTCCGATACAAATATAGAACCCTGATCAGTTGTAATTGTTTGTGGCAAACCAAATCTGTATATAATATGCTCTTTGACAAAATTGATCGCATCCTGACTGTCTACCTTCTTCAAAGCAATTGCCTCAACCCACTTAGTGAAATAATCAGTCGCAACCAATATGAATTTATGTCCTTTGCTTGATGGTGGATTGATTTGGCCGATCATATCAATACCCCAACCTCTAAACGGCCACGGCTTGATAATAGGGTTCATAGCCGATGCTGGCGCTCTCTGAATTGCTCCAAACTTCTGACAATCTTGACAACCCTTATAATATCTGAAAAATCCTCCAGCATTGTCGGCCAAAAATATCCAACTCTTCGAAGTAACCACTTCATTTTATGAGTCGATTGATGTGTCCCGCAAATACCTTCATGAACCTCACACATAACAACTTTAGCTTCTTCCATACTCAAGCACTTCAACAGAACTCCATCAATCGTCCGATAATATAATGCATCATCCAACAGAACATATTTAAGAGCTTTATACCTTAATTTCCTTGAAACCAATCTTGAAGGATTCTTTAGATACTCAATGAGATTGACTCAGTTTCGGCATAATTTGATTACGCTGTTAACGTTTTCACATGGCGAATCGCAGATGGGACCGCCGTGTGTGTCACCCCTTATATTTCGTTTGGGGTTTTATATCAATGAATAGAATTTGATTCTATGCCAAATATGTACCAAGTGAGTTACATGAGGATAGAGATCACCATTACTCCTTGGATTATAGTGCAACACAGTTTAATGTACTAGCATATGATGTTTATGTATGTTACATTATTGCCGTTGTATATTTGATATGATGATATAGTATGATAGATCCCCTCAGAAAAATTAAGTGTAATATGCTCTTCCAATAATTGTACCTATCACGATTGTGATCATAAGTGATGGGTCTTCCATAGTAGAGTGTCACTTTTCATCATAATAAGATAGGATAGATGTCGAACATCTATATGCGGAGATTGTTGGTTTACTTGACAAGGTTATCAAAACGGTTTTGGACCTTGGAGTATAGGTTGGGTTAGTACATGGAGATATCACCTAACAGTACGAGAGTCACATAGGATGTGATTAGCAAGGTGTTGCTTACCTATTTTATTAGTTGTCTAGCCGTGATGCCAAAGCTCACTAGATACTATTAAAATAAGGATCTCGACTCACTATGTTATTAGAGGGAATTTTGTTGCACAATACATAGTGGGAGCATCTTTTGTTAAATTGTTTAATGAAAGATTAAATGTAAACGTAGTGCTGATTTTGCATATATATTTTTATTGTAGATCATGGCAGTTCCTGCACCATCCAGTTTTAACTTGCGGTCTATTCTTGAGAAAGAGAAGTTGAATGGAACAAACTTTATGGATTGGTATTGCAGCCTAGGAATTGTTCTCAGACAGGAGCACAAAGAGTTTGTGCTTGAAGAGCCTTTTCCTGCTGATTTACCTGCCAATGCCACTACTGCTCAACGCAGGGATCATGAAAGGCGGCGGAATGACTATCTGGATGTGAACTGTCTCATGCTTGCTACTTTGTCGCCTGAACTTCAGAGGCAATATGAGGCATTGGATGCCCATAGCATAATCACGGGACTGCGTAGCATGTTTGAGGACCAAGCAAGGGCCGAGAGGTTTAATACCTCAAAGTCTTTGTTTGTGTGTAGGCTTGCAGAAGGTAATCCAGTTAGTCCACGTGTGATCAAAATGATTGGTTACATCGAGAGTCTGGAAAAGCTTGGTTTTCCCCTTAGCCAAGAGTTGGCTACTGATCTGATTCTCCAGTCACTCCCTCCCAGCTTTGAGCCGTTCATATTGAACTTCAACATGAACAACATGAGCAAGACCTTGGCCGAACTGCATGGGATGCTAAAGGGTGCCGAGGAAAGCATTAAGAAAAACTCCAAACATGTGATGGTAATGCATAAGCGTAAGCCCAATAACAAGAAAGGTGGTCAAAAGAGAAAGCGAAACTCCGATGAGATCGGGAGTACTAGCAACTCTAAGACCAAGGTTCAAAAGACTGGGCCCGCTAAGGATGCAGAGTGTTTCTTTTGCAAGGAGACAGGTCATTGGAAGAGGAACTGTAAGAAATACCTAGAGCGGCTCAAGCAGAAGCAGCAGGATGGAAAGAGTTCCACCTCAGGTATTAATGTTATAGAAATTAATCTTGCTACTCCCTCTACTGATTCTTGGGTATTTGATACCGGGTCAGTTTCTCACATATGCAAATCGTTGTAGGGGCTGAAAAGAAGTAGGAATTTGGCAAGAGGCGAAGTGGACATTCGCGTGAGCAATGGAGCAAGAGTTGCTGCTGTTGCGGTCGGTACTACGCCATTATCTTTACCATCAGGATTAGTTTTGGAATTAAATAATTGTTATTGCATTCCAGCTTTGTGTAAAAACGTTATCTCTGCTTCCTATTTGCAAGCAGAGGGTTATGGTTTTAGATCTGTGGGCAATGGTTGTTCAGTCTATTATAATGGCATTTTCTATTTCCATGCACCCATGATGAATGGTTTGTACACAGTGAACCTTGATGGATGTTCAGTCTATAACATTAATGCGAAAAGGCAACGTCCTAATGATTTGAATCCCACTTTTATTTGGCATTGTCGCTTGGGCCATATAAATGAGAAACGCATGGAGAAGCTCCATAGAGATGGACTTCTACACTCGTTTGATTTTGAATCATTTGAGACATGTGAATCTTGTTTACTTGGCAAAATGACAAAGACACCTTTCATGGGTCAAAGTGAGAGGGCAAGTGAACCATTGGCACTGGTACATACTGATGTATGTGGACCAATGAGCTCAACAGCCAGAGGTGGTTTTGGGTACTTCATTACCTTCACCGATGACTTTAGTAGATATGGTTATGTCTACTTAATGAGGCATAAGTCTGAATCCTTTGAAAAGTTCAAGGAATTTCAGAATGAGGTACAGAATCATTTGGGCAATACAATCAAGTATCTACGATCGGATCGTGGAGGAGAGTACTTGAGCCTTGAATTTGGCAATCATCTAAAGGAGTGTGGAATTGTTCCACAGCTCACTCCGCCAGGAACACCTCAATGGAATGAGGTGTCCGAACGGAGGAATCGTACATTGTTGGACATGGTGCGATCAATGATGAGCCAAACTGATCTCCCATTAAGCTTTTGGGGTTACGCTTAGAGACAGCAGCGTTCACACTAAATAGGGTTCCATCAAAATCAGTGGATAAGACACCATATGAGATATGGACAGGGAAACGTCTCCGTTTGTCTTTCCTAAAGATTTGGGGTTGCGAGGTTTATGTAAAACGTTTACAATCAGACAAACTCGCGCCTAAATCAGATAAATGCTTCTTTGTGGGGTATCCTAAGGAAACGAAAGGATATTATTTCTATAATCGGGAAGAAGGCAAAGTGTTTATCGCTCGACACGGTGTTTTCTTGGAGAAAGAGTTCCTCTCAAGAAAGGATAGTGGGAGCACGGTGCAACTTGAAGAAATTCAGGAACCACCATAAAATGCTTCAACATCCACACAACAAGTTGAGCAAGATGTTGTTCAATAGGTTGAACAAGTTGTTGTTGAACCAGTTATAGAACGACAGGTTTCACGAAGGTCCAAAAGGATATGGCGTACACCTGCAAGGTATGCATTGGTAACCACAGGACAACGTGAAATATTGTTGTTAGACAATGATGAACCTACAACCTATGAGGAAGTGATGGTGGGACCAGACTCTGAGAAATGGCTTGGAGCCATGAAATCCGAAATAGAATCCATGCATGACAATCAAGTTTGGAACTTGGTTGATCCACCTGATGGTGTAAAAGATATTGAGTGCAAATGGGTCTTTAAGAAAAAGACAGATGTAGATAGAAATATTCACATCTACAAGGAACGATTGGTGGCGAAAGGTTTTAGACAAATTCAAGGTGTTGATTATGATGAAACTTTCTCACCAGTCACCATGCTGAAATCTATTCGGATAGTTTTAGCGATTGCTGCCTATTTCGATTATGAGATATGACAAATGGATGTCAAAATAGCTTTTCTCAATGGAAATTTGGATGAGGATGTGTACATGGCACAACCCAAGGGATTTGTCGATCCACAATCAGCTAAAAAGATATGCAAGTTAAAGAAATCCATTTATGGGTTGAAACAAGCATCTCGGAGTTGGAATATTCGTTTTGATGAAGTGGTCAAGGCGTTGGGCTTTGTCAAAAACGAAGAAAAGCCTTGTGTATACAAGAAGAGTAGTGGGAGCGCGCTGGTGTTTCTGATCCTATATGTAGATAACATATTGTTGATTGGGAATGATATTGCTATGCTTGAGTCCGTTAAGACATCGTTGAAAAATAGTTTTTCAATGAAGGACTTAGGGGAAGCAGCATACATTCTGGCATAAGGATCCATAGAGATAGATCAAAGAGGCTAATTGGATTAAGCCAGAGTACATACATTGACAAAGTGTTGAAGAGGTTCAACATGCAAGACTCCAAGAAAGGTTTCCTGCCAATGTTACATAGCATTAATCTTGGCAAGAATCAGTGTCCTCAAACAACTGATGAGCGGAACAAGATGAGTGTGATTCCATATGCTTCGGCAATTGGATCTATAATGTATGCTATGCTATGTACACGTCCAGATGTTTCATATGCACTTAGTGCAACAAGCCGGTACCAATCAGATCCAGGTGAGAGTCACTGGATTGCTGTAAAGAATATCCTAAACTACTTGAGAAGAACTAAGGATATGTTCCTAGTCTATGGAGGAGAGGAAGAGCTTGTTGTAAATGGTTACACCGATGCTAGCTTCCAAACCGACAAAGATGATTTTAGATCGCAGTCCGGATTTGTGTTCTGCCTGAATGGCGGCGCTGTGAGTTGGAAGAGTTCCAAGCAAGATACAGTTGCTGACTCTACAACAGAAGCCGAGTACATTGCCACTTCTGAAGCAGCAAAGGAGGCTGTTTGGATAAAGAAATTTGTTTCTCAACTAGGTGTGGTGTCTAGTGCTCTCAGTCCTATGGACCTCTATTGCGATAATAGTGGGGCCATTGCGCAAGCCAAGGAGCCTAGATCGCATCAAAAGTCCAAGCACAGTTTACGGCGGTATCACCTCATTCGCGAGATAGTGGATAGAGGAGATGTGAAGATATGCAAAATACACACGGATTTGAACATTGCAGATCCGTTGACGAAGCCACTCCCTCAGCATAAGCATCAGACACACACTAGTGCAATGGGTATTAGATACATGCATGATTGACTCTAGTGCAAGTGGGAGACTGTTAATGATATGCCCTAGAGGCTATCATAGAGATGATTGTATCACATACTATGTTTACATATTTATCTGATATTATTCCTTGAAATAGATAACTCATTATTGGCTAATGAATATGTGATTCATTTATGAGACTCTTTATATTATATGTTGCTATTTCTAAAGGATCCATGATCAAATATCATATGTGGAACAAATATGGTTAAATGATCAGCACATGTATTGTTTGATGATCATGTCTCATGGATCATGGTATGGAGATGCCAAATTGATAATGTGGACACATGTTGGGGAACATGTTGTTGGATAGACCTGACATGAGACACTGCAAGAACTATTTGTGTAGTGCCATCAGTGGTCTCGATTAGTGTTGGTCTAGAATTCTTAGACCTGAGATTATCATGGTTTTCAACATATGTAGTGACTTACTTAGGGACTGCTAAACGCTATTTCGTAACTGGGTAATTATAAAAGTAGTCTTCGGGTGTGTTATGAAACATGTAGTGGGATATGAATAATCAAGATGGAATTTGTCCCTCCTATGGAGAGATATCTCTGGGCCCCTCGATGTTATAGATTATGGAAGTGCATGGCCATGCCAAAAGTGATTGAGTAGTCAATCGCAGGTTATATAATCTATCACAGGATCGAGTGAATGATTAAGCTATTAGAGGATGGCAGATATCTAGCCTTGAGCTTAATTGATATCGTGAGGCAAAGGGGTTCATACAAGTAAACACTAAAGGTTCAGCCGATATGATCTTTATGTATGCTCGGTGGGTCAATACGTTCTGCTAGGGGCCGCTGTTGACACGTGGACCGAAAAGGAGTTTTCGGGTTGCACCCGAGTGTGCATGAACCTACAGGGTCGCACGCTTAAAGGGCCGGAATAAAGGGATTGGATGAAGATCCAATATGCACTCAATTCGGATAAGGATCCGAGTAGGACTCTTATGGGCCTTGGAGGCCCGGACGTGGTTCCTATATATACGTGAGGGGGTCTGGCCGGCGGTATTACAACATCACGCCACATGAAACCCTAGCCGCCACTCCCCTCCACGAGCAAACCCTAGCCACGCGTGGGTGCTAGCACATCTGCGCGTGGTGTTCCCTCCCTGGACGTGTGGATACCGGTGGAGGCGCCACTGTCTTGCGGTGCTGATCGGCGTGGGAGCACGGCAAGGAGAACGCACGAGGAGGAGAAGGTCGAGCCGCTGCGATCGACTACTTCCTCTACATGGGCGCGCGCTACATCGCGAGGATTCCTTCGGCTCCTTAGCACATACTTCCGCTGCGCAGTGCATCGAGTGGTAACGATCTATGATCTCATACTTGCATGGTTCCTGGTTTACGCGGTAGAAAAATTTTGTTTTATGCTATCGTAGCCTACGCGTATCCCTATAGGAAAGTTCATGTATAAGAGAATCTCTAACAGGTTGGATATTTTGGGCTATAAAAAAGTAAATTTCCAAAAACTACAGATATGTTGACCAAACTATCACAAAACTAGAGATTCGAGGTATTATATCACAAAACTATAGATGTAGCGTCAAACTAATCACAAAAATACATATTTAGCGTATTACAAAATAACAAATTTATCACAAAACTATAGGTTTAGTGTCAATTTAGTCACAAAACTACAACCATTATAGCTCCAATCTAACAGTAGTACTGGGAATTTGAATTTTAAAATCCGTTGTTTTGTGATAACTTCGACATTTCATCTGTAGTTTTGTGATGCATAGCCTTAAATCCGTAGTTTTGTAATAAATTTGATGTTAAATGTATATTTTTCTGATACAACACCTTAAATATGTAGTTTTAGGATAGTTTGATTTAAGTATATGTAGTTTTATGAAATTTTTTAAAAAAGAGTCATATTTGTATTTCAGTCCAACGGCATCTCTATGACACTCTAATCTAACAGTAGGCTCCATTTGTTAGTCTATCTTTACTTCTTATTCCTTCTTTCTTCTTCCTCTAGATTTCCCCCCTCCCCACCATCTTGTGATAAACCCTAAGCTCCACTCGATGCGCTCAAGGATATGATTTGGCCCGATCTTTCGGTGAGTTGAGATAACTACGATTTGGGAGACACGTTGACGATCCGACTACAACCGTACAAGACGTTGTGTTGCGCCTTAGCGATCGATACACCTCTCCGTGGGTTGTTGATCTTATCGATGCAGATCAACCTTATTCCTGCAAGCAAATCGAAGAAACTAGCAAGAACAAGATAAAAGCAATCTGAATTGCAAATAGGAATTAAATACAAATGATAAGTTGGGGTTCCGAAGAACAAGCAGACGGACGGTCTAGCCGACACGCGCGCTGCAAGCAAGTAGCAATGGCTAAACTTTAATCTAACAAAACCCCAAGAAACCCTGAAGGGGTACCTAGCTATTTAAAGGGGTGGGAGGATGACCAAGGGAGCCCTAGGGTCGTGCTCCACCTACATGGGACGCACCCCACATGGGCCCCTCATGGGCCGGGGTCCCAGACGAAGTTACAAGCCCATAGGCCCATTATAGGTGACGCAGCACCTTGTTTATATAATAACGACCAACTCGGATGGAATTTGGAGACGAGGCTGGATCCATTGGAAAGAGGACTCCGAGACCTTTCCATCAAGTACTCACGGGCCGAAAATGGAGCTCGTATGATGATTTGGCGGCCGTTCGAAGTCAACGTTGCTGCAGGTGGCCGAATTGGATTCCAGCACTTGGAGGAGTTGATCTTGCTATCTTCTTGTTGATCCATGATGTGAACAATGGTTGTATTCGTAGTAGCCATGGTCACATCATCCTCCCCTTCTTCACGGAAAACTGTCCTCGGTTTTTCCATATGGTGCTCTTCACGTAGTCCATTTAAAACAACCTGTTTCACCAAATCAAAACAAGACAGACTCGAGGAAATATGATTAGCAATAATACGACTCTCTAGCTTGCAAATTTTATCCACGTCTACAGGATGATCTAAATCCAAACATATGTAAACTCTATGCACCAAATATATTCCTCCATCAGTATATTCTCCAAAGATATGAAAAATAGCATTAATTGGACATCTCAAATCAGACTTAACAAATAATTTCTCCTTCAAATTGTTGAGCTCACAAAATTCATCAAACTGAATATAGCCCAAAGTATTTAAAGAAGATATCAATTCACGTTCCTCTACTTCATTAGCAAAGTGAATAACATGCTTAAAATCAACACATAAAGAACTAACACTAGAAATAGCATATTCATTCACTAGTTGCGGTATGGGTATAAGTGAAGCATTACCACACAACTCTTCTTTATCACAAGAGACAGCAAGTAAATCAACTTGTGACAAAGGAATCTCAGCAATTGGTTCCACTAAAGGTTGCTCTACTATAGCACGAAAAGTGGACATTTGTAGCTCAACTTGAGAATACTCACATTCATTTATCTCAGCACCATCTAATTTACCTTCCAAACTTTCTTCAGATGTCGTAGGTGCTTCATGCTTCTCCTCTTTCTTCTCAAGTACATCATTCTCCTCCTTTTGACAATTGTTTACTTCCTGCAAATTATTAGTAACAGGAGGCACGGGCACAACTTGTTGCTTATTAACATTGTCAATTTGTTTTTCCACATTGCAAGCAAGTTGTAATAAATGAGAAAGAGATTTATATCTTTGACTAGCGAGCATATCCTGAATTTCTTTGTTAAGCCCACGCAAAAACCTCAATTCTGAAGCTTCTTCGCATTCATCTAAACCACAGCGTAATAAACAAGCACGCATATCGTGATAGTATGAAATAACAGTTTTAGTATCTTGCTTTAAACATTGCAGTTTGTTGAACAGAATATCAACATAATACATGGGAACATAAATATCTCTGAAATATCGTTTCATGTCTCTCCAAGATTGAGGTATTTTGTTATGCCTACAAAGATATTTCCAATCATCAGAAGCATGTTTAACTAAAACACTAGAGGCACACATAACCATATGATTCTCAGTCAATTTATATTTTTGAAATTCTCTATCGACAGCAAGCTCCCAATCAACGTAAGCATGAGGATCATAATTTCCTTCAAAATAAGGTAGTGCAGATTTGATCTTAGCTAGAACATCATCACTTACCTCATAATGGTCATGTTGATTACTCCTCATGTCTTGACGAAGATGTCGATGTTGAGCACAGCTATTCCCAATCGTCTTCCGTATCGCTGCCATTGTTAGTAGAAAACAAGAAACATACAAAAATATGCACGTTCCTATTAACTACTAGGTATTGGACGCTCAAATATCACATACACTTAAGCTTTTAACCGAGCTCTTACATGTTCTTACCAATGCAAGCGGAATGGTGATATACACCGACTCAACCAAGCACCCCGATGGAGGTTGGATGTATCGATGCCTTGGCAAATACTTGCTGTACGGCTGCAATCAAATCTGTGGAGCTCTGGGTAGGCTTAAATATGTAGCAAAGGAATAGCAAATGCTCAAATCAGAGAATGCAAAGTTGAATAATCGTTCAAAGGCAAGTACCGTGCTGGTCCTAGGCTAGAACGTACTAGAGACACGAGCCTAGACACAAACGGTACCACGAGATAGCACAACTCAAGCACAACTCTGATACGTGAAAGCAATCTCAAAGGTAACAACTAATTTTCTCTTTCTTTTTTTTCTTTCTTTCTTTCTCTTTTTTTTCCTTCTTTCCTTTTTTTTTGGTGCGGCTTTTCTTTTCCTTTTTTTAAGCACCTTTCTGCCTTTTTCTCTCTCTTTTTTTTGACTTTTTTTCAGCAAAAACGACTCAAGGACCTGGATGCAAGATTACAGGGACTCAAATGTAAATATAAAAATTACAGGGACTCGAATGCAAAAGTGCAAACCCTAAAATTAAAATTATACAAAAATGGAATGCTCTCCTTGCATAGGTTCCGTTTTTGCAAACAGATCTCGAATCCGACACTTCAAAAATTTTCACCAAACTGTTTAGCAATTTACGGTATAGATTGAAACCGAGAGAGGGAAGGGAGGAGTCGGACTCACGAGAAGGGGGAGGGAGACGCCGCACACAAGGTTGGGAGGAGGAACCGGCCAATCTAAAAAAAAGGAAAACTGATTCTAGCCGATCCAATCTACTATTATTTTCTTTTCTTCTGCCCAACCGAATCCAAACAGATCTACTATCTTCTCCCTCCTCTCGACACAAGAACGGCTAAACCAGAACACGGCTAAGTCCCGGCAAACCCTAGATGCAACACAGCAACTCCAAAACCGACCGACAGAAAATGCCCGAAATGAGAAAAATGGAACCCTAGTGGCGGCACGATTCCGTTTTCGAAGATCCCGACGACAACGAAGACACAGTGATGAAGGTGACAGTGGTACTAACCGTGACAAGAACTCGAAACTCTAAACGGACTAGATGCTAAGACCAGCAACACGACTCGACGATGCAACACAAAACTCAACAAAGCAAAAACTGAAAAGAACAATGCAATGGCACAAATATGGCTGGGTAAAGGATGCAAATTTTTTTTGTTTGGCTATTTTCTGGTTATAGGTAGATTAAAAACTCACCGAGCAACGAAAGCTCTGATACCACTTGATAAACCCTGAGCTCCACTCGATGCGCTCAAGGATATGATTTGGCCCGATCTTTCGGTGAGTTGAGATAACTACGATTTGGGAGACACGTTGACGATCCGACTACAACCGTACAAGACGTTGTGTTGCGCCTTAGCGATCGATACACCTCTCCGTGGGTTGTTGATCTTATCGATGCAGATCAACCTTATTCCTGCAAGCAAATCGAAGAAACTAGCAAGAACAAGATAAAAGCAATCTGAATTGCAAATAGGAATTAAATACAAATGATAAGTTGGGGTTTCGAAGAACAAGCAGACGGACGGTCTAGCCGACACGCGCGCTGCAAGCAAGTAGCAATGGCTAAACTTTAATCTAACAAAACCCCAAGAAACCCTGAAGGGGTACCTAGCTATTTAAAGGGGTGGGAGGACGACCAAGGGAGCCCTAGGGTCGTGCTCCACCTACATGGGACGCACCCCACATGGGCCCCTCATGGGCCGGGGTCCCAGACGAAGTTACAAGCCCATAGGCCCATTATAGGTGACGCAGCACCTTGTTTATATAATAGCGACCAACTCGGATGGAATTTGGAGACGAGGCTGGATCCATTGGAAAGAGGACTCCGAGACCTTTCCATCAAGTACTCACGGGTCGAAAATGGAGCTCGTATGATGATTTGGCGGGCGTTCGAAGTCAATGTTGCTGCAGGTGGCCGAATTGGATTCCAGCACTTGGAGGAGTTGATCTTGCTATCTTCTTGTTGATCCATGATGTGAACAATGGTTGTATCCGTAGTAGCCATGGTCACATTATCTTGTCTCTCCACCCACCCCACCCATCTCTCCCCATGCAGCTTGGCAGTAGGTGACAGACAAGGCGAGCACAATATGGTGGGAGGCGGCAGCGATGAGGATGAGTAGGTGCAGGAGGGCGGGAGATGACAACGACATCCGCCAGAGGGATCCAAATGCGTACGGGGCCCAGTGACGCAAACAAGCTCGACGGAGAGGGGACGACAATCAGTGTAGAGGACAAGCTTGACGTTATGGAGGATGAGCTCGACGGTGTTGGAGAGGGGGCAACAATCAGCATAGAGGACGAACTCTAAGGCACCGAAAAGGGGATAGCACTCTGCGGAGGACAAGCTCAACAACGGATCTAGACAGGGGTCAACGGATCCAGGTGGTGGACGACGACATGAGTGGGAGGCGGCGGCGGCTAAGAAGTGAAGGCGGAGGATGGGGTGGTCCTTCGCTAGACGTTGCTGGCGACGAATGGCAACGGGATGCAGCTGCTGATGGTCGCGCAATGGAGGAGGAGGGTGCACAGCCGTGGATGGCCTACGCTCAAGGGAGATAGAGTGAATGGATGGGAGAGAGAGGGGCATGGGGCCAACGTTTGGCTGGCCAAGTTTGGCTAGCGAGGGAAGGAGTTTGCCATCAAGTTAGCAAGGGGCTGTTGAAATGCATTTTTTTTTGTCCATAATTGTCAAATTATGGATTGGAGAGTGGGATAAAGAGACTGTTGTCCATAAGTGCATATGTACTATACTCTCTATCGTCATATTTAATTTGAGATTCATGTTGTCAGTGTCCTATATATGGGATACCTTATACTTATGTAGTAAGCTCCACGGGACCACCATAACAAGTTCTGTATGGAATCAAGTCTCATATGTATGACAATAGTCCTGAGTAGATGAAAGAGTCTGAGATAAGGAAAGAGAAACAAAGGTCTACTTTGGCTCTACAATATCTACTCGGATCATATCCATACTCATCTCTTTAGCTACTTGAGCGATGGGGCACCCAAGCATATAAATATAAGGCCCCAAGAAGGGGAGATGTCACAGAAACATGAAATCCGACAAGCTAATAGAGATATAAGATAATACATGCCACCTCCAATCTATTTGAGTTACATTTTTAGGAAGCCGACAACAGCTAGTTGTCGACCAAACCCAAGCTTTATGCTGATCTACTGGCATACTAGATTAGGTTTTCCTCCATATTATACTTATGAGAGTGATATATAAAGGTAACACCGGCTCCGGCAAACAGGATTATACCCATTACTCTTTTGTAGAGGGCTAAACTAGTGTAAAAATCCATATCTCCCTTGCTCTTTTCACAACTTCATTTGCATCCTCATATCAGCGGATCCCTACGTCCTCCAAAAAAAACTGTATATGTATGGATATTGTGATCACAATGTCCTCCAAACAAACCGTATATGTATGAATAATATGATTGTGATATAACCCATTGACACATGTGTATAGCACATGTTTCAATAAAAGATACTGTTCAAGCATGTAATAGCTTATGTGTATTGATGTTAGCATGAAACCCTAGTATTGGCTAGGTTACACTACTACGGAAATACACAAAAGGGACTAGGTGCCAAAAAATGCTAAAACCGGCACATATAAACCTTTTACATATGTTGATGTGGATGAGGATGTGGTTGTGATGGATGGATGTGGAACTGATGTGAATTATATTAATGTGGATGTTGTACATGTTGGTATTTGTTACGATCACAGATAAATCCGCAAGCACACATATACCATGTAGCACTTCACCTCAGAGTATTCCAAGGGTATCGACTCACAGGGGACGTGTGTGTAGAATCTAAGAACATGATTCAACCAAGGACAACAACTAAATAGTAGGCTTAGGATAGAGAGGATTTCAATGGGTTAGTTATCTTAATTAACTTAAGGTACAACTCTATCAATTGCTTTGGGCATCGGCTCTCCCCTGGTCTACCAGGCTGAGTCCGACCTGTAGCCCTATGATTTACCCAAACATGGAGGGATACAAAAGATAGACAACGTTGTCACCACCTATCGCCCACCTCATTTTCCGTGGAGCACACAACAAATGAAGGTAACCTCTAACCTAAACACCACGTCTATGTTATCGATTACTACTCTAGCCTCAGCCAAGAACTTCCTTCTTTATCTAGAATCTTAATACTAGAGCACTCAGTATAAATACTAAGCGACGGTCCCGCAATGATGAGAAGTTATCTTACTTAAATAAGAAAAGTAAGTACCGATATGTCTTTATCGAAGAAAGCATCCTATATTCTTCTTGGAGATTCCGATATGTCTGGAGTACTTACTTTATTGAAGAAAGCATCCTATATTCTTCTTGGAGATTCCGATATGTCTTTAGTGCTTTACTCTTCTTGTAAGATTATAATTGCAAAAGAGGAATTATCTTTTTATTATATTGTGTTCATAGTTCATATACATTCACTAGTTGTATGTTCTATGAATAGATTATACTTCATTTGTATGCTTCACTTGGTTATCCTAGTCGATCTATGCTACGATAATGATCCAATAATCTTAACGGGTCGCACTAGTTCTAACTTATCCATCCGAAGGGTGGGAGTCCTAGGGAATTAGTGACATTATTTATTACATAAGCATGGTGCTTAGGTTAGTTAAATGTTGTTGGATGCAGGTATGCCCCACGGAAAGTGAGGTAGGCGGTATGTGGTGACAACGCTGCGTGTCCTCTGCATTCCTCCACGTTAGGATATGACCAACAGGGAGTGGTCTCTAGGTAGTATTTGGGAGCCAACACCAGCAGGGAGTATCAATTGGTATCTAGGTAGTATCAGGGTGTATGTCATAACCACTTGTAAGCATGTATGTGTTAAGTGTAAACTAAACATTGTAGGAACACCAAGCCTATCAGAGGGGAGGATGAATGGTAGGAACACCAAAAACCAAAAACTTTAAGCAGAAATAAAAGTCAAATTTGACACAGTCCTCGATGTAGCCGGTCTGACTGTCGTGTACACACCGATCTGATTGCAACCTCGCAGCCGGTCTGACCAGTGTTGTCTGGCTGGTCTGACCGCCACCTCCTTACCTGTTGCTGCTCGCTGCCGCTGGTCTAAACGCTTATCTGCCGCTGGTTAGACCGCTTGTAGTACTCCGGTCAAACCATCGAGATCCAAAAAACACGTATGAACGAAACTCTTGAAAGTAGATCAACTTTATTGCATCAATATTTGTTTACAAAGTTCATATAAAGCACTCCTGTCTCAACTCACGAACTAGGATCGAAACCTCAAAGCAAATCCTAACTTTTCTCTCCCAAAAAGTCTCTCTTCTAGCTTCAACCCCTCATCTATTTATATCTCAACATGGCTACTCCTAGCCACGAATCCAACTAGAACTGGTGTCCTAATCACATAGGAAACCTACCAAACTAGGGAAACAACATCTGCATATAATTCCAAACTCCAAACTTCCTAAACTTGATATAATCCAAATTTGACTCCTCTTTCGATACGCACATAACACCACGTGTATGCCATATGGAAACCTTCACCTCCATGTGCATTGTTCTTTAGCCTGAGCATCCCGCATGATATCCTTGACCGTCTTGACCTCAACTTCTCCAAAGACTAGTCCCGATCCATCACCGGCTATACTCGCATGGCTTCAAGCAACACCTGCACATGAACAATAAAGAAACTTCATATCCGAGTACAATTTTGCACCAACTTGACTCACATCAGAACACAACAATATCACATACGAATAGAAAATCATCTAGAAGTCAGAAGTATGAAGCAATCTAGAAATTCCATGAAAACAACCCGAAATCGACTCCCTCCTGAAGTCAATCGGTCTGAGCGTCATGCTACCCAATCAGATCACCCTAACACCACTGATCTAACTGGCGGCACCCACCCGGTTTGACTGGCAACCCAGTGCTGACCGCACCATGCACCGAATGAAAACACTTTGCACCATATTTTCATAAACACCCACCTTTGACAATTGTTCATCACCAAGATTAAATCACCACATGATTCTACAAACATTACCGATATATAAGTACATATGAACCTTAACTTTTTTATAGTTCTCCTCCACTACCTAGTGTATCAATATTAGATATGAATCTCCTGTGTGTCACATTGCACCATTATCATAATATCTCCTGTTTAGACTATGGCAAGATAATTATAGATTGATTAAGGAAAGTATGAACTTTATCTTTACACTGTTGCGTTTTCTGCAGAAATATAAATATGACACTCTTGAAATACTCATGGGTGAAATGCTACAATGGTATCCGCGTGTTTGCGAATTTATCTGTAACTGTAAGAAATACAAACACGAACCCGCAATAATGAGAAGTTATTTTCGTTAAATAAGAAAAGTAAATATCATAAGGAAATCTCGAATACTTAATTTACTGAAGAAAGCATCCGCTAAGGTACAAGTCGGAGGAGAGAGTGCTGACAGCTCCCGCGGTCCTCTGGGACTCCACTAGGGAGAGTGCCGACATCTCCGGCACATCTCCGTAACCACCCCAGAGAGAACTCTGACAAATGGGGCACTCCTCCTTATATAGGTTGTGTTCTTCCCCCACCTTTCCCAACTCACCTCCCTCGTGTTCCGTGCGCATGCTTTTCAAACTGTTAAACGATGCGTTTTTTGCAAAAGGTTTCTATATGAAAGTTGCTTTAAAAAATCATATTGATCCATTTTTCAAAAAAATAATAATAAATACTCAAGTAATCATAAGAAAATGCGTCGCTCCGTTTTACATGCGCAGGAGGTGAGTTCCCAACCTCGCAGGAGGTGAGTTCCTGTAACACCCTGAGAAAATTCCTAAATGAAAATACACCGACCAAAAATCATCTCTGATTTATTTTTATAATTTTGCATCATGCTGACAATTTCTTTATTTCTTTTATACCAGTGCCAAACTTATATTGAAAATTCCCAATTTTTTTCTACTCCTCTTATCTTTTGGTTTTTGTCCCAAGATTTTCTCTCTGACCGAAATTAGTTTTGCTCCAAAAAGTCCGCTTAAACTCCCTCTACCGTGGCCTTCTTGTTGCAAGCTGTTGTCGAAACGACAACTGCTTACGTCGAAGGACATGGATACTCAACGGTTGTTGGGAAGGTAAAGTGTAATAAATTTTGTATTAAATTCGGATCCCCTTTTACATGGCCCGAGGTGGCTATTTATAACCCCATTACAGATCCCCTTTTAGGGTTTTAGGGCTATTACGGGGGAATTTACATGGTCACCCTCATAAAGGTGCCCTTACATGGGTATTCAATGTAATTAAGGTGTATGGGCCCTCAATGGGCCGTTTGGCGGCTGCTGGCTCTTTGGTCCATGGGCCGGGGCGATTGGGCCGGCCCACTGGACCCCCTTGGATCAGGTCCATCTTGGTGAGGTCACCCTCCTTCGGCGTATGCGTTCGCCGTGCAGCCTTCGCCCAGGCCGATCGGAGCCCAGTGTCTCTTCGCCCATCGCCTCTTTCGCCCTGATGTCTTCACCATCGAGCTTCGCCTCAAGAGCCTTGGGCGCCTAGAGTTCGGATCCTTGTCGCCCGGCTAGTTTCGGCAGTCTTGGTCGAAGGGCCTCATGGCATATCGCCAACAAGCCCCTCACGGGCAAGGGTGAGATAGGAGCTTCGGCCGAGACCGTGCAAACCATGTGGTATGGTATGAGGCGCCCCCTTTCGACCGATGCTCCTGCCAAAACCTGTCTTTTTGGGTCCTGCAAAAAATTTGCGACATGCGAAAAAGGATTTTGATGTATAGCCTTCGCCCACCGCGAGCAGTTGTGTTGTTATTTTTGACCGGTGCTAACGTGAGTAGTGTTGGGCCTTTGCCCGCTATGAACAGCGGAGTGTCCCATATTGCTCTGTTGGGCCGTAATGAACAGTGATGGGCCATGGGGCCGTGGCGAATAGTGATGGGCCTTTTTCTCTGGGAGCCTGTTACTGCACGGCCTGGTCCATGGGATTTTACTGTTTCGCCCACCTTGCGACACGTGGCCATTCCTGATTGGACTGGAAGGCGAAGCGTCATTTGGTGGGCTATATATTCTCACTTCCCGCTTTCACTGTCTCTACTCCTCACATTTTCACCGCGGTCATTTTCCTTTCCACCTGCTCACAGCCAACTTTGAACGAACTGCTTCGCCTAACTGACACCTTTCGCCACCCACTTCTACTTCGCCATGGCTCCCCGCAAACCGAACCCAGTTGCTGCGATCGGCCCTGATCCCGGGCGGATTGATGAAGACACCACTGCCTTTCTAGGGGCTTCGCTCATCGATGACGATGAGTTGGCGAGGATGATCGACGCCGGCCTGGTGGCGGAGGGGTAGGCGTTCACCCCCGAGGATGCTGAGGTGCCGCAGCCTGGCGAACACCAGACCGTGGTGTTCACCGTCTTTTTCGAGGCCGGCCTCCGCTTTCCGTGCAACATACTGTTGCCGGAAATCCTCCGTCTCTTCCAGGTGGAGTTGCCCCAGCTGAGCCCTTCGGCTCTGGTCCGCATCACCATATTCGACTGGGCGCGCCGGACCGCTGGGTTCGAGCCTAGCGCCGATCTCTTCGGCGTCATCTTTTCGGCCGCTGTCAATTCGAAGACGGTGGTCACCCCCGCCGGGACCCGGAAGACCGCGTTCGGGAGCGTGAACTTCAACATTCGCCCCGAACGTGCCGACTTGTGGCCGGTCAATGCCGCCATGTCGAAGTAGGACCGCCACTGGATGGCGAAGTGGTTTTACCACTCCATCCCCTTCGAGGCGGGATCTGACGCAGCGAAGGCCCTGCGCTGGCGGCGCCGTGCGATTTCACCGCCCCGGAAGCCAAGGGTTGCCATCACCGGTGCTCTGGAGGCGCGGTTCGCCCTGCTTCGCAGGGTGTGCTCCCGGCTAAGTTGCGGGGACTTAGTTGAGGAATTTTGCCTGCTGCGGATATGTCCGCTTTCGCAGGCGTGGCAGGTTGAGGTCGACCAGGGCGTAGAGGTCGATGGCCTACCCAAGCTCATTCTACCCACAGGGGCGAACGGTAGGTTTTTATTTCTATTGTTTCTTTGCCTTGCTTTTTCGCGCTGTATTTCTTGTTCGGCTCTAACATAGTGCTTCGCCGTTTCCAGTGTTGACGTTAGCCCAGGCCGACACCGAAGCCAGAAGGCTTATCGACGACGTGTCGGTCACCGAATACAGCTAGCTGCTGACGCGAGAAGCGGCTGGCCGGGCGAACCGTGTTTACACCGGTGAGCTCCCCCCAAGGGCGAAGCCCTTCAAGGCTGATGGCGAAGCCGGCCCATCCCGGAAGCCCCCGCGGGGAAAGTTAAGTTCGCCCCCCGCAAGCAGAAGGCCCCTCCTACCGCGGACTCCGACATCGAAGACGAGGACGATGATGAAGAGGAGGAGGCGGTGGGGGCTGACTTTGCGGCCGAAGAGGCTGAGGATGAAGCGGGCGATAGTCGCTCCGGGACGCGTGGCTACACGCCAACTCCCAGCCTGGAGCACGTCGAAACCGGGGCGGAGTCGGCCTCTTCGCCCCTTCGCCGGAAGGACGTGGAAGGCGCAAAGGCCTTAGTCGCTATTGCCACGGCTAGGGCGGCGAAGGGCAGCGCCGCGAAGAAAGCCCCCCAGAAGAGTGGGGTTGTCGCCATCGCCAACGCATTTAGCGACGAGGAGTCGTCTGACGGGACTCCTACTTCGCCATCGGGGCGAAGCTAGGGACCCTCGACAACCCTCGGGGCGACTGGCAGGGCTAGAGCTTCGGCCTCGGCTGAACGGGTGGTGAAGGCGGCCACCCGAATTTTCAACAGCCCGGTCCGCCAGCCGGTTTCGCTGCTCGTCCTCAACAAGGTCAAGAAGATGGCTGAGGGGTCCGGCTCTAAGCATTCCCAGGGGCCGCCCCGCTTCGCCCCCAGGGATATTGAAACCCGGGCGGAGCTCATTCCCTTTGTGGAGGGGGTGAGCAACATTGTTTCGCCGGCTGGCGGCCCCAGCCTCTTCGCCGAGCTCAACGAGTTCGACGAGGGGTGCTCCGCTGTCAAGAGCATGGCCGTGCGGGTAAGTCCACCTCGTGATATGCGCTCCCCTTTTTTTTTGATGCTCTCGCTTTCGACATCTAACCCATTTTTCGCCCCATCTTGTTCGCCAGCTCCTTGCGGCCCATTGTTCGACCGAGCGAACAATGCGGGCCCGGCTCGATGGCTTAAAGAACCGCCTCCGGGCGAAAGATGACGAGCTGGATCGAAAGGGCCTGGAAATGGAGGGACTCGCCCGGTCCCTCCGTGAGGCGAAGGCGGAGAACAAGCGCCTTCAAGCCGAACTCGATAAGGGCAGGGAGGCCAAGGCCGAGATTGAGCGCCTTAAGGCCGATCTGGCGAAGGAGTGGGGGCAGTCGGCTGCCCTCATCGATTACTATAATATGACGGAGCCCCGGATGGATGCTCTTCGCCAGGAGGTGGGTCAAGCGGAGGCGAAGGACCAACGCCTTGCTCGCGAGGCGGCGAAGACGGCTACATCGGCGAAGGCAGCCTGCCGCACTCTTCGTCTCGCGCTCAATGACATGGGGGCGAAGGCGCGCGGCATCCTGGGCGAAAACGCCTCCGCCCTTGACTGGGAGGTCAGCGCCCAGGATATCTCGTCCGCCCTTCATGCCTGGTGAAGGCAGTTTTGGCTGAAGGACGGCCGCTCTGCAGCTAAGGCCCGCCTGCTTGAGCAACTGGCGAAGACGGAGGCGGCGGACCAAGGCGAAGAGCCCGTGGAAAAGGGCGGAGGTGGAGCCGAAGACCACCCAGAGGTGTGAGGCCCTCCACCCGTTTTCTTGTAATTTTGCTTTTTTCACTTTTGATGTTTGCCGCCTAGGGCGAACCGTGTAAATGTGGCCAAGGCCTACCTTGTTTTAGGATATCGAAATGTTTGGAATATATGACTGTTTTCGCCATTTGTGTCATTTCCGTTTGACATGTGCGAAACATGTTTGAAATGTTTGCGCTTGTTTTACGTGGTCCCTTCGCCTAGGCCGTTCGATCCGACTTTCACTTTCCACATTCGCCTGCATGACTTCCCCATCTTTTGCAGGGTCGACACCGAAAGCTTTGTGTTCAGCCCCCTTTCGGGGATTGGCGAAGCAGGAACGAGAAGTTCATTGCGGCGAAGAATTTGCCGAAGGTTCGCTACCTACTTCGGCTTGTCTATCGCGAGATGACAATCAACGGCCACAACTATAAAGTTGTGAATGTTGCCAACTGGATGCGAACCCATCCTAGGCAAATGCTGGAGGACTACGATCGTGTCCATTTGGCGCACTTGGAGGGCATGACCCGTTTTTGGCGAAACCATCGACGGACCGATCGGCAGGAGGCGATCGCCCAGCGTCGCTATGCGCTTTCTATAGTTTCGCCCCCCTCTCCCCTTAGGGTAGTGTACAATATTAGTAGTGATGATGAACCAAGTTCGCCGGATCACTCTCTTAGTAGTTGTCCCAGGGGCAAAGATGTAATTTACTTGTAAGCGAACGTCTAAATCGTTTCGCCTGTATCATGCTATACAATGTGTGCTGTTGATTGTTTTTCAAAATTAATAAAGGTGTGCTTTTGTTTCCTTTTCGCCATTTTCTGCATTATCACACTTTGTGCTTTCGTTGGGTCATGATACATCGACCCCTTTGCGTGTATTGGCGAAATAGGCACGCTGACTTTTCAGCTTTCAACTTCCGTCGTCGATCTTTGGCACTTTGCGTTAGCGGCGCGATTTCGTGTAGATCGACTATAACGGTGTTCGGGATTTATTTTATTATCCCCCGAAACAAGCTGTCGCGGTTTCAACGTTCGGCGAGCGATGCTTCGGCCGATTCGTTTCGCCCCCATGGCGCTTTCGCTGATCAGGCGTTTGCCTTGGGGTTTTTCCACGAATTATCATGCACATAAGTAAAAAAGGCGAAAGACATAGAGATTTTATACTGGTTCGGGCCTCTAGGGTGGATAATAGCCCTACGTCCAGTTTTTTTCTCTTTTTTCATTTTCTCCCTTTTTTTTATTTTTGTGCCGAAAGGCTTACAAAACGGCGGACGCTGAAAAGCTACATAGCAATATGTACATTTTTACACGTTGGCGAACAGGGTGCCACCCTTTCTAGACATAGAAACGCTTGAGTGAAGCGGTGTTCCACGAGTGATCGAACTCTTCGCTCTCCAGTGTTGCTAGGCGAAAAGAGCCCGTCCTTGACTTGTGCTTGATGAGATATGGCCCCTCCCATTTTGACTCAAGCTTTCCAACCGCTGCTGGGTTCGCCTTTTTCCTTAGGACGAGTTAGCCTGGCCTGAGCTCTGTTGGGCGAACCTTCTTGTTGTAGGTTGCCGAAGTGCCTGCGGCGTAATTTCGCATGTGCTCCAGTGCTTCGACCCGTACCCCCTCTAGGAGTTCGAGCGACACTTCGCGCCCATCTTAGCACCCAGAGAATATCACCCTTGGTGAGTTAGCCCCTAGCTCTGTTGGGGTCATCGCCTCATCTCCGTAGAGGAGCATGAATGGGCTGAACTTGGTTGGCCTTGTGGGAGTTGTTCGGAGGGCCCAAAGGACAGACAGCATTTCGTCTGGCCATCTGCCTTTCGCCGGCCCCTCGAGCATTTTCTTGAGTGCCTCCAAGATCTTGCCATTTGCGCGTTCGGCCGTCCCATTCGATTGTGGGTGCGCGACCGATGCGAACCTGATTTCTAGGTTTAGCCCCTCGCACATTTCTCTGAACTTTTCAGAGTCGAACTGCTTGACATTGTCCGTGATGAATTCTCTTGGAACTCCGAAACGACAAATGATGTTTTTCCAAACAAACTTCTGTACTGCCGCCGAAGTGATCGCGCTGAGCGGTTCGGCCTCGATCCAGCGTGAAAAGTATTCAATGGCCACGATTGCAAACTTGTATCCATTTCGCGCTACCGGGAATGGGCCAATGATGTCTAGCCCCCACCTGGCGAAGGGCCAAACCGGGGCGATCGGCTGCAGCTCATATTGTGGTGCCGTCTGGCTTCGGCCATGTCGCTGATAGCTTTCGCACTTTTTGGCTTGCGCAACGCAAACTTTCAGTACCGTGGGCCGATACACTCCTTGGCGAAACACCTTGGAGGCGACTGTTCTTGCAGCTTGATGTGCGCCGCAGAGCCCCTGGTGTATTTCCTTCACCATCTCTTCGCCTTCGGTGAAGGCAACGCAGCAAAGCAGGGGTTGGAGTACTCTAGAGCGATACAACTGCCCTGAGACCAGCTTGTACTGCCTGGCCCTGATTTGCAGGCGTTTCGCCTCCGCTTCGTCATCTGGGAGCCAGCCATCTTTGAGGTACTTCACGAACGGTGTTCGCCAGTCCTCTGGTTCTTCACCCGGGTTTTCCTGGTCTATGACCATGACATCCTTGATTTCCTCGGGCACACTTGGTGCATACAGGATCTCGAAAAGGATGCCTGGCGAATGTGGTCCCCCGCAGGCGGTAGATTTCGCCAAGGCGTCTGCCTCCTCATGCTGCTCTCTGGGCAAGTGTTCGACCGTTATCCCGGCGAAGCACTTCTCCATCGACCGAACAGCCTCCAAATATCTTTTCATTCCTTCATCTTTTGCTTCGAAAGATTTGTCAACATGACAGGCCACCAGTTTGGAGTCTGTTCGGATGAGCAAGCGCCGAACCCCTAGTGCTTTCACATATCTTAAGCCCAGCAGCACCGCTTCGTACTCCGCCATGTTGTTGGTTCTGTCGAACTGCAGCCTTGCGGCATACCGAATCGACACGCCCCCCGGTGAAATGAGCACGGCCGTAGCGCCCGCCCCCCTGTGCGACCAAGAGCCATCAGAGTGCAGGTTCGGGAGCGGACGCTGGTGTCTATTCGGCCATGAAATCAGCCAGGACATGGGATTTGATGGCGGTGCGCGCTGCGAACTGCAGGTCGAAAGGGGATAACTCCGCTGCCCACTTGCTGAGTCTGCCAGAGATTTCCTTACCCCGAAGTACTTCGCCCAAGGGGTATTGGGAAGGCACTGTGATTTTGTGGGCCTGGAAGTAGTGTTTGAGCTTGCGTGAAGCCATCTCCAGGGCGTAAGCAAGCTTTTACATCTCGATATACCTTGTCTTCGCCCCTCGCAGGGCTTCCGAGACGAAATATACCGGTTTCTGCCCTGATTCTGTCTCTTGGACTAGGGCTGCACTGACCGCCACTGGCGAAGCCGCTAGGTATAACAGCATTTCGCTTCCTGATGTTGGGCTGACCAGGGCGGGTGGGCTTTGCAAGTACTGCTTTAGCTCTTCGAATGTGGCTTGGCATTCGGGGGTCCAGCTAAACTTCCCTACGCCCCGGAGGGTTTTGAAAAATGGCAAGCCCCTTTCGGCTGCTTTTGAGAGAAAACGAATGAGTGTCGCAATTCGGCCCGCGAGCTTTTGTACTTCGCGTACGCTCGACGGTGGCCTCATTTGCTGAATGGCATCAATTTTCTCGGGGTTCGCCTCGATACCCCGCTCAGAAACAAGAAAACCCAACAACTTGCCAGCGCGAACACCAAAAACACATTTCTCTGGGTTTAGTTTCATACCCGCCGCGCGCAAATTATCGAAGGTCTCTTGTAAATCAGACGCGTGGTCGAAAGCCTTTCGGCTCTTTACGACGATGTCGTCGACATATGCCTCCACATTTCACCCCAGCTGCTTGCGAAGTACATTGTACACCAGCCTGGCAAACGTTGCTCCGGCGTTCCTCAGGCCGAAAGGCATCCTGAGGTGGCAGAAGGTGCCGAACGGCGTGATGAAGGCGGTCTTGGCGATGTCGTCCGGATTCATGTGGATCTGGTGGTAGCCGGAGTAGGCATCCAAGAAACTCATGAGCTCGCAGCCGGCCGTTGAATCGACAAGCTGGTCGATCCGCGGCAAAGGGAAGTCATCCTTCGGGCAAACCTTGTTGAGGTCCGTGAAATCGAATCACATGCGCCACTTGCCGTTCGACTTCTTCACCAGGACCAGGTTCGCCAGCCATTCCGGGTGGTCGATCTCCGTGATCACCCCAGCCCTCAGAAGCTTTTGCACTTCAGCTTTCGCTACTTCCTGGCGATCTGCGGACATCTTACGCAGCTTTTGCTTTCTAGGCTTGGCGTCCGGCTTGACAGCCAGGCGATGCATGATGAGTTCTGGCAAAACGCCACCCACTTCGCTGGGGCTCCAGGCGAAGACGTCGATGTTTTTCTTGAGTACTTCCAGGACTTTCCCAGTTTCCTCTTCGCCTAGGTCGCCCCCCAGCTGGACAAACTTCACCGGGTCCGCCTCGCTTACTTGCACCTTGACCACCTTGCCATGAGGGGCTGGCTTCGGCACACGGTTAATTCGCGGTTCGGCTTCCACATTGTGCACCGCCCTGCTGATCACGGCCAAGTCGCCTTTCCGCGCAGCAGAAGGTTGAAGCCCCTTGACAACAATTACCCCTGCCGGACCTGGCATCTTGAGCTTGAGGTAGTTGTGGTGGGAGATGGCTTCAAACTTGTTCAGGGTTGCACGGCCGAAGATGGCGTGGTAGCTGTACGGGATGTCGACGACGTCGAACAGTATCTGCTCTTCGCGCCTGTTTTCGCCCGTGCCAAAAGCAACCTTCAGCCATGCCTGACCGAGAACTTGAACCGCTTCACCGCCGAAGCCGCGGAGCGAGGCCGGCGCTTGAGTGAGGGCCGAAGTAGGTAGCCCCATTCTGGCGTACGCCTCGGCGAAGATGACATCGGTCGAGCTAACTCCATCGACCAGAATGCGTCGGACTTCGAAGCCAGCCACCTCAGCCGAAATCACCAGGGGGTCTTGAGGCGGAAACAGCACTCCTTCGGCATCTTCTGGCCTGAAAGAAATTTGCTGGCCCAAGTACTTTGGGACCCCTTCGCCCGCGGTGGTGATGTTGTGCACCGTTCGCAGCTGCAACTTCTTCTGTCGTTTCGACGGCTGGACTATTGGATCATCTCTTGTGATTACTAGGATAATTCGGCGCTGCATGTCTTGGTGCTTTTCAGCTGAAGGCGACTGTTCCCGGGCCGCCTCGCGAGGCGCTTCGATAGCGGTACCCTGATGCGGCCTTGGTTCGTGGGCGTTGTTTCGCTGACGAATGTTTCGGCACTGCTCGGTGGAGTGTGAAGACCGCCCATGATAGGCGCAATAGAGGTCTTCTCTGACCTTCTTGCGAACGGGCTGTTGATGGCTGCCGCCCTGCTGGGCGTCAAACTCCTTGCGGAGGGCTTGTACCTCTTCGACAGCCATCACCGCCTTGCCGGTTCGGTCGGTCCTGAACTTCCTCCATGTCATGGGAGCTTGGCCTTGCCGAGGCGACTGCCCCTGGTTCGCCAGCTAGGGCTGGCGAACGGCGGGGGGAGCCGGTTCGACGACCTGCGCTTGCATCTGGGCCTGGGCCGCGGCGATGGAGGCCTTGTCGTACTCAGCTTGAATCACCTGTCTTCGCTTGGAGTCCTCTTCGCCCCTCGCGTACCCATCAATGATGCGAAGCAGGTGCTCGAGAGTTTGCGGCTCTTTGTTGGCGATCTTTCTTGTGAGTTCGCCTTCGAGCAGCCCAGCCGAAGCGGCATTGATGACGGATGCCTCCGTTATATCTTGAACTTGGCATTGTTCTTGCGAGAAGCGACGCATGTACTCCCGTATCGATTCGCCCGGCCTCTGGCGAATGCCGAGCAAATGCTGCTTCGTCTTCGGCTCCTCATAGGTGCCTCGAAAGTTAAGGACAAAAACATCGCGCAATTGCTCCCATGAGTAAATGCTATTGGACGGTAAATTGAAGTACCAAGAACGGGCAATGCCGTCTAGAGCGAGATGGATTACCTTCGCCTTGGTGTTTTCGTCGCCGTGAGCGGCTTCGATCGCGGACTCATAGATTGAGAGGAACTCTTTTGGGTCTGTTTCGCCTGAGTATCGCGGAACGGGTGGGAATTTGAACTGAGGTGGGATCAGACGGCTTTTGATGCCCCCGCTCAGTGGCAGCCCCTTTTCGCCTCCGGCCTTGCCCATGGTGCCCTGCAGCGAAGGCCCGCTCGGCTGCGGATATGGCGTGGTGAAGGGCGAAGTGATGGCCTGGGGGAGCGGTTGGGCTGCGACGTTCGGTGGGCCACCTCCGAACGGTGGCACTTGGATGGTGTTGTAGAAGTCGAACTGTGGTCCCTGCCCCAGGGCGAAGCCCCCGGCCCGGACTGGATCGACGGCAGCCACCCTGGTGCGTATTGGCTAGGGCCTCCCTCCGGCCGGGCCGAAGGGGTTGTACTTGAGATGTTCTGGGGTTGGTTGAGCTGCTGAAGGAAAGCTTGAAGCTGCGCCTGCAGTGCCGAAGCCCCCTCCGCCATTGCTTGTGACATCTGACCAGGCGGCGAAGAGTGTACTTGGATCGTGGCCTGCCGAACTTGCGGCCGCTCGCCAGCGAGTGAGTGCATTGCCGCGGCCGAATGCTGTCCGGGGAAGCACACTTGTCCTTGCGCGGTCTGTGGCAGAGGGGCTTGTACCGGCGCTTGCTGATAGGCTTGAGGCGGGATGTAGCCTGCCGAATACTGGAGGATGGGGGCCGGAGTGATCTTGGCTTGCCGTGTCGCTTCGTACGCCTATTGCTGCTCCTGCATTTGACGAAGCGTGTCTTGGAGTCGTGCCATGTTCTGCCGCATGGCCTCCATGTTTGCTTTGGCTTGCGCGTCGAGGCTGGGGTCGACTTGCACGGTGGCCAGTGTGGTCGAAGCCGGCTGAGTTGCCAAAGGAACTTCCGATACCTGCTCCACCAAAGTGGTCGGGGCCGAAGTTGGTGGTTGCGGCGCGGGCGCCGAAGCCGACGGTGCAGCCGCCACTTCGGCAGGCGCCGAAGGCTCCGCACCTTCATCGGTGGCCATCACCTCTTCCGCTACGCTCTCCTTTGGGTTCGCAACCCTTTCCTTTGAGACCTTTTTCGGTGGCATTAGCTCTCAGTGGTTTCGCTGAGAGGTCCCCACGGTCGGCGCCAGCTGTTGTCGAAACGACAACTGCATACGTCGAAGGACGTGGATACTCAACGGTTGTTGGAAAGGTAAAGTGTAATAAATTTTGTATTAAATTCGGATCCCCTTTTACATGGTCCGAGGTGGCTATTTATAACCCCATTACAGATCCCCCTTTTAGGGTTTTAGGGCTATTACGGGGGAATTTACATGGTCACCCTCATAAAGGGGCCCTTACATGGGTATTCAATGTAATTAAGGTGTATGCGCCCTCAATGGGCCGTTTAGCGGCTGCTGGCTCTTTGGTCCATGGGCCGGGGCGATTGGGCTGGCCTACTGGACCCCCTTGGATCAGGTCCGTCTTGGCGAGGTCACCCTCCTTCGGCGTATGCCTTCGCCGTGCAGCCTTCGCCCAGGCCAATGGGAGCCCAGTGTCTCTTCGCCCATCGCCTCTTTCGTCCTGATGTCTTCGCCATCGGGCTTCGCCTCAAGAGCCTTGGGCGCCTAGAGTTCGGATCCTTGTCGCCCGGCTAGTTTCGGCAGTCTTGGTCGAACGGCCTCATGGCATATCGCCAACACAAGCCTTTTCCCTAAAAAAGTCCATGTTGCCTCCCCAAGCCATTCATTCCTGTTTGGTTAGTAATAAAAAGATAAAGTCTAATCCTCCTCCCCAGTACTGTTTTCAGGGATGACATCACCGCACGCGGTGCCGCTATGACCAGGCCGCTGCGACATCGCCAGCTGCTGCCCTTCTTTTCCATCGCACCGGCGACCTCGCCGTGCGCTTCCGCGCTCTTGCCTGACCTCACCGGCGAAGTAGGCGTGCACGTCGGCTAGCTAGCAGTACGTGGGTGCAATGCATATGCATCCATGCAGCAAACTAGCAGAAGCTTGCATGCAGCTAGCTTAGCTTGTGCTTGCATACAGCTAGCCGAATGCGTGCTGCATGCAGCAAACAAGCAAGCATGCGCACATATGCAGGCCGCCGATACGTCATCGTCGTCTACATCTTCCTCCCCTCGCCAGCAGCCAGAGCCACTACCAAGCCCGGCAAACCCCATTCGAGCCGACATCGTGCGACCTCGAAATCAAGCCGCTCCTCCTCGGGTCGGGTAGGTGGCGACAGCCGCTCAGCAACCACGTTCGACGGCGCCGTGTTTTGACGGCCGCCACGGCCGCACTGCCCACTCCGTCGCCGCCACGCGCCCCGACCAGGTGGATGACGTTCCCGCCGCCACTGCGCGGCCATCCCGTTCACCAACCTTAGCCGCTCGCCCGGGCGAAGCATTGAAAACGCTTCAATGGTTGGCCCCCACACTCAGAGGCTATCAAAGCCGATCGTATTCGAACACGCCACACCGCCCCACATCACTCTCTGCCTCTATCCCTCTCCAACCAGCCCCTTCACCTCCTCCCCACGATGCGCATAGCCGCCGCCTTGCCATGAGCTGGACTTAGGTTGCGCAAGTGGAAAGGCAGACAGTCGCGCCGGGCAAGGTAGGGAAGCGTGCAGCTCGGTCGAACGAATGAACGTTTGAAACTATTGGAATGTTAGAACGAAAACCTTTGACGTAATCACTAAAGCTTGAGCTAAAAACCTGAAAACCAAACCCGGCGGACCTCGGACGAACACCGGGAGCTCGAGGACGATCCGCGCGCCTAAGCCGTACCTCGACGACCGGAGCTCACTCGGTGTGCCGCTACCCGGCTGCCGCAAGGTGAGCATCTACCCCCTCTGTTTTGTTTTGCTCGCCTTCTTCCTTGTCGTCTTTCCTTGTTTTGTCGTGTTTCCGCGGCGTCGCCACCGTGCGCGCAGCCTCGCCGCGCCACCAGCCTAGCTGCCTCCGCATTAGTCGCCGCTGCGTGCAGCCACCGGCCATGCGAGCCGCGCCACCTGTGTCCGCGTTCCCGAGGGCACCCCTCTCTTTCAAGAGGATTCGCGGCATGTCAAGCTCCGCGTCCGTAGCGCGCAGCTTCCGCCGGCCACGCTGGCCGCGAGCCGTGCCACCGCACCCGGCCGCCACCATGCGCGTCGTCCCGTCGGCGCCGCCCCATCCACCGGCCGCTGTCACGAGCCGACCAGCCGCCACGCCCGTCCACTGCCCCGGCCCGGCCACCGCCTCCACTCGCCGCCCCTGCCACCCGGGCAAGCCACGCCGCCGCCGGCCTCCACCACCGCCTCGGCCGACAGCGGCAGGCGCCGCCCCAGCCACCAGCCCCGCCGCTCGCCGCCGCCCCCATGCGCCCAGCTGCCGGCTTCCTCCCCTCAGCCTCCCTTCTCACGAAGCAAGGAAGAAGAAGGGGAGAGAGAGCGCAAGAAAGAAGAAGAAGAAGGGGAGAGAGAGGCTTACATGCGGGTCCCACATCTAAATAGAACCGGTAGTGGCGCTTGAGGAGTTAAGTGCGGTCCCGCCTGTCAGGCCTTTTCTTTTTCTTTGAATTAAAATTTGTTTCAATCTTGCGAATTCCGTATCTTCCTCATTTTAAATCGGATTTGAACGAAACTTTCGCCAAAATGGTTCTAAAATCAAAAATAACGCGGCGGCACTAGTTTGGTTTTTTTATTTTTTTGGGATTTTGGTTCTTTTATGTGTTAGCGAATAGTGTGTGACTTTATTAAGCAACCGGATAGGGTACATTTGCGAGGAGGAAACCGAGCTAGTTGAGGACGAACCCCCGATTGAGCAAGGCAAGTCACTATGCCCCCTTCCTCGAACATATTGATCCTATTTTATAAATGCGTTGATTGCAAATAAAATTGCATGCTATTTGTAAAATGCGTACCTACATTGTTCGAGCCTTACCTTTGATATTGTTTATCCTTATGTATTTACGCGCCTTTGTTACCTGAGTCAATTATTATGTGCGGTTAAATATCGATACTACTTAGCGTTGCTTATGTGTAGACATTTGTACACTCCATACTTATGTTATATGGCTATGGATGTGGATGTGGCGATCACTCAGTGGGAGTGATTGTCGGAGCCGGGTGGAGACATAAGCACCACCCGCAACATTAAAACCTTTGTGAAAACCAAAAACTTAATAAAACAAAACTATTTCGACTGGGGCGGCACGAATAGAATATGGGTGGTTCTGGGAACGGTAAGCCGCCGACCCTGGTCAGTTAAGGACCGAGTCAAGAAACTAAGCAGGAAACGAACCGAGTACGACCACACTTCTTGAGTGGGGTTAGACCCAGTGGACTAGGTTATTCTCGTGGGGTGGCACCCCAGATATGGTAGGTTCTGGATATCGGTATGGAAATGTGGAAGTGTGTGGTTTAATGACGTCAAAGCTTTATATATGTATAATGTAACCTTCAATCTTGGGAGCGCCAGGACTCCCCTCATAACCGGCTCGAGGTAGGAATGTGGCACCGGGGGTGCAATGGGGATTCATAGTCCTTGGAGCGGGTGCCGCCATGCGAGGGTAACTGAAAAACCGTGCCGTGACAAGTCTCATGTGTTGGGTGCGTCACGGAGTTAAAAGTGTACATCCACTGCAGTGTGAGTAAATTAAACTATTCGAATAGCCGTGCTCGCGGTTAATGAGCGCCGGGACTTGTATTACTCTTGACTAGACTCACATGTTTCTTTTTAAAAAAAATTGTTTAGAAGAGGTTGGGATATATAAAACATGTGTAACCTTGCCCCATGTGCGGGAAGGTTGAATTGCGATGAAGGAACTCCTAATTAATGACAACGTTTACATAGCGATATTTTTCCATGGTTAAAACTGCTAGGTCATAGGCTTGTGAAATAACTCGCGAAAACTGGCTTTACGCCAATAAACCGAAACCTGCCTTGGATCCCTATACGCATTTGTTGCATTTCTATGGTGACTTGCTGAGTACGGTTGGTACTCACCCTTGCATATTTCTACCCTTTTAGCTTTTGATGATGAGGACATGCCAGTCGAACTGATCCCCAAGGAGGGGGATGGTACGGAGGAACCATAGGGACTAATCCCCAGTCGATGTCTGTGGAGTATAGGTGGACCGCCGTAGCCTCGCTTCCGCTATCCTATCTTATCCTATGTTATTTGGTATTGTATCTGGCCAGACACGGCCTATTAGAACCTTCTCGGGTTCCCATGTACTATTTGGTATTGTAAGACTATGTGATGCAGACTGTGTGTACCAGATTTGTAATGTGTGTATACCAACCTACCGATCCAGGGAGTTGGTATTTTGTAAACACATATGGGTTCATGTGCTATAAAATCAGGGGCCGACAGTTCCCAACCTCACCTCCTAAACACATCCATAGTGTTGTAATGATGGTTTGGAGGTCAGTTAATCCCGGGAACCACGCATAACTGCCACTAGGGAGTCATCAGGAGCCTACACATGGAAGCAGATGGCGTGGGGAGCTAAATTGGTTCGGCCGATCTTGTGGTTTGGGTAAACTTCTGGCCCACCTCCCGGCCACTCCTTTAGCTAAGATGCCTGGTGGGTCTCCTACATGTTCTACCTTGGTTGAGCTCAATTCTAGGTGGTTTTAGTTAACATGTGGGGCCTCCAATCTATGTAATCGCATCCGATTGTCCATAATTCACCTGTGTACAAATATTCACTAGGATTTGTTGAGATGATTAGAAATAACCACTACCTCTAAGTTTGGCACTCTATTTTATATTCTTTCATTTGATTTTATGCAGGAATTAATTGATGGTCGAATTTGGTACTTAAGTACCATCAACAGTACATATGGCTATGATATTGCGTATATGTTGATGAATGGATGTGGAATTGATGTGGATGTTGTGCATATCAATGTGGATGTGTCTACGATATTGTGTATATGTTGATGAATGGATATGGAATTGATGTGAATTTTTGTGATTGTATGATTTGTATGTGAACCTGTGAGGTCCTGCCATTTTTTTTGCTAACATATAAATGTCGGTTTTTATTACAAACCGTCTCCTATAGTTTTTGCCACATGTCTAGGCCAATTAACAACTGACACCTATATGATATTATAGGTGCTGATTATTGCAAATAATCGGTACCTATATAGATAACCATGTTGTATTTGGTTGTAGAACCAACACCTACAATACTACGTAGGTGTCGGTACCTGGATAAAACTGGCTTCTTCATGCCTTATGGGTGTCGATGACCAAAGTCATCAGTTTCGCCTGTAAGGTGCAAGTTAGAAAATCCGACATCTAAATAGGTTTTGCAACATGCATCAATATGATTTTCTGTAGTAGTGTTTCCTTTTGGTACAAGACTTGGCCAGACCTGACACCTTGGTTTTTGCGCTGATGCCATACGTTACCACATAACTATCCCGCGTCTCCAACAGGATGCGGATTCTCTTTTTTAATAAACCAGAAAAGTCTTTGACATCTCCTCATTTTCACATGTTGATAAAAAAATTACCAAATTTTTTTAAAAACAGATAGTAAGGTAGATCAATATGCGTGTTCAAATTTAACTTATACAAGTAGAAACAAAAGTAGCAAATTTGACTGAATAGATAGTGTAATTCACGGTCTAATTTGTTATTTTTGTTTTGAATTATATAAATCGAATTTTAACTTGCATGTTTGTGAAAAGATATATCATATATTGATCTATCTTGATAATTGTTTTTAAAAAATTTATGATTTTTAAACTCTGCATAAAATGAGAGGAGGATGTAAACTTCATCTCTCAATAAACCTTGATATCTTATTCTTCTTAGAAGAACATGATTTTCAACGGAACATCCAATAGCTGAGGCATGTATAGATGCATTATCATATACGGGTAGTATATTTGTACACACAAGAGTTGTAAAAAATAATTCACTTCTATGCACACCTACAACATCACGGCGAACATGCATGCATTCACATTGGACGAAAATGACGCCCGCGAAATCACGCCGAACATGCATGCATTTTGTACGTCTCGCCTTGCTCCCGGCTATATAATTTCTACCGGTGATGTCCAAGTATATAGTACCTGCACTGCTCGCGCAGCGACCAAACCACAAACAACATCCAGGCATCCAGCCAAAGTTCTGGGCAGTTCATCAGTGATCGACTGAGATCTCTAGTAAAGGAGAAGACAGAGAAAGACTTAGCTAGCTAGAGTACACATCGTCCCAGAGAACTTTCCAAGATCTAGCAAGTGTAAGTAACATATATAGGCATATGGAGGGCTCCCACGCCGCCGACATCGTGGCACCACGGGCCGTGCCGGTGCCGGGAAGCTACGGCGTGCCGTTCATCTCCGCCGTGCGCGACCGCCTCGACTTCTTCTACCTGCAGGGCCAGGACAAGTACTTCGAGTCACGCGCCGAGATGTACGGCTCAACCGTCGTCCGCGTCAACGTGCCACCCGGCCCGTTCATGGCCCGCGACCCACGCGTGGTGGCGCTCCTCGACGCCAAGAGCTTCCCTGTCCTCTTCGACGTCGACAAGGTCGAGAAGCGGGACGTGTTCACCGGCACATACATGCCATCCGTCTCCCTCACCGGCGGCCACCGCGTCTGCTCCTACCTCGACCCCTCCGAGCCCAACCACGGCAAGCTCAAGCAGATGCTCTTCACCCTCCTCGCCTCCCGCAAGGACGCCGTCGTCCCGGCGTTTCGCTCCAACTTCGCCGCGCTCCTCGATGCCGTGGAGACGCAGCTCGCCAGCAACGGCAAGGCCGACTTCACCGGCCTCAACGATGTCACCTCCTTCGAGTTCATCGGCGAGGCCTACTTCGGCGTGCGCCCCTCGTCGTCCGCCGCCCTCGGCGCCAGCGGGTCGAGAAAGGCCGGCAGGTGGCTCCTGTGGCAGATCTGCCCGGTCTTCACGTTCGGCCTTCCGATGATCGTCGAGGACCCGCTCCTCCACACGGTGCCGCTGCCACCGTTCCTCGTCAGCTCCGACTACAAGGCACTGTACACCTACTTCGCCGCCGCCGCGGCGTCGTCGCGGGCGCTCGATGCCGCCGTGGGGCTTGGGCTGTCGCGGGAGGAGGCATGCCACAACCTGCTGTTCGCGACGGTCTTCAACAGCTACGGCGGCCTCAAGCTGCTCCTCCCGGGGATCCTGGCCCGCGTCGCGGCGTCCGGCGAGAAGCTCCACGAGAGGCTGGCCAAGGAGATACGCGACGCGGTGGCGAGCACCGGCGGCGGCGAAGTCACGCCGGCGGCGCTGGAGCAGATGGAGCTGACAAAGTCGGTGGTGTGGGAGGTGCTCCGGCTGGACCCGCCGGTGAAGTTCCAGTACGGCCGCGCCAAGGCCGACATGGAGGTGGAGAGCCACGACGCGTCGTACTCGATCAAGAAAGGGGAGATGCTGTTCGGGTACCAGCCGTGCGCCACCAGAGACGCGCGGGTGTTCGGCCCGACGGCGAGGGAGTTCGTCGGCGACCGGTTCGTCGGCGAGGAAGGGAGGAAGCTGCTGCGGTACGTGTACTGGTCGAACGGGCGGGAGACGGAGAACCCTAGCGTAGGCAACAAGCAGTGCCCCGGCAAGAACCTGGTGGTGCTCGTCGGTAGGCTCCTGCTCGTCGAGCTCTTCCTCCGGTACGACACCTTCGCCGCCGAGCTGGTCGGCGCCACGGCGAACGTGGTCATCACCGGGGTCACCAGAGCTGCTACCTCCGTGAGTATTCCTGCTACTGCTTAAACCGGCCATTACTGCGGAGGAGAGGTAGATCACCGGCGGCAACCCGGCAACTGTCATGGAACAGTGGTCGATCATATATATATATCCACTGGTGGGCCAACGTCAGGTCTCCTTCCTATGTCAGCTTTAATTTGGCCCCACTCTATGTATGCAATAAGAAAATATTACTTGTTGAAATTATAATTATGTATTTTATTACGATCTAACCGTTCAAACTTATTTGCAGTTGTTTCAAAAAATATCACATTTTAAAATTATTAATGAGCCAAATTCAGAGTGTAGATTAATTTTAGGCGCCTCAAATTTTTCAAAATTTCGCAACAGCGAGGTTGCTATCAGAAAGTAATTTCTACAGTTAGGATAACACCAAGGTGTATGCATACAGTTTAAATAGTTATATAAAAATTTCATAAAATTTAACAAGATAGATTATGATGATATAGCACACTACACAAACATGCAAATCTAAATTTGATATAAACATGAGGATGTTGACACTTTTTTAAACGAGCCGCCACACCATAAGCATATTATGTACAACCCGCAGCACACACGGCACCTTGAGACGCGCCGCCACAGAGGAGGTAGATGCCACCGAACGAATACCTAGGAGGGACCGTCAGGATGAACGCACACTAGTTTGTCATAGGCTCAAAGGCCAGCTAAAATGTCCTCTAACGCTATAGAGGCAAGGGACGGCAAGCAATTGAGGGATTGTGAGATGACACTACTACAAATAAGGTTTTTTTTAGCGGTGAAAATAAGTTTTCACTGGCGACTAGAAGAGCCGCTAGAAAGCAAAGGCCAGAGAAGATGAATCATCTTCGCTGGCGGCTGACCATTGCTAGCGAAGACATGTTCTCCCTTACGTCTGGCTTAAGAAGGCCACCAGCGAATATTGTCTTTGCTGGCGGCAAACTTGAGCCCACCACTAGCGAAGACATGTTTCCGCAGATGGCTAACTTAAGGTGGCAGCCGCGAACATTATCTTCGTTGGCGGCATACTTTACCCAGCCACCAACGAAAACATGTCTTTGCTAGCGGCTAACATATGTGCACTGCCAGTGAAAAAACCTAAGCCAGCCGATGGATGACACGTGGCCCGCCAGAGAAAACTATTTATGCGAAGATGTTTAGCTTTCAAAAAAATTGAATCAAAATTATTTTTTGTTTGTTCGCGTGTTTTAGAATCACATAGATAGGATATAACTGATCGAGCTATCTATAACAGAAGTTTTATTATTGTTCGTTGCAACCACTATTGATAATTAATATACATGTGCAATTAATATATGAAAATTAAATAAAGATACGATAAATGCAAGGTATATTTAATATATATAATGTTAAAGCACTTATATGTACGTAGATACCTGGACGATCATACCCAAGTACTTGAATGTCTTATGTATGTCAAATTTAAATAACACCCTTGCTCCAGTTTGAAAGAACATCGTTTTTAGGCAAGTTGAACACTCGTTCCAGATCAAAAAACTTCCCAAGCTGGTGACAGCATTCATTATGAATGAAATAGCACATGTCTCGTTGTATGTTCTGAATGGTTTGATCGTTCAGCTCCCTTTCACCCTTGGGGAATTTTGGAAACTACATCGAGATCATGGCAACTCCATAATTGTTAGCAAATCATAGTTAGCAATTAATTTAACAAATGTATTGATGGTTTGTACTTACATCTCCATAATTGTTGCAGTATTTCCCATTGACCTTAAAGAACTCGCAGGTATAATATCCGTACAGTATGCTCCCCTTCGGTTGCTTGTGACACTTTTGACATCAATACAAGGTATATTAGTTAATTAAATGGATACACACATGCAATTATAAAAATTAAGTAGTATTGTATGTCATCCAAATTTAATTACTGGCCACTTATTGCGGATCAATATTTGTTCTCTAATTTTTGTCCGCTCTCAGCCTACATGGTAATACCTTTTATATGCACTGTTTGAAGAAATAATTAATCTAGATTAATTCCTCAAAGATAACAACATGTCATGAGAATAAGATCAAAAATTTCCTGATATATAACTTACAGATCAAAAATTCTGATAATTTCCTGATATGTCCTAACATCCTTGTCGAGAGAATCCAAGATGATGACTTCGCCATACTTTGGATATAGAAGAAAAGTCATCCATTGGTCGCTGCAAAAAAATTTAGTCGAGTTGTGATTAAGTATATATTCGTAGTAGTTATGAAAACTTACTCAAATGCGTATGGGGCATAGATGCATCTTTTGTCCTGCATAGATTCAAGTGCTATAGCTATGTAAGTAGCCACATCGCGAACTTTGGCTTGGTGCCTTTCTGTCATGTATGCATCCCTCTCTTTGGGAGTCATGGCCTCAACATATGGCGGTAGCTTCCTTTCGTCTAGCTTGAAGGTGTGGTTCAGCTGACTTATTCGGCAAGGGTTTAGGAAACCGACAGACTCATGCATCTCTTCTGCTATGACATGATTCATCCTCTAATAAATGGATGATCAAATTAGCTAGTAGTAGAATGCATAGGTACTATGAGAATCGCAACGTCATGCTCTAGTCGTGCACTTACAAACACCAAATGGCGATCAAATTGGTGTCAAGTCTCTGATGACGGTAGAGGGCATGCATATCATTAAACTAACTTGTAGAAGGCATGGCCCGCTCATGAAAACCTCCGCTAACACGACAACCGTAAATAATGAAAGTCCTTTTATTCTACTTACAGTCATGTACCATTCATGCCAACTTCTTAGTTGCCATGGTCCTTCTTCTAATTCCCAGGTGGGGAGGAATGCTTTTCCATTCTCAAATTCTTCTGGCACATCGAAGTTGGGCACAAAACTCAAAGTTTTATCCATGGTTATTTTCAGGTTGTTTTCCGTTTATCATAATCAATCTTTGTTTTCCCCTTGATATCACTCTTCCTACCTAGGAATGCCTTTATCATAAGCTTTTTCTTGGATGCACTTTTTGCTTTGTGGTCATGCGCTCTTATCATTACTGGCACTCTAGCAGCCTGTACTATGCTAGGTTGAGGTGGTGTTGGTTGTTCAGGCTCTGATTGTTATTCAGGGTCTTATTGCCTTTTAGGCTCAGGTTGATCGGGCACTTCATGTTCTTGTATATGCTGGTCTAACTGATTAGGCACTGGTTGTTCAGCCTCTGCTTGGCGTTTAGGCTCTGCTTGTTCAGGCGCCTTCATCTTCTTGTATATGCCAGTCTAACCGATCAGGCACTGGTTGTTCAGCCTCTATTTGGTGTTCAGGCTCTGCTTGGCGTTACTGGAACCCTGGAACCCTTGGTAGACGATCCGTTGACCCTAATTGAATATTTTTTTGTGCCACAATATTATCTGGTCAGCCGCATCTCCAAGGTATGCGATGCCCTCGGGTGTTGGAAGGTCTATCTCGTACATCTGGTGATTGTCATTTACTGTCCGCACCTCTACCTAGCCATAGTCCACCGGAATATCAGTGCAATGAAATCTACGCCCCGGCATGGCCCTTCCAGTTGCAACCTGAATTGTCTTTCCCGCCCTTCTGACCGGAACAAATAGTCCGCACGGAGTATCTTCTTTTAATCATTGACTAGATATCTCGGTTCGAGCGTAGAAGTGTTCTGAGCAAGTTTTGCTCTTTCCCTTTCCACCTGTAGCAGAAGTGTCGGGCTGTTCATGAAATATCTCATGCATTCATCCAGTGCTACCTTCTTACTGCACTCCACTATCTCCTTCTTATATCGGTCACTTTTCTTGTAGCTAGCCACATCATCTTTGAAGCCATCCTTCCAACTAGCCTTTGAGGAGACTCCTTGAACACGGCCGCCGTGCTCCGGGTTGCCGAAAGCATATGACAACTGGTCCACTTCTCTGTCTGGCATGAAATACCCTACCTTTTGTTGTGTGATGATCTTCTTCATCTTGTCAGCTATCTACTGGAGCTATGGATCCTTGAAGACTTCATCGCCCGCCAAGGTAAAACATGGGGTTCTTGCATGCACCTAGTTCCTGGTTCGTTCGTTATGATGTTCCATAGGAACTGGTTTACCTGCCTTTTTTAATTCATCTTCTTCTTTTCTCCATTTCTTGACTTTAGGATGGTAACCGGTCGATCCTAAATGATAAGGATAAGCGTTTTTTTCTTTCTAGTTCTGACATCTTCTAACTCTTCGCTTTTTCTTCCGCTAATGTTTTCATTGCCACGAACTCATTCCACTAGGATTGTATTATCTTTCCATAGTCCTTAAGAGGTGTAAGAACCTTCTGAACATATTTCGTGTTTAGCTCCGCTTTCCAGTTTCGCCATAACTTGCCCATAGTCTTCAGCGTGAAGTCCTTCGCTGCTTCTTTGTTTGTGAACGCCCTAAAAATTCGACCGACAACACCGAAACCCTAAAATACGGACCTTCGAAAACTTTTAACATAAATTGCATCATGCTGGATTTATTCGCCATTTTATTTAGATTTTATTGCGGGTTAATCAATTGTGCATTATAAGGAAGTAATTCGGAATAGCCCCAAAGTGATTGGCCAAGGGATTAATCGAGAGACACTCTAAAAGATAATTTGGCGAAGGATATAATTAAAATACAATTTGGAATAATGTTTTATGTAGGGTTTAAACGAGTATTACACCTAGTAGATAATATAATCTTAGGAGGGATTGTAATAAATATATAAGAAGTGCGGTGATACAAATTCAAGCGGATATATTTTACCAATATATAAATATATATATATATAGGGAGCTAGGTATAAACCCTGGGTATCAATATATATATGGTCGTACTATGAATATATGAGTCTAATGGGTAAAAGGAGAGAGAATAAAATATATATCTATAAATAATAAATAAACTATCACAAATATTAAAGACATTGATCACATTAATTTGGATGACCTTACAAAATTTTTAAAATGAATTTTTAGTGGAGAAATTAGCCAAAAAGCCAAAAACCACCTGGCGGCACTGTTCACCGTGCGCCAGGTGTTCGGCCCGGGTCCCTCCCCCACGCGCGCCCGCGCCCGCACCGCACGCGCCCGGGCCCAACGCACGCGCGCACGCCGCTGCACGCGCGTCGCCCGCCCGCGCCGCGCGCGCACGACGCCGCCCCGCGCCGCACGCGCGCCGCCGCCTGCCGCCGCGCCCTCGCGCCCCGCACGCACTCGCGCACGCCGCACGCCGCCGCGCGCCTCGTGCCCCGCGCCGGACCTGCAGCCGCCCGCCGCACGCCGCCGTGCCGCGCCGTACACACGCCATGCCCACCAACGTCGCGCGCACGCCGCTGTACCCGCGCCCGCACGCGCGCCGCCCACTGCCGCCGTGCGCACATCGCCGCCTCCCCACGTCGCGCCACGACGCCGCGCCGCGCACCCGTCCCGTCGTCGCCGCCTCGAGCCGGCCACCCCCCTTCCCCCTTTCCTCCCCACGCCCTCCCTTTCAACTTTCTTCCCCTCCCGCTCCACCTCGTCGCCGTGCGCCGCCGCCGTGCCCCGGGCCGCCACGCGCCTCGCCGACCGCCGCGTGCCCGTAAGCCGCCGCCGGTAAGCCCCTTACCCCCTCCTCCCTTTATGTCGGCCGCAAGAGAGAGAGGGAGTAGAGCCGGTGAGCAGAGAGAGAGAAGAGAGGAGAAGAAGGAAGAAGAAGCAGGAAGGGAGAGAGAGAAGAAAGAGAGAAAAGAAAAGAAAGAAAAAGAAAATAGTAGAGGGAAGAATAAAAATAAAAGTAAAAATAAAAATAAAAATAGAATAGGGAAAGATAAAATTGGGGTTAGGAATTTAATTATTGTCTATCTCGAATATAGGTGCTAGATTAAAATAAAATGTTAGCTTAATAAATTAGTAAAATACACCGACATCGATTATGTTGGAAACACAATTAAAATTAAATCGGATTATTTAAATGCAAATATTCACCTAATCAAATAATTCGTTTAATGATTATTCTTTTACGGATGTTTAGTCAATTATTTAGATTTCCATTTGTTAGGTTTTACCAGCTCGCGTGTATAATAACTGGTTAATACTAGAACTTCTAAATTAATCGTTACCATCTAATGTTTATCGCGATATCCCTTTTGTCACTATTTAACTTTACTCGATAATTAGGTTATGCGCTTAAGTAGCCGTTGCAATTATTTAGTTAATTACTGATCACCAAAGGTTGAATATTATTCTCGGGATTTGACCTATCCGGGTCGCGTAGATTAAACCGGATAAATATTCTAATTGACTAACGCTAATATTTTAGGACGAAAGTGTTAACAGAAAATCGGAATAGGACCATTTTATAAACAATAATGGAAGCGAAACCAACATTCGACGCCCACGTTCGACCCATTTCTTTAATTGGATTTTGTCGGGTTTTAATTGAATTCTAAACGAATTCAACTTCTTTCGCACGTAATTCTAGACACCGAGGGAGTTGTGAGTCCGACCGAGGATCAAGACCCGCAGGACTACGAGCAAGGAAAGTCATCACTATCCCTTGAGCATATTGATCCCACGTTGCGAAATTATTTTGTTTACAAATAAAGTTGCATGCAATAATGAATATCCCACTTGTTATTATGCCATGCCTTGATTATTGTTAGCCCATATCCTTTTTTGTAACCATACTTGCGTATGAGTCCTTAGTCAATTATGACAAATGCTTAGTGATGCTAATCTAGAATCACGCATATTCATATTTATCAAATGCTTATGCTTGGGAAATTACCTTGAGGAAGGAAATTGAGATGCGACATGTGGAGACATGAGCGCCACATTGCCATGATATAAGGACATGATTTGTGAAAGAAGAAATAAAACTAAACAAGTGTCTTCGACTAGGACGGATGGTGGATTTGGGTGGTATCCGGAAAAGGCTAGCACCGTCCCCGGTCAGTTAAGGACCAAGCCATGAAGTTAAGCATGAAACGACCCTCGTACAACCGTACTTCTCGGATGGGTATAGACCTAGCGGACTAGATAGCCAAGCAGAGGCAGTATCCTTGCATAGATGGTTCACCCCAGTGTGTGAGGCAGGTTCGCTACGATGGGGCAGCCGTTGAGGTGGGGACGCGATGCGTACCCTACATCGGTGTCGCCGTTGGTAGGACTGCCACGTGTGTGAGAGTGAGAACCTAAACTTAAATTATAAACTTTGCACGTGTGTAAGACTTCTTCTCCCGGGAGCGCCAGAACTCCTCTCACTACTAGAAACAGATACGCCTAGAGTGCACGAGGATGATAGTTCATGGAGCGGGTACTGCCAATGTAAGGTTATCGAAAGGCTTTACCGTGACGCATCTCATGTGTTGGGATGAGGCTCATGTGTTGGGCAGTCGCGGAGTACGGGTAAAGTGTACATCCACTGCAGTGTGAGTAAAACAATCTATTCGAATAGCCGTGCTCGCGGATATTGAGCACCGGGACATGCATTACACGTGGCTAGACTCTCAAGTCATTGCCTGTGTGGGATGGGGTATTTCATGATGAATTTTATGCTAATGGAGCCACTTCCTGAGAGGAGGGGAGGTGGACGTCCACAGAAAACCATGACGACCCAATGACGGGAAGCCATCCTTGGGATCACAATGGATGGTGGACAGAACCGTCGTTGTTTAAATTGAACTCTGGTATTAAAACTTGATCAGTTATGTTAGGTCTTAGGTTTGAGAAAATGATTGCAAAACTAGCTTTATGCAACAGAGCCTATGCCTTGCCTTGGATGAAACCTTTCATATGCATTGTTGCCGTGGTGACTTGCTGAGTACGGTTGGTACTCACCCTTGCAATTATAAACTCCATCAGAAGCCGAAGATGTTACTGCGGAGGATCCTTACGCCTGCTACGAGGAGGACGCGGAAGAAGAGGGTGCCCATTAGGTCTAGACACGGTCGTTGCCTGTGGCAATGGCGATGCCACTGCCTTCGCTCCGTTACTTATCTATATTCTGCTTTTGGAGTGTATTCCGGACCGTTTGGTCCTTTGTTCTAAAACTATGCCTTCGGGCCTATGATGTAATAACTCGTACAAGACGCATATGTATGCGCTTTTGGTAATTCAACTATGTATCGTCTGTGCCAAACTACTTGATCCAGGGAAATGACACAGAATACACGAGTGATTCCTGTTGCAAAACAGGGGTCCTTACAGAGTTTTGATGTGACATCCTGGCCCAGGGTTTAATAGGATTAATAGAATACTCATATCAACAAGTTGCAACTTCTTTTCCGGAAGCCGATCTCCAAAGAACTATCAGGTTAAGCGTGCTTGGCCTGGAGCAATTTGGGATGGGTGACCGACCGGGAAATTCTTCCCCAGTGCGCACGAGTGAGGACAAAGTGTGCAGAAAAGACTTGTGTTGGTTTGTGAGGGCAGTCTATATCCTAGGAAAGCTGCCAGAAGTAAGTGGGCCCGGCCTTGGAGAGGCGGGACGTTACAGAATGGTATCAGAGCCGACTCTCGCGGTTTCACGGGCGCGTGTGTCGCAGTTGCGTAGGCATGGTGCGCATGGCTGGTGTAGACCGAGAGTGGCAGCATGGCACATGCACTGGCACTGGACACACTGACGTGGCCAA
Source organism: Oryza punctata (assembly GCA_000573905.2). Classification (NCBI taxonomy): domain Eukaryota; kingdom Viridiplantae; phylum Streptophyta; class Magnoliopsida; order Poales; family Poaceae; genus Oryza; species Oryza punctata. Next base: position 9,266,810 of record CM002499.2, on the reverse strand, counting down.
GAGGGGACGTTCCTGGCCTAGGGTGGACCGACGAGGACGTCGGTGTCTTAAGGGGGTGAGGATGTGATATCCCGGCACAGGGCTTAATAGGATTAATAGAATACTCATATCAACAAGTTGCAACTTCTTTTCCGGAAGCCGATCTCCAAAGTTTGTCCCTTCTGGAAAGGAAAACTTGCTTTTTAGGTCTGTCCAATATGTGGTCTTTTTAGCTGGGGTAACTTTCTTCCAATATTTCCATGTGATTTCCACATTATCCCTTACTATTGCCCGTATTGGTTGCTATACTTGGCACATGCATCTTAACGCGATAGGGGTTCCCCATTCTCACTGATCCGTATTAGGACATGGACTTCTTTTGATAGCACGTTTCTACCTCGCTCCCCCTTCTTTGTTTGGGTTTACTTGAAGCTGTTGGGTGCACAACAGATCCAGCTTCCACCTTTGGTTCCGTTTCTTCAGGTGCTGCTTGGGCTTTTCTTTTCAAGCGGCGTGGAGCATTCTTCTATAATTGCATTTGACATGCCATCGGTTAAAATCCGCACGCACAATAAGATTGGACTAAACATAATATGTTACGTACCACTGGTTCAGGAGGGATGTAATCGGAGTCAACCTCGTCGTCGTCGCCACCACCCTTTTTCTTCCTTGGAGGAGAAGGATGAGGGTCACTCGGCGAGTGATATAAGTCACTCGGCGAGGCGACAAGGTCAGTTTCATTGCCCTTGTTACCCGTGGGTTGCGCTTCAGTAGGTTTTTCCATAGATCCCTAAGAGTATACATTTTTATTATAACATGTGGAGAACATTACCGATGAGTGAGTTGAGACTGATAATGATCTTTCCATTTTGCATTAGTTCAGGTTCAGCAGAGACTGAAAACTTCTATCCCCAAAAGTTTCAGATTTCAGACTTTCAGATTTTCAGATTTCAGATCAACAGATGGCTTTCAAAAATTTCATCCGAACATAGTCATAAGTGCTAAATTTCAGATCAACAGTTGCCTTTCAAAAATCAGTACAAAAGATCTCAACATAATATAGTCATAAGTGCTAAATTTCAGAGAGCTATTTCAGATCTGAACGAAACATATCCATTCCCTTCAAGAATTCAGTAGAGTACTTAAGAAATCCATCTCAATTTTAATACAGTTCCTACGCTGCAACTACGACAGCTATATAAGAGATTTCAGATTACAATTCACTGGATTACAATTTAAGATTTCAGATTCAGAACTTATATGCACTGGATCACAATTCACAACAGGAAGCTATACTGTTCCTCTCTGCATTTATTTAGATTTCAGGAATTCAGATTTCAGATTTCAGAACTTATATGCACTGGACCACAATTCATCCATGTCATGAACTCATTTCAGATCCATCCATGGGTAGCACAAAATATTCAGAGCATTGGCTAGTAGCAGCAGGGGCAGGGAGCAGGAAGGAAGCACACAAACATGGAGCAAGTATTTCACGTATGCAGAAAATCTACTGGAAAATCAAGCAGCATAAAGCATACAGCAGAGCAAGCATTTCACCCAAAATTTCATCAAGCAGCAGCATACAACATACAGCAGCATACAGTGCAGGCATTCATCAAACATTTGGAGGGCTGCCCAAATTTCACAGGAATGCTCACCAGCGAGGATGGGGCGGAAGGAAGCAGCCGGGCGCAGGAGAGACCGGAGATGGCGGTGGTCGAGGAGGAGGCGGTTCCCGGTGACGAGTCCTGGTGTGCGGCGGTCGGAGAGCTTGGCGGTACAGTACTTAATTCCCAGCATATATATGAAATTTCAATTCTTATAACACAATAATTCTTATTATAAAAATTCATCATCCATGCAAATAATATAAAATTCATCATCCATGCGAATAATATAAAATTCATAATCCATACAAATATTCATCATCCATCATGTCACACATTAATTCACGTATCTATATAATGAATTAACCTTTCACATTCTTCCCTACTCCTTTATCCCTCATGTATGGCTTCGGTGATTCACCAATTGTTTCTTCGATGAGCTTAATTTTGTTTCAAAATCCGTGAATAGTCTCATGTTCTCATCCTGGTTGTATGCCTCAACATCTTCGATATCATCAACTCCCAAAATCTTTTATTTTCCTAAAATAACTGTCTTTCTTCAAATGAGATGGATCAGTCACATAGAAAACCCGAGCGGCCCGATCAGCAAGTACCCATGGGTCATCCTTGTGGCCTATGTTGTCGAGGTCGACAATTGTCAGCCAAAGTTGTCCACAAACACGCCAGCTGGGTGTTTCACCCATTGGCACAGAAACAGTGGAATCTGCATATTGGGTCCGTAGTCCAGTTCGCAGATTTCTTCTATGAATCCATAGTATGTGCTCTTTTCCCCTGTTGTGTCGATTGCCTCTACTCAAACACCACTGTTCTAGCATGTACTCCTTTGGTCTTTCGTTTTGGTATAAATGTGTACCCATTCAGATCATATGCTTGCCATGAGGTATACACACTTGATGGCCCGTCAGCCAACCTTTTAATTGTTTTTTCCTCCGCGGTATCACCATCTGGTAGGTCGAGGTCCTTGAACCATTCCGTAAAGTGATATTTGTGTCGTTTCATGATCCATGCATCAGAGAGCCCCATATTTGTTGTTTGTAATTCCTTCAGGTGCTGCTTTATGTACGGTTCCACTACCGTGAGTTATTGCAGGATAGTGAAATGAGCATCTTTCACTTTTTTGTACTCATTGTTGAGGATTTTTTTCCCTTTTGTCCCTCTTCCAGATAATCTATCTTCATGTCAAGGTACCGATAAACCAATTGCTTTCCCATCTTGCAGGTAATCAATGCAACACTCAACAACTTCCTCGGTAGTATATCCTTTTATCATCGATCTCTCTGGGTGGGCACGGTTCCGTACGTAGCCTTTTAGAATGGACATGTGTCATTCTAATGGCCACATCTGATGCAGGTACAGGGGCCCAAGTGCAATTATCCGAGGCACAATATGAACCATGAGGTGTTCCATCATATTGAAAAATGACGGAGGGAAACACATCTCAAGCTCGTACACTATCACTTTAGCAAAAGCACGGAGAGGAACAATTACTTTCTGTGAGATTGCATTGAAGAAATAACACAGCTTTGTGATGACCATCTTTACGTGTACTGGTTCGATTGCTCTGATTGCAATAACAAGGAATACTATGAGCATTACATGGCAGTCATGAGAATTGTAGCCTGAAAGCCACAAATCCTTCATCGACACTAGTCGTTTAATGTTTGGGGAGAAACCAGTAGGCACTCTCATCCCATGTAGACATTTGCGCATTGCCATTTTCTCCTTATTTATGAAGGTGTAGCAAGTCGGCGGAAGGTACACTTTTCCATTTCCTTGATCCACAGGGTGAAGCTCTTCCCTTATCTGCATATTCACAAGGTACTTACGTGAATTCAGCCTATCCTTTGTCCTTGTTGGTATGTCTAGTGAAGTCCCAATAGTGCTATCGAACACATTTTTCTCTAGGTGCATGACATCGATAGAATGACGTATCTCTAAATATGGTCAGTATGGTAGGTACTTAAAGAAAACGGAGTGCTTCTTGAGTGGTACGCTAGCGCTTGCTGGCTCTTCTGCATCATTTCTCTTCCGCTTGTTTGTTTCCTTCTTTTTCGCCTTCCCTAAAACAACCTTGAGATTTTTCATCAATTTGGACACATTATCACCCTTGCATGGTTGTGGAGGATCATCATTCTCATTAGTGTTATCGAAATATGTTGCTTTGGAGTAGTATTTGTGATTCCTTCTTAAGAAACGTTGGTACTGCATGTACACTAGATTCTTCGATCCTTGAAAATACCTATATACAGTACCATTCACACAGATAACGCAACCTGTCTTCCCCTTGATCTGTCGTGATAAGGAAAACAATGCGGCAAGTCATTGACGGTGATAAAGATAATTGCATGCAGCATGAAGTACTCCCGTAAGAATTCATCCCAAACTCGTATCCCGTGTTTCCATAGATCTTCCATATCCTCCATCAAAGGCTCCAGAAACACATCCATATTGATGCTAGGTTGTTGTGGTTCCTGTATAAGGATGGTCAATAAAATATACTTCCTTTTCTGACATAGCCATGTAGGGAGGTTGTACATGGTTAGGAGTACTGGCCAAGTGTTGTGTGAGGTTCTCAAGTCACCAAATGGATTCATTCCATCGGTGCTCAATGCAAACCTTCTGTTTCTTGTTTCTTGGGTCTTGTGCAAACACTTTGTACTTTGTATCAATTTTTTTCCATTATCGAGCATCTGCTGGGTGTCGAATCATCCCATCCTTTTTTGCATTTTTCATGATGCCAAAGCATCAGTTCAGCATCCTTCGGGTTCGAGAACAAATGCTTCAATCGATCTTTAATCGGAAGGTACCACATAACCAGCTATGGAATCTTCTTCTTCTTCTCTTTGTATGGAGCAGACTCTTCTACCTCGTCAAGTGCAACATCTTGACCCTCGAACTGGTTCTCTTTTGTATCGACTGGTGTTGCACGTTGGGCATCTATCCATAGTCTCGTACTCTTTACGGAATAGGATACAGTGGTTAACACATGCGTGTATCTTTCGCACACCTAGTGACAACACGCAAATAAGCTTCTTCGCTTCATAGGTGTTGGTTGGCAGGGAGTTGGGCTTCGGAAACAATTCTTTCAACAGAACCAACAAATCGTTGAAACTACTATTGGACCAATAGTTTCTGGACTTCAACTTCAAAAGTTCAAGAAATGTACACAACAATGTGAAATCCTTGCCATAACCCTTTACCTCATCGTACAAAAGTTCCTACGTTGTCTTTTATAATGCATTGAAATTATCCAAACTACGAGCAGAGCAAGCCACAACTTTAGGTTCAGCATGGTGCAACATCTCCTCTAAATCAAAAGCAGTGTCATCAGTACCATCGGAATCATCAATTGCTTGATGACCATCATTGCAAACATCATCATTCAACTCATCATTACCAGATTCTTCTACAACCACGAAATTCCCGCCCATGAATATTTCATCCTATGTCTCTTGGTTGGGAACTCGACAACTTGCATGGATTTCTCCATAGTGTGACCAATTTGTGTAGCCATCAACAAATCCATGTGTCACCAAGTGTCTCGATTACAGATGGATCGTTCCAAATTTTTTGATTTGCAGCACGCGCATGGACATATAATTTCCTTCGTCTTCTTAGTTAAAGCATTCTTCTTAGCAGCTTTTGTAAATCTATCAACTCCTTCAATGTATGACGCACGATTTCTCTCTATACATCCATGCACTTTCTGCCATCTGTGCATTGCGGAAAAAAATAACTAACTTAGTTTAAATATTTTTAATAATATATACATCACAATAAAACTCTGTTACGTCAAAATTATTATAAGCTAGACGCAAGGTAATAAAGCTATTCAAAATTATATTATGACTTCATTTTCAAAAAGAAATTCACTTATATATTAATTCCCAATAGATGGACATACAACTAGATAAAATTACCAAACTACCCTCTTTCTTTTAATTCTCTCCACTTAACTATATATATATAGATATATATAGATCTATAAGTGCATAAAAACTACCATGACATGTAGATCTGCTACAAGTAAACCTACCAAAATATTATGAAATCTATGATACATCGATCATGTACAATATTGTATAAAAAGTTTGATCGTTTTGAGCTCCACATAATAAAAAAAAACATGCCATGGTTAGGGCCATGTGACTTTGACCTTGCTAAGTTCTCAACATAAAACATATAAAAATGAAAAAAAACTTGAGAAATAGAGTAGTACAAAGTATAACTAATCTTTGGTGCAATAGATCTATCAAATCATTCGAGTTCAAAACCTTCTTTCCAATGTTTGTATTCATAAGAGAGACAAAATCTTGCTCAAATGGTATAGCATAAAAGAAAGACCCTATGAAAAGTTGACGTGACCACACCCACACTGCCAAACGAGCCTTCAAAATTTTTCCCCAGAAAATGACGATGCACTGCCTATGATGCTCCTTTTCTAACTAAATTCCATACGTTTGCAAAACCTTTTTGTGAGAGCATAGGAAATAGCAATACCCACTAGTAAAAGAATATTGTACATTCAGCTTGCATTACTACAGAAGAAAAATAGGACCATGATCATATCTGCACCATGGCCAACGAGAGCAATCAATAATGGCAGAAATATAATGCTTGGAGAATAAATTCTGAACTACAATGATAGAAAACTGTTGCTGCTTTTGGAGACTAAATCTGAATATTCACTGTACAACCTCTCTCTTGAAAATACTATCAATTGCAAGTAGATGCCATACCCTGCCACCATCACACGCATGAATCAATTCACCTACACGGTTCAGTGGATAATTAGTAACGGGATCAAGAATTGTACCATTCAATTGGGAAAAAATTGAGCCATGAGGAAAAAAATGCAGATTGGCGTATGTTCTTAGTTCTCACCGCCACATGGTCATCATCGCCGTGGTTGCTTAGTTGCCTCTCAACCTGGATAACCGCTGCGAGTAACCCTAGATCCTTGCTGGAGTCAATCACCATCATCGCACGATTCTCCATGCAAAAAGGCCCAAACGATTAGACACCATGGATACCACATCATGCTGTGATGTCGCTGTAGTCACCACACCGCCGTGAAAGCCTAGATTTGGGGAGAAACTGTTGTGATTCTATCTCACACATCTACGGCTAAACTATGATGCTTCTCGACTCGGACCACACATCCACGCGTTCGCATCTAACACTCGACAGCGCTATCGAACGCCCTGCATCATCACCAATAAATCAGATGGCCACACCAGGCATCGCTGCGCAAGACCAGATCGAGAGGCCTCTCGTTAATAGATTTTACGATCTTAGATCTATGGAGTAGATTTGAAAGTTTCTATGTGAAAGTATAGTGGCTTAAAATTTTAATCTAAAATATAAACAAAATAATTTATTTAAGGTTATGAACATAGTCGTGGAGTTAAGAATAGTCAGCTCTAGCAAATCTTGAATCCGGAACTGTGCTAAGGATGATCTTAATATTAACGTATTTGAAATCAAATTCACGTGCAGCGTTTACCAGCCGGCGCAAGATTACGTACAAGTGTTTCTTGAAAAAAGGCCCATACCGTGAACCTACAATTCCTATCTCAAGAACAGAACAGCCCACAACTATCATGTCCAACACCCAACTAGAATCTCGGCCCATGTATGATTCAGCTGGCCGGAATGAGAAGTTAAGAGCCACGTCCATATTAGATGGCTTGTGAACAGTACATATGCAGTACAATCTGGATGGCTGATGCAGGGGAGAATATACTAAACTGCACTTTGATAAATCAACGCAGCAAGTCCATAGACATCACATGACTGCAGTTCCAATAATCAGTTGCTTGATTGTGCCTCGTTCCACGCAAAGGAATAGATCGAAAAAGCAGTTCGCGAGTCAATGGATTTTTTCATGCGTTTTTCCTTTGAAACCGCGCGCTCAAGCAGGAATTTGTGCTTTGCTTTTCCCACGACCGATTCTTGTTACCAAACAACGCTACAGTACCTGAGTCGAATTAATCCTTCGTTTATCCTTGGGTTTTCCTCTCCTCCAATCCTAAGGAGCCCTTAATATTTAGAATAAAGTTTACTCAAACTTTTAAAACGATCAATAATATCCAAAACACTTGCATTAAAAACAAGAAAAATGGTATGCGTACGTAGATTTGTGATGAAAATTACTAGCTAGTACCGTAATATCATAAATTTATTGGGTTTTATAAGTATATGCCAATATAAAACCTATGTTTGGACTTTAAGGAATTTGACCAAATATCCTAGGGATCTACAGTGTATTGGGCTCGTTTGCAACAAAGGAAAAATAGAGAAACTTTGAAGGATTGAAATCCTTTGGAAAAGGTTTCTACATGGTCCTTTGAACAAAAGAATGAGGTTCACAATATCTTTTGAAATCCTAATGGGATAGCTCATTTCAAAGGAAAATTTGGAGGAAACTGTTAGTGATATGCCCTAGAGGCAATCATAGAGATGATTGTATCACATACTATGTTTACATATTTATCTGATATTGTTCCTTGAAATAGATAACTCATTATTGGCTAATGAATATGTGATTCATTTATGAGACTCTTTATATTATATGTTGTTATTTCTAAAGGATCCCTGATCAAATATCATATGTGGAACAAATATGGTTAAATGATCAGCACATGTATTGATTGATGATCATGTCTCATGGATCATGGTATGGAGATACCAAATTGATAATGTGGACACATGTTGGGGAACATATTGTTGGATAGACCCGACATGAGATACTGCAAGAACTATTTGTGTAGTGCCATAAGTGGTCTCGATTAGTGTTGGTATAGAATTCTTAGACCTGAGATTATCATGGTTTCCAACATGTGTAGTGACTTACTTAGGGACTGCTAAACGCTATTCCGTAACTGGATAGTTATAAAAGTAGTCTTCGGGTGTGTTATGAAACATGTAGTGGGATATGAATAATCAAGATGGGATTTGTCCCTCCTATGGAGAGATATCTCTGGGCCCCTCGATGTTATAGATTATGGAAGTGCATGGCCATGCCAAAAGTGATTGAGGAGTCAATCGCTGGTTATATAATCTATCACAGGATCGAGTGAATGATTGAGCTATTAGAGGATGGCACATATCTAGCCTTGAGCTTAATCGATATCGTGAGGCAAAGGGATTCATACAAGTAAACACTAAAGGTTCAGCCGATATGATCTTTATGTATGCTCGGTGGGTCAATACGTTCTGCTAGGGGCCGCTGTTGACACGTGGACCGAAAAGGAGTTTTCGGGTTGCACCCGAGTGTGCATGAACCTACAGGGTCGCACGCTTAAGGGGCCGGAATAAAGGGATTGGATGGAGATCCATTATGCGCTCAATTTCGGATAGGGATCCGAGTAGGACTCCTATGGGCCTTGGAGGCCCGGACTTGGTCCCTATATATACATGAGGGGGTGTGGCCGGCGGTATTAACAGATCAAGCCACGTGAAACCCTAGCCGCGACTTCCCTCCACGAGCAAGCCCTAGCCGCGCGCGGGTGCTAGCACATCTGCGCGTGGTGTTCCTTCCCTGGACGTGTGGATACCGGTGGAGGCGCCGCTGTCCTGCGGTGCTGATCGGCGTGGGAGCACGGCGAGGAGAACGCACGAGGAGGAGAAGGTCAAGCAACTGCGATTGACTACTTTCTCTACATCGGCGCGCGCTGCATCGCGAGGATTCCTTCGGCTCCTTAGCGCATACTTCCGCTGCACAGCGCGTCGAGTGGTAACGATCTATGATCTCATACTTGCATGGTTACTGGTTTACGCGGTAGAAAAAATTTTGTTTTATACTATCGTAGCCTACGCGTATCCCAACAGAAACATACCAAGCGGTATAGACCTCATATTTTCTATTTTGGTCTCTCAAAATCCTATGCTTTTTCTATAGTGTTACCAAACAATAGTTTTTCAAATTCCTATGGATTCGCTTCTTACGGGATTTAGTGAGGACTGATATTCCATTTCTATATTTTACCTGTTTCTACGCTTTCAAAATCATGTGTTCCAAAGGAGCCACGCAGCGCTGTAACACGTTTTCATATATATGAATTTATATAGTGCTCACGCATCACTGATCTGTAACAAATAAAGTTCAAAATTTACAATATATCCTGTACATTCACGTGCTGTACATTAACTTCCCTTCTTTTTGATAACAAAAACGAATGAGCACTTGACCATATACATTTAGCAAGAAAATAAAATTGTCTGTACATCGATCAGCCTCTGTTCCATGCGACATGAAAGACCTGCAGTTTAAAAAAAAAATCACTGTTGCCAGGGTCTAAAAAACTCGTTTATGTGCGCAGTTTTCACGAAAACAGATCAATATCGGTCAGTTCTTCAAATCGCATAATTCAAAGTCTCAAGTAGCAGACTAGAGCTGACGACCATCAAGTTTCAGTTACTGCATGATTGACGACAAGCTTACTCATGTAATTCATATATAAATAGTATCACTTGTCATACATGTGGCCATCTGGCCATGTTCTGACCAATAATAGCAAACGGGTGATCGGCTTGATTGAGTTTGCCCAACTTCGAATGTCCATGTATACCCCGCTGGATATGCCACTGTCATTTGGTGATCATAGGTTTAAAGAAACAAATCAGCAAAGAGACTAAATTAAATGAATTTCAAATTTGAACCTTTTCTATCTGATCTATTTGATTTGATTCCACTGTTTAAAACAGTAAGAGGATATTTCATATTCAATAGCAGACTTGACTGTCAAACCTTATGCGAAGTTTCCTCCTTGAAAAAAATTAAAAATCAAAATTCGCTTTTGAGTGCGATATTTATGCTAAATTTAAAATCTGACAAAATTTTTATCCCAAATTTCTGGACCGGATTAACATAACCTTAAAATGTGTTTTTAGGTGAAATGACGAGGGTTTTCGTTAATGTGGAATGCTATCAAACAAGTTTCATCACTATAAATCGTCTGCAGAGACCATCATACCATGTTCTCCAGGCTCATTAGGACATTTGTACTATACATGACTTAAATTTGGACTTGATTTTTACTTAATTTCTCATTAGGCCCTCTTCCATGCATGAGCTCATTTCTTCAGAACAAAATTGCTACTATTTCCATCCTAAAAGTTTTTTATTATATATTTGAACCCTTTATCTACTTACGTATGTAAAAGTTACTTAGGGCAGATAGAGTACTACCTCCTAAGAAAAATCCAACCTAGATAGAGATGTGATATCACCTCATGTCCAGATTTATTATTTTAGGTGATATCACATCTAGGTTGTTTTTTTTATCGGAGAAATATAGCCAAGGCCCACGTGTCAGTGAGCAGACGAATCCTGTGAAAATTGCAGTTCTACCCATCGAATTAAAGCAGAGAAGGCAAAGCAAAAACATATATAAAGAAATGCAGGCAAAAAGAATCACTTCAAAGGAAGCAAAGGTTGAGACTACCAGAGCATGAATGATAAAGCAACCGACGAACCTGCAGTTAGTTAGCTCGGTCGATCGATCGATCAGCCGAGCGCCGAGCGGAGGAGGCCCGCGAGCTCGTCGGCGGCGAGGCAGCATACGGAGATCCAGCCGTCGAGCAGCGCCCATACGTTGCGCAGGATGCACGCCACCGTTGCCCACGGCATCGCCATTGTACTTAGGAAGTTCACTTCACCATGGAGAGGAGGACAAGGAGAAGGTGAAAACTAAAGGCAGCTAGAGAGAGAGAGAGAGAGAGAGAGGGGTGGCTTCTGAAGAGGTAGCAAGTACAATCTGGCCATGGCTACACCAGCTCGATGAAGCCAACGACGACCATGACTGATCGAATGATTGGGCCGGCAGTTTGGTGGAGAAGAGGATATACATATCCGTGCAGTAATCGGCAAGGATTTGGCATCCACGTCGGCGTTGCTTAGGATCAACCTGAAGGTGACAACGGGGATGAATGGCTTCTTTATTATTGTTTCTGTGGATTCCATGCGAGGAATAATTGGGTGACAAGCATGAGCTCCCACTTCCCACATGCCTGCCTATCTTGTTCTTGTATGTGCATGTTCCAAACATGTATTAATATATAGCTGTATAGTTGACCTTATATGTTATTTTGAGCTGATGGTGATGATTAATCCCTGCTCTATCTGCGCAAAGATATATCTTCGCGTCTTTGCTTGAGAAAACTTAAAAGCCAATGTAAAAAATAAATTACGATCAAAAAATAAAATTAACTTTAATTTAAGTTTTAAAATTTAAATTTTGGTTGTGGTGGATAAGCTAAAAGACGAGATGATGGAGTTGTTCCCTTTTGGATATGTGGGTAATCCAAACCTTGTACCAAACTTTCAAAACGTTTGTCAAACTCGGCCTAGTTCAGAACTTCAGATGACCTAAGATACCCTGCCTCTTCAAGGGAATTAACATAAAACGCTTCATAAAGTGAATCTGGATACGCTGTTTCAATTTAACTAAATGCTGGTATTACCAAATCTGTAGTAAGACAACAGACTAGCACACTTTACATACCCTAGCGGCCGATACCATAATTTTTTTATTCTCAAAAACACAAGGTACGTGCTTCATTTCATTAAGAGAGAGAACAAAACTTTACAACAGAGTGATCAGAAAAAGAAACCTCTAGAGAAAAAACAAAAAGCATCACGAAAGCAGCACCCTAGGCAGCTACCAACTAGCAGCATCGGCCCCTACGCGTGCAGCTGCCATCCCATCCCAACTCAGCCAGTGTGCCGATTCCGGTGTCCATGCCTCAAGCCTCGACGGATGAGGCTTCAGCCCTTCAACCATAATTCCAAGCCATTCTTCAGCAACTGAGTCAGCCCTACACATTCCAACAACTACAATAGCCACTTCAGCTCAAGCTGTCGGCGGCTCAAGTCAAGGCGCAACAACATGGTAGCCGCCAAACCAGTAAGAAATGCGTTCGCCAGCCCAAATGTCTTCACCAGTCCCTCAGGGTGCTCCCATCCAAACTAATCACATGATTCAGCCAAACGCTCCCGTCCAACCTTAGGCTCTTGGGATGATTTCCCCTTTCGCACTGCCATACCCAAGCTTTTCGTCGCAGTATCAGCAACGTTCGGTGTTAAGTTCAGGAGATGAAAAGATATTACCGCTGAGCTGGGGCTACAAAGCCACTCAATCCCCCCCAGTTCAAGTATCCAGCAATCGCAAGGTATTCGGGTGAAACCGAACCAAGTGAATTATTGTCGATCTATAGGTCGGCGATTGAAGCAACTCATGGCGACGAAAACACCAAGGCTAAGGTGATGCATCTCGCCCTCGACAGCTTCACCAGGTCATGGTATTTCAATCTTCCGCCATGCAGCATCTACTCATGGGAGCGACTACGCGATCTATTCATCATGAATTTTCGAGGGACTTATGAATAACCAAAAACCCAGCAAGACTTGTTCGGTATTCAGCAGAAGCCGAGCGAATCCACAAGGGAATATGCAAGGCGGTTCTCCCAAGCAATATGCCAAGTGCAAGATATTATCGAAGCTTCAGTCATCAACATTGTTTTGGTAGGCCTTCTCACAAGCGACTTAACAAGAAAAATTGCCAGGAAAGAATCATGAATGGTTGATCATCTCTTTCGCATCATTAATGGTTACCCTCGAGGCGAAAAATTGCCAGGAAAGAATCATGAATGGTTGATCATCTCTTTCGCATCATTAATGGTTACCCTCGAGGCGAAGAAGGAATACTTTTTCCACACCAAGACCCCCTTGTGGTATCTGCGATGATAGCAGGGTGTGAAGTTCGGCGCATTTTGGTCGATGAGGAGAGTTCGGCAGATGTTATCTTCATCGGTGCCTAGACACAAACGGGCTTGCCGATTCAGGCCTTATCTCAAGCTCCCACTTCGCTCCAGGGCTTCGGAGGGAACGTGGTGCAAGTCCTAGGGCAAGCTCCACTGTGGGTGTCGTTCGACCCTGAGGAAACAAGCACCAAGAACTGATCTTGTTCGACATCATCGACATCCCGTACCACTACAACGCCATCTTTGGACGCGTTACGCTAAACTAGTTTGAAGCAATAGCTCATCTTGTTCGATCGCCGAACCACCTACCGACGGCCACGAAGTCAGCATCCTGCAAGCCGAAGTCGGCGAAAGGGCCCGAATGATGCCGAAGCAGTCCCCGCAAGGCAAGGTGAACAAGATCCAGGTGGACGAGTCCAACCCAAGAAAGATGATTTTGATCGGGGGCGACCTAGGGGAAGAGGAGAAACAAAATATATTGGAAGTAATCACAAGCAATCTTGATGTCTTCACCTAGATCCCGGACGAATTTGCTGTCGTTTTGCCAAACCTCATCATGCACCACTTGGCAGTCAAGCCAAACTCAAAACCAAGGAAGCAGAAGCTTCGCAAGATGTTTGTAGGTCGCCAAGAGGTGGCTAGGGCCAAAGAGCAGAAGCTGCTCAAGGCTGGTGTGATCGAGGAAATCGGCCACCCAGAGTGGCTAACGAACCCTGTGTTGGTGAAAAGTCAAACAGGAAGTGGCACATGTGCATTGACTTCATTGACCTAAACAAGGCTTGCCCCAAGGACGTCTTCCCGCTCCCAAGGATCGACCAGCTAGTTGATTCAATAGCAGGATGTGAGCTCTTGAGCTTCTTCGACGCTTACTCTGGATATCACCAGATTTTCATGAATCCAACAAACCGGGCAAAGACCGCATTCATAAATCCTTTCGGCACCTTTTGCCACCTCAGAATGTCCTTCGGTCTCAGGAATGCAGGAGCTACCTTCGTCAGGCTGATTTACAAGGTCCTCAGCGCGCAGATTGGGAGGAATGTTGAGGCATATGTTGATAACATTGTCATCAAGATCCGAAAGATAACCGATCATGCCGCCAATTTGCAAGAGACCTTCGACAACCTACGGGCCACCGGGATCAAGCTTAACCCGGAGAAGTGCGTCTTCAGCATCAGCACAAGCAAACTAATGGGGTTCCTCGTCTTTGAAAGAGGCATAGAGGTGAATCTAGAAAAAATTGATGCAATACAGCAAATGCAGCCGCCGAAGAGCGAACGTGAAGTACAAAAGCTCACAGGGTACAGTGCGACACTCAACCCTTTTTTGTCAAGAGCAGTCGAAAGAGATTTGCCTTTGTTCAAAACCTTGCGAGGGGCTGAAAAATTCAGTTGGACCCCCGAATACCAGGCTTCCTTTGATGAGCTAAAACAATATCTTCAGAGCTCGCCAGCACTAGTGAGCCCGGTAGCTAGAAGCAAACTGCTCTTGTATCTGGTAGCTTCGCCTATCACAGTAAGCGCGACGTTGGTGCAAGATACTTAGTTCGGCCAAAAGCCCGTGTACTTCGTCTCCGAAGCCCTTCAGGGGGCGAAGACACGTTATATGGAAAAGGAAAACTTGGCATATGCTCTGGTAATGGCTTCACGAAAGCTGAAGCATTTCTTACCAGTCGAACAGTCATGGACAATGTATTCTGATGGTTCGTGGTCTCACAAGGGGGCGGTCACTGCGGCGATCCTCATTTCGCAAGGAGGCATGACGATTCACTATATTGCCAGACTTCAGAGTATGAAGCTGTATTGATGGGGTTGTGAAAGGCACAAGCCTTGCACATCCGAAGGTTGTTCATCCGAACGGACTCCAAGCTCGTAGCTAGACAAGTTGACAAGTCTTTTGAGGCGAAATATGAAGGAATGAAATAATACCTGGAGGTCGTTCGGTCCATAGAAAAGTGTTTTGCTGATATCACGGTCTAACACTTGCCTAGAGAAAAAAATGAGGAAACAAACGCCTTGGTGAAGGTTGCAGCGTCTGGGGGTCCTCATTCACCATACATCTTTCTCGAGGTCATTTACACTCCAAGTGTGCAAGATACTTCGGAATAAGTAATGAATATTGACCTGAAAGAGCCTAGCGAAGACCCAGATGACTAGCGAACGCCCTTCGTCAAGCACTTGGACACTGGCTGGTTACCAGAGGACGAAGCCAAAGCCCGGCGTTTGCAGCTAATAGTACAAGATGATCCCTGGTGGGCTGTTTAGAACCGGAGTGCTACAACCCTTGCTTCGGTGTGTCTTGTTCGCTGAAGGGGAATAAGTAGTAAAGGAAATTCCCCAGGGGTTGTATGGGGCTCATCAAGAGGCAAGGATCATGGCAGCGAAAGCCTTTTAGTAGGGTGTGTACTAACCAACCGTTTTGTGCACTTGCATGGAACAGATCAAAAAATGCGAAGGTTACCAGCACCATGGCCGAAGCAAGCTGCCCGACAACATGAGCTACAACCAATCACCCCAGTGTGGTCGTTCGCCGGATGGGGTTTGGATATCATTGGCCCCATTCCCCACAGCAAGAAATGGGTATTGTTTCGCCATTGCCGCAGTAGAGTATTTCTCTAGATGGATTCAAGCAGAACCCCTTGGGTCCATCACTTTGACAACAGTGCAAAAGTTTGTATGGAAAAACATTGTCTGTCGATTTGGTGGTGCCGAAAGAGATCATTACTAATAATGGGAGTCAGTTTGACTCTGAAAAATATAAAGAAATGTGCAAGGGGTTGAATCCTGAGATTAGGTTTGCTTTGGTCGCACACCCACAGGCGAATGGGGCGGCTGAAAGAGCAAATGGGAAGCACTAGAGGCCTGAAAAAGAGTTTGGAAGGAGCGCCAAAAGGGAAATGGCCAGAGGAAATGCTTTTGGTACTCTATCCCTTCGAACCACGCCAACAAGACCAACCAAGTTCAGCCCATTCGTGCTTTTATACGGCGATGAAGCCATGACTCCAAGCGAGCTGGGGGTGAACTCGCCAAGGGTAATTTTTACCGGAGGTGAAGATGATCGAGAAACCTCACTTGAATGCTTGGAAGAAGTGAGAGTCGAAGCACTTGAACACATGGTGAAGTACGCTAAAGTCACATCAACATCCTACAACAAGAAGGTGCGTTGAAAGGAGATATTGTCCGGCTAGTTGGTGCTAAAGAAGAAAGCAAACCCGGTGGCGATAGGCAAGTTGGAGTCAAAGTGCGAAGGACTATACCTTGTCAAGCACAAGTCAAGAATGGGATTGTTTCGGCTAGCGACCTTGGAGGGCGAAGAGCTAGGCCACTCCTGGAATGCAGCTTTGCTCATGCGGTTCTTCACCTGAATGTGGGTGGTACCATTCGTCATATGTAAATATGTAAATACTGTTATGTAAGCCTTAGGCATTAAAAAAAAAGAAAAAAAGGAGAGGAAAAAAGAAAAAGAAAGAAAAAAGAAACTGGAGTAGGGCTATTATCCACAACGGAGGCCCGAACCAGCATAAAAATTCTTGTGTCTTGTTGCTTGTGTGAAACATCGCAATAGACCCCTAAGGCAAACGCTTGATGAGCGAAAATGTCAGGTGGGCGAAGCGAATTGGTCGAAGCACCACTCACTAAATGCTGAACTTGCGATAACCTGCTCATCGTTTCATTTCAATGGTCGCAACATTCGACTTAAAATTCCAAAAGGAAACACTTACTAAAAATGTTTGGTATGATGAGTACGAAGCGAATGTGGAAGGTTGCGAAGCACACACCATATACTAAAAGATGAAGCCAAAAGTCAACAATGACTAGCGCAGTCGGAAGTGATCTGAAGTCGAAACTTACAACAAACAAAATTAAAAAAATAAATAGCTGAAAAACCAGACTAGATGTGCCTCAAAGTTGGTTTATTTATAAAAACCGTAAAAAAGTTTACAAGTATATTACATCGCCCGCCAAGGGGCGTTTGGGTTCAAACCCTGCTTCGCTAGCAGGGCTAGCACCCATAGGCGAAGAGCTTTTCCCGGCGGATCCGATTCGCCGTCACTTGTGAGATCGATAAAAGTTCTAAGCGGCAAAGGATCCGGAACAGGAACTATACTATATTGACGTTGGGTAATAGCAGACTGGCGATCGGACATGTAAAAATTCCACCAGATTAAGGCCATGTCTTCATGATGTTGGCAGTAATAGCGGTCGAAGTCCTCCAGAGTTCGCCCGGCATGTTTTTTCATCCACTTCGTCACCGTTAACACTTGATAGCCATACCCATTTATAATCATCTCGCGGTAAACAAGCGTGCAAGGATATCTTATCTTGGGCTGGCCCTTAGCGGTGAAAAATTTTAAGTTCATGCTTCACCACTCTTTAAGGGGAGGGCAAACGCACGTCTTTCGAAGCATAAGTTGCGAAAAGGAAGATGTAACAAACAATAACTCCAAGGAAGACATCTTTTTCTGAAAAAGGTGAAACTTGGGCGAAGCAGCTTTACATTAAGTTAACACAAGGCCATTGAATGGCTTACAAAAGAAGAAATCGTCATGGGCGAAAACCAAAAATAGCACTAAAAAACTAACACTGGAAATAAAAAATCACTAGGGAAGGAAGGGCGAAAAGCCTCACACCTTTGGGTGATCCTTGGCACCTTCCTCCCCAGCAGCTTCGTGGCTAGCTTTGCCTCCGTTTTCGCTCCCCGTGGCAGGATCATCATTGTCTTGGGCACTATGCTCGGCGTCCTTCACTACCACATCCTTCGCCAACTACTCCTGAAGGCGATCCCTGGTGATCGATTTCCCTTCAGGCCCCCAATATTGACGCGAAAGGCTTTTAGCTCAGCCTTAACGCCACTAGTGTTTTCGGGTAGCGGATCCTTGAGTATCTAGGGGAAGTCAGTAATGTGTTCACACTCGTGCTCCCGAAGCATGGACAGCACAATTCCGGCGGCAATCCGAGCACAACAATCACCATAAATATCAGCTGCATCGGCAACCGCGTTGCCAGCCTGTTGGCTCCACTCCGTGAAGTCCATGGAGGAAACACCTTCGTCAGGAACTCCATCAGCGCTCGCCTCTAGGTCAGAATGGGCCAGGCGAAGTTCGTAGCTTGCTTCCTTGGCCGAAACCGTGACTTGGGCAAGCGAAGCAACCGCCGAATCGTCCTCATCCCTGGCGCGAGCGGCAAGCGCCTTTTGCTTCGTCGGCGTCCTCACAAAAAGCTTTTGTCATCTCCTCCGCATGGTTGTAATATTCGACCAAGGAGTTGTTGTTCGACTTTAGCTTCTCGTTTTCAATCTTCAAAGCCTTCGCCTCGGTCTTCACCTTCTTTAGGGCTTCGACAATCACCCCAATTCTAAGTCCTTGCGCCTCACGTCCTCCTCTACAGCCCTAAGATGTTTCTTTTAGTCATCGAGGCAGGCACGGGTGGCTTGCTTTGCGCTAGCATTAGCCGAAAGGGCTTGAAAAAGGCGAAAGAGAGAGGGGTCGATTAGTACCACCATTTTATGAAATTCATACAACAAAAGTAATGAAGCATGGATAGAGACAAAATGCGAAACTCGAGCAAACACTTGACAACCATCCCGCCCTCGTCAAACTCATTAAAATTCGAGAAGGGGCGAAGGCCGGTCTGAGGCGAAACGAGTTGGGCCACCCCTCCACAAAGGGGACAAGTTTAGCCCGTGTCTCAAAATCCCCCGGTTCCAACCGCGGGGCAGTGAGCATGTTGTCCAAAACCGAAGTGTCGGTCATCGGCTACTTCCCATCCGCTGGCGAAATAGGGACAACATCGCCTCAACGCCGGTGAGAGTGAACGTCTCCGCCGCTGCCTTCTTGATCTCGCTAGCGTTGGCCGAAGGTTGCGCCTCAAGGGATGGCACGTCGGCGGGGTGCGTGGCGCAGGTGAAGTCAGCATGCCAGGTGAAGAAGATCACTATCACTGAAGGCACTCGCCAGCTTGACCCCTCCCTTGACAATGATCTTGGATGGTTTCTTGCGGGCAACAGGGGTGGCGGAAGCTAACCCCTTCGTAGTTGGACTTACAGTAGCTTGGCAAGCAATCGCCGCCAGCATTTTCGCCTTGTCCAGATCTTAGGGGCAAAGAGGCGAAGAGGCCGAAGCGGCTGTGGGAGAGCTAGGTAGATCAGGGCTTGGAGTATAACCTTGTGAAAGCTCCTCCTCGTTTGCCTCAACATGAGCAGAGTTACCCCCATCTTCTACTTTATCGTCCGCTTCTTCGGACACGCTCTCCTCGTTGTTATCCACCTCCGAGGCCGCAGGTGAAGGGGCGACAGTCTTTGCGGATTTCCGCACCTTCGATTGGCTAGTCGAAGCGGCCCGCTTCCTTTTCTTCGACGGTTCGACGTCATCACCGATGAGGACCATCTTGACCGTGTTCGCCCGGGCAGGGAGCTCGCCGGCATAAATGCAGTTCGCCCGGCCATCAGGCTACCACGCCTACAACGACCCATACTCACGGGGGTTGAGATCCCCGAGTATCTTTTTCGCCTCGTCTTCGGCGTCCTTTAGCAAATGGACTAAAAAGAAATGGCAATTCATCTTTAAGTCCTAAAAAACAAAAAAAGGGGTCGGGTGAAAAAGAAGGAAAAAAGAGGGGGAAATCACTCACGATCAGCGTTGTCTGGGAGGATGATGTGTGGCAAGCCGAAGACTTGCTGGGTCGAATCTAGCACCACCCTCCAATCCCGCGAAAGAGAGCATATTTGAAGCATACATAATTCCTCGACCAAGTCCCGACAACTAAGCTGAAGATCGGTCTTCCGAAGGAGGATGAAGCGTGCCTCCATCGTCCCATCCACGGCCACATTCGGCTTGCAGTCCGGAGCAATCGCCCAATGGCGCGTCCGAATGACCTTTGCCAAGTCAGATCCAGCCTCGTAGGGGATGGTGGGGTAGAACCACTTCTCCATCCAGTGGCGATCCCACTTCGACATGGAGGCAGGAATGGGCTAACAGTCCAATCGCTTGAGATGAAGGTTGAAATTGGTGCTCCCGAAACCGTCTTCTTCGGCCCAGCTGGGGTGGCCATGATCTTGGAGTGGATGACAATGGTGTGGAGGGCACCGAAGAGCCACGCACTTGGGGTGAAGCCGGCCGTTCGACATATCCAGTCAAAAACCGCGATCCGCACAAGGGCGGACGGGCTCAACTGTGGAAGCTCGAGCTGAAAGAGGCGAAGGATATTAGGGAGAAGATCTTCGCAGGGGAAGCGAAGGCCTGTGTCGAAGAAGGTGGCAAAGACCACCGTTCGGCCATCCTCGAGATGCGGAACGACGACATCACCCGCAAGGAAAGCTTGCCCATCAACGACCGCCCCTAAGGAGACGAGCGAAGCAAGTTCGGCTTCCTTGATCAGGGAAGGGCCCAGGAAGTAAGTTATGTCATCTGTTATTCGCCCTGGGCCTGGGCCGGTAACAGCGGTCGAAGCTATCTTGAGAGGAGCCATTTCGACTCAAGAAGAAGGGGTGGAGAAAAGCCGATTGTTGACGAGCAGACCTAGGCGAAAGAAACCTGGTGAAAAGCATACGGGTGAGAGCGATGGAGCATGCAAGAGGCTAGTTGTGGTAAAGATAGGAATGACCCCCGGGGGGATTTGTACCCTTCCGCCCTCGCGCCCGTTGAGTGCCAAGTCAATGGCAGTAAGCCACGTGGTGCACTAGCACAGACACAACGGTTACTTTCGAATGGTGACCCATGGGCCGCATGGTAAAAATTAAGACGCCACGGTAAAAGGTTGAAAGCGGTCCAACGGCCTTTAAAGCCAAAGCTGGGCCGCATAAGCCTGAATAAAAATAATCGCAAGAGACAAACTTTAAGTAGTCTCATTTTTTTTGCGAAATTTTTGTTTTACAGTTCGGATAGATTTCGACAAGAACATCGGCCGAAAGGGGATGCCTCATACCATACCTATGACTCTGCACGGTCTCAGCCGAATCTCCCTACTCACCCTTGCCCGTGAGGGGCTTGTTGAATGTATGCCACGAGGACCTTCGACCGAGTCACCATAGTCGCCTGAGCGAACCACAGGTGGCAAAAACCCAAAGACCACGAAGACGAAGGCATTAGACCGTGAAGCCGAAGGCATCAGGGCATAGCACTGGGCGAAGCCACAAACCTTCGGCCTGAGATCAAGCCTCTTCTCCCTCAAGACAACGGGCCATGATTCAGATAGGCCAAATGACCCATAAAGACCCACTTTAGTGGCCCAAGAAGGGGCCCAAGATTACATTATTTGTAATTACCCTCATAAATTTCCTCATCATAAGTGTAGCCATGTAAATTCCTCTATACTTGGTAACCAGACCTTACTTAGTAACCAGACCTCACATGTATTGAGGATCCCAAGAATTTGAACAAAATATTAATATATTACTTTACTTTTCCATGGAGAGTGAACCTGTCGTTTCGACATATCAAGTTGTCATTCGACAACATACATGAACACCAATGTTTCCTGTAAATTATTACACAACGACAAAGATAAATAAGTTCCCTCACGCACTAGGACGGAGGAGGTCAATTTTGAGTTTAGAAGCCAGATCCCAACTTGATGTTCCCAGGACGAGAGAATACAATCTGCACGAGTCAAACAACCAATTGAGCAATGAATAGCTTTCTATATCAGCATGTTGATACGTACAGTAGTACTGTACTTGCCTGGTAATCTCCAAGTGTCCTGGACTTAAAACCAGCCGCACAGTATATGAAATAGTACTCCCATGTACGGATGAACTTCTCATCAAAGCCCAGGGCCAAAATTTTACTGAAAATACACGAGAAATTGCTGTGTAAACTCTAAACTGCCATACTATGTGTTCATACTTCTGATTTTTGAACTGCTACTTTCTGGATTTGCTTGCTCAGTGGACGGCTGGCTTGTTTACATAGTTATAAATATGTCAAAATTTGCTATATGACACCGTAGTCTTGTGCTATTTGGCCGTAGGACATTACAAAAATGTGCCTTTGCCATAGGATACTCTGGTTTTGTGGTAATTTGCTAACACACTGTAGCTATCATTTTAACATTTATGTTCGATTGGACATAGAATTTTTTTTGGAAAGGACAAATTTGGGTTGAAAAAATTCCAAAGGGCATGGTTCTTCGATTTGACTAAAATTTCTGAAATTTCAACTCTTTAGGGCCTGGTGTGATACATACCCTATTGATACTAGTTGCTCACTTTGAGTAGAAGGCCATGGTTGTACTTACTCTTTGTTGGCCATGAAGTTGTCCCTCCAGTGTATAAGAGTTCTGTAGTAATGGTGCCCAATATTCTCAACGTGCTCAATGCTGAAAATGAACTCGCCGTTCATCCAATCCAACCCAATTAATCAATGTATGAGTGATGAGCACTGTGAGCATCAATTGACTGATATTGAACATACCAGAGCCTTGGTGCAGCAGACATGGCAGATGTTATCCGAGTCAGAGAAGGAAGGCAGCCCCCAGGGAAGATGTATTCTTTTATAAAGTCTGAGCTTCTTCGGTACTCATCATACCGTTCCTCCGGAATTGAGATAAACTGCAATAATCCCATGTATTAGGAATGTATAGCCATATTTCTATAGGATTATTTGGTATCCTGTCATTCCTTGTATACTCCTCTAATTGAGGATCTTGTACACTCTATTGGCTATATGAATATGGTCACCCCCCCCCCCCACCCTATCCCTCTCATTGGGTGTGAGATGTTTCCCCATTCCTTCTACACCATGTAAATTTAAGTGGGATATATCAACAGTCAGTGTGCATATAGTCTATGATAATGACAAAGGTTGTTTGTACACACCTGGATGACAAATATGCCATCTTCAGCCAAAAGGGACTCACAGCAGCCAAAGAATTCATCCATGTATTCATGACCAACTTCTTCAATCATCTCACTGATGAATTACACAAGAGGCTGGAAGCAATTAGTAACTGGCGGAATCACATGAATATGTACCCGGTGTTGATCGATGATAACCAACTTTATTTTTCAGGTGATGGAAGACAACCAACTTGATCACTCTATTTCAATTGAAACTCACATGGTAGTACTAATACTTACCAGCATATGATCCTGTCATATTTGTGACATGGTATTTCACGGTAGTCACACAGAAGAAAAGTTATTCGGTCCTGATAATAAATAAAAATATAGAGTTATTATTAATGGTAACTTATCAGGGATTTCACCATGCATATTTAAGTAGGAGACTAAACTAATACTAAAACTGATTCCAGTAAATCATATGGGCAGATGATGTGAAAGGGAGAGAGAGTAAATAGTAAGTAACCTCTAAGCCAGCTTCTTTCACCCTTCTTTGGGCATATTTGAGTTGCTCCACAGACTGTGTGACTCCTGTATATTTGCAGCCAGTTTGCTTCATCACTTCCATAGCCAAACTGCCCCAACCACTACCAATCTCAAGAACTTCATCATCCCGTCCCACTTTAGCCTTTGATTAAGTGGACATGTAAATTTCAAGATTGAAGGAACATCAGACCATGTATAAAGATAAGAAAGGATCCGGTTCATCTTAATAGTAAATATTGATCAAGCCATATGTTATCTTTCATTATCTGATGAGAGAGTGATAGGTGGAAACACAAAAACTCCTATATGATAACATTATCACCTTATGGATTGGAAGGTTTATTTTACGCAGCTGAGCCTCTTCTAAGCCTTCTTCCTCATCCTAACAAATTAATAGGGCAATAAATCAACTGTACATTAGTCCAATATATTCTTATGATAATTTACAAGCTGCGGAAAAGTTCATATGCTTCACTTACCTTGAAAATGGCAGATGAGTAGGTCATTGACTTATCCAGAAAAAGCGAGAAGAAATCATTACTCTGCAAGTAAAATATATAAGACAAGAAAGGATTACTCTTGTTGACTTGTCAATTATGTTAGACAGGGGAATTAAAGAAAAATTATAAAGGATTACTCTTGTTGACTTGTCAATTATGTTAGACAGGGGAATTAAAGAAAAATTATCAAGCATCCAGAAGCTGTATAGGCAGAGAAAGCATCAACATGCTAACTATTTTGAGCTAAGTCATCATTCAGGAAGGAGTTAGATCTGTTAATTTTGATAGATAATTAAAAAAGGACATATACAAACTGACCAAATCATAGTGCTGAGAGACGTTTTGACGAGTTTGTATTACAGTGTTCTTCCTTGAGATGTGACGCAGAAAATATTTAGCAGATGAAACCCCAGCAGTAAAAAGAAAGGGTGTCCACCAACCCCTGAGAACATGGCAATATTGTTATCAAACTGATAATCTCACATAACATATGATACTTCATTTTGATCAAACAGTCGAAAGGGATTTAGTGAAGAATTGAAGACTTGATACCTTCGACTAGAATACCTGCTAGAACTCCTGTGTGCATCTCTACTGGCAATGAGGATCTGCAGTGAAAAGGCCTGATGGGTTAAGTCTGAAAACGAATTAATAAATAGTACTATGGATATTGCTTTATCAAGAAACTAATGAACTAAAATATATAGTATTACAAGGAAAAGATTCAGAAGGCCTTCTCTCTTATCGACAAAAGAGAAGCAACCATTTATGTAGGCATCTGCCAAACCAAGGTCTGCTTCTGTTGCAACCTGAGAAACAGCAAGTCAGACAGGATCAACACACAGATGCATCACTGATTTGGAAAGTGTATTCACTTTTTTCAGAAGAGAACCTGCCAATAAAATAGTGGGTCTTGAACTCGCAGAACAGATTTTATATTGCAATTTTCACAAGCTTCACCAAACTGAACATAGTGCCACCTTCTTCAAACAAGCTACACATACGGGAAGTTACTAAAGTAAGAACCATAACTACTTAACTATGCATTGCATTGTGTTTAACTACTTAACCATGCATTGCATTGTGTATCAATTTATACGAGTACTCACATCAAGTTGCCAACAGAAATGTACTGTTTGAGAAATCGTAACACCAGAAGACGTGCCCCAGTCTCTGTCCATGACAGGACCATCTGCTTTGGGTTCGTCAGGGGATCAATCTTTTATCCCAAGGAAACTTTGAGCTGCTGCTTTGCCAGCCTGCATCAACTCAATATACCCAACATGATCACAGATCATATAATGGTTATGTGATTGAAACTCAAATGTGTGCGCACAGGTTATTCAGGAAAAACCTTGAATCCATCTTCATGGAAGCCAGATCCTGTGATCCAGGACAGAACAGACAACTCAGATCTAACTGATATGCAGTGAAAAATTGCAATATATAAATGTTCATAAATGCATATATGTTTGTGACTTGTCAGTAGTCTACAAGTTAAACTAATTAAGGGAAAATATATTTTTTGTATATGTACATGTTTTAGAATCAATGAAATAAGCTACCTTGATATGCCCCACAGAACCATATACCTCTCTTGCCCTGGATCTGATCAAGCTCAAGAGAAGCCTTTGAAGCAGCCAGTCGGAACAAAAATATTTGTATTCCACTTAAGCAACACATGATCAGGAACATGAGAGGGATTCGATGTGACGAGAAAAGTCCTGGTAGATTCAATGTTCTGGTAATTGAAAGAAAAGATAATCATCAGGCTATGTTTTATGCAAATATCATCAGGCTATTACATTCATTATCCATCCATGCATATAAAAGATCAATTAAAGCAGTCCTATCATATTAATGTTCTATATCGAGCCGCCTTGGTATTTGCTAGGTACCTGACGCACATTCAACCAGAATGTAACACAGACAGATCTGCTTCTTGTTCTGATGATGTTGCAGGCACTCCATGTGGATGAATTACATGGCATAAAACTCACAGTGAAGGTACAAATCACTGCAATGGAAACAGAGGCATATATGTAAATCAGTACGGACACTAATCTCTACTACTATAGAAATTGAAGATGTTTCTGGCTACATCTTGGTACGTCATGGTCTATCCGATCAATCGCGATTCCGAGAGCAATCAGGAAACAGTTTTGGATAAAAGTGACTTCACGCTGATTCAATTGCCATCCAATTCCGTTGTCCGATTCACGTCTGTGGGCGCGCATTCCTATTCTGAACGAGATTGATTTCCTATATTTCAACTTGCGACACACGTATGCACATATGCAAAAGACCCTACACAAAATCCAGTAATCCTAATAGGAGTTTTGGGCTGTGCTTAAGCAGAGAATTGAATCGGGCTTTTTCTTAAGCTTGGTTTGAGATAATCTTGGGCCTTTCATTGAGAAAAGGAAGATTGCTCCGGTCTACCATCGCTTCCATTTGTTCTGCTAATTGGCGATTTATCTATAGTCTTCTCGGCTTATTGGTGGGCAAAATCCATTTGAGGAGGTGGTTTTACTACCGGTCACTACAAAACAACTCTGAAAAACAAAATCTTCATGCGAAAATCAATTTTTGCGTGTGGGTTTGTGTGCGGGATTGTTAAGAGGACCATCAATAAAAGTCAATTTTCGCAGGCGAGTTAGTTAAGTTGAACGTCTGTGCACTTTTTTCAGTAGAAAAATATCAAAATACAGCAATTTCCACAATTCCTAGAAAGGCTAGCAAATCAGTGTTTCAGAAAGGCTAGCAATTCTCCAACAATTTCTAGCAAAGCAAGCCATAGTCACAAAACATCCAAATCAAATATTCGAAAAAAGAACTTCCAAGTTCAAGGTGGCACGACGAAGGTCCAGCATAGGGAGGTGCAGCTCGACAACAGCACTGGCTGCCGGTGGCTTCTCCATGTTGTTGTCCACGTCGTCCACCAATGTCGGTGCCGGGAAGCTCCCTTCCCTGCCCTCCCTGGTCTCACCAATCCAGTCATCACCACCACCATCAACCACCAGTGCAAGGGGGGGAGCACCACCTTGAACTTGTCCGAGCCACCGCCACCGCTGTCCTGAGGCCCGTCTCCACCTAAGAGGACCCTATGGACCGTCTGTGAAAATACTCCTGTTTTAACAGGTGGTACTAAGGGGAACGCCTATAAAAATAATGATTTCTACAAGCGGTTTCTTAAGATGGCTATCATACGATCTTATTAAGATGACTGATTTTCATAGGAGGTCCGTGATCGATGACTCCGGGTGTATTTTTACAGGCAGGTCTTCTTATCGACCGCCTATACAACAAAGGGGTATCACCAAAAATGGTTTTTCATAGTGTCATATGCATGCACATCTAATTAAGCTCCCCGATGCAAAGATGGACATGTTTACGAGTAGATACTGGGACTGCTCCCTGATAAACAATCATGCTAAGATGTCTGAATTGAATCCCAAGCATTTAATATTAAAATCACATACGATTATAACAATTGAAATTGCTTTTATCCAGTGCAACACACGAGCATCTTGTGCTAATTACATCAAAATAAAATATATGAGATCTTTTAAGCAATAGGAGGCTGCAGCCAATACCTGGAGACATACTGAAAAGCACCAAGAATTCTCGATTCTTCATGTGTTGCTTCTGCTCCTAGTAATTTTAGAGCATCAGGTGCATGGATACCAATTATAATTCTGTCATACATCTCCTCTGAACCATCAACCTTTAAGATACTGTAACCTGATGCCAGAAACATAACGATGTTCCATTTACTCAATGAACGGTGAGTTCATCCATTATTTTTTGTGTAGCTGTCATAAACAGGTATAGAAGAAGGATGAAATTAACCACGAGCTTTGCAGCACAGTAATGCATGTACCTCTGTCAAAACTTGAAATGCATTTCACATGGCAGTTTGTTCTTATTCGACAGCTCCTGCTTTCCAGATCTTTTCTTACCTGCTAGTATGCAGTAGTAATTGTGATGAACAATCACTGCACCATGCATGTAATTAATAGCATCTATAGCCTAATAACAATATCATGTGTAGTGCTTCCTCCGATAAGCGCTCAACTATGTTATACTGCAAGATTCTAAAGTACCTTGTTGAAATAGGACTGAGAGCAACCATTGACAATGAGCGACTGGTGCGACCAAACAACTGCGAAAAATGCATGATCCCATTGAATGAATTAGAAGCAACAAACTATGCCTAGTTCAGATGTAATAACACAAAGCAAGCAATGTGGAACAAAAACATATGAAATAGCCACCTGAAGAAGATTATGCTTACGAAAAAATGACAGCACAAAGGAAGCAGAGAAGCCCAAAACTCTTTGCGATGGACATGACCACATCCAACCACAGATTGGAAACTGCAGCAAACATATATTATTGCAAACAGATCAAAAGGTGAAACAAGCAAGACAAGGAGATGCCACAGTTAACAAATCACATATCACAACAGGGCAGCCATATATGTATATTAAAAAGTAACATACTCCTAACTAATTAGATAGGGCTAGTACAAGATAAGCTTCTTGGAAGAACTGAGAATATCCATGGGACTGAACGAATTGCCCCAAAGTCTCACTCTGGTCCAGATCAGGGTTGTTTTCACAATCCTCCAAATACCTTGAATTAAAAATTAAGCAACAAACAAATTATTCAATTACACAGTAGAATTCACTCATGTTTTTCAATCAAATAGGTAGGGCATTATTTTATCTCATGAAACTGTTGTGTTTCTACCAATTAACAAAAGATCTAGTGGACAAATAAACTAGCTAACCTGAGAGCATCACTCTTGAACTTGAGTATCTCACTGATCATGCGCCAAAAGCTGGGGCTGAGTGCATTACTCCTCTGTGCCAAGAGGCCTGAGATGCCATTGCTGCTGGCCCATTCACATTCACCACCAACATCCAATTGTGTTCTTACAGAGAAGGACATATCTGATCTCTCCATATTGGCCCCAAGATCTTCAAACCATTGCATCATGTTTGGGCATGTTAACTGTAATCAATGCATAAATGTAAACAATAGAAAAGAACTCCAAACTGTACACGATACATAACACAGGGCCATTAGAGATGAAAGGAGAACACATTAAATTTATACTAAAAATTTCTTTGATTGAAGGGATAAGATGCATTAAGTGTCAGTTTCTGCAATAGGTGCAAGCACCCTTCATCCCAGACACTTACTCAACAACCAGTAAGCCAAATACGGAAGAAATACTAGAAAAAAAAAAGGATAAAAAGTGGGAGCACAGTCACGGCATAACCAAAAGAAAAGCTGCATTATCCTGAGACAGCTCCATTAATCAGTTACCAGCATATCACCAACATGTATATGCTTATCCTGCTCAACACTTCAGCAGAGAGTATTTGATACTGATACCTTCTCTTCATTTTCATCCTCTCTGCTCCATTATGTCAATGTGAAATGGACAATCATTGATGCCATTGGCAAAACAAAACAATGACTTCATTGGAACATATATATTGACATCTTATTTTTCAGAATCAAAGGGTGCATTGTTTCTAATGCTCGAACTACCCAAGAAAGAATTACAGCTCCTGCATGCACCAATCGTTTCAAAGGCCTCCCAAGCTGATATGCAAAATAACTATGTTTTTGGGAGATCATCGAATAAAAAAATTAAACAGTTGTCTGTCACTCACCAAATATATTCAGCAAAGTCCATTTAAAGGAAATGTTCAATACTTTCATCAGTCGAGCAAAATCAGAACTGTTGTATTTCCTTTCTAATTTCCATTGAGAATAAGTTGAGATGAATTGAAATAGTGCATAAGAAATTTCACCCTGGAGACCATGCTCAATTTCCATGGAGAATGATGTGCGAACCAAATATTTGAATTATGGTAGAACTTCTGGT
The DNA here is from genome assembly GCA_000573905.2 of Oryza punctata. Taxonomy (NCBI): domain Eukaryota; kingdom Viridiplantae; phylum Streptophyta; class Magnoliopsida; order Poales; family Poaceae; genus Oryza; species Oryza punctata. Next base: position 9,236,709 of record CM002499.2, on the reverse strand, counting down.
TGATGATATCAGGGGTGATCTACGGGGCTACGCTCCAAAATGGTTGGGCCCTAGCTGCCTAACCCTGGTGTCTAATGCATATAGATCTATAATGATATTAACCGCATAGATCCAAATGGTCTTTTTTTTTTGTTTAGGAATGTGATTTAATATACCATTCATTCAGCTAGAAAGTCAAGAGATGGTATATATGTATCTCACACTTATACGATCAGAATTTTGGTGCTTCGGTGAGTGGAACCCAAAAGTCCTTGTATTATTGGTGGAATTATAATTGATATATTGACAAGTTCATATTCTATTGCAAAAATTTCTTGAGTTTTAAATCACAAAAAAAAGAAATGCTAATTCATAATTTACAGCGCAAGAAAATGTTGACATCGCAAGCTCTTGAGGTGCCCGTACAATGTCAACACCACAAAAGAAAAATATGGTTTTAATCCAGAAAGCACCCATTTTGGGGAAACTAATAATTATGAAAGACCTAAAATAGAGTAGCGCAAGGCTCTAATCCAAATCACGCATACCACGGTTGCGCACTCGCCGCGGTCGCGCCCTTCCGGCTCTCGCACGCAGCTGGAGGCGCCGTCGCGCTCGCCGGACGGCAAGTGGGGATCCGCCGCCGCGACGTCGCTCCCCTTCCACCGGAAGCACCTGCCGAAGACGCCGCCGGCCCCATTGAGCGGAGCGGTAGCACTGCCGCGTCCCCTCCCGCCGACGAGGTCTCGTGGCGGAAGGAACTAGGGCCCCGCGTCGGCGGCGCCGCCTGCTACTCTCGCTACGCGAAGGACTTGGGTGAAACGTCTGATTGATTTGGCAATGGTTTTTCTAAAACATTATTTATTAATCTTCTGTGACAGAAGTATATTATTTTGTCGAAAATCGGTAGTAATACCCTCTTCAGATTGTTGAAAACTTATTACTCATGCGTCCACCAGCTATGTGTGGTTGGACGCAGTATGGAAATAAATTTAAATGAGAGTTGATTAATAGAATAAGTTCTGTTCTGGAAAAATGCTTATATTCGTGGATAAATTTTAAATATCTAAAACAATTTTATTTAGGGATAGAGAGTAGAAAACATAAATACATAGGTACTCCCCCCGTCTTATAATGACATACCATGTACTTCCTCCAACTTGTAATATATTACAAGAGATTTTGTGTGAATAAAATATACTCCCTCCGTTCAGATTTGATAGACGCTTGACCAAAACCCAAAAGTTCAAAATTGATCAGCATATTACTCAATCTGCATGCAAACAACCATTTGGTTCTGCAGCCTAATTAATTTCGCATGTATGACACCAATGGCTTTCTCGATTGCATCAAATGAGTTGAATAAAAAACTCAATGTTTTTTTCTCTCACATCTTCATGCAGAGTTAAATACATTTTACACTTATGCTCTTTTACTTGGTTTTGGTGCACATACCAAATATACTAATCAAACTTGAACCGAAGGAGTATATTCTAATACTACGAATAATTTATTCAGATTCGTAGTATTAAAATGTATCTATTCATACAAAATCCCTTATATTATTGGAATATTATGGGGGTAGAGAGAACAATATTATATATTTTTAGAACGAGGAGGTATCTATCGTCATTTTTTATTGAATTCCACTAATTGGATTTGATACGTTGCACATCATATGCCATACTTTTGCGAGAAAGCATGTGGTAGCATATTCATTTATTACGTATACTTTGTGTGCACATTTGTTAGCTTTAATTGAGTGAAATTTGTTCGCTTGTGTAATACTTGCATAATAACTCCTTCAGTACCAATACACTACTCCGTCTCAAATTATTTATTATTTTAGCTTTCTATACGACTTTCATTTTCATTTTGATCATTAATTTCTACAAATTTTATATATTTTAGTGTAAAAGTTTTTATTAAATCCACCGTACTTCTATAACTTATTATTCACATGTTATTAAATTATTGGAATTTCTACAAAAGCTCATGGTTAAGAGTTAAGACCAGGAATGTTTGACTTTGCATACCAAGGGAGTGTATTTTTAGCAGTAGAGTTGACACACAGTTATAGTGTGCTAACTTATGCTTTAGATTTTTAGGCAAGTGGTCTATCTTTTTCCAATGTTATTACCAGTTAATAGTTAAACGATTTTTAAGATCGATTGTTATCAAATTTACACCTACCACAGATCTGCTCAACCATGATAGCACATATTATACGGTGAACTAACCCATCACGGATGACTTCATCTGTGATGGGTATCAAGCTCGTTTCACGTGAGGCTATACGGTATGCCCCGTCACAGTTTTAGATTAATACAGAACCAACATCTATGTCAGTTCGAGACCAAAACATGCATGAGGGTTATATGTGAGAGATGGATCAATTTATATTTGATGGAGGGTTCTTTGTCTCAACCATCAATAGATAACTAAAACAAATATATATAACCCTCTTTTATCTAGATAGTCATCTCAACCCTATGTACCGTACACATTTCAGAATTTCAGAAGGGAGGGTTATGGGGTGATTCTATTTGGAAGGAAAAAAATATTTGAGCTAATTTGTGGCTAGGTCCGTGTATAGTTAACCTATTATACATTGCATTAATTTTATTGTTTGTTAATTTGATTTATTATCAGTTTATTACTACTATAGATGAACTGAAGTTGAATGTACGGTACTAATCGATTGAGCCAAGAGTAAAAAGTGGTGTTGTAGAGTTCTTGAATGTTGCGGAGGATGACAAGTTTGGGAGGAAAAATACATGTAGAGTTTGTCCATGAATTGATTGAAAAAATAAAAAAAATATTTGCAGAAAGAGTGCAATTACGCAAAGTCTCATATGATACGTAGAGCATTAACGGAGGATTACACCTATTGGACCAAGCATGGTCAGCTTGAGCCTTCGAATATTGTAGTTGAAGTGGTCATAGGTTTGATATCAACAATAATACCCTTAATGCAGTGCTACGTGACGTTGAGGAGCATGTCTTCAATGAGAGGGGCATAGAGAAATTCACCTGCAGGCGTGCAGGTTATTGACGGATTCAGAAAACATTTCTATCGCAGATGCAAGCTGAAGCATACGAAATTATCCATTACCTTTGATCTTATGAAGCTTAAGGAAATAATGAATGATTAGATAAGAGTTTCACAAAGCTGGTTGATTCACTAAAGAGCTTGCTTCCGAAGGAAAACACAATGCCAACAACAACATATGAAGCAAAAAGGGTATTATGCCCATTAGGGTTGGAGGTCAGAAGAATCAACACATGTCCAAACAACTGCATATTATACTGCGAAAGTGCTTACTTAGATAAGTGCCATGTATAATTCATTCCTCAATACAAGTGAAAGAATAATATTGCTGAAGGTATTAAGTCAAAAAAAGGATAGTCCTGCAAAAGTTGTGTGGTATCTCCCTATTGCCGATCATATTAAGTGAATATTTGCCAACTCAAGGAAGCTAAGTTAGTTTATTGGCATGCAATAGATGGTAGGGTTGACAGTAAACTATAACCTCTGCAGAATTGATGCAACAGAGGAATATTGATCGGATATATCTCGAATTCACCGTAGACCTGAGGAACATCAGGGTGGGTTCGAATATGAATGCCATTAATCCTTTCGGGAATATTATCAATTAGCATAACACTTGTTCAATTCTTCTTGTGAACTATAACCTAACCCTTGTTTGTGCTTCAAAAGGTGCTAGCTAGTCTAAGGACCGCCGCAGTCCAACAATAAAATTCATATCGAGGATATATCCGGTGAAAACAAACTGAGTGTTGAATACTCGTGAAAATCATACCTAAAATTTTTTAAATTCATAAAAAAATTACTAGAGATAAGTGTAGATATGAAATATATTCTCACCAAATCTCAAGTTTAAACTCAACTTTATTTGGGAGTAACAAAAAAGACAAATTTCGGGTGAATAGTAACATGACACTATTCACTTGAAATTTGTCATTTTTGTTTCTCTAAAGTAAAGTTGAGTTTGAACTTGATATTTGGTAAGAATGTATTTCATATCTATATCTATCTCTAGTAATTGTTTTATGAATTTATAAAACTTTTAGGTATAATTTTCATGAGTTTGCAACACTTAACTCGTTTTCACAATATGTTTCTCCATTCATGTCTACTTACAACCATTTGTCGATGACCTGCAAACACTATATAGTGACCTGAAAACATGGGATGCATACCTATGAGATTTACAAAGTTCAGCAGTTAGAGCTCCACCGCTGCTCCTAAATTTCTTTTTTTCTTATGAATGTTAAGAAATTTTGATATGTATTACTTAGAAATTTTAGGGATGTTGATGTGTATGACTTAGGGATTTAGGAATGTTGATACTTATGACTTAGGTGTTTTGTTAGGAAATATATAGGAAATGTTTATGAATTTTGATATATATGACTTAGGCAATATTGATAAGTAGGACTTAGGAATTTTGATATTTATGTCCTAGCCATTTTGTTATGCTTTAGGTTTTAATATTTATGTGTTAGGAATATTTATATTTGAGATTAATAATTTGTAGGATATATACCCTCAAAAGTCGGATCGTTAACCCTCGATCCCATCGGCTAGAACTAGTGGAACCATGTCAAGCCAAAACCCTATGACCCAAAAATACCCCATATTCAAAAGTTAACCATCACAGATATCAACGCCACTTGAAAACCTAGAAAACCGGTAGCACCAACAAGTGTGATACCAATAGTCGTAAACTTATGTAGAATCCTTGAAAAGTGACACCTTGAAATTCTTTACATGGACATTGATCACGTCCTAAAAATAGAGAAGATAGAAGTGTGCGAAAGGTTGAAAGACCACCTTGACTATACATTGGAAATGGACACGCACTTAAGCATCATGTGTAAAATAAATTTGTTTAGCCTAGAACAATTTCAATCACAAAGTCGTGACCTAGTATGTAGTTAACACGCAACAACCTACTATTTCAAAAATAACCATTTATCATAGAACAAGTTAGGGGTGATTTTTTGGCAAAAAAAATCGAGACGTTCAAAACAATTAGCATGGCACATAGGCTACTCCAAGCTAGATATGAGACCCACACCACCCTTGCTACCTAACCACATGGCCAGGATTAACTGCTATCACCACCTTCCTTGTCCATCAATGTCTCTGATGGTGCCACTGACCCCCCCGCCCCCCCCCCCCCACACACACACATATTTCCATCACCAGCTACCGAATTGAGCCACTTCTCGCCTCCTCTAAATTCTGCATCCCTCTAAATTCTGCATCCCTCTAAATCCGAGGAACTTCCTTTTCCCTTTAAAACCTGAAAACTCCCTTCACCGAAGGTTTCATCCTTCTTTTATTGCAAACGCGCAAGTCCATTTTCTAAGATTTCATACAAGGATGGATGCAATAAACGATATATTAACAGGAAATAGTAGATGATAACATATTTATTCATGTCTCTATACCCACCGAGTTGAAGGGCATGAAGCCGAGGTGGAGATGGACGAGTCCGCCGCCGGCGCCACCATCATCGACGGCGACTGTCCGCGCAAGACTACCGCCAATGCAGTCCTCTTTCTCGTACACGGTCACGTCGACGCCACCGGCGCAGCTCGTTGCTAGCTCGTGCGCCGCCGCCAGCCCGCTTACTCCGGCGCCCACCACCGCCACTCTCATCCTCCCCGGCGATCGAGCTAGCTAGCAAGTTATATGTACACCTTCCTGTCTTGCTCAGACCCTGACTGGTGCAAGACGAAGCATTGTGGCATCGGGCTATATATTTTATAGTTGAGCTAGCAGTTGGCACATACTCTGATGCTCCAATCATAGGTGTACTGATCTCTTGACCGGAAATGGATTTTCTACTGTATAAATAATACTAATACTGTACAGGTGCTGTAGATGCTACAATCCTCGTTCAGTTAAATCAAGCGGATCTTATTCTTCTCATGCTATTACAGTAATATTAACTATAGTACCGTAATACTTCCTCCATTCCAATGTGTAGTAACAGGATGAGTAGAGTATATCTCAAGATTGCTATATTTTAAGATGTAGATATAGTATTAACTATAGTACTCATTTGCTAGACTGTTAATTAATATGGCTATGACGAACCTTGCATGTTAGACTTCTACAACTTTATGATCAAACATTCATCATTGCATCATCATTAACACCCAACTATCCCAGGTCCATTTTGTAGAGTTAAATTTCATGAATATGCCAAATCGAGAAATCCAAAAATTATATTCATCCTGCAAAAGGAATAGTTATAACTAATTAATCCTTTTCACAACTGTAGAAAAGATTCCTTTTCGGACCGCAACATTAGCCCGTCACCGATAGGTCTCATCGGTGATGAGCTTGAAATACATATATATGGAAATAGTCTGTACGAGTATATCTTTATCGGTGTTTATGTAGATCCATCAAAGGTGACGATAGTGTGACGGGCCGTGCGCCACCGACACGGATAGACCGTTCACGACGAAGAGTTTTGTGCTAGTGTGTACAATATTTTGATCAACAGTGTAGTGTTAGAATACAAAAGTATATTGATTTTCCCTCGCTCAATCCAGATAATTTCAGAGCTTCCCCTCCATGATGCTAAGTCAGGCTGTTAAATTAGTAGTTTCCAGAAAGAAATCAGTGCCGTTTAATGTAATTGAACGTTGGATTGTAGCTTCTATAGCACCTGTACAGTAGTATTAGTTATCTAGTAGAGGATCTGTTTCCCCCTGATCGAGTGGGCAAATGCATCCATTGCTGGCACATGCATATATGCTTGATTTGTGACCACCTCCATCTCGTGAGTGGCGTGCATTGGTCATGGCAGCGTGCTAGAGTTTGGCGCAAATTAGGAAGAAAGCTTAATTAATTAAAACCGTGCTGCACGAAGCCAATGCCTTCTATTGAAATCGATAGATAAGACAAAAGATATTGGGGGTTGAGTATGCGAGACCTGAAGACAAATCGTACGTACTTGCACAAGTTATTAATTAATTAGCTTGTGTTCATTGCTCTATATCTGGTTACAGATATTTGAAACTTTGACTACGATCAATAATTTTTGAAATGCTTTGCGTTCGATCATTCATATTAGAGGTTAGTTTTTGCGGCGCACGAAATGGGAAAGTTTAGTATATGATTAGTGAAGGATTAACTATTATAAATTTAAAAATATATTTATTTGATTTTTTAATCAATGCCTAGATAGTAACTTTAGCTCAAAATTTGGATTGCGATTATATATGGCAGATGGAGCTCATGGAATGTGATTTTCTAACCAGAATAATTTAATAAACTCTGCCATGCAATGACTTCTTTTGCTTTTCGTGGGGCTCAAGTCTTAACTACCCATTAGTGGATCTGTAGAGTGGTCCGGGTGATCATTAGAACATCCACAAAATTACCAGATCAAGACCCATATAAACATAGGTTTTGTAAATAAAAAAAAGGAAAGGAAAAAAAAATCTGAAGCCGAAACTATCATGCCATGTGCGGACGTTTCGTTGTTGCGAGACCGGCGCTACCACTACTCCTCATTGAGATGTCAACTCTGCTTCTCTTATTGTCCGTGGCTCCGCCTCTTGGTTGCCTACCTCGCGCGACAGTGGCACAACTCGATCGACCAGCGAGGACCGGCCGCAGTGGCATGTGGGGCTACGTGCGATCGTCTGGCGAGGACTGGCCGGCAACGGCGGCATGTGGGGCTACGGCCTATGGGCAAGCTACACAGAAGCATTAGCAAGGTATTTAGGTCTTCTAGACTTGAATTAAATTTGAAAACATACTGTTAATTTAACTTTTTTCAAGAATATTCACGAGGTAAATTTTTTTACAGAAATATTCACGGTATTGCGGAATGAATGCGCGAGACCGCGCGGTCTCGCGCGATGACGGCGCGAGACCGCGCACTGTAGCGGGAAGGACGGGCGGTCTCGCTCATGCACAGAGCGACACCGTCCCAAACTCCATTAGCTTAGTGACTAATGATATAATTAACTATTTAACAAATAATAATTAGTGCGTTAATCATAATAATTAATCACTAATTCACCATTAACTATTCATCATTTCGCGAGACCGCGCGGTCTCGCTCTTTCATTCCGCGAGACCACGCGGTCTCGCGCTTCCCCCGCGCGCAAACGTCACGCCACCTCATTTTCGCGTAATGATTGTGCGAGATCGACGGTATAAAAAATTTTTTTGAATCCCGAATATTTCTAAAAATAAAATGAATGAACAACATATTTCCAAATTTGATTCTTCTAGACTTACTCTTTTTTCAATTTTCTGTTTTAACAGTAATTATGATCTTAGATTGTACTGTTGTATTGTAGATCGTTCATCGTTGTAACATGAACAAGATGGAGATTTTTTCAGCTTGCTGATTGTGATACGTATTTTTTGAACATGCTGCAAAGAAAAATGCTATGAATTTCATCAAGAACAAGTTAAAGAAGTGAGAAATAGGATTTATCATCGCTTTTTGAACGATTGTCACATATTTATTGAGGGATATTTCTTTACAGGTAATGAATAAAATATAATGGACACTTTCATAGAATTATAGGGCATAGATCACCCGGCAAAAAGTAGCATGGTAATCTTGTTTCAACTTTTCAGCCATATAAGCTTCTTAAATTCAAATAATTTCCTAATTGTTAATTTCAAGATGTTTTTAAGATGCATGATTAATATATCTGTGGTGTAGTTTTGATTCTTGTATTATATATGTTGACATTGTTATAAATTTATCATTAGGTTGAGTCACTCATACCCTAAACCCTAAACACACCATTAACTACCCATAAACCTTTCCCGTCATTATATTCCACTAACATCATTATCTCATTAATAATGATGTTATCTTGCCATCGTTATTTGTAATTAATGACCGTAATTCTGTGTCCAAGTTATTTACTCTCCCTTCGTTTTAATTATAAGTTTATATGAAAATATAGCAACATTTTTTACATAAAACATATATATTAAATGTTAGTTTTAATAAAGCTAATTTGATGTTATAGGTGTTACGTACTAAATATTTTATAAACTTGATCAAATTTAAATAATTTTAACTAAGAAAAAATATAAAAACAATTATAATATGAAATGGAGAAAGTATTTAACAACGGTGATATTGTGGCATTGTTGATTGCTTTAACAATTGTGACTGTTCCACCACGAAATTAATGTGTGCACAGCGTACACTATCGTTAATAGTACAGAATCAATTGCCGTACGCGCAATTAATCTGCATAGTGTACGCTATGGTTTATATAGAGAATCAATTGCAGCGCCTCTCGCTATTAACATATCCCATGTTCATAACAAAACATACGGATATAGTAACATTTAGATTATATTATAACCAATATTAGCCAACCAGCCATATTTATTCAATTGAAATAATAATAATAATAATAATAATAATAATAATTTGTTCGCCACATCCAACTAAACAATATATATATATATATATATATATATATATATATATAATTAAGTAATTCAAACATCATCAACACGTTAATGTCTATCAGAATCAAACACTCAATCTATAACTTATACATGATTAAACATTTATAATATATAATTCGAGGTGCAGTGGACGAATTCCTTTGTTATACAAGGAAGCATCCTATCATCATTTGCAAGTACTGTTTTCAGATTCTCCATTCTCATCTGTCTCACCATATATTGATCCTGCCAATAACAAAAAAAATATATACTAGCTAGTAATGAGCTGTGTATTTGACATTTTACATTAAATTCGTTTACCATCGAACCTGAAATGAACCAACAAATAAATAAAACGACTAATGTCACAAGAATTTGTCAGCAATAGCTCGACAGATGTCGAATACTTAAGAAATCATCAACTCGCTGAAAGAAACAATTCCTCGATCGGAAGATATTAACGAGCAACAACTGATGATCGACCTACCGGACAAAGTATCAAGATGATGTAGGAATATAATTATTTGAAACTTAGAACACTACCTGACAAAGTGATTGCTCCCTGGGCCATGGTACTATAATTTGGTCAGGCCAATGGACTGTATTCATCTTGGTTCCTACTTAAATAAGTTTGAACTGAAAATTTCTAAATACCACTAGAACAATCTGAAAACAACATGCACTACACCAGAACCCTACATCTGTGACGCCACACCAGTGACGGACCTATGGATTAGTCACAGATGACCGTCACCTTTGACGGGTCCTTATGTTTACCGTCATCGGTGAGACATCCGGTTGCGGCCCGTCACATGTATCACCTCACCTGTGATAGCTTGGAGCCATAAGCCGTCACAGAAATACCAGTGACGGGGATTTCTCCCTGGCCGTCACATGTATCACCTCACCTGTGATAGCTTGGAGCCATAAGCCGTCACAGAAATACCAGTGACGGGGATTTCTCCCTGGCCGTCACATGTATCACCTCACCTGTGATGGCCAGGGAGTTAGAACCCATCAAAGGTAATTGGCGTCACCTGTAACAGTTGTTACTTCCGGCCCGTCAAAGGTATCTTGTTACCTGTGACGGGCTACTGAGTTGCGGCCAATCAAAGGTATGGCCGACACCTTTGACGGGCTGTATTTATTTAACCCGTTTGAGGTGAGTTGGATCTATAAATACCCCCAACTGCCAACTGCTTTCCATCCCGACAGTGCACTGTTCACAATTCGGTTGGGAGGGCAAGGGGGGCGATTTTGTGCTGAAATTAAATGTAAAAAATACATTATTCTCCCTTCATTCTCAATTGATCATCATATAGTTTTCTTCCTATATCGTTGATTGCAGATGAATCGTAGTTGGATGTACCATGTTCATCGTTCGTCTAAAGAGTATAGGGAAGGGGTCACTGAATTCGTCACATTTGCAGACAATGACAGAAAAAGCAGGATGGTCATGCACATATTGTGTCTATGTAATGACTGTAAGAATGAACGGATGTTCCATGATAGTTCAGATGTGCATTCTCATTTCATAAGAAGAGGTTTTATGAAGAAATATACATATTGGAGCAAGCATGGAGAGCAAGAAGCACCTGATGTCGTAGTTGAAGAAGTGCCGGATCAGTATGTAGTGAACGCCGCTCGAGAAGGTATGTTTGTACCTTCTCCGTTAGGCGGAGAGACCATAGATTTGGACACTCAAAGTTTGTCTGAAATGTTGCATGATGTTGAAGACGCAGATGACAACGACAGAGATTTTAAGAAGTTTAGTAAGTTGGTGGAAGATTGTCATATGCCTTTGTATGATGGATGTAAGTCGAAGCACAGCAAATTGTCATGCGTGTTGGAACTCATGAAGCTTAAGGCAAGTAATGGTTGGTCCGACAATAGTTTTACAGAACCTCTTGAGCTGTTAAAGGACCTGTTGCCAAAGGGGAACAAATTACCGTGTACGACATATGAAGCAAAGCAAGTCTTATGTCCGTTGGGCCTAGAGGTGAGAAGAATTCATGCTTGTCGAAATGACTGCATTTTGTATTACAAGCAATACGCTGACTTGGATGTTTGCCCTATATGTGGGGCTTCTAGATAAAAACGAGCAATAAGTGAAGGTGAAGGAAGTAAGTCAAAGAGGGGAGGTCCCGCAAAGGTGGTGTGGTATCTCCCAATTGCGAAGCGCATGAAGAGAATTTTTGCGAATCCGGAACAAGCTAAGCTGGTGCGCTGGCATGCCGAAGAATGGAAAATCGATAGTAAGCTGAGGCACGCAGCAGATTCAGTACAGTGGCAGACAATCGATAGGATTTACCGCGAATTCTCAAATGACCCAAGAAACATGCGTTTTGCCATGTGTACGGACGTCATTAATCCATTTGGTGATTTGAGCAGTCGTCATAGTACACGGCCAGTTCTTCTTGTGAACTATAACCTTCCTCCCTGGTTGTGCTTCAAAAGAAAGTATATTATACTTGCCATGCTAATTCAAGGACCGAGACAACCTAGCAACGATATCGATGTGTTCCTTGAACCGATAATCGATGACTTTGAGAGGCTATGGAATGAGGGCACACGAACATGGGACGCATATGCACGAGAGTATTTCAACCTCCATGCGATGTTGTTTTGTACCATCAACGATTATCCGGCCCTTGGCAACCTTTTTGGCCAAACTGTTAAAGGGAGATGGGCATGTTTGAAGTGTATGGAGGAAACAAGGAGCAAATGGTTGAAGCATTCACGCAAGATGGTCTACATGGGTCACAAGAGATTTCTCCCAAGGTATCACCCTTATAGGAATATGACAAAGAATTTCAATGGACACAGAGATACAGCTAGTCCCCCGACAGAGCTAATAGGGACAGAGGTGCACAACTTAGTGATGGGAATAACCAACGAGTTTGGAAAAAAGAGGAAAGATGGAAAGACAAAAGAGAAAAGAATGTGGAAGAAGAAGTCAATATTTTGGAGACTACCATACTGGAAGGATCTTGAGGTTCACCACTACATAGATTTGATACATATTGAGAAGAATGTATGTGAGAGTTTAATGGGATTACTGCTTAACTCTGGTAGTACAAAGGATGGTCTCAACGCCCGGCGAGATCTGGAAGACATGGGTGTTCGTTCAGAGCTACATCCCATAACCATGGACTCCGGCAGTGTGTACCTTCCTCCAGCCTGCTACACTCTCTCGAAAGATGAGAAGATGGATTTGCTGACATGTCTGAGTGGTATAAAGGTTCCACCTGGGTACTCATCAAGAATTAGTAAGTTCGTTTCACTGGAAGACCTTAAATTGATAGGGATGAAGTCGCATGATTGTCACGTCCTTATCACACAGCTGTTGCCCATTGCAATAAGGAATATTTTGCCTCCTAAGGTGCGACACACGATAATGCAATTGTGCTCCTTCTTCCATGCAATCGGCCAAAAGATCATTGATCCCGAGGGACTAGATGAACTACAGGTAGAAATTGTGAGAACCATATGTCATCTTGAGATGTACTTTCCTCCTAGTTTCTTTGATATAATGGAACATCTTCCCATGCACCTTGTTAGACAAACAAAGTGCTGTGGTCCTGCTTTCATGACGCAGATGTATCCTTGCGAAAGGTACATGGGGATCCTGAAGGGTTTCGTGCGGAACCGATCCCACCCCGAGGGGAGCATCATTGAGAGTTACACCACCGAAGAGGTCATCGAGTTTTGTGTGGACTATATGTCAGAAAGCTCTTCAGTTGGATTACCACGATCTCATCACGAAGGGAGGCTTGATGGTGTGGGCACTGTTGGAAGGAAAATTGTAAGGATGGATCGTAAGGTGTATGATAAAGCTCATTTCACGGTACTCCAGCATTTGACTGAGGTAGTGCTGTACTTTGACGAACACCTGCGATTTCTCCGACAGGACAACCCAGGGTCGATCAGAGAGTTGGTTCAGAAAAAAGGACATGTCTTCTTTCAACGAGTGGTTCAAGAACCGAATGGCCAACATGCATAACTTGTCTAGTGAAACACTGGAGTGGTTGTCACAGGGTCCTGAATGGAGTGCCACCGCCTGGTAAGGATATGACATAAATGGGTACACCGTTCACACGATCAAGCAAGACTGCAAATGCACAGTGCAGAACAGTGGGTTACGCATTGAGGCCGGTAGCGACGGTGGTCGGCGTGATCAGTACTATGAAATCATGACTTTGGGCGATGCGTGCAAGACGTACATACAATGGCCCAAAGAAGACATAATTGTGAAGATGACTCCTCATCCAAGTCGACCGATGGAGCAAACACCTCCCGCGTCTAAGCTATCAATTGAGGCTCCCCGTGGACCGGCGTTGTCAGTACCCCATTCACCTGATGCAGCCGATATGGATTTGACACACATAGCTCAAAACCTGGCTCCAATAAAGACCACAAGGAAGGCTGATAGCTCCCTACCTATTGTCAAGGGACATAAACGTGAACGCGGGGGTGCTACAGGCAAAGGGAAGGTCGAAGAGTCGGTGCCGGTGAAAAAAAGGGGGAAGGCTGCAGCGTCGGCGCCATTGACCAAAACGGGGAAGGTCGTGAAGCTGCCTGCACAATTTGAACTAGGCATGCCGTTGGTGGAGGACAATGTGTTGGCCGTGATGGGTATTGCTTGCCAAGAGCTACACAAACAGTACATGGAGCTAAGCAATGCCAAGCGGAAAATGAGGGAGTCATCCATAGTTGGACATCACGACCACCAGCCCTTCCTATCGTCGCCTGCCTATATAACTGTAGGCTTTGATGACCTCTTCGACCTATTTAGGATTCGGAAGTTAGACACATGACTTCTAAAATGCTAGTGCAAACCTTCCTCCTTGTGATATTAATGGACTATCTTCTAAATTAGTGCTAATACGTATCTGTTTTAAGGTTGTGTTGGATCGAGGGTCGTCGCCTTGGTAATCAGGTTAGGTTCCTTGATCCATCGATGGTCAACGAGCTCAATCTGCAAAACTAACTTCAATGAATTGGTTGACTACGTGAAACGGTGCTTATGGGCCCACCAAGACAAGGACTACATCATGTGTGCGCACAATTAAGAGTAAGAAGACAATACTCGTTTCGTGTATATTGTTTTTGAAGCTAAGGTTCTTATTACTAATGCTACATAACTACCGCGTAGGCAACATTGTGTTCTCTTAGTCATCGTACCTAAATGGAGTAGGGTCTACTATCTTAACTCAAATAAGGCGAAGGATTATAATTTCACTGAAATCACCAAGACCTTAAATATGGCTTGGGGCCCATATGTGGAAAATGGTGGTAGGTACAACGAGGGCAAGGACCAACTTTATCATGACACCAATTTCGCATGCGCACAACAGATCGGGGACCAGTGTGGTTTCCACGTGTGCCACAATATGTCAACACTTCTAAGAGAGGTGAAAGATTTCGACCCTGAGGTTGTTGCTAATGGCAAATTTGATCATTTCAATACCAAATATTAATCTTATAAACGTGCTAACTTCTGTATTATTGAATAGAAAGGTAGAGCTGGCTGGAAGATTGCACCCACCAACCCCCTGCTATCAGAGGTGAACTGTGCGCCTTCATTCTTGCCAAAATAATGAACAAGAAATGACGTTTTCACGTCAAATAGATGATTGAACTAGGCTAGATATGATGTCGTGAACAAAACATTTATGTAATTTTCTGTGATGTAAAAACAGTTGTTTCAATAATTCTGTGGTACGGAATGCAATGTAATTTACTTTCATATGTGTAATACTTATGGGAGTTTGCCAAATTGTCATCACATTTGATCAACTACGATTTACGTTGTACTATTCAATTATTTTCTCTATTTTTTAAATGACCGGTCTTCTTGGAGGTTCAAATGGAATAGGATAAAATGGGGTATGAATTTGCTGGGCAGAATTGTGGTATTTGACGGGCATGCATATATCTGTGAATATGTTGTGCAAAATTGTGGCTTTCATATGTGAATAATGTCAATCAAAACGAGAATGTGATATTGGGGGTGCCTGGCATGTATCTGTGATGTTTCTGTTTTTCAAAGGGCATGGCTAGCAAATCCTGAGGCTAGCCAATATTTAGCATTTATTTTTTTCGGGATTTAACACATCAGTGACGGGTCAAAAAGAAAAAGACATCACAGGTAACTATACCTGTGACGGATTCGTAAAACGCGGCCATCACAGCTGACTCTCCTGTGACGGGCCTTTACTTTCTTGGCCGTTACAGGTAGGCCAGCTGTGATGACTTCTAACTACCGGATACTGATACCTCTGACGGCCCTTTGTTTTGTCGTCCGTCAGAGATGAGACACCTGTGACGGGTTCTAACTAGTCCTAGGTTAGCGGAGACTAACACCTCTGATGGACTTATAGTTTTTTGCCCGTCAGAGATGACTGTCACATCTGACGGCCGGCCACCCGTCAAAGGTGACAGGACTCACCAGTGACCACTGATCACTGATCAAGCCCAAACCGATTAAAGGTGAGGGTTTGGGCCTATCACAGGTGACCATATCCAGTGTAGTGATGATGCTCCCATTATCATCATTTAATCGGTTATGTAACATGAACTTTGCTGAATGGATAAAGACATAAAAGATATATTACTATCTTGTGCAGTGCTGCACAAGTAAGTTGTTCTTGCTAGATCGGTTGCTCCTCCATTGCTATTTTTAGGTTATGTAAAATCAAACATTCAAACCTGAGTTCTCTCTTGTTAGTAGAGCCAAAACTCAATGCTCTTAAAGTCCTTAGTATACTAGCACTACAAGAAAAAAAGCTTTTCACAAACGTACAATATAGGTTTTTCGAGGTGGCCATCCACCCCACCTGCAAGTGAAGGTCTGTGAAAATACACGATTTTTATAGGTGGCCATCGGCTCCGCCTGTGAAAATCATTTTCGCCGGTGGCCTCTCCATCTTTGCAGGCGATGTAACCACCAGCCTGCGAAAATATACTCCATGAAAAAAAATCCCCATCCGGCCGCTGGCTCTAGAGCCACCATCGTCGCCCGCTCCTCCTCATCAGAGCCGCAGGCGATGCAGCCCCACCAACATGGAGAGCCTCCACCAACGCCGCCGCTCGTCCGAGCCGTCTTTGCCGCTGCCGGCGCGCGAGCTCCCTCCTTTGCCAGATCCGGTGGGAGGGGTAGGGGAGGGGGCGCCTGCCTCCGCTGGATCTTGAGGGAGGGAGGGGGAGGGGAGGCGCCGCCTCCACCGCTGCCGGTGGCCGAGCTCCCTCCTCCGCTGGATCTGGCGGGAGGTAGGGGGAGGGGACACACCGCCTCCACCGCTGTTGGCGGCCGAGCCCTCCTGCCACGCCACCGCCGATGCCCCTCCCCCTCCACCGGATCTGGGAGGGAGAGCAGGGGGAGGGGAGGGAAGCCTGCTCCGCCGTCAGCGCCAGCTATGTCCGGCCCCTCCGTCGTCACCGGTTATGGCCAGCGCTGCCGCCGTGTTCGGTTGCACCTCCCCCACCGTCGCTCCTTATCCCCGTCGCGCACGTGCCTGTGAAAGTTTCACAGAGAGGGAGAGAGTGAGAGAGGGAGGGAGAGGGAGAGAGAGGAGGGAGGATAAGAAATGGGTGGTGGATAAGAAATGGGAGAGGTAGACTTAGATTTTTTTTAAGGTATGTATGATTTTTGCAGGTGGATCACATAAGGTGCCGCCCGTGAAAATCATATTTTTCTAGGCGGACCACTTAAGAGGTCTGCCTGCGAAAATAAAGGTATTTTTGCAAGCGGACTTGTTAAGTGGTCCACCTAGAAAAATTGATCTTTGCATGCGGACGGCGGGCTCCACCCCGGTTTACATTTTCGTAGGTAACCATTTGGTTCCGAGGGCCATTCCCGTCTGGGAAAAAAACCCCGCGTCTATGAAAATGCTTTTTCTACTGGTGTAGGTTACCTCCAAAAAAATGTGCATTCTAACAGAACAATAATCCAGTAACTGTAGGTAAAATAAAGCAATCAGTACATATCACTTAGACTATCCTGCAAAAAACACATCGATAATAATTCCTATCGACTATGAATTGTTATGATCAAATTCTAAATCACACTCTATAATTAAGGAAAAGAAGTTATGCACCAAG
This sequence comes from Oryza punctata, assembly GCA_000573905.2. Classification (NCBI taxonomy): domain Eukaryota; kingdom Viridiplantae; phylum Streptophyta; class Magnoliopsida; order Poales; family Poaceae; genus Oryza; species Oryza punctata. The sequence goes on along the minus strand of CM002499.2, from coordinate 9,219,143 downwards.
TTGAAACTTCACGGCCTCACGGGTTGTTACACCGTCTCTGCCATCTTCCTCGGGATTTGTTATTTTGAAATAAGGGTTCTTGCCGGTAGGGACTGAAAGACCCGAAATCACCGAAATTTCGGTAATTTTGGAATTTTCTGGCTCAATTTTTTTGATTTTTTAACATATTTTGACTGAATTTGAATAAATTTTAACCAAATTTGCAAATATTTGACAAAAACCGGAAATTTCGGGGAGATTTTTGACCTTGCCAGTGGGGATCGAAGTTCTGAAATTTCAAGCCGAAATTTCAAACCATGGTCTTTCTGATCTCGACAATGCAATCCGCTGAGAAGCTACTGGCGTACAGCGCGGGTTAAGACGCCGATCTTACGCGTGAATGGGCCGGAATGGGCTTTGGCCTAAGGGTGCGTTCGTTTGACTCTGTTTGGCTGTGTTGGGAGTTAGCTCTCCCAGTAGGCGAAAAAAAATGATTCATTAGCGCATGATTAATTAAGTATTTGCTATTTTTTTTAAAAAAATGGATTAATATGATTTTTTAATCAATTTTCGTATAAAAACTTCTTGCAAAATCACACCGTTTAGTAGTTTGAAAATCATGCGTGCGGAAAATAAGAGTAGTGAGTTGGGAAAGTTGGGGGAAGAACACACCTAAATGTAACGATATGGGTTATAAATACTGAGTGGAGAGAGGAGAAGAGTATGAATTCTGTACAGACAAACAATCTCTGAATCAAAATCATCCTTCTTCTCACTCATGTTGATCGCATCTACTTTGTTCTTCTGTTTCTTCTATATGCTTGCTTCTTAATTTTCTCTCTCTTCGTCCATCTAGATTGTGCGTAACACGGGTGTACAGGGCAAGAGAACATGAATGGATCGGACACACTGTCATCAAGACAAAACATTTAATATTAGGAACGAAGAAATTCTTAGTCCAAATCTGAAAGAGCAGTACAGATTAATTAGGAGCTCATCTAGGTCCTAGCATAACCGGAAAACAAACTCAAGTCAATGCTGCCGCGGTGCCGCCTTGTGCAGTAGTAGCACCTTCCCTCCCAATAGAATCACAGATTTTGGATATATAGGGTTTGGGAAATCAGTTTGAGTGCTCGAGCATATCATGTGAAGGCGGCGAAGAGAAACAGGTGGAGATGATGTTGGGATCCTCCTCCTCCTCCTTGTGCATCTCCTCGCAAGCCTCTCAGGTCCGCTCGATGGTGAGGTCTCAGGATCACTTGTCACAGGTGGAAACTAGAGGCAGTAGCCGGCAGTGAAGCCAGTCAGGCGGGGCAGCAGGTGCCAGGTGAACGCCATCATGTAAGCGGAGCGAGAGACGGCGGCCGACGGTGCAGTCGGGGTGGGAGAGGCCTGCCATTGTGGATTTGGGAGGTCACGTACTCGGTGGTCGGCTCTCTCAACCTAGGGTGAGTTTGCGGAAGGGGGTAAACTGTTTTGATCCCTTGTTCATTTAAAACTATACAAATAGTTATAAAAATTTCTAAAAAAAAATAACAACATTCATAAAACATATATATTGAGATATAAAAATACAAATTCGAATATGAAAAGTAGTTGTATTTTTTATATCCGAACTTTTGTCTTTTTCTTTTTCAATGTGTAGGTTGAATTTGAGCTTAATTTTTGGTGGAGTGTTATATATCTATACACTCTACATTGTCGATTTTTTAATGGTTTTTACTACTATTTAGGCTCTCGTTGACACAACTTCATATACAAGATATTTTGGAAGATATTCCTAGTTCTATAGATCGATATATTTGAATCTACGATTTTGTTGATAATATTTGAATGAATAGTTTTTCATATTTTAAATGAAATATAAAATTTTAAACCAACATAATTAACAAACAAACTTCAAATCTAACGTGGATGTAAGATCTAAAGTTGTAGCAAACATGATCTTATATTGAATTTAGAATTTAGAAGAAAAAGATTCAAAAAAATCATCTCCTCGAGAACAGAATCCTTTCCCTGAGATGGGCTCCTGGATGGATGGTAGCCTCTCGTGGAGTCGTGGGCCTCCTTACATAATTTTTTAATGATCGCATAGCCGCGAATTTTAACCACGACCGATTTTTTGGTCGTTGGATTAGCAAATTATCTCAGCTATATTTTAAGAAAAAAGAACTATTCTTTGGTATTTGGGCATGTAAATTAGTTGATGTCTAATCTTGCTACAACTAATCTTATTAGGCCTTTACAGCATGAGCCAAAAGTGCAGCTAAGAAATAGTTAGCCACAATTGTGTTATAAGAAATAGTTAGCCACGTTATGATGAGATTCAAATTTGATAGTATGATATGTGGGTCCTAATTATGTCGCGGCGTAATTATGATAACGGAGTAAATACAATAAAATGTGTGGTGTAGCAAAATGAGTACATAATCCAAACACCATCCTAGTATGCTCTGGTTTAGAGATATGCTATTGAAAATTTCGATTTCTATAATGTGCCGATGAGTTTGCCCAATTTTTTTCCATACTATGTAATTGAAGTGGATACTTTTCTTAAAAAGAGTTGCTGACATATAAGTATTAAATAGATTGGTTTTCGTAAAAGTCTGAAAATTTTAGTTTATAAAATTTAATATCTTTGAAATTTGAGTTGAAAGATTCTAAATTTCTCTACTACTAAATTTGGAGTTGAATTAAAGAAAGCAGTAAAAATTGCTAAAATGTTAGAATTGGCAATTTGGCCCAAGAACATCAGGCCTGCTTTCTTTCAAGCCCAGCAACTACATATCAGCTTGCCACGCTAATACTGTCTGGAACATCGGGTGATCGCCTCGGGTGATCCGGTTTTACTAGTTGAAGGATCTCGATAAATTTCACTCATAAACGACGGAGCTAAAGTTAACTTATTACAACTCTGTGTGAGAGCTTAACGGGCAGGCTGACCATTGACGGGTCAGGTCAGGTTGGGCCTTCTATAATTAGACATATCAACTTAGCGCCTTATTTTAGGTCACAAAGCACACTCAAAATCCAGAGCGTAGCAGCAAAATTTGAACATGCATCATCTTTTAATTTCTTTCTCAACGAAGCATGCAAAGAATAATTGAGTAAAGGAACAAACGCATTCTCCATGCCAAAAAAAAAGAAGTAACTTATTTGTACATTTTGAGAAAAGAGGCCAACAAAATCACACCAAATTGAGTCACGGTACTCTGTTCGTTAAAAAAAAATTAGGAAGACTGGAAGAGTATACACAATATTTAACAGCCAACCACACGACCTCACGAGACATAGCTTTGCATTGCATCCAAAGCTAGAGAAATATCGACATGACGACTGAGGAAGCCGCCAGCGAGCGGCGGCGGCGGCGGTGGCAGCGCAGCGAGCAGGCGATCCTGTCGGCGAGGGAGACGCATGCCGCCACCCACCGGGCGAGCGACACCCAGGTGACGGCCATCAGGTACTCGGCGAGCTCCCACGGCATCGCCATGGATGGATGATATGATGAGCAAGCTTTAACTTGGAGAGATGATCGGTGATCGACGATGCTCTATCTAGTTGCTAGACTGATTTATGATGTATAGCGTGAACGGTCAACGGAGAAGAGGAAGAAGATACTCCTCCAGCTTAGATAATGGTTTTGATGTGATCCACGAGAAAACGACGCGTCGCCTGAACATCTCGGTGGATGGGTGTGAGGTTGGTGCCTGCTCGTTCGGCCGTACGTGGCGTCCATGCACATCTTTGATGATCCAACGTGTCGTCCAACGGGCGGCGACGTGCTGCTTACGAGCTACCGTGTAAATATGGAAATTTAGGATGTAAGTAATGAAATTTAAAGTATAATTACATTATAGATGGTCGTCGAAAGACAGTGATTAATACAGTTGAAAAAATAAAGTAACGTGTATTAATAATATCTATTTTTTTCCTCCCTTACAAGTTTCTAGGGGACTAGTATAAGCTCATGCACCCTAATATAGAGATATTACATTGGTACCCTTATGATAGGGACACTAGGAGGGTAACTAATGTCCACTTTGATTTAGATCCCGTGGTAGGATTTAATCTGGGTCATCCTTAGCTAATGGTCCAGTCAGGCCTGGTGGCCCTCTTCGGCTCGCTGGCGAACGGCCCGAGCTTCATCCAAGGTGGGCTTCACGAATCTCCTTCGGTCGATTCGTCTGGATCAAAGTGGTTTCGGCAGCTCGGTCGAAGACCCTCGTGTCATGCCTCCAACATAGATTCATATAATTTGTAGTGTAAAAGATTGATATTTGTTTACATTGAAAATTCATGTAATTCGAATGAACTCCCGTCACACATTTTTCTCTCGAGGTGTTCGTTCAATTATATTGCATTCGCTAGTACAAAATCTCTTATTGGTACCGATTCTAAAACTAACACATATGGGTATTATAGGTACCGATTTTACGGTAAAACCGATACCTTGGGATGGACCATGTGAGGATGGTTCGGCTGCAGCCAGGAAAGCCGAGTTGAGGTTAGCAACTGCTGACTGCAGCTGTCTTGCCCATGCATCTCCCTCCTGAAAGGTTACCGGATCGAAAGGGGTCTACCTGATCAATGATCCAAGTGTATTCAGGTGTTGGGTTAGGGTTCGATTAGAGTCTCCTTATTCACGGGGATCCTCTAGATCATCCGAACGCACTTCGCTCCTTCGTGCACATCCTCCACAGTGTCATCGATCACGTTTACTTCCCTTGAGAAGTTGGATCCCGATGATTCCTGATCGTCGAGGCTGTGTAGGACGGATAGTTCACAAGGATCTATACCGACGTATGCGATCATGCGATCCTGGGGTCTGGGGTTGTCATCGTTCACGCGAGCCACTCGAGATTGATCTCGAAGTCAGTGAATCGTGCAACAAGGAGCCCTAGTCGTAGATCCTGTAATCGTCAAGAAGACCTTGCAACTGGTAAGGGGGTGACTCTTCGATTTGTGAATCGGGCACCACTCCCTTTATGGGGATGTGCACGGGATAGCTCGATCTTTACAAGCCTCGAGTTATGCCTTCACATGGATTATCACCTTGCGGTTGACGAAAGAGTGATGCGACGTCTTGTGGATCGAGCACCAGGCGTTATAGTTGAGTAGAGGTTTCCTTATCGGCACCGGACCTTGTTAGATGTTAAGGGCTTGGCCGCTTTTGGAACTTCTCGTAGAGTTGATGTTGTCGATGCCCTCTTTTCTAACTGGACTAGAGGATCGGCCGGCACCGGGTTGTCTCCCATTGTCCTCGCAACATTGTTCTTGATCCCAACTGGCTTTGGGGATGGCGAGATTGGAGTAGAACTGAAGACGGGGAAGATGATAGATCCGACTCGAGTCCATGCAAACATCGGTTGGGTAAGATCTCGAAAGCCAAGGTGATTGTGGGCGAAGTCATCGAAAGGTCTTAAGCTTGAAGTCATCTCTGTGAAACATTGAGCACCAAGCCCCTTATCTAGCACGCCACTGTCGACAGGGGATACTTGTAGACCGTATCCTGAGGGTATTGGGGTAGAGGATCTACACGGGACAACATCAAGTACACAAAAAGACAAGGATTATACTAGTTCGTACCCTTTTTAAGTTAATAGCCCTAGTCTAGTTTATATGTGATTATGACGGAACCACAAAGATTACAATAGCGAACAACAAAACTGACGAGTTACGGACTTGATCCCTATTGAGAACGACTCAATGAGATCAGGCGGTGAGTTGGCTTCGAGTCCTCCGATTGTTTCTTCCCTGGCGAGTGGCTAAGCTATGATTCCATGATCCTGTACCTCCTGGAGAGCCTTGTATTTATACCGTAGATACCTTGGCTTCCAAGTAGAACTCGGAGAGAATTCCTTTGTACGAGATCATAGAGTCCGCCTATTCCCCGAATAGAACTCTGACTCCTACTCAGGGAGATAGTTTCCTTATACACTGTTAGATTCCATTATCTCTAAGTAACCTTCCCGTATACTTAAGGTATCCGTATCCGTATATTTCATTACCCCAAGGATAGGAGGTATGCCTTATCCGTAACCCTGATGTTGTCGAAGCGACAACTGCCCACGTCGAAGGACGTGGTCACTCAATGATTGTTGGAAAAATAAAGTGTATTAAATTCAGGATTTAAAATTGGGGATCCCCTTTTACATGGCCCTAGGGGGCTATTTATAATCATATTACAGATCCCCTATTAGGGTTTAGGGTTATTACAGGGGAATTTACATGGTTACCCTTACAAAAGGAACACTTACATGGGTATTCAATGTAATTAAGATATATGGGCCTTTGATGGGCTGCCTGATGACTATTGGCCCGTTGGCTAGTAGGTTTGGGCGACTGGGCTGGCCCACTGGGCCTTCTTGGATCGGGCCCAGCTTGGTGAAGCTATCCTCCTTCGGCGTACGCCTTCGCCATGCAGCCTTCGCCCAGACCGGTAGGGACCCAGTGCGATTCTTCGCCTTTTGCCTTCGCCCAGACCGGCAGGGACCCGGTGCGATTCTTCGCCTTCTGCTCCCTTCGCCCCATTATCTTCGCCATGGGGCTTCGCCCTGACGGGCCTTGGGCGCCTTGAGTCCGAATCCTTCCTACCTGGTTGGTTTCGGTAGGTCCGGTCGAAAGGTCTCATGGCATACTGCCAACAAGCCCCTCACGAGCAAGGGTGAGATAGAAGCTTCGGCCGAGACCGTGCAAACCATGTAGTATGGTATGAGGCGCCCCCTTTCGACCGATGCTCCTGCCGAAACCTGTCTTTTGCTCCTGCAAAGAATGTGTTTATTATATGTGTTTTTGCGAGAATTTTTATGTATGGCTTTCGCCTCCCGAGAGTAGCGAAGCTATCTTTACTGTTTGACTGGGGCCAAATGAACAGTGATGGGCCTTCGCCTTCCGTAAACAGCGAAGTTGTCCTTACTGTTCCATTGGGCTGTAGTGAACAGTGATGGGCCTTTTTCCGAGGGCCCGCCACTATGCGGCCTGGTCCATGGGATTTTACCGTTTCACCTACCCCGCGACACGTGGCCGTTCCTGATTGGCTGGGAAGGCGAAACGTCGTCTGGTAAGCTATATATTCTTACCTCCCCTTTTCACCGCCGTTACCCTTGTCATTTTCACCGCAGGCGCTCTCTCCTCAACTTTTTACTCACGGCTCTCTGACTCGAACGAACCCATTCGCTAGCTAGCCCCCTTCGCTAGTCCACGCTTGCTTCGCCATGGCCCCACGCAAGCCGAACCCCGTTTCCACGACAGGCCCCGACCCTGGCCAAATCGACGAAGATACCACCGCGTTTCTGGGGGTTTCGCTCATAGACGAGGATGAGCTGGCGAGAATGGTTGCTTCGGGCCTGGTGGCGGAGAGGCGGGCGTTCTCCCCCGGGGATGCCGAAGTGCCGAAGCCCGGTGAACACCAGACGGTCGTGTTCGCCGTGTTCTTCGAGGCTGGTCTTCGGTTTCCGTGCAACATACTGTTGCTGGAAATTCATCGCCTTTTTCAGGTGGAGCTGCCCTAGCTGAGCCCTTCAGCTCTAGTCCGCATCGCCATTTTTGATTGGGCGTGCCGGACCGCTGGGTTCGAGCCCAGCGCCGAGCTTTTCGGCGCTATCTTCACGGCCACCGTAAACTCGAAGACGGTGTTCGGGAGTGTGAACTTTAATGTTCGCCCCGAGCGCTCCGACTTGTGGCCGATCAACGCTGCAATGTCGAAGTGGGATCGCCATTGAATGGCGAAGTGGTTTTACCACTCCATCCCCTTCGAGGCTGGGTCCGAAGCGGCGAAAGCCCTTCGCTGGCGGCGCCGGGCGATTTCGCCAGTCCGAAAACCAAGAGTCGTAGTCAGTGGCACTCTGGAGGCATGGTTCGCCCTGCTCTGCAAGGTTTGCGCCCGGCTGAGCTACCGTGATTTGGTTGAGGAGTTTTGCATGCTTCGCGTATGCCCCCTCTCCCAATCGTGGCAGGTCGAAATTGACCGAGACGAAGAGGTCGACGGCCTGCCGAAACTTGTCATGCCCGCCGGGGCGAATGGTAAGTTCGTATTCTCCTCTTTGTTTCTTTCGTTTGTTCGACCTCTTATGTAACAGCCTGCCTTTTTTCAGTGTTGACCCTTGCCCAGGCCGACACCAAAGCCCGCAAGCTGATCGGCGACGTATCGATCACTGAGTACAGCCAGCTGTTAACCCGACAAGCAGCTGGCCGGGCGAACCGGGTCTACGTTTGCGAGCTCCCCGCTAGGACGAAGCCATTCAAGGCTGATGGCGAAGCGGGCCCGTCCCGGAAACGTCTGCGGGGGCAAGTGAAGTTCGCCCCCCGCAAGTGAAAGGCCCCTGCCTCCCCCGACTCCGACATCGATGATGAGGACGGCGCCGAAGAGCAGGAGGATGCGGGGGAGACCGAGTTCGCGGTCGAAGAGGTCGCGGATGAGGCTGGCGACAGCCGCTCCAGGACGCGCGGCTACACTCCGACTCCTAGCCCGGAGCGCATCGAGATCGGGGCGGAGTCGGTCTCCTCCCCCCTTCGCCGCAAAGACGTGGAGAGGGAGAAGCCCGTGGTTGCGATCGCTGCGACTAAGGCGGCGAAGGGGGAGCCTGCTAAGAGGGCGCCCCGGAAAAAAGGGGTCGTCGCCATCGCTAATGTCTTTAGCGATGATGAGTCGTCCGACGGGACACCCACTTCGCCCGCCGGGCGAAGCCAGGGTCTGACGACCACCCTTGGAGCAGCGGGCGGGGCTAGAGCTTCGGCTTCAACCGAACGAGTGGTGAAGGCGGCCGCCCGGGTTTTTAATAGCCCTGTTCGCTAGCCGATCTTTTCGCCGCTTGCCCTCGATAAGGGCAAGAAGATGGCCGAGATGTCCGGCTCCAACTACTCCCAGGTGCCGCCCCGGTTCGCCCCCGGCGACTTCGAGACCCGGGCGGAGCTCATTCCCTTCGTTGAGGAGGTGAGCAATATTGTCGCTCCGGCTGGTGGCCCAAGTCTCTTCGCCGAACTTAACGAGTTCGACGAGAGCTGCTCCGCCGTTAAGAGCTTGGCGGTTCGGGTAAGTTAACTTCTTTTTATTTGATGTTCTCTTTTTGTGTCGTTGTTTTCGACATCCTGACTTATCATTTGCCCCTCCTTTTTCTTGTTTCGCCGGATCCTTGCGGCCCACTGTTCGACGGAGCGAACAATGCGGGCTCACCTTGATGTCCTGAAGAACCGTCTTCAGGCCAAGGACGACGAGCTGGGCCACCAGAGCCTGGAGATGGAGGGTCTTGCTAGGTCCCTCCGGGAGGCAAAGGCGGAAAACAAACGCCTCCAGGCCGAACTGGATAAGGGCAGTGAGGCGAAGGCGAAAATCGATCACCTTAAGGCCGAGCTGGAGAAGGAGCGAGGGCATTCCGCCGCCCTTACCGATTATTACAACCTGACGGAGCCGAAGATGGAGGCTCTTCGTCAGGAGGCTTATAGGGTGGAGGCGAAGGCCCAATGCCTTGCACGGGAGGTGGCGAGGGCAACTGAATCTGCTAAGACCGCCTGCCGCACTCTTCGCCTCGCGCATACCGACATGGGGGCGAAGGCGCGGGGTGTTCCGGGCGAAAATGCCTCAGCACTCGAGTTCTGCGAATGGACCCAGCAGGCTGGCTGCGCAGTTTCGGACTGTGCGATGGCGTACGACGATTGCTGTGCACGCGTGTCAGCAGCTTTTGCCCTGGGCCTGCTGCAGCAATCCGGATGCGAGCATGTCACCCAGTTCCCCGACTTCGCGAAGGGGGATTGGGAGGTTAGCACCCAGGACATTTCACCAGCGCTCCGCGCCTGGCGTAAGCAGTTCTGGCAGAAGGACGGCCGGTCTGCTGCCAAGGCCCGCCTGCTCGAGCAGCTGGCGAAGACAGAAGCGGCGGATCAAGGCGAAGAGCTGGTGGAAGAGGGTGGAGGTGGTGCCCAAGACCACCCAGAGGTGTGGGGCCCTCCGCCCGTTTTTTGTAAATTTTCGTTTTTTACTTTTGATGTTTGCCGTATAGGGCGAACAATGTAAATATGGCCGATGGCCCACTTTATTGTATAACGTCTTAATGCTTGGAATATACAACTATTTTCACCAACCATGTTCGATGTTATTATTTTTTTTGTACTCGTGCTGTTTCACATAATCTTTCCGCCCGATTTATGTGTTCCAGTTTCGCCTTCTGTGTTTCTCCACGTGACTTCCCCGCTGTTTGCAGGGTCTATGCTGAAAGCTGTGTGTTCAGCCCCCCTTTGGGGATTGGCGAAGTAGGAACGAGAAGTTTGTTGCGGTAAAGAATTTGCCGAAGGCCCGTTACCTGCTTCGACCTGTTTACCGTGAGATGATGATTAACGACAACAACTACAAAGTTGTGAACGTTGCTAACTGGATGCAAACACACCCCGGGCGAACACTGGAGGACTACGATCGTGTCCATGCTGCGCGTTTGGAGGGCATGGCTCGTTTCTGGTGGAATCATCGACGGACTGATCGGCAGGAGGCGATCGCCCGACGTCACTATAGTCTTTCTCTTGTTTCACCCCCTTCTCCCCTTAGGGTAGTTTACAACATTAGTAGTGACGACGAACCCTATTCGCCAGATCACTCCTTTGGGAGTGGTGGTTGTTTTGGGGGCGAAGATGTAATTTATTTGTAAGCTAAGTTGTAGATTGTTGCATTCCTTTCGCCTGTACCATGTTGTACAATATATACTTCTTCGATTATTTTCCCGAAGTTAATAAAGGTGTGCTTTTGTTTCCTTTTCACCATTTTTTGCATTGTCACCTCTCGTGCTTTCGTTGGGCCGGAATATATCGGTCCCTTTGCGTATATTGGTGAAATAGGTCCGCTGACTTTTCAGCTTTCGTCTTCCGTTATCGATCTTTGGTACTCCGCACTAACAGCGGCACACATTTTTCGTGTAGATCGACTATAACGGTGTTCGGTTAATTTTTTTCCGAAACAAGCTGTCGCGGTTTCAACGTTCGGCGAGCGGTGCTTCGGCCGATTCGTTTCGCCCCCCTGGCGTTTTCGCTGATCGGGCGTTTGCCTTGGGGTTTTTCCACGAATTATCGTGCACACAAGTAAAAAAAGGCGAAAGACGCAAGAGTTTTATACTGGTACGGGCCTCCAGTGTGGATAATAGCCCTACGTTTTCTTCTTTTTTTTGTATTTTCGTGCCGAAGGCTTACAGAATGGCAGATGCCGAAAAAGCTACATGGTAGTATGTACATTTTTACATTTTGGCGCATAGGGTGCTACCCTTTCTAAATATAGAAGCGCTTAAGTGAAGCGGCGTTCCAGGAGTGATCGAACTCCTCGCCTTCTAGTGTTGCTAGGCGAAAAGCGCCCGTTGTTGACTTGTGCTTGATGAGATATGGCCTTTCCCATTTTGACTCAAGCTTCCCGACCGCTACTGGGTTCGCCTTCTTCCTCAGGACAAGATGGCCAGGTAAGAGCTCTGTTGGGCGAACCTTTTTGTTGTAGGTTGCCGAAGTGCTTGTGGCGTACTTGCGCATGTGTTCTAGTGCTTCGACTCGTACCCCCTCAAGGAGTTCGAGCGACACCTCGTGCCCCTCTTCGCCCCCATAGAACATCACCCTTGGTGAGTTAGCCCCTAGCTCTGTTGGGGTCATCGCCTCGTCTCCGTAGAGGAGCATGAACGGGCTGAACTTGGTTGGCCTTGTGTGAGTTGTTCGGAGGGCCCAAAGGGCAGACAACATTTCGTCTGGCCATCTGCCCTTCGCCGCCCCCTCAAGCCTTTTCTTGAGCGCCTCCAAGATCTTGCCATTTGTGCGCTCGGCTGCCCCATTCGGCTGTGGGTGCGCGACCGAAGCGAACCTGATTTCCAGGTTTAACCGGTCACACGTTTCTCTGAACTTGTCGGAGTCGAACTGCTTGCCGTTGTCCGTGATGAACTCCTTCAGCACTCCAAAACAGCAAATAATGTTTTTCCAGACAAACTTCTGTACTGCCGCCGAAGTGATCGTGCCGAGTGGTTCGGCCTCGATCCAACACGAGAAGTATTCAATGGCTACAATTGCGAACTTGTATCCATTTCGTGCCACCGGGAACGGGCCAATGATGTTCAGCCCCCACCTAGCGAAAGGCCAGACTGGTGCGATGGGCTGCAGCTCATATTGTGGTGCAGTCTGGCTTCGGCCGTGTCATTGGCAGCTTTCACACTTTTTGGCCTGCTCAACGCAAGCTTTCAGCACAGTGGGCCAATATACTCCTTGGCGAAACACCTTGGAGGCAATTGTTCGTGCAGCCTGGTGCGCACCGCATAGCCCCTGGTGTATTTCCTTCACCATTTCCTCGCCCTCGGCGAAGGAGATGCATCGAAGCAAAGGTTGGAGCACTCCAGAGCGATATAGCTGCCCCGAGACCAGCTTGTATTGTCTGGCTCTGATTTGTAAGCGCTTCGCTTATGCTTCATCCTCTGGAAGCCAACCCTCCCTGAGGTACTTTACGAACGGAGTTTGCCAGTCCTCTGGGTCTTCGCCCAGATCCGCCTGGTCAACGACCATGATATCTAGGGTTTCTGCGGGCACGCTTGGTGCATACAAGATCTCAAAAAAGATGCCTGGCGAATGCGGTCCCCCACAAGCGGCAGATTTTGCCAGGGTGTCTGCTTCCTCATTCTGGCTTCTAGGTAAGTGTTCGACCGTTATTCCGGCGAAGCACTTTTCCATAGACCGAACAACCTCCAAGTACTTTTTCATTCCCTCATCTTTTGCTTCAAAAGACTTGTCGACATGACATGCCACCAACTTGGAGTCTGTACGGATGAGCAATCGCCGAACGCCCAAAGCCTTTGCTTTTCTTAGCCCCAACAACACCGCTTCGTACTCTGCCGTGTTGTTGGTCGTGTCGAACTGCAGCCTTGCGGCATACCGAATCGGCACGCCCCCTGGCGAAGTGAGTACGGCTGCGGCGCCCGCCCCCCTGTGCAACCACGAGCCATCGGAGTGCATTATCCAAGGCTGTTCGACAGGCTGAGGTTCGGGGGCGGACGCTGGTGTCCATTCAGCCACGAAGTCGGCTAGGACTTGGGATTTGATAGCGGTGCGAGCAACAAAATGTAGGTCGAAAGGGGATAATTCCACTGCCCACTTGCTGGGCCTACCAGAAATTTCCTTGCCCCAGAGCACTTCGCCCAAAGGATACTGTGATGGTACAGTGATTTTGTGGGCTTGAAAATAGTGCTTGAGTTTGCGCGAAGCCATCACTAGGGCGTAAGCGAGGTTTTCCATCTCAATGTACCTTGTTTTCGCCCCTTGCAAAGCTTCGGAGATGAAGTATACTGGTTTCTGCCTTGATTCTATCTCTTGGACAAGGACTGCCCTGACTGCCACTGGCGAAGCCGCTAGGTATAGCAGCATTTCACTTTCCGGGGTTGGGCTGACCAGGGCAGGTGGGCTTTGCAAATACTGTTTTAGCTCGTCAAATGCGGCCTAGCATTCGGGGGTCCAGCTGAACTTTCCTGCGCCCCAGAGGGTCTTGAAGAATGGCAAACCCCTTTCGGCCGCCTTTGAGAGAAAACGACTAAGTGCCGCAATTCGACCCGCGAGCTTTTGTACTTCGCGTACGCTCGGCGGTGGCCTCATTTGCTGGATGGCGTCAATTTTCTCGGGGTTCACCTCGATACCCCTTTCAGAGACCAGAAAGCCCAACAACTTGCCCGCGCGAACTCCAAAAACACACTTCTCAGGGTTTAGTTTCATACCCACCGTGCGCAAGTTGTCGAAGGTCTCCTGCAGATCGGACGCATGGTCGAAGGCCTTACGACTTTTTACGACAATGTCATCGACATAGGCCTCCACGTTTCGCCCCAGCTGCTTGCGAAGCACCTTGTACACTAGCCTAGGGAACGTTGCCCCGGCGTTCCTTAGGCCGAAAGGCATCCTGAGGTGACTGAAGGTGCCGAACGGCGTGATGAAGGCTGTCTTGGGGATGTCATCTGGGTTCATCTGGATTTGGTGATAGCCGGAGTATGCATCCAAGAAGCTCATGAGCTCGCAGCCAGCTGTCGAATCAACAAGCTGGTCAATCCGCGGTAAGGGGAAGTCATCTTTTGGGCACACCTTGTTGAGGTCTGTGAAATTGACGCACATGCGCCACTTGCCATTCGACTTCTTCACCAAAACCAAGTTCGCCAGTCACTCCGGGTGGTCGATCTCCCTGATCACCCCGGCCCTGAGTAGCTTCTGCACTTCGGCCTGCGCTGCCTCCTGGCGATCAGCGGACATCTTGCGCAGCTTCTACTTTCTTGGCTTGGCGTCCGGTTTAACCGCCAGGTGATGCGTGATGAGTTCCGTCGAAACACCCCCCACCTCGTTGGGACTCCAGGCGAAGATGTCAATGTTTTTCTTGAGCACTTCTAGGATGTTCCCAGCTTCTTCTTCGCCAAGATGCCCCCCAGCTGGACGACCTTCGCCGGGTCAGCGTCGCTGACTTGCACCTTGATCACCTTCCCGTGAGGGGCTGGCTTCGGCATGCGCTTAGCATGCGGTTCGGCCTCCACATTGTGCACTGCCTTGCTGATCATGGCCAGGTCGCCTTTTGACATAGCTGGAGGTTGAAGCCCCTTAACGACGACCACCCCTGCCGGACCGAACATCTTGAGCTTGAGGTAGTTGTGGTGGGAGATGGCTTCGAACTTGTTCAAGGTTGCACGGCCGAAGATGGCGTTGTAGCTGTACGGAATGTTGACCACGTCGAACAGTATCTGCTCTTCACGCCTGTTTTCACCTGTGCCAAAAGCAACCATCAACCGTGCCTGGCCGAGAACTTGTACTGCCTCACCGCCGAAACCGCGAAGCGAGGTTGGCGCTTGAGTGAGAGCCAGGGTTGGCAGCCCCATCTTGGCGTATGCCTCGGTGAAGATGACATCGGCCGAGCTTCCTCCATCGACCAGAATTCGCCGAACTTCAAAACCGGCTATCTCGGCCGAGATTACCAGGGGGTCTTGATGTGGGAACAACACCCCTTCGGCATCCTCCGGCCCAAAAGAGATTTGCTGGTTCAAGTACTTCGGGACCCCTTCACCTGCGGCAGTGATGTTATGCACCATTCGCAGCTGCAGCTTTTTCTGCCGTTTTGACGGTTGAACTGGTGGATCGGCCCTTGTAATCACTTGAATGACTCTGCGCTGCAGGTCTTGGCACTGTTCGGCTGGGGGTGATTGCTCTAGGGCCACCTCGCGAGGCACTTCGGCAGCGGCTCCTTGATGCGGCCTTGGTTCCTGAGCGTTGCTTCGCTGACGAATGTTTCGACATTGCTCGGTGGTGTGCGAAGATCGCCCATGATAGGCGCAATAGAGGTCCTTTCTGACCTTCTTGCGAACAGGTTGCTGGTGGCTGCCACCCTGCTGGGCGTTGAACTCCTTGCGAAGGGCTTGTACTTCTTCGACAGCCATCACAGCCTTGCCTGTACGGTCAGTTCTGAATTTCCTCCAAGTCATGGGAGCTTGGCCTTGTCTCAGCGGCTGCCCTTGGTTCGCTGGCTGGGGTTGGCGAACGGCGGGGGGAGCCGGTTCGGCGACCTACGCTTGCATCTGGGCCTGGGCAGCGATGATGGAGGCTTTTTCGTACTCAGCTTGAATTGCCTTCCTTCGCTTGGAGTCCTCTTCGCCCCTTGCGTACCCGTCGATGATGTGAAGTAGGTGCTCGAGAGTTTGCGGCTCCTTGTTGGCGATCTTCCTTGTGAGTTCGCCTTCGAGCAGCCCGGCCGAAGCGGCGTTGATGACGGATGCTTCAGTTATATCTTGAACTTGGCATCGGGCTTGCGAGAAGCGACGCATGTACTCCCGTATTGATTCACCCGGCCTCTGGCGAATGCTGAGCAAATGTTGCTGCGTCTTCGGCTCCTCATAGGTGCCTCGAAAATTAAGGATAAAGACATCGCGTAATTGCTCCCATGAGTAAATGCTATTAGATGGTAAATTGAAATACCAAGAACGGGCGAGGCCATCTAGAGCGAGATGGATTACCTTCGCCTTGGTATTTTCGTCGCCGTGAGCGGCTTCGATCGCGGACTCGTAGATAGAGAGAAACTCTTTTGGGTCCTTTTCGCCCGAGTACCGCGGGACGGGTAGGAATTTGAACTGAGATGAGATTGGACGGGTTTTGATTCCCGCGCTCAGTGGCAGCCCCTTTTTGCCCCCAGCCTTACCTATGACGCCCTGCAGCGAGGGCCCGCTCGGCTGCGGATACGGAGTGGCGAAGGGCGAAGTCATAGCCTGCGCGTGTGGCTGGGCTACGACGTTCGGTGGCCCGGTTCCGAACGGTGGCGCTTGGGTGGTGTTGTAGAAGTTGAACTGCGGCCCTTGACTCCAAGGCGAAGCCCCCGGCCTGGGTTGGATCGACGACAGCCACCCGGGTGCGCCCTGTCCGGTGCCCCCCTCCGGTTGGGTCGAAGGGATTGTGCTTGAGATGTTGTGGGGTTGATTGAGTTGCTGAAGGAAAGCTTGAAGCTGTGCTTGCAGGGCTGAAGCCCCCTCCGCCATCACTTGTGACATTTGACCGGGTGGTGAGGGGTGCATTTGGACCACAGCCGGTCGAACCTGTGGCCTGTCACGCCCGGAATTTCTATCCAAAACTCCAAACGCTTACATGTATGTAAACCCTCGTCCAGGAATCAGCCGAGGCACACAATAACAAATTGATAATAGAGTGCAATATTTATCTAATTAATCGACGAATATAAAGTCATTACAGAGGTAGATAGTTCCTCTCAAACAATAAAGATCTGAGCAGCGGGATATAAAATAAATAACGCAGGTGACTCCAATCCACAAGCATCTTGACTAGGGCTACGCCTAATCCTCCACATCTTCAGCATCACTGTAGAACTCCTCTTCTGATGAATGATTGCAAGGTGAATATATGGTATACTCAGCAAGCCACGCAGCAAATATGCAAGTGCAATGGATAACAAAGGACGGCATAATATAGTCTCAATTTGCGTAAATGGCATTTAATAAATACTACAGAATTTAGCAAAACAGTAAAGTATTTAATTAAACAATATTAATCCAACGCTATGCAACACCCCCGTTGCACAGGCCCAACCGTTCTGAACAACCATTCCCGGCTGTACAGACCTATCTCCAAACCAGGAATATGCCATTCCAAACCAGGAGCTAAACAAATTATTACCAATTACAAAATCATCTATTATGGTGAGAAGTGTGAGACTAATCACGAAAGACATTGTTAGACTCGCCCATGACCGCGGGCACGGCTATTCGAATAGTTCTACTCTGGCCAGAGGCGTACCACTGTACCCACAAGACACAACCTCAACATCATGTCAACCATGCGTCTTGATACTTAGCAAGTACCCGAATAGAGATTGTGACATTACCCTATGCATAACGCAATTCAAAGCAGTGCACCATTCCTGGATCATAATCACCCCCTTATAAAATAAGGCATGGACTCCCCAGCGACCCCCGTGGGCTTATCTCCGCCACTTATCAACCCGGTGCCCCACAACGAACCTCACTACACAAAGGGTAAAGCCGTTGCCCACGCTGGCTTGTGGTTGGCACGGTTAATGTTTCACAACCGAAACTCGTGAACCGGTCCTTAACTGTCATGAGCACGACCATCCAAACCATGTGCTCACAACCCACCATTATCAAGTTTTAGTTGGCATATTTATTAATCACCCTATCATGATTAACCATCATAATCTACCATTAATCCATCATCAAATAATAGTGAAGCATTAATTATCCCATTCATGTGAGCTAGTGTCTCTAAGCATGGCTAAGCATCCTAATTAATTTAGCTAAAACCATATAATGTTCTAGCTAATCCAATTATTAACCATGTGACAAAGTATAGGTAATTAAAACAAAGGGGCTCTAGCAAAGACAATAGGTCGTTCCGACCCGATGACATTCAAAAAATAAATGCAGTAGTTGAATACAAACAAATAGATTTAAATGGGATCAACATGCTCAAAGGTGTATTTAGGATCTGGGTGACTTTCCTTGAGCTTCGTGAAATACTTCGGAACCTTCCTCCACGAAAACGCTCTCCTCCGGAACATCGGAAACTAAAGCGAATGAACAAAAATCAATAAAACAGTACAAAAACAAACATGAACAGTACATGTGGATATTTTTAGCATGTAGATCTCGATTTTAGACGAATTTAGCAACTTGAACCACTCAAATCCGAGTTACGATGATTTAGTTATGAATTTCCGAAGATTAACAAAAATTTCACCAAAAAAAACAAAAAACGCCGGCGAACTGACAGCAAGCAAGCAGAGGCTAGGGTTAGCGGTGGTGGCGACTTCCGGCGGCTTTTGGCAGAGATGAGTGGGTGGCCGGGCTTCCCCTCGTTGCTGCGAACGCAACGGTGGTCCTCCCGAGCGACGGCGACGACCGGAACGACGACAAAGCTCGACTGAAACTTCTCCCGGCGACAACGGCGCACAAACAACAGCGGCTAGGGCTCCACGATCGACGAGAGTTTGGGGCGAAGGCAGGGGCGGATAGAGGAGGTCCAGGGGGTTCCATTTTATAGGGGCAGGGGCGGCGGCTCGGTGCAAGGCAACCGGAATCGGAGATGGAAATTCTAGGGTTAGGAAGGAAAAAATGAGTCCGGATCAATCTCCAAATCCGGCGATTTCCAAACAAATTAGATGAAACTTTCTATAGAGAAGAGATAGAGGAGATCAAGGGGATTATTTCCCCTCTATCAATTTAATCAAATTGGGCAAGAATCGGAGAGATTTTGGAAGGGGGCGGCGGCTGTAGCACTCGGTCTCGGCTCGGTTGCAGGCGGCGCAAGGAAGAAGACGATGCTGACAAGGGGGCCCCACCTGCAGGCGCTAGAGAGAGAGAGGGAGGGGGCGGCTGGGCTGGTGGGCTGGTGGGCTGCAGTCCAGGCCGAAGAGAGGAGGGGGGAAAGGAAAGAAAATGGGCTTTTGGCCCAAAACCTAAAGAGAGAGGTTTAAACATTTTTTCTTTTTATGTGTTGCATGAAATGCAATTCCATTGATTAAAAAAAATACTTTCTTGGCCCAAATAAATCCCAGAAAAATCTAGGAACAATTAAAACAAGAGAAGTATTTATTAAAATTTTATCTAGCCCACTTTTATATTGGAATTTATTAACTAAAATTAGATCTTTTCTTCTAGGCTTTTAAAATCATTTCTTCTAATTCCATTTAAACAACAATTTATAATTTAGAGATTTTTAGGGTGTGACAAACCTACGCACGCCAGGAAGCGCGTGCGCCACTGCGGTCGAAGGTTGCCCTGGGAAGTACATCGATCCTTGCGCGGCTTGCGGCCGAGGGGCTTGGGCCGACGCCTGCTGATAGGCTTGAGGCGGGATGTATCCTGCCGAGTACTGGAGGACTGGGGCCGGAGCGACCTTGGCTTGCCGTGCTGGCTCATACGCATGCTGTTGCTCATGCATCTGGCGAAGCATGTCCTGAAGTCGCGTCATGTTCTGCCGCATGGCTTCCATGCTGGCTTCGGCTTGCGCCTTGAGGTTGGGGTCGGCCTGCACAGCAGCGAGTGTGGTCGAAGCCAGCTGACTTGCCGAAGGGATCTCCGGCGCCTGCTCCGTCGTAGCGGCCGGGGCCAAAGGCGGTGCTTGCGACACGGGCGCCGAAGCCGACGGCGCTACCCCAGCTTCAGTGATGGGCGCCGAAGGTTCTGCTCCTTCTTCGGCGGCCATCGCCTCTTAGGCTACACTTTCCTTTGGGTTAGCAACCCTCTACTTTGAGACCTTCTTCGGTGGCATTCACTCTCAGTGGTTTCGCTCAGAGGTCCCCACGGTCGGCTCCAGCTGTTGTCGGAGCGACAACTGCCCACGTCGAAGGACGTGGTCACTCAATGATTGTTGGAAAAGTAAAGTGTATTAAATTCAGGATTTACAATTGGGGATCCCTTTTACATGGCCCTAGGGGGCTATTTATAATCCTATTACAGATCCCCCTATTAGGGTTTAGGGCTATTACAGGGGAATTTACATGGTCACCCTTACAAAAGAGACACTTACATGGGTATTCAATGTAATTCAGATATATGGGCCTTTGATGGGCCGCCTGATGACTATTGGCCCGTTGGCCAGTAGGTTGGGGCGACTGGGCTGGCCCACTGGGCCTTCTTGGATCGGGCCCAGCTTAGCGAAGCTATCCTCCTTCGGCGTACGCCTTCGCCATGCAGCCTTCGCCTAGACCGGTAGGGACCCGGTGCGATTCTTCGCCTTTTGCCTTCGCCGAGACCGGCAGGGACCCAGTGCGATTCTTCGCCTTCTGCTCCCTTCGCCCCGTTATCTTCGCCATGGGGCTTCGCCTTGACGGGCCTTGGGCGCCTTGAGTCCGAATCCTTCCTGCCTGGTTGGTTTCGGTAGGTCTGGTCGAAATGTCTCATGGCATACTGCCAACACCTGATATGTACAACTCACTTTCATATTTAGACTACTCTATAGTATAGTAACAATATAGAAAGAGAGTGGGGGGAAGCTCCAGAAGGTGTGCCCCAAATGTCGGAGTTCTCTCCTAGGGAGTTGTGGTGGAGTGCTGGAGATGTTGACACTCTCTCCATGGGGACTTCCGGAGGAGAGCAAGAAATGTTGATACTCTCTCTGATCTTGTACCTCGGTGGATGCTTCTTCTATATAAGTACTTGTGATTTCCTTTGGTATTTAATTTTCTTGCTTGAGTAAGATAGATTCTCATCGTTGCGAGTTCGTTACTTAGTATTTATATTAAGTGCTCTAGTACTAGGACTCTAGATAAAGAAGAAGTTTATGTGTGAGGCTAGAGTACTAATCAATAACATAGATGTGGTGTCTAGGTTAGAGGTTACCTTCATATGTTATGTACCCCATGGAATTCAGAGGTACGCAGTAGGTAGGGAGAACCATGTACGTCCTTCGTAATCCTCCACGTTCAGGTACATCATAGAGCTACAGGCTAGACTCAACTTGACAGATCAGGGGAGAGCCGGTGTCCGAAGCAATTGATAGAGTTTTACCTTAACTTAAGTTAATTAATCCATAGGAATCCTCTCTAACCTAAGGTTGATTTGATACCCTTGGGTTACTCTGAGGTGAAGTGCGGATTTATCTTTGACTATAACAAATACCAATAGCATCATAAATACATAAGTACATATAAAACCATAGCTCTTGTTTATCCTTTTCCGTAGTCTAGTTTATCTTTATAGAGATGATTCTTTTGTGTCGCACTACATTATTATCATTATTATTTACCCTTGTTAGACTATGGTATATTACTCATACTACGATTATGAATATATTGGACCATTCTTTAAACCACCGCCTTCCCTATGGAAAAAAGTAATGATTCCCTTGGAATACTCCCGGGTGAAATGCTACAAGGGTTTTGTGCACTTGCGGATCTATATGTGATCATAACAAATACCAACAACTGCATCATGTCGATTATTCCGCAATGTTCTCATCGCTCCTTGATCTGGAGATTGTGCCTTGCTCTAATCTGTTGCACACAGCTGTTGGTGCCTGCCATGATCGGGACTCCCTAGGGTCACGCCAGGGGCTAAAGCCAACAATCTCCATCGTAGACCCGACATGGCCCCAGGTCTCGAACACCTAGAAGACGTTCTATCGTCACCAGCTTCGCTGCTGACGACCCATTTGTCAATTCGTCCACCCGCTGCTCCTCAGTCCGAACGAACTCGATCAAAATTTGGTCTCGCTTGACACACTCGCTAATAAAGTTATAGCGAGTGTCGATATGCTTGCTTCTCTCATCGAACAGCTTCACTGCCTTCACCTTTGTTCCGATCACCTCGCCCAGGATTGCCATGAGCCAAAGAGCATGACACGCCTCCGCAGTGGCTGCCATGAATTTGGTCTCTCACAAAGAAAGCGCCATGGACTTCTGCTTCTGTGAACTCCACTCGACCAGGCTATTGTTGATGTAGAACACCATGTTGTCGGTGCTCCAACCATCATCCACATCGCTGGCATGGTCATTGTCTCTTTACACAATGATCTTGATTGTGCCACAGCCTGCGGCATACACGAGTCATTGTCAATCGTCCCATTCAGGTACTGAGAGTTTGCTTCACCACCATGAAATGCATCGCAGTTGGCTGCTCAATGAACCTGCTCACCACACTGACAACATAGGATAAGCCTGCCCTTGTGTGCAGCAGGTATTGAAGATAACCCGTGACGCGTCGATACTCCGTTGCGTCAAATGGGTGTCCATTTGCATACTTGTGGAGTTACGCCTTCGGATCCACCGGAAATTGAGCTGAGCCCAAGATTACTCATCTCGAACTCCCCCATCTACTACTTGAATGCTGCCAGCTCCTTTGGGTTATTGCCGGTCACAATCAGGTCGTCGACGTAGACGATGACTATGACGTCGTCACACCCTTCTCCTCTCATGTACTCGACTTGTTCCTGCGCACACCATGCAAAGTGTGTGTTTCAAGCCAGTGGTGCCTGCTGGATCCCATAGAGTGCCTTGCTCAATTTGAGCACAATATGCTCCTTGCACTTCTTGGATAAGCCATCTTGTTCCACGTACAGCTCCTCGTCGAGGTCATCATTGAGGAATACCGATTTGATGTCGAGGTGATGTACCTGCCACTGGTGATTTGTCATGAGAGCGAGCACAACACGCATGGTGTCAAGCCTCGCAACCAGCGTGAACACTTCATCGAGGTTCATACCTTCCCTCTGCACATACCCTTTCGCCTCCAGTTGGGCCTTGTGCTTGATCACCTCGTCGGCTGTGTTCTTCTTCAGCTTCAACACCCATTTGAGCCCAATTGCTATGTAGTCGGCTGACAACATGGTGAGGGACCACGTTCGTGTTTCCCTCGATGCCGTCCAATTCCCTGGCCTTGGCGTCTTCCCATGCCAGCCTGCTGGTTGCCTCACCGTAGTTAGACGGCTCCTCCATCTCTACAAGTGCCTTGCCATCTTCTTCATCCTTCACTAGCTCTATGCACGGTGCGTCACACATGATGTCATCGATGTGCCTGTACCGGACAAGTCCATCGTCGTTGCCATCAGAGCTAGTAGATGGTGTCGCCAGCGATCCAGGAACCGACAGCAGCAGGGGTGCGCTCGACAATGTTGGTTGCTACCGGGCTTGCTAGATTGGTTGGGTGGCTTGCCACCTCCTCTGGCTCCTTGCCAGCGCCTTCTTGGCGGTGGAGCCCGGTATCGTGGTACCGAGTCTGTCGGTTCTCATGTTGGGCTTAGCAGCTTGTTTCAAACCATATAAAGACTTCTAATACCATTGCTTAGGAGTTTGTTTCAAACCATACAAAGACTTAATAATTTGCACACCTTACCTTCTTGACCTTCTACTACAAATCCATATAGATCTGCTGATCTAGCTCTCCATTAAGAAAAACTATCTTAACATCCATTTGTTAAATGAGAAGAGCATGTGAGGCAGCTAGGTAAAGTAGCACGCGGATTATGGTTACTCTAGCAATAGGTGAGTATGTGCCAAAGAATTATTCGCCTTGTGTCTGAGTATAACCATTTGCAACAAGCCGAGCTGTACTTTTCGATAGTAGTTTGCATCGAGAGATGCATATGCTTCTAAATTGGCTTAGGAGTGTCATCCACAAGGTACACAATGAAATCATCACCAAAAGACTTAGCCCGTCATTGGTGTTTTGCTCCTCCTATGAGCTTCACTGTCAGCCTCCTTAGTGACAAGTTTGTGTGTATGTTCAGATTGGTCTATTGGTGTGATTGAGCTAGGAGTTATTTGAGAAGGTTGACTTGAAATGCTTTATCGCTTATTGGAAAAATACTCTCAAAGCATCACCCTGTTTCATAATTGTACCAGCATGCATGTCAGCTATCTCAGATCTAACTATTAAGAATTTACAGGCAATATTGTGGTGAGCAAGTAAAAATGTGAAGACACAACCACAATGTTAGATCCAAGCTTGCGCTTCTTCGTTATTGGTACATTAATTTTCACGAGACACCCATATGGACAAGTAAAAACGTGATGGTTTTCTTCCAATCTGTACCTTGTATGGTGTTATGTTTTCTGCTAGGAACTCTATTCAAGTGACTAGTGACTAGGAGAACATTCTCCTTTTTTTAAGGAGGTCTCCATCTTCTACAATAGCCAACGTGGTACTAAACATCCTGATGCATGTCTTTCCATAAGATGGAATTTTATGATTTTCCAAAGAATTAATCTCCAACGGTATTGCTATATTACTGTTGAATGATTTTTGACAGCCTTATCATTCCTTTTTTTGGCCGTGGGATTGATTAGAGATTCGTGCAAGTGGTAGTAGTCCTTTGCCAACTTGGACTTCTGTTTTGGGCTAAAAGTGGGTTTTGGGTTTGTTTGGACTTTTTCTTCGGGCTTTATTCTAGTTGGGCTTTGAGTTTTTCACTATGGACTTTATGTGAGACCCGCTTACACTGCTGATTTTCGAAATCTGCGCCTGTCTCATTATCGACAGAGAGAGAGAGAGTGTCTCGCTGATATTTTCGAGAAGCAGCCGTGAGAGAGAGAAACCTTTTTCTCTTTCTCTTCTTTGAGAGAGAGAGAGAGGCGACTGTGCCGGCGATTCCGGCCGGTGACGCAGTGCCGTTTCCACTGAGTTTTGCCGGTGACCTCGCTTGGAAACCTGGAGGCGTAGCCGGCGATCTCTTCTTCTCCGGTGAGTTGTGTCGATTGCTCCCATCCTCTCCACTCGATTTGCGATTTCCATGGCTTATTGTCCACTTTGCACGATGTCGATTTGTGCTACAAGTGGGAGGATACTGCAGTTGGTTGCTGTAGAGTTTGATGCTTGCGTTCGCTTCGGATATGTTTGGATTTGGGTTTTTCTCATGATTTTGTGATTGTTATTTCGGTGTATTTTTCCTCGATTCTGTTCATGTATTGTTTATGATTCATGGCGGATTTATATGTTCTACTCATGGGGGTTTGGTATAGTTAGTTCATAGTCTAGGTTTATTTTGTGGTCCATTAATTAGGTCATGGCTGACTAATTTTTTTGCGCAAGTGACTATTGGTCTATGACTTTTTCCCGTATTTGATTTGATCCAGTGAGTTCCTAATCTATTATTCAGTTGATTCCATGCAAGTTTTGTTCTATTGCGATTTAGTTTATATAATCCTTGTGGATTTGTGTTTTGTTTTATATTCTAGTTATATAGTTTTATATGTTTAGTAGTGTTTAGATGTAGAGCTGAATGTGTTTACATGCTAAGGTATGTAAGGTATCACTTGTAGATTTTGTGTCAGATTTCTGGAGTTCACTTGTAGATTTTGTATTCACTTGTAGAGATTTTGTTATGCATGAATGTAAAAATTAGGGCACTATCTAACTACTTCTGATGAGCTTGTGTACTATCAAAGTGTAAATATTTGTGATGAATGTAAAAATTTCCCTTTCTGTTGATTCAGATCATACTATCAAAATTGGGGCACTATATTGTGTATTTTTGAAGGTTCAGACTGCGAAAATAATTACTAAGGTCATGTCATGTAGGTTAATTTATTCTTCATGTATAATTGATCTGTGTGTTCTTCATATTTATTATGCATGTCATACCTGTAGGGAGCAGATCTTAAGCAATATTTGTTATTTTATCTTTTCTTTTTTCTCTTCTCTCAATATGGCTCTTCTAGGTCAATTGATATGATCCATTATAAAAATGATGAAATTACATATTTGATTTAATGTATTACAGTCAGTTCATTATGTATTTTTGGGTTGAATATTTCTTATCATTGTGTTTTGGTTATGTATAATTGGTAGGTGAGCATTCAATTAGATATGGTGCCTACATGTGTTCTTTTTATTTGATTTATTTAATTTTGCATTTGGTTAGCATATGTTAATCATATTATTTGTGCATGAGTCTTAAGTACTTATATTTGCTCCACTGCTTTCTACTTAATATTGAAGATACTATTGTTATTTTTAATAGATGGTGAAACAGAAACGTGCAAAGTTGGACAATTCAGAAGATAATATGTCATCAAAATCTAATTCTCTTTTCAATGAAAATGATTATGATTCTCAATCCGAAGATAAGGCAAACAATAATGTAAGATCTTTTATGCCTTTGTTTATAGTATAATGAATAAACCTTGCATATAATTTTCTAAAACTGGATTATATAATTTCGTGTACTGAATACTTATAATTGTTAATTGTTTCTTATGAAGTTATTTTTGGACTATGTAGTGTTTCATACAATTTTCTGTTTTGTTGTATTTGAAAAGGAGTACTTGTATTCAAATAACTATCATATGGTTTCTGTAACTATTATGTTATGAATATGACCATTTTTTTTGTTTTTCTATAGGATATAGATTCAAAATATGATGAAAGTGATGGTTTATATGACATATCAAAAGATAAGCTGTTGAAGTCATTAAAAAAGAAGCTTACTAAGGTTGGTACTTAATGTGTTGATAATATGAAGTTATTATTATATTCTTTTATGTATTAGTAACATATTTCTAGTTGATGATAATCTGAAGTTGTAACTTTTGTATGCAGCCAAAAAGATTTGAAAAATGTGAAGAATCTGATTTACAAATCAAAGAAGCATTGTTCAAGATTCACAAAGAGCATATTATAAATATATTGAAAAGGAAAATAAATATTGGTTGCCAAAAAGTAGATAATGAAATGAAGGTAATTTTATATATTAATTAGCTTGTTCCTTTTTTATTTAATTGTTACTAAAAAGCTGGTTGCATTGTGTATGATGATTTCTATATGATTGCAATGTTTTGTGATTTCTTATCTTAAACATTTTTTCTTTGTTTTGCCAAATACAGAAATGATGATATAGTGTTTTGAATTCTATTTCTTTGTAGTAACGCTCTCATGTTAGGCTTGTGGGGCTAAGTTTTCCATTTATAAAGTTAATGGATTATCTTTAGCCTCTCACGCTTGACATGAGAGCGTTTTGCAACACCAAAATATGTTGATCTGTATTTGATGGAATTGTTTTCTCATTTTTTAAACTATACACTACTTTTCTATGTTTTGCCAAATATAGAAATGATGACATGGTGTTTTGAATTCTATTTCTTTGTAGTAATGCTCTTATGTCAGGCGTGTGGGGCTAAGTTTTCCAGTTATAAAGTTAATGCATTATCTTTAGCCTCTCACGCTTGACATGAGAACGTTTTGCAATACCAAAATTTTCTGACCTGTATTTGATAGAATTGTTTTCTCATTTTTTAAATTATACACTACTTTTTCTATGTTTTGCCAAATACAGAAATGATGACATGGTGTTTTGATTTTATTTATTCGTAGTAACGCTCTCATGTTAGGCGTGTGGGGCTAAGTTTTCCATTTAAAAAGTTAATGGATTTATCTTTAGCCTCTCACGCTTGATATGAGAGCGTTTTGCAACACCAAAATATGCTGATCTGTAATTGATGGAATTATTTTCTCATTTTTTAAATTATACACTACTTTTTCTATGTTTTGCCAAATACAAAAACGATGACATGGTGTTTTGATTCTATTTATTCGTAGTAACGCTCTCATGTTAGGCGTGTGGGGCTATGTTTTCCATTTAAAAAGTTAATGGATTATCTTTAGCCTCTCACGCTTGATATGAGAGCGTTTTGCAACACCAAAATATGATGATCTGTATTTGACGGAATTATTTTCTCATTTTTTAAATTATACACTACTTTTTCTATGTTTAGCCAAATATACAAATGATGAAATGGTGTTTGAATTCTATTTGTTTGTACTAACGCTCTCATGCAGTCATGTGGGGCTAAGTTTTCCCTTTTTAAATTTAATGGATTATCTTTAGCCTCTCACGCTTGACATGAGAGCGTTTTCCAACACCAAAACTATCTGATGTGTATTTTGATGGAATTGTTTTCTAACTTTTTAAATTATATGCTACTTTTTTCATGTTTTCTCAAATACATAAATGATGAAATGGTGTTAAAAATCAACTGATTTACTTGTTCATATCTAGATTTTGATTATAGTTGGAATTTATTACTTTGTAATATCTACAATTGATTTTAGTAACTTTTAGGTTGCTAAATTGTATGCACTTCCATAACGGAACATATCATAATGTATGTTTTGTGTGTTAAACAATTTCTGAATTTCTATTACTGCTAATCACTATTACTAAACCTACCATGTTTATACTTTTTGGTTCTTAATAACACTACTAATCTACTACAATCTTGCTTCTATCTAATTAATCACTAATCCCACTTAGTTTTTGTACTTATGCAGATAGCTACATTATGATGTAATGATGAATCTACGATGCAATTTTGGGCTAACTATTTTAAATTGTACATAATATTTTTTAGTGCAAGACTAATTCTATGCGATTTTTTTTGTTAGCAGAGAAATATTGATAAAGAATCGAAAAGTGAGCATGTTTTCACTAGATTCTCTGTGAAGTATTTTTGTGAAGTTACTAGTGCTTTATCATTGCGATAGAAAGAAGTAATTGGGAACACTTGTTTTCAAACATTGCTGAAGTTTGGTTGTTGTTTCGTGCCAAATCAATTTGCTAGCTGGATTGCTAACCATGTAGATGTCATATCTTGTGATATCATTGTTAATGAGAAAGTAATTGCATTGACAAAGGAATGTGTCAATATTATTTTTGGGCTGCCAGTTGGAGGAAGAGAAATTAGTACTAATTTTGAAGCTGGGAAGAAGAAGATTTTTGAAACTTTTGGCCTATCAAGCATGCCTCCAGTTAAATATTTTAGAGACAAGTTATTTGAACAAGATGATATGTCTGATGAACAGATTCTATTCTGCTTCATGATTGTTTCACTGAACTGCTTTCTCTCTCCCAACTTATGTTTAGTACCCAGCAACAAATATCTTAGTGTTTTTGAGCATATTGAAGTAATTGATAAGTTGGATTGGAGCAAGCTGGTATTTGATTGGTTGATGAATCATTTGAAAAAAAAATAAACAGATCAAAAAGTCTTGGTGGATGCCTATTCTATCTTGCGGTTAGTTTTTCTTAAACTGAACATATATTGTTAATTAATTGTAAAATCTTCTTTTCAGTTGACCTATTTTCATTGTCCTGGTTTATAGGTGAACTATTTGGACTATCTAAACTTTGGTTTAAGGAAATTGCCGGCTGACATTCCAAGGATAAATGTTTGGAAAGGTAACATGATTCAATAATTTTCAAATTTTGATCAAAAGTCTAAAGGGTTGTATGGTAGTAGGCCAGTATTAGATATTTCAGATACCTGGTACATTTCTTTTTTATAGTAGTTTTTAAATTCTTTTCAGTCAAAAATAATTCTCAAATTGTATTTTAACTATTTTGTATATATTTGATCTTTTTAGATTGGTTCTACTCATAACTTTGGAAAAGTTGAAATGAAGCATACTCAGTCTTAACTTTAAGGAAATGATTCAATCTCCAGTTGGTTCTATGTTGCCTTCAGAGGTTATGTTGCCTTCAGAGGTTAAAGAAAAGATATGTAATTTGCTAGTACGACATTTTGGTAATGAGGATGATATGGTTGATGATAAACCAAAGAGACTAGTTATTGATGTCTTGGTTTTGTTGGCTAATGAAAGTACCAAAAATCCAATTGATAATGAAATCAATACAAGTGATCAATTCGGTAGGTATTTAATGTTGCACTGCTTTTTTTTTGATATTTCTTATTTTCTTAGATTGACTTATAAAATGATCTATTTCTTATTTAGCTCAATGTGATCAACCTGAAGAACAAGCTAAATTTGATAAGCGTGAAGACAATTTGAATAAAGGACATAATCTTAATTATGATGTGTGTGTGAAGGTACTGATAACTTTGGTAAAATTTTCATTTGCTTTTTACTAACCTTTTTTGCTAACTTTTTTTTCATACTTTTTAATGTAGGATAATTTTGACACAAATCATGATAATAGCACAGATGTTATTGCAAATGAAGTATCTTGTGAGAACAATAACTTGAACATCAAAAGTGTGCAATTTAATGTAACTGAGATTTTGAAAAAGATTTCTAAACCAGGTATATCTATCCTCTTATTTATTTTTCAATTGTTTTTTTAAGATTTTAATTTCTGTTATTTCAATATTGAAAGTTCTCATCACAGATTAGAAATAGAAACATTAGAAATTTTGATCAGAGATCATAATTAAGAACTAATTATTTGAAAAAATGATTTTCAAATGATTGTTTCTTGTTTTATTTTTTTACCAATTTGTAATTCATATTGTATTCAGATTCAGGAACAAAAGAGAAGATTGTCAAATCATCTACATAGTAAAGTTGTTGGACGATAAGCAATTTCAATCTACGAAAAACTCATCAGGTAATGTTCACAGTCCCTTGACATGTTGCATAGAAAATACATTTGCTTCACATACATTTATTTTCTTCAATTTAAAATGTAATTAATATTTTTGTCTGTATTGTTCTCAGCCCCTAAACATGTTGATCAGAACAAACTGAAGTCTACATTTGCTACATTCAATGACATAAAACAAATTTTCTGGGAAAATGATAAGCCAAAATTTCAAATATGGGATTCTGAAGATGATATTGAAGCTTTGGATAATGAAATCACACCAATTTGTCATGTCAACAAATCTTCCATAGTACTGATTCTTTCTCACAATTGCTAATGAAGTTGTTGTTAAAAAGAAGGTTATTTCTAATTTTCCACTTCAAGTAATTTACAACAATTAATCCCTATTGATTTTTTTAAAAATTATTTATTCCTCCAAATTGCTCCCAGAAACTTATCACAAACACTTCTGGATATTAATGAAAATGAAGTGAAATGCTCAAAAAGTCAGGTGATTAATTTTTATACTCAGAACTTTGTTCTTTAATTTCCTAACGTGCTATTTTGCTATTCAATATGACTTCCTTTTATCACTAAATTGCATTTATTTTTATGTTTTCCTTATTTGCTAGGATGAGCTTTTAATCCTTACTTTGTAAAATACACAAACACAACAACACTTCAGATCTCCACTTCATGATATTCCAATTTCACAACACAAAGAAATTTGTCATATAAAGGTATATACAAAACCATGACCATAATAATTCTACTTTTCCCTGCAGTATCAACTATTTTGTGTGTTCTAAAATTTTCTTTTGTTTTAATTATGTAGGATAACATAAATATTTCACAAGCAGATTCTCAATTTCTATCTCCAAATGATGATAAGGAAAATATAAATAATGATCAACAGCTGATTAACAAAATTTGCACAATTAAGGTATGATTCCTATATTTTAAATTATCAATTTCAAGTTCCTTTTCATATGAGTAAATTTCAAATTTTTTTTTGTTATGTATTGTTTTCAAACAAGTACTGTAATAATTTTCATTATGTTAAAATTTAAAACCGTCAAAAGCATTGAATTGAATAAATAGTTTTTCTTTAGTCTTTGAACATTGAGTATTCTGAATGTCTTCCTTATTGTCCATTCATTATTCTGATATTGTGTTTATATTGATATTTTTCTTCTACTATTTCTATGGTCGTAATGATTTGTTGTAATACTATATTACTTTGCAAATGGTGTGTATAAGATAGGTTGATTGATATATGAGCATATACATAGTTGATGAATCTAAATGTGTAATTTTTGGTACGAAATTTTCCATTACTATGTCTATGAATAATCTGTTCCTATTAGTTGGAAGTTTTTATATGTAATGATTCTGAATTTATTTTTGACTATGTGTGATTCTCAGGATTCTCGAGATTGTGTGATTATTGGAGAAAGGAAATTTTCTGAGAAATGTACAGATTTGACTAATCAAGCAAATATTATGTATAACAACCTCAACAAATTTCTTTATTAATAATCGAGAACAAGCATACACTAGTCCTGAGAAAATTCTTCTTTGTAATGTGGATAAATCAGTTGGATCCTCGTTTCATTGTAAACCTCAGAAGGCTCTTAGAAGGATTCTGAATCCTGGAAAGTACTGTACAGATCCATATAAAACAGAAAGGCACTCATTTCCAGTATCTGTGTATCAAAAAAAAATTTATAGTGCAGTCTGCAAACTCTCATCAAGTCAATGGAAATAATAAGTTCTTTCAATCTCCTATCTCAAATATTTTTATTTATTGAACTTCTAGTCTTTCCTTATATGGTATTATTTGTTAAGTTCTATTATTTTTGTGCACAAGCTTTTGTGTTTTGAGTTTTTTTAGTTCCTGTATTTTTAGTTCAAAAAATGAACTAAGTTAACTTTTTCTTTGTTTAGATTTCACATTTCAGATTAATACAAATAGACTATGACTTGACAAACCATTCATACTTGGAATCTTGCTCATGTATAAATATAATTCAATCCGTAATAGTGGGAGTTATTATGATATGCCTCAAATCATAATTGTTTATCAGTAGTAATGTATTATTGGTTTTTGTGTTATTTGATATGCCTCAAATTAAGTTCGATACAACAATTTTTTATTTGCAAGAGATATATGCCCAGTAAGTTTAATTTTATTATTAGATAATGTAGTTACATGCTAATCTTATTATTTTTACATTGATTGTACTATGTAATTTTATCAAATAACTACTGTACTTTTGAAACCTTGTAGATTTAGTTCCTGTAGATTAAGTTATCAACTTGGTAATTGATAATCAATATGGTAATATTTGACTGGTTAATAGCAAATTTCAGAAACTTGAAATTTTCCAGAACAAAAAAAATATAATTACACGACAATTCTGTTATAATTACAATTATTTCATTGTGTACTTTTAACAAAGTAGTACTGTAAAACAACAAATATAATAAAACTTCTTTTTTATATATATTTTTAAGTTTCTGGTTTTTAATATATTTTATATATTATTTTATTACAGGAAAGTTGCTGTTGATATTGGAAATGTGCACTGCAAATTTACAAGTTTTGTAGGATCTTTTCAACCTGGTGCAGATCTATCAAATTTTGTAGTTTCTGTATTCTGCCGCTACTTATTTCAATTATGCCATCCTTCAAAATCAAAAAACACTATTTCTTCTCTTCAATTGGGGTAACCATTTTATTATTACAAATTTACTTTTTAATTACAATCTCATTCATTGTTCAAACTTTTTAATTTTCAGGATGAACTTTTGAAACACCCATCAAGAACGGATTATAAAAATGTAAAAAAGTGTTTTGATGTAGCAAGTTATGCTAGGGCTGTCCATACATGTGATATGGTTAGTATATAATTTGTTTTTTTAAATTTCTCTACAAATAATTTAATCCCATAGTTGACTTGTTTTATTTTTTGTTAGCTCTTCTTTCCTATCTTGCTTCAGAAACATTGGTTCCTGTTCATTGTTGATTTGAAAGATGAGAATTTTGTGTTCATTGATTCATTGTTTGATGAAGATGAAGAATACCAAGTTAACCCAAGCTCAAGATTGGTAATAATTTTTATTTCTGTATATCCTCAGCTAAACATATCACTTTAAATAAGATTGACGAATTTTTTTATGAATGTTTCAAAAACTAGTAATATATTATGGTCATAATAATTGTTGTCGATACGACAACTGCATACGTCGAAGGACGTGGATACTCAACAGTCGTTGGGAAAGTAAGTGCATTCAATTTAGGATTAAAAATCTGAGATCCCCTTTTACATGGCTCTAGGTGGCTATCTATAACCCCATTACAGATCCCCTATCAGGGTTTAGGGCTACTACAGGGGAATTTACATGGTCACCCTCATAAAGTGGCCCTTACATGGGTATTCAATGTAATTACGGTGTATGGGCCCTCAACGGGCCACCTGGCGACTACTGGCCCATTAGTCCATGGGCCTGGGCGACTGGGACGGCCCACTGGATCTTCTTGGATCAGGTCCGGCCTGGCGAAGTCATCCTCCTTCGGCGCACGCCTTCGCCATGCAGCTTTCGCCCAGACTGGTAGGGACCCGGTGTGACTATTCGCCCATCACCCCTTTCGCCCTGACGTCTTCGCCACGGGGCTTCGCCTCAAGGGGTCTCGGGCGTCTATAGTTCGGATCCTCGCTGCCTGGCTGGTTTCGGCAGACTCGGTCGAAGGGCCTCGTGGCATACTGCCAACAAGCCCCTCACGGGCAAGGGTGAGATAGAAGCTTCGGCCGAGACCGTGCAAACCATGTAGTATTGTATGAGGCACCCCCTTTCGACCGATGCTCCTGCCGAAACCTGTCTTTTCAGGTCCTGCAAAAAATGTGTGATATTCGTTTTTGCGAAAAAGGATTTGTATGTACGGCTTTCACCCACCACGAGCAGCTATGTTATCTTTTACTGTTTTTGACCGGTCTTTAGTGTGAACAGTGTTGGGCCTTCGCCTTCTATGAATAGCGAAGTGGCCCGTATTGTTCTGTTGGGATGTAGTGAACAGTGATGGGCCGTTGGGCCGTGACGAGTAGTGATGGGCCTTTCCTTGGGAGCCCGCTACTGCACGGCCTGGTCCATGGGATTTTACCGTTTCGCCTACTCCCCGACACGTGGCCGTTCCTGATTGGATGGGAAGGCGAAGCGTCGTTTGGTAGGCTATATATTCTTACCTCCCGTTTTCACCGTTGCCACTCCTTTCATTTTCACCGCGCTCATTCTCTCTTCCGTCTCTTGCTCACGGCTAACTTTGAACGAACACCTTCACCTAACCAACTCCTTTCGCCCATCCACATCTACTTCACCATGGCTCCCCGCAAGCCGAACCCGGTTTCTGCAACCGGCCCTAACCCAGGCCGGATCGACGAAGACACCACGGCGTTTTTAGGGTCTTCGCTCATCGACGAAGATGAGTTGGCGAAAATGGTTGATGTGGGCCTGGTGGCGGAAGGGCAGGCGTTCGCCCCCGGGGATGCCGAGGTGCCGCAGCCTGCGAACACCAGACGGTGGTGTTCGCCGTTTTTTTGAGGCCGGCCTCCGTTTTCCGTGCAACATATTGTTGCCAGTAATTCTTCGCCTTTTTCAGGTGAAGCTGCCCCAGCTGAGCCCTTCGGCTCTAGTCCACATCGCCATCTTCGATTGGGCGTGCCGGACTGCTGGGTTCGAGCCTAGCGCCGATCTCTTCGGCACCATTTTCTCGGCCGCCGTCAACTCGAAGACGGTGGTCACCCCCGCTGGGACCCGGAAGACCGTGTTCGGGAGTGTGAACTTCAATGTTGGCCCCGAGCGCGCTGACTTGTGGCCGGTCAATGCCGCAATGTCGAAGTGGGACCACCATTGGAGGGCGAAGTGGTTTTACCACTCCATCCCTTTCGAGGCGGGGTCCGAAGCGGCGAGGGCCCTTCGCTGGCAGCGTCGTGCAATTTCACCGGCCCGGAAGCCGAGGGTTGCCATCAGTGGCGCCCTGGAGGCCCGGTTCGCCCTGCTCCGCAGGGTGTGTTCCCGGCTAAGTTGCCGGGACTTAATCGAGGAGTTTTGCATGCTATGAATATGCCCCCTTCGCAGTCATGGCAAGTCGAGGTTGACCACGGCGAAGAGGTCAACGGCCTGCCGAAACTCATCTTACCCACTGGGGCGAACGGTGAGTTTTTGTTTCTATTGTTCCTGTGTTTCGTTTTTCGCCCTACTTTTCTTGTTCGGCCCCTTACATAGTGATCTGCTGCTTTTTTCAGTGTTGTCCCTGGTGCAGGCCGACACCGAAGCCCGTAGGCTCATCGGCGACGTGTCGGTCACCGAGTATAGCCAGTTGCTGACTTGGCAAGCTGCTGGCCGGGCGAACCGGGTTTACACCGGTGAACTGCCCCCAAGGGCGAAACCATTTAAGGCTGGCGGTGAAGCGGGCCCATCCCGGAAGCGTCTGCGGGGCAGGTGAAGCTTTCCCCCACAAGCGAAAGGCTCCTGCCTCCGCCGACTCCGACACCGAAGATGAGGACGACGCCGAAGAGGAGGACGCGGGGGAGACTGAATTCGTGGCCGAAGAGGCCGCGGACGAAGCTGACGATAGCCGCTTCGGGACGCGCGGCTACACGCCAACTCCCAGCCCGGAGCGCATCGAAACCAGAGCGGAGTCGGCCTCTTCGCCCCTTCGCCACAAAGACGTGGAGGGCACGAAGGCCTTGGTCGCGATCGCCGCGGCTAGGGCGGCGAAGGGGGAGGCTGTGAAGAAGGCCTCCCAGAAGAAAGGGGTCGTCGCCATCGCGAACGCCTTTAGCGATGAGGAGTCATCCGACGGGACGCCTACTTCGCCTGCAGGGTGTAGCCATGGTCCGACGAAGTCCCTTGGGGTGATGGGTGGGGCTGGGGCTTCGGCTTCGGCCGAACGGGTGGTGAAGGCAGCCGCCCTAGTGTTCAGCAGCCCTGTTCGCCGGCCCATCATTTCGCCACTTGCCCTCGACAAGGGCAAGAAAATGGCTGAGACATCCAGCTCCGACTACGCCCCGGTGCTGCCCCGCTTCGCCCCCGGGGACTTTGAGACCCGGGCGGAGCTCATCCCCTTCGTTGAGGGGGTGAGTAATATTGTCGCGCCAGCCGGCGGCCCCAGCCTCTTCGCCGAGCTCAATGAGTTCGACGAGGGCTGCTCCGCCGTTAAGAGCTTGGCCGTTCGGGTAAGACAGCTTTGTAATACATGTTCTTTTTCCGTCATCGTTTTCGACATCCTAACTTATTTTTCGCTCTCTTTTTGCCTTGTTTGTCAGATCCTTGCGGCCCATTGTTCGACAGAGCGAACAATGCGGGCCCGCCTCGACGGCCTGAAGAACCGCCTTCGGGCGAAAGATGACGAGCTAGGCCGAAAGAGCTTGGAGTCGGTGGGGCTCGCTCGGTCCCTCCGGGAGGCGAAGGCGGAGAACAAACGCCTTCAGGTCGAACTCGATGCGGGCAACGAGGCGAAGGCTGAAATCAGCCGCCTTAAGGCCGAGCTGGCGAAGGAGCGAGGGCAGTCTGCTGCCCTCACTAACTATTATAACATGACAGAGCCCAAGATGGAGGCTCTTCGCCAGGACGTGGACTGGGCGGAGGCGAAGGCCCAACGCCTTGTCCGGGAGGCGTCAAGGACGGCCGAGTCCGCGAAGACCGCCTGTCGTACTCTTCGCCTCGCGCTCAACGACATGGGGGTGAAGGCGCGAGGTGTCCTGGGCGAAAACGCCTCCGCACTTGAGCTCTGTGAGTGGACCCAGCAGGCTGGCTGCGCAGTCTCAGACTGCGCAACGGTGTACGGCGATTGCTGTGCGCGCTGTCAGCGGCCTTCGCCCTGGGTTTGCTGCAGCAGTGCGGGTGCGACCACATGGCCCAGTTTCCCGACTTTGCGAAGGGGGACTGGGAGGTGAGCGCCCAGGACATTTCGCCCGCGCTCCGCGCCTGGCGAAAGCAGTTCTGGCAAAAAGACGGCCGTTCTGCTGCTAAGGCCCGCCTGCTTGAGCAACTTGCGAAGACAGAGGCGGCGGACTAAGGCGAAGAGCATGTGGAAGAGGGCGGAGGTGGAGCCGAAGACCACCTAGAGGTGTGAGGCCCCTCCGCCCGTTTCTTCACTTTTGATGTTTGCCGTATAGGGCGAACCATGTAAATATGGCCAACGGTCTACCTTATTGTAGGGTGTCGAAATGTTTTGAAATATATGACTATTTTCGCCATTCGTGTCATGTTTCCATTGCACATGTTTGCGCTGTTTTACGTGGTCATTTCGCCCAGTTCGTGCGCCCCAACTTCGCTTTTCTATGTTGTTCTGCATGACTTCCCCACTTTTTGCAGGGTCGACGCCGAAAGCTTTGTGTTCGGCCCCCTCTTGGGGATTGGCGAAGCAGGAACGAGAAGTTCATCGCGGTGAAGCGTTTGCCGAAGGCTCGTTACCTGCTTCGGCCTGTTTATCGCGAGGTGATGATCAACGGCCACAATTATAAAGTTGTAAACGTTGCTAACTGGATGCGAACCCACCCCGGGCAAACGCTGGAGGACTACGACCGTGTCCACGTGGCGCGCCTGGAGGGCATGGCTCGCTTTTGGCGAAATCATCGGCGGACCGATCGGCAAGAGGCGATCGCCCAACGCCGCTATAGCCTTTCTGTAGTTTCGCCCCCTTCTCCCCTTAGGGTAGTGTGCAACATTAGTAGTGACGATGAACCATGTTCGCCAGATCACTCTCTTGGTAGTTGTTTTGGGGGCGAAGATATAATTTACTTGTAGGCGAATGTGTAGATCTTTTCGCCTGTATCATGTAGTACATATCGCCTGTATCATGTTGTACGATATGTACTGTGGATTGTTTTTCAAAGTTAATAAAGGTGTGCTTTTGTTTTCTTTTCACCATTTTCTGCATTATCATATCTTGTGCATTCGTTGGGTCGGAATGTATCGGCCCCTTTGCGTACATTGGCGAAATAGATATGCTGACTTTTCAGCTTTCGACTTCCGTTGTCGACCTTTGGCGCTCCGTGTTAACAGCGGCGCGGTTGTGTAGATCGACTATAAAGGTGTTTGGTTTTTTTTTATCTTCCGAAACAAGCTGTCGCGGTTTCAACGTTCGGCGAGCGATGCTTCGGCCGATTCGTTTCGCCCCCTGGAGTTTTCGCTGATCAGGCGTTTGCCTTGGGGTTTTTCCACGAATTATCATGCACACGAGTAAAGAAGGCGAAAGACACAGAGATTTTATACTGGTTCGGGCCTCCAGGGTGGATAATAGCCCTACGTCCAGTTTTTTTTTGTTGTGCCGAAAGGCTTACAAAGTGGCGGATGCCGAAAAGCTACGTAACAATATGTACATTTTTACATTCTGGCGAATAGGGTGCCACCCTCTCTAGACATAGAAACGCCTGAGGGAAGCAGCGTTCCACGAGTGATCGAACTCTTCGCCCTCTAATGTTACCAGGCGAAAAGAGCCCATCCTTGACTTGTGCTTGATGAGATATGGCCCGTCCCATTTTGACTCAAGCTTTCCGACCGCTATTGGGTTCGCCTTTTTCCTCAGGACGAGGTGGCCGGGCAGGAGCTCTGTTGG
This sequence comes from Oryza punctata, assembly GCA_000573905.2. Taxonomy (NCBI): domain Eukaryota; kingdom Viridiplantae; phylum Streptophyta; class Magnoliopsida; order Poales; family Poaceae; genus Oryza; species Oryza punctata. The sequence goes on along the minus strand of CM002499.2, from coordinate 9,180,250 downwards.
GCGAACCTTTTTGTTGTAGGTTGCCGAAGTGCTTGTGGCGTACTTGCGCATGTGTTCCAGTGCTTCGACTCGTACCCCCTCCAGGAGTTCGAGCGACATTTCGCGCCCATCTTCGCCCCCAGAGATCATCACCCTTGTTGAGTTAGCCCCTAGCTCCGTTGGCGTCATCGCCTCGTCTCCATAGAGGAGCATGAACGGGCTGAACTTGGTTGGCCTTGTGGGAGTTGTTCGGAGGGCCCAAAGGACAGACAGCATTTCATCCGGCCATTTTCCCTTCGTCGCCCCCTCAAGCCTCTTTTTGAGTGCCTCCAAAATTTTGCCATTTGCACGTTCGGCCGCCCCATTCAACTGTGGGTGCGCGACCGATGCGAACCTGATTTCCAAGTTTAGCCCCTCGCACATTTCTCTGAACTTGTCAGAGTCGAACTGCTTGCCATTGTCCGTGATGAATTCCCTTGGAACTCCGAAACGGCAAACAATGTTTTTCCAGACAAACTTCTATACTGCCGCCGAAGTGATCGCGCCGAGTGGTTCGGCCTCGATCCAACGCGAAAAGTATTCTATGGCTATGATTGCAAACTTGTATCCATTTCGCGCTATCGCGAATGGGCCAATGATGTCAAGCCCCCACCTGGCGAAGGGCCAGACTGGTGCGATAGGCTATAGCTCATATTGTGGTGCTGTCTAGTTTCGGCTGTGCCGCTGGCAGCTTTCGCATTTTTTGGCCTGCTCAACGCATACTTTCAGCACACTTGGCCAATATACTCCCTGGCGAAACACCTTGGAGGTGACAGTTCTCACAGCTTGGTGTGCACCGCAGAGCCCCTGATGTATTTCCTTCACCATTTCTTCGCCTTCGGCGAAAGAGATGCAGCGAAGCAAAGGTTGGAGTACTCCAGAGCGATATAGCTGCCCCGAGACCAGCTTGTACTATCTGGCCCTAATTTGCAGGCGTTTTGCCTCCGGTTCGTCCTCTGGAAGCCAGCCATCCTTGAGGTACTTCACGAACTGAGTTCGCCAGTCCCCTGGATCTTCGCCCGGATCTGTCTGGTCGATGGCCATGACATCCTTAGTTTCCTTGGGCACACCTGGCGCATACAGGATCTCGAAAAAGATGCCTGGTGAATGCGGTCCCCCGCAAGCGGCAGATTTCGCCAGGGCGTCTGCCTCCTCATTTTGATCCTTAGTTTCCTTGGGCACACCTCTGGGTAGGTGTTCGACCGTTACCCCGGCGAAGCACTTTTCCATTGACCGAACAACCTCCAAATATTTTTTCATCCCTTGGTCTTTTGCCTCAAAAGACTTATCAACATGACACGCCACCAGTTTGGAGTCTGTTCGAATGAGCAAGCACCGAACCCCAAATGCTTTCGCCTTTCTTAAGCCCAGCAGCACTGCTTCGTACTCCGCCGTGTTGTTGGTTGTATCGAACTGCAGCCTTGCGGCATACCGAATCGGCACGCCCCCATCGAAATGAGCACGGCCGCGGCCCCCGCCCCCCTATGCGACCACGAGCCATCGGAGTGCATTGTCCAAGGCTGTTCGACAGGCTGGGGTTCGGGAGCGGACGCCGGTGTCCATTCAGCCACGAAATCGGCCAGGACTTGGGATTTGATGGCGGTGCACGCAACGAAATGCAGGTCGAAGGGGGCTAACTCTGCTGCCCACTTGCTGAGTCTGCGAGAGATTTCCTTGCCCCGGAGTACTTCGCCCAGAGGATACTGCGAAGGCACTGTGATTTTGTGGGCCTGGAAGTAGTGCTTGAGCTTGCACGAAGCCATCACCAGGGCATAAGCGAGCTTTTCCATCTCAACATACCTTGTCTTCGCCCCTTGTAGGGCTTTGGAGACGAAGTATACCGGTTTCTGCCCTGATTCTATCTCTTGGACTAGGGCTGCACTGACCGCCACTGGTGAAGCCGCTAGATATAGCAACATTTCGCTTCCTGGTGTTGGGCTGACCAGGGCGGGTGGGCTTTGCAAATACTGCTTTAGCTCTTCAAATGCGGCTTGGCATTCGGGGTCGAACTAAACTTTCCTGTGCCCCGGAGGGTTTTGAAAAATGGCAGACCCCTTTCGTCCGCTTTCGAGAGAAAACGACTAAGTGCCGCAATTCGGCCCGCGAGCTTTTGTACTTCACGTATGCTCGACGGTGGCCTCATTTGCTGAATGGCGTCAAATTTCTCGGGGTTCGCCTCGATATCCCTTTCAAAAATAAGAAAATCCAACAACTTGCCTGCGCGAACTCCAAAAACACACTTTTCCGGGTTTAGTTTCATACCCGCCGCGCGCAAGTTGTCGAAAGTCTCTTGTAAATCAGACGCATGGTCGAAAGCCTTGCGGCTCTTTTCAACGATGTCGTCGGCATAGGCTTCCATGTTTCGCCCCAGCTGCCTGCGAAGCACCTTGTACACCAGCCTGGCGAACGTTGCCCCAGTGTTCCTCTGGCCGAAAGGCATCCTGAGGTGGCAGAATGTGCCGAATGACGTGATGAAGGTTGTCTTGGCGATGTCGTCCGGATTCATGTGGATCTGGTGATAACCGGAGTAGGCGTCCAAGAAGCTCATGAGTTCGCAGCCAACCGTCGAATCAACCAGCTGGTCGATCCACGACAGGGGGAAGTCATCCTTTGGGCACACCTTGTTGAGGTCCGTGAAGTCGACGCACATGCGCCACTTGCAATTCGACTTTTTCACCAAGACCAGGTTCGCCAGCCACTCCGGGTGGTTGATCTCCCTGATCACCCCGGCCTTGAGAAGCTTCTTCACTTTGGCCTTCGCTGCCTCTTGGCGATCAGCGGACATCTTGCGTAGCTTCTGCTTTCTTGGCTTGGTGTCTGGCTTGACCGTCAGGCGATGCACGATGAGTTCTGGTGAAACGCCCCCCAATTCGCTGGGGCTCCAGGCGAAGATGTCAGTGTTTTCTTTGAGTACTTCTAAGATTTTCCTAGCCTCTTCTTCACCTAGATCGCCTCCCAGCTGGACGAACTTTGCTGGGTGCGCCTCGCTTACTTGCACTTTTATCACCTTGCCATGAGGGGCTGGCTTCGGCACGCGATTGACACGCGGTTCGGCTTCCACATTGTGCACTGCCCTGTCGATCACGGCCAAGTCGCCTTTTGACATGACTGGGGGTTGAAGCCCCTTGACGACGATCACCCCTGCCAGACCGGGCATCTTGAGCTTGAGGTAGTTATGGTGGGAGATGGCCTCAAACTTGTTAAGGGTTGCACAGCCGAAGATGGCGTTGTAGCTGTATGGGATGTCGATTACGTCGAACAGGATCTGCTCTTCGCGCCTGTTTTCGCCCGTGCCGAAAGCAACCACTAACCATGCTTGGCCGAGAACTTGAACCACCTCCTCGCCGAAGCCGCGAAGTGAAGCCGGCGCTTGAGTGAGGGCCGAAGTCGGCAACCCCATCCTGGCGTATGCCTCGGCGAATATGACATCAGCCGAGCTACCTCCATCGACCAGAACTCACCGAACTTCGCAGCCGGCCACTTCGGCTGAAATCACCAGGGGGTCTTGATGTGGGAACAACACTCCTTCGGCATCCTCCGGGCCGAAAGAGATTTGCCGATTCAGGTACTTCGGGACCCCTTCGCCTGCGGCAGTGATGTTATGCACCGTTCGCATCTGCAACTTTCTTTGCCGCTTTGACGGCTGGACCGGTGGATCAGCCCTTGTGATCACTTGGATGATTCTGCGCTGCGTGTCTTGGCCCTGTTCGGCTGGTGGTGATGGCTCTCGGGCCGTTTCGCGAGGTGCTTCGACCGCGGCACCTTGATTCGGCCTTGGCTCTTGGGTGCCGCTTCAGTGACGAATGTTACGGCACTGCTCGGTTGTGTGCGAGGATCGCCCATGATATGCGCAGTAGAGGTCCTTTCTGACCTTCCTGCGAACCGGCTGCTGATGGCTGCCGCCCTGCTGGGCGTCGAAATCCTTGCGGAGGGCTTGTACTTCTTCGACAGCCATCACCGCCTTGCCTGTTCGATCGGTCCTGAATTTCCTCCAAGTCATGGGAGTTTGGCCTTGTCTTGGCGGTTGCCCCTGGTTCACCGGCTGGGGTTGGCGAATGGCGGGGGGAGTTGGTTCGGCGACCTGCGCTTGCATCTGGGCCTGGGCAGCGGCGATGGAGGCTTTGTCGTATTCGGCTTGGATCGCCTGCCTTCGCTTGGAGTCCTCTTCGCCTCTTGCGTACCCGTCGATGATGCGGAGCAGGTGCTCGAGAGTTTGCAGCTCCTTGTTGGCGATCTTTCTTGTGAGTTCGCCCTCGAGCAGCCCGGCCCAAGCAGCATTGATGACGGATGCTTCCGTTATATCTTGAACTTGGCATCGGGCCTGCGAGAAGCGGCGCATGTACTCCTGTATTGATTCGCCCGGCCTCTGGCGAATACCGAGCAAATGCTGCTGCGTCTTCGGCTCCTCATAGGTGCCTCGAAAGTTAAGGATAAAAACATCGCGCAGTTGCTCCCATGAGTATATGCTATTAGATGGTAGATTGAAATATCAAGAACGGGCAATGCCGTCAAGAGCGAGATGGATTACCTTCGCCTTGGTATTTTCGTCTCCGTGGGCGGCTTCGATCGTGGACTCGTAGATAGAGAGAAACTCTTTTGGGTCTGTTTCGCCTGAGTACCCAGGAACGGGTGGGAATTTGAACTGAGGTGGGATTGGACGATTTTTGATTCCCCCGCTTAGTGGCAGCCCCTTTTCACCCCCGGCCTTACCCACGACGCCCTGCAGCGAGGGCCCGCTTGGCTGCGGGTACGGCGTGGCGAAGGGCGAAGTCATAGCCTGCGTGTGCGGCTGGGCTGCAACGTTCGGTGGCCCGATTCCGAACAGCGGTGCTTGAGTGGTGTTGTAGAAGTCGAACTGCTGCCCCTGACCCCAGGGCGAAGCCCCCGACCCAGGTTGGTTCGACGGCAGCCACCCTGAAGCGCCTTGGCCGGAGCTCCCCTCCGGCTGGGCCGAAAGGGTTGTGCTTGAGATGATGTGGGGTTGACTGAGCTGCTGGAGGAAAGCTTGGAGCTGCACCTGCAGGGCCGAAGCCCACTCCACCATTGCCTGCGACATTTGCCCGGGTGGTGAAGAGTGCACCTGGACCACAGTCGGTTGAACCTGTGGCCGCACGCCAGGAAGTGGGTGCGCTGCTGCGGCTGAAGGCTGGCCATGGAGGTACGCCGGTCCTTGAATGGCTTGTGACGGAGGGGCTTGTGTCGGCGCTTGCTGGTAGGCTTGAGGCGGGATGTGGCCTGCCGAGTACTGTAGGATGGGGGCCGGAGCAACATTGGCTTGCTGTGCTGTTTCGTATGCTTGTTGCTGCTCTTGCATATGGTGAAGCATGTCTTAGAGTCGTGCCATGCTCTGCCGCATGGCCTCCATGCCTGCCTCGGCTTGTGCGTCGAGGTTGAGGTCGGTTTGCGCAAACAGTGGGCGCGGTCGAAGTCGGTTGAGTTGCCGAAGGGATCTCCGGCGCCTGCCCCGCCGAAGTGGCAGGGGCCGAAGGTGGTGGCTGCGGCGTGGGCGCCGAAGCTGACGGCGCCGCCCCCACTTCGGCGGGTGCCGAAGGTTCCGCCCCCACTTCGGCGGCCATCGCCTCTTCTGCTAAGCTCTCCTTTGGGTTAGCAACCCTCTCCTTTGATACCTTCTTCAGTGGCATTCGCTCTCAGTGGTTTCGCTCGGAGGTCCCCACAGTTGGCGCCAGCTGTTGTCGAAACGACAACTGCATACGTCGAAGGACGTGGATACTCAATAGTCGTTGGGAAAGTAAGTGCATTCAATTTAGGATTAAAAATCCGAGATCCCCTTTTACATGGCCCTAGGTGGCTATTTATAACCCCATTACAGATCCCCTTATCAGGGTTTAGGGCTACTACAGGGGAATTTACATGGTCACCCTCATAAAGGGGCCCTTACATGGGTATTCAGTGTAATTAAGGTGTATGGGCCCTCAACGGGCCGCTTGGCGACTACTGGCCCATTAGTCCATGGGCCTGGGCGACTGGGCCGGCCCACTGGATCTTCTTGGATCGGGTCCGGCCTGGCGAAGTCATCCTTCTTCGGTGCACGCCTTCGCCATGCAGCTTTCGCCCAGACTGGTAGGGACCCGGTGTGACTCTTCGCCCATCACCCCTTTCGCCCTGACGTCTTCGCCACGGGGCTTCGCATCGAGGGGTCTCGGGCGTCTAGAGTTCGGATCCTCACTGCCTGGCTAGTTTCGGCAGACTCGGTCGAAGGGCTCGTGGCATACTGCCAACAATAATAGTTCAGTTAATCCTGCTTAACAACTGTGATATCCTATTTTATACCATATTTTTTGTTCTAATTACAGCAATTGTACTATATTACAAGCTTTTTTAATTCTGCAGATATCAAATTTTAGAACTGTTTGGAATAAATTTGTTACTGATCACCCAATAAACTTTGATAAGTTCAAAACAATATACCCACCTCATCCAAGGCAAACAAATCGGTAATTTTCAAAACTTTACAAAATCTTCAAATATGTACATTATGGATTGATGTTAATTTTTTCCTATTTTTCCATGTAGCGTTGACTGTGGTATCTTTATGCTTAAATGCATGGAATTGTGGGCTCCCAGAGTTCTTCTTACAAACATATTCTCACAAAAGGATATTCCAAACATAAGAATTCAATATGTCAATCAATTGTTCTTTCATCCGAACAATTATGTACTGAACACACCAACCAAGACTCTGGTAACTGAATTATCTGAGGTAATTTTTTTTATTATTGTGTTACTATTTTTCTACTGTTTTAATATATTTGATTTCATATCAATTTTCTTTGTAGGATTGATTCTGTACATCAAGTTTACACTCAACAAAAAGAAGTTCCATTGGAAAGAATCTTCTACGATTCAGATTTCTTAGATAGTACAGGAAAAAAATTACTGAATACTTCTCTTGTAAATAAGGGAAACATTTATGCTCACTAAAACATTAATAGCTATATGCTTGCAGTACTAAATATAGAATAAGTACATAATAGTGAATACAGAGACTTGAACATCTGTATATTTTGGAACAAGTCTTCTATGAAATACGACATTACATCTCTACTTTCAGCACTAATCCTCTAATTTTTTTCACTTGTAGCATTGTCTCCATCTTCAGTCCTCTGTACTTAAACTTCATGTTGAGTAAATTTTTTTCTTTTCATTTGTTTTTTCTGTTTCTTGTTGTTTATTTGCAGATTTCCCTTTTCTTGAAATTGTCTTCTCTTGATCAGCAATGCCCTCTTACATAATTCAATTAAAAATATAACATTTCTAACTACAATTTCAAATTTGTTTATTCAAATAAACAAATAATATACTAACATGTTTTGATTTGCTATTGACATTTCTCTTTTTCTTTGTTGGCAAATAAAACTCAATATACTTCAATTGACATTTTGGATATGTATGATCAGTTCTTCCACAATGACTACAATGATATTCTCCTTTGTATTCAATTTCTTCTCTAATTGTTTTGTATCTTTTGCTTGGCCTCCCTTTTGAATTTACAATATCTGAATCTTGAACCATATCTTTAGATTGCTTACTGATTTGTGTTGAATGATGATTTTGTTCTAATTCTGAAATCATTAAATTGTTCTGTCCTGCATTGATTTATTCATGAATTGCATCTGTTGAATTCATGGAGTACAATTGTTTATACATTATATCCATCTGTTCCATAACATACTGAAAAATTTCTTTTGTCTTTGCATCTTTTGAAGCAATGTCAGCACTCTTTCTTGACAGAATATTGAACCTCAGAGTTGAGCTTTCACATATAGGTATGGTAACATTCCCACCATTCACTTCAATATTTTTTCTTTTTTTCTCCAGCTTTGAATGATATATTTTTCTGGTATCTAGTTGATGTTGAGGTCAAGCTTTACCTTCAAGATATGAGAGCAAAGTATTCCATCTTTCTGGAACTTTGAACAGATGCAACTGAAATCCTCATTCTCTAAATCTGTCAAAACAAGGTATTTCCTTTTTCTAACTTCCTGTATTGTTTGATTTAAAGCCAGAAACACCTCATAGCTCTTGAACTTTACAATTTCAATCATCTGCAATCTTGTTGTTTTCTTAAGTTCTGTCTAGAACTTCTTAAAAATTTTCCTATTGTGCAGTTGAACTGCTTGATATTCAATATAGTAGTGTGACCAAAGTGTTGTTGGCCTTTTTGTTGGTGATATGTGATCATCATGCTGCTCCAAGTTAGTCATTATATCCATAACTCTTGCATATTCCACCAAGAAACTAGTAATGTTGTACTGTGGTCCCACATTTTTCTTGAATCTTGAATTTATCCCTTCACTCAAAGTTGTGCTGTGTATGAAAGGGCAGAAGTTTGTTTTAAAATAAACTGGTATAAACCTTTTTTTGATTTTCCACATGTTTTTGAGAAATTTAATATGATGCAACTCATAAAAATCCAACATAGCTCACCATAAAATCTCAAATTCCTCTTCAATTAATCAGTTGTTCATAATATCATCATACAGATGATATAACCCTTTCTTTTTCCTGAACAATGTACCAGATAAATTCCATGTTTTCTTCACAATATGAAAAAAAACTGTGAGTAGTATTTGGAAAAATTCTAGATATTGCAGATCTCATAGCTCCATCTTGATCTGTTATGATTGTTCTTGGATGTTTCTGTGACATTGCCTTCAAAAATGTTTCAAAAAACCATTTGAATGTTTCTGCAGTTTCATCATGTAAAAAAGCGCATCCAAATATAATTGTGTTTCCATAACCTGAAATGCCAACAAAAGGTGCAAATGGTAGATTGTATCTAGTTGTCAAAAATGTAGTATCAAAACTCACACAATCTCCATATTTGGCATACCATTCTCTTGATCTTTCATCTGTCCAAAACAAATTTCTTACTTTTCTGTTCTCCTCAAGATCAAACTCAAAAAAGAATCTTGGATCTTTCTCTTTCATTTTTCTGAAAAAACTCAAAGTTTGCATCATATCATTTCTGCTTGTTTCTCTGTTAATTGAACTTCTCACACTACTGATATCCTTTTTAGTATATGGCAGTTATGTCAAACCTCCTCTAAGAACAGAAATAATAACTATCATATTTCTAGTAGGGATATGACACTCCTTCAGTGTTCTTATAAGTATTTTTTCTTCATTTGACATATGCTTATGAGACTTTAGAAATCTTACTTCATCTGGTGGACTTAACTCATGATTGTGATCTAAATCAAGCCTTGTGATGTACCAAAACAAATTCTTTTCAGATATAACCAAACAACACTTGCACTCTGTGATAATGTTCCCATTTGTATCTCTCTTAGAAACAACTGTCTCTTCCTTAGATTTTGATTTTGACTGAGAACTTTCTTTTCCAAATTTGTTACACTTGAATGTAACTCTAATCACTTCTCCATTTCTCTTCTTACTTGTAGTGTGATAGTTGTGTGCTCGGACAATTGAGAATCCACCACAATAAGCATAAAAGTTGAAGAAGTCATGAGCTTCAGTAATTGACTTGAATTGCATATCTATCCGAGGTACATACTTGCTACCTTCTACTGCATTATTTCCACTTGTTGTTTCCATTTGCTCATTAATCAAGAAATTCTCAACATCTTCTTCTGTTAGCGAATCTGTACCTTCTTCATTGACTCCTTGTTCATTTGCATTTTGATCAACAATTGCGTCTCCAATGTCTGTTTGTTCCTATAAATATCAGAAAACAAAATGTATTGGTTTTGACTGCATATAATAAGTTGTATTGTACGTTGAACAATTATGTTTTGCAGTATTATTGTAAGAATGTTACATGATTTTTTAACTGTAATTTTTTTCAAATCTAATGTAAATTAAATTGATGGATCTGATCATGTTTATATGTATAAAGATCTTAATGCTATTTGTTTTCAATTATATACTACAAATAACAAACTATTTATAGAATAATTAAATGAAATTTACATAATTACTGCATTGTAATTTTGATATTAACATAATGTAATTCTGATATCAGTACATATCTTACTAAATGAGCATGTTGAAAATTGAAAATATCAAGAGACCAATTTGCATTTGAATGTGAATCATCATCAATATTTGAATCATCTTCATTCTACGTTATTTGAACTTCTGATTGTTTAGAACATTCACCTACTTCCACCTGCAATTTTCAAATTTAACAAATAAAATCACATAACTAACATAAATGAACATGGCCGACAATAAATTCAAACGTATTCTTCAATTATTCATACCTAGGTTTCAAAGTTTGTTGGTTGTGAACTTATAATATGTTCCATTAAACTGGTGTATGACGTGTACCTAATCTAGTTGAATAAAATTTAAAATAAAATAATTCACAAGAATTCTTAATATATATATACATTGCTTGAATTCAAATAATTAAATTTCACTTACAGAAAGGTTGTTTTGTTCTAGAAAAGATAACTCATCACACATACCATATTGTTGAACTTCAGAAATTCCTGTGTGTTTCATCACATTTTAATATTTGCTTTTGCATATTTCTCACCAAGTAACATTGAAAATACATGCCTGTACTTGTTACATGCATTTGTGTTGCATTGTTTCTTTCTTTCTGGTTATCTTTCACCGTTCATGCACATTGATAATTTGTTGTCTTCATTAATCAACATTAAACCTAATTTCTATAGGATCGAACAGCAATAACTAAGCCAACCAGAGGGGGGTGAATGGTTGATATGCCCAAAAAACAAAACTTTTAGCGGAAATAAAAGTTACCCTCAAATTCGACGGATTGCGGTCTGACCAAAGATGTTGCGCCGGTCTGACCGTCTGGTACACGTCGGTCTGACCGCCGCTCTCTCGCCGGTCTGACCGCCGCCTTGCCGCCGGTCTAACTGCAGGTGTGCCGCCGGTCTAACCGCCGCCTTGCCGCCGGTCTGACCGGTGGTATGTCGCCGGTTGGACCGCCGAAACCCGATGAAACACAAATCGAAGAACTCTTAAGGTAGATGATGACTTTATTGATTCTCTCTATGTTTACAAAGTGCACCAACAGCACTCCTTACAAAAATATCGACTAAACTCGAAACCCTAACAAAAACTTTCAACTCAATTGCTCTCAAAAGCGATACGAGGAAGCCTCACGCTCCCTCTCTATTTTATACCCAAGGTAGGCAGCCTAAAACCACAAACCAATCTCATACTAGAAGTTCTAATCACCCTAGGAAACCTTCTCGTATAAGAAACAAACTTTACATAATCAATCCCACCAAATTTGGACTCCTTCCAAATTCGACTCCACATCCCATACGCACACAATACCTCCATCGTATGCTATAAGGAACCTTCACCTTCCACGTGCATTGAACTCTAGCCTTAGTATCCCGCATGATCTCTGACCACCACGGACATCGTCTTATCCCGAAGCCGACTCCTGGTGAATCACCGCAAATACTCTCCCGGCATTAATTCACCTACACATGAAACAAACAAAGAAACCATATTCCGAGACCAAGCTATCCCCAACTTGACTCATTGTTAGCAAACAACAGTATTACATACGCATAGTATCCATCTAGAAGTCATATTCATGAAACAATCACGAATATCCAAACAAACAACCCCAAACCAAAACCGACACAGCGTCGGCCGGTCAGACCGCGGGCTGCGCCGGTCTGACCGCGCACTACACACCGGTCTGACCGACAGCCTCTGCCCGGTCTGACCGGACCCAATCCAGTAATACCCATATATCACCTGTGAAATCCAATTATCTCCAAAACCACTTCGCAAATAAATTCCAAATAACAAAACCAATAATCTTCAATGCCAATTGTTCATCACAGAATAACAATCAAAAACACCTTTGATTTTACAATCTCCCCCTTGATGAACACATTGGCAAACCCATCAAAAATGTTTTGGTGTTTGGAAAAATAAAAACAAAAGTAGTAAAAAGCACACTTCGTACAAACGTACACATCGTGCTCGAAAATCGAAAATCACCTTACTTCTCCCAAAAACACTTCTCCCCCTTTTGACAATGATTTCATCAAGCATAAGAATTATGTTCATTAATGTATAAAAGCTTAGCAAACATATAGCATATCAAGTCATGTGTTGCAATAAAAAGAAGACGAACCCATCTATAGCATAACAAGCATGCATTAAAGTATAATCATGAATCAAAGATTTTACAATTAAGCATGAATCAACAATCAAAATTCATGATTTCATACGATTTATAATGCAACATCTTAACAAGCACATAGGTTGAAAAATAAACACTGAACGCATATACCTATTGCATTTATCACTCTTTCTCAAATAAACTTTAGCACAAAACAACCAAGATAATTTTATAACTTTTTCTTTTTCTTGAGCCTTTTTGCTCATTTTTTTATTATCCCGGGTACGTCCCTGTCGTCAACACTGTTTCCAGGGATTCGGCACCTATTTTGCTCATATCGAATACGTCCTTGTCATCAAGACTGTTTCCAAGGATTCGGTATTCATTTTTTTATATTTTTTATTCTCTTTGCACAAAGAACAACAAAGCTATTTGAAGAATAACAAATCAATAAAGCATATATATAGAGCATTTATAAATCAAACCATATGCTAGCCTCAATATTGCACATTTGCTTAATTCAAGTATAGATGTTAAGTGTCATGCATCATCTCCCTTAAAAGCAAAATCTAAGTCTCATAAAAAGACTAGAATACATACAAGCTAAGCTAGAGACAGATAAACCTCCATAGTATTGCTAGCATGCACAAGAAAATACCATATGTATAAAACAAAGCTCTCTTTTTCAATTTTTCTCATTATCATATTTTTGCTTGATAAAACCATGAGGTACAAACTCCCCCTCAAAACATGCCAAAAGAATGAATTATGCCCAATTCACCACGAAGAAAAGCAAAGCGATTAGAATCCAAAGGTTTAGTGAAAATATCAGCAATTTGCAACTTTGTGTCCAAAAACTGCAATTCAACATCTCTCTTCTCAACATGATCCCTCAAAAAGTGAAAACGAATATTGATATGCTTTGTGCGCGAGTGTTGAACAGGATTCTCAGCAATATTAATAGCATTAGTATTATCACAAAAGAGAGGTACTTTCTCAAAAGTAAGACCATAATCTTTCAAAGTAGATAAAAAGCCAAAGAATCTGTGAACAATAACTAGCAGCAGCAACATATTCAGATTCAGCAGTTGATTGAGCAACACTAGATTGTTTCCTAGAAGACCATGCAATCAATGATGTACCAAGAAAATGACATGTTCCACCAGTACTTTTCCTATCAATTCTACAACCAGCAAAATCAGCATCTGAATATCCACTTAAGCATATAGAAGATGAAGTAGAATACCGAATTCCAAACTCAAGTGTATGATTCAAATACCTCATTATTCGCTTAACCGCTTGACGATGTGAAGCACGAGGAGAAGCTTGAAAGCGCGCACACAAACACATAGCAAATTGTATGTCTGGCCTAGAAGCAGTTAGATACAACAATGATCCAATCATACTTCTATACTCCTTTTGATCAACAGCTTCACCATCTTCATCAGGATCCAACACAGCTGTAGAACCAATTGGTGTTGAAATTGGCTTGCTATTCTCCATCTTGAACCGTCTCAAAAGATCATTCGTATACTTCGTTTGATGCACAAATATACCTTGAGGTGTTTGCTTAACTTGCAATCCCAAAAAGTATGATAACTCACCCATCATGCTCATCTCAAATTCCCTGCGCATAGTCTCAGCAAACTCTACAACCAAAGTGTGAGACGAACAACCAAAGATAATATCATCCACATAAATCTGAACAAACAATTGATTATCACCATGCTTAAGAACAAAAAGCGTTTTGTCAACCTTTCCCATTGTAAAACCTTTCGCAAGCAAAAAGTTCTTAAGCCTATCATACCATGCTCTAGGTGCTTGTTTCAAACCATACAAACCTTTCCCATTGTAAAACCAGGTGGTTGTTTGACATAAACTTCCTCCTGTATAAAACCATTTAGAAAAGCACTTTTCACATCCATTTGATACAATTTAAAACCTTTTGAAGCTGCAAAAGCCAACAAAAGTCTAATTGCTTCAATTCTAGCAACAGGAGCAAAAGTTTCGTCAAAATCCAAACCCTCCACCTGAGTAAAACCTTGAGCAACAAGTCTAGCTTTATTTCTCACAATCAAACCATCCTCATTTTGTTTATTTTTGAAAACCCACTTGGTTCCAATAATATTATGTCCAGAAGGTGGTTCAACTAAAGTACAAATTTTATTTCTCTCAAAATTTTCAAGTTCTTTATGCATGGTGTTAATCCACGATTCATCAGTTAATGCATGTGACACATCTTTGGGTTCAAAAGAAGCAACAAATGCAGAATTTGCACAAACATCATGAGTCGTTACCTTAGACCTAGTAGTCCGCTCACCTAAATTACCAATGATTTGTTCTGGCGGATGTCGTCGTTGAATGTGCAAGGGAGCAGCAACTTCTGAAGTTGATTCACGTTCTGTATCAGTACCGGTTGAAGTTGAAGCCTCTGGAGGACCATCTCGAACAGCGTCAACAGAACCCTCAGCCGACGACCCTGGCCGGTCTGACCGCACGTCCTGCGCCGGTCTAACCGGAAGTTTGTCGGCGGTCTGACCAGCCTGGCGCCCGGTCTGACCGGCCGAGCCGACCTCGTCATCGTCGTCGCTCTCGTCTTCAAAAATACGACCATCCTCCCCCTGAACCTGTGACAATGTACCTGCAATATCGGGTCTAGTACCTGGACTAGCCTCATCAAAAGAAACTTCGCAAGTCTCAACAATTTTGTTAGTCTCTAAAATAAGTACACGATAGCCACGAGAGTGTGCAGGGTAACCAAGAAACATTCCATCGGTAGAACGTGCCTCAAACTTATCCAAATTTCCAGATTTCAAGACAAAGCATTTGCAACCAAAAACACGCAAATGTGAAACTTTGGGTTGATGTCCAAATCGAAGTTCATAAGAAGTTTTTCCAAGTTTTGTTCTCAAGAAAACCCGATTTGAAATATAGCATGCGGTGTTAATCGCCTCAGCCCAAAATTTTCTAGGAGTGTGATACTCATCCAACATCGTTCGAGCCATCTCAACCAAAACACGATTCTTTCTTTCAACAACACCGTTTTGTTGCGGAACACGAGGAGAAGAAAATTCATGTTCAAGACCTCTTTCGTTGCAAAACTGTTCAAATGAAGCATTTTTGAATTCACCACCATTATCACTTCGAATTCTTTTCAAAGAACCAGGAGATTCAATATCCAATCGAAGAAACAAACCACGAAAGTGTTGAAACGCCTCATCCTTAGTTGCCATAAAGAAAACCCAAGAATATCTAGAAAAATCGTCAACAATAACCAACACATACCACTTTCCTCCAACTGATTGCACTCTAGCTGGACCAACAGTGTCCATGTGTAATAGCTGTCCTGGTACATCAGTCATCACAGAAACAATAGGAGCATGTGAAGAAGCAACCATCTTAGCATGATGACATGGTGTGCAAACCAAATCAAGATCTTTCTTAAGTTTAGGCAAACCACAAACAAGATCCAAACCACTTAACCTCGTGAGATGATCAAAACCAACATGTCCAAGTCTACGATGCCAAAACATCACATCTTTACTAAACTTAGCAACCAAACATGTTATCACAGGTGAAACAGGATTTTCAAAATCAGCTTTAAACACTCTACCATAGCGAGAAATATTCAACACAGAATCACCACGAGAATCAAAAGCTTTACTTCCAGTTTTCTTAAAATGAACTTCAAAATCTTCATCAAGAATTTGTGAAACTGAAAGTAAATTATACTTTAAGTCCTCAACCAAAGCTACATTCTTTAATTCAAATTTGTCATTTACCTTTACCAAACCTGTAGCGAGAACGGCACTAGTAGAAGCATCACCAAAGATAATCGATTCAGTCTTGGATGCCCGTTTGAGGGAGGAGAACCAATTTTTATCACCGGTCATGTGCCGCGAACAACCGGAATCCACGATCCACACGTTCTCCTTCCTTGCCACCAACGCCTACACATAAGCAGAAGTCGAAGCCTCAGTACTGGGGTTAGATGATAATAAGAATTTAGGAATCTAGTACTGAGACACACGACCAGAAGATCCAATAGGCAAATATCCACGTGTAAAAACAGTTTGAGAATTTTTAGAAAACTTTCTCTGAGGCCGGTCTGACCGAGGTACAGTGGCCGGTCTGACTGGGGCCGGTCTGACCGGTCGCCGGTCTGACCGCGGGGCCCACTGCGGTCTGACCGGTTTTCTCGAGGAAAAACCAGATTTTTGTCACTTTGATTTTGCAAAAGCAATCTCTCTCTCCTTTTTCTGTTTATGAGCTAATCTGAAACAAAAACCAACAAGATGTCCATCTTTGCCACAAAACGAGCAAGTATATTTTTCACGATTAGTAGACATTGGTAGAATCAGATGACTTAGCAACACTAGTAACAACAGGAGGTTTTGCATGCACAACATTGGATTTGGAAGAAGATGCATTCAAAGTAGACATGATGCCAGCAGATTTAAACACAGTGTTCTTAGTTTCAGGTTTGACCAAAATTTCACCACTACTAGCACCAACACCTAAGACAACGGGAGGATGTCTAGTATGATGAGCATAAGGATTAAAACCTAAACCACGGTTATGTGTGCTAACCTTAGATTGATCTAGGATCATGTTGAGGTTCTTTTTACCATCAGAAAATCTTAGCAAAGAACTTTTCAAATAAGAAACCTCCTTTTCCAAAATAGCACAGTTTTCACAATCTATCATGACATCTTTACTTTTTCGATAGCACTTCATTGTTTTTCACGACATCTTCCATGTACTCAACACGACCTAAAGCATCTTTTAATTTCAACTTATTCAAAGTACATGTTGAGGAATCCAAAACATCATGAGGTTGTTTTAACTTTTTAGCATGAATCATGTTAAACATCAAACTAGCATGAAAAGCAATTTGGTATTTTTGCAACAACTTTTTAGTTACAATCAACTCATCTAAAGTGCGTGTGTGCAAAGCAAAACTAAGAGCAAGAGAAGATTTACTTTTCAAGTCATTTGCAGCATTGACATCTCTAATTTTAGAAATTTCATTCATTAAAACCTCACAACTTTGACACTCATCATCATTAGGAATAAGAGATTTTAATCTATCAATTTCAGAATTAAGAGATTCAATGATAAACTCCTGTTTTCTATACATCTTCTCACACTTCATATTTTTTGCACTCAAAATATTAATAGCTTCTTCAAGAGCACTTACCTCATTGTCTTCACACTCTGAATCCGATTCACCACGCGCCATGAAGCAAACACCGGAGATGTTCTTTCCCTTGTCATCATCTCCACTTTCTCCATCTACATCACTTAGTGGCTCAAACGCGGGGTAGACTTGATCAAAAGCCTTTTTGAGATTCTCCCTGATCTTCTTTCCTCCTCTAACTATACTCTTTGGCTTGTTGTCATTGGTCTTCTCATCACCATTATCTTCCCTCTTATTTCTCCCAAGCTTAGGACAACGTGAACGAAAGTGATCCGTAGCACCACATTCAAAGCAACGATTTGGTCCACCTCTTTTCCTGTACCTAACATTAGTCACAGCTTGAGAAAGCCTGTTAGATAACAAAACCAAGTCCTCCTCGAGCTGTTCGAGTTGATCATCGGACATGGCATTAAACAAAGCAAATACGGAAGACTTTGATGAAGAAGCATCAACATCCAAAGAAGTTGAGGAAGAAACCAAAGCACTTGACTTAGAATTAACTTTACGGGAAAGAATATTCATCTCATGTGTTTTCAGTTTTGTGTAAAGCGAATCCAAAGACAAAGTAGACATATCAACTGACTCTTGAATAGATGTAACTTTCATCTCCCAAATAGACATGTCAAGACCATTCAAAAAGTGGCGAGAAATCTCAGACTGTGTATAATTAACATCATAAGAAGAATCAACAGATCTAAGATCACTCAAAATTTTATTATACCTAGAAAGATAGTCATCCAAAGCATCTCCAGGTTTCATCTCAATCTTAATATACTCCTTTTTGAAAAGATCTCGACGAAGCTCTTTAATGTTATTTGTTCCTTGATGAAAATTACTCAAAGCAATCCAAATCTCATTGGCAGTTTGAAGATGAGCAACACAATCATAATCCGAACGAGAAATCCCACTTAAAAGAATATTGCGAGCTTTGCAATTTTGTTCAAACTCAGTTTTTAAAGCAACAGTATTAATTTGTTCAGGGATCTCATAAGGATGAGAAACTTTTCTCCAAATGTCATAATCCTCTGCCATAATATAAGATTGCATCCTACTACACCAATGAGAAAAATCCGTTCCCTCGAAAACATGAGGCTTAGTTGAAAACCTATTAGCAGCCATGGCAAAAACTCTAGATTGATTAAGATCCAAAGAAGAAAACAAGGCTCTGATACCACTTGTAGGATCGAACAGCAATAACTAAGCCAACCAGAGGGGGGGTGAATGGTTGATATGCCCAAAAACCAAAACTTTTAGCGGAAATAAAAGTTACCCTCAAATTCGACGGATCGCGGTCTGACCGAAGATGTTGCGCCGGTCTGACCGTCTGGTACATGTCGGTCTGACCGCCGTTCTCTCGCCGGTCTAACCGCCGCCTTGCTGCCGGACTAACCGCAGGTGTGCCGCCGGTCTGACCGCCGCCTTGCCGCCGGTCTAACCGGTGGTATGTCGCCGGTTGGACCGCCGAAACCCGATGAAACACAAATCGAAAAACTCTTAAAATAGATGACGACTTTATTGATTCTCTCTGTGTTTACAAAGTGCACCAACAGCACTCCTTACAAAAATCTCGACTAAACCTCGAAACCCTAACAAAAATTTTCAACTCAATTGCTCTCAAAAGCGATACGAGGAAGCCTCACGCTCCCTCTCTATTTTATACCCAAGGTAGGCAGCCTAAAACCACGAACCAATCTCATACCAGAAGTCCTAATCACCCTAGGAAACCTTCTCGTATAAGAAACAAACTTTACATAATCAATCCCACCAAATTTGGACTCCTTCAAAATTTGACTCCACATCCCATACGCACACAATACCTCCATCGTATGCCATAAGGAACCATCACCTTCCACGTGCATTGAACTCTAGCCTTAGTATCCCGCATGATCTCTGACCACCACGGACGTCGTCTTATCCCCAAGCCGACTCCTGGTCAATCACCGCAAATACTCTCCCGGCATTAATTCACCTACACATGAAACAAACAAAAAAACCATATTTCGAGACCAAGCTATCCCCAACTTGACTCATTGTTAGCAAACAACAGTATTACATACGCATAGTATCCATCTAGAAGTCATATTCATGAAACAATCACGGATATCCAAACAAACAACCCCAAACCAAAACCGACACAGCGTCGGCCGGTCAGACCGCGGGCTGCGCCGGTCTGACCACGCACTACACACCGGTCTGACCGGCAGCCTCTGCCCGGTCTGACCGGACCCAATCCAGTAATACCCATATATCACCTGTGAAATCCAATTATCTCCAAAACCACTTCGCAAATAAATTCCAAATAACAAAACCAATAATCTTCAATGCCAATTGTTCATCACAGAATAACAATCAAAAACACCTTTGATTTTACAATTTCTAATCAAACTAATCTTTTAAACTTAACCGAATGTATTTTTTTTTGCCGTTACTACATTCACTTCCTTGATCCTAACCAATGCTTGCATTTCCAGATTCTACAATTTACATTATTTAAAACATTGAAGTAGATGAATATCTCCAGTGCTAATAAAGGTAATAATTACATAACTGAAATTATTATATAAAGCATGAATGAATAAATTACACTACTTTAGTGTTGAAATTACAATTGTTTTATTATGTAAATTATTCAAATAACTACTATAAATTTTATTGTATCAATTTATTTATGGTTAAATGAATTTAACATTATTTTGTGTTTTTTGTGATTTTTAAAAAATATTTTCACTAGTCCTGTACATTTAATTTTATTGGCCAGATGATGATCATTAACATATGAAATAAGCAAATCATATTTCTGCAATTCATCAAGCGATAAATTTAATCATACGAAGTTAAAAGAATGCTGAAATTTCTTGTCCGATGTTTTGCAGAGCTGTGAAGTGCTTTTTTATCTTTTTCTGATGGCAACTTTATTTTGGAAATTTCGCTATAATGGACTGTTGTCTGATCTTTCACAAACACAAAAAAGTTTGCATCTTCTACATAATTTCGAATGAATCACTATGTATAATTTTCATACTAAGTTCTATGATTTAAACTTCTGTATTATATATGCTGCAGAGTACTCTGATAGTTCTTTGATGTACTTACAATTTATTTCCATTATAATTACATATATTGTACTATGTAAATTTATTAGATATCAACTGTAAGTATGATGCCATTATTATTTAGTTGATTGGATTTGAATTTGTTTTTTCAATATGATAACTAAATTTTCTTAGTTGGATTTTTATTTCATGGTTCTGACTGACTTTCTAGTGTATTTTTATTTCATTTTCTTAGTTCGATATGAAATTCTTCATGACTATGTAAATGACTACTATGGAAGTAATAAATGAACTCTAATATTGTGTTTACATTGAAATTTTAGTTCTACTATTTGTATGGTCATAATTATTTTGGAGTAAAATAGCTTTTACTGAACCTTGTAACAAATATTTCTTTATAACTTTCATCCAAAATAAATCTAACAGTGCTTTTATCAATTGTGCTTTGAATCAACCTAATTTACTCTCCTATATTCATTTTTTTATCAGGTCTAAAAACTAACCAGCAATTATAGATGCAAACTGATATGTCTGACTTGAATATGTGCTTCATTATGTGCACTTCTGTAGTTAGACAAACATGAAATAAAAAATTTTAATCTCAAAAGTTTTGATCTATTAATGGACTGAAAGTTTTCTTGGACTAACCATTTGTATACTAATCAAGAATTTTACAAAGAAACTGCTTACAGACTCAATTCCTCATTATTTTGGTGAAGATTAAAACAAATCAGGCAATATTCAATAGTCAGCCAGAATTCATAACCAACATGAATTTGAGATTTTTTTTCAGAAATTATATGTTTCAAACTTTTGATATTTCAAGTATTCAAATTTTAACACTGTACATTGAAATGCAGTCAATATGCAGTGATTGTACTCTATATATTTACATTCTAATTATATTATAATTACAGTGATTGTGCTATGTAATTTTATCAGCAAAGTACTGTAACTATGAAATTATGTAATTTTATTTGATGCCAAAGTAATGTAAACTTAGTTGTGATTGATTCATTCCAAGCATTCATTCTTCCAATTTCATTAGCTATTATTCCTGCAATAGAACAAATCAAAAATGAGAAGTCCAAATGTAAGCAAATATAGTCTAAAGTAGAACACAACAAATTTGTTTCATAATAAGTCTTTATGTAGTAATTTTTTTTTGAGTATATAGTAAATACATTTATGCATGAGTCTGTATATTGTAAATATGTTTCTATGATACAAGTAGGATTGGATTCTGCATATGAATATGTTAATGTTTTGTTTTTGCAACAATGGACTCAGTTTTGTTTATCTTATAGATGATTCAGTTTTGTTAATCTGACAGATGACTCAGTTTTATAATGTAACATGTGATTTGTTTATGTTCTGTGTTCATTGCAAGGGATATTTTTCTAACAGGCAAAGTCAACACATGATGCATTTTATATCAACTTTTAATTAACTTTTAATTAGGAGTACAATATAACAAAGTTGTTCTAAGAATATACTTTTTATATGCATCTGGTTAAACTGAAACTGACTTTACTGTTTTTTTTTCAAGAGTTGCAAAACACTTGTTGTTCTGAGAATTTATTTCATTTGGAAGAAATTTCACAAGAGTTAAGAATGACTGATTTCGAAATCACATCAGGAAATCAAACCAGCAAATCAGAAATCAAAGGTTAGATTCAACTTACCTTTCAATTTGAATTGATTCATGCTTCTGTGTTTCTGCTTTTGAATCTCTTTTCCGATGCAATCCTCCTCTTCAATTTCTTCCATAGCGTGGAACAATAGAGATGTTCTTTTTGCTCTCTACTTTTTGCTGATCTATATTGATTCTGAGGGACAGTTCACGTGTTTCCTACTTTTGCTGTAAGCTTTCTTATATTTGGGCTATTATTGAAATATTGTATTTTTTATTTCTACTATTTTCGGTTTAATTTGTGTCTCCGATTGGGTCTTTGAATGGACTTTATTTGAGCTTTCAATTAGTTTCGATTGTGATTTGGGCTTGTCAAATTTTTTGATCTAGGATTTATTATTTTTCCTTTTTATTTTTTGTTAAAAAATTAGAGCGGTTGGATCTTTATCCTAAGGCTGAAAAATCTGCATGATACCAGGATCAAAAATCTGTCAAATACCATATAAGCAGTCCCATCTTCGAAAGGATGTAGGCCCATCTAGTAATTCAAGTGATCCAGCTCATAGAAATATTTGTCTGGACGGGAAGTATTACGGTAATTAAGAAATACTCCTTGAAACAGTATGCACTGTGCACACGTGCAGCTTGTAGTCACCTCTAGATCATGTCATCCTTCTAAATCTATAGGTCATTGTATCACATTTTCTTTATTTTCTCGTTTGCCTGAAAAAGCTAATGCAAATATACACCACTTATTTATATATTTTTAAGGATATGTTTTTTCACATATGAAAAGCAAAAAATTTTAATCCACAAATAGCACTAAATTTATATAGTTAGGGACATACTACTCTTCGCCCTAAATTATAGCGATTTTATCTATGTAAGTACATAAGCAAGCTTTCTTACATATTTTGAATTTTAGGGTGGAGGTAGTAATTTTAGGAACTGAGCTTTAAATGTTCAATGTTGAGGGGGAGCAACACGACCCAAGCTTTAAATGTTGACTACAGTTATAGTGATCAGCATCGTTGAAAGAAAGAGCGTTCACAACATGGACGCACCAAACCGCATTAATTAAACTCGTGGATATTTTGCGTTGATAGGCTGAGAGCCTGAGAGAGCCGAGAGCTGAGAGCCGCATTGACATGGAGAAGAGCCGGGTCCTCATCGTCGGTGGCACCGGCTTCGTCGGCCGGCGGATCGTGGCGGCGAGCTTGGCGGAGGGCTACCCGACCTACGTCCTGCTCCGGCCGGAGATCGGCCTCGACATCGACAAGCTCCAGATGCTGCTGGCCTTCAAGGCGCAGGGCGCGCAGCTCGTCGAGGCGTCGCTCGACGACCACGAGGGCCTCGTCGCCGCGATCCGGCAGGTGGACGTCGTCGTCTCGGCCATGTCCGGCGTCCACTTCCGCAGCCACAACCTCATGCTCCAGCTCAAGCTCGTGGAGGCCATCAAAATAGCTGGAAATGTCAAGGTGATAGATTTATATTTTTCTTCTACTCCCTCCAAACTTGAGCTTTTCAACTCCAAATTTCATCTTCCTCATTTTCCGTTAACATCTTCTTCAAACGGTTAAGCGATTTTTTAAAAATTTCTATACAGAAGTTTAAATATTCAAATAAATCTATTTTTCAAATTTATAATCATCAATACTTAATAATGTGCTAATGAATATTTTATTTTACGTGCGCTAAAAATTTCTCTTCAAATGAGGAGATAGAACGCGGCCTAAGTACATAGCTAAAGAAACATGGTATATATCATATATTCAGTAAACTCGTGGCGATTTTTGTTGACAGAAATTTTTTTTCTTCCATTAATTTGTGATGTTTTACTGAAATTAATTTGGGCATGTCATGACTAAAAAGTTTTGTCATATAGTAAATTTAAAAGATATGAAGTAGGATAGAGCCTATTTTTGCTCTTGAATTCTTTTTACTCTAAATTATAAAACTGGTTGTTTTTCATATTCAACTTTCAAAATGGGACAAATAGTTCTCTAGTCATATATTTTACAGTAGTTAATTGATATGATAGTTATTTTCCGCCAACATGAATGTCAGTTAGGTATATTTTACGATTTTATACCAAATTAAGTGACATCTACATTAGTAAAATATGAAAAATAAGAGACCGAAATACCAAAACCATCTCTATTTGAAACAAAACCATAAAAGATATATCCAGGGTCTTATTTATCCATTTTTTAAAGTTGAGGGTGAGAATAACAGGTTTGGTATTTCAGGATGAAATATGGATTCGGAGCAAAGTTCAACAGTGCAGAAAGGACTTTGCTCATTCAAGAGCAACACAATATTTCCTCTACCTCATATATAGATATATAGAACATATGCATATGCATCTACATGATTTTTTGCAAAATGCTCATGATTAATATATATTTACTGTGAATAATTCTACGTGACCAGCGATTCGTGCCATCTGAATTCGGCATGGATCCATCAAGGATGGGGGACGCTCTTGAACCTGGGAGGGTTTCATTTGACGAGAAGATGGTGATAAGAAGAGCAATTGAGGATGCTAACATCCCCCACACATATGTTTCTGCAAATTGCTTTGCAGCTTACTTCTGTCCTAACCTCTGTCAGATGAAAACTCTCCTCCCTCCCAAAGAGAGAGTTGGTGTGTATGCAGATGGCAACGTCAAAGGTAAATTAACACTAGCTAAGCTGATGTTGCATTGCATTCATTTCCAGGTGTTGTTTTGTATTTTCCTGCCGAGAAAAGTGCTGAAAAATTTGGACTTGTCTTTGGAACCAAACATGGAATTCGGTCACTTTTCTTTAAGACTTTGTGTGACCAAGTTGGTTCGATTTGATCCCGATCCTGTGGTGCTTATGATTAGCACTTGCCTTTTTTCCTTACTGGTACAATTTTATATTTTTCAGTCTTGTGCAGTTCCATGTTTGTGAACACTCCAAAACCTTCATTTCATCTTAACAGAGCATAACAGGATTCCCGTACCCTTTGTTTCTCCACTGTTTACCACCTTTTCCGCCTGTAACTTTTCTTATTGTAAATAATGATGATTTCTTCTCTAGTTAGTTCACAATAGTATGTCCTATTAAGATATTTGTATTATAGTGAAAATAATGAAACATTAGTTTTTGTTGCTTCCTGTACACACGTCAGGATTTGTTCGAACTATAGGAATTTCCTCATAACAAAACTATAAGAATTAAGGCCTACTGAAAACTATTCTTCAGTAATAGTACAACCAGACATATATACAGTAAATGTTTAAATGCAGAGCATTTGTTTAAAATTTCTCCACTGAGACCAAGCTGAAATGTTCTATGCAGTGTTTTTCGTCGACGAAAATGATGTGGGAACATATACAATCAAATCAATCGATGATCCTCGCACCTTGAACAAGACAATATACATAAGACCACAAGATAACTGCCTCACTCAGAACGAGTTGATCACAAAGTGGGAAAAATTCACTGGGAAAAGTCTTGAGAAATTCCACATACCTGGTGATGATTTTTTGGCTACAATGAAAGGTACCTGCTCCCCCAGGTCAAACAAGAATATGTGTTTGGCTTTTTACTGGTTTTCGATGTACAATTTTGATAACAATTTCTATTAGAAAAGGTTTATAAAATCTAGTAACTTTATGGGATACATAAGTCCAGCTGAAGAAAATCTACATGTACTATTTTTATGTTTTAAAAATAAGTATTTTAAAATTTGTCGGTAGTTACAGTTTTAAAAGTTTGACTAACAAAACTAAGCATCCTATTATTTTTTACTGGAGTTTCAGTAATAGGAAACTGAGTATCAATATATCCGAGGGTTTTCGATACCACTACTCCAGGTATTGAATTTCAAAATATATATAGTAGTAAAAATCAACGACTGATATGCAATTTTCGATGCGTGCAGATTTGGATTTTGCCAATCAAGTAGGAATGGGACATTATTACCACATTTTCTATGAGGGCTGCTTGACAAACTTCGAGATTGGTGACAACGGTGCCGAAGCAACTCAGCTCTACCCACAGGTTCAGTACACAAGCATGGATGAGTACCTGAAACGCTATATGTAACCGGTTCAAAATTATAGCATCTGTTTTTAAAATTTCAATATCGTAATCCTCATATAAGCATCCGGGCCAATCTTCTCCTAGCAGAATTATTCAACGACAACATGCCTGCTTGAATTTACGGTACTTGTACATCCCCTCTTGTTTGTTGACTCTGTTGTACTGTCAAGTTGAATGGGTGGAAAGTTCAAATGATAAATAGCATGTTCATGTTTAGATCTATTTTGGAACATGGAAATCTCTCATATTCCTGCTATACATGTAATACTCCGTGCTTTAGTTAACGCTTTAGGATCGGTAAGATAGGAAAGGTTCAAATCCTTTCTCCACGCATGGAAAAAGTGGTATAATTAATTAATTATTAACTTAAAAACTTTATAAAATAATTAATATAATTTATTAAAACAACTATTTTATAGAAGATTTTAAATAAACACACCTTTTAACAATTCAACAATTCAGTAAACATGCGTGCAAAAATAAGGGAGTAGAAGTTGAAAAAGTGTTGACGAGAACACACCTTACTTAACAAGTTTTAGGTAAATTTAATACTTGCAGCATTAGAATTCAACATTTGGACCTTTGCTCGGATTGACATTAGATAAACGGAGATTGGAGATCGTGGGGATCCATAAAGCTTGTTGAGTTGAGCAAAATAGACCATATATTTGCTACAACCAGAGATCATATGATACGATGACAGTTAGATCAATCTTGACTATCAGATTTCGATGAATAATTATTTATAGCATTTCACGGGGGGAATTTATACCACCGCTTTGTTTTATATTATAAATCGTTTGATTTTTTCATAGTTAAAATTTTTAATTAAAATATATTAGTATTTTTAACTTAAAATAAATATATGTCAAAATATATTCAATGTTGTACTAAATGGAACTAATTTGATATTTAAGATTTTACTATTTTTTTCTATATATTTAATCAAATTTAATAAATTTAATTGAAAAAAGTTAAACGGTTTATAATATGAAACAAGGGGCTAGTAAGAAATATGAAAGGAGGGGTTAGTTAAAATTTAAGGTCCTGTTTAGATCCACTGCTAAATTTTTTTGTCCCATCACATCGAACGTTTAAACACATGCATAGAGCATTAAATGTGGATGAAAAAAAATCAATTGCACAGTTTGCGTGTAAATCACGAGACGAATCTTTTGAGTCTAATTTCGTCATGATCTGATAATGTGGTGCTACAGTAAACATTTGCTAATGACGGATTAATTAGGCTTAATAAATTCGTCTCGCAGTTTACAGGCGGATTCTGTAATTTGTTTTAACATTAGTCTATATTTAATACATTTGAAATGTATGTCCGTATATCCGATGTGACCCATCAATTTTTTTTCCCCGTGGATCTAAACACCCGCTAGGAAAGAGCCGTCGCCGCTGCTCGCCTGTCTGCACGGCTGCACTAGACACCTTTGCTTGCTGTAGCCACGTGAAGCTGCTGCTTTCTACCGCTGTGCTGCCTGACTCCAATTGGCTGCGAGGCTGTTGCCTGGTTCGCTGGCTTCAGTCCTGCTATTGCTTTGCTGCTGAATTTGCGCTTGTGCTGTTGCCGTTGATGACAAGGAGCCAGGCAAGGAAGCTGGAAAGAAGAGAAGCAGGGAAATAGGAAGAAATGGAAGCAGAGCAAAATTTAGGGATTCTGTATATTGGTTGTTCTGATTGCAAATTAAGGATTTTGGTTGCAAGGGGAACGCCCTTTCTCGACGCCCCTCTCTCTCTCCTCCTCTTGTCTTGTGATATGATGCTTTCTTACATCCTTTGTATCTCATAACAACTTCAATAGGAACTTTTTTTAACAAAAAACATCTCTTGTCATTTTATTCTACAATAAGATATCAAATAATTATATTCTAATGAAAAATTATATTTCAACTGTTACAATTTGATGTACCATATGTGCACATTATAGATAAGTCATACCTTTTTATCCTTGGGGTAATGAAATATACAGATACCCTTAAAAAATCGCTAAATTATAAATTGTTGTGAAAATGAAATTTCTAGAAATTATTTATTAATTAAAGTAAGAGTTTGAATAAAATCTTTGAAACATTTGAACATCAAATTGAGCTAGATAAATTTTCTTAAATATTTTGAGTGTCCAAGTATTTTTCTAGTTTTTTACCAGAATTATTTGAGCAATGAAAGTATTTTTAATAAATGAAAGATCATTTCAACAATTATCTAAATAAAAAAGTAAATAAAATCCTCTTCCTAGTCCTGGGCCGAATCTGGCCCGACTCCTCTCTTCTCCCCGCTCGGTCCAAGCCGCAGCTTCTTTTCCGGACGAAGTCCGTTCAGCTTCCCTCTCCTTTTGGGTTGGAACCGGAAAAGTCAGTTTTTCCTCCCTTCCTCCATTCTTCTTGGGCCTGCAGTTTTCCCCAAAGTCTGATTTTCTTCCATTGCAACAGTGTCATCATCAACCTCCAGCTGGAGTCATGCTTGTGCCCGAGTCCATGCCGACGCCGCTGCTTTCCACACCAAATTCGCCGCTCTCCGAATCCAAAATTGGTTAAGGGCTTTTGTTCCTCATATCCTCCTCTTTCTTTCCCCTCAAGTAATCAAAGGAATCCCGCAGTTTATCTCCTTGAATCGGAGCGGTTTTGATCTGCTATTTTGCCGGCGAACTCTAACTCTTCCGCCACCAATCCCCACCGCATCCGAGCCGATCTCCTTCTTCTTTGCCTATAAATAGCAAGCCTCGAATCTCTTCTCCAATTCCACCTTTTTCCCAAGTTTTTCACGTGCCCTAACCGCCTTCCTCCGCCGCCGCCGCCAACTCCGGCCGTGTCGCGCTGCTGCTTCGGTCGACGCCACTTTGCGTTGTCGTCTCTTTCAGCTTCGCAAGGACGAGGTGCTACCCTGGCCATCTGTTCCATTGCACCGAATCCCGCCGCAAGCCCCTCGTCACTGTGCACCCGAGGCTCTCGACCTTCGTTGCGCCTGCAGCCACCATCCACCACCGACCTGTGGTCGTTAGACCTCGCCGTCTCTTTCGTTGTAATCATAAGGTCCTCAAGAAGCTCGTCCATATCACACCCAGAGTTTTCCCCTTTTCCGTAATTTCTAAATCATCAGCAAATGGTCTATAGAAAATACTTTGTTTAACCAGGAGCAAATCCTAATTAACAACATGTAATAATCGGAATTGTTAGGGAGAATTTTTTTTCGAATTCTCTTTGCTTCAAAACATTAACAGGACTTTCAGCGGAATATTCAGAGCAAAGGAAGTAACCCTATTAAATTATAATGTCAGAATTTGAATTAATAATTCTTTCATTTCCCTCCTTTGGTCGTGAACCAGGAGCCCGGTTCACTCTCCCTGTTCGCGGTTCATTGTATCCTCCAACCCCTTTGCCGCCGCGGTTTCATTTTGTATGACGAGCTGAGTCCTACACTAATTCCGGTTCGGTTTATTTTTCCTTTTCCGAAACGGCACCACATTTGTTTCCCCCACCTTTCCTTTTTAGGTTCCCCCTCCTCCCGTATTCTTTCCCTCCTCCCCACAGCAGTGCGCGCCTCCCCCTCTCCCCTATCGTTCCCATGTGCTCCTCCTCCCTTGGGCCGGCCCCACCAAAACCCCCTCCTCCACCTATTTAAGCCCCCTTACCACCCCCTCTTTTCTTTTCTTTTCTACCGCAGCCCTAGCCGCCCTTGTGCCTGCCTAGCCGCCGCCACTTCCCTTTGCCGCGCCGGCGCTACCTTCCCGTTGTTGTGCCACTGCCATCGTCATCTTCTCCGGTGAGCCCCTTTCCTCTCTTGTCCCTCACTGGTAAGATTCACCGTGGTAATCATCTTCTTTGTTTTCTATCTAACCTATCTAACCTACTCCGCGTGTTGCACCCTAGGCGCCGCTGCTGTGCCGCCTTCCACCTCGCTGCCGTGCGCCACCACTGCCCTAGCCGCCGCCGTGTGCCGCGCCGCTGCTGCACCGCCACGCACCGCTTGCTGAGCTGCCGCTACCGCGCCGTTGCTGCCGTGTCGTGTGCTGCTGCTGCTGCCCTAGCCGCAGCCACGTGTCGCTGTTGCCGCGCCGCTGCCGTGCCGTCGTGCCGCTACCGCGTCGCCGTCGTTGCTGCGTCGCTGCCCTAGCCGCAGCCGCGTGCTCGTCGTGCATAGCTGTGCCGTGCCGCTGCCGTCGCCCTAGCGCCGCACTCGCAGCCACCGCTGCAAAGCTGGCTGCCACGCTGCTGCTTCGCCGCTGCCCTGCCGAGCCGCAGTCGCCGCCGTCGCCGCTTTTGGCCGCTTGCCGATTCGCCAACTGTGCCTACCGGCTGTGCCGCATGCGCTTGCTAGCCGATTGTCGCGTATGTTCTCACGCAGTGTGGCGTAGTGTGATGTCGGTTTGGTCATACCGAGTCATTCTAAAACCCTAGAGCCATTCTGAGTCACTAGTTCCGTTCGCTGGTTCGGTTGATCGTTTGCGTGGTCCCGTACCATGCTAAGTTGACTCGTCAAGTCGCTGACCCATGAGGCTCGTTAACCGGAGTTTGTTTTCCGTTAACCTCGTCGGTTCACGGGTGTTAAAATATATCAATTAATTAATGTTTGTTGGTTAATAGTAATTACATAGTTCATATTCTAAAATTCATATCTTAATCATCCGAGCTCCGTTTTAATTCATTCAAGTTTCTATGGGTTCGATAAAATGTCTAGAATTTAGTAAAGTTGGTTTGTTTTGCTGTTTCAATAGACTTATTGCTTGCATTGCTTGTGTGCCTTTTTTGTTGTATAGAATCCGGTAGTTCCGACGCTCCGCTGTATTACGAAGTGGTCACCGAAGTTCCGTCAGTTAAGAGCAAGGCAAGTCATACCTACAACATTGATCATGTTGAACCGCTTTATAAAAACCCCGTTTTTCTATTAAATTGCATTGCTTTTATAATGTCATGCGGGATGGATGCCTATTGTACTCAGCCGTTGTTACCTTGTATCATTGATATCTTGGGTTATAAAATGACTAGATGATTGGTTTAGGAATGCCTAGCCATGCTTAGATCAATTAGCACACTATGGGATTCATTCTAATTCAGTTCTTAATTATATGATGATGTACCATCATGGTAAACTAAAATATGTTTAAATGGTGGATTGTGGGTGCATGGTTTTGACAGTTGTACCCATGATAATTTAGGACCGGTTCTCGGGAATCCATGGAAGATATATCCATATAAATCACAGGCCAACATGGGCTCTAGGCTGAATTTGGAGTGTAACTTAACCTAGCCAACGTACCAAGGCAAGGGTGAGTGTGATGGAGTATGGATGGACCTGGTTTTGGTCTATGCTGCTTCCGGATTTACCTAGGAGCGAGAGAGGACTGCCCGCTGTCTTTTTAAGGAGTGGGGGTGAAACCTGAGGTGGGTATGCTTGGTTAGGGAGGGTTATGCAAAGGGTTCTGTCACAGTCTCTTTTCGGTATGTCATGGTGATATGTGGACGGATGGTAACATATTGTGAGGCTGTGTGGTGCAGTTGTACACCTCCGATCAGAGTAAAACTATTTGAATAGCCGTCCCCGCGGTTATTGGGCGGTCAACCAACTCACCGTGATTAGTCTCATTCTAATAATATGACCTAATGAACTGGTGTAGTTCAGGTGGTACGGTTGGGCCTGTTGCAAGTGGTTTAGCGTTGGGCAATGATGTTTAATATTGATTAATTTATATCAACTGTTTTACTACATTCAAATTATGTTTTATAAGTGTTGCTTTTATGCAAATACCCTATAGCCATTCCTTTGATATTATCTTGCATCATACTTCTCTATTGGTATGACTTGTTGAGTACGGTGAGTGGTACTCAGTCTTGCTTAATTTTTCCAACCTCAGAGACAAAGAATTATTCGAATGATGAATATTTTGAAGATTAGGCTTGTTCGCGACGTTGAGGATGTCTGTGGTTATGGAGAATGCTATGCTTTAATGAAGATCTTTGTTTAGATTATTTAATAATTTATTTTCCGTTGCGTTTGTAAGACTTTGGATTTATTACTTTTGTAAGACGTGGATCTGTGTATCAAATTATCGATTGTGTACTCTAGCTGGTTCTGGACAGAGATTCAATACACATTCTGCTTGAAATTCAGGTTAGCGAATTTTTGGGCGTGACAGTCCACCTTTCATCTTCCGCTAACGATCATCTGAGCACCATCGCTGTCATGGACCCGAGAACCCCCACCGCCAAACCTCACTACCGGTCATCTCTTTCGTCTCCCGTCGTGGTCGTCGCATCGGTGAGGTTCCCCTCAGTCTCCTCTTCCTCCCCGTACTGTCGGTTTCCATCGTCGCATCACTGTTTGCCATCACGGTCATTGTCCCGTGCCACCGGCCGATGATCCTGCATGGCATCCGAGTCAGCACCACATGTCACCGCGTGGTCGTTCCGTCCTCCGTGGCTGCATGTTGTATGCCATATGGTCGTAATCCTAAACCCTAGATCAGGCTTGATCTTGTCCGTTGGATCTTGGTCAACTTGGGTCATCTTGATCCGAATCATCTATCATGTGGACTCGTAGACCACTCTTGTGGACTTGGTTCGTGGTAGACCCGATCCATAACTTCTGTCTATGTGTGGGTCCCGCTTGTCAGTGACATCAGTACATTTTCTCTCCTCGTTGATATCATCATTACCTTTTCGATTATAAAATAAATAAATATGATATCATAAATCATTTAGTTGTTTTCTTTATAGGTTTTAGTTGATTAAAACTTCATTAATTCATAACTAATTCATACGAACTCGGAATGAGGTCATTCAAATCTCATATTCATCTTAATTCAAGCTCTACCCATCTATGAACTTTATTTGTACTGTTTATTTGGCTTTTATTAGTGTTTTTCCTCGTTTTGCATTCTAGGTTAAGTTTTCCATCGTTTTGGTGGGTCGTTCGTTCGTTGGAAAGTTCCTGAAGATGAATTGAAGATGTTTCATTGCAAGGCAAGTCACACGGATCCCAAACACAATTATTTTGAGCATGTCATTGGGTGATGTGGGCTTTTTTCCTATATTATGGCTGAAAATGACTTGATTATATTTGTGGTTCTGATTAGAAATTAAGGATTTTGGTTGCAAGGGGAACGCCCATTCACGAGGCCCCTCTCTCTGTTCCCCTTGTCTTGTGATGCTCCCTTACATCCTTTGTATGCTCGTAACAACTTCAATAGAAAAAATTTTAACAAAAAAATCTCTTAGTTAATTATCTAATTGGTGCCATTTTATTAATTATAATTAAATCTTTATAATAAGATATCAAATGATTATATTCTGATGGAAAATTATATGTTTCAACTGTTAAAATCCGATTCCATATGGGCAGGGTTACGGATAAGGCATAGCTCCTATCCGTTGACCCTATTTTTATTACAAGAATCATTCGTGTTAACTGTACCATTTCCCTGGATCAAGTAGTTTGGTACACACGATTACATAGCTAGAATATCAAGTGCACATACATAAAGCATCTTGCGCAATTATTACATCATAAGGCCCGCAGGCATAAACTAGAAATACGATTAAATGATTCAGAATACATTCAAAGACAAAAATTAGATAAGGCAGCGGAACTTAGGCAGCGGCAACGCTATTACCACAGGCAATGATCGTAACGAAGACCTACTGAGCACCATCATCTTCAGCAACCTCCGAATAGTACTCATAAGGGTCCTTAGAGACTTCACTGCCCACCTCTGATTAATTGTAAATAGTAAGGGTGAGTACCAACCGTACTCAACAAGCCACCATGGCAAAAATGCATATGCTAGAGGGTAGTTCAAAGGTGTGGCTAAGGGTTTCTTTGCATTAAGACAATTTTACAATTCTTTTCACAAGCCTAAGACCTAGCATAGACTGATCAAATTTTATTCCATAATTTATTAGTCAGCGACGGTTCTATCCACCATCCATTGTGTTCTCAAGGATAGCTTCCTGCCACTGAGTCATCATGGTATTCTTGGGTCTACCCCTTCTCACTCCTCGAGAAGTTGATCCATCAGTACAAAATCATCATGCAACATCCACCCACCATTTTAAAAGTTTGAGTCTAGCCAAGTATAATACATGTCCTAGTGCTTAATGTCCGCGAGCATGGCTATTCGAATAGATTAATTTACTCACACTGTAGTGGATTTATGCTTTAACCCGTACTCCATGACTTACCCAACACATGAGATGAAGTCCCAACGAATGAGACGCGTCAGGACAAAGCTTTTCAATAACCTCACTTTGGCAGTACTCGCTCCATGAACTTGAGCCCTCATGCACTCTAGGCGTACACGGTTTCTAGCAGTAAGAGGAGTTCTGGCATTCCTAGGAGGGAAAACTCACACATGCATTAACTCATAATTATGTCAAGTTTTATTCCGGTTACCCACCTGTAGGCTCCCCGCTTATTCACACACCTAGGTGAACCACTGCGTCTTGGGTACCGCCTCCGCTTGATTCTTTACTCCGCTAGGCGTATTCCCATGGTAAGAAGTACGTCGTACTGGTATCGTTTCATGCATAGCTGGCTTGGTCCTTAATTGACCGGGGATGGCACTAGCCTTAACCGGAATCCACCCAAGTCGTCTACCCGCCCCAGTCGAAAACATTTGTTTAGTTTAATTTTCTGTCACAAACCATCTCATCAATTTCATGATAATGTGGCGCTCATGTCTCCACATGCTGTATGTCAACTATCTTCCCTAAGGTAATTGCCCAAGCATATAGCATTTAATAAATATAAGAATGCATTAATCTAAATTAGCGTTACTAAGCATCTACCATAAGTGACTAGGCACTCACACGTAATTATGGGTACAAGGGAATAATGAGATAAACAATAGTCAAATGCATGGCATAATAACACGTAGGATAATCATCATTGCATGCAAATTTACTGGTAAACAAATTAATTTCGCAATTGGAATCAACATGCTCAAGAAAGGGGATGATGATTTGCCTTGCTCACAGCCTGGCTGTCCCTGCTCCTCAATCAACTCCACAACTCTCTCGGAATCTAAATTTACGTACGAAAGATTTAATTTGAATTCAATTAGAATTCACATAAAATCAATAAAATCCATACAGTACAAGATAAATTGCAAAAGTAGTACTAAAAAGGTAGATCCTGATTTTAGATAAATTTAGGTTCAAGTTTCATTCAAATCGGAGTTAAAATGAGTGAGTTATGCTAGTTCAAAGATTCAAATTTGAATTAATTCCAATAATTGTGAAACAGTACTGTTTCTAATTGATTTATTTTTATTCCAAAACACTATCCACAACTCACAGTGGCTGACCGGTTGGTCCTCCCTCTATTTCTTTTTCTTGGTTTTATTTTCTTATTGTAGGAAACGTGTAGTGTCACTGACAGGTGGGACCATCTCTGGTTGACACAGGGTCGAACCGGCCTTTTAATCACTGGTGGGTCCCGCATGTCATGGACAATACACAAAAATCTTATTCTAATTAGATTTTTTAATCACCCGGACCCATGCGTCATTGGCACATACATCTGCAATTAACAAGGTGATTACTATGCATAATCTATTTGTGTGGGACCCACCCCTCTCTCTCTCTTTCTTTTTCCCCTTGTTCTTCCTCATGCCGGTGACTGAGCAGCGCAAGGTCGCGGCAAGGTGCAGCCAGGCGAGGTCGGCCCGAGCGGTGGCGTGCTGCCGGTACCGCACCACCAACGACGATGGGCGCGGAGGCTCCTCCACACATAGCACGGCGGCATGGAGCATCACCGAGCTCACGGGAGCTCGGCCATGACGCGTTAATGGTAGCCCTAGGCCTAGTTAAACTACCTGTTAGAGTGATTGACTCAACGCATGAATCCATTGATTGAGATGTTGAGTACATATACAAACCTTCCAAGATTACTCAACCGGTTTATGGAATAGTACCGAGAGAAATCAGGAGGATTGGTAAAAGAAGGAAATACATTGGCTAAAATGCCAAACATGCAATATTTGCTAACACCCCCCCCCCCCCGCAGTCGCAACGTCGGCCAGCCGAACGTTGAGACTGGAACGAAACTCTGAGAACACC
The DNA here is from genome assembly GCA_000573905.2 of Oryza punctata. Classification (NCBI taxonomy): domain Eukaryota; kingdom Viridiplantae; phylum Streptophyta; class Magnoliopsida; order Poales; family Poaceae; genus Oryza; species Oryza punctata. The sequence goes on along the minus strand of CM002499.2, from coordinate 9,144,099 downwards.
GATGTGGGAAGCCCCTTGGTGAAGATGTCAGCATATTGGGACGTCATGGGAACGTGAAGAACACGAACCGCACCCGCAGCAACCCGGTCGCGAACAAAGTGGAGGTCAATCTCGACATGCTTGGTGCGTTGATGTTGAACCGGGTTGGTGGAGAGATAGACTGCGCTGACATTGTCACAGTAAACAAGTGTAGCTCGACGGGGAGGTTGATGCAGCTCATGAAGGAGTTGACGAAGCCAACATGTCTCGGCGACAACATTGGCCATAGCACGGTACTCAGCCTCGGCACTGGAGCGGGACACAGCAACCTGACGCTTGGAAGACCAAGAAATGAGGTTGTCACCCAGGAGTACAGCATAGCCTGAGGTGGACCGACGCGTATCCGGATAGCCTGCCCAATTAGCATCAGAATAGGCAATGAGCTCAACAAGCGCAGAGCACTGAATGCGAAGTCCGTGGTCGATGGTGCCACGTATATACCGCAAAATCCGTTTGAGAGCGGCAAGATGCGGCTCCCGAGGATCATGCATATGAAGACAGACTTGCTGGATAGCATAAGAAATATCCGGCCGAGTGAAAGTAAGATACTGTAGGGCACCAGCAAGACTGCGATAGTCCATGGAATCCGCAACAGGAGAACCATCAGTGGCCGAGAGCTTGGCGCTGGTGTCAACTGGGGTGGAGCAGGGTTTACAGTTAGACATGCCGGCACGCTCGAGGATCTCGATACAGTACTGTTGCTGGCTGAGGAGGAGACCAGAAGCATGGCGACTGACACTGATGCCTAAGAAGTGGTGCAAGCTGCCAAGGTCCTTCATAGAGAACTCCGACTGTAGAGTGGTGATGGTCCACCGAAGGAGAACATCTGAGGAGGCTGTGAGAACGATATCATCCACATACAGCAGGACATAAACCAGGTCGGTGCTGCGACGGAAGACGAACAGGGATGTGTCGGACTTAGCTTCAGTGAATCCCAGGGAGAGCAAGAAGCTGGCAAACCGACTGTACCAAGCGCGCGGAGCTTGTTTTAAGTCGTAGAGGGATCTGTTGAGGCGGCACACCATGTCCGGCTTGGAGGAATCAACAAACCCAGCAGGCTGTGTGTAGTAGACCGTCTCCTCGAGTGTTCCATGAAGAAAGGTGTTCTTAACGTCGAGCTAGTGGATAGGCCAATCACGAGAGGCAGCGAGATTGAGCACAGTGCGGACTGTGGCCGGCTTGATGACCGGGCTGAAAGTCTCATCAAAATCCACACCTGGGCGCTGCGTGAAGCCGCGAAGGACCCACCAAGCCTTGTACCGATCGAGAGACCCGTCAGCTTGAAACTTGTGACGGTAGATCCACTTGCCGGTGATGATGTTGGCACCGAGAGGACGAGGGACGAGGTCCCAGGTGTTGTTGGCGTGGAGCGCCGCGACTTCTTCCTCCATGGCTGCCCGCCAATGAGGATCGGCGAGGGCAGCCCGGTATGTGCGTGGCACAGGTGACAGTGGGGCGGCGTGGAGGTTGAAGCGAGACGCAGGACGGTGGATGCCGGCCTTGGCGCGGGTGGTCATGCCGTGGATGTTGTCGACCGGAGAGACGCCGAGTTGAGACGGTGGTGGACGGACTCCTGGTTGACGAGCGCTGCGAGGGCGTGTAGGAGCTCCGGTGGGTGGCGGTAGAAGACTTGCCGCTGGAGCTGGCGCACGTGTAGCCGAGGATGGAGGCCACGCGAGGCCGTGCTGAGGCCGACCGTGTACTGGGCGGGGACACCCACGACTGCGCCGAGGCAGCCCGCGAGCCTGGCATGGTGGGCCGTGCTGGAGAGGGCCCAGCTGGCTGAGGCGTAGCCGGCCCAGGTGCTGAGGAGGGGGCCGGTGTTGGTGCAGCAACTGGTGCTGTGGTCGTCACATGGACGCGATCAGCAGAGCGCCGTGCCGGAGGCCGACTGATCGGTAGAGGGGCTAAAGCATCAAAGTCCTCGAGAAAATCTAGGTTAGTAGCATCAGTAGGTGATGATAATTCAGCATATGGAAAGCAGTGCTCATCAAACACCACATGACGTGAAATAAACACCCGTTTAGAGACGGGGTCAAAACACCGGTACCCCTTATGGTTGTGAGGATAACCCAAGAAAACACACATGACGGACCGCGGGGCAAGTTTGTGTGGGGTGGTGGCGGAGAGATGTTTGTGTGGGGTGGTGGCGGAGAGATTTGGGTAGCACTTACAACCAAAGACGCGGAGGTGGGAGTAAGAGGGGTGGGCACCATAAAGCGCGAAGAACGGCGTGTGGTGCGGCAGGGTTTTGGTGGGGTGGCGGTTGATGAGATGTGTGGTGGTGTGGAGAGCCTCGACCCAGAAGGAAGCAGGAAGGCTAGCCTGAAACAGCAGAGATCGCACAATATTGTTGAGGGAACGAAGAATGCGCTCGGCTTTACCGTTCTGAGAGGAGGTGTGAGGGCACGACATCCGTAAAGAGACACCGTTCGTGAGAAAGAAGGTGTGGGCGGATAGGTTGTCAAACTCCCGTCCATTGTCACATTGGATGCTTTGTATGCTGCAGGCAAACTGGGTTTTCACATAAGCAAAAAAATGTGATAGGGTGGAAAACGTGTCGGATTTAAGACGAAGAGGAAAAGTCCACACATAATGAGAATAATCATCCAAAATTACTAAGTAATATTTAAATCCCGACACACTAGGAATGGGAGAGGTCCACAAATAAGTTCAAATTTGGCCTTGGCTCGAGTAAAACTACTAGTAAAAGGAAGCTGACAAGCATGACAAATGGTAGCGCCTTTGGGCGGAGGGATGACGGACGCCTGAGCTAGACGTGTAAGGGCCTCCTGGCCGAGATGACCAAGTCGCCTATGCCAGAGGGCGGTGGAGGATGGAGTAGCCAAAAATGCCTGTGCAGAGGTCGCCGAGGGGAGAGCATCAGCTGAAAAAGGGTAGAGGTCACCGGAGCTATTGCACCTGGCGATCTCGATCCTGGTTTGGTAATCCTTCACAGAGAGGCCAAAAGGGTCAAGACTGACAGAACACCAATTATCACGAGCAAAACGGTGAGCAGAAATTAGATCTTTAATAATGTGCGGAGCAACTAAAACATCATTGAGCAAAAAAGAACGATGCGGGTGATGTAAGTAGGTAGAACCGACAGAAGAAATAGGAATAAGGGAACCGTCACCGACAACAATATGGTTAGGAGTATGGGGTGAGGGGTGGTGAATATTAAGGGTACCTGCGTTTGAGGTCATGTGGGAGGAAGCACCTTATTCCATATACCACTCGTTGGAGGTCGGGGTAGCCATCGTCGTGGTGCTGAAGGAGGACGCTAGGGCCTGCGGGTCCCACTGAGAGGGACTGAGCCACTGGGATGGTGGTGGCGGCACTGCTGTCGGTGATGGTGGCACGACGGAGGGAGGAGCAGCGTACATGCCTGGTCCTGGCACGGCCTGTGGTGCCAGGTAGGCCGGCTGACCCATGTATTGCAAGGGCCCAGTAACCACGGAGCCTGCAAAAGGAGCACGGGCCGGTGCTGGGCCTAGCAGGCCAGGAGCATGGCCCGAGAGCTGAATAGTGCCAGCCCATGGATGAAGAGGAGTAGGCCACGGCATTGCATGGCGCTGGACGACCTGCATGGCACTGTTGCCTCCTGCTTGCTGTGATGTGGCACCACCAGCACCAGAACTTGAGTTGTTGTTGCCGCCGGAGCTATTGCTGGTGCCGGAGCTGCCCTTGCCCTTGCCGCGACCACGACGATTGTTGTCGTTGCCGCCGTGTCTGCCGGAGTTGCCGCCCGTGGACTTGGTGGTGCCGACGACGAAGGCCGACGCAGTGCCGGTGGGAGGGCCGCCCTTGGTGATCTCTGCCAGGAGTAGCTGGGAGCGTGCCTCCATGAACGTCGGGAATGGACGTTGTAGAGGGATGATGGTCTGCAGGTTGTGGTACTTCTCGTTCAAGCCGCGGACGAAGTTGAGGACGAGTGTGCGGTCGGTGATGGGCTCGCCGAGGTCGGCCATCTCGTCAGCCATGGCGCGAAGACGGCGGCAGTACTCGGCGGCAGACATGTCGCCTTAGCAAAAGCCGTAGAACTTGGCGGAGAGGTTGATGGCGTGGAGCTCGCAGTTGCCGAGAAACTGATGCTCGAGGTTGCACCAAATGATGCGTGCCGTCCACGTGGGCGACATGACCTCCTGCAGAAGATCGTTGGAGATGGTGCCGTAGAGCCATGCAATGACGACGCATTCCATTTGCGACCAGTCCGGCTGATCGAGAGGAACGTCGTCGGAGAGTACGTGGTCGGTGAGGGCGTACTTGCCGAGCACGACAAGGAACAAGCCACGCCATCGGGCGTAGTTAGCAGCGGCGATGTCGAGGACGACGGGAACCAGCGCCTTGATGTTGCCGACGGCGTGAGCTTGCGCGTGGAGGGCGGCCAATGTGGCGGCGTCCGGAATAGGAGGCGCGGGGATGACCGGTGGTGTAGAGACGGGCTCATGTCCGGGAGCCATGGTGAGGGCGGCAAGTTGCACCGCGATGGCCGCTAGGTCGGAGGGAGACAAGATGACTGGCGTGGACGCGGCGGTGGCCGGTGGTGGCGACGTGGTGTCGACGAGGGCCGATGACGCGTCGTGATCGGTTGCTTGAAGAAGATGTCGAAGGTGAGTGGCGAGGGCGTCATGAGCCGCCGTTTCGGAGCGGACGACGGCTGGGTCGACGGAGAGTCCGGCGGGTACGTCGTAGCTGGTGCGGATGGACTCGGCGATGGCTTGGACGATCCGGGTGAAGACGGCGTCGTGCGCGGCGGGGGGAGGAGACGACGACATGGCGTCGGCCGGCACAGAGAGCGACGTCGAGAGTTAGGGTTAGATAGCGGAAGCAAAGAAAGACTTTGATACCATGTTAGAGTGATTGACTCAACACATGAATCCATTGATTGAGATGCTGAGTACATATACACGAAACCTTCCAAGATTACTCAACCGGTTTATGGAATAGTACCGAGAGAAATCAGGAGGATCGGTAAAAGAAGGAAATACATTGGCTAACATGCCAAACATGCAATATTTGCTAACACTACCGCACACACGCGCCAGCTCCTAGGGGTCCTATCACCGAACAATGAGGCCTCGTGGACCTATGGTTAGTCTTGCCCACGAGAGCCTGGCGGTGGCGCAATAGCGACCGGCCGGCATGACTATGGCGGCGCGCGACTCAAATTGACGAGGGCGCTGGTTTCAAAGGGGCTAAAGGGAGCTCCGGGCGCAAGGGCTTACCGTGTAATAGAGGGATGGTGGAAAGTGGCGATGCAGGGTGCGACGCGGTGGGGAACAGGTGGACGACAGTGGCGACGCAGATGCTCGATGGCGTTCCTCGGCGTCTGGTGGCTCCCCGGTCTCCTCCGAGCGCAGCAGCAACAACACGACTCCGGCTCCTCCTCTCCCAACTTCCAGCTCCGGCGTTGGTGGCTTTGGGCGGTGGCGCAACATGCGCCCTGCAGGTGTTCGACACCTGCGGCGCGACAATGGCCGCACGTGCTTTTCATGTATAGTGGGGGTTGGGTGGATGGGAGTGTATGCGGCGTTGGTTTGGGGTGAGGCCGAGTTTGAGGAGGGGTTTAAATAGGGAAGAGGGCGAGGCAGCTAGGGCGGGGACACCGTTTATCCGTTGGTCACGAGGCGGTGATGGGACGAGGTCACGGCGCGGGGTCACTTGATGGCGATGGGCACGGCTAGGCACGGGCTTGCGGTGTAGGGGTGACGATGGCGTAGGTGGCGACGGGACGGGCACATTTAATCCCTCCTGATGGTTTTTCTCGGGGCAGGGCCGGCTTTTGGCTGGCACGGATGCCCTAGAGACGGTGCTGACGCGCGGCTACGCGCCAGGGCAAAATCCCACGCTGTTGGGATTTCAAACCCGGGATCCACGACGCTCGGTTGGCGGCTTGGAGGCGTGACAGGATGTTCAAACCTTGTGGGGTTGCGGTGAGGATGACTAGCATGCGCGATGGTGATGGGCGGCGGGCGACGTCACGGCTGGCTGCAATGCACAGTGACGCCGGTCTAAGGCTAGGGGTGCAGGCCTATCCGACAAGGATGACGAGGACAGACGCGATGATGGTGACATGAGTGCAACCGAGCATAATCCCAGCGATGGCGGGATTTTGGCCGGTGGCGTAATCGTCGTGATGGGATGGTGGTCCCGGCCATCAATATGCTGAGGCGATGCATGATGGAGATGGCAATGACGACGACGCGCGTGGCGACATGGTTGGGGGTGGTTTCCACGGCAAGGGTCCATGCGCAGGCGTGGTGCGGCCATGGTTCGGCCGGAAGGAGGCGGCGCTGGGTGTTCGTTCGGGCCCAATAGTCGCCCGAAAAATTAGGTTTAGGAACTTTTAGTTGATTTTAAAAATTGAGAAATATGATTTGTTTAATTTGTATATCTACCAAGACATTTGTCTATATCGTTAGGTATTCTAAGTGTGTATCTTGTCTTCAAAGTTAATAACGGCTAATATTAGAACTGTAATGGTTAATGTAAATAGATTTCATAGTTCCCTAGATTAGGGTTTTAAAATTTATTGGCTCACCCACAATCTTTATTTATTATAGTTATTCCATTTGGCATAAAAATATTGGCAACAAGAAGAAGAACAATAGCAGCATGTTGCAATTAATTCAAAAGGTAAATAGATATCATGCTTCTCCTCATACTTAATGCTGCATCAGTTAAGTTTGATCTATTAAGTCATATTCTGAATCATGATCTTTAGCCTGTTTTATGATTGTTAATAAGGATAGTATCGGGGTTTCAGCCGATCTTACCTGGTATAGATGTTTTATACAGTTTTATGCTTTGTTTAATGTTCTATATCTGCCCCTTATATTAGGATCTAATCTAATACAAATATATTGGACTTAATACCAATCTAATTGGTTGTAGTTAAATATATTTGTTGCAAGAGAATATCCTAGTATAAGGTTCTATCGGAGCTATAGCCGATACATGCTTAAATCTGGACTTCGGCTATGACATGAGTATATATAATCATTATTTCATGTTATTTTAGACTTGACAATTTATACTGTCTCGGTTCAGTCCGATGTATCCCAATTGCTTATTCCTAAAGTAATATTGATATATTGATTATGTAACACTGATCTTTTCAGCCGATGTACTAATTTTAGGGTTAGTTTTACTATGCCTTACAGTCGATTCATACTTTATTGCATCGGCTAGGTTACAACACGACATGAAATCGGCTAATTGGCCGATGGACTATTGTTTACTGATAAATTTGTATATTTCTTCTTGTTGATTGCAGGATCAAATCAACTGGCACGCCTTCGAACCTAAAGAAAAAGTTTTGAACCTACACTAGAGTAAAACAAATCTCTCATGCCAGTGTGTGTTTTTTTTCATCAACACGCTTTTGGCATGCCCAGTGGGACAATTGTGTCATCATGACACCAAACATCACTGAAGTTTCAGAGGATAACGTCCTAGCGATCACGATCGAGCAATTGAATGATGAGCAGAGGGAAGAGATGAAGAAGATGCTAGATCAACTCCAAAATCAGTACCTACATTCGTTCACGGTAACCCGATAGGGCACAATTATACAGCGAACTAAAGTGGAGTTGCCGACGATCGTGAAATCAGACCCAACTACATCTGGAGCAAATGAAGAAAAAGGCAAGGAGCCCAAAGCTGAGTCAAATAACGAAGAGCTTCACACATTACAAGATCGCATTGATTCGGCAGTACATCACGCGCTCATCAATCAGTCCGGTGTACTTGTAAATACATTAACAAATACGATCAAGTCAATAGTTGATGGAACTATAGCCGAGGAAAAGGCAAAAGGACCTGTATATTTACCAGGCGATACGTTTCCAGGCTACAGGACTGTGAAGATAAAAATTGGCGGGAAACAACAGACATTTCAAACCCAGGTCCCATCGGCTCCTCTGTCTAGTACAAATATTCCAGTAGCAATGACAAGGCAACAGCCGATCATTGGGGGGCAATCTTCAAGTCAGTTGACACCAGAACAGCTGATGAGCATACTCAACCCAAAACCACCAGTTATTGATACTTCATACCAAATTCCTTCGGTTCCACAGCAGCCGATAGGAATTACTCAGCCGATAAGCCATCAATACAACATAGAACAACGTCCTTACGTGTCATCTCAAGGCATATCGGCTAATCTCAATCATCATTATCAGCCTCATTCTCCACGGCCTCAACCAGTCCAGTACGGCCAGTATGACCAGATTCAACAGCAGTATGGTGGAGCAACACCACAGCAGCCGTGGGCCGATATGATTGCTGATGTCTTGAGGGAACAGTTTGGGCTCAAGCCTTAGGATAATGGCAACATGTATCGGCATCCATATCCATAGTATTTTGATCGGGTACCATTGCCAAACCGATACAAGGTGTCAGATTTCTCCAAATTCTCAAGGCAAGATAATGTGTCAACTTATGAGCATGTTAGCCGATTTTTAGCGCAATGTGGAGAGGCATCGGCTACAGAAGCCCTCATAGTCAGATTGTTTCCACTTTCTTTATCTGGATTGGCATTGACCTGGTTTTCATCTTTGCCTTACAATTCTATCAGAAGTTGGGCCGATCTGAGAAGCAGTTTCACAAATACTTTTTCAGTGGCATTCAGGAGATGAAATTGTCAGACCTAATAGCTATCAGACAGAAATCAGATGAATCAGTGCCAGATTATATCCAAAGATTCAGAGACGTGAGAAACATATGTTATAGTTTGGCTCTGACCGATTCACAACTAGCCGATCTGGCTTTCCAGGGGTTGTTGGCGCCGATAAGAGAGATTTTCAGCTCAGGACTTTGAAAGTCTAGCTCATTTAGCTCAGAAGGTATCGGCTCATGAAACACGATTCCAGGAGGCCAGAAAATTTATCAAAAAAGCCAACAATGTCAATAATATCTACAGCTATGATTCTGATCCCGAAGATGATGATCCAGAGGTCAATGCAGCCGAGTGGGCAAGGAACAAAAAGATAGTAGTTTGCCAATGGGTCAAGAATTCAGGAAAAGAGGAAAGATTTTATTTTGATATCACCAAAGCTGATAAGATATTTGATCTTGTTCTTCAAGAAAAACAAATTCAACTGCCGGCAGGACACGTGATTCCATCAGCTGAAGAGTTGAAGAGGAGGAAATATTGCAAGTGGCATAATACAGGATCTCACAGCACCAATGATTGCAAGATTTTCAGACAACAGATCCAATCGGCCATAGAGTAAAGAAAGATCTAGATTGATGAGTCCAAGAGGCCAATGAAGATAGATGGACATCATTTTCCAGTAAACATGGTTCATTCTGGATTTAGCAGAAATCAAGCCGATGGAGGAAAAAATTACATCAGAAACATCAAATCGGCTGGTATGATCAACAAGTACCAAAAAAAACGCCAGAGGGAAGAGGAGTCATATCAGCAAGATGATGAAAGATATTTTGATCCACATTGGATTTGTGAATTCTTTAGATTCTGTTGGAACGAAGGGATGAGGTTACCATCAATTGAGGATTGCCCTGGATGTAGTGACTCTGATGCCCAATTTGTTGAAAGACCAAGCCAACAAAATATGAGGATGAATCGGCCAGTCCAGAGAAGATTGTCAGTCCATAAAAGACTTGGGCCGATCCAGCAAGACCGTGATGAGGATGACTCATAGAGAGAAGCTAAAAAGTTTCAACCACAATGGTGCCCTTCTGGAATTTTCACCAATAACCAAAAGAGACGAGTCCAAAGGATTAGAATCAGGGAACAATTCCAGGAGATTGAAGGTGAAATTGACCATCGGCTGAGACAACGAACAAAGAAAGTTTGGCGCGTGAAGAGCAAGGTAGTGCCAGCCGATGAAGTCCAAGCCGATCAGAACAGAAATCTTCAGAACAAAGGCAAAGAGGTGATTTCATCTTCAATAAACATGGTTTTCATGCTACCAGCTAAGTATGCAGTTGAACAAGTCATTGAACAAGCAGACGAGTTGCCATCGGCTAAGTTAATATTATCTCCACAGCAAGCTATCTTTGAGAAACCGGAAGGAACTAATCATCGGCATCTTAAGCCGTTGTATGTCAAGGGATTTGTCAATGGGAAGCCGATGTCAAAGATGTTGGTCGATGAAGGAGCAGCTGTTAATCTAATGCCATATTCTACCTTCAGAAAGCTCGGGAAGAGTTCAGAGGATTTAATCAAGTCTAACATGATTCTGAAAGATTTTGACGGGAATCCATTTGAGACCAAGGGAGTTTTGAATGTAGAGCTGACCATCGGCAGCAAAACAATTCCTACCTCATTCTTTGTTATTGATGGGAAGGGTTCCTACAGTCTGTTGCTGGGAAGAGCTTGGATCCATGCTAACTGTTGTATTCCCTCAACTATGCATCAAAGCCTGATTCAATGGCAAGGAGACCAAATCGAAATCGTGCCATCCGACAGGTCAGTCAATGTAGCTAGTGCCGATTTATCTGTTTGGGAGATGGAAGGCATTGATTGCTTATCTGGAAAAATTTGGCAAGGAGATTACTTAAAAATTTCTGATTATGATATACAACCAACAGGAGATGGAGAGCCCCAATTGTCATTTTGAGGGCGCCGTGGAGGGTTCCAATTATTATACAAAGGATACTGTAGATGATCTCGACAGCAAGCTGGGACAAGGGTTTATGTCGATCGATGAGTTGGAAGAAATCGATATTGGACCAGGTGATAGGCCTAGGTTGACATATATTAGTAAAAGTTTATCAAAAGAGTTTAAGTGTAAATTAATAGCACTTTTAAAAGAATATAGAGATTGTTTTGCCTGGGAATATTATGAAATGCCGGGAGTTAGCCGATCGATTGTTGAACATCGGCTCCCTATCAAACCAGGCAATCGGCCTTACAAGCAACCTCCAAGACGTTGTAAAGCTGAAATGTATGATGCGATCAAGGCCGAAATTACAAGACTTTATGATGCCAAGTACCAGTCATCAAGAAAAATGGCAATCTCAGAGTTTGTATCGATTTTCGGGATTTAAACAAAGCTACACCAAAAGATGAATACCCAATGCTGATAGCCGATCAATTGGTTGACGCAGCTTCTGGACACAAAATTATCAGTTTCATGGATGGCAATGCAGGTTATAATCAGATTTTTATGGCTGAGGATGACATTCACAAAACTGCTTTTCGATGTCCTGGTGCAATCGGCTTGTATGAGTGGGTCGTTATGACTTTTGGGCTGCGAAGTGCTGGTGCTACATATCAAAGAGCGATGAATTATATATTCATGATCTTATCGGCTTGTTGGTAGAAATCTATATTGATGGTGTGGTGGTCAAATCTAAGGAAATCGATGAACATATAGCCGATTTGAGACAAGTACTAGAAAGTGCAAGGAAATATGGGTTGAAGATGAATCCAACTAAATGTGCTTTTGGTGTATCGGCTGGGCAATTCTTTGGATTTTTGGTGCATGAGCGAGGGATTTAGATACCTCAGAGGAGTATTGAAGCTATCAAAGATATAAAACCTCAGATAAGACGAAGTTGCAATCTTTGATCAGCAAGATTAATTTTGTTCGGCGATTCATATCAAATTTATCAGGCCGAATTGAACCGTTTACACCGTTGTTAAGGTTGAAGGCCAATCAAGAGTTTGTCTGGGGAGAGAAACAAACACGCTTTTGGCACGCTTTTTGGCCAGAGGAAACAAAGGTAGTCATGTGTGAGGTGCATGAAGGAATATGTGGAACTCATCAATCGGCTCATAAGATGAAGTGGCTAATTAGAAGAGTTGGATATTTTTGGCCGACAATGCTAGAAGATTGTTTTAGATATTATAAGGGGTGCCAAGATTGCCAGAAATTTGGAGCTATTCAGAGAGCACCAGCATCGATTATGAATCCTATTATCAAACCATGGCCGTTCAGAGGTTGGGGTATTGATATGATCGGCCAGATCAATCCGCCATCGAGCAAAGGACATAAATTCATATTGGTTGCTACTGATTATTTTACCAAGTGGGTTGAAGCAATTCCTTTGAAGAAAGTTGATAGCAAGGATGCCATTGAATTTTTTAAGGAGCATATTATCTACCGATTTGGTTTGCCCCAGACAATTACAACTGATCAGGGTCCAATTTTTGTATCCGATGAGTTTGTTCAGTTTGCTGATAGCATGGGGATTAAGTTGTTGAATTCTTCACCATATTATGCACATGCTAATAGGCAAGCTGAGGCATCTAACAAAAGCTTGATTAAGTTGGTTAAAAGGAAAATTACAGAATATCCTAAAAAGTGGCATACTATATTGGCAGAAGCATTGTGGTCCTATCATGACTTGTCATGGTGCAATTCAAGTTCCTCCATATCAGCTGGTTTATGGGTATGAAGTTGTGTTACCATGGGAGACCAACATCGGTTCTAGAAGGATTTCTTTACAGGATGAATTGACAGCTGATGATTATCATAATTTGATGATTGATGAGTCAGAAGATTTGGTTCAATCTAGATTGCAAACTCTTGAGAAAGTTAGAAAGGACAAAGAAAGAGTTGCCAGACATTATAATAATAAGGTTGTGCCAAAGTCTTTTGAGGAGGATGAACTTGTTTGGAAATTGGTGTTGCTGATAGGGGCAAGAGATAACAAATTTGGGAAGTGGTCACCGAATTGGGAAGGACCTTTTCGGATTCATAAATGTGTGTCAAAAGGGGCTTATATGTTAAAAGAACTTGATGGAGAAATTTTTGGTCGAGCACTTAATGGAAAATATTTGAAGAAATACTACCCAATTGTTTGGATTGGTTCATAATCGGCTGAGCTATGCCGATGTATGGTTTACAGCCGATGTGTTTACATTGTCTTTAAATGGCCGATAGTTTTATCGCCCTTAGATATAAGTTTGCAGCATTGTGTTCTATACTAAAAACTTGGGGGGCATGGAGGATAAAAGTTGGAAATTTTAGAAATTTTTTTTGAGCAAGGATACACAAGTCAAGACAAGATTAGTTGATATATCATACATCGGCTTGATGGCCGATAGCAGATTGTACTTAAAAGTATTTGGCTAAGTATAAATCGGCTCGATGGCTGGTATCAATATATTATAGCAAATTGTGGCTAAGTATAAATCGGCTCGATGACTGATACATATATATATTACAACAAAATATTGTTTATAAAGTCTGTTTAACTGTTACATCAACCCAAGAAATTCTGGATTGCCAAGATCGCACGCAGGCGAAATTTTTGCACTTCATCTATTATCTTGGCATCTGCAGTATCAGTCCCCGGCATAGGCTTGAGTGATTTGTTGAGGAAGGCCAGATGTTTGATCGAAGACTTTAACTTGGATTTCTGTTCCTCGATAGATTGAGGCAGATCAGCTAATTTCTTTTCTGTATCAGCAATTTTGACTTGGCATTGACGAAGTTGGACTAGGAGATCAGATTCCTCTTGCTTAAGTCTGTCCAATTCTTGTTGAGTTGATTCTGGACCAGCCGTTAGTTCAGCTAACTTTGACTTCGCTTCATTTACCTTCTGTCGGCTGGTTTGAATAGTTGCTTCGAGTGCTTTGTATTCTAGCCGATCAGATATTCTCTGCCTTGCTCTCTCAAGCTTGAATTGATGTTGTTCCAAATAGACAGCTGGGGAGATAGAATCGATTAGGTCTTCTGGGAGTTGATCTTGGATCTCTTGAAATCAGGACCTGATTGAGCAACAATTGGAGACTAAGCTATCTACTGAGGCATTCAGCTGATTAGCAATATCGGCTAGCTTTGTTTTCAGCTCATCGGCTACTGGGGATTTGGCCTTGCTTGCTATTTCTTCTTCCTCTTCATCCAGAAACTGCCTTATATCAAAAGAGAACATATCGGCTAGGGCCTACAGAAAATAATTGATTATAAGTAAAGAGTTATGAAAATAGCCGATATGAATTATAGTTAATATTGATCTTATAGGGACTGGAAAAGATAGAATTATGGCTGTTGTTTCTTCTATGTGATGGCTTCCTGCAGCTGATGTTGTATGTTCACTTGAAGCCTGTTGGGGAGGTGATATTGCTCAAGTAGGCTGAAAATTTTTTGGTAAGTGTTATAAATAATGGGTGAAGTTGATGAAAAAGAAGTTGAGAGATTGTATACCTAGGTTTTTCGTGGTCGACGTCTAGGAGTTGGAGTTTTTGCTGGGCTTGCTAGATGTGAATTGGCTCGAGAATTTGGACTAGAGATATGGCCGAATTCACTTATTTGGGTAGCAGCTTCATCAATCTCTTCTTCAATGATTGCTTCATCGAGATATTCTTAGTCTGGAATTTATGGTCACATTTCACTTTAAGGCTAATGGGGTTGACCGATGAGGAAATATCTAAGTCTGTCAGCATCTGAATATCTAACAGCGTAGGAGTCATCGGACCATGGCTAAACAAGAAAGCATTCAAAGCATCGGACCAGAAGTATGAAGAAGTCGATAACATGAGTTCATCCTTTTTGGTATCGGCCAGAGAAAGTGAAAGGCATTGAGAAATACCTATATTATCCCAGTGAGTTTGCTTACTGGCCGACATCCGTTTGTACCAAGCCTTCCATCCATCTACGACCGATGGCCAAGATCTGAAGATATTGGGCCAATGTGTAAAGCTGGGCTTGGATTCCTTGAACGGGATGCGATTGGTTTCAGAGTTGATGAACAAAGTAGGATCTTCATCACCCATCGGCCCGAGGAAGTAGTGGCTGGGTTCTCTTTCAATGGGGATTGCGATCAAATTTCTCAAGTGCTGCAATAGAGGGAAAAAGGAGGAGAAAAACAGATTAGAATAGCAAAGATTTGATTTCGCAGATTGGAAAGAGAAGATGGTGGCCGATATGAACAGGGGATAAGAGAAGTAGTAAAATACCTCGTGTCCGTGATGGACAATGTTTGTATTTTCGGGTATAAATATAGACCTGAGGTCTTGTGAAAAACAACAACACACGTTCAATCAATCTAGGCGCATCGCCAACCTTTGTTTTCTATTTTCGACAAGTTCATGCTTTCGAGTCGTGCTGCATCAGCTTGATCTTCGACGACAAGGTAGGTCTTGTTATGGCGGTTTGCATCATCGGAACTAGTGCTTACATCTTTATGATACTCTAGTTCTATTTTGTGAATCTCCGAGTTATCATATATGTTATATAATTTAGATCGATAATGCAATCTACTTGCATCGGCCAGACTCTATATAGGGTTTTGTTGATAGGTTAGATTGTTTTGTTAGTTTAAATTATATAATGTATCCACCATCCCGAAAAGGCAACCATCGGCTTGATTGTCCAGATATCATGCTTCT
This sequence comes from Oryza punctata, assembly GCA_000573905.2. Classification (NCBI taxonomy): domain Eukaryota; kingdom Viridiplantae; phylum Streptophyta; class Magnoliopsida; order Poales; family Poaceae; genus Oryza; species Oryza punctata. The sequence continues at coordinate 9,128,747 of CM002499.2, read as the reverse complement.
CCTCATACTTAATGTTGCATCAGTTAAGTTTGATCTATTAAGTCGTGTTATGAATCATGATCTTTAGCCTGTTTTATGGTTGTTAATAAGGATAGTATTGGGGTTTCAGCCGATCTTACCTGGTATAGATGTTTTACGTAGTTTTATGCTTTGTTTAATGTTCTATATCTGCCCCTTATATTAGGATCTAATCTAATACAAATATATTGGACTTAATACCAATCTAATTGGATGTAGTTGAATATATTTGTTGCAAGAGAATATCCTAGTATAAGGTTGTATCTGACCTATAGCCGATACATACTTAAATCTGGACTTCGGCTATGACATGAGTATATATAATCATTATTTCATGTTATTTTAGACTTGGCAATTTATACTATCTCGGTTTAGTCCGATCTATCCCAATTACTTATTTCTAAAGTAATATTAATATATTGATTATGTAACACTGATCTTTTCAGCCGATGTACTAATTTTAGGGTTAGTTTTATCATTGACTCTGCCTTACAGCCGATTCATGCTTTATTGCATTGGCTAGGTTACAACACGATATGAAATTGGCTAATTGGCCGATGGACTATCGTTTACTGATAAATTTGTATATTTCTTCTTGTTGATTGCAGGATCAAATCAACTGGCACGCCCTCGAACCTAAAGAACAAGTTTTGGACCAGCACTAGAGTAAAGCAAATCTCTCAGGTGTGTGTGTTTTTTTTTTGCATCAACAGAAAGCAAGGGGCACAAGAAAGCTGTGTTGGGCAAAAGTGGCGAAGGAAGGGGAAAACCCCCTTCTCGACACCCTTTATACCCCAGCCACTGCCGTGCCCGGCTCCTCGTTTCCCGCACCCACTATCTCGACCCCTCGATTCTCGCTTGCACTTCCTCCACTATTCCCACTACTCCGTCTCCGGTGCGCGTGTGAAACACCGCAACCGTCACGGAGATAGTGGGACAGATCGTGTCTGCCTTAATGGCGCGCGCAGTTGCCGAGAGATGCGCCATCATCACCACCCTGGGCATACGGATGGACGTGCCCCTTTTCGCGTGCCGCCCCCAGTAATAGGGCCGTTACGGACTAATGGCCCATTATCACCGAGAGGCGTTCTTCCTCCGCGTGAAACCGGCAACTGCCTATCTCCTCTGTGAACCTGAGCCTACTTCACACCGGGTCGACGAGGTGGCCCAAAGCCTGGTCGTCCCACAGTGAGGCCCTCCACAGGCTTTGCGCCGGTGGCTACTGTCGGTGTCATGGGCCCAGGGGTATGCCGACTTTGGGTCTAAGGCGGCCCCGTACGCCCACGTGGCCATCCCCCGAGGGGGGATCGGGCTCGAGGGATACGTGGCGGCCGCCCTCCTAAGACATGGCGCCCCCTCGGGGGATATCGCGGCAAGGGTCGGTCTGCCCCGACCCCCTTGGGCTACTGCCACGTATGACGGAGTAGGTGAGCGCTCCCAGTGCTCACCTACCTCCATTAATGGCGAGGCAGCCGTAGTGCTCCTGCGTGCGCGCGTGCCACATTAAATGCGGAATGACACGCACGCACGCATCTGACACTGGTCGCAGTCGGCTGACTGGCCTGCGACCGGTCCGAATGACCGATGGGATATACCATAGTACCGGGCGTGCCACCGCATGTACGGTATGTATGCTACGTCTCCCACCATGTCACATCGAAGCCGTGTGAGTCGTTTCGGCTCAAGCGCCTCTCCAGAGTTGGTGCGCCATGTCTAATCACCTGGTACTACTCACCGGGTACGGCCGGATGAGCAAGTCTCCGGCTGTTTAATGAAGAATGACATGCAGCGTCATTCTCGATGATGGGCGGACTGACAGGACTCGTGCCGGCACTACAGGATGGTGGACTTCTGCCGCAAGCCACAGTGTGGCCCTTAATTGTAAAACACCTTTTTCCTTTTCTCTAGATTATAGCCTGTCCGGTCCATGTGGTGTCCCCTTGGAATATAAAAGGAGACCCAGGCCTAGAGAAAGGGGGGCTGATTCTCTGGAGCTTCAACTCTTGAGAAAAAATCACACATATAGTCTATCTCACAGGAGTAGGGTGTTAGGTCTCGCAAGCGGCCCGAACCTATATACTTGCTCGCGTGCCACTGTCCTCTCTTTCTCGCTACTTCTCCATCTCATCGGTGCACCGGAACCAGGGCCGAGAACGCCTCTCTTTTGCGCGTTGGGCCGAACTCAAAAAGGGGTTCTTCACAGTCCCCCGCTGTGGAGTTTATCCTTCGACAAATGATTATGAAGCAAAGAAATCCATGGGATTCTACCAGAAAAACCTTTGTGCATCCGCACGCAACCAATCGTTACAAATTTCTTTAGACAAAAAGGTTATTTCCCTTAAATTTTTTGTGACATGCGCGTGAACCGGTGGTTCAGGATCCTGCCACGCTGAAACTTGGACGCCCACATCCCCTAATTTCATTTTCATTTTTTGCACACCACAAATTACAAATACCATAAAAGAATAATTACTAGACTATATATGCAGTATATTCCTTCATGAATGTATTTTTAATTAAATGCGGACATTTGTAGTGAGAATCGCTAGGAGAGTTTAAAATTGGATGTTGGGTAAACTAAGATTAGTTCTCTCGACGTCAAATATAAATGATTGGATGGAGTATATATATTTTTTTGAAAAGAATCAGCACGAGATTGTGCTATTTCATTGGATAAAGAGGTAAAAAATACAACCCCTAGGGGCAAGAAAAGAAACTATACATAAATACAAAAACACTATCGGAAGGAAGAAAGGAATTCTCCGAGTTGCCTTGCACCTGCCATGATCCAGGTTCTTGCCTCTTCCTTTATTTTCGCCATAAGATTGGGGTCCGCTAGTTCCTTATGCTCGAATATCCGTTGGTTCCTTTCCTTCCAAATTTCCCACACGATGAGTAAGATTAAGGATCGCAGTCCTTTCTTGGGCACTTCCTTTTTGTTGTTTAGCATTTCCCACCAATCTTGGGTAGTTTGGAATGGCTCCCAATGATTCGGGTCCAATTGCTGATAGGCTACCCAGCTAGCACCAGGTGGCATGCCGTCTCGTTCGTCTCACGGCATAAGGGGCACACTCCACTATTTGGCCATCCTCTTGCAGCTAGCCGGTCGGAGGTCCAGACTCTGTTTTGTATCACAAGTCATGTATGAAATTTGCATTTTGCCGGGGCCCAGGATTTCCAAATCAAGGAGATGTAGTTGGTGTCGACATTCCCTAGCAATTGTGCCTTGTATGCCGAAGAGGCAGAGTATTCTCCATGATTTGAAAGCTTCCAGGTGATGTGGTCTTGTTCATCTTGGTTTAGCAGGATGCCCTGGGTCGCGCTCGACAGGGACACAAGCTGGCTGATCAGGTCTACTGTAAAAGTAGTGTTTTCATTCCGCTCCAGATCTTCAATCCAGTTATCATTTTCAATGCCTTCACGTAGCGATTTGCCTCTTTTCTTGGAGATTGCATAGACTAGCGGCACGATGTCTTTTGGTCTTTGCCCATCTAGCCAAGCTGAGTCCCAGAATCGAGCCGTGTTCCCGTCCCCTATTGTTATTTTGGTAGCTGCGGTAAAGAGGAGTTTGTCGGTTTCATCACACGGTGTCTCTAATCCCACCCACGGTTTGGTCGGATCTTTCCATTCGTGCCAGAGCCATCTCAGTCGCAGTGCCCTCGTGAACATCTCCATGTTAAGCACCCCTAGTCCTCCTAGTGTGGTTGGGAGGCACGTTCTTTCCCAGTTAACTTTGCATTTTCCCCCCGTAATGTCTCCCGTCCCTGCCCAAAGGAATTTTCTTCTCTTTGCATCCAGAATACCTAGGGCTTCTTTAGAGATCTTGAGGGCGGTGAGCATATAGATGGGCTGCGCAGTCAGCACTGCCTTGACCAAAGTTGATCTCCCTGCCGGCCCCATGTTCTTCCCCCTCCAGCTGGTGACCCGGTTTGCAATTTTGTCAAAGATTGGTTGGACATCCGTCTTGCGCATCCTTCCAAGTAGAAGTGGCAATCCTAGGTATTTTATGGGGAAGTGGGCCCGCACCGCTGGGACGCCATCGAGGATGGAATCTAGATCCATACTCTCGCATCTGATCGCCGCCACCTGCGATTTTTGCATGGTGGTGACTAGCCCTATCGCTTGTCCAAAACGCATGAGAATGTCGGTGTAGGCCTGGACATCCTTTCTGATGGGGTTTATGAAGATCACTGCATCATCAGCATACATGGAGATTCTAACGCGAGCTGCTCTGCCACGAAGCTTGGATATTGCATTTAGTTCTGTTGCTTTGGAGAGGATCCATTGTAGGGGGTAGATTGCCAAAATGAAGAGAAGCGGCGATAGTGGGTCTCCTTGTCTGAGCCCTCTGCCGTGTGCTATCTTTTCTCCTGGTATCCCGTTGAGAAGTACTTGCGAGGTGGAGGTAGAAAGTATGGGTGACCGTCACCCAGTCTCTCCATTTCTGTGGGAACCCATGATGCTGCAGCATTGCTAGAAGATAGTCCCAGCGCACCGAATCAAAAGCTTTAGTTATGTCAAGCTTGAAGAGCAGCATTGGCCTCCTCGTCCTGTGATATCTTCTTGCCAGATTTCTAACATATAGGAAGTTGTCATGGATGCTCCTGCCTTTGATGAAGGCACTTTGATTGACTGAGACGAGGGCCCGCATGTGGGGTCTTATCCGCAGAGCCAGGGTCTTGGAGAGGATCTTTGCTATACTGTGAATTAGGCTGATGGGTCTGTAGTCCGTCACCTCTTCAGCGCCCTCCTTTTTTGGGATCAGGATGATGTTTGCGGAGTTCAAAAGGTTCATGTTCTAGCATCTCAGATTATTGATCGACTGGAAGACTGCCATTATATCTCCCTTGATAATTTCCCAGCAAACTTTAAGGAAATTCCCTGTGTAGCCATCTGGCCCTGGAGCCTTGTCAGATGGCATTTCCTTGATTGCTTGATGGATCTCCTATTCCGTGAAAGGATCATCTAGGTGCAAGAGGTTCGTTGCTGGGACATGCAAGGCTTGCCAGTTAATATCGCATGCTCTCGGCGACGGTCTGCTCATTATTCTGGAAAAGTGCTCGAAGATGACAGCATCCTTGTCTTGATGATTCACGACCCAGCCACCTCCGCTGCGCATTCTTTGGATGTTATTTTTTCTTCTTCTGGCGTTAACCTTGAGGTGGAAAATTTTGTGTTTGCCTCTCCCTCCTTGATATATGTTATGCGGGAGGCTTGTCTTTCCCTTGCGCGCTCGAGTGTTGCTAGGCCGAGTAGGCGACGTTTAAGACCTGCTCTCAGCCGATATTCTGGCGTTGTGAGTTCTCTGCTCCTGTGCCGTGTCTAGCCGTTGTATGACGTCAAGCGCCATGTGGAATTGGAGTTTCGCCTCCGTGCAAGTTCCCCTGGACCACTCTCTTAGCCTCTTCCCGGTGGCTTGCAGCTTATGATTTAATCGGTGCATGGGTTATGTGTGAGTCGTATGCTCGTTCCAGGCTGCCACGACAACATCCTTGAAACCTGGCAATTTTATCCAGAAGTTCTCGAATTTAAAAGGATGTGGTTTTCGTGGTCCTAAAGTATTGCAGAGGAGAAGCGGGCAGTGGTCAGAGGGGCCTGAAGATAGAGCTTGCAGGACGTGCTGGGGGAAGGCTAGATCTCAAGCCTCGTTGCAGAAGCACCGATCCAGTTTCACCATGACCGGTCGTCTCCTTTCATTATTCCAGGTGAACTTTCTATTCTGTAGATGGATTTCATGTAACTCGCAATGGTCAAGGGCTGAGCGGAAGCGACTCATGCGCGCGAGATTTATGTTCACATTGCACTTGTCTCTAGCACTGTAGATCATGTTGAAATCTCCCAAGAGCAGCCAACTTTCTCCTAGGCTTGGCTTGAGTCTTCTAATATGCCGGAGGAAGGCATCTTTTAGTCGTTGCCTTGTGGGCCCATATACCCCAGTTAGCATGAAGGAGATGTTTGACTGGATGACTGTGATCTGTGCTGAGATGGAGAAGCGGCCCACTCGGACGTTTTGCACATTTATTGTGTTGCTGTCCCAGAATAACAGGATTCCTCCCTTCATTCCTCTGGCTGGCTTGTAGTTGAAGCGATCCAGCTTGTATCCGCCCAGGACCCTCAGAAGTACATCATATATGTTCTGGAGCTTCGTTTCCTGGAAGCATGTCATGTTGCATTTCATTTCCAGCATGAGCTCGTGCACCGTGTTGCACCGTGCGGCGGAGTTCAGCCCCCTCACATTCCAGTTAATTAATTGTAAATTTTGTAGCATCTGTATTGATGGTTGCCTCTTTGGAACTATTCGCCCCAGCTAGCCCTGGCATGGCCCAGTTCAAAGTGGCCCAGCGCATCTTGTTTGAAGATGCCTTAAAAATTCCCAGGCCCAATCTGCTAGGTCCTAGGGATAGCACAGCGAAGCAGGCCTGCCAGTGATGGGCCGTTGGTGCTAGGGGCGCTGAAGAGGGAGGCCGTATCTTTGTCCTGGCCCAGCGGCCCATTCGTTCAGTCGAGGTTTTTTGGCCATTGCTTTGGTGATCGCTAGCGCTGGCCCCTCGAGTGGCTCGCGTCGTCGTCGCCATCTCGCTTAGATCATGAGTCCGAGCCGTAGCAATCACAAAAAGAAGCGACGAGTGAAGGAGGTTCAAGTCAGGCTTATGCCCGGGCCGACATCGGCGATACATGCAACACAAAAGATCGAAGTCTCGAATGGCTGGTTTGGGCGCGCGCAGGCTGCCGAGGGACCAGCTGCAAAAGGAAGGTCTTGCAAATCGATACATGGAGATTGCATTCTCCAGCTTCCCCTTCTTGGTGGAAGCATCAAGCAATGATATCCTCGACCTCCGCGGCGGCTTCATCGACCCCTTCTCCCACCATCTCGACCAGGGCATCAGTGGGGTTGTCGTTGCTGTCGATGTCGATGCCGAACACCACCGTGAGTGCCGCAATGGTGTGCTGCGGGAGCGGCCCCTCGAACATTGCAACATACTGGGCGATTACTTCCTCCATCGAAGCGGCGTCGTCGCCGTCGGGCAGCCATCCCATTCGCTTGAAGAGGACGCGTTGGCACCATTCCATTGTTGGCAGGGCCGGCTGCTTGGCGATGCGAGCGCTCCGGCGTTTGGCGCAAGTGTTGTACTGCTTGCGCAGCCTGACGCGGCGGCCGACAGCCAAGGCTTTAGCCGGCGGTGGCGTGGGGATGACCGGCATTGGCGGTGTCGTGAACAGGCTGTCCAGGGCGAGCTGGGTCGGTGTCGCCGATGTCGTGGGTGGCATGTTCGTCACAGCGGCCACGTCGTCCTGTTCAGGCGGCTGCAGGATGGGATCCATGCCTCCTGGTGCGTCTGCCTCGTTCGCAGCAAGGGGATGTTCCGCCATCCAGCATGGTGATTGCGGGCTTAGCGACGACACCCCGGTCGCCGCCGCTGCCGTCACTTCGATTCTCGTGAGCGCTTCTTCAATCTCCTGTAGGGTGGTCACCTGAGGAGAGCCGTTCACTGGCAGGTCGCCCTTGATACGCTCAAACACCCGGCTCACCGGGACTGGTTCGAGTAGGGACCAGGTTTCATCCCCATGCCTCGCCGGCTCTTGAATCTTCTCTATCAGAGTGATGGTTTCATTGGGCTCCCCGGTCGGCAAATTGTCCTTCAAGGTATGGGAGTGCAAGGATAGCACGAATTGAAATTTGCTTACCATAGCATCATTTTCCTTCTGGTGCGATGAGGTCGGCTGGTGATCTGCAGGCTCGCCGTCGCATTCCGCAACTCGATTGCGCCATCCCCTGTTGCGATTGCTGTTCTCCCTGTCACGTGGCCGTGGTGAGCGCGAGCGCTCACGGCGGTACTCTGATTCTCCGTGCTTCCAGGAATCGCGGCCATGCGCGAGGTCGCGACGCCCACGGCCGTCGCTATCGTCGTCGCCGTCATGGTCGCGTTGGCGCTGGTTGTCGAAGTAGCTGGGATGGTCGTCGTTGTACTCGCGGCGTCGCCATGACCGCTCGGTGCGACGCCCCCCATGGCCCCGCCTTCCATCGTGAGCGCCGCGGTCACCACGGTTGTCGTGTTCGCCGCGTCAGTCGTGGTCCTCGCAGCTGTGGTCGCGGCCTCGACCAGCACGGGCATCATCCTCTCGCTCCTTGTTGCGGCCCAAGCGCTGAAGGATCGAGCGCGGCGGCGGCGGGTGATGCGGGAACGTCTCGAAGGCGCGAGCTGGAACCGGCTCGCCATCAAGCACCCCTAGGTTCCAGGGTGGAAGTTGGCACCGCGTCGGCTAGCAGGTGGTTTCGTCCGTGAGGAAAACACCCGCCGACGTGTAGTCGTGGATTTCCTCAAGGTGGAGGAGGATGGGGTGGCGGACGCCTCTCTGCCAATGCTCAGGCGGCTTCTCTTCCACGAACAGGACCTCCACTTGCTTGTCTTTTGCACGATTGGTGAACCCGAGCCACATTTGCTTGGGGATTGTGCTTGGGTTTGCCGTCCAAGCCTACAGATTGATCGTGCGGGTGTTCCCAGACTCCACCGGGTGGACGAGGTCCGTCCCGATTTGCTCAGAGCGCAGGTGCGCCCAATGAGCCGCTCGGTGATGTCGGCTGCCCACGCGTGCATAGGCACGCCATCCAGACAAAGGCGCACCCTGAACATCAGAGCAATGCCTAGGGCATTTTGAAGGCTACGCCACTTGATGAAGTGCACCTCGATGCCGCGGCGCTTGGCAAAGCCCTTCTTCACGGCGTCTTCACAGTGGTGGCGGTGTTGGAACTTGATTAAGAAGGCTTCTGGGTGATGCAGGGAGACGGCCACCTCGCCTCGGTGGAGCTTGAACTCCTCCCGGAGTACCTCCTCAATTTCCTGGGCCCCTGTGGAAGGCGGTGCACGAATTGCCCATGAAATGGCCGCAGTGCTCCCCCATTCCCTCAGCTCATCGTCGATGGCGTACGATGTGGGGACGAAGCAAAAGTCTTCCTCTAGGCGCGTGGTCGGGTCGCCGAGCTGCGGCATTATCGTGGATTTTGGCCTGGGGGGTGGTGGCGGAAGAACGGCGCCAGGGATGGAAGTTGGTGGAGGACGTCGGCAGCAGAATGGTGCAGGTGCGGTCGGTGGCACTCTCGCTGTGTGGCAGCCTGCCGGGGGCGCGTGCCCGTCTTGGCTGGGCACAGCGAGTCAGCGCGGCGACATTCTCGCGCCCTGTGTCCCGAGCCGCGGCAGACAAAGCAGCGGACTGGATCTCGGCACTAGGCGGCGTGGTGGTCTTTGGCGAGGCAGATGAAGCACTTCCCGCTCATCTCTGCCCAGAAAGCGCGATGGGACGCGGAGAGGGGAAGGCGTGGAGGATGACCTCCTCGCCGCGATGAATGCGGTCGTTGGCCGTGGCTTGAAAGCTGTAGTCGTTGCGCCACACTTGAATGCTTCTCTCTTCTCCACCAATGTCTCCTTCGGACCGGGGTCCAAATTGAATCCTCTGCTTTGCTGGCGCCCTGTTCCCGGCCGGCGATGTGATGGCGCGGCAGAGTAGACTCGTAGGCATCACTCCAGCACGGTGAGTTGAAGCTGGCCGGGTGGTAGCTGCTCCGGACGGGGATAGTAAATGTAGATTTCAATTTGGGGCGCTGTCACTGCTCGGTGGGCAAAATCAAATCTGGCTCCAAATCCGGGCGCTGTCGCTGTTGGGGGGCAGTAGCGGGGCGTGCCCAGAGCTTCCATCGTGGCTGCGAACTACCTCTGCAAAGGATCGAGATGCTCCAGCTGATCCAGATCTAGGCATGGATGGGGGCTCCAAGCGGTAGCTCAATCATGGTGAAGCTTGCGCGGCGCCAGGGAGGTGACCATGGAGCCGAGAAGACGGCCAGGCAGCTGCTGAGACTTCAGGTGACCTGCGAAGGAGGCGGACGGGCGTTGTCGACGCCGACGGGAGTGTCGGCGCCGGCGGAGGGGGTGGGAGCGGCGCTAGCATGGCTCTTATGGAGTATATATTACTATACTGATTAATGGATCTTTTAATTTTATCCAATTTACATAGTTGGTCTATAGGACAATGGAAGCATGTTTTGAAATTGATTAGTATTGTTACTATGTACGCCCTCTAACCAAATATATTTGATGTTGAGAAAACGCTGATTCGAATTAGTACTGGACTCTCTTTACTGGATGGGGTATATTAAGACTTGCTAATTAAAGATCTCTTAAGAGCTCTCTTTACTGATACTAGATACACAATGGACTTGTTATGATTGCATAATACTACCTTCATTTTTAATATATAACACCGTTAATTTTTAAATTTTTAAAGATACATTTGATCATTGTTTTATTCAAAATTATTGTGCAAACATTAAAAAAAGTCATGCTTAAAGAGCCTTTAAAGATAAATCAAGTTATAGCAAAATAAATTATAATTACATACATTCTTTAAAACAAATGATCAAACGTATTTAAAAAAATCAACAGTATCCTATATACATAAAGAGTATAGCTGTATTACCACTCGATCGATCTATGGATGATAGGAGCATGTTTTGAAGTTGATTAGTACTGGACTCTCTTTACTGGGTGGGGTATATTAAGGCTTGCTAATTAAAGGATCGACACCTTTGGTCTTTTTTCTTATCTCTTTTTACTGATACTGGATACATGATGGTTTACTATGATTGCAAAATACTATCTTCGTCTTTAATATATAACACTGTTGATTTTTCTATATATACATTTGAACATTCATCTTATTTAAAATTTTATGCAAACAAAAAATATAAAAGTCATGCTTAAAGAACCTTCAAAGATAAATCAATTCAAAATAAAATAAATTATAATTAAATAAAATTTTTAAATAATATAAATAGTTAAACGTATCTTTAAAAGTATACATTGAAAAAAGAAAAGAAAGTATAGACATATTACCACTCAATCTATCTTTGGCTGATGGCAGCATGTTTTGGAGTTGATTAGTACTGCGGCCACAGACACCATTCGACCAAATATATTTGATGTTAGGAGAACTTGGATCCCAACATCAAATATAAATTATTGGATGTGGTATATATTAAGACTATGCTAATTAAAATATATCTTAATTTAAACCAATCAACACCGTTGGTTTTCCTTGTGGGCTCTCTTTAGAAAACTGGACGCACTACAGTTTATTATAATTGCTTAGTATAGCTATGTTATCACTATCTATGTACGATGTGAGCATGATTTGAGCTTTATTATTACTGCAGCTATACCATATATGTGCAAGATATCAGTCGTCACCAACATTAAGCTTCAATCCGGTTGACAATATCAATTAATGTCACAATCTGATTTCTGTTTCAGTGATTAATAAATTATTTATAAAATTTATATTAAAGTGCAAAAGAATTAAACAAGTGAAGGAAATGTGAGAAATAATATTTCCTTAATAAATTAAGCCTTGGAGTAAGTTTATTAAATTATAATTGTCTAAAACACTCTATAGAATTTTCTTGGAATTTTCAGAGCTCAAGAAATAATTTTAGTGATAAAAATATTATTTCAGTATTTATTTAACTAAAAAACCAAACAAAAATCCTCCTATCTCCTTCGGGCCATTTTGGCCCATTTTTCTCCCTCGCGGGTTCAGCCCATTCCTTGTCCTCTCCTCTCCTGAAGGCCCAGCTCGCCTAGTCCCGTATCCGTTCGCTCCCCTCTCCCTCTGGGCCAGCATGCCGAAGGCCCAGCTGCTAGCTGGCCCAGCTCGCATCAAGCAGCGTCCCCCCCACTGAAGCGGCAGGCCCACCCCGTCAGGGCGTCATCTTCCTCCTGCGTGCGAACTCCTTCCAGTGCCTGGTGCCGCCGCTCGATCCCGCATCCGATTCGGCCACCAGCTGCAGATCTCCTCAAATTGATTGAGGGAAAATTCTTCCCTTATCCTCCTCTTTCCATTTTTCGAAGAATCGGAACGAAGCTTTGTGTCAAACAACGCTGCCTTGATCTCCATGAAGTTGTGACGTTCTGGTTGGTCTATGACAAAATATAGTTCGTCGCAATATGCTATGAGTCTAGTTTATGACGATTTTTACTTGGTTTTAGCGACGAACAAATAAGTTTAGTCATTAACCTGTATCACCCCACAGTGAATGTCATAAAATACAATGAGATAATAATAACTACCTCCGCTATCACGAGGAATTCATCACAGAAGCCCACATGTACTGTACTAACTTAATGATATTCAATAATTTAAACACCACACTTAAATTACTAAATATTACTCTACATCTCTACAGATGACATAGAGCAATCATATGAATGAACACTAAGCCAATACACTGCATATCTCTAGTAATCTAGCCATATAATTAATATAAAATGAGTTACTAAAACTGATACTCAAATAATTACGTGAATAAAGTAAAGGACCAAAACTATATAAAGAAGAATATGTTATTATAGAATAAAGTCCTACAAGAAGGATATAAGTTACTAGAACCAGACTCGAATTCTTCCGGAAGACTTGAAGAACTAGAGCACTATTCTATTCCTATCTCCACTAGCACTAGAACAAAAGAAATGAACCATGGAGAGCTTCTTCTTCTTGTCCTTCTTCTTGGTGTGTGTTCAAATGAAGAAGAAGAGGGGTATTTATAGTGGGAGGAAGCTTGGATGGGTGGAGATGCTCCATGGAATCCAAAGGGCATCTTCATCCTCTTCTTCTCATGTGTCCTCCTAATGACGATTGGAGTGCAGGAAACAGTCACAACCTTCTTAGGAGGTCAGTAATTACCGACTTGTGGAATTTCTGAGCCAGCTGGGCTAAGACTGGGTCGCTGACTTGTGGATGTTGTTTTACCAAGATGAACCTCTGGTCTCTTGTTCAGTAACTTGAGTCCAACCGAGGGCATCCTCAGTCGAAACCCAACCGGCCTTATACATATTCACTGGCGGTGAACAGGATGACACCTCTCGATGTGCCTCCCTTGCCATGCTTCGTGTCACCTTGTGTGGTACATTATGCGCACAAGATTCCTCCATCGACTGGAGAGGAATGGATAGCACTTGGCAATTATAGAAATAAAACCCCAACTTAAGTAATGGGATTTCATTTGTATAGCCGAGGAAGAAAAACACAAGTGAATTATTTGGGCCATGTTTGAGCATGTGGCCTTGTATCAGATATGCCTCATTAACATATGAGCGGGGTGTAGAAATGTAGGAAATCTGAGCATCTGACAGTACCCCGACTTCATAAGCTATACGAGAAACTAGAGAAGTACACTCAATTGGATAAGTCAACTTAAAATTTTCTAATCGTTGATGAATCATGCATTGCATAGGTGAAACTTTAATTTTCTTTACCATGGCATACAAGAGAATTAGTTCATCTTCACGAACAATCCTAACATTAGCTCTAGGAAAAAGAGTTGAACCAAGCCATTTATGCATAAGCCTCAAAGTAAGATTATGGATGTCATTAGTTCTAGGCTTCCTACAGAACAGTTCACCTGAGATACTTTGCCAAAACTTATGCTCGTCAAAGCTAGGAGTTGCTTTCCTAAAATTGATTTTGCATGTTTTGTGAAAGCCAAGGAGCAGACTTAATTCCTTCCAAGAAAGGTAGTACTCCTTACAGAAAAACATGAAAGAAATACCATCATCTACTTCTAGTAGGATGCAAAAAAATTGAATGGTAAGCAAGTGAGAACCTGACTCATCTACACATGCAAATTTATCCCATCCTATGGCTTGCCAAACATTATAGAAATCAACATCCATACCTATCTTTTGTAAAATGTTCAGGTCGTATGCTCGGGTGTGAGCAAATGTCCGATCTTTTAGCATGTTGTAGGCTTGCATCTCCCAATCACCTATGAGGTCGAGGTCGAGGTCGGAGTCGACGAGGAGCCTCGGTGTAGTGTCCACCTCCTCCATGGGTACATCGGCGGAGGAAGGTGTGCTTGATTCATCATGGTGACGGCTTGACCTTGAGCTTGATCCTCTCTTGAACATGCCAGAAATTTGTTTCTTCATGGCTGCGACAAGTGAGCAACAGCACAAGACAAACTCAAGAGGGGGTTAAGCTAGTGAAACAAAAATCGATTCTACCAATAGGTTGGTCTTGCTCAAAACTAAAGCAATTTGCAAATGCTAAAAATCAAATCAAAATGCAGGGAACAATTTTGAGATAAACACTACAAAACTTGAAATGAAATTTGAGAGCATGAGAGCTTGACAGAGGGAGTGGAAAATTGTTGTGAAATGGGGTGGACTCCTCTCCCGGCCATCCTCTATTTATAGAGGGACCCCAGTGGCTAATTCTGACATGTGAGCCCCACTAGCCGTTGCACCAAAAAAAGCACAAGGCCGGTAACCTCTTCCCTGGGTCGGCTGACCTATGGGGTCGGTTGACCCCTAGGTGGGTCCGACTAGCCCCATTTTTTTACTGTCGGATTCCAATGGCTAGTTAGAGGGGGTCACGTGGAAATTGGCTGATAAATTATTTAATTTTTGCTAAAAAAATCATTTTATAAATTTGTTGTCTCAAAAATTACTTCCAATTTATTTTAATTGTTTTTCAAGAACTTTATCATGCAAAATTTTGAAAAGATAAACATGCTTGAATGCAAGAATTAAATTGAACGAAATTAAATATGAGATACATACCAATTTACCTATTGGTAAGGGCGACGTCGTGTTCAGTCCGACGAGCAAAACCATACCTCCGTCGTGTTTAGATTGATGATGAGGTACCCTGTCCCGGAGGTGTGGGAACGGGTGACGGTTCCTTTACGTGCCTTCCCGGAAGACTTGAAGAATTAGAGCATTATTCTATTCCTAACTCCACTAGCACTAGAACTATGGAGAGCTTCTTCTTCTTGTCCTTCCTCTTGGTGCGTGTTGAAATGAAGGAGGAGAGGGGTATTTATAGGGGGAGGAAGCTTGGAAGGGTGGAGATGCTCCATGGAATCCAAAAGCATCTTGTTGAAATGAAGGAGGAGAGGGTATTTATAGGGGGAGGAAGCTTGGAAGGGTGGAGATGCTCCATGGAATCCAAAGGCATCTTCATCCTCTTCTTCCCATGTGTCCTCCTGATGACGGTTGGAGTACAGGAAATGGTCACAACCGCCTTATCAGGTTGGTAATTACCGACTTATGGAATTTCTAGGTCAGCTGGGCTAAGCCTGGGTCGGCCGACCCCTGGCTAGTCCCTCTGGCCCAGAGCTTTTGTCCAAACTCCTGTACGGTGGGTCCAAGGTCAAATGATGTGTTGGTTGGGCCCAATTGCAGGTGTTTCAGTGGGTTTGTGAGCCCTTCCTTACATTTTTTCGCCACTTGTCGACCTCTGACTGATTGGACGAGTGTTTTCCACCATTTCTCCTCCATTTATATGGTAATATCCTATATTCAAATATTTTACCAAGTACATGTGGAACTAGATTATTTCTAATTAAATATGCATGCAAGCATTGCTAGTTCTCTATTATTTTTGGAAGTATTGATGGTCGAAATTGGTCTATAACGATTGTCAATAGCTTGATTCCTGGACGAGGATTTAATGCATAAATTAGTTTGGAAATTACTGGTGAATTTCTAGGCGTGACAAAGGTTACTTTAAGAGTAATAGTATTTGGCGACATATAAGGAAACCACCTCCCCAAATAAAAGGTGTTAGAGTCCTATTTGGGGAAGAGGCGGACTTCATGATCTCCTACTTGGAGACCAAGACACATGTGGTATAAATACAAGGCCTCTAGGGAGTGCGGGATCATCGAATCATAGTTTAGTCACTCACCACGGAAGAAGCAATCCGGAGGACTCGAAGCCAACTCGTCGGTGAATCTCGTTGAATTGTTCTCAACAGTGATCTAGTCGGTAACTTATCGGTTCTGTTGTTCTCTGTAGTACTCTCTGTGGTTCCGTCGTAATCTCATATAAACTGGATTTGGGCTACTACCTTACAACGGACCTGAACCAATATAATCCTTGTCTTTCGTGTGCTTGATGTCGTTTCGTGTAGATCCTCGTACCAACGTAACCCAATAACCATAGAATACGTTCTACGCGTATCACCCGTCGATAGTGGCATGCTAGGTAGGGGAACTTGGTGCTCAAGTTTTCACCGAGATGGCTTCAAGCTCAAGGCTCTCTGACGACCATGCCCACAATTGTCTTGGCCTGGGAGATCTTACCCAACCGATATTTGCATGGACTCGAGTTGGATCCATTGTCTTCCCGGTCTTCGCTGCAGCTCTGATATCGCCTTCCCCGAATCTGGTTGGGATCGAGACCAACATCGTGAAAACAATGGAAGAAAACCCTTTGTCGGTAACTCCTCCCGTCCCATCAGAGAAGCGGGCACCAACAACTTTAGCTCCTTGGAGAACTCCCAAAGCGGCCAAACCCTCGACATATGTTAAGGGTGCAGCACCGACAAGAAAATCTCCGCCTAACCATAACAACTGGTGTTCGATCCACAAGAAGTCACGACACTCTTTAGTGGAATGCAAGGTGATATTCCATGTGAAGGCTGAACTTGATCCTGCAAAAATTGAGCTATCCAGAGCACATCACCATACAAAGAGTGGTGCCCGATACACAAATCGAAAAGTCAATCCCTTACCAGCTGAAATGAAAAAGTCACTCCCTTACCAGCTGCAAGGTCTTCTTGATCCGAGCTCCTTGTTGTCCGATCCACCGATGCCAAGATCAATCTCGGGAGGCAGTTGTGGGTGATAACAGTCTTGGATCTCAGGATTTTATTATTGCGTACGTCGACGTAGACCCTCGCGAACCTTCTGTCTTGCACAGCCTCGATGACCAAGAATCTTCAGGATCAAACTTCTTGAGAGAATTAAATGTAATTGATGGCGCTGTGGAGGATGTACGAGAAGATGGCGAGGTACGGTCGGATGATCTAGCGGATCCCCACGGGCTCGAACATTCTACCCGAACAGCAGCCGAACATCTGAACGTGATAGGCTCCCTGCCCAGATAAACTCCTTTTGACATTTCCAGAAGGAGACGCATGGGTGAGACAAATGCAGTCGACAGTCGCTAACCTCAATTCAGCGTTCTTGGCCGCTGCCGGACCATCCCCCCAAGGTCCTTCTTGGGTCCGACAACTACTGCACGATGATGCTCGAGCAGCTGAGAACAATGGCCCTGAGGAGGTCCGCAACCCACATCGTAGTTAGCGTCCAGACTGCAATCCGAGCTAGTCTGGATGCAGCGGTTCGTACCATCAGAATTTGGAATGGACCCAGCGATGATGGGGCATGCTACTGAACCAAGAAGGATCACATTTGACCAAAAGATGGTAATAAGAAGGGCAATCAAGGATGCAAATATTCCCCACGCATATGTTTCTGTGATTTTGTTTGCTTGCTTTTTTGTTGGTAACCTTCCTAAAATGCGCACCCTCAACCCACCTAAAGAGAAAGTTCTCATATATGGTGATGGAAATGTTAAAGGTAAAACTGTACTCCCTCCATTTTATAAAAAACCAACTCCAGAATTATAGCCAGAAGTTGTTTTCTTATGTGATGAAGGGAGTAGGTTTTTTATTGGACATCACTTTCCGGCCTATATCGGTATGTTTTACACATTTTTCCAACTAGCAACGCATTATGGAAAAGATATGTTTTCTTGTCTTTGAAAATAATAGTAATATATTAGAAACTGTTTGCATATTTTCCTGCCAAAGAAGATGCAACTCGACCAACTGCATGACATAGCTTATGTACTTTAGGAGATTAACTTTAGTGCGATATGATAATTTGAAGTTGATTTGTTTTCTTTAACTTGTCATCTAACTCCTGCACTTGTACTGCAGGCTACCTTATTTGAAGTGTATGCTAAATCTGATTGTTTTCACTTCTAAAATATATAAATGCATAGTTCACATAATCTGGACTCCTTAGACCGGTTTGAAGCACAAGGAATAAATTAGTCCTATTTAACATTTTCTTATGGTAGCTGGCATGTTAATTTCTGATGACTGCTTCCAATTACACAGCTTTTTTTGTCCTCACGTCATGATTGATAGTTTTGTATTTTGGCATAGTACTCAATTTAAGAATGTTAATTAGGAGGCGTAAACAATATGATTGATCCCTTCTATTATATATATAGTAGATAAATAATATATTAGCAACAGTAATGCACATATCAGTCAGCTAACTAATCAGCAGGACATCTCAAGTTGATATTCATGCATGTAGCACGATGAGAATATGAACACTCTAGGACATGTTAAGAATTGATTATTGGGAGTTTCTTTTGTTTTCCATGCGGTTGGTAGCTTTGTACATCTCTGAAAATACTTATTTGACATATTATAATAAAAATGTTAGGAGGCACCAAATATCTATAACTTTAATGTACTTCATGTTCCACGTGGATATAAAAATAGATTATTCACTACAGTAGATAAGACAATCATTAGTCATTTAGTAAGGAGGGATATCATGTTGGCATGCACAAAATAATTGCAATCAAACGAAAGTATTCGCCTAATATAGGTTAAGGATGGCTGGATTTCGAAGATATCCTTTGCTTCTTTCACTTGCAGAAGTAACCATGTCGAGCTCCCTATTCCGTTTAAGCGTCCACCGCTTGTCGATAAGATTGCAGTTGGTGTTGCTATGAATCCATATCAAACCTTTGTTGAGTTTGGTGAATTGCTTTTAAAATCTACGACTCGACTCAGTGTTGTCCCTAAAGACTACAATGTATCCTTCAAAATAAACAGAGACAATATCCTCTTTTATGATTACTGTAGGATTTTTTAGATTTTTCTTTCTCTTCTCATTGATGTGGAGGCTTCTGAAGAAGTCTCGAGTTAGAGAAGAAAAAAATGACTAAACTATTGCCTCAATACTTAAAATTCCATTTCACAATCTATATTTTCTAACTATTTTTATTAAAAATTTTCCAACTGGAAAAATCAGTTAGTCAAAAAACCTTTGACCTTGCTAATGGACTTTGATTTCCCAACTCTTTGTTCATCCATCCCCTGATTCACTAAAATTGTGATGTGTGTATATAATGCAGGGACCGATTACATTAATCAAGTAGGATTGGGGCATTTCTATCACATTTACTATGAGGGCTGCTTGACAAACTTCGAAATCGGGGAGAAAGGAGTAGAAGCAACTCTACTCTATCCAGAGGTTGAGTATACCCGCATGGATGAATACTTGAAGCTTTACTGGTAGCTTCACACATGGCCACAAGTTAAAAATATTTCTTAACTGTGCATCTTATAAGAAGAATTAACCAACACTTCCCCCTTTGTGTGTGTGTTTTTTGTTTATTAATTTCCAAGATAATTGTTGCTTGAATGAACAAATGGGTTGATGGCTACCATCCCACCAAGTGATCGAGTGCTGAACTTCTCTACCTGCAAGTCTCATGTATCCACGCATAAAACCCCTGAAGCCTGAAATTTATTAAAAGTTTCGACAAAGTATATCTTTTGTTCCCGGGTATTTTTGACAAGTAGTTTATTAGAAATAAGTAAACATATATCATCATCAACGAACATGACACACGAATTAACTTGGAGGAAACCACACAAACTATATGCCAGCAGAAGGAAACAACCACGTCAAATTAATCTGATTATGTTATTTGATATTGTACGATATGAAACAAAGTTATAGAGTCAAAGGAGTGCAAAAATGTAGAGGTAAAAGGGTGCTATTACCACCTATGCATGCTAGTGCCTTTTCATACGTAAAAAGCAAAAATGAAAATAAAAAAAACACATTACGGCAATTAGCAATAAAGAAAAAACAGAACTTTTCCTTCCTTTGAAAAAAACACCAAAATTCAAAAAAAGTAGTTCCCATTCCGTGCAACACACGAATAACCTTTTTAACCAAATTGCACATTTATCTATACATGGTACGTGAATTATTTAACGATAAAAAAACCAGAATGATCTAATTATGTTTCATTATTAAAAAATGATCTAATTATATCTCTATTGTTGCCAGATTTAAAAAGGACAAGTGACCAGTTTTGGGACATAGTGAATAGCACTCTATTTTTTCCATTTCTCCTAAACAGCACATCAGAATTGAATGAAACAACCACATACAACTTTTATTTTGACCACAAAACTTGATTTTCTATGGATTAATCCCGTAATTCCAAATAGTGATTCAGCCTATATGGTAAAAGAATTAAAGTTAATCTACCTGAAAACAAACTCAATTTTTATTTGAGTTAGAACACTGCTACAGAATCCCTAATAGATACCGATTCATTTAAAATCGGTACCTATGAACTTTTTCCTACCTCCACTCGATGAAAAATTATAGAACTATTACCTTTGAGTATTAGGTACCGGTCTAAAGAAAAAACTGGTACTTATACTATAGGTAAAACCGGTACCTATGTAGTTGGATCTTGGTACCGTCTAAGGAACCGGTACCTTATAGCCTGTTCCCAACCGGTATCAATAAGGGATTTTGTACTAGTGGAAGCAACTAGAGGCTAATTAGGTACTACTTGCAACATGACCGATGGAACTGTGTCCAAACGGCGAAAATAGTGTCTGGTGAAAGTGTGACCACCATTAGTATCTGGTGATAACCATTCTTAGTTACAACCTTTGTAGTTTTCCCGAGTTCGTTTTGTACATAAAATTTTTATCCTTTTTGTAATATATAGCTACTAGGCAATGATGATAGTACTTTAAATATAAAAAAACAGTGTCTGGTGATAACTATTTGGGAACGGATGGAGTAACCAACTATGAACCAGACTAGATAGAGCAAATAATGAGCAGTACATTAATGTTTTACTCAACAACTCGCTCTGTTTTTAATAGGTAAATTATTAATTGTTGGACACACGTTTGATCATCTATTTATTTTAAAAATTTTATGCAAATGCATAAGATGTATATCGTGCTTAAAGTGAGAAAACAATTAAAAATGATAATCATGTAATTTTTTAATAAGATAAATGGTAAAACACGTGTGCAAAAGTCGACGGTACCGTTTGTTAAAAAACGAAGATTCTAGTAATAAAAGAAGAATGGATTGTAGATTTTTTGTTTTGTTTTTGCAAAGGATTGCCGATTAAGCAGTACACCTCTGGCAGCTACTACCACCACATGACCACAGAGCTAAACAGCATGGAGTGATAGCAAGCTGTGATACAATGAACAGCGGTCTTTTAGGAACAGTGATTGACTGATTGGTGTCGATGTGGAGTGCATTTCACGGTATAAAAGATACTGTGGCGATCATATGTCAAGTCCCATCGAGTCATTGATTTACAAACGAATGGTGGACATCATGAGCTAACGTCCGTTAATGTACCCCTCGGCCGTAGCAGCTATGATACCGCCTAAATTTTTATCCTAATTAATTTAATTTGAGAGTAGCTAGATCTAAAATAGGGTGGACTAAATTTTTATACAGTTTCTATATGAAAATACTGAAAATCTACATAGAGTTGTGAAATGGTCCATTAACCTTGATACATTATACAACCCCTAGCTACGGCACAGAACCTCATAGCAGGGGTCATCGTTGAGGCAATCGGGGATTCTATCAATGCTATAGTGTTATCTACGGTAAATAACTCACGAAGAAATCAAGTAATTAATAAGAAATAACTTGTGAGTAAAACTTTTATAGTTGTTTTCTTGGTGGTTGAAAAGTAAAGTAAAACTTTTGTATTTGTATTTTTTTTGGATTTTGTATATGTATTCTTAGTGAGTTAAAAGAAATAGACTAGAAAAAATGTCCACAATCAACTATAAAACTAAATTAAGATTTAAAATTGAAATATTAGCAACTGATTAGACAAAACGCAGCAGGTGGAGAAAAATATCGAGGAATAACCCTGACCTGTAGCTCGCCATTTGTGAGAAGTAGTAGGTAGGAAGTTGACAGGAGATAGTTATCTTAATCAATAACGATTTTAGAATCTTGAGCTCCAACTCAGTCCAAACTTTTTATTTACTCGTAGATGGTATTACACACTGGTGGTAGGATATGATATATGGCACCGTATCGTTTGCACGCGCATCTCTTGGTGCACTCATACACTCTGTTTCTGTAGACCATACATGCGCACTCATACACTTTTGCAGAAAACCGCCCACCACTCCATTGGTAATTTCATGAATAACCTCCTAGGCTTCCTTTTCTCCTATCGCAGTAAGGGGTGAAAACGGGTCAGACAATTTCCGAACTGAACCGCTTCAAATCCGTCCAAAACATGAATATGACATGGGTTGTTAGAGATCCGGCTGTGGAGAATATAGGTACCGGTATCCACACAGTCTCCATATTCGACTAGAGATAGTAGGTGGATCGGATCCACGTGTTATGTAATAGAGTAGGACTCGATTACCGTGTTGTAACCCATGTTCGGCTAGGTTTCTACTTCGTAACCCTGCCCCCCAATCTATATAAGGTGGGCAAGGAGCCCTCCAAGGGCATGAACACATATAACAACTATTAGATCGTCAGACCAATAAAACACCCAAAGGATACAATTCTAAAATAGGAGTAGGATATTACCTTTCATTGAGACGGTATGAACCTGTCTAAATCCTTGTCTCCGTTGTCTCCACATCCATCTACTTTTAGGTCTCGTGCGCTTCCCCTTTTTTTCATTGCCAATTTTCAGAATTGATAGTTGGCGCGCTAGGTACGGGATGCATCGAGTTTTCCTATCGAGAAGTGCGATGGGATCAATTCCAACAGAAGCGCTAAGATTAATCTCAACAAGTTTGATGACTCCAATCTCCACCGCCAACCACTGATATCGCCCAGATCTGACTGAAGCAAGCCACAAAGTCGTCTGCACATGTACATGCATACAAGCGGAACAACATCTTCATTTTCATCGTCGGCTTGCCTCCACCGCCACTGACTGGTACTTTCGCCTTCGCTCTTACCGTCAACCGCCTCCATCGCCGCCGACTGGTGCTTCCGCCTACATGGTTGGTGGATTACACCGCTGTTGATGGGCGTCTTCGCTTTCACCGTTGACCGCCTCCGTAGCAGGTGACTGGTTTTTATGCCTATATGGTTGGTGGACTCTGCTGCCATTGATGGGTGTCCTTGGTTTCACCGTTGGCTTGCCTCCGTCGCCGCCGACTGGTGTACTCGCCTTCACGTCTGGCCTATGTCACCGCTGTTGATGGGCGTCACCATCTTCGCCGCTATGGTTGGTGGACTCGCCACCATTGATGGGCGTATTCATCTTCACCGATCAGTCGCCTTCGCCACCGTTGACCGGTATCCTTGCCTTCACGGCTGGCCTATTCCGCCACTGTTGATGGCCACTTTTATCTTGACCACCAATCGCCTCAGCTGCCTCCATGGTTGCTATTTTCATCACAATTTATGGACGACCTTGTCCCCATATTAGCTACCTATGTCGTAACCAAGGGGAATACCAAAAAAGTTAAGTCATCATTAATTTTCTTCTTTATATGATATTTTCCTTTTTCTCTGCCTCACTACATCAACTGGTTCTCCATTGAGTAGTGAGTAGGGGCTACAAATGTTGTATCATATTTTTGCAATAATTTTTTAATGTTTATCTTGATTGCTTCCGAATAAATCCGAGTAAAAAAGTGCCGAGTAGTGAAGCTCTATTTTCCGATGCTTTCCATTTGGTTTGTTTATGGATGATTGCCTTTGAGCCGATTCCTAGATCCCGGGGGCTTGTTGGGCAGAGTGTATAACACAAGGTGCTAAGTAATACTTGGAAGAAATCAAAAGTATAAAGACAAAATAGTTTGTTTTCTGCTCTTAACAATTGCAAAAGTACCTGAGTAGTAAATTCTTATACGTGAAGCTTTGTTCCATCAATGACAAACTCATATCAATGACTAGTCAGGCAGAGTGTTTAAACGTAAGGAGTCAACTATTCGGGGAAATTAAAATCGACAAGAGGAGAAATACGTATTTATAAATATTTTAAAATGCTTGAAATTTCCTCAGGTACTATATTTACATAAGATTCTACTCATCCTATATGTTTATAATGCAGGATCCAAATTCAGATATGCGTAGCAGGGATTCATGGCAATAAGCTTATCTACTACGCTTCGGGAATGGATTAGTCAAAACACTACCATGAGCCGCCTTTGTTGCCGCTAACTGGTGTCTCCGTCTTTACGGCTGGCCTATTATGCTGCCGTTGATGGATGCCTTCGCCTTTACCATTGGCTTGCCTTCACCGTTGCCGACAGGTGTCTCCGCCTTCACGGCTGGCATATCATGTCACTGTTGACAGGCGTCTTCATTTTCACCGTCGGCATGTCTTCGTCACCGCTGATTGCTGTCTCCGTTGTCACGGCTGGCCTATTATGCCAGCACTGATGGACGTCTTTGTAATAACCGTCGGTTTGTCTTCGCCGCCACCGACTGGTGCCTCCACCATTACGGCTGGAATATTATGCTACCGTTGATGGGCGTCTTTATCTTCACCGTCGGCTTGCCTTCGTCATCACCGACTGGTGTCTCCGCCTTCACAGTTAGCCTATTATGCCGCCGTTGATGGGCATCTTCATCTTCACCACCAGCTTGCCTTCGTTTCCACCGACTAGTGTCTCCGCCTTCACGGCTGGCCTATTATGCCGTCGCTGATGGTCATCTTCATCTGCACCGCCGGCTTCGCTTTGTCATTGCGGAGTGGTGTATTCGACTTAACGGCTGGCCGGTTATGCCGTTGTTGATGGGCATCTTCGTCTTCACCACTGCCTTACCTTCATCGCTGATGACTAGTGTCTCCACGTTCACGGCTGGCCTGTTATGCTGCCGTTGATGGGCGTCTTCGTCTTCACCACTGGCTTGCCTTCATCACCGCCGACTATTGTCTCCGTCTTCACGACTGGCCTATTATGCCTCCGTTGATGGACATCTTTGTCTTCACCGCCAGCTTGCCTTCGTCTTCGCCACTATTGTTAGCAACCTTGTCTTTACCTTCACTTTGTCTCTGCTGGCGTCCACACCTCCACTGCTGTGCAACTCTGCGGCCTTTATTGTTTGGGCGACTTTATCTTCATTGTCTTCAACACCAGCAAACTATGATGCCTCTACTTTACCAGCTTCGCTACTTCACCGACGACGACATCTCCAAGAGCCTCGACATCTCAGCATGCGCCACCAAATCCGACGCCGCCCTAATCTACTACAACAAGTGGTGCTCCAATCCTCAAGATTTCTACTCAAACATACCCAACACGTATCTTCACTCAAGCAATGGCTACTCGACGACAAGAAGCTACAATTTCTTGACTCTATGTTAAGTTGTTCCCCAACTAACCAAAGAGACGGGGGCTATACAAATAGAAGACTAAAACTCGACTGGCATTATGTCAAGATGAAGTAATGAATCAATCAACGAGTTCTATGATATCCACTTCGGGAGTCATTAGCTTTGTCTTCATTCCAGAATTCAGCCTCCCAATCAACTAAGATTCGACAAGTTGAATACCAACGTCAACATATACTTTCCTCCAAGTGAAGCATCTCCAATAGCAACACCAAGTTCTACAATCATCTTCATAAATCAAAGAGACATTGCATCAATCTTCATCACCCATATGGTAACATGAAGAAAACTATTCGAGCATCGATATCTTCTCATTAGTTTGATGGATTATTATCATTGACGTCACCATTGACACCTTCATCATCGGCCAAATACTGTCAACCAAGTTCTTTGCTCCGGAGCATGAGTTTCGTCAATGCTGAAAATCCGACTAGGATCCTTGGCACCGTCATCTTCATGAACATCCTACCATGCTTATTCGACCTAGCCTACTCTACTGCTATTGATGGGCAACTTTGTCTTCCCAACCGACCATCTCTGTTATTGTCAGTCGTCATTACCGCTGGTCGCGTCTGCCATCGCCGACTAGTTTTTTCGTCTCCACTGTTGATGGATTTCACCATCGCCGTTGATGGCAACTTCGTCTCCACTACTGAGATCTTTGTCACCTCTGATGGGCGATATCATCTCTATGTTGGTTATTTCATCTCCATGCCGACTGCATCAACTACCACCAATGGACAATTTTGACTACGACATAAGGACAAACGATATGCTTGGGGGCTTACCAACCCAAGCATGAGGATCATACCTTCAATTTGAGCTTAAGATACATTCAACATGAATTCATGATCATGGGCCTATTTCCTACGCTCAAAGACTGGTCCAATCATTATTCCTCACGAGGGTCATCAACTGAGTACTTGCACTAGTAAGGATTCAATTATCACATCTACTTTGGTAAACCTCATGAGGGATAACCACTCGGATCAGAAGGTGCTTTGATAAGATGCACTCTGTCTACATTACTCGGGGAATTTATCACTCGGGAGCAGATTAATAGGCATGCTATACACATCATATTTTAAGGGTATCGGTGGGTATATTTCGGGCCTAATCCCAATATGTCTGCAACCCATATTCCAGGTATGGCCTGTCACGTGTCTCTAACGACATAAGCATATTTGTTTTTGGCAATATGCACGTGCTCAAGTGTCCAATACCTTAAAATTCTTTTATACAACTATTACACAACATTTTAGGAGTTGGTACAATCCAATTTAAAAGGTGACAAGCAGTGAAGCTTTATATATAGAAACTTTGTTAACTTTTTTATAAGTTAAGGACACTGTTTGGGTTTCATAAAGCAAATGATTTTATATTATATCATTGCTTTTTGCCACATGTGTGTGCACTTTTTTGATACAACCAATATCATTGCTCGCTGCCGCGGCCTTGCGCTCTCGCTCTCATGCACCCGCGCCGCTGCACCACCATGCCGCCACGCCACGGCCGATGGCGGGAGCCGCCCGGCCGCTCCCTCGCACCCGGCCGTGCGCTGCCAGCCGCCGCTGTCCCGGCGCCGTGAACCAGTTCGGTGCGCCCGGTTCATGGTGGACCGTGGGGCTGACCATGAGGCCCACGTGGTGAACCTGATCCACTGTCTCTGCTCTCTCTCCCCTGTTTTAAAAAAAATATATAAAAGGAATAAATGCACAATTTCGTAAAATGCCTCTCAAACAACATACAAACTTCAAACGGCCATATTTTGACCGTTTGGACTCAGAATCGAACCGTTCAAATTGTTAATTTCTCATTAAATTGTGTAGAACCCATTTTACTGCTTTGTTACTGCTTCTTATATGATGCTATCTGTTGTTTAAGCCTGTTTTGTCTTGCGCTGTCATGTAGACGCCACCGTTCCGGATGAGCAGCTCTACCTCGAGGTGGAAGTTGAAGATGCTGGCAGCGAGCAAGGCAAGCCATGTCCCTCTTGAACATATTGCTACCTATTTTGTAAAATTATTTTTTCTTTAAATTATTGCATTTCACTTTATTTAAATTCCTGCGATAATCACTGTTTACTTTAGCCGTATCTTTACATTCCTTTGTTATGGCCTATTTACTTGTATTGTTATTATACCCTTGATAACCCTAGGCGAAACAAAACTAGTGAGGACTTCTACTACTGGTGCTTACTAGAAAAAAATTAGGAATATGCTTAGCCCCGCTTAAATTAGAAACTTTAAAGATTTCAAACATTAGACCTTGATATGAATTACTATAACTCTGGAAGTACTAGTTTAGCGGCTGATTAGCCGTGGAGGATAGTTTTCCGTTCAAAATACCTCAAACCTTGTTTTCGGCTGGCTCGAGGTGCATCGTTTCGCTAGTCGCACCTCGGCCATCATAACGACCAGTCTTCGGGGCATGATTGTAAAGCATTTTTCATCCGACCACCAGCCTAATGGGTAAGGCTTAACGTACCGGTTAGTGCGGTCATGAACAAGGGAGACACCGATACGGATGGATGAGGCCCAAGCATCGAGAGGACATTCCTGGCAGTTATGCCCGAGGGGCATAGACTGTCCACCTGTCCCAGAGTCTACTAGCCATGGAAGTCTATGTCGGTCTTCCTTGTTTAGGATGGTACAAGACGGTAGGTTATGTCACGACTCCCGCCCGTATGCCGTGGTGGCATGTGGCACGTAGTGACGTGTGAGGGAGATGTCTCTGGTGGGTAAAGTGGTACACCTATGGCCAAAGTATAATCTATTCGAATAGCCATACCCTCGGTTATGGACAAGTTGAGCAATGACCCAAAGTTAAAGATTTTCATCTGTTGGATGGAACATCTGGTTTTGACATGTGGGCCTGGTTTAAGGCGAGTACGCGTGGGAGCGCGGCTTGATAATAATCTGACTAGAGTTAGGACGTGATTTATTAAAATGCCCTTAATCAACTAAATGTTTCCAAATGCTGTTTACTGCAAATTAACCCCTCTACTTATGATTCCTTTTGACTCTCTTGCATTATTTGCATTTTTCCGGCATGGTTTGCTGAGTACGGTGGTTGTACTCAGCCTTACTCTTTTCCCCCTTTAGCAGAGGAGTTCCTCGAAGATGGTGGTTTCGACTTCTAGCTTGTGCCTGACGTCAAGTGCCTGTGGCTGCCCGCGTGTTGGCTGTGTTTTTTCTTCGTTCATTTTTGCTGTGGTGGGCGTTTTGTAACCCATGTAATAAAAGTACTTTATTTAAGCTTCCGCTTGTAAAAATCTGTTATGTATCAACTTGGTTACGTGAACCTTGCCTCCTGGGACAAGGAATAATGCACTCACAAACGGAGTGTAAACAGAATATAGATGTCTATTTTCCAGGTGTGACAGATTTTTTCAAGACGCATTTAGCTTAGGCTATGCGCATTATATATTTGAAAACTACTCGAGGTGGTTAAATTATTTATTTCTTGACTATATGCTTAGCTTGTTTAGTAAAACATATAGTCGGGGGCTACATTAGGTGCATCAAGTCGATGCACCTAAGTATATATTCTTTATTATATTTAAATTTTGTCAGCCCTTCACAGCCTCATGACTTGGTAAAAGCACTCAGGAGACCATGGTGAAGATGATTGAATCACTTGGCTTTTGGTGATTTAGCTCGCTAGAAGATTATCTTTTCGACTGTGAAGGTCTAAGGGGATACTTTGGAGAATATGGGTACCGGGTATCCACACGACCTTCATTTTTGACTAGAGATAGGAGGTGGGCTAGAGCCATGTGTTATGTAATAGAGTAGGACTTGATTGGCATGTTGTCTTGTATGTTAAGGTACGGTATAGAGCCCTGACCGGGTACTACCACATAATAGATTAGGAAATTAATGTCATGTCCGGCTAGGTTTCACCTTTGTAACCCTACCCCCAATCTAAATAAGCTGGGCAGCGAGCCCTCCAAGGGCATGAACACATATAACAACTATCAGATCATCAGATCTATACAACACCCAGCGGATACAATCCCCAAACATTAGTAGGGTATCACCTTTCATGGAGAGGGCCTGAACCTGTCTAAATCCTTGTCTCTGCATCCATCCACTTTTAGGTCTCGTGCACTACCCCTCTTATCATTGCCAATTTTCCGAATCGACAACAGCAGATATGGATGCGGATAGTAAGGTGTGGTGCGGATGCAGATGTGGTATCTCTAAAATCCGGTGGATGCGGATTATCCAATATTTTTATCGGATTATCCAGTAGGCGGTTTACAGAATAATCCGAAATTACCAACCCATGTAACCACTCTATCTCTTGCATATAATATGAGCAGTCCCATCCAATTGCCTAATTCATAAATTAATCGAGATTCCTTAGCCAGAGGCTTTCACCATCTCATGTCACACTCACGTAGCTACGTTTTTATATTATCCACATCATGTATTCATGTTGTTTAGCAATGAAGCATATAACTATTACGATGGGTCGTGCATTGATTATTATATTATTGTGCCTTGCATTGCTAACTCAATGTTGTATTGATTGCATATATACGTAACATCCGATAAAATTAATATGTTTTCGAACCGATTCAGCACAGACTCCGCACCATTTCCGACATCTGTAACAATCCTCTTCGCATCTGCATCCGCATCCGCCTACTATCCACTATCCACACCCACTCAGAATCCACTTGAAAAATGGTTTAGGATGTGGTATGACCACTATCCATCTGAATCCACTCCACTATCACCCCAACCTAGAGTCCTCACTCAGTGCGGCAAGACAACGACATGGACATGAATCACCTCAGCAACCATGCTTGCTGGAGATGGAGATGGCTGAAGATGAACTTCGGCTACTCATCTTCAAAATCCATCCTTACAAAAATTCCTCCCGCCTCTCTCTAGCAGTAATGCGTTGGGCAAGGTTGGTACCGTACAACACTACTCCCTTCGTGCCAATTTAAGTAAACTTATTTTGAGATGGATGGAGTACTTCATTGATGTATTTCCATGTTCTTACTAAACCTGGTAAATCTCCTTCCTTTACCCCGTGATAGCTGTGGTATCAATTACGGCCGCTCGTGCAACAAGGGCAGAGCCACAGGGCTTGATATTTTTCCATCACTTTCTTTCGACCCACAAGATTAACTCCCAAAGTCATAGACCCTGAGAAAATTGTTGAACTTTCTGAATTCCATGGTGGCCTTAAACACAGGGAGGTTGAATTGATTTTTCTAATCTGTATACTTCACCCAATGTGTTTGAGGGACTTGGAAAGGATCCTACAGGAGTTACATAGATTCTAGAAGCTAGCAAGGACCAAGAAGAAGCACATTAATAGTCAAGCCTGCCGATCTTGTAACCATGATGGTAGGTGTAAATTAATACTCATTTCCCATCTTCCTAACAAACGGGCCTTTTTTTCGTGTTTATTTTTCCAATTGATTGCACATGACTGACTTCATTTTTGGCATTGCAGCCACCATATCATATTCTTGTCTGCGAGCGTTGATCATCGTCCCGCCGCAGAGAGATTGAGAAGAGATTTGGGACAGGGACATAGATGAGAAGAAAAGGAAACTCAAGGGGTTGTTCACAAAATTAATAAGGAAGAGGCGGACAGTTCTCCAAAAGATTATGTGTGGATATTATGGGTACCATATACCCGCGAGTATAGATTATCCGACTGGGTATTGGGGATATGTAATGTATATAAAATATGTACAACACTAGGACTCGAGTATTACGTTGACTTGTTTATCAAGGCACGACCTGTAGTCCTGGTTTGTTAATATTGTAAATTAGTTATATAAGATTTAACTCGTAAGGGGATAAATCTTATCTTGTAAACCTTCATCTTCTGGATATATAAGGAGGACAGGGTGCCCTTTGCGGGGATAAGCACTACAAGATTATTAGATTAATTCATAACTCGGAGGCAAAAAAACCCGAAACAGGAGTAGGGTATTACTTCTTCGTGAAGGCCTTAACCTGTCTAAATCTTTTGTCTTATAACCCATCTACTTTTCCATCTTGTTCGCTACCCCTTTTCATATTACCGAATTCTAGTTTCGACAGTTGGCGCGCCAGTTACGGAGCATCAAGTTCATCGCCAACCAGGTAAGATGGGATCGTCATCAGGCATCGACAACTACACCTTTCTCCCTGGACAGGCGTACCATTTTGGTAGCCTCCACTTCATCACCGACGGCTTCGGCAAAGTCACTCTTCTCGACTCGGCATCAAACCAGTCGGGAGGAAACATCACCTATTGGCAGCTAGGTTTACCTAACGTGGCCAAGACCAGCGCCAAGATACTCTCCCGCAAGACGGCTTCAAGCCACTCGGGAAAAGCGTCTACACCAACTTCTCTTCCCACGTCAAGACCACTTCAAGATGAACAAGAGTACCCGACGATCATCATGGAGCTACCGCTAGATCTGTCCACGATTTCTAGATTAGGGTCACCATGCCCTCATGGGCTGAGATCCAATCCGATCTCGTTCAAGAACGGATCTAGCTTGGGGAAGTCAACATCGTGCTCCCGCCACTCGGATCCTGCTCCACCACCGAGCTCGCCGCCTACGCCAATTCCTCGGAGGAAAGTGTCCACGGCAACCCGCCCGACGCTGAGATTGGAGATGGCTCCGACCTCGATGATGACTACACTCCGGTCTTCAACGGCGTCTTCATGGCGAACAACGAGACCGATGCCGAAGTAGCCGCAAGGCTGCAAGCAGAGGAGGCAGCTCGAGCTGGAGTCGAGCAAGAAAGGATCAGACTGGAGCAAGAACGCGCCAGATTAGATGAAGATAGAGCCAGGCTGGAACAGGAGCGACAAGCCCAAGCTGAACAAGAACGCCAATGCAGGGAAGCCGAAGACGCAAGATGCAGGGAAGATGAAGAACGCAGGGAAGATGCGAGGAATCAAATTGGACAGACTGTCGTCGACAACACCAACGTGTTCCTCACGCCACAACAAAACACCATCGGAGCAGTCACCCTCCTTGACGCGTTATTCGGTGCTGCTCCGGCTCACGTCACCCCACTGATCAACCAAGTCAAGACCCTTGTTGCGGCGACCGTCCCGAATGCCGAAGCAAGCCGGCGACCCAGTGAGTCAACATCAAGAGCACCAGGCGGCAGCCGTGCACCTCCTTCAAGGGTGAGAGACAGCAAGAGCAAGACCAACTCACGCGCCGACCACAACAGCGGAGCATGCCGAGATCAGTCGACTTAGTCGCCCATGGGCCATTTCGCCCGACCGTCACACCACACCAGAGATCGCAGAATTCACTCCGACTACCATAGTCCACCCAGGGCTTCAATCGACCTAAGGGACACACTCAACCAGAGACGAAGAGAAAGAGGCATTGTTATTCAAGATGACGAGGACTGCTATGGTATCCCCGCATTCACCAGCGACCTGCATCGTGTGAATTGGCCGATCGGCTTCAAGCCGATAGGCATCGAGAAGTATGACGGCAAAACCGACCCCGAGTCGTGGTTAACCGTCTACACACTTGCAATTCGCGCAGCAGGAGGAGACAGCATGGTCATGGCAAACTATTTGCTGGTGGCGCTAACTGACTCGGCCAGAAACTGGCTCGCCGGGTTACCACGAGGCACAATCGGTTCCTGGAGTGAGCTTCGTGACCACTTCGTCGCCAACTTCCAGGGCACTTTCGAGCGTCCTGGGACACACTTCGAGTTATACAACATCGTCCAGAAGCCAGATGAGACCCTACACTCGTATATACGGTGTTTCTCCGAGAAGCGCAACAAGATTTCTGACGTCACCGACGACAACATCATCGTCGCATTCACACGGGGGCTTCGCAATGATCTATTAATCGGGAAATTCAGCCGCAAACCTCTAAAGATAGTCAAGCAGATGTTCGAGAAGGCAAACGAATATGCTAAATCAGATGACACAGTCAAGGCATCAAGGCAGTCGGTAGGAAGCTGGAAGAAAAATGATAATGACGCTATCGCAGGACCCAGTGGCAGTGGTGGAAAGCACAAGGATTGCAAGCGTAAGCCCGAAGATCTAGTCGTCACCACTTCAAACCACCAAAGCCAACATCCCCGAGTCACCTCCTACGACAGGATAATGAACGGCCCCTGCATGCACCATCCTAATAAGGGACACGCGACCAAGGATTGTTTCATCTACAAGCAATTCGTAGAAAAATACGCCGCCCATATCAAGAAACCAACTGAAGGAGAAGGAACTTCTGCGCAAAAGAAGAATGATGACGAGCCAAGCCAAGGGGCGTACCAAGACCCTAGAAGCAAGCTAAATCACATCTTCGGAGGACCACTTGCCTATGAATCCAAGAGAAAGCATAAGCTCACCGACAGAGAAGTCAACGCGGCACAGCCTGTAGTCCCCCAATACTTGCAATGGTCGGAGATACCTAACAAGTTCGACCGCTCGGATCATCCCGACCGAGTGGTCCATCCGGGGCGGTACCCCCTGGTACTAGACCCAGTCATCCGTAACGTCAAGCTGAAGCGCACCCTCATTGATGGTGGCAGCGCGCTCAACATCCTCTTCGCCAAGACCCTAGATGAGATGCAGATTCCACGCTCCGAGATGAGGCCGAGTACTACCCCCTTTCACGGAGTTATCCCAGGGTGTCCTCGACCTCGCCCGGCCAGATCACTCTCCTAGTGACCTTCAGGACAAAGGAGAATTTTCGCATGGAGAACATCAGCTTCGAGGTAGCCGACTTCGAGACGGCCTACCACGCCATCCTCGGTGGCCCGGCGTTAGCCAAATTTATGGGTATACCCCATTACACCTACATGATGATGAAGATGCCTGGACCACGCGGAGTCATATCCCTGCGAAGCGATGTCAAGCAAGCCCTCACCTGCGACAAGGAGAGCTGCGAATTGGCCCAGTCTCGTGCGAGATCAGCCGGCCAGCAGGAAATCCGACTGACAGCATCAACATCGCAAGAAGGCGAGATACCCACCAAGAAGATGGCACTTCCCTTTCTTCATCTCTTACTCGAGGCGCTCTGAGTCACTCGCTTGTTGACCCCTTTCGCCACTACACACGTTCTTCACCATGGCCCCACGTAAGCCGAACCCTGTCTCCGCAACGGGTCCCGACCCCGGCCGGATTGATGATGACACCACCGCCTTCTTAGGGGCGTCGCTCATAGATGACGAGGAGCTGGCGAAGATGGTCAGCTCTGGCGTGGTGGCGAAAGGACGGGCCTTCGCCCCGGGGAAGGCTGTAGTGCCGAAGCCAGGTGCCAACCAGACGGTTGTGTTCGCCGTCTTTTTTGAGGCAGGGCTTCGCTTTCTGTGCAACATATTGTTGTTGGAGATCCTTCGCCTTTTGCAGGTGGAGCTCCCCAGTTGAGCCCTTCGGCGCTTGCCCGCATCGCCATCTTCGACTTGGCGTGCCGGACCGCCGGGTTTGAACCAAGCGCCGAGCTCTTCGGCGCCGTTTTCTCTGCCACCGTGAACTCGAAGACGGTGGTCACCCCGGCCGGGACGAAGAAGACAGCATTCGAGAGTGTGAACTTCAATGTTCGCCTCGAGCGTTCCGATTTATGGCCGGTGAACGCCGCCATGTCGAAGTGGGATCGCCACTGGATGGCGAAGTGGTTTTACCACTCGATCCCCTTTGAGGCCGGGTCTGAAGCGGCGAAGGCCCTCCGGTGGCGGCGCAGGGCGATCGCGCCGATCCGGAAGCCCAAGTTCACCGTCAGCGGAGCTATGGAGGCGCGGTTCGCCTTGCTTCGCAAGGTCTGCTCTCGCTTGAGCTGTCGTGACCTGGTGGAGGAGTTCTGTATGCTTCGCATATTCCCCCTCTCCCAGTAATGGCAGGTCGAAGTTGACCAAGACGAAGAGGTCGATGGCCTGCCGAAGCTCGTCATGCCCACGGGGTGAACGGTTAGTCTATCCTTTTCTCACTTGTATGTGTTTCGCTCTTTGTTTTTCTTTTGTTCGATGCCTGATATAACGACATGTCTCTTTTTCAGTGTTGACTCTCGCCCAAGCCGACACCGAAGCCCGAAAGATGATCGGCGATGTGTCGGTCACGGGGTATAGCCAGCTGCTAATGCAGCAAGCGGCTGGTCGGGAGAACCGGGTTCACGTTGGCGAGCTCCCTCCTCGGGCGAAGCCCTTTAAAGCCGATGGCGAAGAGGGCCCCTCCCGGAAACGGTTGCGGGGGCAAGTGAAGTTGGCCCCCCGCATGCGAAGGGCCCCTGCCTCCACCGATTCCGACGCCGATGACGAGGACGGTGTCAAAGAGCAGGAGGACGTGGGGGAGACGGAAGTTGCGGTCGAAACAGCCACGGATGAGGCCGCCGACAGCCGCTCCGGAACTCGTGGCTACACCCCGACTCCAAGCCCCGAGCGCGTCGAGACCGGGGCGGAGTCGAACTCCTCCCCTCTCCGCTGGAAAGATGTGGAGGGGGCGAAAGCCCTGGTCGCGATCGCCATTGCCAAGATGGCGAAGGGGGAGTCTGTTAAAAGGACCCCCCAGAAAAAGGGGCTCGTCGACATCACTTGCGTACTTAGCGACGATGAGTCCTCGGACGAGATGCCCACTTCGCCCGCCGGTCGAAGCCTGGGCCTTTCGACCGCCCCTGGCACAGCGGGCAGGGCTGGGGCTTTGGCTTTAGCTGAGCAGGTCGAGAAGACGGCGGCTAGGGTTTTCGGCATCCCTGTTCACCGGCCGCTCGTTTCGCTGCTTGCCCTTGATAAGGGTAAGAAGGCAGCCGAGACGTCCGCTTCGGACTGCTCCCTGGCACCGCCCCGCTTTGCCCCTGGTGATTTCGAGACCCGAGCGGAGCTCATCCCCTTCGTCGAGGGGGTGAGCAACATCGTCGCTCCGGCTGGCGGCCCGAGCTTGTTCGCCGAACTGAACGAGTTCGACGAGGGCTGTTCCACCGTCAAGAGCCTAGCAGTCCGGGTATGCTGACTGATTTTCTTTTGTGTCGTCGTTGTCGACAACCTGTCTTAACATTCGCCCTTTCTCTCTTTTTTACCAGATCCTCGCGGCCCATTGTTCGATCGAGCGAACTATGCGGGCCTGTCTGGATGGCTTGAAGAACCGTCTTCGGGCCAAGGTCGATGAACTAGGCCGCAAGGGCCTAGAAATGGAAGGCCTCGCCCGATCCCTCAGGGAGGCGAAGGCTGAAAATAAGCGGCTCCAGGCCGAGCTGGACAAGGGTAGCGAGGCGAAGGCGGAGATCGAGCGCCTCAGGGCCGAACTCAAGAAAGAGCAGGGACACTCCGCGGCCATTACAGAGTACTACAATCTGACGGAGCCGAAGATGGAGGCTCTTCGCCTGGAAGCTAGCAAGGTGGAGGCAAAGTCACAGCGACTTGCACGTGAGGTGGCGAAAGCCACTGAATCTGCCAAGACCGCCTGCCGCACGCTTCGCCTCGCCCTTACTGACATGGGTGCGAAGGTGCGGGGTGTGCCGAGCGAAAATGCCTCCGCCTTTGAGTTCTCCGAATGGACTCAACAGGCTGGCGGTGCGGTCTCGGACTGTGCCACCACGTACGGCGATTGCTGTGCGCTCGTATCGGCGGCCTTCGCCATGGGCCTGTTGCAGTAGTCCGGGTACGAGCACATCGCCAAGTTCCCCGACTTCGCGAAGGGGGACTGGGAGGTCAGCGCCCAGGAGATTTCGCCCGCGCTTCACGCCTGGCGTAAGCAATTCTGGCAGAAGGACAACCAATCCACTGCCAAGGCTCGTCTGCTCGAGCAGCTGGCGAAGACGGAGGCGGTGGACCAGGGCGAAGAGCCAGCCGGAGGGGGTGGAGGCGATGCCCAAGACAACCCAGAGGTGTGAGGCCCTCCGCCCGCTTTTGCAGATTTTGATAGTTTTACTTTTTGTGTTTGCCGTAGAGGGCGAACAATGTAAATATGGCGATGGCCAATCTTATTGTAGAATGTTTTAATGTATGGAATATATGACAAGTTTCGCCAATTATTGCGTTTGATGTGTTTTGCACTTGTGCTCGCATCGCTTCACATACGAAAAAATACTTTTTCTTTGTGTTTCGCCATTTGATTTTCCACTGTTTTCAGGGTTTACGCCAAAAACTATGTGTTCGGCCCCCCTTTGGGGATTGGCGAAGCAAGAACGAGAAGTTGTTGCGGTGAAAAATTTGCCGAAGGTCCGGTATATGCTTCGACCTGTTTACCACGAGATGATAATAAATGGCAACAGTTACAAGGTTGTGAATGTTGCTAGCTGGATGCGAGCGCACCCTGGGCGAACCTTGGAAGACTACGATCATGTTCACTCGGCCCGTCTAGAGGGCATGATTAACTTCTGGCGAAATCATCAAAGGACCGATCGGCAGAAAGCGATCGCCCAGTGCCGTTACAGTCTAGCTTTTGTTTCGCCCCCTTCTCCCCTTATGGTTGTTTACAACATTAGTAGTGGCGATGAACCTAGTTCGCCGGATCACTCCTTAGGAAGTGGTAGTTGCTTTGGGGGCGAAGATGTAATTTATTTGTAAACTGAGCTGTAAGGCTTGTTATATTGTTTTTTCCCCTGTACCGCGTTGTACGGCATGTACTCTTCAATTATTTTTCCGAAGCTAATAAAGATGTGTTTTTGCTTCCTTTTCGCTATTTTTCGCATTGTCACCTTTCGTGCTTTCGTTGGGTCGGAATATGTCGTCCCCTTTGCGTGTATTTGCGAAATAGGTCTAATGACTTTTCAGCTTTCGTCTTCCGTTTTCGATCTTTGGTACTCCACGCTGGGAGCAACACACGTTTTTGTGTATATCGAGTATAACGGTGTTCGGTTAGTTACTTTCCGAAACTAGCTGTCGCGGTTTCAACGTTCGGCGAGCGATGCTTCGGCCGATTCGTTTCGCCCCCCTAGCGTTTTCGCTGATCAGGTGTTGGCACTTGGGTTTTTCCACGAATTATCATGTACACAAGTAAAAAAGGCGAAAGACACAAAGATTTTATACTGGTTCGGGCCTTCAGAGTGGATAATAGCCCTATATCCAGTTTTTTTCTTTTTTTCATTTCCTCCTGTTTTTGTATTTTTGTGCCGAAAGGCTTACATAATGGAAGACACCGAAAGGGCCATGTTACAGTATGTACATTTTTACACTTTGGCGAATAGGGTGCCACCCTTCCTAAACATAGAAACGCTTAAGATAAGCAGCGTTCCATGAATGGTCGAACTCTTCGCCTTCCAGTGTTGCTAGGCGAAAGAAGCCCGTCCTTGACCCTGTGCTTGATGAGGTACGGCCCTTCCCACTTCGATTCAAGCTTCCCGACTGCTTCCGGGTTCGCCTTCTTCCTTAGGACGAGATGGCCGAGTAATAGCTCTGTCCGGCGAAACTTTTTGTTGTAGGTTGCCGAAGTACTTGTGGCGTATTTGCGCATGTGTTCTAGCGCTTCGACTCTTACCCCCTCGAGGAGTTCGAGCGACACTTCGCGCCCATCTTCGCCCCCAGAGAATATCACCCTTGGCGAATTAGCCCCTAGCTCTGTTGGGGTCATTGCTTCGTCCCCATAGAGAAGCATGAACGGGCTAAACTTGGTTGGTCTTGTGGGGGTTGTCCGAAGGGCCCAGAGAACGGACAGCATTTCGTATGGCCATCTGCCCTTCACCGCTCCCTCAAGCCTTTTCTTGAGCGCCTCCAAGATCTTACCATTTGTGCGTTCGGCCGCCCCATTTGACTGTGGGTGCGCGACCGAAGCGAACCTGATTTCCAGGTTTAGTCCTTCGCACATTTCTTTGAATTTGTCAGAGTCGAACTGTTTGCCGTTGTCCGTGATAAATTATTTCGGCACTCCGAAACGGCAAACAATGTTTTTCCAAACAAACTTCTGTGCTGCTGCCGAAGTGATCGCGCCGAGTGGTTCGGCCTCGATCCAACGTGAGATGTATTCAATGGCTAAAATTGCGAACTTGTATCCATTTCGCGCCACAGGGAATGGGCGAATGATATCTAGCCCCCTCCTGGCGAAAGGGCAGACTGGTGCGATAGGCTGCAGCTCATATTGTGGTGCAGTCTGGCTTCGGCTGTGTCGCTGGCAGCTTTCGCACTTTTTGGCCTGCTCGACACAAACTTTCAGCACAGTGGGCCAATACACTCCCTGGCGAAACACCTTCGAGGCAACTGTTCCTGCAGCCTGGTGTGCACCGCACAGCCCCTGGTGTATTTCTTTCACTATTTCCTCGCCTTCAGCGAAGGACATGCATCGAAGCAAAGGTTGGTGCACCCCAGAGTAATATAGCTGCCCCGAGACCAGCTTGTATTGCTTGGCTCTGATCTGCAAGCGCTTCGCTTCTGCTTCATCGTCTAGGAGCCAGCCGTTCTTGAGGTACTTCACGAACGGAGTTCGCCAGTCCTCTTGGTCTTCGCCCAGGTCCGCCTGGCGAACTACCATGATATCCAGGGTTTCTGTGGGCACGCTTGGTACATACAAGACTTCAAAAAAGTGGTTGGGCCGGCCCACTGGGCCTTCTTGGATGGGGCCCGATATGGCGAAGTCACCCTCCTTCGGTGTATGCCCTTCGCCCAGGGTACGTTTAGACTTACAGGGACCCAACGCGACTTTTCGCCTTTCGCCGCCGTCGCCTCGTGGTCTTCGCCATAGGGCTTCGCCCCGATGGATCTTAGGCGCCTCGAGTCTGAATCCTCACTATTTGCTTGGTTTCGGTAGGTCTGGTCGAAAGGTCTCATGTCATACTGCCAACAATCCCTCTGATCCTTCTAAAACTACTGTAATAGGCGCTGAGTTAGATATCAAATCGAAAAGCGTGCTCATCACCTTTCTTCAAGCTAATAAAGATATTTTTGCATGGAAACCA
This sequence comes from Oryza punctata, assembly GCA_000573905.2. Classification (NCBI taxonomy): domain Eukaryota; kingdom Viridiplantae; phylum Streptophyta; class Magnoliopsida; order Poales; family Poaceae; genus Oryza; species Oryza punctata. The sequence goes on along the minus strand of CM002499.2, from coordinate 9,088,640 downwards.
TCTGATATGCCTGGTATTCCTAGAGAGGTGATTGAGCACTCTTTGAATGTTAAAGAAGACGCCAAACCTATCAAGCAACGACTCCGCCGATTTGCACAAGACAGAAGAGATGCCATCAAAGAAGAGTTAACCAAGCTACTTGCGGCAGGTTTCATCAAGGATGTCTATCATCCCGACTGGCTCGCCAACCCGGTTCTGGTTTGCAAGAAGACAGGACAATGGTAGATTTGAACAAAGCTTGCCCCAAAGACCCTTTCGGCCTACCCCGTATAGATCAAGTGGTAGATTCAACAGCCGGATGTGAGTTACTCAGTTTCCTCAACTGCTGCTTGGGGTACCGCCAGATCGGCCCGAAGGAATCCAACTGCTTGAAGACTTCGTTCATCACCCCGTTCGGGCCATATTGCTACATCACCATGATCCAACGGACTGAAGAACACAGGGGCTACCTACCAACGCATGATCCAACGGTGTCTTGCCACCTAACTCGGACGAAATGTGGAGGCCTACGTCGACGACATTGTCATCAAGACCAAGCAGAAGGACAACTTGATACAAGATCTGGAGGAGACATTTGCAAACATAAGCGCCTTCAGGATGAAGTTAAATCCCGAGAAATGCACCTTCGGAGTACCGTCAGGGAAACTACTTGGCTTCATGGTGTCTCATAGGGGCATCGAGGCCAACCCGAAGAAAATCAATGCAGTATTAAAAATGAAACCGCCGAGTTCTCAGAAGGATGTCCAGAAGCTTACCGGGCACATGGCTGCTCTTAGTAGGTTCGTTTCAAGACTTGGAGAGCGCGGGATGCCTTTCTTCAAGTTACTCAAGAAGAACGACGATTTCCAGTGGACACCGGAGGCCCAAAAGGCATTTGAAGACTTCAAGACTTTTCTGATGACTCGGCCGGTGCTAGCTTCGCCACTACCATAGGAGCCGCTGCTTCTTTATGTATCGGCGACTTCAAAAGCGGTGAGCACAGTCCTGGTCGTTGAACGTGAAGAAGATGATCGCACTCAAAAAGTTCAGCGACCGGTTTACTTTGTAAGCGAAGTTCTCGCTGACTCCAAAACTCGTTACTCCAAGTGCAGAAGCTGTTATATGGAGTCCTAATCACTGTTAGGAAGCTGGCCCACTACTTTCAAGGTCACCCGGTCATGGTGGTCACAAGCCGCATCGGTGAGATCCTCCGTAATCGAGAAGTCACAAGCCGCATCGCCAAATGGGCCCTAGAGTTGATGGCCTTGGACATCACTTTCAAGCCCCGAATTTCTGTCAAGTCACAGGTGCTTGCCGACTTCGTTGCCGAATGGACCGAGTGCCAGGAAGAGGCGCTTGCAGAGAAGATGGAATATTGGACGATGCACTTCGACGGGTCAAAGAGGATTTCTGGAGCCAGAGCAGGAGTTGTCCTGATTTCCCCGACTGGAGAACGCTTGAGCTATGTTCTCTGGATTCACTTCTCCGCATCCCACAATGTAGCTGAGGACGAAGCACTTCTGCACGGATTACGGCTTGCCATATCCTTAGGGATTCGAAGACTAGTGGTCCGAGGAGACTCCCAACTTGTGGTCAACCAAGTGATGAAGGATTGGTCATGCCTCGACGACAATATGGCTGCCTATCGACAAGAAGTCCGTAAGTTGAAAGATAAATTCGACGGCTTGGAATTAACCCATGTCCTCCGAAACAACAACGAGGCGGCTGACCGACTGGCTAACTTCGGATCAAAAAGGGAAGCCGCCCCTTCAGACGTCTTTGTGGAACACCTTTACCAGCCCACTATTTCAAGCAATTCAATTACAAAAAAGGAAGCTGGAGAACAAGTACTACTGCTCGACACCGACTGGATAACACCATTCATCAAGTATTTAAAGCATCAGGAGTTGCCTCCCGACAAAAACGAAGCCGAACGAGTTCACCGCCGCTCCAAGACTTACACCCTCGTGGAAGAGGAATTATATAAGAAAAGTCCATCTAGAATATTGCAAAGATGTATCTCTCTCGAGGAAGGCGTACAGCTCTTACAGGATATCCACTCGGTAGTATGCGGCAATCATGCGGCAGCAAGAACTTTAGTCGGGAAGGCGTACCGACTGGGCTTTTTCTGGCCTACAGCAGTTAGCGATGCAGATAAAATAGTTCGTACGTGTGAAGGTTGTCAGTTCTTCGCCAAATAGACCCACCTGCTAGCCCAGGAATTACAGACTATTCCCCTTTCTTGGCCTTTCGCGGTCTAGGGACTGGACATGGTAGGCCCTTTCAAAAGCGCACAAGGCAGATACACGCACCTATTGGTAGCGGTGGACAAATTTTCCAAGTGGATTGAGGCAAGACCAGTGGCAAATATCACCGTGGACAAAGCACGTGACTTCTTCATCAACATTGTACACCGCTTCGGCGTGCTAAACCGAATCATCACCGAGAATGGAACTCAATTCACAGGTAGTGTATTCAAGGACTTTTGCGAGGACTTTGGTATCAAGATTTGCTATGCTTCAGTCGCCCACTCAATGAGTAATGGACAATTTGAGCGTGCAAACGGCATGGTACTCCAAGGAATCAAATCTCGAGTTTTCGACAGGCTACGCCCGTACGTCGGCTGGTGCACGGAAGAGTTACCCTCAGTCCTATGGGCATTGCGCACTACCCCGAGTCGTGCTACCGGCCTGTCACCCTTCTTCCTCGTATATGGCGCAGAGGCTATGTTGCCGAGTGAGATGGAGTTCAAGTCCCTCCGAGTACGCAACTTCAACGATGAACGCCACGAGCATGATAGAGTTGACGATTTGACCCGACTAGAAGAAGCTAGAGAAGCAGCGCTCATCCATTCGGCGAGATATCTGCAAGGTCTACGACGCTATCACAATCGCAACGTCAAGTCACGCGCCTTCATAGTCAGCGACATGGTTCTTCGAAAGATTCAGACGACTAAGGATAGACATAAATTGTCACCCCTGTGGGAAGGTCCGTTTATAATAGCGGAAGTCACTCGTCCGGGAGCCTACCGACTGAATCCTGAAGACGGAACAATTGTGGACAATTCGTGGAACATAGAGCATCTTCGACGGTTTTGTACCTAGAGGTTTTATTGTAATTCTCTCCCTTAGACAGCTGACTCAATAGTTTCTTCTGAGTAGCCAGTCGGGGGCTACCAATAATAATGGAGTATGATATCAGTTTGTTCATGTGATTTGTCATTGACCCTGTTTAAGTTTAGATCTAGTGGATAAGGACTAAAGACTTTTTAACGGCCGTGACGAGCTCTAGGCATGAAATAGGCAGGCAAAAGTTTTAAGAAACTTGAAGTTGGATTTACAACTTAATGCATGGCATAAATAAGTCACTATACAAGAATAGAGTACTTCGCACATCATTCTACACATGGAAATAGAAGCCTATGACTGAAAGTTTTCTAGTACATCAGAGGCAATTTTTTCGGCTAAGTCTTGTGCCTGGTTGATCAACTCTAGGGCTTCTTCGTCAGTTGTCCCGTCAGCAAAGCCATCCCCGTCAACTTCCACTTCGATTCGGGGATACAGGGACTTGGCTATTGCTAAGGCTTGGCTTGCACCCATCGCAGCCGCATCCTTGATGTTACTGAAGTACTTCACTGGAGCAGTACAGAGTCCTTCAAATATTTGGACTGCGTCTTCCTGACTGGTCCCGAGCCCATTCTGGTATATTGCATTCAGGATTGGGGCAGCAGCGTTAGCTATATCATCTCGGACGCTTTCCACGTTTTTCACTCTCTCGGTGAAGACTTCAAATTGTGCCTTGGTCATTAGCTTGTGCTCTGCATTTTCGCAAGTTAAAAATAGAGCCCGACTAAGTAGCACAAATTCATTCGCAAAGAAAGATGGAATGTTACCTTCAAGGGCCTCTTCAGCTTTAACCTTGTCAGCCGCCAGCTGGGTGTTAGCTTCTTCAAGTTTTCTCAATTGGGCAGTCAGAGATTCAATTTTTGTTGTTTGAGCTGTAAGAAGACAGATAAGTTAGTCGAACTAGTTTGACCATAACAAGTTCATAATAAAGTGATCCTTACCCCCAATTTTGCCCCGATAATTGAAGTTGACATTCATGAGTTGGTTGATTTGATCTTTTAGTTTCTTCTCCTTGTTCTGGGTGTCTTCCCGAGTTCGCCTCAGCTCAGCCTCGACCTTTTCGAGGGTTTCAAGATGAGGCACAAGTTTCTCCAATGCACTCGTCTTAGCTTCATTCCGAAGATGAATTCTCTGAAAATACCCTGGATTAGTTAGACGGCTGAAGCAAATTACAAAAATAAAGGAGGAAGAACTTACGTTCATTAGCCGAGTGGATTCACTCAGACTCTTCTTCAGCATACGGAGTTCTTCGTCCTCTTTCTGGCGGTTTATCACTACACCTTGCAGAACACCGTCCCTGTCCCTCCATTGGAGCCTGGTCAGAGGAAGGGAGTCTTCAGCCGACTTAATCCTTAGAGATGCGGACATCATTCCTTTGGATATACACAACAATCCTCCATTGGTTATTCAAGGTCCAATCACAAGAGCTCACGGCACGACAATTGAATTTAGAGGTGCGCTCGTTCCTAAGTTCTTCTTTATATGATTTTGAGAATAGATTGCTACCTAATGATTATTTTATGATTAGGAACAATGGAGAGGACAAGGAAACACTTAGAGAAGGACTTAGAGTCATGGAGGATCAGCGAGGACGTTCAAGTCAAGGTGGAGGCCCAAACCAAGTCGACTTCGAGTCCGTTCGGAGTGCAGGACCAATCTGCACTAAAACGAGCGCCCAGGTTGCATACGTACTTGGATTGGGGCGTTCTTTATACGAATGGAAAGCTAAGAAGATAACCTTTCCAATGGTTCTGGTCCCATGTCCAAATTCATTACAAGTCATCAGGAATTTCCCGAACAAGAAGCCGGTTCGATTTGTGTCGTGACTCCACCGAAATCGTTGATTATCATAACCTTTCGAAAGATCGGGAACCCTAGTCCACATCAAGTGGTATCAGAGCTCAAGGTTCACCATCAGGTTCGCTCAGTTTCTTTACCCTAGTTTAGTTTTTGATTTCGCCATTATCCTAGAGTCTACAGAAAAGCAAAAAAAAAATTATAGTCGATAGTCTCTCCTTAACCTAGACCGTGTTTAGCCTTTGCATGATCCTTTTCAGAGTCCATAGTGCTGAGTTTGAGTCCTAGTTTAAGTTCTTGTTGCTGGTTTAGTTCGTGTTTTAGTCTAGTCATGTGTTTTCCTTTGTAACCCTAGCCACCACCATCTTCACCCTGTTTGTTAGGGTTCATCCTTTGAGAAACCGTTTCCGCCATCATAAACACTTACCAAGATCACCACGCAACACTGGAACACCTTCCCAAACTCCGTTGCCACCATATCTATCTCCACCGCCAAAACCGATTAGGTTATATCACCTCTGGAAAACCTAGTCGGAAGCTACAACTTCAAACAGCCATAACTTTTGCATACGGACTCAGAATCAGGAAAAATTTAACTTTTTGGATAAGAGAAAAAAATTTTACATCCGTTTTCCCCCATCTTTGGCAGGTTTGGCAAAATTGGAATTCTGAAATTCGGCATGCACAATTGTCTGTTCGAGCTCTCAAGTTTCTGCACTCCCTTAATAGTGGTTTCAGAAAATTCCATAGGCCACGTATCAACTCCGATTGAGCTGTAACTTTGTGGTGTGCCTATTTTCGTGCTCGTTCAAGAAGCCGGATCAATTTGTGTCGTGAGTCCACCAAAATCGTTGATTATCAGAACCTTTCGGAAGATCGGGAACCCTAGTCCACATCAAGTGGTATCAGAGCTCCTCGAAAAGAAAAAAAAAGAAAAAAAAAGAAAAAAAGAAAAGTTGATTTCCACTAGTGCCTCGAGCTCACGACGTGCTCCGTTGAGCTTTTTAGCCTTGCGGTTTTGCTGTTTTTGCTGAAACTCACCGAAGCATGCCTGTCCATCTTTCCTAGCTGTTTACCAGTGTCATATTCCTTTGCACCATCATTGGTACCATTACTGTCTAGGACACGAGTAGACCAGCAACTGAGAGCAAGTGACTTGGGATTTCTTATTCAGCATTACTATCTGTCATTGGATTGTGTACCACTCACATATATTTGGCCTTCCTAGCTCTACATATTTCTTCTGGATGGCACAGGTTCTTGATCCTTGCAATCACTGACTACGCCTTCCAGGTATCCTTTGCTTTGCTGGTAAGAACCTTATAAGGGCTTGGTAAGGTGCTCCATTTTGCTGAGTTGTTGAGAGGCACCACTACACCTGTGTAGTAGATTATTAGTGATAACCTTCACCGTTGGTTGCTTTTTTGGTGTTTCATGGCAGGAGACGATGAGGAGACGACTCCCAAGGATTTTGCTGACTGTGTCAGTCAAGAGCAACTACGAACTGTTGTAGGAAATGTTCAAAAAGAGATGATGGAGGCAGTCACATGGGCTGTCCAAGAAGCCATCATTAACCTCGACCTCGGCAAACACATGGAGAGGTTGGACAAGCGGGTGTCTACGCTAACTAATCGGGTTGCTACTTTGGAGACTCGACAACCATCCAATAAGGAAGTGAACGGCAACAACGCCGGTGCACATCCAGAAGACACGGTGTACAATTCCAATGGTAATGTAGATGAACAAGCTACACGACAAGCACGGTTACGATGTCGTCTTTGCTTCAACATGACAGGTATGGGTGGCGCTCAACGCCACCACCAACAAGGTAATCATAATAATAATCGTGTGCCCGATGATCCTTATGCTAAGGTTAAGTTCAAAATACCTACCTTTTCGGGTTATTATCATGCTGAGAAATACCTTGATTGGGAGATGACAGCAGAGCAAAAATTTAGTGCCCATCTTGTGCCTGAGCAACATAGAGTTCGACAAGCCAGTAGTGAGTTTAAAAATTTTGCTATCATTTGGTGGACTGGGTTAGCTGCTGGGGGTGTTTTACCTACTACTTGGGAAGAACTTAAAGTAGCTATGCGCGATAGATTTGTTCCTCAATCCTATCATAGAGAGTTACGCGAGAAACTGATGCGTTTAGAACAAGGGGATAAATTTGTACAGGATTATTATGGTGAGCTACAAAAGGGATTAATGTGTTATAGCATTGTGGAGGGGACCGAGGATGCCATTTGTCGTTTTTATTCGGGTTTGAGGGTTGAAATTCAGAATATAGTTGATTATAAGGAATTTAACACTGTCAACCAGTTGTTTCAGTTTGCTATGCTTGCCGAGAAGGAATTGCAGGGGCGTGATCAGCAGGGCAAGAACAAACGACCAGCTGCATCCGGAGTTTCTGCAGTGCCAAAACCACCTCCACCACGAATAGCAGATTCAGGTAAAAGTCCTTCGCAGGTACTCACTAAGAGTGCTTCATCCGTCGCTTCGACGGGACGTACTCCAAACATTCAGTGCCACCACTGCCAAGGATTTGGCCACGTGCAGAGAGATTGTCCTAGTCAACGGGCATACATTGCCACAGAAGATGGCTATATCAGCACCTCCGATGTTGAAGATGATGAAGAAGAAGAGGAGGAAGGAGTTGATGCTGAGGAGGGCGAATTCTTTGGGCGTGAGGACACAGCGGCCTACATGAACATTATTGTACAGCGGGTGCTTAGCACGCATGTACAACAATCTGAAAGGTTGCAACACCATAATTTGTTCCAGATTTTGTTCGTCCTCAACAATCGTCGTGCACGTGTGATCATTGATGGAGCTAGCTGCAATAACTTGGTGAGTTCTGACTTGGCCAAGAAGCTTGGTTTGACCACACGCCCACACCCACATCCATACCATATTCAGTGGTTAAATGATTATGGAAAAGCAAAGGTAACACGATCTTGCAGAATTTTGTTTTCCATTGGTTCATATGTTGATTCTGTTGATTGTGATGTGGTTCCTATGGAAGCTTGTTCGCTTTTGTTGGGTCGTCCTTGGGAACATGATAAAGATGCTACACACCATGGTAGAAGTAATAGATACAGTTTTGTGCATAAAGGAAAGAAAATTACTTTGGTTCCATTAACCCATGCTGAAATTGTAGAAGTTGATAAAAAACATGCTGCTAGTTTGAAACTTGATGAATCTGAAAATCAGCAAATTGCTAAATCTGTTTTTCCACCTAAAAATGATAAGCCTTCACCTCGTTCTAAGGCCGAGGAAATTAAATTGAATGGTGGTGTTATGCTTGAAACAAAATGTGACATTGCTGAAATTTCTGCTGTTGATATTTGCTATTCCTTGATATGCAAACAAGATTTGTATTCTCTTGATGATATTGCTAGTTCGATACCTCCTGCTGTCACTAACCTTTTGCAGGAGTACGAGGACGTTTTCCAGATGAGATACCCCCGGGATTGCTACCTATGAGGGGGATAGAGCACCACTTGGGAGAAAAGATGAGCTTGAGTCGAGGACGACTTCAATTCAAGAGGGGGAGGATGATGCGGACATCATTCCTTCGGATATACACAACAATCCTCCATTGGTTATTCAAGGCCCAATCACAAGAGCTCACGCACGACAATTGAATTTAGAGGTGCGCTCGTTCCTAAGTTCTTCTTTATATGATTTTGAGAATAGATTGCTACCTAATGATTATTTTATGATTAGGAACAATGGAGAGGACAAGCAAACACTTAGAGAAGGACTTAGAGTCGTGGAGGATCAGCGAGGACGTTCAAGTCAAGGTGGAGGCCCAAACCAAGTCGACTTCGAGTCCGTTCGGAGTCCAGGACCAGTCTGCACTAAATCGGGCGCCCAGGTTGCATACGTGCTCGGATTGGGGCGTTCTTTATATGGATGGAAAGCTAAGAAAATAACCTGTCCAATGATTCTGGTCCCATGTCCAAATTCATTACGAGTCATCAGGAATTTCCCGAACAATTTGACATTCAGAATCTGTTCCGGCGCTGCGACGCCGTATTTGGGCCTTTGGGCCGTGTATCGTGTTGGAGTCTATTAGGGTTGCGTTAAGGGGTGCTTGCACGACCCTAAACTCCATATATCCGTGACCATCTTTAGTTTTTGGGGTTTTGCTTAGATTAATCTATCAAGAACAGTTTCGCTGCTAGATCGGTTTGTAAGACCCCAACTTGTGAGCTTAATCATTCATCTGCAATTTTGGTTGTGTTGATGCGAAAAACACACACTGGCCTGAGAGGTTTGCTTTACTCTAGTGCAGGTCCAAAATTAGGGTTTCAAATTCAAGGGCGTGCCAGTTGATTTGATCCTGCAATCAACAAGAAAAATATGTAGAGAATATCAGTAAACGATAGACAATCGGCCATAGGTCCGATTTCATATCGTATGTGACCTAGCCGTTGCAATAAAGCATGAATTGGCTGTGAGGTATAGTTAATGATAGAATTAACCCTAAAACTAGTATATCGGCTGTAAAAATCAGTGTTACATAATCAACATATCAATATTACTTTAGAAATAAGCAATTGGGATAGATCGGACTGAACCGAGACAGTATAAATTACCCAAGTCTAAAGATAACATGAAATAATGATTATGCAGATTGATGTCATAGCCGATATCTAGGTTTAAGTATGTATCGGCTATAGCTCCGATACAACCTTATACCAGGATATTCTCTAGTAATAAATATATTAAACTATAACCAATTAGGTTGATATCAAGCTTAATATATTTATATTAGATTAGATCCTGATATAAGGGGCAGATATAGAACATTAAACAAAGCATAAAACAATGTAAAACATCTATATCAGGTAAGATCGGCTGAAACCCCGATGCTATCCTTATTAACAACCATAAAGCAGGTTAGATATCATGATTCTAAATACAAGACCCCGAGATTGATTGAACGTGTGTTATTATTATTTACAAGACCTCGGGATTATATTTATACCCGAAAATACAAACATTGTCCATCACGGACACGACTCATATTAACCTACTACAAATCCAACTAGCGAACAAGTCACTTAGGCGGACTCTAACTGAGAATATCTATAAAGAAATTACATAAAATATCCTAATTAATAGATACAATTGCCTCCTCAGGACTCTATCCGTGCATGGCAATCTATATGAACCACGTTAACACAACCCGATGACGTGTACCGAGTCATATTACCGAAATCGACTCCATCGGCTAACCTTATCCGACTCTGACTCTGCCGATCCAGTTCACAGCCGATTCGGGCTCCAGCCGATGCGCACTCTGCTTCCGATATCCTTGCATATTTTCAAATCCGCTTCGGACTATGTCGTGTTTCTAATCCTTGTAGATAGATTTGCTTACCAAATTTCATCGTCAACACATGCCCCCCAATTCTGAAGTATTTATAATGCAATGGAATTATCTTTTTTCAACCACAAAATTCTAGGGTTACCCCTGTGACCGTTACGCACCTAATTCTTTAAATACCAACCGCTCTCCCGGATATTTCACGGCGTTAACTCCGTTTTCACCACTTAAACCACCAAATCCCCCCGTGAACTCCGGCGAACATTTTCTCTCTCTACTCCAGCGACCAGAACAGCAAATTCCTTCCAGCGACGACCTTCGCACAACAATCTTCTCCAGCGGCGACCTTCACGCAGCAATGGCGACATCATCGAATCCACCGCAATCCGCCGCCATGGAATACGCCGAGGTAAGTCCCCCATCAACTCCAATCTTTTCTCCAATTTCTTCATTTTACTCCGCCTTCATCCCTTTTTGTCTCCTTTTTAATCTGTAGCACCTAACTCATCAAGTAGTCGTTCCAAAACTTAATGAACCCAATCACTTCTTTCTGGGTCCGATGGGCGATTTAGATCCTACTGACATTATCAACGCAGAAACAAATAGAATTCCTTTTAGGCAGGCAAATCCATCCCTTTCCCACTGGACCACAACTTTTAGATCCTGGCCTTCTCAAGTTGATAAGTGGATAGATTGGTATAAAAGGGTTGTAGCTAGCAAACAAGATCACTGGGATAAACTTGGGATAGCCCAATGCCTATCCTTATCTATAGCCGACATGAAGAAAGATGAGCCGATGCTGTCTTCAGCTGCATACTTCTGGTCAGATACCCTGAACAGCTTTATGTTCAACCAAGGGCCGATGACTCCCACCTTGCTAGACATAATCATGATCACTGGCCTAGATATAACCACATCGGAAAACCCCATCAGTATGAAGACCAAATGTACTTATAAGTTCAAAACCAAAAACATTGGTGGCTGGTCTGGTTTTATCTCTGAGAACATGGGAACAGGCTCTGTATTGGCTAGAGAACATGTCGCCTTCTTGATGATGTGGCTAGAAAAATTTTTATTCTGTGGATCCACCTGTGGCCCAACAACCAATCGGCAACATCTAGCCGAAGCCATTGCCTTGAAGAAAGAATTTCCTTTAGGAAAATATTTGCTAGGAGCAACATATCAAATGTTAAGCCAATCATCGGCCAAACTGATAATGGATTCCAATGTCAATACTGGCGGCCCATGGTGGTTTATTCAACTTTGGTTAACCCTGCATACTCTGAAAGTTGCAAAAAGACCATCACTCCTAGAGGCAGAATTCCCTTCCACAACCGATTCTGAAAATGATGACGAATAAGGCCAAATGCACCGATGCATGTCATTTGGAGAAGCAGGTACCAGGTATGCTGGAAATGGACCATCGGCTGTGCACTTTCATAACTGGTTTGACAACTTTTATGATGGATTCCCTAGAGACAGCCGAATCTGGTTTGCCTATGACTCCTACCGAAGCTTTGAACTACCAACTGATTTCAGGCTGAATGAAATTAATGATGAAAGATTTGAAAAACCTAGAGAAATCCTAACTGCTGCAATCTCCCCATGCATACTCCTAGTTGGCATATCTCAAGGCAGAAACGTTCAACCTTCCTATGAATTTTATCATCCAATGTCAACAGCAAGACAACTTGGCATGGGTACACTACCCATCGGCTTGTATTATGCCGATAAGATTCAAACCAGGGGTGACATTGTATCAGCTCTAATGATGGACAAGTTGCTCAATATCCCTGGTCCCCCTCTTGGCAGCATCGACAGATTCAATATCATCTTAATGAGAAGTATCCAATTTGATAGATGGTGGTTAGAGACGAAAAATCATATATTCCATCTACCAGTTGAGTCATATCTCACCCGAATCATACCAGACTTGGTCCCTCAGGTAAATTTCTTCTTTCAAACTTTGCACCTTATTACTATAACTTGCTTAACACTCATAATCCAATAATTTTCCTTGCAGAGAACAGATTCTCCTCCTCCTTCAATCAGCCGAAGTGGCAAACCCATAGCATATGCCATCGCCAAACTCCCAAACGGCAGTGGATCAGCTCCATCCATCATCGGCTTCAATGCCCCAAAAACTGCCACCTTACTTCAAGGCCAACTCAGAGAGCCGATGCAAACGGGTGATAAGAAAAGAAGAACTAAACAAGCCGCTGTAAAGCCAACCCTCTTGAAGAAACCAACCAGGAGGTAGAAGAAAACGGCCGATACAGAAACTGCCCAAGCCCAAGAGATAGATGACATCCTTAAGGACATTGAGATGGACGAGGCAATCAACGAGGCTGCTGCCCAAATCAGTGATACAGCTGAAATTGCTACACCCCAAGCCGATACACCTCCTGCAGTACAATCTCAAGCTGCAAAAACTCCAAGTCCCCCAAAACCTCCTCAAAAAACACAAGTAAGATCATTTTAACCTTCATCACCTACTTCCATGCTTCAGATTTTCTTTAACTTATCCATCTCTTTCCAGCCCAAGAAGAAACAAGTTGCTACAAGGAAGAAACCAATTACACCACCAGCATCGATAATCTCAACTCACTCCAACTCTAATTTCATCCTTAGCCAATACTGACTACTTATTATCATTTTAGCCTCCCCAGGTACCATCTCCTCAACAAATATCCAGTGAACATACTCAATCGGCCGCAGCTAGCCGACAAGATGAAGAGGTTGCCTCCACAGCTCTAGCTCCTCACATTCCTGTAAGTACTCTTCATACTTATATCTATCGGCTCATTCTTAATTGTGTTACTTATCAACCTTTCCCTATTTCAGCTATTAGCCGATATGTTCTCTTTTGACATAAATCAGTTCCTGGATGAGGAAGAAGAAACAACTAGCAAGGCTATCTCCCCAATTTCTGAAGATTTAAGAAGGAATTTAGCTGACATCACAGATCGGCTAAGTTCTTCCCTTGATGCCCTAGTTGTGAACTGCGGGCCGATCAGGGGAAGATTTGAAGAAATCCAGAACCAAATCCCTGATGAACTAATAGAAATGATTTCACCAGCAGTCTTCCTTGAGCAACACCGTTTTAAGTTGGAAAGAGCAAGGCAAAGGATCTCAGATCGGCTAGAACGAGCTGCCCTTGAAGCAAATGTCCAATCCAGCCGACAACAAGTCACTGAGGTGAAATCCAAGCTGGATGAATTAGAAGCAGGACCAAACTCAACTCTACAGAAGATTGAAAATCTGAAAAGGAAAGAAGCCGATCTTCTGCAGCAGCTTGAGGCTTGCAGAGCTGAAATCATCACAGAAGAGCAGAAACTAGCCGATTTGCCCAAAGCCATTGAAGCCCAGAAATTCAAGCTCAAGAAATCCGTGAAACACCTTGCTGCCTTGAGTAAGGCCTTGAAACCAATCCCAGGAACAAATGCAGCCGATGCTCAAACCATTGAAGAAGTAGAACAGATCAGACAAAGAGTTGTATCGGCCATCCAAAAGTACCTGGCTTGATGTAACCCAGACTATAAGTTACCTTGAAATATTTTTGTTGTAATATATGCTTCGGCCATCGAGTCGATTTTAACGAAATTCTGAAATACCTTCTGCTATTGGCCATCGAGCCGATTGTACACTCAGCTAAATTCTGAGATAAACTTTTGCTAAAAAATCTCCAAATTTTCATCCTCCATGCCCCCCCAAGTTTGTAGTAGGGAACATAATGCTGCAAACTTATATGTCTAAGGGCGATAAAAATATCGGCCATCTAAAGGCGATGTAAACACATCGGCTATCAACCACAAACCGGCAAACCATAGCCGATGAACCAATCCAAACACTTGGGTAGTATTTCTTCAAGTATTTTCCATTAAGTGCTCTTCCAAATACCACTCCATCAAGCCCTTTCAACATATAGGCCCCTTTAGAAATGCATTTATGAATTTGAAAACGCCCTTCCCAATTCGGTGACCACTTGCCGAATTTATTATCTCTGGCCCCTATCGGCAGCACCAATTTCCAAACCAACTCGCCTTCTTCAAAAGATTTGGGTACAACCTTCTTGTTATAATGCCTTGCAACTCTTTCCTTATATTTTCTAACTTTCTCAAGAGCTCGCAATCTTGCTTGAACCAAATCTTCTGACTCATCAACCTTCAAATTATGATAATCATCGGTTGTTAACTCATCTTGTAAAGAAATCCTCCTAGAGCCGATGCTGGTTTCCCATGGTAATACAACCTCATGCCCATAAACCAGTTGATAAGGAGGTACTTGAATTGCACCATGGCAAGCCATCCGATAGGACCATAATGACTCAGCCAGAATAGTATGCCACTTCTTGGGATATTCTGTTATCTTTCTATTTACCAACTTAATCAAACTCTTATTAGACGCTTCAGCTTGTCCATTTGCTTGTGCATAATATGGTGAAGAATTCAACAACTTAATTTCCATGCTATCGGCAAACTGAACAAACTCATCAGATATAAATATAAAACCTTGATCAGTTGTAATCGTCTGTGGCAAACCAAACCGATAGATAATATGTTCCTTAACAAAATCAATAGCATTTTTACTATCAACCTTCTTCAAAGGAATCGCCTCAACCCATTTAGTGAAATAAACAGTTGCAACCAATATGAACTTATGTCCTTTGCTTGATGGTGGATTGATCTGGCCGATCATATCAATACCCCAACCTCTAAATGGCCATGGCTTGATAATCGGGTTCATAGCTGATGCTGGCGCTCTCTGAATTGCTCCAAATTTCTGACAATCTTGACAACCCTTGTAATATCTGAAACAATACTCCAGCATTGTCGGCCAAAAATATCCAACTCTTCGAAGTAGCCATTTCATCTTATGAGCCGATTGATGTGTCCCACAAATGCCCTCATGAACCTCACACATGACAACTTTAGCCTCTTCTATACTCAAGCATTTCAAAAGAACCCCATAATCGTCCGATAATACAATGTATCATCCAACAGAACATATTTTAGAGCTTTATATCGCAATTTCCTTGAAACCGATTTAGAAGGATTCTTTAGATACTCAAAAACATCAAACCTCCAATCATCGGCTGGAATACAGGTCACCTCTACTTCAATCCCTTGTAACATCGGCCTATATCCTGAGGCACCTTGAGCTAAATCATTGGCTTCAACGTTTTGCTCCCTAGGAATATGTTTCAAAGTAACCATCTTGAATGTCTTCATCAGCTCTTGGCATTTCTCATTATAGATCATCAAGGTGTCATTTTTGCACTCATATTCCCCAGATAATTGACTTATCACCAATAATAAATCACCCATGATCTCAACGGCATCGGCTTCAACTTCCCTTAGTAACTGCAGTCCTTTGAGAACAACTTCATATTCTGCTTGATTATTTGTAGAGTATGATTTAATAGTAAAAGCAAACTGAAAACTTGCCCCCCTGGCGATATGATTACCAAGCCGATACCACAACCATGAGTGCAAATAGATCCATCGAAGAATAAAGTCCATGGCATAATGTCAATATTAGCAATGCTTGTATCCCTGCGTTCAACTATGAAGTCGGCTATCACTTGCCCTTTAACTGCCTTAGCCGATTCATATCTGAGATCAAATTCTGACAAAGCAAAGATCCACTTCCCAATTCATCCTTTCAACACTGGAGCCGATAACATATATCGCACCACATCGGCTTTGCATACTATAATGCACTCATTGGAGAGTAAATAATGTCTCAACTTTGTGCAGGAAAAATACAAACACAAGCATAATTTCTCCACTGGTGAATACCTTGTTTCTGCATCCAACAGGCGTCTACTGAGATAGAATATAACTCTTTCCTTCCCTTCAACCTCCTGGATCAACACTGAGCCGATAGAGTTTTGATCGGCTGACAAATATAGCTTGAATGGAATCCCTTTCTGTGGTGGTATAAGAACTGGTGGAGTACTCAAATATTCCTTGATACTGTCTAATGCTTGTTGCTACTTCTCTCCCCAGACAAACTCTTGATCGGCCTTCAACCTTAGTAAAGGAGTAAATGGTTCTATTCGGCTAGACAAATTTGATATGAAACGTCGAACAAAATTTATCTTGCCAATCAATGATTGTAACTTGGTTTTGTCTTCTGGGGGTTTTATGTCCTTAATTGCTTCAATACTCCTCTGAGGAATTTCAATCCCTCTCTCGTGGACCAGAAACCCAAGAAATTGACCAGCCGATACACCGAAAACACACTTGGTAGGATTCATCTTCAACCCATATTTTCTTGCTCTTTCTAAGACCTGTTTCAAATCAGCTATATGATCATCAACTTCCTTGGATTTGACCACCACATCATCTATATATATCTCCACCAATGCACCGATAAGGTCGTGAAAAATATAGTTCATGGCTCTCTGATATGTAGCACCAGCACTCCTCAGGCCGAAAGTCATAACTACCCACTCATATAAGCCGATAGCACCAGGACACCTAAAAGCAGTCTTCTGAATGTCTTCCTCAGCCATAAAAATTTGATTATAACCAGCATTGTCATCCATGAAGCTGATAATCTTATGTCCAGATGCTGCATCTACGAGTTGATCGGCTACCGGCATTGGGTATTCATCTTTCAGTGTAGCTTTGTTTAAATCCCTGAAATCGATACAAACCCTGAGCTTACCGTTTTTCTTGATGACTGGTACTATATTGGAAATCCACTCAGCATATCGGCATGGTTTGATGAAGCCAGCATCATAGAGTCTTGTAATTTTGGCCTTGATAGCATCATACATTGCAGCCTTACAATGTCTTGGGGGTTGCTTGTATGGCCGAAAGCCTGGTTTGATAGGGAGCCGATGTTCAACTATCGATCGGCTAAGTCCTGGCATCTCATAGTATTCCCAGGCAAAACAATCTCTATACTCCTTTAAGAGTGCAATTAATTTACATTTAAATTCCGTTGGTAAACCCTTACTAATATATGTCGGCCTAGGCCTATCCACCTGTCCAATGTCGATTTCCTCTAGTTCATCGGCCGACATAAGACCTTGCCCAAGCTTGCCGTCGAGATCATCAATAGTATCCTCTGTGTAGAAGTTGGAACCCTCCACGGCGCCCTCAAAACAAGAATTGGGGCTCTCCATCTCCTGTTGTCTGTATGGCATCATCAGAAATCTTTAAGTAATCTCCTTGCCAAACTTTGCCGGATGAACAATCAATTTCTTCCATCTCCCAAATAGATAAATCGGCACAAGCTACGTTGACTGACCTGTCGGCTGGCACGATTTCGATTTGGTCTCCTTGCCATTGAATCAAGCATTGATGCATTGTTGAAGGGATGCAACAATTAGCATGGATCCAATCTCTTCCCAACAACAGACTGTAGGAACCCTTCCCGTCAATAACAAAGAACGTGGTTGGAATTGTTTTACTGCCGATGGTTAACTCTACATTCAAAACTCCCTTGGTCTCAGATGGATTCCCGCCAAAATCTTTCAGAACCATGTTAGTCTTGATCAAGTCCTCTGAATTCTTCCCAAGCTTTCTGAATGTTGTGTAAGGCATTAAATTAACAGCTGCTCCTCCATCGACTAACATCTTTGACATCGGCTTACCATTGACAAATCCCTTAACATAGAGTGGCTTGAGGTGCCGTGATCAGTTCCCTCGGGCTTCTCAAAAACGGCTTGCTGCGGAGACAACATCAATTTGGCCGATGGCAGATTTTCTTCTTGCTCGACGACTTGCTCTACTGCATATTCGGCTGGCAACATGAAAACCATGTTTACCTCAGATGATATCACTTCCTTGCCTTTACGTTGTTGATTCTCGATGCGATCGGCTCTGACTTCGTCGGCTGGCACCACTTTGCTCTTCACGCGCCAGACTTTCTTTGTTCTCTGCCTCAGCCGATGCTCAATCTCTCCCTCGACCTCTTGGAATTGTTCCTTATTTCTCATCCTTTGAACTCTTCTCTTTTGATTTTTGGTGAATATTCCAGAAGGACACCATTGAGGATGCATTGGCTTGGATTTTCTGAGTGAATTATCCTCATCATCGTCTGGTTGCATCGGCCCAAGTCTTTCATGTACTGGCAACCTTGATTGACTTGGCCGATGTGAAGCTGCACCTTATCGGCTTGAACTCCTGATGAACTGTGCATCGGGATTGCTACATCCAGGACAATCTTGGATAGATGGCAACCTCATACCCTCATTCCAACAGAATCTGAAAAACTCGCAACTCCAATGAGGATCAAAATATCTTTCACTTTCCTGAGAATATAACTCCTCTTCCCTTTGGCGCCTGTTGTGATATTTGTTGATCATGCCAGCCGATCTGATACTCCTGGTGTAGTTCTTGTCACCATCGGCCGTATTCCGATTATATCCAGGGTGCACCATATTGACTGGAAAAGGGTGTCCATCTATCTTCATCGGCCTCTTGGAATCATTAATCTTAATCTTTCCTTGTTCGATAGCCGACTGAATCTGTTGCCTGAAAATCTTGCAATCATTGGTATTATGAGATCCTGTATTGTGTCATTTGCAGTATTTCCTTTTCTTCAACTCTTCAGCCGATGGGATGACATGTCCTGCTGGTAACTGAATCTGTCTTTCTTGGAGAAGGAGATCAAAAATCTTGTCGGCTTTAGTAATGTCGAAATCAAACCTCTCCTCCATTCCCGAATTCTTGGCCTATTGACAGACCACCGTCTTCTTGTTTCTAGCCCACTCGGCTGCATTGATCTCAGGATCATCGTCTTGAGAATCGGAGTCATAGCTATAGACATTGTTGACATTGTTTGCCTTTTTGATAAACTTCCTCGCTTCCTGGAACCTTGTCTCATGGGCCGATACCTTCTGAGCTAGGTGTGCTAAACTTTCAAAATCCTGAGCCGAAAATCTTTCTCTTATTGGCGCCAACAGACCTTGGAAGCCTAATCGGCTAACTGAGAATCTGTCAAAGATAAGCTGTAGCACCTGTTCCTCACATCTCTAAACCGTTGAATATAATCTGGAACCGATTCTTCTGACTTTTGTCTGATTGCCGTGAGATCCGATAGCTTCATCTCTTGAACTCCACTGAAAAAGTATTTGTGAAATTGTTTCTCCAGATCGGCCCAACTCCTGATTGAATTATATGGCAGGGATGAAAACCAAGTGAACACCGATCCAGATAATAAGAGTGGGAACAAGCGAACTCTGAGAGCTTCTGTAGCCGATGCCTCACCACACTGAGCTAGAAATCGGCTAACATGCTCATAAGTTGATACATTATCTTGTCCTGAAAACTTAGAAAAATCTGGCACCTTGTATTGGTTTGGCAGTGGAACTCGATTAAAGTATTCTGGATATGGGTGCCGATACATGTTGCCATTGTCTTTTGGTTTAAGCCCGAATTGTTCCCTCATGACATCAGGGATCATATCGGCCCAGGGTTGATGAGGTGTTGCTCCACCATATTGCTGCTGTAGTGGATCCATCTGGCCGTATTGGATCGGCTGAGGTCGTGGTGAGTGAGGCTGATAAAGGTGATTGAAGCCAGCCGATATACCTTGAGGTGGCACATATGGGAGTTGTTCTGTGCTGTACTGCTGGCCTATCGGCTGAGTAACTCCAATCGGCTGTTGTGGAACCAAAGGAATTTGGTAAGATGTGTCAACGACTAGCGGTTTTTGGTGAAGGATACTCATCAATTGTTCTGGTGTTAACTGAGTTGATGCTTGCCCCCCAGTGATCAGCTGTGATCTGGTTAGAATTGATGGAATGTTCGAACTTGAGTAAGGAGCCGATGGAGCCTGGGTTTGAAGCACTTGCTGACTCGTCTGATTCCCGCCAATCTCTATCTTCACGATTCTATATCCTGGAAACGTGCCGTCCGGTAAATATATGGGTCCTTTAGCCTTTTCCTCGGCTATCGTCCCATCAACTACCGACTTGATCATGTTCGTCAAAGTGTTCACAAGCACTCCGGATTGGTTGACCAAGGCATGATGAACAGCCGAATCAATGCGATCTTGTAATGTGTGGAGTTCTTGATCACTTGATTCGACTTTGGCTTGTTTGTCCTTTTCTTCTCCTGATCCGGAAGTACTTGGGTCTTGCTTCACGATCGTCGGCACTTGGACTTTTGTTCTTTGGATGACCGTACCTTGCCGGGTGACTGTGAACGAGTGCAAATACTGGTTTTGAAGTTGGTTCAGCATTTGTTGCATCTCTTCTCACTGCTCATCACTCAGTTGTTCGACCGTAACCGGGAAGATGTTATCCTCAGAAACTTCAGTGATGTTTGGAGACATGATGACACGAGTCCCACTGGGCGTGCCAAAAGCGTGTTGATGCGAAAAACACACACTGGCCTGAGAGGTTTGCTTTACTCTAGTGCAGGTCCAAAATTAGGGTTTTAAGTTCAAGGGCGTGCCAGTTGATTTGATCCTGCAATCAATAAGAAAAACATGCAGAGAATATCAGTAAACGATAAACAGTCGGCCATAGGGCCGATTTCATATCGTATGTGACCTAGCCGATGCAATAAAGCATGAATCGGCTGTGAGTTATAGTTAATGATAGAATTAACCCTAAAACTAGTATATCGGCTGTAAAAATCAGTGTTACATAATCAACATATCAATATTACTTTAGAAATAAGTAATTAGGATAGATCGGACTGAACCGAGACAGTATAAATTACCCAAGTCTAAAGATAACATGAAATAATGATTATGCAGATTGATGTCATAGCCGATATCTAGGTTTAAGTATGTATCGGCTATAGCTCCGATACAACCTTATACCAGGATATTCTCTAGTAATAAATATATTAAACTATAACCAATTAGGTTGATATCAAGCTTAATATATTTATATTAGATTAGATCCTAATATAAGGGGCAGATATAGAACATTAAACAAAGCATAAAACAATGTAAAACATCTATATCAGGTAAGATCGGCTGAAACCCCGATGCTATCCTTATTAACAACCATAAAGCAGGTTAGACATCATGATTCTAAATACGACTTAATAGGTTGGACTTAACCAATGCAGCATTAAGTATAAATAGAAGCATAAGATCTAAAGAATCAAGCCGATGGTTGCCTTTTCGGGATGGTGAATACATTATATAACCTAGATTAACAAAGTGATCTAGCCGATATCGACAAAACCCTAAAAGAACCTGGCCGATATAAGTAGATTGCATTGTCGATCTAAGTTATATAACATATATGATAACTCGGAGAATCACAACAAAGAACTAGAGTATCATAAAGATGTAAGCACTAGCCCTAATGATGTAACTCGCCATGACAAGATATACCTTTTTGCCGAAGATCAAATTGATGCAGCACGACTCGAAAGCACAAACTTGTCGAGAACAGAAACAAAGGTTAGCGATGCGCCGAGATTGATTGAACGTGTGTTGTTATTATTTACAAGACCTCGGGATTATATTTATACCCGAAAATACAAACATTGTCCATCACGGACACGACTCATATTAACCTACTACAAATCCAACTAGCGAACAAGTCCCTTAGGCGGACTCTTACTGAGAATATCTATAAAGAAATTACATAAAATATCCTAACTAATAGATACAATTGCATCCTCAGGACTCTATCCGTGCATGGCAATCTATATGAACCACGTTAACACAACCCGATGACGTGTACCGAGTCATATTACCGAAATCGACTCCATCGGCTAACCTTGTCCGACTCTGACTCTGTCGATCCAGTTCAGAGCCGATTCGGGCTCCAGCCGATGCGCACTCTGCTTCCGATATCCTTGCATATTTTCAAATCCGCTTCGGACTATGTCGTGTTTCTAATCCTTGTAGATAGATTTGCTTACCAAATTTCATTGTCAACAGGTTGCAATCTATCTTTGTTGTTGTTTGTGTTCTTCGATTTGCAAGCAGGGATTAGCCTTCTTGGTGAGGTCAACCGGGTTTCGGTTCGGTTGATAACCAGAGGAGACGTGGTGCTGCGATTGCGGGGCTCAAGAACGTGCTCGTTCAAGAAGCTAGATCGATTTGTGTCGTGACTCCACCAAAATCGTTGATTATCAAAACCTTTCGGAAGATCGAGAACCCTAGTCCACATCACTTAGGATTTCCTCTTCCTCTTCATCAATTAAAGGGCCTAGTTTGCGAAGTTTTGAGTTATTGAAACAGAACACTAGAAATGAGTTGGAACGGAGTATGGAGGCATACCTGAGATGATTTTGTAGCGCTTGGAGGGTGGTTTCCTAGTCTGGTCAGTCGACTGGCCGGAGATGTCAGGTCTCTCAGTGCATGGCGGCGGGGCTTCTAACGTTTCTTCCTTATTTTCTCCTCCGTGGCTTCTAGGAAGCGGGCCTTGGGCAGGTTCTTCGGGGCTCCCCTTGTCCGACTGAGTTGGTACTTCAGGTACGTCTCTCGGAGTGGCAGTGGTTTTTTCCGACTGGTCCTCAGTCGGGGGCTCGACTTCGGGAGTGGCGGCGGTTTTCCCCGACTGGCTCACGGTCGGGGGCTCAGGCCTTGATTCGGATGGAGCGATGACGGGCAAGGTTGTATCTTTACTGCTTAGGTCGATGTCTTGTGGTTTCCTGTACCCGGCGTGTCGAATTTTTGGTATTACTGATTTTCTAGCTAAAGATGAAATAGCACAAGTGTAAGAGGCTTGATTAGTAACAGTACCTTGAAGATCTCCGGATTTTGGGAGCTGGCCGGGTGGCGGGAGATTTGGTCGGAGCTGGCGTGGTGCTGGCTTGCGGCTCGCTTGTCTCGTCCTCAGAGTCACTACTGACCAGTCTCCTCTTTTTCATTTTTTGCTTCGGATTGCTTTCTTCAGCGACCCGTTTGCTCTTTCTAGTTGGATTGATGGTTGGCCCGCCAGATGGCTGAGTTTTCTTTGCTACTGGTTCTTTGTGAGCAGGCGTGGGCGGTCTTGAGAAGAAACGTTTGTTTTCCTAGAAAACAGACTTTTGCGCAAGTTAGCATAATATCTGAATAGATAACAGTAATTATAATTCGACTAAAAGATGTTTACCTCTGGAGGTGGGTGCATCAGGCCGTAAGGAGTGACCGGAAGCTTGTGTCCGTAGTCAACAGCAATTCCAGTTGAAAAAATTTTGTACATCCGGCTGCACATGACTTTGTAGTCCATAGAGTTTGGATCTTCCCGGTTTGGATCCGACAATCCCTCATACTCGTATGCTAGCTTGCTTCTCTCCTTGATGGGAGCTAGCTGGCATTTGATGAAGTGCCGAGTGACTTGCTCTCCTTGGAGGCCTTGTTGCTTAATTTCCATCAAGCGAAGGAGCAATTCATTGGCTTGGGCGAGTTCGTCGCCGACCGGAAAATTTCTCCAGGTTTCTTGGGGAACAAAAGGAAGGCCGACAAACTTGGGAAGACTGGGTGTTGGGTTGGAAATGTAAAACCAGTTGGAGTGCCAGCCCTTGTTGGAAGTTTTAAATGGAAGTGAAAAATATTTTTGTGTGAGAGTTCCTCGTAACTGAAACCCAGATCCACCGACAACACAGGGATTGTTCTTATCAGGCTGGGGCATAAGGTAGAATATGCGGCGGAACAGTGTGAAATGGGGCTGAATGCCAAGGAAGGCTTCGCAAAGATGAATAAAGTTGGCTATGTGTAGTACATAATTGGGATTCAAATGGAAGATTTGGATATCATAGAATGCTAGAAGATCGCGGAAAAAGGAAGAAGTTGGAAGAGCAAAACCATAATAGAAAAATGGAGAAAATACCACGATTTCGCCGGTATTGGGGGTTGGGAAATCCTCGCCGTAAGCGGGGCGCCACCCGATGATCTCCTTGGGCTGAAGAACGCCGTCCTTCACCATCTCCAATAGATTTGTCTCCTTCACATCGGATCTTGCCCACTGTTCAAAAGGGATTTTTCTCTCCCCAGCCATGGGTGCGGGATGGATTTGAATAAAATGGATGGATGTTTTCGGAAGAAATTAGGGCAAGAATTGAGTGAAAGTTGTCCGCTGTAAGTTTTGATGAGGGGAGCAGAAATTTGGGGGTTGTGTGAGTAAGGATCTGGAACCCTAACTACGAGTACTATGCACGATTTGGGGATTTCTGGTGAGGAAGACGAAGCGGCGAATGTTTTAACGGTTAGTTTTGGTTCCTGTGTGGTGAATGGGCCGGGAACTGTTGCTTGATTACAGCCCATGAGGCTGGAAAAGTCTGACATATGTCCCTAGCGGCTTAAGCTTTTTTGTGATGAGCAGAAAAGAATATGTCATGTATATTTGATATTTATTTTATTACTGCAACTCAACTTTTATGGGTGAGTACAGTGAAAATTTTGCCACATCAGTGACCATATTATATGGATCAAGTATTATGGCTTTGGCTTATTAAATACTTTGGTTATTTTTGGCGGTTGGTAAATTTTTTTATGAGTTTATTTACTCGGAGTTAATGCCACATATGCCTTATTTTTCCAAATATGGTGAAGTCATGAATCCTTAGGGGCTAAAATACATTTGTTTTGACAGTGTGTATATGCCATCAGCTTTATATTTTGGAATTTTATTTATTCATAACATATGAACTAGTGATAGTTGATTTTGTTATGAAAATTTTTGATGTCACCAATTTTGGGTTGTTCATCATTATATTATTATTTTGCTACTTCGGTGGCTAAAAAAAACCACTCGCCTAGTTGATTTTGTTGACTCTAACTATATGTTTAGTTTGTTCAACTAAGCACATAGTCGGGGGCTACACCTAATTAGGTGCATCTAGTCGATGCACCTGGGTATACTTTTTGAAATATTTTTGAAAGATTTTCAACCCTTTACAGTCTTGTGAATTAGATAATGCACTCGGGAGACTATAGCAGAGATGATTGAATTACTTGGAACTTATTGTTTTAGTTTGGGAGAAGATTATCTCGTCGATTGTAAAGGTCTAAAGGGCTACTGTGGATATTATGGGTACCATATACTCACGAGTATAGATTATCCGACTGGGTATTGGTGATATGTAATATATATAGAATATGTACAATACTAGGACTCGGGTATTACGTTGACTTGTTTATCAAGGCACGGGCTATAGTCCTGATTTGTTAAGATTGTAAATTAGTTATATAAGATTTAACTCGTAAGGGGATAAATCTTATCTTGTAAACCCTCATCTTCCGGATATATAAGGAGGACAGGGTGCCCCTTGCGAGTATAAGCACTACGAGATTATTAGATTAATTCATAACTCGGAGGCAAAAAAACCCCGAAACAGAAGTAGGGTATTACTTCTTCGTGAAGGCCTGAACCGGTCTAAATCTTTGTCCTATAACCCATCTATTTTTCCATTTTGTTCGTTACCCTTTTTTTTGCCGAATTCTAGTTTCGATATTATGACCCTATGACCCTACGGTCTACAGTAACATAGCAAGAGTATGTGTGCATAGCATATGTTGCTATGATATATAGTAGCCCTTTCAACTTCCATAGATTTTTACCAGCTAAATATTGAACTACACCTTCATAGAATCTCCAACTTCTTGAATCAAAGTTTAATTGGGACACTACGTTGTGGGATGGAGTGAAGAACCGACATTGAAGCACTAACGTCGTTGCATGAAACTGGTCAGAATACGAAAGCTAAACAGGGCAAACAATATTACGACCATATAAGTGGCAACACAGAGCACAAGGCTAGTTTCTACTCCCTCCAATCAGAATAGTTCGACTATATAACATATGCAAGTCAACACAGGCATAGAAAAAAATAACAAAAAAGAGAAACCAACGGCAGTACTCAACCGACTTTTTTTTTAAAGTTAATGGAATTCATTCTAGAATTTACTTAAAGTTGCAGGAGGAAAAACACCATAAATACAAGAATATGAAATTGTAGTAACACAGTGTTACTATAAAAAAATAATTGTTGTTACTGCATAATTATAGTAACATCACAATGAATGGTAGTAACGCACGATAAAAAGTAGCAACAATAATAGTTTAGTTTTTCTTTTCTCCATTGTTTTTTCTTTTTTTTCTCGCTCTAGTTTTTTTTCTTTTTTTCCATTTTCTTACGCACTCTTTTAGGTGCTAAGGAAATCTAAAAAATAAATTTGCAAACTTTAGACTTTAAATTCATGACCTCATGGTTTAAATCAAATTATTCTAACCAATTCACAGCTATGATATTTTGTGAGAAAGGAAGAAGGTGACGATCTTATTAAACATTAAACCATGTTACAAACATCCCCTATCGTTTGGTATGTTGTTCAAACCTAGATTAACTTTAGCACCATGCAAATACAAATCTATTATGTCGCAATTTTATAGTAACATCATCGCACAATTGTAGTAACATGGTCGGTTACTGCAAAACTCATAAGTTGTTACTACCCTCTAGCACTATATTATTGCACAATTTTAACTAGATGTTATATTCACCACGGAATAGTTATTGTAAAATAATAAACTGTTAATACATCATGCAATAATAATATGATGTGCATGTAGTAACGTAAAACATAAAATAGTAAAAATAATGCTACAACATTACTACACGTGGAGAGAGTTAGATTTCAAATAAATCAATCTTAGAAATGCGATATCTCTCACATCATATACTACTTTTAGAAATTATTTGCACCATGATATTAGAAAAAAATGCTTATGAAAAGTAGATCCGTTATGACTACATTTCAATGTTGTTACTGCAAGTAAGACATGGTGTTACTGTACAATGAACATCACGTTACTACGTCGTTACGAGACGAGAGCTAAGAAGAGTGGGAGTGGTGGGGAAACTCACAAGAAGGTTTGACTAAGGTTTGACCGATGTGGGAGACCTTTGACAGGCCTTTAACTGATGTGGGAGGTGGGTTTTGGACCTTGGGGGAAGGGAGTTGGGTTGGAGGGAGGGGGTATAGAATAGCTATTCTGTAGGCATAGAATAGTTTTGTTATATATATAATTTTACTATATATATGTATATATATATATATATATATGGATACATATTTTTTACACTTAAAGATATGAAAGCAAAAATTAATCCACAAATAACACTAAATTTCTATTTAGAGTCAGTGACATGTTGCCTTTCGCTCCAAACTATAAGAAGTTTTATCAATGTAAATATATAAGCAAACTTTCTTATATATTTTGGATTTTTGGATGAGGTAGTAATTTTAGGCACCGACCTTTAAATGTTGACTGTTCAGGGGAGCAACACGACCCAAGCTTCAAGGTCTCTTTGAATTGCAGAAATAGAAAAGCAGACGAATAAGAAAAACACGGAATTATGACAGGAATACAAATATAAACAAAGAATTGCAAAGTATAAATAGAACAAAAATAGACGTTTGATTGGACCACAGAAAAAAAAGGAAGGAATTGCATGAGAGGAATAGACTTAAGGGATTTTTTCCAAGAAGTTGGACCTCTTACTAATTTTCCTCCAAAATCTCTATAGGATTACCTATAGGAATTTTAAAAGATATAGTGGATTTAATCTTTATTTCAACCATCTTTATTGGATTATTTTCCAATATGATTAAAATCAAAAAAAATTCTATATTTTTAATAAGAGTAAATTTCACAAAACTATAGATACTTTTACCAAATAATCACAAAACTACAGATTTAAGATGATGTATCACAGAATTACAGATTTTACACTAAATTTCTCATAGAACTATATATTTGGTGGGGTGTCACAAAACTATAGATTTAGTAACAAAAATATCACAAACTATAGGTTTAGTGTCAATTTAATCACAAAAATTAGGCTATGACTCAAACATAACACTTGTGCTAAGAATTTAAACTCTAAAATCTGTAGTTTTGTGATAACTTTGTTACTAAATTTATAGTTTTGCGATACTTTATCTTAAATCTATAGTTTTGCAATACATTTAGTATTAAATATATAGCTTTACGATACATCATCTTAAATATGTAGTTTTATGATAGTTTGGTCAAAGTATTTGTAGTTCCGTGAAATTTACTCTTTTAGAATTTTATGGGATTTTCCCCCACATGATTAAAATCCAAAAGTGTTTCTATATGTCTTCTACGAATCAGGCCCTTAAATGTTGACTACAGTTGTAGTGATCATCACCGTTGAAAAAGAGTGTTCACAAGTTGTGAATCACAACAAAGACGCACCATACCGCCTTATTAAAGCTGAGAGCTGTGGCCATGGAGAAGAGCAGGGTCCTCGTTGTCGGTGGCATCGGCTTCGTCGGCTGGCGGGCCACCCGACCTTCGTCCTGCACCGGACGAGGGCCTCGTCGTAGCCGTCCGGCAGGTGGACGTCGTCGTCTGCGCCATGTCCGGCGCTGTCCTCCTGCAGCAGCTCAAGCTGGTTGAGGCCATCAAAGAAGCCTGAAATGTGAAGGTGAATTAATTTATTTTTAAAGAATTAAGCCTTGTTCTTTACCTACTCCCTATAACCACCAGATTAAATATAACCGTTGAGACACTTGACACGACAACAGGACGACGAGCTAGTACATATAGCCATAGGCCACAACCACAAATGGCAGTAAGCTTTGTCGTGTGCAGGATAACATCGTAAGTTGTGTCACTCATATCAGAGCTGAACCATGGCCATGGAGAAGAGCCGGGTGCTCATCGTCGGTGCCACCGGTTACATCGGCCGACGGATCGTGGCGGCGAGCTTGGCGGAGGGCCACCCGACCTACGTCCTGCTCCGGCCGGAGATCGGCCTCGACATCGACAAGCTCCAGATGCTGCTGGCCTTCAAGGCGCAGGGCGCGCGGCTCGTCGAGGCGTCGCTCGACGACCACGAGGGCCTCGTCGCCGCGATCCGGCAGGTGGACGTCGTCGTCTCGGCCATGTCCGGCGTCCACTTCCGTAGCCACAACCTCATGCTCCAGCTCAAGCTCGTGGAGGCCATCAAAATAGCTGGAAATGTCAAGGTGATAGATTTATTTTTTTTTCTTCTACTCCCTCCAAACTAGAGCTTTTCAACTCCAAATTTCTTTTTCCCCGTTTTCCGTTAGCACGTTTTTCAAACGGTTAAGAGATTTTTTTTAAAAAAATTTATATAAAAGTTGTTTAAAATATTTAAATAAATCCATTTTTCAAGTTTATAATCATTAATACTTACAATCATGTGCTAATAAATTTTCGTTTTATGTGCGCTAAAAATTTCTCTCCAAAGAGGAGATAGAACGCATCCTAAGTACATAGCTAAAGAAACATGATATATATCATATATTCAGTAAACTTGTGGCGATTTTGGTTGATAGAAATTCTTTTCACTTCCATTAATTTTGATGTTTTACTGAAATTAATTTGTGCACGTCATGAGTAAAAAGTTTTGTCATGTATAGTAAATTTACAAGATGTGAAGTAGGATAGAGCCTATTTTTGCCCTTGACTTTGGCTTGAATTCTTTTTTCACTCTAAATTATAAAACTGGTTGTTTTTCATATTCAACTTTCAAAACGGGACAAATAGTTCTTTAGTCATATATTTTACAGTAGTTAATTGATATGATCGTTATTTTCCGCCAACATGAATGTCAGTTAGGTATATTTTACGATTATATACCAAATTAAGTGACATCTACATTAGTAAAATATGAAAAATAAGAGATCGAAATACCAAAACCATCTCCATTTGAAACAAACCATAAAAGATATATCCTAAGGTGTTACTTATCCATTTTTTAAAGTTGAGGATGAGAATAACTGGTTTGGTATTTCAGGATGAAATATGGATTCAGAGCAAAGTTCAACAGTCCAGAAAGGACTTTGCCCATTCAAGAGCAACACAATATTTCCTCTACCTCATATATAGATATATAGAACATATGCATATACATCTACATGATTTTTGCAAAATGCTCATGATTAACATATATTTACTGTGAATAATTCTACGTGACCAGCGATTCGTGCCGTCTGAATTCGGCATGGATCCATCAAGGATGGGGAACGCTGTTGAACCTGGGAGGGTTACATTTGACGAGAAGATGGCGATAAGGAGAGCAATTGAGGATGCTAACATCCCCCACACTTATGTTTCTGCAAATTGCTTTGCAGCTTACTTCTGTCCTAACCTCTGTCAGATGAAAACTCTCCTCCCTCCCAAAGAGAGAGTTGGTGTGTATGGAGATGGCAACGTCAAAGGTAAATTAACACGAGCTAAGCTGTTGTTTCATTGCATTATTTTCCAGGTGATGTTTTGTATTTTCTGCCGAGAACAGTTAAGATTTATACCCTTTTCCTGCTGAAAATTCAGCCTTGTCTTTCGAACCAAACATTGAATTTGATCACTTTTTTTAAGAGTTTGTTTGACAAAGTTGGTTAGATCTGATCCCGATACGGTGGTGCTTATGATGAGCAATTACCTGTTTCCGTAACTGGTACAATTATATAACTTTCAGTCTTGGTCAGTTCCGACTTCCAAGTTTGTTGGCACTTCAAAATCTTCATTTAATCAAAAGTGTCTTCATCTTACAAACAATTTTTTGCGTAGATTCCATTGCATCTATTTAACAGAGCATAACAGGATTCCTGCACCCCTTTTTTCTCCACAGTTTACCACCTTTTCCGCCTGTAACTTTTCTTATTGTAAATAATGATGATTTCTTCTCTAGTTAGTTCACAATAGTATGTCTTATTAAGATATTTGTATTATAGTGAAAATAATAAAACATTTATTTGTGTTGCTTCCTTTACACTCGTCAGGATTTGGTCAATCGTCAGGATTTGGTCAATCTATAGGAATTTTCTCAAAAACGAACATATAGGAATAAAGGCCTACCGAAAACTATTCTTCAGTAATAGTACAACCAGAAATATATACATTGCTTCAGAATAATGCAGAGCATTTGTTTGAAATTTCTACTACTAACCAGCCTGCAATGTTCTATGCAGTGTTTTTCGTGGACGAAAATGATGTGGGAACATATACAATAAAATCAATCGATGATCCAACCACCTTGAACAAGACAATATACATAAGGCCACAAGATAACTGCCTCACTCAGAATGAGTTGATCACAAAGTGGGAAAAACTCACTGGAAAAAGTCTTGAGAAATTCCATATACCTGGTGATGAATTTTTGGCTTCAATGAAAGGTACCTGCTCCCCTGGTCAAACTTACTATGTGTTTGTCTTTCTACGGTTTTCGATGTACAATTTAATAATAAATTCTATTAGAAAAGTTTTATAAAATCTATCCAAGAACTTTATGGGATACATAAGTACTGTTAAAGACAAATCTACACATATAAACTAAGTATTTTAAAACTATTTGATAGCCACTAAAAGTTTAACAAAAATTTAAGCATCATATTATTTTTTACTGGAGTTTCAGTAATAGGAAACTACTCATCAATATATCCGGCTCTGTCAAATTTCCACGGGGTTTTCGATACCACTACTCCGGGGATTAAATTTCAAAATATATATAGTAGTAAAAATCAACGACTGATATGCAATTTTCGATGCGTGCAGATTTGGATTTTGCTAATCAAGTAGGACTGGGACATTATTACCACATTTTCTACGAGGGCTGCTTGACAAACTTCGAGATTGGTGACAGCGGTGCCGAAGCAACTCAGCTCTACCCACAGGTTCAGTACACAAGCATGGATGAGTTTCTGAAACGCTATATGTAACCAGTGCAAATTTATAGCATCTGTTTTTCAAATTTAAAGATTGTAATCCGCATATAAGCATACTGGTACATCATATCCCCTCTTGTTTGTTGACTATGTTGTACTGTTAAGTTGAATGGGTGGAAAGTCCACATGATAATTAGTATGTTCATGATCTATTTTAGAAAATGGAATTCTCCCATATTCATGCTATACATGTAATACTTCGCGCTTTAGTTAACGTTTTAGGATTAGTTAGATAGGAAAGCTTCAAATCCTTTCTCCAGCGCATGGAAAAAGTGGTAGTTCATTAGCACATGATTGATTAATTACTAACTTAAAAAATCACCTTCCGTGTTTTACCACCCCACCTTTCGTGTTTCTTTTTTCTCTTTTCCATCTCATCTGGGCTTCATCAAAGGGCCTAGTAAAATATTAACCATTCAGATTTTTCCGTTTTTCGTTCCTTCTCTCCAGTTTTTCTATTTTCGCGTTTTAGTAAAATATTTACCATATTGTATTTCCTTATGAGTTTTTTATTTTTCTAGTGTCTCCCCACGTTTCAAAAGTAATGAATTTACTCTGTAGAGTTTTCCAGTTACTCCCAGCCTCCCACATATGCTCATTCAAAAAGTAACAAATTTACTCACATGAATACTCCCTTCAAAAATAACAAAGTTACTTGCATTAAATACCCTCACATCGTACAACGCCATTCCTAGATGGTCGTAAAAGAATTACTACAACCTTACAACACAGGTAATTTTACAACACAGGTAATTTTTTTACTAGTGTTATAAATATTGTTTAGACTTCGTGATCTGCGAGTAAAACAATTACCAACTTCCTCTCGATATAGCCCATGATATCGTACCCATCATGTAGTAATATGTTTACTGATGTGTTTAATACATAGTATAAGAGTAAAAACTGAGACTTTGTGGTCTGCGTGTAAAACAATTACCGCCTTCCTCTCGATATAGCCCATGATCTTATAGCCATCGTGTAGTAATATGCTTACTGATGTGTTCAATACACAGTATAAGAGTAAAAATTAATACTAAGAGTATTATTAACATGTATCACAAAATAGCCGTATGAATGAAAAATTATAGGCTCAATCACGCACAAGTCATAAAATTACTCATAGGTGAATCAAACTAGAAAAGAAAAAAATGATTCAGACAAAAATCCATTATGAAGCTGGGATCTTGGTGGCTTTATTGGATTTTGCGATAAGGATGGAGAGGTTGGTCCATGTCTTGCGACTGATAGTGGAGAGGGCAATTGGGTGGCGAGCTGTAGTCAGAGGGTAATCGGGTGGCGAGCGGTAGTCGATGATAGAATCATGGAAGGATGTAGCGGCTTGGTATAGAAATGAGCTCGACGTTGCGCAGTAGTAGCCATCCATCATCTAGCAAGCATGAAAAATGCAAAAGCATTCTCGTTCAAGTCATAGAGATGATGAGCAAAAGAAAAATAGCAAACAACCTCCATCACTGGAGGACTCGACCCTATCCTTTGCGACCAGCCACATGGAACACGATGTGCAAATGTAGGACCTGTGCAGCTCATCAATTCAGATCAGGTAATATTGGAGATTGCACGTTAATTTGATTGACGAAAAGAAAATAGGGCTTCATGCGTGAAGGTGAAGGAGAGTATCAAATGTAAATCGGAGTGTTATTTCCTTACTTGCATGTTCTGTCAATGTCGGCGACATGGAGCAGCCGCCGGTTGTTGCTGTTGGCGCAGGTGAACACCTCCTTGTTGGTTAAGGTGTTGGCCTGCGTCCGGTAGCGAGGTCTGAAGTAGTGCCTTCGCCTCAACCGCCTCTGGCCACCGCTCGCTGGCCACCCCCGTCAACTGCCACGGTGCCGTCGTCCTTCTCCATGGTGCATCACCGATCTGTGGGCTAGGATGGTGGATCGATTCAGATCCGAAAAAAAGGAAAAAAATGAAGTGGGGGCGAGAGTGGTTGGTTGGGTATAGAAAAAATAGAATATATACTAGAAGTAAGGACATTGTTTTTATCGAAGTAAATCGTTTACTCTGATAATGGTGGGAGCAGGATGATGGGACATGGGGTGGGATCGGAAGCAAGGAAGTTGTTTTTATCGAAGTAAATTGTTTACTCTGATAACAGCGGGAACGGGATGATGGGACGTGGAGTGAGGTGGGTCTGGGCTGATACATGTTTGACGCTCGAAATACTAGGAACGTGTTGCGCTCCCAGTAGTATTTCTAATAAAATGATTAATATAATTTATTAAAGCAACTCTTTATAGAAGATTTTTAAATAAACACACCTTTTAACAGTGTAGATGAGAACACACCCTTAGTTAACAAATTTTAGGTAAATTTAATACTTGCAGCACTAGAATTCAACTTCTGAACCGTTGCTCGGATAGACATTAGATGATCGGAGATTGGAGATCGTGGTGATACATAAAGCTCGTTGAGCCAAGCAAAATAGACCAGAAATCATATGATACCATGGCAGTTGGATCAATCTTGACTGTGGAGATTATGGGTACCACGTACCCACATATATAGTAATCCGACTGGTTATAGGGGATATACTATGTATATGGAATATGTACAACACAAGGGTTCGGATATTACGTTGACTTGTTTATCAAGGCACGACCTGTAGTCCTGATTTGTTAAGATTGTAAATTAGTTATAGAAGATTTAAACCGTAAGGAGTTAAATCTCTATCTTGTAAACCTTTTCCCTCCGGCTATATAAGGAGGACAAGGTGCCCCATACGGGCATAAGCACAACAAGATCATTAGATCA
This sequence comes from Oryza punctata, assembly GCA_000573905.2. Taxonomy (NCBI): domain Eukaryota; kingdom Viridiplantae; phylum Streptophyta; class Magnoliopsida; order Poales; family Poaceae; genus Oryza; species Oryza punctata. The sequence continues at coordinate 9,053,987 of CM002499.2, read as the reverse complement.
ATACACCACTCAGAGATTCAAATCCCCGAAACAGGAGTAGGGTATTACTTCTTCGTGAAGGCCTGAACCTGTCTAAATCCTTTGTCTCATAACCCATCCACTTTTCCATCTTATTCGCTACCCCTTTTCATATTGCCGAATTCTAGTTTCGATAGTTCACGCACTAGGTAGGGACTGCGTTATATTCATCGCCGATCAAGTGAGATGGGCTCGTCATCAGGCATCGACGACTACGCCTTACTTCCGGGGCAGGCTTACCGCTTCGGTAGCCTCGACTTCATCACCGACAACTCCTGCAAGATCTCTCTTGTCGACTCGGCATCCAACTAGTCGGGAGGAGACGACGTCTCTTGGCCGCTAGGTTTATCTAATGCGGCCAAGACCAGCGCCAAAATAATTTCCCATAAGGTGGATTCAGATCACACGGGAAAAGGGTCTTCAATCGAGTCTTCATGGCAAACAAGGAGACCAACGCTGAAGTAGCCGCAAGGCTGCCAGCAGAGGAGGTAGCTCGAGCTGGAGTTGAGCAAGAACGGATCAGATTGGAGCAAGAACGCATCAGATTAGATCAACACAGGGCCAGACTGGAGCAGGAGCAACAAGCGCAAGCAGAGCAAGATCACCTACGTAGGGAAGACGAAGAGAGGAGGCGCAAGGAAGAAGAGGATCGCAAAAACAGAGATATGGCTGTGGCAGGACACAAGGCAAGAAATCTCATTGGGTAAACTGTCATTGACAACACCAACGTGTTCCTTACACCACAACAAAATGCTGTCGGGGCAGTTAGTCTCCTCGACGCGCTACTCGGCACAGCTCCGCCTCACGTCACTCCGTTGATTAATCAAGTAAAAACTCTTGTTGCGGCAACTGTCCCGACTGCCGGCGCAAGTCGGCGAACCAGCGAATCCACATCAAGAGCTCCAGGTGGCAGTTGCCCACCGCCCTCAAGAATAAGGGACAGCAGAAGCAAGACGAATTCACGCGCTGACCACAACAGTGGAGTGCGCCGAGAGCAGTCGGCCCGATCGACCATAGACCACTTCGCCCGACCGTCACCCCATGCCAGAGATCGCAGAATCCACACCGACTACCATACTCCCTCAGGGCTTTGATCGAACTGAGGGACACCTGGTTCCCTCAACCAGCGGCGTAGAGAAAGAGGCATTATCATACAAGACGATGAAAATTGCGAAGGAATCCCAGCTTTCACCAGTGACCTGCGTCGAGTGAATTGGTCTACCAGCTTTAAGCCGGCTGGCATCGAGAAGTATGACTGCACAACCGACCCTGAGTCATGGTTGACCGTCTACACACCCGCAATTCGCACAGCTGGAGGAGACAGTAAGGCCATGGAAAATTATTTGCTGGTGACGTTGACCGACTCAGCCAGAAACTGGCTCGCCGGGTTATCGCGAGGCACCATTGGTTCCTGGAGCGAGCTTTGCGACCACTTCATCGCAAACTTCCAGGGCACTTTCAAGCGCCCTGGGACACACTTCGAGTTGTACAACATCGTGCAAAAGCCAGACGAAACCCTGCACGAGTACATACGATGTTTCTCCGAGAAGCGCAACAAGATTTCTGATGTCACCGACGACAACATCATCGCCGCATTTACACGAGGGCTTCGCAACAACCTTTTGATTGGAAAATTCAGCCGCAAAGCTCCGAAGACAGTCAAGCAGATGTTCGAAAAGGCAAATGAATACACCAAATCAGATGATGCAGTCAACGCCTCAAGGCAGTCGGCATGAGGATGGAGCTCTAAGAAGAAGGACAACGAGGGTGCGACGGGGGCCGGTGGGAGTGGCGGAAAGCACATGGATCGCAAGCGTAAGCCCAAGGATCTAGTCGCTACAACGTCGAGTCACTACCTACGACAGAATAAAGAACGGTCGCTACACGCACCATCCTAATAAGGGACACGCGGCCAAAGATTGCTTCATCTACAAACAGTTCGCAGAAAGATATCCGCTCAAATCAAGAAGCTGACAGAAGGACAAGGCACCTCTACGCAAAAGAAGAATGACGAAGAGCCAAGTAAGGGGGCTTTCCAAGATCCCAGAAGCGAGCTAAATCATATCTTCGGAGGACCGCTTGCTTATGAATCAAAGAGAAAGCAGAAACTCACCGATAGAGAGGTCAACACGGCATAACCAGCAGTTCCCCATTACTTGCGATAGTCGAAGGTCCCCATCAAGTTCGACCGCTTGGATCATCTGGCGGTACCCCGTGGTACTAGACCTAGTCTTCCGCAACATCAAGCTCAAGCGCACACTTATCGATGGAGTCAGTGCGTTCAACATTCTCTTCGCCAAGACCATGGATGAGATGCTGATCCCGTGTTCCGAGATGAAGCCGAGCACCGCTCCTTTCCACGGAGTCATCCCAGGATTGTCTTCAACACCACTTGGCCAGATCATTCTTCCAGTCACCTTTGGAATGAAGGAGAACTTCTGTACGTGAACATCAGCTTCGAGGTTGCCGACTTCGAGACGGCCTATCATGCCATCTTCGGCCGCCCGGCGCTAGCCAAGTGTTGACGATGAAATTTGGCAAGTTAATGAATTGGAAACAAGATCCAATTCGAGGCAGATTCGACGATATACAGAATTCTCGGAAACAGAGTACGCATCGGCTAGGAGACCATATCGGCTGGAACCGAGTTCGATCTGGATAGCCGATATGGCTGATATTGCATGTGAAGTCAGTATCGGATTCAAGAGAGAGTTTAAGTTGGTTTCGCCAGACAAGGATAGAGTCCAGAATTGACAAATGTATTTATTAATTAGGATTATCTGTAATTTCTTTAAAGATATTTTCGGTAAGAGTCCGCCTAAGGGACTTGTTTGCTAGTTAGATTTGTATTAGGACAATATGAGTCGTGTCCATGTTGGAAAATGTTTGTATTTTCGGTTATAAATATAGACCCGAGGTCTGATGAATAAAATAACAATAGTTCAATCAATCTCGGCGCATCGCTAAACTTTTTAGTTTTCTACTTTCGACAAGTTCTTGCTTTCGAGTCGAGCTGCATCAATTTGATCTTCGGCGAAGAGTAGGTCTTGTTATGGCGGTTTGCATTATCGGAATTAGTGCTTACATCTTTATGACACTCTAATTCTATCTTGTAAATCTCCGAGTTATCATATATATTGTATAATTTAGATTGACAATGCTATCTATCTACATCGACTGATCTCTATCTAGGGTTTTGTCAATAACGGTTAGATCAACTTGTTGGTCTGAATTATATAATGTATCCACCATCCCGAAAAGGTAACCATCGGCTTGATTGTCTAAATATTATGCTTCTCTTCATACTTAATGTTGCATCAGTTAAGTTTGATCTATTAAGTCGTGTTCAGAATCATGATCTCTAGACTGCTTTATGGTTGTTAATAAGGATAGTATCGGGGTTTCAGCCGATCTTATCTGGTATAGTTGTTTTACATAGTTTCATGCTTTGTTTAATATGCTATATCTACCCCTTATATTAGGATCTAATCTAATACAAATATATTGGACTTACTATCAATCTGATTGATAATAGTTGAATATATTTGTTGCAAGAGAATATCCTGGTATAAGTTTGTATCGGAGCTATAGCCGATACATGCTTAAATCTGAACATCAGCTATGACATGAGTACATGTAATCGTTATTTCATGTTATTTTAGACTTGGGCAATTTATACTGTCTCGGTTCAGTCCGATCTATCCCAATTGCTTATCTCTAAAGTAATATTGATTTATAGATTATGTAATACTGATATTTTCAGCCAATGTATCAGTTTTAGGGTTAGTTTTATCATTGGACATACCTTACAGCCGATCCATGCTATATTGCATCGGCTAGGTTACATCACGATATGATATCGGCTAACTGGCCGATTGACTATCATCTATAACAAACTTGCACGTTTTTTCTTGTTGATTGCAGGATCAAATCAACTGGCACGCTCTTCGAACCTAAAAGCAAGTTTTGGACCTGCACTAGAGTAAAGCAAATCTCTTAGGCCAGTGTGTGTTTTTTGCATCAACACCAAGTTCATGGCTATACCTCACTACACCTACATGATGATGAAAATGCCTGGACCACGCGGAGTTATACCCCTGCGCAGCGACGTCATGCAGGCTCTCACCTGTGACAAGGAGAGCTGCGAGTTGGCAGAATCTCGTGACAGATCACTCGGCCAACAGGAAATCCGGCTGGCGGCTTCCAACATCACAAGATGGCAAAATCCCTGCCAAGAAGGCGGCCAAGACCGGAGAAGGCGACGCCAAGACTAAGAAAATTCGTTTAGATTCCTCTGATCCCTCTAAAACAGCTGTAATAGGGAGGTAATTGAGCACTCCTTAAATGTTAAAGAAGATGCCAAACCTATCAAGCAACGACTCCGCCGATTCACACAGGATAGAAGAGACTCTATCAAAGAAGAATTAACCAAGCTACTTGCGACAAGTTTCATCAAGGAAGTCTATCATCCCGACTGGCTCACAAACCCGGTTCTGGTTCGCAAGAAGACAGGACAATGACATATGTGCGTCGACTACACAAACTTAAACAAAGCTTGTCCTAAAGATACTTTCGGCTTACCCCGTATAGATCAAGTAGTAAATTCAATAACTGGATGTGAGTTGCTCAGTTTCCTAGACTGCTACTCGGGATACCACCAAATCAGCCTGAAGGAATCCGACTGCTTGAAGACTTTGTTCATCACCCCATTCGGAGCATACTGCTACATCACCATGCCCTTTGGACTGAAGAACGCAGGGGTTACCAATCAACGCATGATCCAACGGTACCTCGCGACACAACTCGGACGAAATGTGGAGGCTTATATCGACAACGTTGTCATCAAGACAAAGCAGAAGGACAACCTGATAGAAGACCTGTAGGAGACTTTTGCAAACATATGCGCATCCAGAATGAAGCTAAATCCTGAGAAATGCACCTTCGGAGTACCGTTAGGGAAACTACTCGGCTTCATGGTGTCTCACAGGGGGATTGAAGCCAACCCGGAGAAAATTAATGCTATTCTGAAAGTGAAGCCCCCAAGTTCCCAAAAAGATGTCCAAAAACTTACCGGATGCATGACTGCACTCAGTAGGTTTGTTTCAAGGCTTGGAGAGCGAGGGATGCCCTTCTTTAAGTTGCTCAAGAAAAATGACGATTTTCACTGGACTCCCGAAGCCAAAAAAGCGTTCGAAGACTTCAAGATCTTTCTAACAACTCAGCCGGTGCTAGCTTCGCCACTGCCACAAGAACTGCTGCTACTTTATGTATCGGCAACTTCAAAAGTAGTGAGCACGGTCCTGGTCATCGGATGTGAAGAAGAAGACCGCACTCAAAAAGTTCAATGACCAATTTATTTCGTAAGCAAGGTCCTTGCCGACTCCAAAACCCGCTATCCCCAGGTGCAAAAGTTGTTGTATGGAGTCCTAATCACTGTCAGGAAGCTGGCCCACTATTTTCATAGGCACCCAGTCACGGTGGTCACATCGTTTTCACTCGGTGATATTTTCGCAATCAGGAAGTTACAGGCTGCATTGCCAAGTGGGCCCTAGAGTTGATGGCTTTAGACATCACTTTCAAGCCCGGGTTTCTGTAAAGTCACAGGTGCTTGCCGACTTTGTCACCGAGTGGACCAAGCGTCAAGAAGAGGTGCCTACGAAGAAGATGGAATACTGGACGATGCACTTCGATGGATCCAAGAGGACTTCTGGGGCTAGGGCAGGAGTCATCCTGATCTCCCCGACTGGAGAACGCCTGAGCTATATACTCGGGATTCATTTTTCAGCATCACACAACATACCCGAGTATGAAGCCCTTCTGCACGGATTGCCGCTCGCCGTGTCCCCAGGGATACGACGCTTGGTAGTACGAGGAGATTCTCAACTTGTAGTCAATCAAGTAATGAAAGACTGGTCATGCCTCGACGACAACATGCCCGCTTACCGGCAAGAGGTCCGCAAACTAGAAGACAAATTTGATGGGTTGGAGCTAACCCACGTTCTCCGACACAATAACGAGGCAGCAGACCGACTGGCCAACTTCGGATCCAAACGAGAAGCTGCCCCTTCAGATGTCTTTGTCGAGCACCTTTACTAGCCAACTGTTTCAAATAAAGCAACTTCGGAAAAAGAAGCTGGAGAACAAGTTTTACTGCTCGATGCCGACTAGAGGACACCTTTCATCAGATACTTGAAGCATCAGGAGTTGCCTCCTGACAAGAACGAGGCCGAACGAGTTCACTACCGTAGCAAAACTTATATCCTTGTAGAGGAAGAAATATACAAGAAAAGTCCTTTTGGAATACTGCAAAGATGTGTTTCTCTTGAGGAAGGCTTACAACTTTTAAAGGATATCCGCTCGGGAGTGTGTGGCAACCACGCGGCAACACGAACATTGGTCGGAAAGGCATACCGATAGGGTTTCTTATGGCCCACAGTAGTCGGCGATGCAGATAAAATTATCCGTACTTGTGAAGGCTTTTAATTTTTTGCCAAACAGACCCACCTGCCAGCCCAAGAATTGCAGACTATTCCCCTTTCTGGGCCTTTCACGGTCTGGGGACTGGATATGGTAGGTCACTTTAAAAGGGCACAAGGCTGATACACACATCTCTTTGTTGCGGTGAATAAATTTTCCAAGTGGAGTGAGGGAAAACCAGTGGCGTCTATCACCGCGGACAAAGCACGCGATTTTTTCATCAACATTGTGCATCGCTTTGGTGTGCCTAATCGAATTATTACCGATAATGGAACTCAGTTTACAAGAGGTGTGTTCAAAGATTTTTGTGAAGACTTTGGTATCAAGATCTGTTATGCTTCAGTAGCTCATCCCATGAGTAATGGTCAAGTCGAGCGCGCAAACGGGATGGTACTCCAAGGGATTAAAACTCGAGTTTTCGACATACTCCGTCCGTGTGCTGGCCGGTGGACAGAAGAGTTACCCTCAGTTTTTTGGTCATTGCGTACTTCTCCGAGTCGCGCTACGGGTCAGTCACCCTTCTTTTTGGTATATGGCGAAGAAGCCATGTTGCCGAGTGAAATGGAGTTGGAGTCTCTTCGTGTTCTCAATTTCAACGATGAGCGCCTGGAGCACGACAGGATTGATGATTTGACCCGACTAGAAGAAGCTCGGGAAGCCGCACTCATTCAGTCAGCTAGATATTTGCAAGGTCTACGGCGTTATCAGAATCGCAATGTTAGATCACGTGCTTCCATAGTCAGAGACATGGTTCTTCGAAAGATTCAGATGATCAAAGATAGGCACAAACTGTCACCATTGTGGAAAGGGCCATTTATAGTAGCGGAAGTCACTCGGCCAGGAGCTTACCGACAGAAACGTGAAGATGGAACGATCATAGACAACTCATGGAACATAGAACATCTTCGTCGTTTTTACACTTAGAGATTCTGTTGTAATTTTTTCCTTCTGACTGCCAACTCAATACCTTCTTTTGAGTAGCCAGTCGGTGGCTGTCAATAGTAATAGAGTATGATATTAATTTGTTTATGTGATTTGTCATTGACCCTGTTTAAGTTTAGATCTAGTGGATGAGGACTAAAATTTTTTCAATGGCTATGATGAGCTCTAGGCTTGAAACAGTCAGAGAGAAATTTTAAGAAATTTAAAACTAGATTTACAACTTAAGGCATGGCATAAATAAGTCACTGTACAATGAATTAAGTACAACGCAGACAACATGTACATGGAAACAAGAGTTCAAGATCGAAAGTTATCTAGTACATCAGAAGCAATCTTGTTGGCTGGGTCTTGAGCCTGGTTGATCAGTTCAAGGCCTTCTTCATCTGTGGTGCCATCAGCAAAGCCATCCCCAGCAGCTTCTATATCAACTCGAGGAAATAAAGATTTGACTATGGCTAAAGCTTGGCTCGCACCCATAGTAGCTGCATCCTTAATGTTGTTGAAGTATTTTGCTGGAGCTGTGCGGAGTCCTTTGAAGATTTGAACAGTGTCCTCATGGCTAGAGCCGAGTCCATTTTGATATATCGCATTCAAGACTGGGGCAGCGGCATTAGCAATGTCATCCCGGATGTTTTCCGCCCTCTTTACTCGCTCGTCCAAGACATCGAACTGAGCTTTGGTCTTTAGTTTATGATCTGCATTTTTGGGAGTTAAAGTAAGCGCCCGAGTAAGTACGACAAAGTTACTTGAAAGCAAGAGGGATTGAACTTTACCATCAAGATCAATCTCAGCTTTGATTTTGTCGGCTGCTAGCTTAGCGTTGGTCTCCTCAAGTTTTTTCAGCTGAGCAGTCAGGGACTCGATTTTTGTTGTCAGATGAGTTTGCCAGGCTAGATTATGATCATAAAAATATAAAGAGACGATGGTTACCTCCAATTGTGCCCCGGTGGTCAAAGTTGAGGTCCATGAATCGGCTGACTTGTTCTTTCGATTCCCTTTCCTTATTCTTAGCATCTTCTCGAGCTTGTTTTAACTCGGCCTTGACCTTTTCAAGGGTTTCAAGGTGTGGCACGAGTTTCTCCAATGCGTTGGTTTTGGCTTCATTTCGAAGATGGATTCTCTGAGGAATGACTTCACTTAGCAAGCTATTGAGGCAAATGATAAAGATAAAGGGAGAAGGACTTACGTTGACTAGCCGAGTGGATTCATTTAAACTCTTGATCAGCATGTGGAGTTCTTCATCTTCTTTTTGCCTGTTTATCACCACACCTTGCAAAGTGTCGTCTCTATCCCTCCATTGAAGTTTGGTTGGGGGAAGAGAGTCCTCGGTCGATTTAATCCTGAGGATTTCTTCTTCTTCTTCATTGATTAAAGGGCCTAGTTTGCAAAATTTCAAGTTATTGAAACGAAGTGTAAAGATGGGCTTGAAGTGGAGTAAGAAATTTACCTGATATAATTTACCTGGCCGATAGGATTCGTTTCTTTAGCACTTGGTGGTGGAGAATTTGCTGGTTGCCCCCTATCCTCTTCTTGGGGATTTCCTGGAGGCGGGTCCTGGACAGTGGTTTTGAATCTCCTTTGCCCGACTGGGTCTCGACTGGGGGTTCGGCATCTGGAACAGAGGTAATTTTTTCCGACTGACTTCCAGTTGGGGGCTCAGATTTTGACTCGGACGAAGTGCTGATAGATGGAGTTTCAGCCTTGCCAGTCGGGTCGACGTCTTGCAGTTTCCTGCATAGGGTGTGTGGGATTTCTGATATTCTAGCTCTCTAATTGATAATGAGATGGTAAAAGTATAATGAATGTGGACACTGGATAGTACCTTGAAGACCTGCGGAATTTAGGAGCTGGCTGAGTGGCAGGACATTTGGTTGGAGCTGATGTAGTGCTGGCCTGGTGCTCGTTCGTTTCGTCATATTTGGAATCGCTACTGACTAGTTTTCTCCGCTTCATCTTTTGCTTTGTATTGTCTTCTTCGATGATGGTGGGACCGCCAGAAGGTTGAACTTTCTTAACTGTTGGCCCTTGAGGAGCAGGCATGGGGGATCTGGAAGAGAAGCGCTGATTTTCCTGGCAAACAAATTTTGGGAAGATTGTTAAGATGTTTGAGTTAATGTTAGTAATTCACAGAAGAGTTGAAATGTGCTTACCGCTGGAGGTGGGCGCATCAAGCCGTACGGGGTGACTGGGAGTTTGTGTCCGTAGTCGACGGCGATGCCAGATGAGAAGACCTTGTACATGCGGCTGCACATTACTTTGTAATCTATGGAGTTTGGGTCTTCGCGGTTTGGATCCGATTGACCTTGGTACTCGTACGCTGGCTTACTTCTTTCTTTAATAGGAGCCAGACGGCATTTGATGAAGTGCCGAGTGACTTGCTCTCCTTGAAAGCCTTGCTGTTTGATTTCCATTAGGCGACGAAGTAATTCGTTCGCATGGGCAAGTTCGTCGCTGACTGGAAAGTTCCTCCAATGTTCTTGGGGAACGGGTGGAAGGCCGATGAAGTCGGGAAGGCAAGGGGCTGGTTTGGATATGTAGAACCAGTTGGAGTGCCAGCCCTTGTTGGAGGTTTTGCATGGAAGAGAGAAGTATTTCTGGGTGAGAGTTCCACGCAACTGAAACCCAGATCCACCGATGACACAGGAATTATTTTTGTTGGGCTGGGGTTTGAGATAAAATATGCGGCGGAACAAAGCGAAATAGGGTTGGATGCCAAGGAAGGCTTCACAAATGTGGCTGAAATTGGCAATATGAAGTATTGAGTTTGGATTTAAGTGAAATATTTGGATTCCGTAAAATCCGAGAAGACCACGGAAGAAAGAAGAGGTTGGAAGAGTGAAGCCAGAGTAAAAGAAGGGAGTAAATACCACGATTTCGCCGGTGCCTGGAGTTGGGAAGTCCTCGCTGAAAGCTGGGCGCCACCCCATGATTTCTTTGGTTGGGAGAACACTATCCTTCACCATTTCCAAAAGGGTTGACTCCTTGACATCGGATCTTGATGTGGACTAGGGTTCCTGATCTTCCGAAAGGTTCTGATAATCAACGATTTTGGTGGAATCCCAACACAAATCAATCCGGCTTCTTGAACGAGCACGTTCCTGAGCCCCGCAATCGCAGCACCACGTCTCCTCTGGTTATCAACCATGTTGAAACCCGGTTGACCTCACCAAGAAGGCTAATCCCTACTTGCAAATCGAAGAACACAAACAAGAATAAAGAAGATTGCAACCAAAATTGCAGATGAATGATTAAGCTCACAAGTTGAGGTCTTATAAACCGATCTAGCGGTGAAACTATTCTTGACAGATTAATCTAAGCAAAACCCAAAAACTAAAGATAGCGATGGCTACTGATATATGGAGTTTAGGGTCGTGCAAGCACCCCTTGACGCAACCCTAATGGGCTCTAACACGATACACGGCCCAAAGGCCCAAATACGGCATCGCAGCGCCGGAACAAATTCTGAAGGTCAACTTGTTCGGTCAATTCCCGATGACTCGTAATGAATTTGGACATGGGACCAGAACCATTGGAAATATTATCTTCGTAATTTTCCATCCATATAAAGAACGCCCCAATCCAAGCAAATATGCAACCTGGGCGCCCGTTTTAATACAGACTGGTCCTGGACTCCGAAACAGACTCGAAGTCGACTTGATTTGAGCCTCCACCTTGACTTGAACGTCCTCGCTGACCTTCCACGACTCTATGTCCTTCTCTAAGTATTTCCTTGTCCTCTCCATTGTTCCTAATCATAATATAATCATTAGGTAGCAATCTATTCTCAAAATCATATAAAGAAGAACTTAGGAACGAACTCACCTCCAAATTCAATTGTCGTGCGTGAGCTCTTGTAATTGGACCTTGAATGACCAATGGAGGTTTGCTGTGTATATCCCACGGAATGATGTCCGCATCAGATCTTGCCCACAGTTCGAAAGAGATTTTTCACACTCCAGCCATGAGCGGGGTTGTGGAATCGAATGGATTGGGAAAGCTTTCTTGGAAGCGAGAGAAGTGGGAAGCAAATAGAGGCTATCCGCTGTAGGATCTGATGGGGGAGCCAAGATTTGGAGTTTTTGAGCGCAAAGATTTGGAACCCTAGTTGGAAGCACTGTGGGTGATTGGGGAATTTTTGTGAGGAAGACGAAGAGACGAGAGATTTAACAGTTACCTTGGTTTACTGTTTGGAAACTAGGCCGAGGACTATTGGACATTTTCAGCCCATGATATTGGAAAAAGTCTAATATATGTCCCTAGGGGTTTAAGCTTTTCTGTGATGAGCAAAAAAGTAAATGTCATTGATGTCAATGTTTTACAAATTTATTACTGTAACTCAACATTTTAGGAGTGAGTGCAGTAACTCTTTTGCCGCGTACGTGTGTATTTTTATAAAGACCAAATATTATAGCTTCGGCTTATTAAATATTTTGGTCATTTTTTAGCGGTTGGTAAATTCTTTATGAGTTTTATTTACTCGGATTTAATGCCACATATGCCTTATTTTTTCCAAATATGGTGAAACCATGAACCTTTAGCGAATAAAACACATCCGTTAACAATGTGTATATGGCATATGCCTGATATTTTGGAAATTTCTTTATTCATGACATATAAGCTTTTTTATAGTTGTTTTTGTTATGAGAATTTTTTGATGTTGTCAATTCTAAGTTGTTCACATCATATTTTACAAAGCAACTTGAGTCATATTTGCTCGGAGGTTAATGCTGTATATATTATTATTATACTACTTAGGTGGCTTAAAACCACTCGGATGGTTGATTTTATTGATCTTGACTCTATGTTTAGTTTGTTTAACTAATCACATAGTCGGGGGCTACACCTAATTAGGTGCATCTAATCGATGCACCTGGGTATATTTAATTTTTCCAGCCCTTCACAGCCTTGTGTTCTGGTAAAAGCACTTGGGAGATTTTGGCAGAGATGATTGAAGCACTCGGTGGTTATTGTTTTAATTCGGGAGAAGATTAGCTCGTCGACTATGAAGGTCTCAGGGGCTATTGTGGAGATTATGGGTACCATATACCCACAGATCTAGTATTCCGACTGGTTATAGGGGATATACTATGTATATAGAATATGTACAACACTACAACTCGGGTATTACGTTGACTTGTTTATGAAGGCGTGGCCTGTAGTCTTGGTTTTTTAAGATTACAAATTAGTTATAGAAGATTTAAACCGTAAGGAGTTAAATGTAAAGCTTTTCCCTCCGGCTATATAAGGAGGACATTGTGCCCCCATGCGAGCATAAGCACAACAAGATCATTAGATCAATACACAACTCGGAGATTCAGATCCCTGAAATAGGAGTAGTATATTACTTCTTCGTAAAGATCTGAACTTGTCTAAATCCTTTATCTCATAACTCATGTACTTTTCCATTTTATTCACTGTTCCTTTTATATAGTTTCTGACATTAACTATTAGATTTCGATCAATAATTGTTTATAGCATCTCACGGGGGAAAATTATACTAGCAAGAAAGAGAACGTCGCCGCTGCTCGCCTGTCTGCACGGCTGCATTAGACACCGGTAGCTGCAGCCACGTGAAGCTGAATAGAGGGTAGACCGGATAGATCCACCAAAACCCTTCAGCATATAGTTTTTTTCAAAATAAATTATCTTCTAAACTATTTATCCGATTTATGGTGCAATTAAATATTTACAACAAGATATCACATAATTATATTTTTGATGAAAGAAAAACATATATTTCAACCTGTAAAATTTTTTTTCATACTTTTGTTCTTGATGTGTTTCACAAAATTTTTAAATGTTTCAAATGCCATTTTTTTTATTTCACTCTATATAATTTAGTGTTTCACTGGTTGGTCAACTAAAACATTTCACCATCCGATTTATTCTCGGAGGAATCCGGCGCCTGATTTATAATTTATAGTTTCCTCCTAAAATTGGATGACCCTTATAAAGATCAAATTATAGAAGACATAAAACTTGTTGAACAGATTTGACACCCTTACTAGTGTTATATAATTCTGTCACCCAATACATTAATCAACTATCTTGGTAAAGTGAGTGTCGAAGATAAATTTGGTTTTCCTCGTATCCATTTCGTTTGAAGGTTCAATCCATTTCGTTTGAAGGTTCAATCAAGTAAAGCAAATTGAGTAGGATCCACATAAGTCAGTTCAAAGTTAACAGATTGAATTCTAATTAAGGTACACCCGACTTGTCGTGTCAATAGTTCAGTCTAGAGAGGCAACAACTTAGAACCCTGCAGTACAAAAAAAAAGAGGTAGATCAAGAAGTTTCTTGAAATACTTGTCGTTCGGGTCAAGAAAAGTTCAAAACAAGTTCAGAGTATGTGGGTTCATGAAAGATAACACAAGGTTTTGAGAAAGCTCCACCAACTTCTAGCCAACGCCTCTATTTTCTTCGAGATTAAAAATTATTTAATAAATTATTACCAGAATTTATATTAAAAGTTGAAGCTAATTATAACTGAATTGAATGTGGGAAATAAAATTTCCTTTAAAAATTATGGCTGAAAATATTTTTTAATATTCTCCATGCTCTAAAGTACTCTCTATAATTTCCCGTAAATTTCGAGCTCAACATCCAATTTTAATAGGCAAATTTTGCTACATAACATCCAAAATTAAATTTTAGGCCACGCCAGGCCATATGCCAAAACAACATTGACACGCAACCTGCAGCAGCAGCAGAAGTGATAGTTTTGATAGTTTTGTCATATCACACTAATGCAAATGACGTGGCACATTGCCATACCAACTAGACCGGCGTGGTAATTTTTGGAAGAATTTGTTTTCAAAATTAAAAATAAAAAGTAAAAAAAAACGTCAGTTAGGGATCCTAATAGGTGAGGTTCGCCCTCATAAGCTTACATGTCAGAGACGTTCCTCTAAGTTAGCTTAGAGGATCCTTGTCGGCCGATCCAAGCCATCAAATCCAAGCTCGTTCTTTACCTACCACCAAACCTAACATAGAGGAACAGTAACTAATAATTAGCGTTGGACGACAACAACAGGACGACGCGCTCGTACATATAGGTCACAAAACGCACTAAGCTTTATTGAGTGCACGATAGCGTGTCTCTCATCAGATCGAGCAGAGCCATACATGGCCATGGAGAAGAGCCGGGTCCTCATCGTCGGTGGCACCGGCTACATCGGCCGACGGATCGTGGCGGCGAGCTTGGCGGAGGGCCACCCGACCTACGTCCTGCTCCGGCCGGAGGTCGGCCTCGACATCGACAAGCTCCAGATGCTGCTGGCCTTCAAGGCGCAGGGCGCGCGGCTCGTCGAGGCGTCGCTCGACGACCACGAGGGCCTCGTCGCCGCGATCCGGCAGGTGGACGTCGTCGTCTCCGCCATGTCCGGCGTCCACTTCCGCAGCCACAACCTCATGCTCCAGCTCAAGCTCGTCGAGGCCATCAAACAAGCTGGAAATGTCAAGGTAATTTATTTCCTAGCTATTAGCTCGACAAATTAGTACATAATTGTGGGTATTATGGTACCCATATACCCACAGATATAAAATATCTGACTGGAAATAGGGATATGTTATATAAATAGAATATGAGTAGTATTAGGATTCGGGTATAGCATTGCCTTGTACGCCAAGATGAAACCCGGATACCTAGTATGGTAAGATTGTCTACCGGTTATGGAGATCTAGACCGTGTTAGACTAGAACTCATCTTGTAAAGCTCTATCTTCCGGGTATATAAGGAGGATAGGGGACCCCTTGGGGACATAAGCTTTTCATAAGATCAATACACAACTCGGAGGCAAAACCCCCGAAACAGGAGTAGGGTATTACTTCTTCGTGAAGGTCTGAACCTGTCTAAATCCTTTGTTTCATAACCCATCTATTTTTCTAGCTTGATAGCCACCCCTTTTTCTATTGCCGAAATCTAGTTTCGATAGTTGGCGCGCCAGGTAGGGGTGCGTCAAGTTCATCGCCGATCAAGTAAGATGGGATCTTCGTCAGTCATCGATGACTTCATCACCGACTCGGCTTCCCGGGCAGGCGTACCGCTTCGGCAGCCTCGACTTCATCACCGACAATTTCGGCAAAATATCTCTCTCCGACTCGGCTTTAAACCGGCCGAGGATAGATCGCATCTCTTGGCCACTCGGATTACCGAATATTGCCAGGATTAGCACCAGGACGCAATCGGGAGCAGATCGCATCTCTCTGCCGCTCGGGTTACCGAACGTGGCTGAGATTAGCATCAAGATCTTTTCCCGAGTCGCGACGTCAATCCACTTCGGAAGTACGACTACATTGACATCGTTTTCTTCGACAAGCACACCTCAAGACGATCAAATCTACCCCACCATCAACATGGAGTTACCGACGGATCCGGTCATTGGGTCCGGCTTCAGGGACGTCAACGTCGTTCTACCAAAGCTTGGATCCTGTTCCTCCACCGAACTCGCCGCCTACGCCAGCTCCTCGGAGGAAAGCGTACACGGCAACCCACCCGACACAGATGCTGCAGACGACGCCAACTCTGACAAAAACTACACACCGGCTTTTAACGGCGTTTTCATGGCCAACAACGAGACCGATGCTGAAGTTGCTGCAAGATTACAAGCGGGAGAAGCAGCCCGAGTTGGGATCGAGCAACAGAGAACTTTACTGGAGCAAGAACGCGCCCGACTTCAAGAAGACAGAGCAAGACTCGAACAAGAGCGTCAAGCCCAAGCAGACCAAGAGCGACAACGCAAGGAAGCAGAAGAGGCAAGACGCCGAGAAGACGAAGAAAGAAGAAACCGAGATCTGGCCATGGCAGGACGAAGGGCAAGGGATGCAATCAGGCGAACAGTGGTCGACAACACCAACATCTTCCTTACACCGCAACAGAATGCAGTCGGCGCAGTCACCCTCCTCGATACATTGGCCGCTGTTGCACCACCTCATGTTACCCCATTGATAAATCAAGTCAAGACCTTGGTCGCAGCAACAGTGGCACGCGCTGAGTCCAGTCGGCGACCCAGTCAATCAACTTCCAAAGCGCCGAATGGCAGTCGCGCCCCTCCATCAAGAGTCAGAGACAGCAGAAGCAAGACCAATTCACGCGCCGACTACCACAGCGGAGGACGCCGAGATCAGTCGGTCCACTCGCCTCCAGCTAACCAAGCCCGACCGTCACACCACGCCAGAGATCGGCGGATTTTGTCCGACTACCACAATCCTCCCAGGGCTTCAATCGACCTGAGAGACACCCTTAATCAGAGATGACAAGAGAGGGGAATTACAATCCAAGACGACGACGATTGCGACGGGGTTCCAGCTTTCACCAGAGATCTGCGTCGAGTGAATTGGCCGACTGGTATCAAGCTAACCGGCATCGAGAAGTATGATGGTAAAACCGATCCAGAATCGTGGTTAACCGTCTACACGCTCGCAATTCGCGCAGCAGGAGGCGACAGCAAAGTCATGGCAAACTACCTACCGGTCGCGCTGACCGATTCAGCCAGAAATTGGCTCGCTGGACTCCCAAGAGGCACGATCGACACTTGGAGCGAACTTCGCGACCACTTCGTCGCCAACTTCCAGGGCACTTTCGAGCGTCCTGGGACCCACTTTGAGCTGTACAACATCATCCAGAAGCCGGACGAAACTCTTAATGAGTACATACGGCGTTTCTCCGAGAAGCGCAACAAGATCTCCGACATCACCGACGACAATATCATCGCCGCATTCACACGGGGGCTACGCAATGATCTCCTGATTGGAAAATTCAGCCGCAAACCTCCCAGGACATTCAAACAGATGTTTGAGAAGGCAACCGAGTACGCTAAATCCGACGACGCAGTGAAGGCATCAAAGCAGTCGGCGGGCACCTGGAAAAAGAAGGAGCATGACGCCACACCAGGGCCCAGTGGGAGCAATACAAAGCACAGAGAACGCTAGCGTAAGCCTGAGGATCTAGTCGCTACGACTTCAAATCAAAACTACCAGAGCCAGCGCCCTCGAGTCAACTCCTACGACAAGATAATGAACGGTCCATGCACGCATCACCCCAGCAAGGGACACGCAGCCAAGGATTGCTTCATCTACAAGCAATTTGCGGAGAAATATGCCGCCCAAGTCAGGAAACCAACCGAAGGAGAAGATACTTCAAATCAGAAGAAGAAAGACGATGAGGAGCCAAGCCAAGGAGCATACCAAGACCCTAGAAGCGAGCTCAACCATATTTTTGGCGGACCACTCGCCTACGAGTCCAAGAGGAAGCAGAAGATCACCGACAGAGAGGTCAACGCGGTGCAACCTACAGTCCCCCAGTATCTGCGATGGTCGGAAGTCCCAATCAAGTTCGACCGCTCGGATCATCCCGACCGAGTGGTCCACCCGGGGTGGTACCCCCTGGTACTAGACCCAGTTGTTCGCAACATCAAGCTCAAGCGCACCCTCATCGATAGCGGCAACGCACTCAATATTCTCTTCGCCAAGACTCTTGACGAGATGCAGATTCCTCGATCCGAGATGAAGCCGAGTAACGCCCCCTTTCACGGAGTCATCCCGGGGCTATCTTCAACACCACTCGGCCAAATCACCCTCCCAGTGACCTTCGGGACCAAGGAGAATTTCCGGACAGATAGCATCAGCTTTGAGGTGGCCGACTTCAAGATTGCGTACCACGCTATCCTCGGTCGTCTGGCGTTAGCCAAGTTCATGGCGATTCCCCACTACACCTACATGATGATGAAGATGCCAGGGCCACGTGAAGTCATATCCTTACGGAGCGACGTCAAACAAGCCCTCACATGCGACAAGGACAGCTGCGAGTTGGCCCAGTCTCGTGAGAGATCAGTCAGCCAGCAGGAAGTCTGACTAGCTGCATCAACATCAGAAGACCTAGGTCCAGCAGATAAGGACTAAAAATTTTTCGATGATTGTAACAAGTTCTAGGCTTGAGGCAGTCAGACAAAAATTTTAAGAAATTTGAAACTGGACCTTTGGTTTACTTCATGGAATAAATGAGTCATTAAGCATTACTTAAGAATACTGTACACTGTTTCATACAGAATATTTACAAAGTCTAAGACTGAAAATTTTCTACGACATCTGCAGCAAGCTTTTCGGATGAATCTTGAGCCTGGTTGATCAATTCCATTGCTTGCTCGTCAGATATCCCATCTGCGAAGCTATCCCCGACTGCATCGATTTCTATCCGGGGATACAAGGACTTCATTATCGCCATAGCTTGACTGGCAGCCATCATTGCAGCATCCTTGATGTTATTGAAGTATTTTGCTGAAGCAGTACGGAGCCCTTCAAAGATCTGGACCGCATCTCTCTGACTGCTCCCGAGTCCATTTTGGAAAATCGCGTTCAGCACTGGGGCAGTAGCATTGGCAATATCATCTCGAACGATCTCAGCCTTTTTGACTTTCTCGGCGAACACTTCAAATTGGGCCTTGGTTTTGACCTTGTGCTCTGCATTTATGCAAGACAGAACAGTTTCTAAGTAATATGGCATTCTTTCATACTAATTTCTAAAGTTGCCATCATACCTTCGAGGGCATTTTCAGCTTCAAGTTTATCAGCTGTCAGCCGAGTATTGATTTTCTCAAGTTCTTTCACTCGGGCAGTTAGGGATTCTATTTTTGATGCTTGGGCTAAGAAACAAAAGACAGCTTGATCAAGTTCACAGAATGGATTCACAGTAAGACTACAACAGAAGGATTTATACCTCCGATTGTACCCCTATGGGTGAAGCTGGCTTCCATAAGTTCATTGATCTGGTCTTTAAGTTTTCGTTCCTTCATTTGGGCATCTTCACGGGTCCTAGCCAGCTCAGCTTGAACTTGTTCGCGACTCTCGAGGTGAGGCACAAGTTTTTCTAAGGCGCTTGTTTTGGCCTCGTTTCTCATGTGGATTCTCTGGATAATACATTATATAAGCGACACAATTGAAATAAGACAGTTGAGTACGAGTTATACTTACATTCATGAGACGGGAAGACTCAGTCAGATGCTTCTTCAGCAATACGAGCTCCTCGTTCTCGCACTGGCGATTGATTATGATGCCTTGGAGAGTGCCGTCCCGGTCTCTCCATTGGAGTTTAGTCAGAGGAAAAGAATCCTCGACTGCCTTAATTCTTGGGATTTCTTCTTCTTTATCATCAATCAATGGGCCTAGTTTGCAAGATGTCAGAGCACAGAGATATAATAACTGGATCAAGTCAAAGCTCAGTTGTGTGGCATACCAGAGATGATTTTGGAACTCTTCTTGAAGGTTTCTTCGGGCTTCTCGGCTGGATCAACTGGTGTACTTGTCTCTGCAACAGCCGGATCTTGGTCAGAGTCTTTTGGATCTGCCTCGGCTGACTTGGCAGGCGTCGCTTGTTTACCAGTCGGGATGTCATCCTTTTCTTGTTGATTCCCTGTTGGAGCATCGGCTTCAAGGACACTAGTATCTTGCTCCGGCTGTTCGTCAGTCGGGGGCTGGTCTTCGGCAGTGTTTATCGTTTTCCCCAACTGACTATAAACTCGGGGTTCAGGTTGTGGCTCGCTTGGCGTATCAACAGGTGGCACGTCGCCTTTCCTACCCAAATCGATATCTTGGGGTTTTCTGAAGATTGACATATCTCAATTACATGAGCATTTCCTGAGAAGTCAGCAATGATGCAATTATAGTAAAAGTGTTACCTTGTTGATCTTCGGATTTTGGGCGCGGGCCGACCAGCTGAAGATTTGGCTTGAGCTGGCTTGTCGCTCGTTTGCGACTCGGTTTGTTCACCTTCAGAGTCGCTGCACACGAGTTTCCTCTTCTTCAGCTTTTGCTTGGGAATATTCTCTTCAACAGCTCGTTTACTTTTTTCGACTGGGCTGACCTTTGGGCCACTAGTCGGGTTAGGCTTTTTCGGAGCAGTTTCTTCATGGACAGGAGCTGGAGGGTTTGAGGAAAATCGTTTGTTGTCCTATTCGATAGGATAAATCAATGAAGACAAAGTTGCAGAAAAATTGGAAATAGACAAATAACAGTGTGGCAGATTTTTACCTCAGGAGGGGGCCGTACCAGGCCATATGGAGTCACGGGCAGCTTGTGGCTGTAGTCGACCGAAATCCCTGTTGAAAACATTTTGTACATCCGGCTACACATGACTTTGTAGTCGATGGAATCCGGGTCTTCACGGTTGGGATTCGACTGCCCCTCGTACTCATAAGCTGGTTTGCTCCTCTCCCTAATTGGGGCCAGTCGGCATTTGATGAAGTGCCAAGTGATTTGTTCCCCTTGCAAGCCCTGTTGTTTGATTTCTACCAGTCGGAGAAGCAATTTATTGGCTTGGGCCAGCTCGGTGCCGTCTGGGAAATTTTTCCAGTTTTCCTGGGGGATGGGTGGAAGACCAACGAACTTGGGAAGGCTGGGTGAAGGATTTGAAATATAAAACCAATTCGAGTGCCATCCTTTGTTGGAGGTTTTGAAGGGAGGAGAGAAGTATTTTTGTGTCAGAGTTCCACGCAGCTGGAACCCGGACCCGCCGACTACGCAAGGATTGTTTTTGTCGGGCTGGGGTTTGAGGTAGAAGATGCGGCGGAACAAAGCAAAATGCGGCTGGATACCAAGGAAGGCCTCGCAGAGATGGATAAAATTGGCAATGTGGAGAATAGAATTGGGATTCAAGTGGTAGATTTGGATTTTGTAAAATGCAAGAAGACCACGGAAGAAAGAGGATGCTGGAAGAGCAAAGCCAGAGTAGAAGAACGAAGTAAATACCACAATTTCGCCGGTGTCGGGGGTTGGAAACTCCTCGCTGTGTGCCGGGCGCCATCCAATAATCTCTTTTGCGGGCAGGACTCCGTCCTTCATCATCTCCAGCAAGTTTGATTCATTCACATCGGACCTAGCCCACTGCTCAAAGGGGATTTCTCTCTCTTCGGCCATGAGGACGGTTTGGATCTGGGCAGAATGTTAGGGTTTTTATGGAGGTGATGAAGGGGAGTTTGTGCTGGAGGTGAACCGCAAGAAAGCTTGATGCGCGGGATTGAGGATTGGAGCTTGAGCGCGTGTGGATTGGAAACCCTAAATCGCTAGTACTGTGCACGGTTTAGGGAATTTGAGCGCAGCAGACGAAGAAGATGAAGCGGTGTTTCCTATAACGGTCAGATTGCGTATGGTGCGCTAAATGGGCCGTAGATTTTGGATTGACTGTAGCCGCAAGATTTGGAAAGTCTGGTATATGTCCTTAGGGGCTTAATCTTTCCATGTGATGAGAAGGGAAGAATATATCAACACTATTAGCACTATTGCGATTTAATCTCTTCGGAGAACAATTAGTGCATATATTGCCATGTCAGTGAGCATATTAAATTAACCAAGTATTATTTGCTTTGGTTTATAATTATTAAAAGGTGATTGGAGAATCTTGTAAAAGATTTTTACCATATATGCCTTATTTTCTTTAAAAAATGTGCACGTGAGTGTACAATTCGTCACGTAAGTGAATATTCTTCGACCTATGTTTTGGCTTAGGCTGATGATATATTATGGTCATTTTGAGCAGTTGGTAAATCCATTATGAGTTTTATTTACTCGGATTATATACCACATATGCTTTATGTTTTTCAGATAAAGGATTGTTTATTATTTTTGCTGCTTAGGTGGCTAATGAACCATTTGGTGGTATGTTTTTATTAATTCTGACTATATGTTTAGTTTTTCCAACTAAGCATATAGTCGGGGGCTACACCTAATTAGGTGCATCTAGTCGATGCACCTGGAGATATTGTTCGAAATTTTCAGCCCTTCACAGTCGCGTGATTTGGATTTGATGCCCAGGAGATTATGGCAGGGATAATTGAAGTACTTGGAGTTGATGATTTATTATTTAAGTGAATATTATCTTGTCGACTGTAAAGGTCTAAGGGGCTACTGTGGATATTATGATACCTATATAGCCACAGATATAGAATATCCGACTGGAAATAGGGATATGTCATATAAATAGAATATGAGTAGTATTAGGATTCAGGTATGGTATTGCCTTGTACGCTAAGATGAAGCTCGGATACCTAGTATGGTAAGATTATCTACCGATTATGGAGATCTAGACCGTGTCGAACTAGATCTTATCTTGTAAACCTCTATCTTCCGGGTATATAAGGAGGATAGGGGACTACTTGGGGACATAAACTTTTCATAAGATCAATACATAACTCAGAGGCAAAACCCCCAAAACAGGAGTAGGGTATTACTTCTTCGTGAAGGCCTGAACCTGTCTAAATCGTTTGTCTCATAACCCATCTACTTTTTTAGCTTGATAGCTACCCTCTTTTTCTATTGCCGAAATCTAGTTTCGACAATAATTAAAAGAACTTGATTTGGCTGTGTAGTGAATATAGATGTCTGATTTCTATGCAGTACCTTGAAAAATAAAAGAAGTTTGATATATTTTACTGATCGATATGACATAAATCAATAAATGTGAACGACGTGAGTAAAAGATTTTATCTTCCGTATAGTAAAACTGAGGGACATAAAAACAAGTTATTCAATTCCATTTCCAAGAGCAGTACTACAATAAGATTTCAATAGATACATACTTTTTTACCTAAACAAGTACTCCGTTCGACTTTTTTATTGTACATTAATTAAAGGATGAGGATAATACCAAATAGCTATATATATATTTACTCTGGATAATTTTCTGCGAGCAGCGTTTCCTGCCGTCAGAATTTGGCACGGATCCATCGAGGATGGGGAATGCTCTTGAACCTGGGAGGGTTACATTTGATGAGAAGATGGCAATAAGGACAGCAATTGAGGATGCAAACATCCCTCACACATATGTTTCTTCCAATTGCTTTGCTGCTTACTTCTGTCCTAACCTCTGCCAGCTGAAAACCCTCCTCCCTCCCAAAGAGACAGTTGGTGTGTATGGGGATGGTAACGTCAAAGGTAAGAAAGTTATTTAATTAGCTAAGCTGTTGCTTCATTGCTTTAATTTTTAGGCGATAGTTTCTCTTTTTCTAGTGAAAAGTTAGATGTGTACGTTTTTTCTATTTTTAGAAAGTTGAGATTTATCTTTGGAACCAAGCGTACGTCCAGCTTTTTTTTTAATCATGGTAAGTGGTTCCATTCGATCCAGATTCTGTGGTGCTAATCACCTGTCTTCAATTCTTCATGATTGGTAGTAGTATATCCCTTTTTTTTCAGGCATGTTCAGTTGCTCGTTTTGTTGCCACTTCGAGAAGTTCATTTAATGTACCGACTTTCCATTTTAAAAATATTATTTATTCATATTTTAATGTACCAATTTATTAGAGCACGACAAGATTCCTGATGAGCGTGTTAAATTTCTCCACCGGTTAATCCATTCATCGTTTTATCCACTTAGTAACTTTTCTTGCTGTAAAATGTAAATTGCGCTCACGATCAAGCACTTGGTGGATGGGTGTTATATACTACCTCCGTTTGATATTATAAGTTATCTTTTTAATTTTTATAAATAAAACTTATTTTGTTTTGAACAAATTTAAAAAAATATAGCAATATTTTCACATGAAACAAAGAAACTATTAAAATATATTTAATTTAGATTTAATAAAACCGATTTGCTACTATAAATGTTACTATATTTTTCAATAAACTACTTTAAAATCGAAGCGACATAAATAAGAAACGAAGGAAGTAGTTTTTGGTTTGTAGAGATGAGATGAGATGAGATGGATTGGATACATCTAAATTTAGGATGATATAGACCCAACCATCCGTGTGGCACGAGGAATAAGATGATTCTATTTTTTCTAGAGATAATATACATGTCAGAGTAAGCGAAAAATAGATTTGATTGATTCACTAGTTTTCGGGAGATAACTCAATCCAAATTTCAGGAGAATATTTTCTTTCAGCGATCATCCTATTTTACCTATCCTAAATAAAATGAATCATTCAAAAACCAACGTGCTGGCAGTACTGCTATTGATAGTATAGCAACTTGGTAGTGGCATGTGGATACGATCATAATAGTATGTTTTAACCAAAGAACCTATCCCTCGCTTGGATGAATCATTCATGCATAGCAACAAAAAAAAAAATTGGTATTTTTTTTTGAAAACATATGAAGTAGTAGATAAGTTATTGCAACGACACGATCACTGTTTAAGTTCTCGTACTAAATTGTATTCACATGCTAATAAATTGTATTCACATGCTAAGTTAGTTTAATTTACTCTATTGTAAATAATTATGTTTTTCAAGTATAGGGTTGGTAACGGGTGGAGCGGGTGCGGGTTGAGCAGAAACGTCCCAGCCCCCGCCTCCCTCCGGGTTCACCCGGCCCCGGCCCCGGCCCCGAAGTGCGAAGCAGGTGTAAATCGATCCCCGCACCCGCGGCCCCTCCGGAGCCCCAGCACCCGACCGGGGCCCGCTACACCTGTATGGCGACGACCAGGACGAGGACTCGAGGAGGCATGACAGCGAGGAGGTGCGGCGGTGAGGCAACGAGAAGGCGCCGTGAAGCGGCGATGTGGCGATTACGACGACAGTGCGTGATGTCGTCTGGTTGTAGAGAAGCCGACGTGTAGAAGCAGCCGGCGATGCCAGCGGCCTCGTCTGTGTGGGGGGACTAGGGGCAGGGGCACGGAGGAGCAGTAGGTGGCGCCGGTGGCCTTGGCTGCGTGGGGGCACGAAGCAGCAGGAGTGGCGCAGGCGGCCTCGGCTGCATGGGAGCGCAGAGTAGCAGGCAGCAGGAAGCCAGCAGCACACGCGTGTGCGGGTATGTGCGGTAGAGTAGCGAGCGCTCCAACTTCTGGCGGCGGGGGTAGGAAAAGAGATAGAGAGAGATGAATTAGGGTTAAACATAGAATGGGCCACCTGGGCCTATAGCGTTCAAATGGGCTACATTAGGAACGGAAGTCAGACCTCGGGCCCTGCTAGGTCACCCGCGGGTAATATCCTATCCCCGCCCTCGCTCACTCGGGGGTGATAATTTTCCTCAATCGCTAGTCCCGTAGGGGAAGGTCCGCGCCGGATCCCTGGCCCTAACGGGGTAATTGTCATCCCTATTCATGTGTAGCTAGCTAGTGAACAATAGCATGTCGTAATAAGATATTTTTGCATGATTTCTGTGAACAATAGTAATACATTAATTTGTAGACCTTCCTTTTCACTACTCATTATTTGATAAAACTATAGGAACTAATTTAGGGCTATTGAAAACCATTCTTCAGTAATATTACAATCAGTTTTGAATTTCAACTATACTAACCAATTAAGCTGCAATGTTATATGCAGCGTTTTTTGTGGATGAAGATGATGTGGGAACATATACAATCAAATCAATCGATGATCCTCGCACCTTGAACAAGACAATATACATAAGACCACAAGATAACTGCCTCACTCAGAACGAGCTGATCGCAAAGTGGGAAAATCTCAGTGGAAAAAGGCTTAAGAAAATCCACATACCTGGCGATGAATTTTTGGCTTCAATGAAAGGTAAACATAACCTGCTTATCGATGTATATATTAATTTAATCATGGAAACCAAGACTTGACTCAAGTATTCTTGATAGTTTCACTTGGGGAGAAGAGGTTTTTCATCCTGGTTCGTAATCCCCTCTAGTCTCGGTTATGCAACGGAGATCACGAATCCGGGACTAAAGAGACATCTTTAGTCCCGGTTGATAACACCAATCGGGACTAAAGATGGTAGCGCCACGTGGTAGGGACTAAGGATATTTTTTTCTTTTTTATAAATTGCTGGTTCTGCTAGTAATATATGTATATATAATATGTGTATATATGTAATATATGTATTTATACATATATATATGCAATGCTAGTAATATATGTATATATAATATGTGTATATATGTAATATATGTATTTATACATATATATATGCAATACGCATATATATTTATATATGTATAAATACATATTTTACACATATATATATTCCCAAAATATATGCACTCAAGTAAATATATATACATATATTACCAAAATGTACACACACATAAGTAAATGTATACACAGCTAAATATATATGTCGGTGTCCTGAGCCCAGGGGTATATCGACTATGGGCTTGAGGCGGTCCCGTCTGCCCACGTGGCCATCCCCCAAGGGGGGAGGGGGCTCGAGGGTAACGTGGCAGCCGCCCTCCGGTGACACGCTACCCCCTCGGGGGGCGGCTCAGCAAGGGTCGGGCTCCCCCGACCCCCTCGGGCCGTCGCCACGTGTAATGAAGCGGGTGAGCGCTCCCAGCGCTCACCTACCTACATTAATGACGGTGCAGGCCTAGTGCGCATGCACCGTGCGCGCGCGTGCCGCATTTTTTTTGAAACGACCGGTGCGAATGACCGATGGGATGGTGTATAATACCGCGCGTGCCGGCGCACACCCGGTAGGTATGATACGCTTCCCGATGAGCTGCCGCAAGATTACGAGAGCCGATCCGGTTCTCGCGCCTCACCGAAGATAGTGAGTCATGTCTAATCACCTGGCGCACCGAATAGACTGCGGTTGGACTAGCGGACTCCAGCCATTTAATGGAGAAAGACGTACTGCGCCGATCGACATGA
The DNA here is from genome assembly GCA_000573905.2 of Oryza punctata. Classification (NCBI taxonomy): domain Eukaryota; kingdom Viridiplantae; phylum Streptophyta; class Magnoliopsida; order Poales; family Poaceae; genus Oryza; species Oryza punctata. The sequence goes on along the minus strand of CM002499.2, from coordinate 9,026,999 downwards.
TGGGCGGCCTGACAGCGGACCTACCGGTGTAGCAGGAGCGGAAGGCTTCTGCTCCAAGCCACAATGTGGATTACATTTGTAGAATAGCTTTTTCCTTTTCTCCAGACAACAGCCTGTCTGGCCCCTGTGGTGTCCCATTGAGATATAAAAGGAGGCCCAGGCCTAGAGGAAGGGGGTTGGGTTCGGCTCCTGCTCCCTGGACTGCTATTAGCCAAGTCCAACTCCGGAGAGCTAGAAGCCACACAAATAATCCACCACACAGGAGTAGGGTATTACGCCACATCCACGGTCCGAACCTATATATTTGCTCGTGTGTCACCGTCCTCTATCTCGCTATCTTTGATCCTCACCGGCCTCACCGGAGCCGGGCCTGAGGAAGCATCTTTTTCGCGTCCCTGGGCCGAACTCAAAAAGGGGGTCTGCACAGTCTCCCACTGCGGAGTTTCCCATCCGACAGATGGCGCACCAGGTAGGGGGCGCCTAAACGTTTCCTCAGGTTCCCACTCCTTGCATGGTCGCCAAGATTCGCCGAGCCAGCCCCATGGCTGAAGAGGCGGTGCTCCACACCCCCACACCGAGTGCCAGTGACGATGGCGGGAAGCTGCATCCCCGTCACTGGACGCACACTCCGTCATCGCCTCCTCGCCGGAGCCCCGAGCGGGAGGAGGCACTGAAGGAGCCAGAGGGCTCCGCCACCTCCCAGCGGCCCAGCGATGGGCGAGGGCATCGCCCCAAGGCGCGCCGCCGTCTGGCCTACGGTGACGGCGGCACTCCTCAGGGTGTCCTCCAGGCGGCAGGGGCGCTCCTGCGCCATCCGCCCATTGCCGCAGACTCGGAGGCCCCCGTCCAGCGTTGGCTGGACGACGTGGCTAACTTGGTCAAGGCGGCGCACCAGTAGCTGGACGCTAGCGGCCGCCCATCGGTGGCCAGGTCGTCCGGCACCGTGACTGCTTCTCTTTGTCCGTGAGGCGAAGAGCACGACGAGCAGCGGCTCATGTACGCCGCACGTCCTCACTGCCCTCGTCGACGCCCACGGCTACTCGCGGGCGTCACGAGAGTTTATACGGTGAGCCGGATGCCCTGCTCAGCATCGAGCGTCGGTGTGATGAGCGTCGCGCTACCAAGCGGGAGAGGGCGCCGCGTCCACGGCCACCGTGCGCCCTAGCGGCCCTAGAGGTAGGCCCCCCGTTTCCCGTCGTTGGGGCTGGGTGCCGTGCCTTCGTGGCGAGTGTTCGGAGTGTCCGATGGCCCCCGAAGTTCCGGCGCAGCATCCTGAAAAAATACGACGGTAGCGTCAACCGCACCGAGTTCCTCCAGATATACACGACTGGAATAGAGGCGGCGGGGGGTGATGATAGGGTCATGGCGAACTATTTCCCCATGGCGCTGAAAGGCCAAGCGCGGGGTTGGCTCATGAACCTGCCACCCGCTTCAGTCCACTCCTGGGAGGATCTGTGCAAACAGTTCACTACGAACTTTCAGGGCACATATCCACGCCCAGGAGAGTAAGCTGACCTGCACGCAGTGCAGCGGAGGGACGGAGAGTCCCTCCGGTCATACATACAGGGGTTCTGCTAGGTCCGCAACACCTTCCACTGTATCCCCGCGCATGCGGTGATATATGCGTTCAGGGGAGGTGTGCGGCACAACCGCATGCTGGAAAAGATTGCCTCCAAGGAGCCCCAGACCACCGCGCAGCTCTTTAAGCTCGCGGACCGTGTGGCCCGTAAGGAGGAGGCACGGACCTTGAACTCCTCCGGCTCTAGCGCGGTGGCTGTGGCTGCCCCCGGGTCTACCGCCCATTCTGGGTAGCAAGAAAGGAGGAAGAAGAGGAGACTGCCCGCTCCGGCGACGAGGGGCACGTCCTCGCCGCTGAAGACGCCCCGTGGCCTCCACGTAAGGGTAGAGCTGCGGAGGGCAACAAGAGAAGCGCTGCTGCCCCAGGCCGAGAGCGCCAGGCTGGCAAATGGTGCTCCGTGCACGACACCTCCCTCCACGACCTCACCGAGTGCCGCGTGGTCAAGGGATTGGCCGAGCGCATCAAGAAGTGGGGGGAGGAGCGGGGTCAGGAGCGCCGTGAGGGCCAGAGCCTCACGGCCCCAGCCCGCGACCGACGCAGTGAGGCCAAGAAAAAGGCCCCCATCAACGATGATGGCGATGACGACTTAGGCTACCAGGAGCCTGAGGCCACCGTCGCCACCATCGATGGGGGAGCATGCGCTCATGCTTCCCGCGCAGCTTCAAGACCATGAAGCGCGAGCTTCTGGCTACGGTCCCCACCCACAAGGCCTCACAGCGGGCCCGGTGGTTGGAGTTCCCTCTTACCTTCGACCAAACCGACCACCCCCCGTGCGTGGCCCGGGAAGGACAAATCGCAATGGTGGTCTCCCCCACCATTTGCAATGTCAAGTTGAAGCGCGTCCTAATAGATGGCGGCGCCGCCCTCAACATCCTTTCCCCCACGGCCTATGACGTCATTAAGGTCCCGGGGATGAAGCTCCTGGCATCTCTACCAATCATCGGTGTGACGCTAGGGCACACATGGCCTCGAGGTCACATTGACCTCCCGGTCACATTCGGTGGCCCCGACAACTTCCGCACAGAGAGGATAGACTTCGATGTGGCGGACCTCAATCTGCCTTCCAACGCGGTGCTGGCGAGGCCCGCGTTGGTGAAGTTCATGGCGGCCACCCACTACGCATACCTCCAGATGAAGATGCCGGGCCCACGTGGCCCCATCACCATCAACGGCGATCTCAAGATCGCACTGGCTTGCACGGAACAACGTGCAAGCGATCTCGCTACGGTCCCAAAGCCCGCGGGCGGTGACGAGGGGCACGACGCCATCTCGTCTCGCGCCCCGAGGAAGCGGATGACCCCGGGCGACGAAGTCCCCGTCAAGGAGGTGGCACTGGCCGGTGACCCGTCCAAGACCGTCAAGATTGGCGGTCAGCTGGACGACAAATAGGGAGACGCGCTCGTCTCCTTCCCGCGGGCAAACGCTGACGTCTTCGCATGGAAGCCTTCAGACATGCCCGGGGTCCCTAAGGAGGTGGTCGAGCACCATCTAGCAGTACGGCCGGGCGTGAGGCCCGTTTGGAATGGCGTGCTTGCTGGAGGCCGGATTCATCCGAGAAGTCATCCATCCGGAATGGCTGGCGAACCCGGTCATCGTCCCCAAGGCGAACGGCAAGCTCCGGATGTGCATCGACTACACCGACCTCAACAAGGCATGTCCTAAGGACCCTTATCCCTTGCCACGCATAGATCAAATATTCGACTCCACTGTGGGGTGCGACCTTTTGTGCTTTGTAGATGCATACTCAGGGTATCATCTGATCCGCATGGCTAGGGAAGATGAGGAGAAAACTGCATTCATTACTCCTGTAGGCACATATTGTTATGCAACTATGCCTTTCGGTTTAAAGAATGCAGGCCCTACTTTTCAGCGTACTACTCGCATTACTTTGGGTAGTCAAGTAGGGTGCAACGTTGAGGCGTATGTCGATGACCTGGTTGTGAAAACGTGCAACCAGGAGACACTCCTCTCGGATCTAGCGGAGACTTTCGAGAGTCTCCGCTCTAGCCGCATGAAGCTGAACCTTGAAAAGTGCGTGTTCGGCGTGCCTGCGGGCAAACTTCTTGGGTTCTTGGTCTCAGCTCGAGGCATAGAGGCCAACCCCGAGAAAATTAGCGCGATAAATAGGATGTGCCCCCCAGCAAGCTTAGGGATGTCCAGCGCGTCACTGGATGCATGGCCGCCCTTAGCCGATTCATATCGAGGTTGGGAGAGAAGGCGCTGCCCCTATTTAAACTCCTCAAGCGCTCTGGGCCGTTTCGATGGACGGAGGAAGCAGAGCAAGCCCTCGGTCAGTTGAAGGCGTATCTAAGCTCCCCTCCGGTCCTAGTTGCCCCCGAGCCAGAGGAGCCGCTGCTGCTCTACTTGGTCGCTACTCCACAAGTAGTCAGTGCAGCGCTAGTGGTGGAGCGCGCCGAGGAAGGTCTTCGGTCTGCACCCCACCAACCCACGGTGGCACAGCCCGTGCCAGAGGACGATGGATGGGCCCGTCCGTTAGGCGAGGGCCCTCGGGCCCCTCTGACTAGCGATGGCCCTCCGACCCCTCGCCAGACGTCACCGGAGGCCCCCAGACCCCAGGAAGGCCCCGAGGCCATTGGGGGGAGGAGCGGCCCGACGACGCTTGACCCCGAGGCTACCAGCGTGGAGGTGGAGAGGGCCAAGGACGGCCCCTCCCAACATTCTCACGCGGGATCCGGCGCCCATAATGAGGAAACCAGGCCCCGCCGAAAGGTGCGGCGGCCAGTTTATTTCGTTAGTGAGGCGTTGCGGGATGCTAAAACTCGGTATCCTCAAGCCTAGAAATTGCTATACGCAGTTTTGGTGGCCTCGAGGAAATTGCGCCATTATTTCCAAGCGCACCGAGTAACGGTGGTAATGTCCTACCCTCTCGGGCAGATTCTTCGGAACCGGGAGGGAACGGGGCGAGTGGTCAAGTGGGCCATTGAGCTCTCTGAGTTTGATCTCCACCTTGAACCGTGCCACACGATTTTGTGGCAGAGTGGAGCCCGACCCCCAAACCTGACCCCGGGTTCCCCGACCCCGAGGTCGGAGCCTATCCCGCTCGACAGGCTGCCAGCCCTAATTGGGTAATGCAGTTTGACGACTCGCTCGCCCTCCAAGGGGCTGGCGCCGGGGTCACTTTGACCCTCCCTAGCGGGGACATCCTCCGATACTGGTTCGCCTCGATTTTCGGGCAACCAATAATATGGCGGAGTATGAGGGACTACTTGCGGGACTCAGAGCAGCGGTAGGAATGGGGATCCGCCGCCTCCTGGTTCTAGGTGACTCTCAGTTGGTCGTGAACCAAGTCTCCAAGGAGTACCGCTACTCTGACCCACAAATGGAGGCCTACGTCCGCGAGGTGCGGCGTATGGAGCGCCATTTTGACGGGTTAGAATTACGGCACGTGCCCAGGCGAGACAACACACTCGCCGGCGAACTATCGCGCCTCGCCTCGTAACATGCCCCAACCTCACCGGGTGCCTTTGAAGAAAGGCTTACCCAACCATCGGTGCGTCTTGATCCCCCGGGGGACTCAGACGCCGCCACGCCACCCCCGAGGCTGAGGGAGTCCAGGCCCCGGGGCCCGAAGGAGTCGAACCCGACCCCCCAAGACAAATTGTCTGGATGACTGAGATACAGGCGTTCCTCAAAGATGAGACTCTCCCTGAGGATCGCGAAGGGAGCGAACATGTCATTCGCATCTCCAAGAGATACGTGCTGGTAGAGGGGGCCCTTTACTGGCGCAGTGCTAATGGAGTCCTCCTCAAATGCATCCCTCGGGACCATGGCATCGAGCTCCTAGCCGATGTTCATGAAGGCGAGTGCGGAGCTCACTCCGCCTCAGGAACCTTGGTCGACAAGGCATTCTGACAGGGTTTCTACTGGCCAACAGCGCTCCAGGACGCGACCGATCTGGTCAGGCGATGCCGAGCGTGCTAATTCCACGCCAAGCAAATGCATCTGCCAGCCCAGGCCCTCCAGACCATCCGCTCTCATGGCCCTTTGCGGTCTGGGGGCTGGATATCTTGGGTCCATTCAAAAAGGCGTTATGAGGATATGAGTACCTCTACGTTGCCATCGACAAGTTCACCAATTGGCCCGAGGCTTACCCAGTCATCAAGATCGACAAGCACTCGGTGCTCAAATTCATCAAGGGCATCACTGCTCGGTTCGGGGTGCCCAACGATATCATTACGGACAATGGCACCCAGTTCACAAGTGAACTGTTCGGCGACTACTGCGAGGACATGGTCATCAAGCTCTGCTTTGCCTCCCCCACCCACCCCAAGAGCAATGGTCAAGTGGAGCGCGCCAACACGGAAATCCGCAACGGCCTCAAGACCAAGATGTATAACATCAAGAAACACGGCGACTCGTGGATCGACGAGCTACCAGCGGTGCTATGGGCCAACCGGACAACCCCGAGCCGCGCCATAGGAGAAACACCGTTTTTCCTGGTTTACGGCGCAGAGGCGGTCCTCCCATCCAAGCTCACCCTGGGGTCTCCACGAGCAGCCCTGTACAATGAGGCAAATCAAGAGCTCCTGCCATGGTGGCTATGCGATGGTGGACTCCAGCCGGCGTGTTGCCGAATTTGTAGGTCTGGCCCATCCAGACCTTTGCCTCGCGCGCGGCGTGCTCCAGCTTTTTAACGGCATCCTGAAACATGCCGGGGGCCATGTCCTGCGCCATCTTGAGCGCCTCGACCTCCCCGGTGCGGGCTGTCAGCAGCTCTTGGAGGACGGCGGTGATTTCCTCTGCCGTGGTGAGGCGAGCGGCAAAATCGCCCTGCCCCTCGGCTGCCTCTGCACTCTGGACCGACTCCGCGGCCTCCATGGCATGCACCTCGAGGTCGGCGGCGTGTTTGTCGAGGTCGGCGGCACGCTTGTCAAGGGAGGCCCGCTCGGCGCGGGCGCTCTCCATCTGCGTGATTTCCCGCTCCAATACAACCCTCTCGCGGCGGGAGATCTCCGCCTGGAGACCAAGGATGTGGGCTGCGCGCCCCTCGCAGACGCGCAGGTCTTCAGTCCGCCGCCAGTTGGCGTCCTCGGACTTCGTGAGGGCTTGGAGCTGCTCGGTGAGGGCGACTTCGCGGAGACGGAGCGCGGCCTCCATCTCCGCGGCGGCACCTTCATGCGTCGCCAGCGTCTCCTCCCGCGCCTTGAGTTCGTTGGCGCGGATTTGCAGGCTCCTGACCCGCGCCGCCACACCGTCCTCGCGCCGCTGGATGGCGGCTTCCGCCTCGGCCGCCCTCTGCTCCCGGGCTAGAGCGGCGTCCTGCCATCGCGTCAGGTCAGTGGCGAGCGCCTCGAACCTCTCGCGCAGGTCCAGGGCACCCATATCCATGGCCTCGGTCGCGACGCCATGGCTTGGAGCATGGGATCCGCGCCCAGCAGCGTAGCTGCGGTGGAGGATCGCCGCTGGCCCGACCCCAGCGGGGTCGTGGGCTCGGCCTCAGGTGTGCGGCCGGGCTCGGGGGCCTGCTCAGTCTCCGGGGCTCGTTCGGCCTCGGGGGCGCGGCCGGTCTCGGGATCTAGGGCGCCGCTGCTATCCCGGCCGGCCAGCGCTAGTTGCTGGAGCCGAGCCCCCTCCGCCTCTTCCCGTGCTTGCGCCTCTCTGGCCCCCCGGGCAGCAGCCTCGGCCTCACAGACGCGAACCGCCTCGCGGGCGGCCTCTTCGGCTTCCCACAGACGCGCTTCGGCCGTCCGCAGGTCCGCCACCTGGTGGGCCACCTCCTCACCCGATCGCCCCGCGGCCTCGGCCCTAGCGGGCCGGCCGGTAATGGTTTGGTGAGGGACTCCCCGGGGCGGGAGATTGCTGAGTGAGAGAGACCGAGAGCGGAGCAAAAATATAAGAGAGTGAGACCAAAGGGGAGAGAGAAAGCGGCCCCAAGTTGGGGACGAGATTGTACCTGGCCGGTGGTTGCTTGAATGTCCATTTGGGGGGCTCTATGAAACCCCCCTTGCTGGGCTCTGACCCCTGTCGGGGTGCGGCCTCCCCCAGCTTGCGGAGCCGCTTCCTTTTCTTCTGCCCCCGGACGGCAGCGGTGAACCGCTCGCGGATCGCCCCCCCGGGGCACTCTCGGCACCACCCCCTTGGGGTGGAGATGGGGGAGGAGGGCTCTACCCATGTTTCCTCTTCCCCTTGGCATCTTCAGGGCGGCTGCCCCCGGAACTTCTCCCGTGAGGGGCCGGCGGGTGGCCCCCGCCGGAAGAGGATTGTCCTCCTCCCCCGCTGCGGCTGCTCCCTGCGCCGTCGTGGCCCCGATCCCCCGAGGACCCGACCGTAATCATTACAGCTCGAATGCTCTCGCTGTCCGGGTCGCTACACAGGGGGAGCACGCCTGCAGGAATTAGGGACGGCTCCACGCGTTGGACCACCACCCGAAGATCTTGCGGGCTCCAATCCCAGTCGCGGCCTGGTTGCGTTCGGATGGGGTCTTCGGAGCCTGAGTACGCCCAGGCGCCCCACCTACGTTCCTGAAGCGGGGCGATGCGGCGACAGATGTAGTCTCCCAACACCATCGCGCCGGTAAGGCCCTAAGCGCGCAGGCCGATCAGGTGGTCAAAGACTGCGTCGTATGCCTCCTCGAGGGTGATGACCGACCGCCACGTCAGCACCTGTTTTGGTGGCTGAGTTGGGAGACGGAGGCGGCGCTCGTCGTGGAGGCTGGTGTAGAACCAGTCGCTCTTGTAGTCACCCCACTTCTTCCGCAAGACGCAGGGAATGTACTGGTGGGACGTCTGCACCCGCGGTTGGAAATAGCAGCCGTCGATCTTCGTCGGCGGCAACACCGACTGGGCGGTGTAGAACCACTGGAACAGTCGGAGCGTGGGCCTCACCCCCACGAACATCTTGCACAGGTGTGCGAAGATGGCCAATGTCATCACGGCATTGGGGGTGAGGTGGCCCATCTGGAGGTTGTAGTAGTTTAGCACCTCCAGGAAGAAGCCGGAGAATGGCGGGATGAGCCCTGACATGGCGAAGGGGAGGAAGATGGCCCGCTACGAGAACTGCGTTGCTGGGCGCGCCTCGCCCACCACCACCGCTTCCTGGTCGACCGCCGTCAGCATAAACTTGCGCGGCAGGCTGGCCATGTGTGGAGACCCAAAATAGGACCTCCTGTGTATAAGTGCTAGTCCAGGATCAAGCTAGCACACACAGACATAAAGATAATATCACAGCCAACATCACGCAGGAAACCTAACATTTATTAATAAAGTGACTGTAATAAGCCTTATGGCTAGAGCTTACATTTAATTATGCCACGAAGGGCCTAAAGGAAAATAACAATAAAGTAGCAGCGGAAAAATAAGATAAATGCGCAGTAGTTCCATTCAACTTGCCACAGGCAGTCAACTGGGACACGCGGCCTATTCCTCGTCTTCTCCAGCAAACTCCTCAGGAAACAGCGGGAACCTTTCTTCTGGAATTGGGGAAATTGCAAGGTGAGTACATAGAATACTCAGCAAGTACACGGAAATATGCATATGCACAGCTGTCAATAAAGGCTATGGCTATTTTGCATAAAACAACAGTTGCGGTTATAAACAATTTAGAAATAGACGTTTAAAATAGCATTTATAAATAACGGGTGTTACCAACCAACCATCCACACAGGATCTGTCCACACAGGACCACATAGCTATATTCATCAACCTGCACACAGATCGTTCCCAGTTTTCGCAAACTACCCCTCATGAGATGTCACTGAGCATGTCCATGACCGAGGATGCGGCTATTCGAATAGATTAGTTTAACACTCTGCAGAGGTTGTACAGCTTGACCCACAAGATACATCGTCCTTTTAGCGGCCATGCGCAAATGTCACACTTCAGGTTGTGTGCGGCCAAGGAGTCTGTAACAAGGCTTTTTAGAAACTCCGCCCCAACACTGCCTTCCCCCATGAGTCATCTTTCCCTCACACAGACAAGAAAGTACCCATGGCCAACCTGAACACCTATCATCTAGCCACCTGGGCCGACAGTGCCGAGACTCGGAATCCTACTAGGCCAGGTTCTTCCCATGAGAACATGTGGTTGCACGTTAGGCTCAGATCTATGACTTATGAAGTGAAGTCCTTAATTGACCGAGGTAACTTACCAACTATATTAGCACACAGCTCAGCAGCAGGCTCACACAGAGACCATACCCGATAATGATCACACAGATACATTACCGCCTAACTAGGTTCACATAGAACCACCCATCACCCCAGTCCAAATCATTTTATCCGCCCGTTGTTTACTACACGGTGCAACACATGCTACCGGAAAGATAGCACACAGCCACACAGTTCTTATTAAATCAATTATAAGTATAAGATTAATCAAAATTATATTTTGCTTGTAAAACAACCTTGAGCGGGGCTAAGCATAACTACTCTACCTTGAGTTGAGCCCAGTATTCAACTCACCAAGACTAGGGTGACAAGGTATCATAGATAATCAACAATTATCAAAGGTAGGATATAAAAACAATTAGGTCACACTACCCATCGATAGTTTATAAATAAAAATAATGCATGAATTGAAAATAAAACATTTTATAAAATAGGATCAATATGTTCAAAGAGTGCACTTGCCTTGCTCCCAGTACTGTCCCTGCACTGCGTCTTCGGAAACGAACTGCTCCTCTGCTCCGACGTCTACACGATCGCAAACGAGAAACAAATAAACAAAAGAAAAGGCTAACTAAATAACATCAAATAAAATAATCAACTGAACCTGGAGGTAGAGCTCGATTTTAGAGAAATTTAGGAAGAAGAACGGGTCGAATCGGAGTTCAAACGGAAAAGTTATGACCCCCGGAAATTTGAATTTAGGGAAAATTCGAGGATAAAAGAAAAAGGAATATTCCGAGAATATTCTCTGAATATTTAATTTCGAAAATTGAATTATTTTTATATGATTGGGCCCACTGTAAGTGGCATGGAATATTTGGTGGACTCGGTGTATGTGGACTCGATGACATAGACTGCCACGTGGCGACACATAGGCGAAAGAGGATTATGTGGCGATGACGTGGATAGATCTAGGGCTGACGTGGCATGGGTTAGGTTTACGTAGATCCAAGGGTGGAGATTGGATCTAACAATTTGGATGGCTGTGATTTGTTGGGGCTTTTGGATTAGGGGGCCCACATGGCATTGATACAAGGGAACAAAAGGAGGAGCAGCAGCACACGGCACAAAAGAAAAAGAAAGAAAAGGAGTTGCTGCTCCTCTGCCTAGCGTACAGCAGGACCACGGCCATGGCCATGGCCGGCGGTGTGGCGGCGTTCGTCGGCTCCGGCGAGCGGCTGCAGCGGCGAGCGGCGGCGCTAGAAGGAGGAGGCCGAGGCAAGCTTGGTGGCGCGGCACCGAGCTCCGGGACAGCAAGGATGTGGCGCACGAGCTCGCCGGACTTGGGAGAGGAGAGAGAAAAAGAGGGGGACGGCGACGCACGGCAGTGCAAGGAAAGGGGCGTTCGGCCTCGGGGCTCACCGGCAGTGGCGCGGCGACGCGAGGGAGGATGAGGCGACGACGGCGGCGCGGCTTCCGGGGGCGGCAGCGGCGGCTTGCGGTGGATGAAACAGCGGCGTCGGCACAAGGGTGGACGGCGACAGCTTCGGAGAAAAGAAAAAGAAAGGCGGCGGCTGTAGCTATATATATAGAGGAGAGGGAGCTAGGGTTAGGGCAGCGATTTGGAAAGGAAGAGCGGCGCAATGGCGACAATGGCGGCGCAACTTGCGGCATGGTGATGCGGCGCGTCGCGGCGCGAGCGTGGGCCTGCGCGGGCTCGGTGGGCGGCGGCGTGGGCCGAGGGCAGCGCAAGGGGGAAGGGGGTGGCCGGGCCGAGGGCGGCATGGGCCGGCGGCGTCGCCTCCCCGACCTGCTGCACAAGACAGAGAGAGAGAAAGAGAGGTAGCTAGAGGTAGAAGAAGATGGAGGGAGAAGGAAAAAGAAAGAAAGGGAGGGACTTTCCTGCAAAAGCGACATAATAGAGAAAGAGAGGAAGGAAAAAAAAGGAAATAGATAGGGTCTTTTCTGGAAAATTCCAAATGTAAAATACTTGGAATTTTGGAGGATTTAGGATAATCGGAATTGAATAGGAATTTGAATTTGGGCGGAAATTAACTAAAGAAATGAGCTCCACTTCCGAAACTCCAGTTAAATCCAAATAAACTAAAATTAAAATACGACAAAACCAACGATGTAATTAATTAATTAATTACATTAAAACCTTTTTATTTAGCGAAATTTTCATTAAGCTATTTTAGAGGGTTAAACCAACGTGAATTTTCGCAATTCGACGAAAAGAACGGAAAGCGAAAAATCAGGACGTGACACCATGCGGTCGCTAGTGATCCGCGACGGCGGTAGCACGCTGCCCTCGACTGGAGAGGATCCCCTCGCCATTACTCAAAGAGAAGTGAGATGCAAGAATCGAAAGCGTGCGGCGAGAAGGGCGTTAGGGAGCAAGGAAAGCAAGGGCGTTGGAGGACTGAGTTGGGCAAAAGTGGCGAAGAAAGGGGAAAGCCCCCTCCTCGACGCCCTTTTATAGCCTAGCCGCCACCATGCCCGGCTCCGCTTTTCCCGCGCCCACTATCTCGCCCCCTCGATTCTCGCGTGCACTTCCCCCATCATTCCCACTACTCCAACTCCGGCGCGCGTGAATGGCATCGCTACCGTCTCGAAGACGAAGGGGCGGATCGTGCTCGCCTTTAGGGCGTGCACGTTCGCCGAGGGATACACCGCCATTATTACATTGGGCATACGGACGGACGTGACCCGTTTTGTGCGCCGCCCCCGATAATAGGGCCATTACACAATAATGGCCCATTACCTTTGAGAGGCGATCTGGATTACGCCCCGGATAATGAGGCCGCCACGGAATAAGGGCCCATTATCGCTGGGAGGCGTTCTCCCTGCACGCGGGGCCAGCGGCAGTCTATCTCCTTTGAAAACCTGGGCCCACTTCACACTGGTTCGACGAGGTGGCGTAAAACCTGGTCGACCTACAGTGGGGCCCCTTACAGGCTTTACGCCGGGGGCTACTGTCGGTGTCCTGGGCCCAGGGGTATGTCGACTATGGGCTTGAGGCGGCCCCATCTACCCACGTGGCCATCCCCCAAGGGGGGAGGGGGCTCGAGGACAACGTGGCGGCCGCCCTCCCGTGACACGCTACCCCCTCCGGGGGCTGCTCAGCAGGGGTCGGGCTTCCCCGACCCCCTCGGGCCATCGCCACGTGTAACGAAGCGGGTGAGCGCTCCCAGCGCTCACCTACCTACATTAATGACGGTGCAGGCGTACTGCGCATGCACCGTGCACGTGCGTGCCACATTTATTGCGAAACGATGCGCACGCATCTGACACCGGTAACCGTCAGCTAACCGGCGTGAGACCAGTGCGAATGATCGATGGGATGGCGTACAGTACCACGCGTGCCGGCGCACGCCTAGTAGGTATGATACGCTTCCTGATGAGCTGCCGCAAGATTGCGAGAGCCGATCCGGTTCTCACGCCTCATCGAAGATGGTGAGTCAGGTCTAATCACCTGGCGCACCGAACAGACTGCGGTTGGACTAGCGGAGTCTAGCCGTTTAATGGAGAATGACGTGCTGCGCCGATCGACATGAGGGGGATGATGATCAATAGGTCTTTCATCGTAGTGGAATTCTCCCACAGGATCAATAATTTGTTCATTGATAAATCCCATCAATTGTTCTTAAACAACCTTTATAAATTTTTTGTTGGAGAGTTTTTCCTTCATGTAAATAATCTATAATTTGAAAAAAATTGAGATATAAGTATATGAAGTCAATAGGAAATCGAGACATAATGATTTAATATTTTTTTCGAGCATGTACTCACCAGAAAATTAAACTTCCAACCAAGTTTTTCTTTCGAAACCCCGCGGACCAATGTACGGAACTTTGCCCATACCCTATGTATAGTTGGAAGCTGTGATTAAAAATCGGAGATCCGCATAGTAGCAATTGCAGTGTTCATAATTAATGAAAGTTGAATAGATGGCATTACCTGTCTATTAAATATCGGAGATCCGTATAGTAGCAATAGCAGTGTTCATAATTAATGATAGTTGAATAGATGGCATTACTTGTCTATCACTTCAAAAATCATGGCGAAAGTAGACTCTGGTTTATCCATTGAGTCGTAGACATGGACTTTGCATAGTGAAAGGTTGAAGAGGAAAATGACTCAGTGGAATCTGCAAACGCGTGAGATGATATATATGTCACGGTATAAGTGCGAGGAGGAAGTTGGTACGAATTAAAAATACAGTAAAAACTCACTCTATGTTGTAGGGCAATAGTATGTTGGTCTTATAATGCTGTTGCACCAGGAAATGAATAATATTGTCCTCTGTAGCTTCCTCAAAGTCTCGTATCATTTCGACATTAACTTTGTGGGGATCCATGAATCCAATATTGTAAATCCCCTGCCTACGGCACAATTGAATCTCCATTCTACAAAGGATAAAAAGGAATTTGCATCAACTATCCGCACAGTGTAATCATTCGATGGTACATAGAAGGAGCTCAGGAACGAAATAAATTTTGCCTAAACGATACTAAGAAAACCAAGTAGCTGAGAATGGAGACGTCGAGGGCGTCTCGTTGGTATACATCGAAGACATCCTCGAAGTGGATCCATGAAACATCATCTCCTTGATAGTAATCTGTGTTTCTTATCCTCGCTCCAAACATCGTTCTACCTTTGGATGAACGTTCCATGTACCATTGATAGAATCGGTACATCTGTGTAGAGAGGGTGTTCACCTGAACAGGCTTGACAAGCGGTTCACCGAGTTTAAATTTGTATTTCAAATTGGCTTCTTTCGCTACTTATATTTGTGCGTCTCCCACTAGTTTCTCCCTATTTAGACCCGTCTCTTTCATCCATTGTCTTAATTCCTCTTCGCCGGGTGGTAGCAACGGCTCAACCGATTGTTTTGGTTGCTTTCCGAGATGATCCACATCTTTGGTCTTTCCTCTTTGCTTGTTAAAAGACATTGTCATCGATCGGTCAGTCCAAAAGTAAAGCCCTCTTGACCGGTTCGCTCATCTTCTGAAAGAACTTCTTAGAGGCCCGATCTATAGGAATCTTCTTTTGTGGTCTCCGTGGCTTGAAGAATGCCTTCACTTGTGCTCTTACGACCTTCTCAGTCTCCTCGGGAGTTAAGTCGTATGCCCTTTTCATGAGAGCGGGGAGTGTTGGCTCATCAAGTATTAGCTTCCTCGTTTGATCTGTGGACTTTGACGGCGCGAGACGAAGTGGGCACGACTTTTTAGCACTTGAAGGCGAAGATAACCATGATGGTGCAGGCGGAGAAGGCAGAGGTGCAGGAGCTGGTGCAGGCGAAGGAGAGGGTACAGGCGGCGGTGGAGGAGCCGGTGCAGGCGAAGAAGAGGGTGAAGGCGGAGGAGGCGGACGAGAAGACACCGTTGCTCGCCCGGGAAACACGATGTACCACTTACACCATAGTATAATGGTGGGCTGTGTCTCCTAGTTTCGTCTCCCTGTCTCCTCCGGGGATGTCCAGCTCAACATCCTCGAACCCTCGTTCTACCATTTCAACTTCGACCCTTGAGTACAATAGTATGTTTCTGAAGGGTCCACTGGTATAGCCATGCCCGATGCTACCTTCACAAGAATCGAGGTTACTTAGTAATTAACATATGCACCACCTTTTGCAATTTACAAGACATATATCATAAAGCTACGAGCATACCTTGTGTGATATGTTCTTGAAGGGACTATGCAGCTCACAAGGTGTTCGCCGCGTGATTTCATCTATGGGGTACGATGGGTCATCGTGAGCTAGCCCTGCTGCAGCTTCTATGCCCTATTCTCCTACTTGCCCTGTAGAAGCACAGCTGCTACGGTTGCCTGAGGGGCTCACCATGACTGGAGGGATTAATGACTGCACCGTCTGCTGGCTCTGTTGTTCCGCCAGGCGTTGGTCCACTCGTCGTTTCACCTCCTCTTGCATCCTTATGTCCTGCAGTGTGACCCTCTCCTCGAGATATCTTAAATTTCGCCTCGGTATCCCTCTTGCTCCTCATGCAACTCTTGTAAGTGTGGCTATCCTCTTGAAATCCGTATTTCCAAGCAACCATGCCTTTACCTCGCGTTCGTCCTGGATGCTCGGGATTTTGTAGTGTAAGGCGTAAGCTCGTCCTTCTCTCTGTCAGGCTTGAATATTCCCTGAGCAGATGCCTCCACTACTTCCCTAAGTCGACTACTTGCTTCGCGAATCGCCTCGCAGAATACAAGGGAGCCATCAGTGGGATCGAGCGTTCCACCGTAAGCATAGTACCAATTTCCGGAACATTCATTGCAGTTCGTTGTGGCCAGCACGATACCCTTTTCTATCAACCCGGCTTCTAGTTTATCCCACTTGGGGATTGCCTTCTTATAGCCAACTGACCCTAGCTGGTGATCGTACTTCTTCTTAGCGGCATTGGTTTTATTCTTCTCTATCTGCGCTTGCCCGTGCTGGGAGGTCTTGTATGCAATAAATGCATCCCGATGATCCCTCAGCTTGGTTAATTTGTCAAAATCAGGTGTCAAACCCTTCAGAATGTATTTCTTGCACAGATCTGACTTGTACTTCTGGAACTGTTCAGCCATTTTCTCCAGTGTCCATTCTTTCAATCTTGGTTGATCTATCTATGGGACCGTGAAGGTCTCGAGCATGGTGGTCAACATCATGTCTTTCTCCGTATCTAGGAGATAACTTTGGTCAACCCCGACTGACCTTGATTGATGCCAGTTCACTGTGCTAATGGGCACGTGATCCCTCACGACCCAACCACTGTGTCCCACAAACTTGCTTAGTATAATGGTTGGGGCTACTGGTTTGCCGTCTAGGGCCAATTCACTAATAATGTGCCTGCCCTCTAGCTTCCTCGTGGCACCTCGTTGTCCGCGTGCCCTCTTCTCTCTAACGTTCGGTTGCCTTTCACTTTCCTCCTCGTTTGTGCCCTCGTTGCCCTCCTCGTTTAGGTATTGGTTGGGGTCCTCGATCCTCTCCTCATCCACCCAATATTGGTTGCTGCCCTCTGCGATCTGGTCCATGAGGATCTGTTCCTCATCATGACCTATCATCTGTTCATTACATTAAGTAGTACACATCAACTAAGAGTATATTGTTATACATATATTGACATTGTTGAGAAATATGTATAATGACCAGGTAATTAATTGTTATACGTGCAACCTATGCATTTTGTCAAACAAATTTACTATATATATATAACAAAATTTCACCTAGCTAGTTAAGAACATCTAATCAAATTTCACCAAGCTAGTTAATTAAGAAGTATGACACATACATGTACATATTAAATTCAGGGAATTAATGTAACTTGCTTTAGTTTTGCTTGGAGTTATTGGGACCACTTAAGCTTGAGTGACGGCGGCGGTCAGAAGTTGCACCATGTCTGACATAGAAAAAAATTAGTTAAAACATGTACAACAGTCCTAAGTGAAAACATTTGCTTGGAGATGATGGAATTAGTATAATTCAGCCCTTTCTTTAATATGGAACTTAGAAAAAAATTGAAGCAATAATGAAAAAAAAGATGTGCAACATAATATTCAGTGCATCCATGTGAAAACATGAAAACAATTGCAAACAAAATGGAGGAGAGATTATATAATATTGTGCGAATGGATTTAATTTGGTTTATCTATGATTAATATACACATCATGCTTAAATATCTACATTTAAAACATATACATATATATACCACGTTCTCGTTCGTTCGGTCACGTTCGTTCTATCGTTCGATCGTTTGTTCTACCGTTCGGTCACGTTTCTATCGTTCGCGGTCATGTTCGTTCTATCGTTCATGTTCGTTCATGTTCTATCGTTCGTGGTCACGTTCGTTCTATCGTTGGTTTGTTCTATCGTTCACATTCATTCACGTTCGTTCATTCTATCGTTCGTGTTCATTCACGTTCGTTCACGTAGCGGCCTTCGTTTCACGTACGGCGTGGCGGTGGATGCACGGGGTGGCGGCGGCACGGCGTGGCGGAGGCGACACGGGGTGCCGGCAGTGCAGCGGGGTGGCATAGGGCGTGGCGGTGGTGGCGCAGGGTAGCGCGCCGCTAGCGGCCGCGGGTCGCAAGAGAGAGAGGAGAGAGGATGGCGGTCAAACCTTGAGGGTGGCACGGCGGTGAGGTCGGTGACGACGTACGGCGGCGGAGACGACGAATATGATGGCGGTGGCAAAGGTGGCAAGGGTGGCGGCGTTGATAGATGATCGTCGTGAGAGAAAACGGCTAAGTGTGGATCGGGGGAGAAGACGATGCGTACTCATATATATACTTGTGATCTATAGTCCCGGTTGGTGGAAACAACCAGGACTAAAGATCTTATTTTTAGTACCGGTTGTAGCCACCAACCGGGACTAAAGATATCTTTAGTCCCTATTGTTGCCAGCAACCGGACTATAGATTATTTCCCGCTGTTTCCAAATTTTCTTTTTGTCCCAACTAGGGTTAACAACTGGGACTAAAGATTAGAACATTTAAATGACATATGCCTGCTTTAAATAGTTTAAAATTATTATTAAATATAAATAATCACATATAATTAACTAATATATAATAAACATTCAAAAAATCATTTGTAATTAACATATGACCTATTTAAATAGTTTAAAATTGCTATTACATTTCAAAAAATCGTATGTAATTAACATATGACCAATTTAAATAGTTTAAATCTACTATTACATTTCAATAATGATATATAATTAACATATGACCTATTTAAATAGTAATAATCATATGTAAATAACATATGACCTATTTAAATAGTTTAAAATTGCTATTACATTTCAAAAAAATATATAATTAACATATGACCTATTTAAATAGTTTAAAATTGCTATTACATTTGAAAAATCATATATAATTAACATATGACCAATTTAAATTGTTTAAATCTGCTATTACATTTCAATAATGATATATAATTAACATATGACCTATTTAAATACTATTTAAATAGTAATAATCATATGTAAATAACATATGACCTATTTAAATAGTTTAAAATTGCTACTGTATTTCAATAATCATATATAATTGTATTAGTAAAAAACACAAACATTGGATGACATTCAATACATTACAAATAATTTACATCAGCCATACAACACCCTAGGTCACTGTTACGTAATTTCTCCTCACTAATGTTCCTTCGCTATGATCGTTGCGTGAGTAAGGGGTGTCCTCCTTTGATAGGAGGATGCTCAGGTCAACCGTCACCGTGAAAGGAGGTTGCCCGTCAAACTGATCGTAATCTTCCTCACTCTTATCCTCGACTTCGACGATTTTCCTTTTGCCTGGGAGAACCACGTGGTGCTTTGGCTCATCGGGTCCTTTACCCTTCTTTTTGGTTTGCTAGACATGTCCTTCACATAGAAAACTTGCGTTACATTGTTGGCTAGGACGAATGGTTCGTTTGAGTATCCAACCTTGGTTAGGTCAATCGTTGTCATCCCACTGTCATCAATTGTTACGCCTCCACCAGTCAGCCTAACCCAATGGCATCGAAACAGAGGGACTTTAGGGGTCCATAGTCTAATTCCCATATGTCCTTGATGACACCGTAATACGTGCTAGTTGTACCATCGTATCTCATGGCATCAATACGAATAGCACAATTCTGGTTTGTGCTCTTTCTGTTTTGGGCACTTGAGTAAAATGTATACCCATTGATTTCATATCCTTGGAATGTCGATATCAAGCAAGATGGCCCCCTCGCTAAGAAGGCTAGTTACCGGTCAATGGTCTCGTTACCCATTAGATGTTGTCGTAGCCAAGCGGGGAAAGTATCAATGTGATGGCGTGTAATCCAGACACCGGACTTGCCGATGTTTTCGTGTAATCCAGGCATCGGACTTGCCGATGTTTTTTAATCGAACAATCGCCAAGTGCTCCTCGATGTAAGGAGCCACCAATGAAGATTGTTGCAAAACCGTGAAATGTGCTTTATGGAATAAATCGTTGCCCACAATCATTATTGTTTTCCTTCCAAGAGTCCCCTTTCCTCGTAGTCTCCCCTCATGGTTTGATTCGGGTACCCGGATTGGACGAAGGTCTTCAATAAATTTTACGCAGAACTCAATGACCTCCTCTGTTCCATAACCCTTGGTGATGCTAGTTTCCGGACGAGAACGGTTACGAACGTACTTCTTTAGAACACCCATGTACCTCTCGAAAGGAAACATGTTGTGTAGGTACACAGGACCAAGAATACTGACCTCTTCCACAAGGTGACATAGAAGATGTGTCATTACATTGAATAATGACAGTGGAAAGATCATCTCAAAGCTGATAAGACATTGGACTACGTCATCTTGAAGGGCTGTTAAATTGTCTAGATCGATGATCTTTTGCAAAATCACGTTCATGAAAACACATAACTTTGTTATAGTTCCCCGGACATTATCAGGAAGGATACCATGAATTATAACAGGAAGTAGTTGTATCATCAACACGTGACAGTCATAAGACTTTAGGTTTGTGAACTTCTTCCCCTTCATACTTATTATTAAACTAACTTAGTTTTCTACTCTTTTATCTTAGTTTTCTATATTTTCCCTCTGTCATCTCTTTTATAACATATTTATCCAAATTTTCTAATTTCAAAATCATCCTAATTTTTCCTACACATATTTTCTCTCTCGTCATTTCGCATAATCCTTATTGGAGATAATATTTTATAGAAACAAAGCTATAAATGTTATAAGCTAATCATACATTATTAGAGAATGGAGTTGCTAACCTTTTCGATCTCTCCGATTTGTATATTATCACCAAAACTATTTTATCAAAAATTTCGGCAGCACCTCCCTTCTTCCTCCTCTCGGCAGCAATGGCACGGACTGAAGGAGGAAGAAGAAGTATCAAAAGGATCCTCACTTTAGTCCCGGTTGGTAACACTAACCGGGACTAAAGATTTAAATCATCTTTAGTCCTGGTTAGTGCTACTAACCGGTACTAAAGTGAGGATCTTTAGTCCCGGTTGGTGACACCAATCGGGACTAAAGATCCCCCGCCCCCTGACATGGGTCTGACACGATTGGTGAAGGTGTGAACCGGGACTAAAGATCATCGGGACCCGTTACACTTTTTAACCAGGAATAAAGATGATCTTTAGTCCCGGTTTCTTATTCTAACCGGGACTATTGCAGTTTTCGTGAAACCGAACAAAGACCGGTTCTCTAGTAGTGGTTGGAGTTGTACACCTACAACTTCAGCACCACACCAGTAATGTTGTTTTCCTTTAATTACCAAATTGATAATGTCTGTTGGAGGCATACCATGAGGACCTTCGACCGAGTAGCCGAAACCTACTTACCGCCACCTGGGCGAACCGCAGGCGGCGAAGGCCCAATAGCTGTGAAGATGAAGGCTACTAGGGCACAGCGTTACGCAAAGCCGAGGACCTTCACCCTAGGATCAAGGACCTTCTCTCTCAAGCCAGTGGGTCCAACACTGAAACAGACCAACTAGCTAGTAAAGGCCCACTTGGTGGCCCAAGAAGGGGCCCAGGGCCATATTTTCTTTAATTACCCTCACAAACATCCCTATCATAACGGTAGCCATGTAGATTTCTCTGTACTTAGTAACCCTATGGTTCATGGGTCTGTACTAAGCCTATAAATAGGCCCCACAGGGCATGTATTGGGGGATCCCAAGAATTTGAGCAAAATATTAATATACTGCTTTATGCTTTCCACAAAGAGTGAAACTGTCTCTCGACATACACTGTTGTCTTTCAATGATAGCTGGACCGACTGTGGGGAATCTAGGCTGAAACTACTGATGCCACCAAAGGAGTCGGCACGTGAGAGAGTGGTGACAAAGAGATGGGATGACGAAGGAGAAGTCGAGGTGGCAAGCGAAACCGAAGAGCTTGCGAGGGGCGAAGCTAGGATGGAGTCGTCAAGGGCTGGAGCCGAAGCCTCAGAGCCTAAAGGGGAGCGAAGTGGAGGGCTAAGACGAAGCCACAATGACTCAAGTTCAAGCTTCAACTATTGCCACAGTAGCTACAGGCGCTGAGGTCAATACGTCATTGGAGCAAAGGGCGAAGATGGAATCCATGCGACAAAGACATGACAAGGCTACAAGACATGCTTCGTCAAATGGAAGAGTAACACCAAGCATATGAAGCAGCCATGCAAGCCAAGACTGCAGCTTCAACCAAGCAAGCAGCCACTTCGGCGGCGGTAACCACAATGGCGCAAGTTGTGTATGCTGCCTAAGCTTCGACTCAGTTGGTGCACCCATCTTTAGTGACCCATGTTCGACCAACACCCTAGGCAACAGATAACCAAGCAGCGACGACGCCCATATGTGTACCTGCCATTCCAACCCAGCTGGTGCGGACGATTCTAGCATCCATGCCTCAAGCTTCGACTGACATTGCTGCGGCCCTCCAAGCACAGTTCCAAGTCTATCTTCAGCAAATTAGTGAACCCCACACAATCCCAACAACAACCATAGCCCTTTGGGCTCAAGCTATCGGTGGATCAAATCAAGGCACAATGGCATGGCAAATACCAAACCATAATGACCTGCGTTCACCGACCTAAACGCCTTTGTCAGGTCCTTAGGATGCCATGGTTCGACCGGGTGGAGCCACATAAATGATTCAGCCGAACGCCTCTATCCAACCTCAGGCCCCTTGGATGGTTTCCCCTTTCGCACCTCTCTACCCGAGCTTTTCGCCGTAGTACCAACAAGGATTGGCGTTAAGGGCAGGGGGTAAAAAGAAGTTACCATAAAGATCAGGGCTTTGAAATCACCCTATCCCCACCGGTTCAAGTACCCGGCTATGGCAAGATATTCAGGCTAAACCAATCCAACTGAATTTCTATCAATATACGAATCGATAATCGAAGCAACTCATGGTGATGAGAACACCAAGGTCAAAGTGATACATATTGCTTTCAATGGCTTCGCCAGATTATGGTATTTCAATCTTCCACCAAGCAACATCTACTCATGGGAGCAATTGTGTGATATCTTCATCATGAATTTTCGAGGGACTTATGAAGAACAAAAAACCTAGCAAGATCTGTTCAGTATTCGACAGAAGCCGGGCGAATCCACAAAGAAATATGCAAGAAACCATCGCCCTGTCGACGACGAACCAAGCCCCCCAGCCCCTCTCACAAGACAAGGCCCAGCTCCCATGACATGGAAAAAATTTACAATTGAAAGGGGTATAGCTATGATGGCATTCGAAGAGGTCTAGAATCTTCACAAGGACTTCAACATGACTCAAGGGGGTGGCCAAGGGCAACCACCGAAAAAGAAGTACAAGGAAAAAGGTATTGCTATTGATGCAAAACACGGTGGCCTGATAGATTTCCTTTACTCTAGTGTAGCTCCAAAACTTACTTTCGGGTTCTAGGGCCTTCGAGTTGATTTGATCCTGCAATCAAAACGATTAAACATACGAGAATATTAGTAAACAATAGCCGATCAGCTAGAAAGCCAATGTCGTATCGTGTTTGTAACCTAACCGATACAGATTGAGATGAATCGGTTGTAAGGCATATCTGTGAGTGTAAATAAACCCTAAACTTGGTCCATCGGCTGTAGAGATCAATATTATGCGATCTATATATCAATCTTACTTTAGAAATCAGCAATTGGGATATATCGGACTTAACCGAGATAATATAAATTGCCTAGATCCAAAATAACATGAAATAAAGATTACATATATTCATGTCATAGGCGATGTTCAAATTTAAGCATGTATCGGCTATAGCTCTGATACTTCCTTGTACTAGCAAATCATCTTAAAGTAAATTTATTAAACTAATATCAACTAGATTGATAATAAAATTAATATATTTATGTTAGTTGAGATCCTGATATAAGGGGTAGATACAGTATATTAAACAAGACATAAATATATATAAAATAACTATATCAGGTAAGATCAGTTGAAACCTTGATACTATCCTTATTAACAACCATAAAGCAGGCTAGAGATTATGGTTCTAAACACGACTTAGTAGGTCAAACTTAATTGATACAGCACTAAGTATGAAAAGAAACATAAGATCTAGATATTCAAGCCGATGATCGCCTTTTCAGGATGGTAGATGTGCTATATAATCTGTATCAACAATAGAATTTAATTACTATCAACCAAGATCTAGATAGAAGCCAACTGATACAAGTAGATAATATTGTCAATCTATATTAGATAACACATATGATAACTCGGTGATTCGTGAGTTCAAGATTAGAGTGTCATAAAGATGTAAGCACTGATCTCGATAACACAAACCGCCATAACAAGTTTTACCTCTCGTTGAAGATCGAAATCGATGCAGCTCAACTCAAAAGCAAGAACTCATCGAAATAAAGTAGTAAAAAGGGTGGCAATGCACCGAGAATATATTGAGCTGATGTTAATTATTTATAAGACCTCGGGCTTATATTTATAACTTAACATACAAACTTATCCATAACGGACTCTTACCGTAAATATCTCTAAAGAAATTACATAAAAACCTAATTAATAAATACAATTGCTGATCCTGGACTCTATCCCCATCTGGCAATATCATTGAAGCCCTTCCTCTCGAATCCGACATTAATCACATAATCGATCTTACCAACATCAGTTGTTTCGGCTGGCCGTATCAAACTCGGTATCGGCCGATACAAACTTTCAGCCGATACACACTCTGTTTCCAAGATCTCCACATACCTTCAAATCCGTTTCGAATTGGATCTTGACTCCGATTCAATTGCTTACCAAATTTCATCGTCAACAACTGCGTATACCACAGCAAGTCGTCGCACACCACTTAACAATGCCAAAACATACAAGACCATGGCCATCCACAAGTGCCGAAGCTGAACCCAGCCGGTGGCGAAGAAGCAGCACGAGGGGGAGAGCAGGAAAGACCGCAGAAAGGTGATCAATATCATGAAGGGCCAAGGAAGTAATACAAGACATCACAAGGGCAAGCGCAGCACTGCCCCTGTCAAAGCGTCAAAAGAAAACCGAAGCTCATGCGATCCACAACATAGCAGCAACTTCAGCACGCAATGACGGTCCGCGTTTCCTCGCCACCACAGTCTCCTTTTGTCTAGCAGATGCAGAAGGAATACTTTTTCCTCATCATGATCCCCTCGTTGTTTCGACAGTAATCGCAGGATGTGAGGTGCAGCGCAGTTTGGTCAATGGAGGAAGTTCGGCAGATGTCATCTTCGCCAACGCATACTCAATAATGGGCTTGCCAACACTAGCTCTCTCGCAGGCCCCTGCTTCGCTACAAGGCTTCAGCGGAAGTGCAGTGCAAGTGTTGGGCCAAGTAAAGTTGCTGGTTTCGTTCGGCCCAGAAGATAACAAGCACGAAGAGTACATCCTGTACCACTACAACGCCATTTTTGGACGTGCCACATTGAACAAGTTTGAAGCAATCGCCCATCACAACTATCTCAAGCTCAACATACCAGGCCCAACTAGTGTGATTGTAGTGAAGGGGTTGCAGCCTTTGGCTACATCAGCCGGTGAAACAGCTGCAGATGACCGAGAAGTCAACACCGATCCAAGGAAAGTAATTTCAATTAGAGGCAACCGGGGTGAAGAAGAGGCGCAAGAAATCATGCGAATGATCACAAGTAATCTTGATGTCTTTCACTTGGGGTCCGAATGAGGTCGGGGAAGTTCCGCTAGAACTTATCATGCACCACTTGGCAGTCAAGCCAGACGCAAGACCAAGGAAGCAAAAGCTTCGCAAGATGTCTGCAGATCGCCAGGAAGCGTCGAAGGCCGAAGTGCAAAAGCTACTCAACACTACAGTTATTGAAGAAATCGACCACCCTGAGTGGTTGGCGAAACTAGTGTTGGTGAAAAAGTTACACGACAAGTGACACATATGCATTGACTTCACCAACCTGAACAAGGCTTGTCCCAAGGATGGTTTACCACTCCCAAGGATCGACTAGCCAGTTGACTCGACAGCGGGCTGCGAGCTCTTAAGCTTCTTGGATGCCTACTCCATATGTCACCAAATTTTAATGAATCCAACAAATTGGGCGAAGACCACATTCATCACTCCTTTTGGCACCTTTTGCCATCTTAGGATGCCTTTCGGCCTTACGAATGTGGGAGCCACGTTCACCAGGTTGATCTACAAGGCATATGTCGATGATATCATCGTAAAGAGTCGAAAGACGACTGACCATGCCACCGATCTGCGAGAGACCTTTGACAACTTGCAGGCCACCAAGATCAAGCTTAATCCGGAGAATTGTCTCTTCGGTGTTCACGTAGGCAAGCTGTTAGGGTTCCTCGTCTCTGAAAGAGGCATAGAGGCGAACCCCAAAAAATAACACGATACAACAAATGCAACCGCCGAAAAATGTACACAAAGTACAAAAGCTCATAGGGCGCATTGCGACACTTTGCCGTTTCTTGTCAAGAGCAGTCGAAAGAGGCGTACCTTTCTTCAAGACTTTAAGAGGGGCTAGCAAGTCCAGTTGGACCGCTGAGTGCCAAGTTAATTTCGACGAGCTAAAACAATACCTTCAAATCCCAACAACGTTGGTTAGCCCAGCAGCGTGAAGCAAGTAGCTACTTTACTTAGCTGCTTCGCCCGTCGCGGTCAGCACAACGTTGGCGCAAGAAACTGAATCTGGCCAGGAACCAGTATACTTTGTCTCCGAAGCTCTTCAAGGGGCGAAAACACGATACATGGAAATGGAAAAGCTGGCATATGCCCTTGTATTGGCTTCACAAAGCTAAAGCATTATTTATAAGCCCACAAAGTCATTGTACCTTCGCAGTATCCAATTGGCGAAGTGCTCCATGGCAAGGAAATCACTGGGCGGCTAAGCAAGTGGGCGACCGAGTTATCCCCTTTTAACCTTAGTTTTGTGGCTAGAACAGCTATGAAGACTCAAATCCTTACCGACTTCATGGCCGAATGGACCCCATCCTTCGCCGCAGAGCCCGAACCAGTTGAACAGTCATGGACAATGTATTCTGATGGTTCATGGTCTCACAAGGGGGCAGGCGCTGCGATAATTCTCATTTCACCAGGAGGCACAGTGATCCGCTATGCTGCTAGACTCCAGTTCGAAACAACAAACAATATTCCAGAGTATGAAGTTGCATTGATGGGGTTGCGAAAGGCGCGAGCTTTTGGTGTCCGAAGGTTGTTAATTCGAACAGACTCTAAGCTTGTGCCTGGACAAGTTGACTAGTCTTATGAGGCGAAAGACAAAGGAATGATAAAATATCTGGAGGTCGTTCGGTCAATTGAAAAGTGTTTCACCGGCATCAAGGTCAAGCACTTGTCCAGAGAAAAAAATGAGGAAGCGGGCGGATTGGCAAAGACTGCAGCATCAGGAAGTCCTCATTTGCACTCCAAGTCTGCAAGATACCTATGAGGAAGTCATGAGCATCGACCCAAAAGTGCCTGGTGATGACCCAGACGATTGGCGAACACCCTTCATGAAGCACTTCGACACTGGTTGGTTACCAGAGGATGAAGCTGAAGCCCGGCGTTTGTAGCTAAGAGCCGCCAAATATAAGTTGATCTCTGGTCAGCTCTATAGGCAAACCTTGTCAAGTTGGAGTCGAAATGGGAAGGACCATACCTTGTCATGCACAAGTCTATAACAAGATAGTTTCGGTTGGCAACCTTGGAGGGCGAAGAGCTGAGCCACTCCTGGAATGCAGCTTCGCTCAAGCAGTACTTCGCTTGAATTAGGGTGGCACCCGTTTGCCATATGTAAATGTGTAAATGCTATTATGTAAGGCTTCGGCGTTCAGAAAAAAGAAAAAGAGAGGAAAAAGGAAAAAAAACTAGACGTAGGGTTATTATCTGTAACGGAGGCTCGAACATCTCTTGTGTCTTGTCCCTTGTGTGAAACATAGCGAAAAAACCTAAAGCAAACGCTTGATCAGCGAAAACGCTAAGGGGGCGAAGCGAATCGGTCGAAGCCTCGCTCAACGAACGCCAAGATTGCGAGAACCTATTTATCGTTTTTATTTTCGATCATCGCGGCATTCAGCTCAAAGCCAAAAAGCATTTATGAAAAATGTGTTTGCTATAATGAGCACGAAGCGAACGTTGAAGGTTGCGAATCGAACGCCATGCGCTATAGAAGAAACCAGAAGCCAACAATGGCTGGTACAGTCGAAGGTGATTCAAACAGAAAAACAATAGCTGAAAAATCACATAAATATGCCCCGAACACGGTTTACTCAAAAATCATAAAAGTTACAAGTAGATTACATCACCTGCCAATGGGCATTCAGGTGCAAACCCTTCTTCGCAAACGAGGCTAGCCCCCCTTGGCGAAGAGCTGGCCCCGGGCAGATCTATCCCGCCATTGTTCATCAGATCAACAAACATTCTGAGTGGCGAAGGAGCTAAAATTGGAACTATACTGTATCGACGTCGAGCAATAGCAGCCTGACGATCGGACATGGAAAAGTTTTACCGAAACAAAGTTGTGTCTACACGGCATCGGTAGTAATTGTGGTCGAAGTCTTCAAGAGTTCGCCCGGGATGATTTTTCATCCATTTTGCCACCTTTAACACTAGGTAGCCACGTCCATTTATGATCATTTCGCGGGACACAGGTGCGCAAGGATATTTAATTTTGGCTGGCACTTGACGGTGAAAAATTTTAAGTTCGTGCTTCGCCACCCTTTAAGGAGAGGATGAACGAACGTCTTTCGGGGCATAACGTGCAAAATGAAGACGTAACCACCAATATCCTCATAAAAAGACATCTTTTTTTGAAAAAGATAAAACTTGGGCAAAGCAACTTAACATTAAGATTAACATAGGCCATCAAATGGCTTTACAAAAGAAGGCGTCACCAGGGGCGAAAACCATAAAACATAAAAAAGAGAGGCACCAAAAAGGCTAAGGCTATAAATAAAAAGCGTTTGGGAAGGAAGGGCGAAGAAGCCTCACACCTCAGGGTGATCCTCGGCACCTTCCTCCCCAACAGATCTGTGGCCAGCTTCGCCTTCATCTTTGCCCCCACGGCAGGTTCGATGTTTTGCTCAGGGTCCTCCGCATCTGCGTCCTTCGCTAGCTGCTCCCAATGACAATCAGGGCCGATCAACATCCCTTCGGGCCCCCAATACGGGCGGCAAAAATCCTTCAGCACTGCCCTAATGCCACTAATGTTTTCGGGTAGTGAGTCCTTAAGCATCTGAGGGAAGACGGCAATGTGCTCACACCCGTGCTCCCGAAGCATGGACAAGACAATGCCGGTGACAATCTAGGCTAGTGTCATCGGCAACCGCACCGCCAGCCTGCAGGCTCCATTCCGTGAAGTCCACAACAGAAGCATCTTCACCGGGAAGGCCATCAGCATTCGCCCCCAAATCAGATAGGGCCAAGCGAAGGACATAACTTGCTTCCTTGGCCGAGTCCATGACTTGGGCAAGCAATGCGGCTGCTGAATCAGCCTCATCTCTGGCGCGAGTGGCCAGGGCCTTCGCCTCATCAGCCTCCTCTCGAAGAGCTTGGTTGTCGCCTCCAAATGATTATAATACTCAATAAAGGAGTTGTTTTGTGACTTCAGCTTCTCGTTTTCAGCTTTTAGGGCCTTCACCATAGCCTTCACCTTCTTTAAGGCTTCAGCAATCATCCCCCCATTCCAAATCTTTACACTTCACCGCCCCATTTAAGACAGTTTTTGTAGTCATTGAGGCAAGCGCGGGTGACTTGCTTTGGCGTTGCTATAAGCCGATAGAGCCTGGAAAGGCAAACAGGGGGATGATTAGCTTTGGCATTCGCAAAATATATATATAATAATAATAAAGCATGAAGGGAGAAAAAGGCGAAGCTCAGCCTCACGAGCAAGCCCTTGATAGCCATCCCGCCATCGTCGAACTCGTTAAAATCCGAAAAGGGGCAAAGGCCGATTAGAGGTGAAACAACTTGGGCAACCCCTCCAACGAAGGGGATAAGATCGACCCATGTCTCAAAATCCCTGGGTTCAAAGAATGGGGCAGTAAGAGTGTTCTCCAATACCGAACTATTGATCATCAGTTGTTTTCGGCCAACCGGTTGGGCGAATGTCTCCATGGCCGCCTTCTCCAAAGTAGCAGCGGCAACGGTCCCGCTGACGCTAGCTGCTTGTTGAGAGGCGGCGCTCGGTGTAGGCACTATGTGGGGACCAGATGAGATAGGCATACCGGGCGAGGAAGACTCGCTGTCGCTAAAGGCCCCCGCCAGCTTGCCACCAACTTTGATGGTGATCTTCGCTGGCTTCTTGTGAACGATGGCCAACCCCTTCGGTAGAATATCGGTCGCCGAGCGAGTGATCGCTGCCAAGGTTTTTGCCCCGTCCAAATCTTGAGGGTGAAGGGGTGAAAAAGCCGATGCGGATGTAGCCCAAGGGGAACGGGGGTGATCTAGGCTTGGAGTATATCCCTGCGATAGCTCCTCGTTCGCCTCCGAGCAGTTAACGTTGTCCCTGTCCTCAGCCTCATCGTCCACCTCCTCTTCGGAGGTGTCGTCCTCATCACCTTCATTATCGGCGTTGGAGTCCACGGACGAAGGGCCCGAAGACTTCGCAGATATCCATGCTTTCGCCCAGTTAGTCGAAGCGCCCTTGGCAATGGTCCGTTTCCTCTTCTTCGACGGTTTGGCGTCATCACCGATGACAACAATCTTGACCGGGTTCACCCGGGCGGGAAGTTCGCCGAAAAAACATGGTTCACCTGGCCATCGGGCTGCCGTGCTAGCAGCGATCCGTATTCGCGTGTAGTGTGATCCCCGAGCATCTTTTTTGCCTCATCTTCGACATCCTCCAGTGAAGAAATGACAATTCGTTTGAAGTCATAAGCAGAAAAGGGCAGGGCGAAAAGGAATAATAAGGGAAAAAATTACTCACGATCGGCATTGTTGGGAAGGACAATGTGTGGCAAGCCGAAGACTTTTTGAGTCGAATCCGGCACCACCCACCAATCGCGCGAAAGCGGGCATATCCGCAGCATGCAGTATTCCTTGACCAAATCCCGGACACTGAGTCGAAGAGTAGTCTTTCGAAGGAGGCTAAAGTGCGCCTTCATCATCCCGTTCACATCCACATTCAGCTTGTAGTCCGGGGCAATCACCCGACAACGTGACCGAATTACCTTCCCCCTGTCCAATCCAGCCTCATAGGGAATAGTGTGGCAAAACCACTTCTTCATCCACTGGCGATCCCATTTCACCATAGAGGCCAGGATAGGCCATAGATCTGATCGCCCGGGGCAGAGGCTGAAATTCGCGCTTCTGAAAACCGTCTTTTTGGGGCTGTCCAGGGTAGCCACGGTTTTGGAGTGGATAACTATGGTGTGGAGTGCGCCCAGAGCCTCACGCTCGGGGTGAAGCTGGCAGTTTGACACATCCAGTCGAAAACCGCGATCCGCACAAGACTGGATAGGCTCAGCTGTGGAAGCTCTAGTTGAAAAAGGCGAAGGACGCCTGGGAGAAGATCGTCGCAGGGGAAGCGAAGGCCTACGTCGAGGAAAGTAGTGAAAACCGCCGTTTGGCCATCCTCGTGGCACGGAACGACTGCTTCGCCCGCAAGGAAGGCTTGCCCTTCGACAATTGCCCCTGAGGCAACGACTGAAGCAAGAAGCAGGTCTGGTCGTCCGTTATTCGCCTAGGGTCGGGGCCAGTAACAGTGGCGAAAGCTGTCTTGCGTGGTGCCATTTCAACTCAGCAAAGGGAGGTTGAGAAGAAAAGGTCGTGGTGAAGCAGATGTTGGCGAAAAAGAACTGAGCGAAAGGCGTGCGAGAGAAGGAGCACTGGAGCGTATGATCCCCGGGGTGAGGATTTATACCCCTCCACCCCCGCGCCCATTGAGTGTCAAGCTAATGGCAATGCACCAGCACTGATGCAATGGTTACTTTCGAAAGCGTCCCAAGGGCCGCACGGTGAAAGTCAAAACACCACAGTACAAAGGCCGAAAGTTGTCCAGCGGCCACCAAGCCGAAGCTGGGCCGCATAGGCCTAAAGAAAAGTAAAACGTAAGAAACAAACTTTGAATAGTCTCATTTTTCGTGCAGCCTTTTTTGTTTTACAGGTTGGATAGGGTTCGACAGGAGCATCGGCCGAAAGGGGGGCCTCATGCCATACCTAGGATCCTGCGATCTTGCAAGTTCTCGGACGAAGCTCCCCACTCATACTACCAGAAAAAGAGTTTCTCCTGGCGGTCCGAATCGGTTTTCTCAGGCAGCCAGCCTAGCCGCCAGTAGAAAATACACAATCTTTACAAGTGGGCTTTCAACTGCTAGTGAAAATTAGTTTTCGCTAGCAGCTAGGTTAAGATGACCGCTAGCGAAAATTGATTTTCGCTGGTGGCTAGGTTATGACGACCGCCAGCAAAAATTGATTTTCGCTGGCGGCTAGGTTAAGCCGACCACTAGCGAAAATCATTTTTGCCCAAAAAAATTTAAAATACCCATGCAGCTCCCCTCTAGCTGCCTGCAAAGATTGTAAAATGAGACTGCCCACATGCAACTGCATTAACAATTTCCACTTATCAAACAACAAATCAAGCAAATATGGGAAGAGCAGTTTATCACAATACTCCGTAATCCATTCAACATTTCATCCCAAATGTACAAGAAAAATTAAGAGGGAGGAGGCAGTCACGGACGTCGATGTCATCAAGCCACGGTCATCGCCATCACCGAGCTGGAGGCCTCGCCCTCCCCCTCCGCCGCAGTTGCGCCCTATCACCTTCTCCGTGATGCCTCCACGACGAGCTCGTCGGCTACCAGCCGCAACCCCTCTAGCCAGATCTGGGAGAGGGAGGGGAGCGGAGTGGGGGAAGCTGGTGCCGCTGCCCCTTACGCTACTATCACCGGTGGGATCTAGGAGAGGGAGGTGAGGGGAGGGGAGGGAAGGGAGTGGAGAGGAACCTCTTCCGCTGCTGTCACTGCCCCCTTTGATGCTACCGCAGTCGGCAACCTCCGGCTAGATTTGGGAGAGGGAGGGGAGGTGGTTAGGCCGGATCCACCTTGACTTCGCCGTCGTTGGCCACACCATCCATCCCGTTGGCCTCTACCGCCGCCACCCATGCCGAACACCGCCACCACCACCTTACCGCTGCTGGAGCTCTCACCTAAGCCAAGGACTACCACCACCACCCCCTTCCCCTAGATATGGCGGTCCCGAGCAACATCGATGCCAGATCTGGAGGTCTTGAGTCCCGTCGCGGAGAGCCCGGGGTCGCCAGATCCGGCCAGTGGCCCAGGCCTCGCCATTGGCCGATGCGGCGGCGGACCTCAGCGACGGTGGCTTCATCGTCTAGGGAGGTGACGGTGATGGCATCGGAGAGAGGACTAGAGAGAAGGGTGCAGGGGAGAAGAAGAAGAGAGGGTGCGAGGGAGAAAAGAGAGGGTGTGGAGGTGGGTGGGGGTTTTCATGCTATGCTTTTAATATGACGCGCGGATTTTCGTGCGGTGCTTTTAGCTACCGCCAGCAAAAATCCATTTTCGCTAGTGGTTATTTAAGAGGTCCACCAGCAAAAATAGGTTTATGTTTGCAAGCAGACGTTTTAAGCAACCTCTTGCGGAAATGGATTTTCGATGGTGGTCCTAAACCCTCCACTCCTCATTATAATTTCACAAGCGGAGCTTTCATACCGCTAGCGAAAAAAAATAGAGTACCGCCATGAAAAATCCTTATTCTAATAGTGTCACCCTTGCCCGTGAGGGGCTTTTGGAGGCATGCCACGAGGACTTTCGACCGAGTCGCCGAAACCTACTCACAGCCGTCTGGGCGAACTGCAGGCGGTGAAGGCCCAATGGCCGCGAAGACAAAGATACCAGGGCAAAGCGCTAGGCGAAGCCGAGGACCTTCGCCCTGCAATCAAGGACCTTCGCCCTCAAGCCAGTGGGCCCAATACTCAAACAGACCAAATAGCTCATGAAGGCCCACTTGGTGGCTCAAGAAGGAGCTCAAGGCCACATTATTGTCTGTAATTATCCTCATAAATATCCCTATCATAAGAGTAGCCATTTAAATTTCTCTATACTTAATAATCCTAGGGTGCATGGGTCTGTACTAAGCCTATAAATAGACCCCAGATGGTATGTATTAGGGGATCCCAAGAATTTGAACAAAATATTAATATACTGCTTTAACCTTTCCACGTGTAGTGAACCTGTCTTTCGTAGACGCAGTTGTCGACAACAATGTCCACTTTTGGCTATGTTCTTTTTTAATACCATTACTCAAGGGGTTAAATTTCAAACGATTATTGACCTAACTTATCATTCATATGCAATTTTTTAAGCAAGCAGATATGCATTTTGCTCATCAAGTGGGAGTAACACATTACTATCACATTTTCTACGAGGGTTGCTTAACAAACTTCGACATTGGTGACAATGGAGCCGAAGCAACTCTGCTCTACCCAGAGGTTCAGTACACCCGCATTAATGAATTCCTGAAACGCTATCAGTAACAGAGTATACCTAACTTTTATAAATAATTATATTGGTTTACGGTTTGGCTGCTTGCGTCGCTAAGTCAAATTCTCTCTACATATGAGAATTCAATAACGTCATGCTTGTTTGAATTTATGGTATTTATACTGTACACAAGTCAGCTCGAATATATCCTGTTTTACTAATTACTATCAAGTTGATCGGGTATGTTCATGTTCAGACTTGTTTGCAAACATGATTGAATTCTCTCAGATTTCTGCAATATACAACTCCTACATTGCTATAAGATTCTACAGTACATTGCTATAAGATGTATTTACGAAGATAATATTTGCGAATCGTGCAGACCGTGAAAATGGCATCAAATATTCACTCGAGTATTCATATACAGTTTGTTGTGAACGGGGCCTGAAGTATGGATACCCTTGGAGCTTTGCGTCATTCAGCCCGCGGAGGCCAAGTCGAAGATTCTACTCCACGTCGGTGTTTTTCATTCATCTATGAAGAGCGCGGAGTTAATTATTACCACAGGTTCCACGTCAAAATTTACAGGTTTGGACCCACACTTTCATATCTCGAGCCACCAGAGAAGGGAGAGAGATGATCGGAGGAGAGGTGGTGAGGAGGAAAACGGGAAGTGAGTGGGCCAGATCCGACTAGAGGAGGTGGCCGCATCGACCACCGCCAAGGAGCTGAACAGCAACGGCAGCCCCCCGCTCTGTGCGGCGAGATGCAGGCACCGGGAGGCAAAATCAGAGAAGTGAGGAGAGACAGTGGTGACCAAGGAAGGTAGGGGCGCTGATGGTGAGAGTGGGAAGAGGCGGTGGTGGCAGGCGGAGTCTGGAGCATTGCCGACTCCATCGCTGTCGGTAGATGGGGAATTGGAGAAGGGAGAATGGCTAGGAGTAGTAGATGAAAGACCTGATTAGGTGGCTGACAAGTGGGCTTAAGGTTGTGGATGCAATTTTGTTAGTAGTTCTAGAGAATATTTTTGCATATTTTAACATATAAGCTAACCATGTGGACTGAATTTTGAAAAATACAACGGACTGACATCTATCTATATTACTAATGCTGGCTGTGTTCGCTGGCACTGATTGGTCTGCGAGTCACAGCTCTCTTGATTTGATAGATAAATCTAGATGATTCATTTGAGAAAAAAAAAACACCAGCTCACCGTACATCACGAAAAACAAATTAAGCATGCACAGCCCACTTTGGCGATGGGCCTGGCCGCTGGTTCTTATCGCTCTTCGTGCTCTACGGGCATTTACACATTTCGTGTCTCTTACAACGAACAAGTTAATTTTTTTAAAAGAATACCAACATTACGAAGGAAATAAATGAATATATTAAAAATAAATATATTTAATTCCTTTATTATAAACATGTCTTGCATAAAAAATAAATTTCAAATGGTAAAAGAAGATAAAAAAGGAAGAATTGTAGAGCAGTGGATCTTAGGCATTGGTTAGTTGTCAAATGGACTAGATGAGTTTGTTTATTTAAGATGAAAATTGGGTAATGACTATACCTAATCCATATATACACGTACCGGCAACACACTCAATCAATCAGTTGATGATAAACAAACATAAAACGAAAACCGCAATAAATGAATAGATGCAAAGTGCAATCTCGAATGCTACTTTGAATCTTAAAAAGATACTATCAATACATGTCTCGTCTTACAAAACTAGCAATTTTACAATACAAATAAAAACATTATCACATATTTTATCATGCATTTGTTAAGCGGTAGAACCATTTGGTTCAATTATGGTTTTACAACAAAAGGAAACCCCAAATAATATACATAGGAAAAAGGAACATTAGGATTTTCTGAGTGTATATGATAAAACAAATTTCAGTTGAATATATTACATGCATATTTGTTGACATGGATCGAAAAGTCATAAGTGTCAAATAAAATATGGAAACTAACAAAGATAAGTTACAAATAAGGCATAAACATTACACACGGATAATAAAATAGCTGGTGCACCAACCGGCGCGTCCATTTTCTAGTATAAAAAATAAAACATAAAACGTAATCGAGACAGAATAACTGAGCTTACAAAACGTATATATATACCTAATCATGCCCAATTAGAAAAACTGAGAATATATATACTGAGCTTACAAAAGTCACATTAGATATATATATATAATGGCCTAGATTAGGTATATATATATACATTTTGAAAACTCAGTTATTACGTAAAACTCAGTTATATACATAAAGCTGTGATGTTGTAGTTGAGAGGGACGAGGCCCCGGTAGCAGGGAAGGGAGGGGAGAGGCCGTTGGCAGCCCTGCTGGGGATACAGAGGGGAGAGACGCTGACGATAGGGAGGGAAGGGGAGAGGCCGTCGGCTCCAGGATGGGATGGGAAGGGGAGATGGTTGCGGGGGTGGGCCCAGTGGTGGTGGGGATTTATATTCTTTTCTCGATTTTAGGGTGGTTACTGTAAAATTTGGACTTCTTCGTAAATTAAAAACACATGACGACTGAAAATGAAAGTGGTAAGGGCTGAAACGAAAAAATAAAGTCACTCATGAGGCTATTTGCACTGTGCGAATAATCCGTGTTTTTAGCCCATGTGGCATTTTAAGGCTCCTTGTATGGGTAGCTTGCACTGCTACTACCCTTATTATCTACATGGACAAATCACTTATATTTTATCGATGTGTAGATCACGACTACGGTATTTGGATGGCATGGAAATCATTGGTACAAGGGTATACACGAGATTGAGGTAAAAGAGACCGGAGACAGGGATTTTTATACAGATTCGGGCCCCCTATCTGACAGGTAATAGCCCTACTCCTGTAAGCCGAAGCCGGTGTTGCTCTTATATATATCAAAATAACACGAGTACAATGTTTGGGATAACCTATCTAGTCGTCGATGACACGGCGGCATGGACCACCACTCGTAGTAGAAAATGGGGTAATTTTCATCCTCGAATATGAACTCGGAAAGATCAGAGATAGTGCTAGATCCCTCTTGTCAGCCTATATAGGCATTAGATTGGGTATGTCTAAGCTTATCTCTGATGTTGATGTTTGGTGGCATGTGTTAATATTTGTTCTGACTATCGTCTCCCTTAGGACTAGGCTCCCCCTCTCTTCATAGGGGGTCTTGTATTTATACCCACAGATATCCCCTAATCCAAGTATAACTAGGAAGACAAGTGTGAATATGATCCGAGTAGTCCTTATAGTTTCCTTGTAGAACTCTGCTTCTCCTTCCTCATGCGGAATACCTTCTATATATGAGGTTTGATTCTGTATAAGACTTGGTATATGGTGGATCCCACCGAGCTTTACCCATGATCATAGGATATGCTTTATCCATAACCCTAACAGTAGCCCCGACTTCAATGCAAATGAACGAATTGATGTTCTCGACAGAAGAACTTAAAACAATAGTCGTCGTGCTCGCCTAAACCGTTCTCGAACAATCGACAAGGTATGGAGTCCGCGACTAAGTTCCAGTTCAGCTGTAATCGAGAATTTGGATTGAAGTCTAAGAAATCCCGTCTTGACAGGCACACCATCGCTCTATTCCATAATTCTTATCAAACTCCACCACCTGTTCTCGAATAACCGAGAAGTTGTAGAGTCTGCAACAAATCATTGAAATCTGACTTGACTATTCTGATATCTGACTTTCCATAAATCAATTCTCAAACCAAAATTGTTATATAGACAAAGCCCCTGAGCGAACGCTCAGGGATAACGTGATATAATATGGATTGAAAATTGAAAATAAATTGAATCTACATATGACAATAAAAGAGTACTCTCGCTAGAGATGACATCAGCACCGCTTGGTTAATACGCTGCCATTGAGCACTCTGCCATGACCAAATATGACAAGGTCGTTCGGCTCTGTAGTGCTTGACATCACCTTATCAGCTCTGGGCGTCCCCAGCCGAGGACTGTGAGGACCTCGAAGGTGTGTCAAACTAGTGTAAAGGGATGTAGAGTCGACGTTGAGACAAGGTGATATAAGAAAAGGGGAACAATGGACAAATATTTCACATTCATATAGATAAACACTTACAGAGATTGATGCACATGAGGTGATGAATGACTAATACCATGGGCAAAGACTAGGTGTATAGTCCAACTCGATCACTTCGCGGAGACAGTGGGAGTATCGCTACAATCGCTTGTCGAAGACCAGGTACGTAGACATACTCGACCACTTGAAGTCATGGAGCGAGGACCACTATATCGCTAGTCAAAGACCAGTTGTAGTCATACCTAGACCACTCGATGAGATGGTGAGATCGCTACAGCCCCTTGTTGATGTTGAAATTTGGCAAGCATGTGAATCAGGGTCAAGATCCAATTCGAAGCGGATTTGAAGATATGCGGTGATCTCGAAAACAGAGTGTGCATCAGCTGGAGATCTGTATCGGCCGATACCGGGTTCAATACGGCTAGTCGATATAGCCGATATTAGCAAGATTGGTGTCGGGTTCGAATAGAGGGCTTCAATGATATTACTAGATGAGGATATAGTCCGAGATAGGCAATTATATTTATTATTTAGGATGTTATATAATTCCCTTAGAGATATTTTCGGTAAGAGTCCGCCTAAGGGACTTGTTCGTTGGTTAGAGTTATATTAGGAAAGTACGAGTCGTGTCTGCTATGGACAAGATTGTATGTTCGGGTATAAATATAAGCCCGAGGTCTTGTAAAAAGAAGAGACAACACAAGTTCAATATACTCTCGGCGCATCGCCAACCTTTTGTTATTTTCCTATTTCGACGAGTTCTTGCTTTTGAGTCGAGCTGCATCGGTTTCGATCTTCCATAAGAGGTAAAGCTTATTATGGCGGTTTGTGTTATCGAGATTAGTGCTTACATCTTTATAACACTATAATCTTGTTTTCGTGAATCACCGAGTTATCATATATGTTATATAATCTAGATTGACAACATCATCTACTTGCATCGGCTAGTTTCTATCTAGATCATAGTCGATAACATCTAGATTATCTTGTTGATATAGATTATATAATATATCTACCATCCTAAAAAGGCTATCATCGGTTGGATTGTCTAGATGTTATGTTTCTTTTCATACTTAGTGCTGCATCAGTTAAGTTTGACCTACTATGTCATGCTTAGAACCATGATCTCTAACTTGCTTTATAATTGTTAATAAGGATAGTATCGGGGTTCCAATCGATCGTATCTGGTATAGTTGTTTTACTTCGGTTGTTTTATCATGTTTTACATAATGTATCTGCCCCTTATACCAGGATCTCAACTATTTAAATATATTAAGCTTATTATCAACTGGTTGACATTAGTTTAATATATTTTTTATAAGATGATATCCTAGTATAAAGTAGTATCAGAGCTATAATATGAATATATGTAATCTTTATTTCATGTTATTTTGGATCTAGACAATTTATACTATCACGGTTAAGTCCGATCTATCCCAATTGCTAATTTCTAAAGTAATATTGATACATGGATTATATAATGTTGATCTTTACAGTTGATGGATAAACTTTAGGGTTTATTTATGCTTACAAATATATAACATAGCCGATTCACTTGCCCTGCATTGGCTAGGTTACGAAACGATACATCATCGGCTTTCCAACCGATCGGCTATCGTTTACTAACAATATTTGCATGTTTAATCTTATTGATTGTAAGATCAAATCAACTGGCACGCTCTAAAACCCGAAGGCAAGCTTTTTGGACCTGCACTAGAGTAAAGCAAATCTCTCAGGCCAGTGTGTGGTTTTTGCATCAACACGCTTTTGGCACGCCCGTTGGGACCCGAAGGCACACTTTTGGGCCTGCACTAGAGTAAAGCAAATCTCTCAGGCCAGTGTGT
Source organism: Oryza punctata (assembly GCA_000573905.2). NCBI lineage: Eukaryota > Viridiplantae > Streptophyta > Magnoliopsida > Poales > Poaceae > Oryza > Oryza punctata. Next base: position 8,987,054 of record CM002499.2, on the reverse strand, counting down.
GTATTTTTGCATCAACACACTTTTTGCATGCCCGGTGGGATCTCATCGTCATGACACCTACATTCACGGACATCATGGAAGAGAATGTAATCCCTGTGACAGTTGAGCACTTGAGCGAAGAGCAAAAAGATGAGATGAAGAAAGTGCTAGATCAGCTCCATGCACAATATCTACATTCATTTACTCTGACTCGACATGGCAGTGTACTACAGAAAGCCAAAATGGAGTTACTCCCCTTGGAAACATGGAGCCAAGCACATCTGGAGGAGGTGAATATAAGGACAAGGGACACTGCAGGATCGCATTGACTCGGTAGTCCATTACGCACTAATCAACCAGTCTGATGTACTTGTCAATACTCCAACTAACATGATCAAGACGGTGGTGGATGGTACTATAGCTGAAGAGAAAGCAAAAGGACCGGTTTATCTCCCATGGGATGCTTTCCCAGGTTATAGGACCATGAAGATTGAGATAGGGGGGAAACAACAAACGATTTCAGGACCAACCTGTTGATGCAAAAAACATACACTAGCCTGAGAGATTTGCTTTACTCTAGTGCAGGTCCTAAATGATGATGAGATGCAGGAGTGCAGTTGATTTGATCCTGCAATCAACAAGATGAAACATGTGAGTATATTAGTAAACGATAATCGGTCGGCTAGGAAGCCGATGTCATATCGTGATATAACCTAGCCGATGCGTTGTAAGGTGAATCGGCTGTAAGGCATATTCCCAATAATAAATCAACCCTTGATGTGATCCATCGGCTGTAAATGTCAACATTATATAATCTATAAATCAGTATTACTTTAAAAATCAGCAATTGGGATATATCGGACATAACCGAGATAGTATAAATTTCCCAGATCTAAAATTACATGAAATAACAATTATATGTGTTTGTATCATAGCCGATGCTCAGATTTAAGCATGTATCGGTATAGCTCTGACACTACCTTATACAAGGATATTCTCTTGCAACAAATATATGAAACTACCATCAATTAGATTGGCAGTAAGTTCAATATATGAAACTACCATCAATTAGATTGGCAGATATAACATATTAAACAAAGCATAAAACTATGTAAAATAACTATACCAGGTAAGATTGGCTGAAACCCTGATACTATCCTTATTAACAAACATACAGCATGCTAGAGATTATAATTCTAAGTACGACTTAGTAGATCAAATTTAACTGATGCAGCACTAAGTATAAAAAGAAACATAATATCTTGATAATCAAGCAGATGGTTGTCTTTTCAGGATGGTAGATATATCATATAATCCAAGCCAACAAGTCAATCTAGTTATTATCGACAAAACCCTAGATAAAGGTTGGCCGATGCCAGTAGAAAACATTATCAATCTAGAATATATAACATATATGATAACTCGACGGATTACATGACGTAGATTAGAGTGTCATAAAGATGTAAGCACTAATCCCAAGAATGCAAACCGCCATGACAAGTAATTACCTCGTTATCGAAGATCGGAACCGATGCAGCTCGACTAAAAACCAAGAACTCGTCGAAACAAAGTAACAAGAAAAGGTGGACGATGCACCGAAATTGGACTGAACTGATGTTAATTATTTACAAGACCTCGGGATTATATTTGTACCTGAATATACAAACTTGTCCACAACAGGCATGAGTCATATCCTCCTAATACAACTCTAACCAACGGACAAGTCTCGTAGGCAGACTTACCGAAAATATCTATAAAATCCTAATGAATAGATACAATTGTCTGTCTTAGACTCTATCCTTGCTTGGTAATATTATTGAGATCCTTCTTTCGAAACTGATATTGACCACATAACCAATTTAACCAATATCGGCTGTATCGGCTAACCACGTTGAACTCAGTATCGGCCGAGACAGACTTCCAGCCGATGCGCACTCTGTTTCCGTGAATTCCGCATATCTTGAAATCCACTTTGAATTGGACCCTGTTTTCGATTCACATGCCCACCAAATTCCATCTCAACACATGCCCCCCAATTCCGAAGTATTATATAATGCAACGGAATTATCTCGTCAATCCCGTAAGAATCTAGGGTTATCTCTCCCTTTTTTCCAATTTGTAGCACCTAGCACACCAAATAGCCATCCCAAGCCTGAAAGAACCAAATCACTTCTTCTTGGGTCCGATAGGTGACATAGACCAACCACCTTGATCAACGCAGAAACAGACAGGATTCCCTTCAGGCAGACAAATCCGATCCTATCTCACTGGACTGCCACCTTTAGATCCTGGCCATCCCAACTTGATGGATGGACAAACTGGTATAAGAGAATATCCGCAAGCAAACAGGATCACTGGGATCAGATGGGAATAGCCCAATGCTTATCACTCTTAGTAGGCGATACAAATAAAGATGAATCAATGTTATCGGTTGCTGCCTATTTTTGGTCCGACACCCTCAATGCCTTCATGTTTAATCATGGGCCGATGACCCCCACCGGCTTGACATTGTCATGATCATTGGTCTGGATATCACCACACCGGCCAATCCTATTAGCCTGAAAACCAAATGTACCCACAGATTCAAAACCAAGAATATCGAAGGTTGGTCAGGATTCATCCTTAAAAATATGGGAATAGGTCCAGTATCAGCCAGTGAACACACTGCTTTTATGTGGCTAGATAAATTCCTATTATGTGGCTCCACATGTGGACCAACAGCCAACTGGCAACACCTAGTTGAAGCCATAGTATCAAAGAAACAGTTTCCTTTGGGCAAATATCTCCTAGGTGCAGTTTATCAGACTTTATGCCAGTCATCGGCCAAGATCATCATGGATACCAGCATCAGTACAGGTGGCCCTTGGTGGTTTGTACAGCTCTGGTTGAACCTGCACACCCTGAAAGTAGCTCTTAGACCATCACTTCTTGAGGCCGAATTCCCCTCCCTAGCCGATTCAAAGGGTGATGATGATGACATCAACATAACACGCCATGCATTTCCTTTGGAGAAGCAGCTACCAGCTATACTGGCTCAGGACAATCGACTGAGCACTTCCAAAATTGGTTTGGAAATTTTTCTGATGGATTTCTCAGGGACAGCAGAATCTGGTTTGCATATGGGTCCTCTGAAAATGAGCTACCAGCAGATTTCAGATTTGATGAAATCAATGATGAGAGATTTGAAAAACCCAGAGAGGTCTTGACTGCAGCAATCTCTCCTTGCATCCTTCCCACAGGCATCTCTCAAGGCAGAAATGTGCAACCCTCATATGAATTCTACCACCCAACAGTTGCTGCACGTCAACTCGATATGGGCCAACTCCAAATCGGCCTATACTTCTCTGAGAAGATCCAACCCAGAGGTGAAATTGCATCTGCTCTGATCATGGACAAGCTCCTAAACATTGCTGGACCTCCTCTTGGTAGCATCGACAGATTCAACATAATCTTGATGAGGAGCATCCTCTTCGATAGATGGTGGTATGAATGGAAAACACATATATTCCATCTATCGGCTCAGTCATACCTGACAAGAATATCACCTGACTTAATTCCTCAAGTAAGTTATCTTCTCTTATCACTTTTCATCATGTTTCAACACCAACGAATCTCTGATATTCATAAACTCTTATCTTGTGCTTGCATATATATAAGTTACCTCCCCCTCAAATTAGCCGAAGTGGCCAGCCAATTGAGTATGTTGCTGCAAAGCTTTCAAACGGCTGTGGTCTAGCTCCTTCCATCATCGGCTACAATGTTCCCAGAGTGGCTTCTCTACTCCAAGGCCAAATAAGAGAGCCTATACCAACAGGTGGAAAATGCAAAAGAACCAAGCAGGCTACCATTAAACCTTCTATTACTCAAAAGAAATCCACCAAGAAATCCAAGACATCAACCAAGAAGATCTACCCTTGAATCTAGACGTGGAAGAATACTTAAAGGAAATTGAAATGGAGGACATAGGTGAGGCGGCAGCTCAAATAAACGAAACAGTAGAAGCTGCAACCAAACCTATGTGAGCTGATACTCCACCAGCCGATCCATCTAGCCCAACCAAGACTGCAAGTCCTCCAAAGCACCATCCCCGTAAAGCACAGGTATATATCTTTCAAAATCCTTATTTTCCTTCAAAACATTACACTCTATAATTTAATCACATCTTTCGGAAGAAGAAGAAACAAGTGGTTGTCCAAAAGAAACCAACTCCACCACCAGCATCAGTAATCTCTTAACTTATTTACATTTTAGTTTTTCCTTCAGCCAATACTCAATGTCAAGCTTATATTATTTCAGCCCCCCAGCCTCCATCGCCTCCTCAACAGCACTCAAGTGAACACACTCCATCGGCTGTAGGAAGCCATCATGGAGAAGATACAATAGCTACAGATCCAACTCCTCCAACCCCTGTAAGCCCATCCTTCATATTCCTTTAATATCGGCTATTTAACTATATCACTTACAACCTATCTCCTTTTGTAGGGCTTCGCCGATATGTTCTCATTTGGTATAAGGCAATTCTTGGATGAAGAAGAAGAGGAAACTAGTAGCAAATCTTTGGTACCGGTATCAGATTAACTAAAGGCAAGATTGGTAGACATTTCTAATCGGCTGGGGCATTGTCTTGATGCCCGCGTTGTTGATTGTGGGCTGATCAAGGCTGGTTTCAAGAATTGCAAGACCAACTCCCAGAAGACCTCGCCGATGAAATCTCCCTAGCAATGTTCCTTGAGCAACACAGATTCAAATTAGAAAGAGCAAGGCAAAGGATTGCAGATCGGCAGGAACATACTGCACTTGAAGCCACAATCCAATCCAGCTGACAAGAAATCAACAACAAAAAAGCTAAGCTAGATGAGTTGATAGCCAGTCCGAGCTCTACTCAGCAAAATATTGATCGGCTAAAAACCAAACAAGCCAAGCTAATAGCTGAATTAGAAAAATGCAATACCGAGCTTGCTGCCGAAGAGAAAAAATTGGCCAATCTTCCACAAGCTATTGAAGAGCAAAAATCTAAACTCAAGACATCCATCAAACATCTGTCATCCCTTAGCAAATCTCTCAAGCCGATCCCTGGGACAGATGCAGCCGACGCTCAAGCGATAGAAGAAGTAGAGCAAGTCAGACAACAAGCCATCTCGGCTATCCAAAAATATTTGTCTTGATGTAATAGATTTAGATAATTTCTGATACTTGCAACATTTTGGTGTAATCATACTGCTATCGACCATCGTGCCGATTTAAACTTATACCAATTCAGTCTTAATTTTTTTTAAAATCCCCAAATTTATTCTCCATGCCCCTCAAGTTTGTAGTAGGGAACATCATGTTGCAAACTTAGAAAGATATCTAAGGGCGATAATCCATATCGGCTATCTAAAGGCTATGTAATTGTCATTGCTATGAACCATATATCGGAATCATACAACCGATTATGAACCAATCTAAACACTTGGGTAATATTTCTTCAAATATTTTCCATTCAGAGTCCGTCCAAAAACTTGTCCATCAAGTCCTTTCAACATGTAAGCTCCTTTAGAAACACACTTATGAATCTGAAAGGTCCTTCCCAATTCGGTGACCATTTACCAAATTTATTATCCCTTGTTCCTATCGGCAACACTAACTTCCACACAAGTTCTTCCTCCTCAAAAGATTTTGGTACAACCTTTTTATTATAATATCTGGTAACCACTACAAGAGATCTTATGATAGGTGACGTTTCATTTACGTCACGAGAATTGAATTTTACGTCATGTTGTGAAATCCATGACGTTCGCGTGATGAATATTCATTCGTCACCTATCATGCGTCTCTAATGGCGTTCTATGACGAAGCTTGCTTTTTTGTCATTAATCTAGTGACGATCCTTCTATCGTCATAGAGTTATGACGTCCATTTTTGTCACCATCAAGCCTAGAAATCGTCATGATATTCCATGTGGCCTGTTAAGGCCCTGTAGTGGGCAACATGTTTATGGGCCAGGCCTTGTTAAGGCCCATGTAGTGAGGAACCTGTTTATGGGCTAAGCCTATTGTAAGTCCAATTGGATTTTAATAAATTCAGCCTAATTCACCTATATTGAATTAAATATTCAATGGGCCATACATACTCGAAAGGCCCAAAAGGCCCAAGCATTGCAACAAAATTGCATCTAGGCCATGCACACTTGAGAAGCCCATATATCAAACAAATTTAGCCCAGTTAAAATCCAATACAAAACCCAATTAACATCACAGCCCACATGCACCAGCTCACATTTAAAACAGATTCACAAAACAAATATCACGTCACAAGTACACAAAACAAAATCTCACCAATACAATCACAGGTTCACCAATACAGTGAGAGTCACAATCATCCACATGTACCCACATATAGCACCAAATTAGAGTCACATGTCACCAATACAGACCAAAATCTTAAATAGCATCAGCAGGACAGCAACAAATTGATCTTTACAATATCATTTCCTAGATACCAAAATACATCAAGATAGCAGGACAACAGGAAAATAGATTGGTTCAGAACAAAAGTCCATTCACAAAGCACAACGACCATGTTCAATATCACTGACCAAATCCCATCACTAGTCGCTGACAAAAAAGATGTCACATTCACTAGTCAGAATGAAGTCGCATATCCAGATCACAACCCAAAAACTTAGGAATCAGCAAGGTGATATTGAGGTTAGACAAAACCTTACTGAGGCTGACCAAAAGGAGTATTGAGGGCAAGCAAACGGCGAAGTAGGGCATTGGTCTCATCTGAGGACTTCTTCAAACTTTCAGTCTCTTCGAACTGCTGCCTCCTTGTTGCTTCTGCTTCATCTACCTTTTTCTTCAAGGAATCCAACTCATGTTGCTGGCCATCAAGTTTATCTCTAAGATTTGTAGCGTCTTGCCTCTCTGCCTCAAGTTCAGCTTGAAGCTCTTGAACCCGTGCTGCAACAATAGCTTTGCCATTTCTCTTTGGGGCGGCTGGCTCTAGGCCGGCATTTTGAAGGAACTTTGATTTTGGCATAACTTGGGAAATAACTCCAGTATGAGTTTTTGGTTCTTCCCCATCTTGTACAGGATCATCAATGATGGCTTCCATATCAGCCTACCAATAGCAAAAAAGAATGGTCACTTTCCATTTGGCATTAATAGAGTGCAAAAGAAGAAAGAAAGATATAACTCACAATAATATTCTTTACAGGCTCACTAAAACCATTCTTTCTGCTGCGATGGCACTCCTTGAAAAGATAAATTGCAGTGGCCGACACATCTTTATACTTAGTTTGCTTCTGAAATTACACGCAGAACAGTTTGTAAATACAACATATCATCACTCTCTGAATGTTCTTTCATATGCATATATAAAGTGCTAAATACAACAAAGCAGATTTGGAGCAATATTCTCATTTATCAAATAGCGGTAAAAAAATGAAGTAACACTTCTTTTATCTTACCACGACACGGCAGTGTGCAATGTAGCACCGAGAGCCTGTCCTTCGCTGGTACCGAACATTCTCACGGTTAAGTTTGTTTTTCAGACACTTCTCCTGTAGAAAGGCAAATACTAGTAAGACATGTTGCTTACTTCTATCATATATACAAAAGACAATTCTACACAATATTTAAATATTACATTATACTGGTCAATCACAAAGGTTTGACTAGACAGAAGTAAAAATATTTACAGATTCAGATCAGAAAATAACACATACGCGTGGCAGTTGTAACAAGAAAATTGCTAGTTTGTGCAAAGATGACATACACGTGAGCTTCTAGTACAAACAATACGCTACTTCCTCTAGCTTTTAAATTTTTTCATTACCAAATATATGATCTATTCATCTATTTCTCTAGGAATGTAAACAAATAGAGAGAAGACACATTCTATGATTTTTCACTATAATAGAAGACCTGACAAGTCAATAATAGTTCATTTGTAAGTTCTGAATTTCAAGTCAACAATAGATAACTAGTTGTCATTAAACCATGGTCATAGTTTTTGTACAGCAAATTAACCCATGATTTAAGGGCATATGCAATATCTTGAATCAATTCAGCTATGATACACAAAACAAATAGATGCAGCATCCTGATTATAGTAGCCAGCATGTAAGATTTCCAACAACATTCAAGTTCACCTTGTGCTTTGGATCTGACCACATCTTCACTAGGGCTTGCCATTGCTCATCAGTCATACTCCTCAATGGTGATGTTAATCTCACTTTGTTTGCTGCTATACCATCAAAGAAAGTTTGCTTCAACTTGTACCTCATTTGTCGTTGTCCACACTTGAGCAAATCAACACATGCATCTTTGACTGCCTGATCATTTTCTTCTATAGCAAATTGACCCTAATCAAAAGCATGGACAAAAGAAAATTAACATTAAAAGCATATTACAAGCAACTTGGGAGTAAATAAAGCAGTATGAAAGAAAAGCAAATAGCATCAAAGACATAGCCGCAAGTGTTCAGCTTCTCCATTTAAAATTCAGATTATAGAACTATAAAGAACCAACATGGGCATACAAATAAAGAAGCAAAATTAATCAAACCCCGCACAACAATTCCTAGAAACTAGGACATAATTCATCTTATACATTTGCAGCTACTCACATAAAGCAACCCATGAACATACGGTACTACAATGAACAATTAAAATTGAAGAGGGCTGCGCTATTAGGAAAGAGTTGATCTACTTACAGCCACTTTGTCCGTATAGTGAGCAACTAGAGGCTTGTTGTTCTTGTACTCCTTCCAGTGAGTAAATATTGGTATGTGCTGCCTAAGTACAATCCCCCCTCTGATGCTAGCTTTGCGGCCTGCAGTGGTGCCTCTGGCCTTCTATTCCCTTCAGCAATGTGCACTGGAATCTTAGTGCATAAACCTCGGGTTATCCTATCCAGATCTCTTCCCATACTTCTTCCCCTATTCCATCGATCAATCATGTCGTTTGGTTCACCTAAAAATCATGAAATTTTCATTTATTGGAAATAATAAACATGAAATTTATCTGATAGTACATGACAGTATCTACTCATGTTCAAACACAATGATTCGGCATGGGTAGGAGAGTTGACAGCAACAAATTGCATTGTTTGCACACAATCAAACTTTACACAATCAGTAGTACCAACGATTTGTGTAGTCAACAGAAGTCAAAGAGCCTTGTTAATCATCCAAGTGTTAAAGCATGCAATGATTATTTCAACCAGGAGCAATTGGATTAGATTATTAGCATATTTAGTGCATGTATAACACTATAAGTACCAATCATATAACAGACCAGAAAATGTTGGATGAAAAATTGCAAGTTCAAATTTGTTACTTGTTAACATTAGTGTAATTATGCAGTCTAAGATAATCAATCCAAAAGATGCCAATATATTAGGTCTAATCTGTTAAAATGTTCAGAAAAATAATACCAACCATAATTATAGCCATGATAAGAATAAAAAGAAAGGAAGTTAATTTTACATTGTAATATGTTTGAGAAACAAAGTTGCAAATCTCCTAAAACCTTAATATTCTAAGAAAGGCTGAGGATCAGACCAAAGTTAATGTTCTGTACAGCAGTATCAAAGGTTAAAATATTGGTACCAAAATACAAATAATGCATGTTGTGCTGATTGCTTTGAGAAAGGGGCTTGAGCACTTGCCTTCATCACTCATCAGGATCTGGTCATCAGATTGAGCATGGGTAGAAGAGTTGGCAGCAACAGGTGCATCTTCTATGGCAGAATCTTGTGGATTTATGGTTGTATCTTCAGTTAAACATAATTCCCTTGTCCTCTATCTAGTCATTCTAGCAGCTTGGTCTTGTTCACAACTTGGCATCACTCTCTTTGAGACTCTTGTTCCTCCTGAAGGCATGCAGGTATTAATTGTCATGCTCTTCCTAGGTACACTTTTAGAAACCTGTATGGCATCATATGCAAAAGAAATAATAGCAAACGGAACTTGTTACATATTGAGTACAAATGAGTAATAATGAAACATGGCACAAATGAATAATATTAAACTGTTGCAAATACCTTATCAACTACCCCATGTTCACTGTTCTCGTCACCACTAGGTTCATACAAAGGATCATTGTCTTCATGAGCAGTGCCCTTGCTCTTTGCAGTTGATTGGTTAAGAATGGAAGCTAATGTGTTGATTCCAAGATTCTGAAATACTCGAGCATTCCTCATCATAGTTTGTGCCCTCTCAATCTCATATTTCTTTAGTGGCACATCTTTACATGCAAATAAAAATTAATTGTAAGCTTTGGCAAATAGATGTCTAAGCACTAATGCATAAAAGAAATTAATTGAACGAGTCAAAACATGTGATGTCTAAGCACAGTTGATAGCTCCAACTTGCTGCCATACAGCAAGCAGAACCCATCCCCCTTCCCTCTACGGCAAAACATGTGATGTTTAGACTAAGACTATAAGTAATTATGTAGATTAAACTCTAATATTGTGGTATGAGAGCAAATCCTAGCCTTCTTGATACCATCATCCCTAATGAAGTCTTTAGGCCATTTTAACCCTATCTATTCGGCATGATGCAAATAAGTGAGATTTGTTTTCAATCTAAGAATCCCAAAAATTCTTCAAGCCCAAGAACCCTAAATCAAGAAAATTCCCAAATCAGAGAAACCCTAGAAACCCATAATTACCTGTTGGTTTTCGCTTGCCAGGAGGCATCTCGGTGTTGGGCTTTGTCGCACGAGCCGGCAATGAAGGGGACGTTGTCGGCAGTGGAGTGGAGGGTGGCGGCGGTGTCTAAGACGAACCGCGATGAAGGGACGGTGGTGGCGGCGGAGCGGACAGTGGCTGCGTCGCACGGACGGTGGCGACGTCGCACGGACGATGGCGGTAGCGGAGTGGATGTTGGCGGCGGCGAAGCGGACGGTGGCGGTGGTGGAGTGGATGCTAGCAGCGTCGCACGGAAGGTGGCGGTGGCGGAGTGGATGGTGGCGGCGGCAGTGGGGGAGTGGATGGTGGCGGCGGTGGGTTTGGAGAACCAGGTTCTGGATAAGAAGCAATCCGACGCGATTTTACCCAAATGTCCATTTTATGTCCAGAGTAGTTATGAAATTGTATGGACAAAACAGACATTTCACCTTCAATTTTTTTGGTATGAGCGCCAAGATTGGCGCCTGAAACTTTCCCCACTAAAAAGTTTGGTGCCAGACTTAATTTCTCTCTTTGGGAAAAGAGTACAAATAATATCCAAACATAATTCTTGGAGCAACACATAAATATAATTTTTTAATAAAATGAAGACATGTGGTGAAAATGTAAAAAAAAATTGACACAAATGATAACCGAAAATCGGTAGTTGGCTTTTTTACACCAAAAATAAATAAGAAGCCCCTTTTTATCAGATAACTGGAAAAATAAAAAATGCACAAAGAATACGGAGATTGAGGCGATGGCGCAATGATTATGTCCATCACCAGAGGGAAAGGACGGCCACCTCGCTGACAACACTCGACGGCGCTGCATCACATGTAGCCATAAACGTGATGGAGATAGGAGTCAATGACATCCGTAGACAAGAGACTTTGCCGGTGGCGGTGAAGACCGCTTCCTACCGTGACCCGTACGTCTCGACATGGTCAACCATTGGTCAAATAAGTCAACGACATCAAAAATAACTACCGGTGGTCGTGGGAGGGTGCAGATTGAAAGTCGGTGGCATAGGCTAGAATGGAGGCGTTGACTTTGAGGACAGTCGGTGTCGATGGTACCGCTGCCACGGCTGTGATGGTGCACAACTTCTTCTAGTTGGTTGATCGACGCCATCAGCTCATATGACCGTGGCTTAACAGACGATGTGAACAAAATTTGCTTTTACCACATATAACTAAAAATAAATAAATAATTGGATGTGCAGTGTAGATATCTATCTATTCTTCTATCCTTTCGCAGAAACCATGAGACATACCACATTTCTTTATAAGACGAATGATTAACCGTTGGTCAAATAGGTCAACGGCGTCAAATTTTGCTTTTTAAGTAGTAGATAAATGCATATTAAGTAAACAAGTTAATGTTAATACCTAAACACATTAAAAAATTTAATACTCATTTAATTTAGGTAATATACTCAATTTGAATCTTAGCCTAGGCACCATAGTGTCCCAATTAAATTTAATATATACATATTTCATAGGATTTGGAAAGCTTCAATAATTTAAATCAAATGGCCACGTACAAAAAAAATCATTTCCAGGGAACAAAGAATACTTTACTTACAAGCAGTCCCACTAAATCTCGTGTATAAATACCATTCATGTAAAACTTTTTCATTTTGAATAGTGGTTCATGACTAAATACAGCATTTTTTAATATATATATTTATTATAGAACTATATGTGCACAGTATGACACCTACCTTCTCCATTCAAAATATTGTGGCATATGAATTAACTGATAGTTTCCATTGCCACTCAATGAATTCAACATTTATATTTTTCAGATGGTGGGAACCCCAAACTACTTGTGCTTAGAAATACTAGCAGATAGACCTTATGGTTACGAATCTTATATATGGTCACTTGGTGAGTTCCCAGTACTACAGCTTTTGATGTAAGTTTTTGATGTAAGTTTCACGTTCTGTTGTGATGCTAGACAGCATTAAATTGCTCCATAATCCTTTTTCCATCTTTTACCATCAGGATGCTGTATGTTTGAGACCTTAGCATTCAAAATACTTAACATTGAGGCTCCATAATCCCAGTACTCAGTTTCACTGTTCCAATCAAAGGCACCGACATAATACTTAACATTCAAAATGAGGCTGAATCATGCAGTTGCTCCCCAATCTACCTTCCAGTGAAGCCCACCAAAAGTAACCTGGGAGACAAGCAGGAGCCAAGAAAGCCAATTTTCAACAATGGTTACCATATGTCTGTCCAAAAACAGGACCATCTTCTTCATCACTTGTCTCAGTTTCTTCAACTTCCTCTTGCCTTTGTCTAAGAAGCTCATCAACTGCACTTGCATCGACATGAAGTGAATCTTCATTTGCCAGATGTTCATCCTCCAAATTTCCTTCATTAATTTCCACCTGAAAACCTACACATCTATCATCTTGGTATGATAGTCTCAAGCCATTTGGTCTTCCATCATTATCATTTTCAGCCACACTCCACAAGTGCCTATGAGTAAACTTTTGAACAACCCTCCAATTTTCACCATACTTTGTGTCTTTTAAGTAAAACACCTTTGTTGCTTGTGTTGCCAGGATAAAAGGATCATCCTTGTACCAACAACTGCCATGGTTGACACTCCTAAAAAATCCATCGTCTTTCATTCTAACCTTCTTGCTGCAAATATCAAACCAATCACTCTGAAATAGAACCACTATCCGGCGACCACTGAAATTTGAGTTATATTGCAACTGAATTATTTCTTTCAAGCAACCATAAAAATCAATATAATTTCCATTATGTGTACCCTCAACCATGACTCCACAATTCTGTGTTCTATTTTTCTCGCGGTCGGCAGTGTGGTATCGAACACCATCAACAAGACATGCTGAAAATACTCGAACTCGTAGGTCTGGTTCACATGCCAATGCATATATGTCATCAGAGATGTCTTCTTCCTTCACAAACCACAGTGTTGCAATCTGTGCAGGTAAATATGCCACATGGTGAAAACAAATTCATGTGACCATAATTTAATGAAAAGATGGACAAAAAACTCACGTGCTTCTTAAACCAGGAGGAAAACTGCTTCTCAAGTGTCTTTTGAACATCTGGAATTCCTTCATTCTCTAACTCTTTCCTGTATATCCTACAAACCATAGTGAATTTAAACATTAGAGCTAATAATCAATAGGTCAAATAAAATAAATTAAAAGTGTAGAAGGGGTGACATACTCCATATATGGCTCAACCTCCGGACAATTATTTAGAACATACCAAACCATTTTGTCATAGTCATTTTCGAGATATGTAATCCTAGAGGCTCCAAGTAGATAAACTCCATGCTGAAAAACAGATAGGTCACCTTTTCTCAAATCAACACACTCTCTATTCCTGCCCTCCCGATTGTGTCGTGTGTCAACATCATCAGAGTACCTTGAGCAAGCAGTCAGGCACTCATTGGCGACGTATGCTTCTGCAATGGATCCTTCAGGTCTTGCCATGTTCCTCACAAAACGTTTCAATGTATACAACCTTCTTTCAACTGGGTACATCCATCCATATTGTACTGGACCTCTAAGGATGGCCTCATCAGGTAAATGAACAACCAAGTGCACCATTACATCAAAGAAAGAAGGAGGAAATATCTTCTCAAGCTTGCATAGAATTACTGGGATATCCGCTTTCATTCTATGCAAAACATCCAATTTTAGAGTTTTAGCACATAATTGCTGAAAGAAATACCTAATTCAGCAAGTGCTTCATACATGTCCTTACGCATGATTCCTCTAACAGTAGCAGGTAAAATCCTTTGGAGTAGGATATGACAATCATGAGTTGTCCTTGAAAGTTGCATCCATCAGCAGTAATACAAGTTGCTAAGTTAGAAGCATATCCATCTGGGAATTTCACACTTCTTAGAAAATCACAAAAGGCAAGCTTCTGGGTTTTATTCATTGTATAGGGAGTGTGTGGAACACTATATGAATCTCCATCACGCTTCAAGTGCAAATCTTTTCTTATGCCCATATCTTCCAAATCAAGCCTAGAATTAATAGTGTCCTTTGACTTCCCAACAATGCCGAGAAACGTAGCAAGAATGTTGTCACATATATTCTTTTCAATGTGCATTACATCAAGATTATGACGCAGCTTCAAACTTGACCAATACGGCAAATCCCACAAACACGACCTTCGCTTCCAACATTGACCTTCTACTTCCCACTTTCTCTTTTTGCTTTCAGGATGTTTTCCTGGTCTAACATGCTTGACCTTCTCCAGTTCTTGCATCAATTCATCTATACTAAATTCCTCTGGCTTGTCAAGGTTTTCGACCTTACCATCAAAACATTTCTTCATCCTCCATGGATGATCCCTTACTAGGAAACGCCGATGGCCAATATAACATATCTTATTCCTTATCCTTTTGGAGCACGGATTTTTGTCACAACGCACACACGCATAATAACCTCTTGTGACTCGACCTGACAATGTGCTCAAAGCTGGATAATCATGAATGCACCATATAATTGCAGCATGCAGACCGAACGTTTTTCAACTAAATGCATCAATAGTATGAACACCGTTCCAAAGCTCTAGCTACTCTTCAATGAGTGGCTCTAAGAAGACATCAAAATCCTTTCCAGTGCATTCTGGACCAGGGATGAGAAGACCCATCATGAAGTTAGATTGCTCCATACATTCCCACGGAGGAAAGTTGTAAGGGATAAGAAATATTGGCCACATGCTGTATGAGGAGCTCATTTTGCCAAATGGATTGAAACCATCAGTAGCAAAGCCAAGTCTAATGTTCCTCGCATCTTTTGCAAACCACCAGCTAGAGCTCATTCTCATTTTGAATCAAAGTCTTTCCATGCCTCACCATCAGCTGGATGGCTGAGCTCATTCTCCACTGGTTTCCTCTTCAACTTGTGCCACTGTGCCTTCTCTGCTATTCTTTTAGAAGCAAACATCCTCTTCAGCCTCGGAATCATTGGAAAATGCCACAATACCTTCTGAGGAACCTGCTTTCTTCCATTTGCATCTTTCCATCTTGATGCATCACATACTGGGCAATTATCTTTTTTGCATATTCCTTCCGAAACAAAATACAATTATTCGGGCATACATGGATTGAATCATATCCAAGACCTAATGCACGAATAAGTTTCTTTGCTTCCTGATAAGATGCGGGAAGAGAGCAAGAAGGGAATGCCGATGATAACAACTTCAGTACTGCAGTGAATGCAACATTGTTGATTCGATAAAATGACTTGATATGAAGTAACTTCACCACAAAAGAAAATCTTGTATAATCTGCACCAGGGTAAAGTTCCTGCTTCATCTCATCTAATATAGCTGCAAACATAGATTTCCCTCCATCTTGACCTTCAGCTGTGTACAACTTATCTACCATATCAGGAATTCTATCGGAAGGGTTGTCTTCTTCATCCTCATTTATACCAACATCCTCACTAAAACCAGTATGTTCATCCAGATGGTCTTCATTTTCATTAATTCCGGCATCGGATTGTTCTCCATGGTATATCCATCTAGTGTAAGTGTTGGCCATCCCATAAATATATAAGTGATCCTCCACATGTCCTTTCTGTCGACGAACCCGATTCAAACACTTTCGACATGGACAAAGTATCTCTGCATTCTCATCAAATCTTTCTAAAACAAAATTCATGAACTCATTGACCCCATCCAGATGCGACTTGCTAAATAGCCTACTATTGATCCAACTTCTGTCCATCCCCTAAACAATGAGATAACATAACTTATAGCAAATTATTGAAAATTTAAAAATGTTTTTAGCCATGATGAGAATTTTCTTTTCTAAATACACTTTTTTCTCTAAATACACTCACAAATCCGGTGGCGGAGGCTGGTGACGGGCCGGAAGAGTCAATGCCAGTGAGTCGCCGCTAGTAGGGAGGAACACGACCCGAAGCTGCTCGCTGCTCACTACTCGGTCGCTGGTGGCGGCGCCTTGCTGCTCTGCAGTGGCAGCGGAGGCGACGGTCCGAGGCGCACCACTGTCAGGAGCAACCGCACGGCCCCTGGAGGCAGTGTTTGCCTAGCTACTCCACGGACTGCAGCGGTAGCGGAGGGGGCGGTCTGAGGCGCCGGCAGCGGATTCCCCTTCCCCTTCGTCGCTGCGCCGGCACCCTCGATGCGCTTGGCTTCCACGGCCTATCAGCGCCGTTGAGATTGGTATAGATATTTTGGGAACGTGATAGAACTTATTATGTAAATAAACAAGAGACCATGAAACACACTTTGTTGTTAGCCTAGTGGAAAGATTGTTGAGAGACGACCAAGAGGTCTGCAGTTCGAGTCCTGCCTAGCACACCCGTTTTTTCTAAATTTTGTACTGGGCTGGCAAGGGTGGTGGGCTTCACCTAAATGGGCTGCTTTTTCTCATTTTTATACTAGACCGGCAGGGATTTGAGGAAGGGTGGTGGGCTTCACCTAATGGGCCGGCAGGGATGGGAAGAAGGGTGGGTGGGCTGCTGTGAGAACTGCTCTAACAAATAATTTTTTCTTTTGAAAAAAATTGGAAAAAAAATCATGACAACCCAACATTGTCATAAATCTGTGACGTTTGCTTTTTGCCATTTATGAAAAATTAATATTCGTCACGATATCTGATTGAAATACTTTATGACGATTTCTAGTTGGGATTAACGATGAACACCTTATTTTCGTCACTAAGCCACCCATCTCATACTAAACATCATAAAATAGAATGAGCTAATGACGAATAGCTCCGATGTCATAAGGAATTCGTCACAGAAGGTCATATTTCTTGTAGTGAACCCTTTCTTAATCTTCTCTATAGCACGCAATCTGGATTGAACCAACTCTTGTGACGCAATCTGGATTGAACCAACTCTTGTGATTCATCGACCATTCAATTATGATAATCATCGGCTATCAACTAGTCTTGCAAAGAAATCCTCCTTGAACCGATGTTAGTCTCCCATGGTAAAACAATTTCATGTCCACAAACCAACTGATATGGTGGAATTTGTATAGCACCATGACAAGCCATCCAATAGGACCATAATGCTTCAGCTAATATGGTATGCCACTTTTTTAGATATTCAATAATCTTTCTCTTAACCAACTTGATCAAACTCTTATTAGATGCCTCAGCTTATCCATTAGCTTGTGCATAATATGGTGAAGAATTCAACAATTTAATCCCATGCTATCAGCAAACTGAACAAACTTATCAGACACAAAAACAAATCTCTGATCAGTTGTTATTGTCCGTGGCATAATTGCAGAATCCAAAAAATAAAGAATACAAGCTAAGCACTCACTAATTGGATTCTCACTAATTGGGTTCCAATCAACAGCTTCTCATAATATAATTTCAAACAGGCTCTTAAATGATTATTACTGACTAACAGTACTGATGGTGTAGTTGAATTACTATTCCAAAATTCATGTATTCCAAAAACCAATCTTTTCTATATATTCCCATGTTTGATACCGAGGGTAATTAGTATTTTTTTTCTCTTTTCCGTGCACGTTCATGTGTTTCGTATGGATGTGACTATACCGGGTGTGGTACCTTGTTAGAGGTTAGCGACGTTCCATGTTTCAAAGAAAACACGCTCACTCCCTCACACATGCGCGATGTGTCCCAAAAAGGGATCGCTTCTCTACTGGCCCATAGCTCACAACAGCGCCTCCACCCAACTCATGAACAACACCGCCATTAGAAAATTGACAGAAGAAACTCACGGACAACAGAAGGTAGAGGAAAAATAATCAAGAAGAAACAGAGAACTAGGGTTTCATACCCAAATCCAATGGAAAAAAAGTAAAAGTGAGAAAACAGCCAGTCATATCCAAATCATAAACTTTCATGCTAAGTTTGCATCCCTACAAATTCATAAATTCGTGTCAAATTCATCAAAAAGAGAGTACATCCAAGCATCAAATTGGAATTCATCCCTTAACTGCATTTTTTTTTCTAAGACCCCCAAATCCTTTTAGTTCTAATGGTGTGTACAGTCCATCGAAAATGCTTCATCTCCATAATTCATAGATCCATGCCAGATTAGTTCGCAAAAAGAGAAGCACAAAACAAGCATGAAACTACTTCACAGGCTTCACCTCTTTTCAAGCACTACTGGGAAAAGAAAAAGGGAAAAGGGAAAAATGAATACTTGAAACAAGTTTTAAAAAGTTACTTTTAAAAATTTTTAAACTTATGTCTAAACATGTGTAAGTTACATCCAAAATGTATTATGTCTATAGCATATTTCAACAACCAAGACACAAAAAGTATCATCCTCCTAACATTTTTCGTGCTGCCTGAAATAACAGTCAAACTTAATTAGCACAAGTAATGTCAAAAGTATAATATTTGATGTTGTCCCAAAACAAAAGAAAATCTTAGATTACTCTGTCATAAATAAAAGGTAAACAAGAATGCTTAGGCCCTATAGTTGTATACGAAACTTCAATTACTGTGGCAATTAAAGAAATTCTTACATTCCAAACAGAGATGGTGCCTTCTTGTTGTGGCTAGCTAGCTAGTAGAGTGAGAGGCTAAGCAGTGCAACTGGATGAGGAAATCAATACGGGCCAATTTTAAATGAAGGACTTCCACACGTAATGGCTCAATTACTTCTAGGAAATGACTTGTAAAAAACGAACTTACTGCAATTGAACCCCAAGGGCGTTAGGCCGTTAGGGGCATTTGCACTCTAGCTCATCGTAGGTGGCATTGACTCGACACCAGCCACCGCTCCCCAAGCAATTTGCACAATCGCTGGCCTTGCCGGCTTGCCCCTCCTCGAGCAATCTGCACTGTCATTGTTTACTTCCCACCAAGCAAGTAATGAAGTAGAAAGATGGCAAGCGCCCAGTAGCGGCGAAGGAGATGAGGAGCGGCCCCTAGCATCGTGGGTGTCCATGGGGAAGGAATCGAAACCCTAAGGCCTTGTTCGGTTGGCCCGGGAACGGCCGAGGTCACGGCCCAACCCCTGTGGATCAACCCGGCGAGGAAACAATCCCAACCCATGAGAAACATTGCGTTCGGTTAAGCCCAGTAGCTGATTTTAACCTGGCCCACCACGGGGTTCCCGTATTGTCTAGGTCCGGGGAAAAAATTACCTAGTCCGGACGTGTGGATAAAATCCTCGAGAGGAGTCAACAGCGCAACGAGAGGAGGCACTGCGGTAGGGATGGCATGTGACGCGTGGCATGACTCGGACGCGTCGACGACGACACGCTCTCTCCTCCGATAGCTATCTCCTCCGGTGGCCACCTTCTCTCCGATGAGTTCCTCCCCTTATCCTCTCCCCTCACCTTCTAGGGTTTCTTCCCCCGATCATATCGGTCCGGCTCCTCCTCCTCCTCCCTACCACCACCGCCGCAGGTGAGCCGCCGCCTTCTGACTCCTCCCTCGTTCTTGTTGCTGGTAGCGTTGTGCATGTTGTTGTTGGTTGTTGTCCGGCTCCTCACCCATGCGCCCATCCCTCATTCTCTCGGCTTGGAGAGGGATGAGGGTTTTAGCGTTCTTGGTAGGATCAAGCTCGGTTGGATCCGAGCTCGTGGTTGGTTTTTGGATAATCTCATTGTATTGCAGATTTAGATGGTTTCTTTGGATTTCTGTCATATGCTACTTATTCCAAAGTTTTAATTTTGTCATGCTACTTATTATTAAGCAATAGGATGACTTTCTTTGAGATCTTTAATAACTTCATGCTTAACAAATGGCTCGCTGATTTCTAAATTTTGTACTATCATGTGGGAAATAAACTAGCAAGCGGGTTTTTATGCTAGTAGTGGGACTAACCACTTGCATCCCTAGTCACCAATCTATGAATTTGGAACCTTTATATTTGTATACTCTTGGAATTTGTTCTTATTCGGTGAGTTTAGTTTCAACACAAGTTGTGAATTTAGAACCGTTGATGAAATTATTTAGGACTATACATTTTTGGATAGATAATAGTGCAGTGAAAATTCGTTTGCAGAAACTAATCCAAAACTTATGCTTCTTTTTCTGTTCAACCCTTCACATCTTGCTGTTTCATATGCCAATATGTTGCTGGAATCCCGACAAAAAGAACAAATGGTTTGAAAAATGGGATCAGGGGAAACAACCCCCAGATGGTTTAAGTGACACAGAGGGATCCACTCAATCTCTCCCTAGTTTGCTTCCCCTTGGGGATGTAATCCCTAGGAACCGAACAAGCCCTAACTGTGCTTCCTGCCCTCCCCTCACTCACCAAGCCCTTTTCCCTTTTGCGGTGGTGGTTGGTGGTGATTTTTTCTTTCCCTTTCTCTCTTTCTCTCAACTGCTCTGGGTTTGTGCGATGTAAGTGGAGAAGCGACAGCATCAGTAAAAGAGTAACTACATCGGATGGCTTAGAGATACGTCGCTCGATAGAATAAAAACGAAAGCGCTCTCGATTTAGTTATTACGGCTTCATATTCTTATATGTATTTTTTGTTTTCAAATGTTTGTTTCTCTGTGTTGCGAAATGGGCCCCTGAACTATGGATACCCTTTGCCTTGGGTCAGTAGAACACGTCCCATTCCTGTTATCCGATCTAGGCCGCCAGTAAACCATCCGACGGCCCAGATGCCCTCGAGCCCCCAACCGCCGATTCGAAATTCAAACATCCGGAACGCCAAAGAGTGGATGGAAAAGCCGTTGGCTCGAGCCGACCGTTGGCTGCCTCCCCTACCCTACCTGTCAGACACACCTCACAACCCCCCACTCACCGCCGCTTCGCTTCACTCGAGTCGCCCAGTAGCATAGTTGAACGACGCGTCCGCCCATCCGCATCGAGTCGTAGATCTCACCGCCACCGATGGCCCGTGGCGAATCCACCACGCCGCCGGCGATGTCGTGGCCGCGCTGGCGGCGCCGCCACGGCTGGCAGCTCCCCCTCCACCCTCTCCAGGTTCCCCCCCACCCGCTTCTCCCCCCACGTCGTGGTTTCTTTATTCCCCCTGATTGATTCTTTGAGGTGACGGTGTTCTTGTTGGATGCGATGCAGCTGGTGGGCATGGCGGTGTTCGCCGTCCTCGTCGCCGTGTTCTACGTCGTCGTCGGCCCATACCTCGGCAGCACCGTCGCCGGCAACACCCTCCTCGCCCTCTTCTCCTCCTCGGTACGTACGCACGCGTCTTCTTGGCTTCTCCTCCTCCTCGCGTTGTGTCGTCGTTGCTGACGTGATCGAATGCTGTTCACCGTCGAAACACCAGGCGGCCGCGGCGGCGGCGCTCTACGTGCGGTGCACTGCGGTGGACCCGTCGGACAGGACGCACGCCAAGAAGATGAAGAGGCGACGGCAGCTGGCGAGGGCCCGCTCTGGCCGCGGCGGCGGCGGAGGCGGAGGGAGGCTGCCGAGGCTGAGGTACGGGTACATCCTGTGGCGGTACGTGGTGCGGCTGCTCCGGCGGGTTGAGGTGCGCGTGATGAACCGGTGGGTGAGGCGGAGCTACCTCGAGCAGTGGAACTCGAGCGTTCAGCTCGACCCCATGCTCCCCTTCGCCTTCACCAGCCTCAACGACATCGTCTCGCCGCACGCCGCCGCCGGCCACGACATCTCCTACTGCCCCGTCTGCGACTGCGAGGTCCGCTGCTCCGTTCCTCTCCTCTCCTCTACTTTGTTTGGTTCAGTTAAATAATTCAAGAAATGCAGATTAATTAGTTTGATGTGTGTAGATTAGTTTCTGAGTATAGCAGACAATAAATTCACCTAAATTTCATTGCTCTGTTTGATTGGTTCGGATAAAGAATTAAAAAAAATGAGCTTGGTTTGGATAAAAAAATGAACATAGTGGACAATAAATTCAACTGAATTTCAACGTTTTTGGTTTGTGAAATTCATTAATGTGGAATTGGTAACTAAAGATGGAGCAATCTGAAACGGATTATGTACAAATTGCAGGTGAAATTGCGCAGCAAGCACTGCAAGACTTGTGATCGCTGTGTTGATGGATTTGATCACCACTGCAGGGTAACCACCCAAACTATGTTCATTGCAGTCACTCCCAAATCAATGCTTGGTTCTTTCGATGTTCAAGTGACTGAGTTTTATCTCTGTTTCACACAGTGGCTGAACAATTGCATTGGAAGAAGGAACTATGCATCATTTATTCTGCTCATGTTCTTTGTCCTGCTCATGGTGGGTGATAAATGCCAATATATTTTGTCGTTCTGCTTGCTTCATGTTTCTAACTTTCTATGTCCAAGGCTTCCTTTGTTTTACCACAACTAAATGGTGCATATGCAAATCTTCTCTATCAGCTTGTTATCGAGGCAGGAACAGCGATAGCAATCTTTGTTCGCTGCTTTACCGACAGCAAAGGGTTGAAAATGGAAATGGAACACAGGCTTCACATCAGGCTCCCAAAAGGAGCTCATGCAGCATTATCTGTATGTAACCAAGAGGAACATAACATCTTTCACAATAAGCAAATGACATTTATCATTACTGCTGTACAGTACTCACAAGGCTATACTGTTTTTTATGATGTTATACACAGATGGTATTTGTGATCTTCACCTTATACAGTACTGCAGCATTGGGTCAGCTATTCTTCTTCCATGTTGTGCTTATTAGAAAGGTGTATACTTTGCTGAAGCAATACTTTTGTGCAGGATGAGAAGGCTCTAAATCATGTCAGCTTAATTTTCTTGTGAATTGTTGTTGCTCACTACAGGGAATGAGGACATATGATTACATCCTTGCTATGAGAGAAGCAGCACAAGCATTTGACCCTTTGGATGACTCTGATTCGTCATCTGATGAGAGTATCGACTTTGATTCACCAGAAAAGCCGTCTTTTCTATCAAGGATCTTCTGCAGAAAAGATGAATTAAATGAAGTAAGTCCATATGAATTGCACCATTAGGACAGTAGTACTAGTTTCAATTAATCTAACTTGGTGATGACAATACCATTTCATACATGACAGAGTACCCGAAAGCTTTCCATCAGGATCGAGAATGAGCCCAGTGATGGAACAAGAAGGATAGATGACATCCAGATAAACCCATGGACGTTGATCAAGATGAGCAAGGAAAAGGCTATGGCAGCCGCTGAGCGTGCCCGTGAGAGAATCAGGAATAAGCTGCCATCAACAACAACCTCACCAATGAAACCATTACCGGTGGAGACAAAGAGAGGTCCTCTGAACCAAGAGAGAAAGCACATCATGACAGGGAAGGAGATTGTTCCTGTTTTCACCAAGAGCTGGCTGTCAGGATCACCGACAGCAAGGCTGTCAAGCCCAAGAAGACGATTCTCCGGTTCACCATCACCGAAACCACAGAGACACCGGAGCAACTTCGATCTGAGACTTGCAGAGGTGTCAAGAGAGCTTGAGTCCCACATCTCAAAGCAGGTTCTTTGCTCCGTCGTCATGAAGGGTGTTGAAGACGAAGGTTCTTCATCCTGATGTAGGATGCTGTTTACTTAGCAAGATTCATTTAATTTTTTGGTCTCTCAATCTCTGAGAATTGTGTGATGTGCTTGCTTAGCCCATGCAACCCTTTTCTCAGGTTCATTCATGCTGCTCTACATATACATAGTTGTTTGTATGTTGCTGCTGTGTATTCCAATCTCTGAACACTTGGGTACAGCAATCCATGGTTAATCAAATGCGAGCTACACATTATTTCATCAGTAGATTCTAGTTCACCACATTATTGGATATTTTCCCTTGTTACTCAATTGCCGAAAATGAGGTGTTGTGTTTTCTACTGTACTTGGTCAATGCATACTAACGACAATGCCGTCCTTTTCTATGTATGACCGATCCAATTTAGTATGCATCAAATATTTTGTGGTTCTTATCTTGCTATGTCCGTTTTATGAGTAATGCTGTCAAATCACTCCATTTCCTTTTCATAATGTTTACGGTCCTAAAGGTCTACTGGTTCATTCACATAACGCTGGAAAACAAGATGACTATGATATGTGAATTATCTATATTTTTACAGTCCTAAAAGTATGCTAGGGGGCATCAAATTTTCTACTGCAACCTTTTTTTTATAATTTCTCAATGTTAACGTACCAGGGGGTATCATAAACTAACACTCAAAGATCTTTTCCATTTCATCTCCAGAATCATAGAAAATGAATCGTCAATGATGTTTGGTTCCTTTCACAGGACTTCACGTGCAGATGAACTGTGAGTTTGTGAGCGGCTGGTCTACGGTAGTGGCATACTCCCTCCGTTAAAAAAGAACCCCAATCCACTGTGTCCAAATTGAAACCTATGGTTGGATTTTTTTGGGACGGAGGAAGTATGCCGCAAAATTTTTTTTCTTTTTTGCAAATTGAATTATTGGGAAGATTGATTGATTGATATAATTCTTATTTATCACGAATGAACTTTGTTGTAATGTGTATATACGGAAAAGATAATGATCTACTCTTCCCGTTCATAAAAAAACAAACTTAGCATGGTATATGACATATCCCAATACAATGAATCTGAATATACTGTCTAAATTCGTTGTACTAGTATTTCATATGATATTAGATAAGATCGGTACAGTGAGGACTGCATTACGGAGTCCTCTGTCACGAATCTTTGAAACATTGATGCTACAGTAAGTGGTACTATTCATGTCATTGATTTACTGTGCTTATCCATAAAAGGTCAAAACAGTAACTTGACCATTTTTTTAAGGAACTTTATATCAAGAAGAATCATTATGAACAGATTTAACAGTATCGGATATGCAATGGGATTTGGGATTTTTATTAAACCCTCTTTGTGTGGTTCAGAGAAAGGCCACGTATGGTCGTGACGGATGTGATTGAAAAATGGCTGTTGATTGTAAGGTCAGGTGAGAAAAGGTACAATGGAAAGTATGAAATTCCCATTTGGATTATAGAAATGCCATACTTTTCTTAGTGGTGTCATGAAATTGTATAACAGGCTTTCTCGAAAAGCAATTTTTTGAACTGTGACTTATAAACCATAAAATAATGGAAAAACCCCAACCCCAACCCCTCCCCTTAAATTCAAAATTAAGTTATAAGTCACAACAAAAAGAAACAACCCTATTATATCTCAAGGATACATATTTAGAACGGGAGCAAATTGACTCAGTGCAGATTTGTGTAAACCAGTGTGAATTAGTGATGTGAGATAAGCATCCAAAATTAGTGTAATTTGTTGATAAACATCGAAAAACGTGTCATAGCTAAAAGATATCTAAACAATTAGTAATTTGCTAGAGTATACTTTCGACTCAATTAAAGAGATAAATTCTTAAAAAAGACAAGAATGTCTCTAGGAGCACATGCTTCAAACATAGTGTTAGAGTGAAAATTTAAAAATTATACAACTCTAAATTTACCATCATCCAAAATACATCACTAATATACATTATATTCCATCTTCACTCTGGCCTCAACTCAAAAGATTTTGAACCTAGGAGCATTATTGTCTTTTTGAAGAATTTCTCTCTCTAATTGAGCCGAAAGTGTTCTCTAGCAAATTATGTCTTTCAGCCGTGTCACGTGTTTACGATGTCTACTAGCAAATTACATAAATTTTGAGTATCTTGTAGCAAACTTTGCCCTATGAAATTCTAAAAATGTTGGTTAAAGGTCTAGAGTTAAAAATAAATGAGGTATGTTTCATACCTGCAGCGGATATCTGAATAGTTTTCATCGGATACACGTATTATTATTCGTATCCATGAGAAACTTCGATACCATATTCATATTCATATATGAGAAAAAAGTATCTGTATTCGTATCCATATCTGAACTATCTTACAATTATCCGCTCCGAACAAAAGTGATGACGGGTATGTCGCTGGAGTGATGATGGCTTCAGGTTCCTCCAGAGCGAGGCAACACACAGGACGTTCCTTAGATGTTTTGAACTCGAAAAATTTGGTGCTAGTCTATCCGGACTAATATATAATATCGAACTGCATATACTATTGAGAAAGACAATCCTCAGATGTCTTGAACTTGAAAATTTTGGTGCAAATTTGGTGCAGACATTCGTGCCGATTGGTGACTGGTATCATTGGTAGAAATGGACCCAGCACAGATGGGGCATAGGAAAATTGAATATAATTCTTGTCATAGCAGGAATTCAAACTCGAGACCCCTCCCTCACTTGCAACTATGTTTACCAACTCATCAACATATCAATTCTGGTAGTAAATGGATTTTTTTTCTTATGGGTCTTCCTAACCGATATTTGAATCATGGATTTGAGTACCTTAAAGAAGTCAAATGAAAAGGTTATCAACTATAATGTAAAATCATAGATTTTATCGAGAACTAAAATTTTCATATAAACTTTATCGTAATCCGGATATATACAAAACTGTTATGTTCATATATCCGTAATTAGTGCTAATATGATCAGGTTCATCGAAGAGTATTCAATCAACAGGTCAACCTTCCCGCTCTAATCAGCTAAAACTGGCAGCCTGCTTCAATCCGCTTAAACCGGCATTGATTAGTTAATCATTAGTTCCAGGTATTCTTATAAACTGACACTGATTGTCCATCAAAGTATCGGGTCTTATCTCTGCATAACGTGAGTGTTTTGTGGAGCAGGAACCACCATCAATATCGGATTTGGTTAAACCAGTCATAATGATTACGGTATGATTCACACAATATTGATTAATAAGGTGGAGTTTGAAACTCATGAAGATGAAAATTAAGTTAAAGCACGTAAAACGAGAAAACCATTAGCATATGATTGATTAAGTTTTAATTATTATAAACTTGATAAATGAATATATTTAATATTTTAAAGCAATTTTTATATAGTTTAAAATATATGCTAATAAAAATCAAGATAAAATCTGAATTTTAATCAGAAAAAAACTAGATATATCTTCCATTACGGGCATTGTAGGTTTTTCATAGGGATATTTCCTCGAGAACCTCAACTTTCACGTCACGATCATCAGCCACCGGTGATCCACACCGACACAGAACATCTTGAGTGGTATACGCTGCAGTTCGTGAATGTCGACGACAATTCAACCGACGCTATCATCCAACGGTTGGGATCGATTTCTAATTTGCAAGGACACTGTTTTTCCGATTAAGACACGGATTTTACTTTTCCGCACACTTTTCAAATTATTAATATGTGCATTTCGTATAAAAATTTATATGTAAAAGTTATTTTACAGTATACCATAAAATTATTTTTAACTTAAAACTTAGATTACTTATATGCAATAGTTTTCATGTTTTACGTGTCCCAATTTCATACTTAATCATGCTTGCTATACTAACTCTAGCTTATTAGCTTGCTCCTTTCATCACCTTCTCCTATCTCCTGTGCACATCAAGAAACCTCGACCTCGACCAACTCCGATTGAACAGCCCAATCGACCATGGCCGCCGCCGCCCGTTCCGGCGCGCATCCGTCATCGTTCGCGGGCGTCGTCGTCGCCTCCTTGCGAGGTCGGTGCAGGGGTGCAGTGGTGGTGGTGCGTCCGGGCGGTGCCGCGACTAGGCCGTCATCGCTGCTCGCTCCGGCGAGTCGCGCCGTCGTCGGGACGGCGACGCCGAAGGTAGAGGGCGGCGGCGGACGGCGGCGGTCGGAGCAGGGGCAGCTGGCGGTGGCGCCGCGGCGGCTGGTGGATGAGCTGGTGGAGGAGGCGCTGGTGTGGTCGTCTCAGCACGGCCTCGTCGTCGGCGACAAGAACCACCCGGTGAAGTGACTAGTACATTTTGCACATGCATTATTCGTTTAGTATATTCGTGCAGATTCTTCCTGTCTTTCTTAACATGAACATATTTCGGTGATTCTTTTTTTAGATTTACTTTAGTGTTCGTCAAAGACATATGTATCCCATTAATTGCAACTACTGCGTATACCTATTAAATTTACCGGTTTTTTCCTAAGCTCATATAAATTTTCTCCATATCATTTGGTAGAACCAGCTAGCTTCTGCGAAAAATCATGAATATGTATCCCATTGATTGCAACATTCTGTATATTTGTACTTAAGTAGAAATTATATAAAAGAAATTCATGCCACTTTTTAATCGACGAAATGTGTGACCTACACAAAAATTAATGAAGAAATCCCATCACAAGTAATTAAGGTGATATTTGCCAAAATTTGACTACGAAGTTTATGACAAGTCCGAAGAAGTTATGATTATTGAAGGCTTGATCTCAAGAAATCAAACTGAACTACTCCCTCCGATTTCATAATTCTTAACGTTTTGAATAATGACACGGTATGCAAAATATATCTTTAACCTTTTTTCATTATAATATACACCAATAAATAAATACGTGTTTACTTTGTTATAGTACTTTGAAAGATAAATTTAGATTTAGCTCCTCTAACTAAATACTTTTAAAGTTATTGATAGTTAAAGTTATAAAATTTTGACCTAAACCTTATCTAAAACATAAAAAATTATGTAATAGCAAGCAATGCTATTTATCGACATTAAAATCAATTATACCTCTAACCAAAGCTAATAAATTTCCTGTGATACATTATACATACGGAGCTTTGAATTTATTTTATTGATATCATATTTTATCACAATAATTTGACCATTATGTTTTCCCCAATAATTGTGAAGCGTCCACTTTTGCAATATGGAGATTTTAAAGTACAACTCGAATCATCCTAAAGATGAGCGCAGTACACGTCCGATCGAAACCGACCCAACCAGAAACAGCAGCTCAACCATACTGATTTTTAAGTGGGGTCAGATTTGGTGGGGGTCACCAGCCAGTGGGACTGAAAGTCGCCAGTGCCACTCGCCAGTATGAACGTAACCAGATAATAAAAATATAAATATCCCTTTCAAAACATATATATGCAGATATGATAAATAAATCAACATGTGATGCACGAGTGGCGCCTACTGTCCCTTTTTTTTATAGAGGGAACAACTTCTCTTTCGGAAAGAAAAAACAACCAGGAAAACTGTTTATCATGAGACAACTTGCTATAAAGGCCTGTTGCGATTTTATGCTTAATTATGCCCAATATTAGTAAAACTTTTATTAGGGGTCTATTGGTAATAAACCATTTTAAAGAATACAGTAACAAACTGTAAAAATATGTCTAGCAAAAACCAATCCCAATGGCCTTGGTATCAAAAATATATCAAAAGTAGAACTTAACCCCTCTTTGTTTTAAGTCGAGTATTGGCTTATATGATTTATATAAGTCATTGACTTTTAAACCTCAGTAGTGGAGTCCTACCTATTCACGTAAGGAAAAAAAGCTACTTTAATCTAGCGCTTGGTTTAACAGTATAACAGTAGTTTACGGTTTTAAAAAGCTAAATAAAAAAACTGTATGTTTGTTTATGCTTGGATTTTTTTTACTTATAAATGGGTTTATTAGTTATTAGCCACTTGAGGAAAATTAAAATAAGTAGTACCCAGGACATAAAATGGTTGGAGTATGGCCCACCCATACCACAAAGGCAAGAACACATGCGTGGTTCATACAAGCAGCTCACTTTCACTGTTGACAGAAAATAGAAAGGACGTGACTAAGGGCCTGTTTGGATGCCCACCTCACTTTACCACAATTTTGTACTAAAGGTGTAGCAAGCTGTAAATTGTGTGGCTCCAAAATTGATGGTCACGATTGTGGCAAACTTTGATTAAGAAAAAGGTCTATGACTAGTGGGATCAAAAGAGCAGTGTGGCATACCACAATTATAGAAACAAATCAAACCCTAGCCATATTTAATCAATCTAACCTATCTAAGTGTGGCAAAATATGACACCTACCAAAACAGGCCCGAATTAACTAGCCTAGCCGTCTTAAGAAAGAAGAAGTCCTCACATGAAAAAAGAAAGAAGTGCGCTTTGAACATTAGGTTCTATTTGTTTGGGGAGCTTAAGATTCTGAGAAACAGCTGGTTAGTAGCAGCTAGTTTCTAAGAATCTGGAGAACCTCATTTAGGCTGTAGCCTTCCTTGGCAAGAGCACAAGGCTCGTTATTTGGCTTACCTAGTTTTTACCAAGCCTAACAGGAGGTTACCAAAGCTTTTAAAGGTGTGTTCTTTTGGAGGGGTTGGAAACTCCTCCTCTCCACATGCAAAACGGAGCAATGGATTAACACGTGATTAATTAGTATTAGCTAAAAAGTTTGAAAAATGAATTAATATGATTTTTTACAGCAACTTTTCTATAGAAAACTTTTGTAAAAATACACCATTTAATAGTTTGGGAAGTGTACGCGGGGTAAACGAGAGAGTGCGGTTGGAAACCTAAGTTAAGCGTGCGCTGCCCTTTTGTCATTGTGGGAAATAACTTTTCCAGCAGTTATAGGCTAGATTGACATCAAAAGAAAGAGTTATCTATTACTCCTCCGTTTTCTATTAGTAGAAAAAAGCTAGTGCGCTGTAACAAGTGAAAAAAGGATTACTCCTCCGTTTTCTATTAGTAGAAAAAAGCTAGTGCGCTGTAACAAGTGAAAAAAATTTCAATGACAATGTACGTTTTTCATGCACCATGTCAGTGATAATGTTTCTATCTATCATTGTAGCTAAGACATATCATAAAAAAAATTAGAACATCCTCAATATAATGGCTCAACGACCTCGACGATGGTAACCTTAACAAAGACTTCTTTACCGAAAAGAATTGGATTATTTATGTGGCGGTACACATATAATCTGAAATAATCTTTTGATATGATTCTTGCAACCAATAATAGGATCAATCAAGAATAGGATCAATCCTACGCTACCTCGCATAACCATGTCTATACAAAATAAAGCAACTGTGCAGTCTTATCTTAATAACAATTAAAAATATGTTTATTTTTCATTAATATTTTCATATGATACACTATCAAGAATAGTAACTATACTTAAGAAAGTAGTCTGATAATTACCTACAAAGACGTGAAAGGCCCCCAATAAAGGAGAATGTACGAGGGAATGGAAGTTATGTAGGAGATGGAAAAAATTGATGGATCCTATCTAACCCAAGCGTCGATCAATTTGATCCCGTTGCGAGAAAAGAAGCCCAAGCAAGGCCTGTTTTAGATCCACAGGTCATAACATTCGATGAAAGCTTTGGAAAAACCAAACTGACATGTGGTAGACTATGGACGATACGAATGATACTAATCTTTTTCATTGAATTGGATTTTTTTTATGAAATAGGACAGTTTTTTCACATTGCACGGTGCCGAACCGGATTTTTTTTATGAATGCAGGTTTTCTCGCGTTTGGGTCAGACAGTTTTTTCGGAGCACCTTTTTTAAAAAAAACGATGGTTTTTTCTCACGTGGAGTCGAACGGTTCTTTTCTTGCATCGAGTCGGATGGTTTTTCCGATCGGGTTTATTCTCGTGTGAATTCGGACAGTATTTTTTGATCCTTTTTTATGAATGGTGTTTTCTTACAGTTTTTTCAAATGTTTTTTATATTGCGTTGAGTCAGATGGTTGGTTTTTTTATAAATGGTGGTTTTTTCTTGTGTTGAGTTAAATGGTTTTTTCGAACCGGTTTTTTTATAAATGGTGTTTTTTTCTCGTGTTGACTCGGATGGTTTCTTCAAATCGGTTTTTTTATAGATGATGTTTTTTTCTCTTTTTCTCCTTAAAATTTTTGTAAGAAAACTTTTTAAAGATTAACTAAGTTGATAGAAAAACATATAAGTTGATAGAAAAACATAGCAATATTTCTAATGGAAATAAACATACTATTAAAATAAAAATATATAGCAGGTTTAGTACTTTGCGTATCTTCTCAATTTTCTCCGACCATATCGTAATGGCTCACATCATTTTGTGTATCTTTTTAATTTCTCCAATCTGCTCATCTTAAATACACCCTTGGTTCTAACCTTATTGGTGCTAGCTGGAGTGGTACGCAACATAATCCCTCTATATAAGAAATCAGTTTAATTCATGTAATTTGATGATAATCCATCAGAATTTGTAACCTCATTTATGTTGCTTATATACAGCCCCTGATATCATTTCTTGGATTTACCACTCGCAATGAAAGTTATTTTCAATGCTATCGTGTCTCTGAGTATTTTTCCAGTTCTTAATTAGCTGTTTTTTTATTTACCTGTAGTTTGATTTTTGTATCATTTGTATGAATTGCAACACTGGAATTGAAATGCTATAGACATAGTTTTTTTCATCGTGTCAAGAAGAAATTCACTAATTGGTACATCTCGTGATCTGCAGAGATCAGGAAAAGCTCCCGGTGTTGGTTTGCTCCATGCCCCATTTGCTCTACTGCCAATGTCATTTCCAAAAGTTTATTGGGATCAGGCGGTTGAATTGGCTCCCCTTTTCAATGAGCTTGTTGATCGTGTTAGTTTGGATGGGGATTTTTTGCAACAGACTTTGGCAAGGTGATTTCTTAATTAATTGACATAAATAAAATTATATGGTTTTGAACTCCCGGGAAAAATCATACTAACAAAAATAATTATATTACCTAAGTTTCACCAAAAGAAATTATAACTATATTATTTAGAAACTACAGATTACCCTAATCTTAAAGGTCAGAACCATCGGTTTCAATTCTTTAGTTATTTGTGTTTTCATCCTTATTACTATAACAGTTTTAGTTTATCTTTTTCCAGAACGAAAGAGGTGAATTCATTCACTGGGAGGCTTCTTGATATCCATGCAAAGATGATGAAACTAAACAAGAAAGAGGTGACCATACAACTTATTTTGAAATATACTAATCAATGAGGAATTCAACACTCTGATAATTACAGCATTGATTTTATTAATTTTTTGAAAAAAAATTCGAGCTGTATATATCTGTCAGGATGTTAGGTTGGGTCTTACTAGGTCAGATTACATGGTTGATGGGGCCACTGACCTGCTTCTTCAAGTTGAACTCAACACCATTTCAACATCATCCAACGGTCTTGCTTGCGGTGTATGTGAACTTCACAGGTTAGACAAGCTAAAACACAGATGGACAACAAATTTATTTGATTCTTCTTATTTAGCCATGCATTCACACAGTCTTCAGACAAGCTAAAACATTGAAATATAAGTTTGCTGCCCCAAACAGAATGTGGACAAATTGTAAAGATTGGAAGTTCAGAGTCATGAAAAAGTAGCTTCCTCATTTCTTATGCACCCGTGGGTTATCTGGAAAATATATAGTATAAACTACAAATGTAGTAAAAACCTGGAAACTCAGATAACATTAAAAGAACATCTGATATTTGCGACGGATAAATCTCAGACACCTATCTTTTAATCCTGTTGTAGTTTTCAGGTTTCCATTACCTATATGGTTTACATTACACGTTTTCCCGGGTTATTCTATTATTTTCAAGGCGTCCTGACTTCAAATATGCATATATAGACCGGCTAGTTTGCCATTTCGCAGGCATAAAGAAATTCAATTTAATATAACGAAGTAGTTTAATATGTTTGGTAACTTAAGTTGTATTTCTGGCATGGTATTTATCCTTTTCCCACTTTTATTGTATTATTGTATAAGTTACTGACACCAAAATTTATATAACATAGAACAACTTGGATGTAATATGCAGAAACCTGATTAGGCAGCATCAGAGAGAGCTTGGTTTGGATCCAGAGAGTGTTGTTGGGAACACAGCAATTGCTCAGCATGCTGAAGCATTAGCTGGAGCATGGGCTGAGTTCAACAATCAAAGGTTGTAAGCTGTTATGCATCGGTACTCTTTCTCTGGACATAATAAGAGTTCTCTACTAACTAAAGTTTTGGTCATCCAGTTCAGTAGTTCTAGTGGTTGTTCAACCAGAAGAAAGGTACATGTATGACCAGTATTGGATAACTGTTGCCTTGAGAGAAATATATCCTTGGGTGCTTGCAAGAATCAAAGAAACTATTAATTATTGTTGATTTCTGAAATTTTTCAACTGTTCAATTCTGTGACATCCTTGAGTGGGCAAAGCTGATTTGATAGCTGAAAATGCTTCAGTGTTTACTGGTTTAACCTTGTATTTAACCTGAATATCCACCCAGCAATTAAACAAAAAGTAGTTTCCCTTAACTTTGTTTCACGTATGGGGTGACGACGATTCGCAAAACAATGGCAGCAATAGATGCAGAAGGAGAGCTCCGTCCTGACGGTACACTTATAATGTAAGGATTCTCCTGCAGAAATTTGGATATAATGTCACGTTACACGATTTCAGACTATTGAACATGATTTAATTTCTCATGTAGAGATGGATCGCCAGTTGCTGTTGTGTACTTCAGAGCAGGTTATACACCAAATGATTACCCTTCAGAGGCGGTATGTTATTAATCATCTTCCTATGGTCATTTTACTTATCCAGAAACCTTCCTATCTCTCACTTCTTTCTGTAATGTTTTAAGGAATGGAGAGCAAGACTCTTGATTGAGTGTTCCTCTGCTATTAAGTGCCCATCAATAGCATACCATCTTGTTGGAACCAAAAAGATTCAACAAGAATTGGCAAAAGAAAATGTGCTCGAAAGGTAATTTACACTGGGGAACATGATATTCTTTAAAATCTATAGTTTTTATGCCTACCAAAGAGGTTCATATTTTAAACATGACAGTTAATCTGATTTGGTGTGAACATACTGCAATTCCTACTAGGTTTCTTGACAACAAAGCCGACATAGAAAAAGTCCGGAAATGCTTTGCAGGGCTATGGAGCTTGGAGAATGATAGTATAGTTATGTCTGCTATTGAATCACCAGAATTGTTTGTTCTGAAGCCACAAAGAGAGGGTGGAGGTACCCTGCTATCATATATACGTTGCCTTCAAATTATCTGCACTGGTAACTAATGAGAAACTCTCGTGCTTCATTCAGGAAACAACATTTATGGGGACAATCTGCGTGAAACACTGGTAAGTCTGAAGAAGGATGGAAGCAATGAACTTGCAGCTTACATCCTAATGCAGAGGATCTTTCCACCAGAATCCCTCTGCTATCTAGTCCGTGAGGGCACATGCATTCGGGAAAATGCGGTTTCTGAATTTGGAATTTTCGGAACCTACCTGCGGTAATAAATCGTAAAACTGAAGTAAGAAGCCATATTATGTATTGGATTTGGATTCACCTCGAATTTTGGTCTCTGAATTTCAGGAACAAAGACAAGGTCATTATAAATGACCAGTGTGGTTATTTGATGAGAACCAAGGCTGCCTCACTCAACGAAGGTGGGGTAGTTGCTGGATACGCATTTTTGAACAGCGTATTCCTGACATGACAAGGTAAGACACGCGAAACATGTGTATCGGTTTGAATATGGAGAAATTCTCCAAGCAGATTAGCAGAGAACTTGTATGCTATTACTTTTGGCAGGAATCATACCAATGTTATTTCCATGACACATTTTTTTTTTATGTTGCATGATTTCACTATCAGCCGAGATTGAGGTACGATTATTCCCATGTGTAAAAATGTTATCGCTATCATATTTAAATGTATGAGGATCAATTTGCTTATTATATTGTCATGCAGTTGATTAGTTTATCGGTCCAGTGCTTTCATTTGAAAAGACAGACACTGTAAATTTGTATGGG
Source organism: Oryza punctata (assembly GCA_000573905.2). Taxonomy (NCBI): domain Eukaryota; kingdom Viridiplantae; phylum Streptophyta; class Magnoliopsida; order Poales; family Poaceae; genus Oryza; species Oryza punctata. The sequence continues at coordinate 8,950,908 of CM002499.2, read as the reverse complement.
AGAGTATGTTGTAATATTTCTGTAGTAGTAGACCATTAGATTGTAAGAATCAATTGCCTCATGCTTGAGATATCCCGCTGTCCTGAAAGCATTATAGTTGCAGAGAGAAAAATAGTCCTTTTGGTTCATAATGGAAGAATTTCTCGTTTCTTCTAGTGCTACAGATGGGTCATCAGAAAGCATCTTTCTTTGATTGTGTACATAAACCCATATGAATTCAAGGTTTATAACATTAATCTACCACAAACAGGAAAAAGGTAGTTACACACAACCAATACGGTACTTTTACATTGCCAATGTCTCCCAAACCTAAACTGGGAATTGGAAATATCAGAACTAAGGGCAATAACATTTCAAAACAAAAACGAAGGTATATGTTTAGGCTTCTAGCTTCTAGCGACATCAGCCCCGGCCTCCTATTTATTTGGTACCCAGTATCTTTTAATTAGTATGGCAAGGTTTGAATCAACAATACTAGTATATTCAAGGTTGCAAATACCTACCAATACTTGTACTATGTCTGTTCACAGTAATGCATCCACAACTACTATTCACTTACCAACATTTCTACGATAATAGATTTGGAATTGCCTTGGTGTAGAGGCTAGATTCTTAAACCATTATTAAAAAAAAGATTTGGAATTGCTTGAGACTTTCTTTCTTTTGTGGTGGGAATTGCTTGAGCCCTATTTGCATTGTTTAAAGGTTATGGTGTGATCGAAATTATAGAAGTATAAATATATACTGGCCTGGAATTATTTTTGTTGCTTCAGTCACGCGTCATGACTTATATAAGTCACAGCCAAAAACATCTCAGCTAATCGATCAACAATAAATATTAACTAGGGGGAGTTGTAATATTGTAAAAATCAATAGAATCGTTCTTCAGCAATCCTGCTATCCTGAAGGGATTATAATTGCAGAGAAAAAAATAGTCCTTTGGGGGCATACTTCAAGAATTTCTCATTTCTTGATGTCATAAATGGGATATCAAAAGCAGTACATAAACCCATATGAATGCAAGATTTATATCATTAATAGTCTAGAGGTACTTTTTTTCAAATGTTTAGTCCATTATAATAGCAACGTAATTATCAAGAGTGCTGGAAGCAGCGAAAAATGCAAGCTGCATTGCAACAGAGTTTGGATGAGGGGAATATATACTATGCACATAAATTTTCTTGTGTACACAACATGCAGTGCACACCAACTAACAAATTTCACCAAAAAATATAGAAAAATATGTACAAAATCTATGAAAAATTGTACAAGTACTTACAATAGTATTAAACTTATGCGTAAACTCTTAACCTCAAGTTTATTGTATTTTAGCCATTAAAAATATACAAATTCTGACAGTTTTAGGAGAATAAATCCGTTAGAATTTTGTGCTCCGAAACACAAAAATGTATGCAAGGTGGAGTTTGTGGTGAGATTGTTACCAGCAACACTCTCTCTCTATCCTAAGAAAAGTCTAATCCTGACGATGAATCCTATAGATGAATCTGCTTATCCAGATTTTTTTCAAGGACTTTTTTTTTTTTGACAGCAAAGTATGTGTACACTGAATTAAACAAGTGGTTTCAGAGGACAACTCCACTATAATGTAAAAATAAGTCTAGCAATGTTCAAAAAGATCGCTTGTCTGGATGTCTTTTAACCACCCCGGTTATTAAGTTATTTCCATGCAAAATGGAAACACTGAAAGTAATGCTCCATCTGTTCCTTTGCATTGTTGTTTCCCGTGGGTACGCTTTCGGGAATATGCTTATCCTCAAAACATCAGTCACCATACAAGATTATTATGCAGCTTGATGCATATACAACGGCTCAAGTTAAGTCTTTAACAATATCTACCTGCATCTCATCTCTCTACGGCGGGTCTCTAATTTCGATAACAACTTATGCATTGCATGGGTCCAAATCAAGTGTTTGGTCATGAAACCGGAAATGATGTATCTTGTCATCCCTAATGAAGAAAAATTCAACCTTTCAGGCCCTTCTTGTGGTTCATATGCATTACTCACAATAGAAAATATATGAGTTGCTAATGTTTTATAGCCTTTGATAATCCTTGTAATTTTAAATAGAATCAAACAGTTGTACTATCATAAAAAAGGGAGGGGTGGAAAAGTTCCATATGCCTCCCAAACCAAACTCGAATAGAGCTGTCAGAGATGGGGAGAGCATGAAAGATGAACAGAAGCAACCACAAGCCAAACAGGGTCCTATTTATTTTGTGCGCTGCTTTAATGTAAAACAAAATTGGTTACAGATCGATGAACGCCCGTGTTAGCAGCTTTACAACATCAAGCACACATGGTCTGGACTAACCATCCAACAATATTCTAAAGTCTAAACTTTCAAATTGAACATCTATCTACATTTATTTGAATCCCATCATCACTTTGGAATGGCACCAGTCTAGTTTTCTCAAGTCTCTGCATTAACCAAAAATTCCAGTTCAACACCAGATCCTTGTATGTGGTAGCTGATCAATTATATTGTAACTAACAATTTCATGTCGATAAAGAAGTGGAAATGAATCCTTTTTTGTTTTGAAAAATTTACTGAGATTACCCTGCACAATGCAAACATCAAAGTTTCATACTAGGTGCTGGCCGTTTTCTACTGGAAACACACATGATTACATGTTGGTCAAGGGTCTAACTAGAAAGCTTGGCGGCTAAACTAGAACTTGAATACCGAAATTCAGGTGGAAATTGTATTAACCATTCGGTCCTATTGGCCAAGAAAAAATAATATTCAACCTTAAGATAGGAAAACATAGTGTCACACGGCTTATGTAGTTTGCTAACATTGGCAGTGCCTCCCCAACCTTAATTGAAACATGGAAGGCAGCATTGCAAATCAAACAGATATACGTTAGAGGCTTCCGCTTCTAGCAACACGAGCCCCTCCTATTTATTTGGCAACCAGTACCTTCCAGCACATGAATAATTGTGGCAATTGTTTTAATAAATGTGGCAAACGATACTTGGTTCGTTCAAAGTTGCCAATACCTACCAATTCGTTATCTCTGTCTGTATTAAGATCGGAGCAATGCATCTAAAACACAAAATCTAGATCAAGAGGCCTCTCGTTTTAGTGCTAACAAGAGACCCCTTAAGACGTTTATCTAGATACCTTGTACTAGTTCATCAAGCAAATAAAAAATATATTCCTATACTTCAAATAAAATTTTCTCTTAAAGTACTCATCCGATCTACGATCCAATTACACCGTTGTATTCATAACAATTAAATCTTTATAACAAGATCTCACATGATTATATTTTGATAAAAATTACAAATTACTTTTATAATATATCTAAATTAATTTTAGATTTCATTAAATTACTTCATAGACATACAAAAGTCCTAAAAGTAATATACTTATATTATAGAAGTAACATAAAACAAAAAAGAAAAAAAGAAAGTAACTTTGTCACGACATTATAATAAATCCGTTCTGGGGGTAAAAGTATTATTCTATCTAGAAATCAAATTTAATCAGCATAAATTATGGAATTAACAAAAAACTATAATAAAATAAACAACTCAGAATATTATTATGAATATATAAGAAGTAATTTATATATACGATAAAAGTAACTTACATATATAATATACGATAAAAGTAACTTACAACATAGATGTTTTTTATCAAAATATAATCATGTAAGATCTTATTGTAAAGATTTAATTCTAATGAACACAATGGTGTAATCGAAGAAAAAAGACATATACCGTTGGGTGTAGTAGTAGGCAAGCGGAGTGCATTGAATCACTGATTAAGACAATGCAGCGACAATCTCTTGTACTCGCGTCCCATCTAAAACCATTCACTTTCTAATCATGTCTATGATCTATACGTTTTTTAACTTCCGAATTCCATACAGGTTTTGTGGGAGAACATTTAATTATCAATATAAGGGTTCTGCTTCATTTGGACAAAGGAAGACATATGTATCAAGCGGGAGTTGTCAACCAATTGATATTTTGGATTTTCTTGATTAACTTGAGGGTGCCACAGATAAAAACTAAATACACAATATAATTTAGCCTTATTGAAAAGGTATGGGTGGTAAGAAATAAAGCGTAATCTGAAGAATGAACTGAACTGAATTGGAGCTCTTTTTCCGGTTTTTCTGTTTCTGGTTTGGTTTTTATATTGGTCTGGTTTATATATCAGTTTTTTTGGTTGATTTTATCAGATGAGCCCATAACTCTTATCTAAAGAGATAAGAGAGAAATAAGTTTTTATGATTGGTTAAAATTAATTTTAAGTCTTAATAGAAGATAAGCTCCCGAGCCCCACCAGTACTATAAGTAGAAGAATCATAGAGAGAAAGAGGACACTCTAATCTCTCGGTTTAGAGGTGTATAATCAATGATCCTTTTTTCTCCTTTTATTTTCTTTTTTCGGTTTTCTAAATATGTACCTATATAAACTAATAGCCAATGAAAGGAGAAAAAAAGGAGAAAACCCTAAACCCTAATAGCCACCCATCGACAATTGCACTGGAAGGGGTACGTGATGCTATCTCAGCCACCGACATGATCTAGCGAGAAGAAGACACTACTAGAGAAATGATTTTTACTCCCGGTTCGTAAACCCCTGTTATTACCGTTTATAGCTACCGAGACTAAATTTTCGGAACTAAAGATCTCAATTTTTAGTACTGGTTGAAATAACCGGTACTAAAGAATATACGGGTTGCGGGATTCGAAAATCAAGATCTCTCACTTGAGTTTGACGCGCATTACCATCTCACCTACCACACACATCTGATTTGTAAAGAGCTGCTTTTTTTTTAAACTAGATCCTACAGGCATCTTTACTCCCGGTTAGTGTTACCAACCGGAACTAAAAATATCTTTATTTTCGGTTGGTAAACCAACCCGGACTAAAGATGCATCTTTAATCTCGGTTGGTAACACCAACCCGGAGTAAAGATAGAGAGATTTTCAGTGCGGATTGGTGTTACCAACGCGGACTAAAGATGTTTTCTGGACTTGGACTTTTAGAACCGGTTCAACAACCGAGAAATTTGTGATTTTAGCTCACCAAAAAAGATTGGTTCTCCATTAGTGAGCCAAAGGAAGAAGAAAAAAGGAAAGAAGAAAAACAGAGGAATCAATTTCAATGACTTCTAGTGTTAGTCAGTAGATTAATTTGTAATTCGAGTAAAGGTTATTGTTTATGGGCTAAAGCTTAAGATCATGTAATTTAGAACTCCAACAGTTTTAACTTCTGCAGACCGAACTACGTAATAAAACAGAAGTCTGAACTGAAGAGTTCGCTTGTTTGGGCCCAGTTTGTCGATTTAAATATATAGCTCTTGAACGCAGGACAATACACCTGTGAACTGAAAATATATGAAATAGCAGAGAGCAAATAGTATCCAAAGGTTCAGAAATTTCAAGCATATGAGGATGGCGTCACTGAGGTTGTCGTAAATGCACCTCTGCTGGAAAACAAATCCTCCAATATATGACTAAAGCAGAGGAGACTGTGGATCCATATGGTTTTGGCATCTGCTAAATCATTTCCAACAGTGAGAGAAACAATACGATTATCATTGTTATGACAGCAACATCAAGTATATTATGCGCAATTGTCTCCGTGGTTGGTGTACAATCGATAAGCTTGAAACATATCACACTCTTGTTCAGAGGATAGTTAGTAAGACCAGGCCACACCGACGGTGAGAGAAGAAAAAACAAAACAAAACTTAGGGCTTGGCAGGTCCAGTTTAGTTAAGACCTGGTTTTCAATCGGAACCGCCAGTTTTAAGAGAACGATGAGTGTAGTTGTCATCTTCATATAGTGGGCAGATATATAGAGATAGTTCAGGCTATGATATGCGGCAGCCCAAATATCAGATGTCAATGCGAAAGAGAAACTATGAAATTTATCTTCTAATTCTGCTACTAGCTAGCTAGCTCACTGAGATATATCTCGCTTCTAGTGAAAATAAAAACTGTACATTTTCTCGTACTGGGGAGCGGCAAAAACCCTGTCACCATGAACGATTTTCACGAGCTTTTCATCTTCAGCGATCATCAGATCTCGTCGTATATAGGACCACGAGATCATCGACCTGCGGGAGTATCCAAACATTGTGGATTCGCCCGGTGGTACTTGTCCACGCTTCACCAGGCAGCCAGTCTTGCAGGAAGCGAATTCTAGTGGGGAATTTTATGTGGAATCGCGAGGTTGCGGCGAGTCTTTTGTTCTTCGCATACCCACATCACATTATCCTAATGCCTCCAGATCCTATATGCAGATTTGAGGTCATGTCTTTTCTTGGCAGGTGAGAATTTGTATGAGGAATCGTGTCGTTCAACTTTATTCAGATGACCTCAACGAGTAAGAAGTGCAATGTTTTATAACCTCTCCAACACATTAATATCTCTGAGATTTAGGAGTGACATGATGTACCCTGTTGATATTTGGTATGGATGACAGCTGAAACACCTTAATTTGTCCTCTTTAGTCAAGAAGTTTCAGTTGATTTCCCAAGTGACTTATGACATGGCATGCAATCCTTATTTTCTATATAGCTGGTACCCACTAAGAATCATTGATTGCTATAAAGCTGAAAATATCTAGGGCCACATCATCCATTAACATCAACCATCAGATCAATTCGAGTGAGCAATTGTCGATCATTAGAGGCTTGGATATACCGGTGTACCCTGTGTGTGGGGCGCGACTCTTTGGTTACCTCGGTCCAACCAACAAGCATTAAAACTGGTAACGGTAGATCCGGTCGAGGTGGTTTTCCTTTACCAGCGCGTAGGTGGTCTAAGTTCCTATGACCGAATCTTTCTGGCCCCTGTGAACATTAAAGGAATAAGAAGTGGATATGTTCATGCTAAGCTATTTCCATTCCACTTCTAACCAAGAGACACAACTAATCCTTGTAACTGACATGCCATTATATTGCAAAAGGCAAGAACCACACCTGCGTATCGTCAGTGGTTCGCATCCTGCTACTGGAATTCATTCTCGAGGCTTGGATATACTAGCCAGTGTGGGACGCATTCTACTATTGGAGTTTTCCGTTGTGTTCAGTTCCTCCGATAAACACATATCAATTGTTCTGTTTGTATTTTTCGATCCCCTTTCCTTTTTTTTCTCTCAATCATCTTTCCTGTGCAGAAGTTATCGGCCTGGTGATCACGTGCTCGGATGTGTTATTTGTTTCTTTTCCCAGCGTAGCCAATTGGTACTTATGTATGTGCACGTGTACCAGAGGTATATGTAGCAGATACTTTCATTTTTTTATTCAGCTTTTCATCCATCCGATGTTGTTTACAAGGTTAATCCCATGTTTAGAAAACAAACTAACCATGAATATATTCTTGCATGTGAACACAATTTCACACATATAATGTCGTCTGGAATTAATCAAGTTGAGTCAGAATACCTGATAGGTAACTAAACACAATATATGTTCTATATTCCTATTTTATCCATGCATATAATCTGGTAATAATATTTTACTCACTCAATCATTGGAGCTAATAGTAAGATATTTTGACAACCCTGAAAAATAATGTGTCTAAACAGATCAAAATACATGAATCATGTAGCACTATTCAGCAATTCAAACAACTGAATTTCGAGAATTATATGGTTATTACGCAAGCATATACCAGTGGAATCTTTCATGAGCATCAAATCTTTAATTATATATGTTCAACCGTACGTATCAGAAAATACCAAAGGTATGTACGCATCGAGAATGATCAGTATTCTATTTCCGAGCAAACATGACTATATTTTGTTCTTTGATAGATTATCAATAGAACAAAAGTAGTCTTCTATACGGTATAATCAAATAGCAAATTCATATTGTTTATCTGTTTGCACTACAAATGTATCAACACCTTCTATACTCCTGAAGGAATCAATTTCCTTGGTACTCAATTTCAATATTGCTCTAATAGTTTTTTTTAGAGTTAGTCTACGTAACAGGTTTAGTATGTTTAGTGATCATTCTTAACTTAAATATCCCGCTGCAACGCGCGGGGTTGCATCTTATTTACTAGTGAAACCAACCCACCTCCCACACATAACACATAACAAGCTACCTAAGTTTTAAACTTTAAATATTCTCCTTTTCTTAAAACTATGGAGGAATAACGCGTAGATGCACGGGCAACTTATTTATTCTTTATCAAAAGAATGGTAAAAGATGTTATATATCTTAACATATTTTATTTAGAGACGTAGATTTTTTTTTGTGATAAACAATATCTCTATCCTAAAATTATCTATATACTTTAATACACTAAATTAAATTATAAGAATGTCTCTCATATTAAAAAAAATCAATATATACTCTCCTATCACAACTACTCAGTATTGTTCTCTCGAAAGAGCTAAGTGCTTTGTAATAGATAGAATTGCTTATTAAAAAACAAAATTAATACATCATTAATACAATAAAAATATCATCTCCATTTCATAGCCAAGTACACACGTCTCACTTGTGTCTAAATGTATAAGTATTTTTAAAATAACGGTTATATCAATTAATGAGAGAAAACCATTAAAATTAAATATAAATACCCATCTAACTTGTGAAGTTGGCCACAACCGCTAAGGCTTTATTCTCTAATGCATTGAAATATGGGTCTCGCATCGACGGAGCCATGCCCCTTAAGAGCCATGCCCCTTAAGACTAACGTTGATCACAATTTTAACACCTAGCTCACTATCTACATACTTATAAAGAATAGTATCAGTAAGTAAGCTAGTTGAGCTCTACTGCGGAGAGTTAAAGGAGTCATAGAGGACTCGATGGACTGATTGTATGTAGGTATGTACAAACATAATAACGTTTTAGTTTTAGAATTGAGGATTACGTGGGAAAGGTTAATAGTTTTTTTTCAATCGTACGTGCGTATGTATGTTTTTTCCAGGTTTTTTTATGTTTATTTTTCTGTGGTACATACACGGGAGATTAACAGGGAGGGATTACTTTAATACATCTAGTCTAATAATTAAAAATAATGGATCCATCAGTTTAAGTATAAATCAATGGTTTATGTTTTTCTTTTTTTCTCATAATTTTTTATGTTTTCTTTAATTTATTAGTGCACCACGTGTTGCCTTAGGAGCATTTTTAGAGATTATGTGGGAGTGATTAGTTCAACATATCTAATCTAATAGTAAAAAATAAGAGAGAATTCATTATATATCATTAAGTTTATCAAAGATCTACGATTTACCACTAACTTTATCACGTTCTACAATATACTATCAACTTTTCCTTAACTTTTATGATTACCGTCGCCGTTCGGTTAGCCTCCGTTAGTTCTGTACAATTTAGTCCAAATAACTAAAATATCCTTGGGATAAAAACTTTAAAAATTTGTATAAAATTGGCCCACCAGTTTTAAGTATAAATCAGTCCATAGATATTTCAACTTTTTCGTAGAATTTCTTGGATTTTATCTAAGTTACTAGAGCACCACGAGGGGGTTTAAGATTGTTTATAGTAGTGCCACGTGGTGGCCTAGGAGTTTTTTATGATGTTCAATGAATTTTTAGTATATAAGAGTAATTTTGGTTCAATGATTGGAGCATAGTAGTACGCACGTAGAATTGATTCATGGGTTTGAGTGTGACAGAATTGAGACATAAGGTAAGACATGCATGAGTCAAGTACATTGGATCTTATATACTAATATACCCAGTTAACTTAAGTTTAAAGCCGGGAGATTGAAGAGGAAAAGATCAACATATGCGCCTGCTGTTACTCTTAATTAATTAAGACATATCGATCCAGTTCATTTAATCATTTGTTTTTTAGTCCTTTAAATACTAAAGATATAATCATATCAAAATATTTATCTCACCATATCTAGATATATATTATTGTGATAATTCATATTTTAAAGCGGAGATAATTTTTTTTAATGCTAATCACAATTAGACTATTTTAGTTTGGGATATTATAGATTGCTTTAAATATTAAAGTTATGATGATGTCATTTTTTATGACAAATTTAAGTAACACTATTTTTTTTGTGAAAAATAATATTATTTTGACATATCAATATTTTAGAATGGTGGTATTATTTTTCGGGAGTGCTAATCACAACTAATAAGAGTATTTTTTATGTGATATTATAGAGCTAATCTAATAATGCATAACTGTCAGGTGATATATGATGATATGATCTACATTATCTATTTTCTTCACAATCATTTTTGTTGTTGGGATGGCAATATGACATGCAAACGGTCCGGATATGACCTAAAATAATATTGGGAATATTTTTTGGAATGTTACTCACGATTTAAGTGTTTATATCATATTTAATGTATTTATGCATGTTTTATAAACAATGAGTTAAATAATTTAGTAGCTTATGTTAATTTTTATTTGAATGGTTAATTAAGCACCATGAATACGATAATAAAGAATGATAAGAAGATTTATGTGCAATTTAAAGGTTATGATTATTTCTCTATACTAAAATTATTCCAAAATATTACTCTTAATTGTAAGAACTTAAAAGAAAGAAAAAGATGAGAAGACTGGAGTAGGAGGGGGAGGGGTAACGTACGTGCGGACAGTAGGGGAGGAGGGTGGGTTTGTGTGTGTGGCGTGTGGGGTTGTTGTGGTGCGCGATCAGCCGCCCCTACAGTCCTCTCTCCTCCTCTGTATGTTATATTGTACGTATAAATCATACAAAGTTTATATATATGGACGCGACTAGACCAAGACCGATCTCGCGATAGTACTAATGCGCGACGCGCGCCTCTACCATAAAAAGAACCGCGTGAACACGCGCCCCTGCCAAAAAATGAAAGCGCACACGCGCGCGCACCGCGCGCCGTGCAACGCAAGGCTCTCGCTTCGCGTGGTATAGCTGGCGTGGGCCCGGCTAGGACAGAGCGCTGCACGCCTCCTTACCCCCTCCAACCCATCAATCCTGGACAACCGGCGGCGTCCATCCCCACGCAGCCGCCACGGCTGAAAAAAATCAGTAAAAGAAACCACGAACAGGGGGAGGAGGAGATCATCAACTCGGAGGAGGAGATGACCAACCCATCAATCCTGGACAACCGGCGGCGTCCATCCCCACGCAGCCGCCACGGTGGAAAAAATCAGAAAAAGAAAGCATTAACAGGGGGAGGAGGAAATCATCAACTCGGAGGAGAAGAAGAAAGTAGAGTAGATTCAACTCGGAGGAGAAGAAGAAAGTAGAGTAGATTAAAAAAAAATCACAGGTACACAAATTCTGTTCAAATTCTATCTTCTTTGACATCCATCTGGAAAAAAAAAAAGAAGAGAACTAACCTAGAAAAATATTCTCCTGTATCATACCCCAAATTTGATATGAATCTGTGCTGAAATTTAAATTTTGTAAGTAATAAGCTGTAGTCTTGTTTTCTGTCTTCCTTCTTGATTTCTATCTTCCTTTATACCCCAAATTTACTTCCTAGTGCTGCTGAGAAAAAAGTTGTAGAAAATGCATGAGTACTGGTGTTTCAAAAATTAAACCCTAGTTTACACAGCATGAAACATTCTCAGTGTAATTTGAACAGAGAAGTTACTTTACTTCCCAAAGTAAATTTGAATTTGCATTCCCTATTTACTTAGGCATGAGTGCTGGTGTTGTAATTCTCATAGCAATTTTAACAGAAGTCTCAGTGCATTTTAAACAGAAAATTACTTCTAACACTCCAATGAGTTACTTTCCAGGAATATTAAGTTACTTCTCACTGTGCATTGAGTTACTTCTCACTGTGCATTGAGTTACTTCTCACTGTGCATTAAGTTACTTCTCGCTGTGCATTAGGTTCTCATAGCAATTTTAACAGTCTTAGTGCATTTTTAAATAGAAATGTTACTTCAATCCAATGAGTTACTTCCTAGAAACATGGAAGTTACTTCCCTATAAACTTGAATTTACATTTCCTAGTTACACATTTTGTACCTTGTTTCTATACACAGCATGATGCATCGCCTAGTTGCGTCTCAATTTCGCCTTGTACTGCATCCAAACAAATTGTGAAAAAAATAATCATTAGTATAGCCGCTGGTCTTAATATGAGAAAATTGCTTCCTATAAAGCATCTAAAAAAAGACAGAAGCGTTTGTATGGGTTATTTAATTACATCGATTCCAGTTATAAAGAGTTACTATTCTGGTGCATGTAACTTACTTCCAAACTGTACTGGCTTACTTCAAAACATATAAATGTTACTCCCTCTATAACATGCAAGTAACTTTCTATACCCCCAATTACTGAATTACCTCAATGAATGCTCTGTATAAACTTTGTTACTAATTTCCTGAAACACATGCAGCAAAAAAATGGATTTTGACCTCAACAGTATCCCGGAATTAGTTTCCGGTGAAAATGAACCTCCAGTACAACATTTTCTAGTTGATGATGAAGACATAAGTGAAACATACTTCCCTATAAATCCAACTGACACTAGCATGGAGATTCCTGCTATAAATTTAGACGACACTTTTGACTTTGAAACTATGTATACTGCTGGTAATGCTGGAAGTTTACAAGCACACAATGTAGCCAATGATGAGATGCAAGTATTTGATGCCAATGATGAGATCCAAGTATTTAAAGAAATGTCAGATCATGCAGATACAATGCACACTAGTGTTGCAACTGGCGCAACAACTGCTACTGCCAACACAATTTGAAGTGAAGACTCTAGCACAGATGATTCAGAAGCACAGTCAGCGCCATCACAGGACTTTCCGTGCAGCACACAAGTGCCGTACCTCACCTTGAGTTTCAACTCAGAGGAGGAAGCAAGGGCTCACTACAACAGGTATGCAAAGCGCGTTGGATTTTCAATCAAAATCAACACTTCAAGGAAGTCAGCCAAAGATGGACAACGTGACAAAGTAATGTTTGTGTGCAACAAATGTGGTCCAGGAGAAAGAACGGGTGAAGCGTGCCCCCCAAAGAAAAGGAATAAAAGTAGAACAAGACAAGCTGCCTGCAAAGCAAGGATGACAGTGAAGAGGAAAGGAGCTAGGTGGGAAGTAATTCAGTTTGTTGAAGAACACACACATCCTCTGGTTAGAAAGTTTTCACTAAAGAAATTCCTAAGGTCACATAGAGCAATACCGAAAGAGGAGAAAGATTTCATCACGATGCTGCACGGAGTTAATCTCTCAGCTGGTAGAATTATGCAATTGATGTCGGAATTGTATGGAGGGCCTAGGAATGTACCCTACACTAGAAAAGACATAAGCAATTTCAAGTCAAAGTTGGGGAGCGAGTATAGGTGTAGAGATATTCCTCAAACAATAGCTCACTTTGAGGAAATCAAAAAGGATGATCCAAATTTCTTGTACAAGATTCAACTTGATAAGGAAGACAGGGTGCAGAACATATTTTGGGTTGATGGAGCAGCAAGAAATGCCTACAAAGACTTCAAAGATTGCATCTCATTTGACTGCACATACATGACGAACGTGTATAACATGCGTTGTGCACCATTCATTGGGATAAACAGACATGGGCAATCAATACAGGTACTCCTTTTTTTTGCAAAAAAAGTAAATCTAAAAAATCTGTAATAACTTTGTACATTGAAGTACACCTTTAGTTACTTGTTGGATTCATTGAGTTACATCAAGTCCTGATAAAAGTTACTCCCAGTAGCATGTGAAGTTACATTTTTTTAAAAAAGGTAAAAAAGTAACTAAGTTTACAAGTTACATCTTTTAGTGTCTGTTATATAGTTCAAAATTGTACTGAATTACTTCCAACATACTCAAACTGTACAGACTAAGCAAAAATTGTAGTAACTTGCTTCCAAACTGTACTGAACTTCCTTATGTGTATTTTTTTTATATCACCTGGGTTGTGGATTTCCAAGGAATGAAAAGACAGAAACCTTTGTATGATTGTTTCAAGCATTTCTAGAGGCTATGGAAGGTTTGGAGCCCACAAATATAATAACTGATCAAGACCTCGCTATGAAGGCAGCTATAGCACTAGTTTTCCCACATGCTAGGCATCGCAACTGTTGCTGGCATATAATGCAGAATGCTCAGAAGAAGATTGGCCATATATTAGATCGTGACAAAGCGTTGTGTCATGCATTCAATGACTGCCTTGACAACAGCTGGACAGAGCAAGAGTTTGATGCTAAATGGGATGCAATGTTGGAAACATATCATTTAGAAGATAATGAGCACTTCCGACACTTTTGGGACATGAGACAGTGTTGGGTCCCAGCATACTTTATGCACTGTTTCTTCCCTTTCCTCCAGACTACAGCACGGAGTGAGGGATTTAACGCAGTGCTGAAGCGTTATGTAAATCTCCAGAATAGCATATACAACTTCTTTTTGCAGTACAAGAAGATTCAGGAAAAAATCACTGTTGCAACAGATCAGAATGAGTTTGAAGCAGAAGAAACCATCCCTTCTATGTGGGGTAACTATCCTATGGAAACAAAAGCATTGGAGGTCTACACAAGGCCTATATTCAACAAATTTCAAAAAGAGCTGATTGCTTCAACATCATATAAATTGACTCGAACTTCTGAAAACATGTATCTAGTAGAACCGAATGGAGGTCCAGTTAGGAATTATGGATCAAAGGCATTCATTGTAGCTGCAAATGTGTTGGACAGGATATACATATGTGAGTGTTGTAAGTTTGAAAGGGATGACATTCTTTGCTGTCATGTTCTGAAGGTAATAGTCTATTATTGCAGTAACCTACTTATCACTATGCATTAACCTACTTCTCTCTGTTCATTAAGTTACTTCTCAATGTGCATTAAGTTACTTCTCAATGTGCATTAAGTTACTTCTCAATGTGCATTAAATTACTTCTTTATGTGCATTAAACATATGTTTTTTTTCGATGCAGGTGATGACATCTGATTTTGTGGGCCAAGTGAGTGACATTCCAGAGCACTACGTATTGCCTAGATAGGTGATGGTTAAAGAGCCTGAATTGCCTCCAGTTACAAGCATTGGTGAACAAATGCAATTGCCCCCTGAATCTCTGAAGCTAATCAGGTATACCAATCTGTGCACAAAATTTACACAGATTGCAAAAGATGCACTAAGCAACGAGAAAGCCTACCGTATGGCTCTACAGCGTATGAGCTCAATGACTGATGACTTAGCAGCTATGAAGCAGAGTAGAAAGAAACAGAAAAAGGCACAGCCAGCCCCAGCTGATCCTGCAATAGGAATTTTAGATATCCCCTCAGCATCAACTACCCCTACAGTACAGATAAATGACCCCCCCATCATACAAAAACAAGGGAGACCAGTCTCAACAAGACGCAAGCCTGGGGTCCATGCAAAGGCGTCAAAGACATCAGTTAGGAAAGACCTAGCTAGTACTGATAAGTGAATTAGAGCTACGAGATGTAACTTAAAATGTTGTGACAAGATTGTTGAAACTTACTGGCACAGTTGCATTAAATTTGTTTTAGCTTCCATAGTAGTTACTTCGCAATGATATGTAAGTTCTCAGAAAGACCATGCTGAGTTCTTTGCAGGACCAAGATGCTATTTTAATTTGTTATCCAACCTAATTTATGAGGCTATAACTTATCTGCTGGTTCTGATTAACAAAAAAATGCAGTGTTTCATTACTTTACTTTAATTGTAGGATCAGGCTGTTTGCCCCATAATACTTGCATCCATTGCACACGATTTCCTTGAAACGAGAGCATCTTGTGTGCAAGTAGTTTCTTAATGTTGGGGATGTCACTTGGTTCAAATGCTGGCAACTGTTTGCCATCCCACAACTCAACAAACTTCAGCATGTAAAAACCACAATCCCGGCTGTTTTTGTTTGTAAAAACAAAATACGGATAAGTTTGAGTAAAAACCATAAATGAAAACCACTAACAAAAAAAAGCAAGTTACGTACATGTTATCTTGCTTTGGGCCATCAATGAAAATCAGTGGGTAATTCTGGATGGTTTTCTTCGAAGACCTCATGTAAACCCTATCCCACATGGTCTTGATGGATGCAACAACAAGATTAGTTGCTGAAATCAGCTCTTCGTCATCTTCTCCCCTCAGTGAATTGTAAACTTCGAATCTTTCAGCTTTTAGATTAAGGCACACCACGAAGTAGTGACCAGCCTTATCGTTCCCATTACCCAATTCCTGGAGTATGGGAAAAAATGCCTGCATTCAAGTGAAAATATGAAGGGGGTGGAAATAAGGTTTTCAGTAAATAGAATCAT
This sequence comes from Oryza punctata, assembly GCA_000573905.2. Lineage (NCBI taxonomy): Eukaryota > Viridiplantae > Streptophyta > Magnoliopsida > Poales > Poaceae > Oryza > Oryza punctata. Next base: position 8,934,669 of record CM002499.2, on the reverse strand, counting down.
AATTTACTAAGTATTAAAGGATAATAAAAAGTGTCTCAGAATAGCATTTCCTGTCAATAAACAGAAAAAATTACTTCCACAAACATGCTGAGTTACTTTGCAGATATATTTAAGTTACTTCTAGAAAGCAGACAGAAAAAAAGTGGAAAGAAGTATGAACATATATTTTCTTACTAATTTTTCTACAAGCAGGCAACAATAAGTAACTTAACATGTCATTGACAGTTGGAATATATATTTTCTTACTAATTCTTTGTGGTCAAGACGGTTCGCTCTCGTTAGATCAAAGTGTTTCTTGAGCCCATTCCTGTCCAACTGCGAATCCAACAAAAATCCCTGCACCATGTGGAAAAAAAAGGGTGTTGCAATGATAGTAATAGTACAATAAAAAGTAAAAAAAGATTTCTGTAAATTTTATATACTCACTCCTATTCTGGCAGGAAAAATTATTTTCGAATTGTCCTTGATATCAGCAGACAGAAAAATTAATGCCAATTCACATGTGTTATTGTCCAGTGAGCCCATAGGTTTGAAAGAGTTAGCAAGATCGCCAAGATAAATATAATATTCTCCTGTATCAATGATCTTTAGGCTGCATTTAACAAAAGCAACAGGGAAAAATGAATAAGCAAATTAGTATACTTTGTACAACTACTCTCTCATGTTAAGTTACTTTCAATGACATGTTAAGTTATTTTTAATGACATATTAAGTTACTTTCTATGACATGTTAAGTTACTTTCTATGACATGTAGAGTTACTGCACAGGGGTGTGTAGAAGTTTGTCTGGAAAAAATTTCTGAGTTGTGTGCATAATCAATATGCACACAACAAATGGAAAGGTATGAACCAAAATGCAGTTCTTCGATGTCGTGTGAAGTTACTTATTTAAGAAGGTAACTTAACTTCTATGAGAAGTTAAGTTAGTTCTACAAACATCATTTTACTAAAAAAGTAAAAAGTACTGCGTACAGGGAAAAATGTGATTGAACCTATTCCTTCCTGACTTGGTTCTCCCTCCATTCTTGCAAATGTTGCCATATACCTCGTTTATAGCTCGAGAAACCACAAACTACTTCTTGTTCTCATAATCAATGAAGGGTGACCTTTTGAATTTCGCTGGTTTCACCACCTTTTTATTGTACTCATGGGGCACGGGTGTCTCTTCTTCTACTCCACAATCATCAGTAATAGCTTCCTTGGAGATTACTTCAGCGACAGGTGATTTTGTGGCAGATTTGTTGGCAATGACGTCATCTGCTTCTCAGCCAACCTTTTCATAGTCTTCAGTAGTAAAACTTCCATAGTCCTCGTTTGTGATGATTCCAGGAAATTCTTTACCTCGAGATGTTCCTGCTGCTTCTTGCCCCTTTGGTGTTTGCACGACTTCCTGGGAGCTGTCAAAACCAAGGTTGAAGTTTGGAACTTCATGTGAATCAATGCTTGTTGTTAGGAAAGGATAATTTTCTGCCTTTTGCACTGGTTGCTTCTCTGATTCTGGAACATTTTGTGCTGCAGCATTGGGTGCTTGCTTCTCTTCATGTTTTTCCTTGTCTCCAAACCCAATCCCTTCTCTACTTGTTTCCCTTTTCCAATAACATCATCAGCACCTTTGCCTCCGCTGCCAACCCCTTTATTTGTGTCATCTCCTTTGCATCCAGTAACATCAGTTGCAGCATCAGCCTGCTCACCACTCCTTGCAGTTTCAGCACCATCATTGTCATCATTTTCTGACCTATCCTCATCGTCATCTTCTTCACCTTCATCATCGTCATCGTCTTCTCCTTCATCCTCATCATCATCAGAATCCCCATCTTCATCAGTATATTCATCTTCCTCAGTGTCTTCCATTTCATCTTCATCAACAACAAAATCTTCATCATCGCTTGAAGTTACACTTACCAAAAAAACAAAAGTAACTTAGTAGGAAGTTGTTTGGACAAAATGTAAAAAACTAAAAATTCAGTTCAAATCATTGTTAAAAAACAGTGTGGAAGAACAATGATACTAATGAGATTCAGATTGTGCAGTGTGGTAGAACATGGCTATATTAATTATTCTCTGCAATAATTAATAGAAACATGGTGAAAAAAACAAACCTATATCTTCATCTTGTTGAACTTTTTTTTGGCCTTTGTGCAATTATCTTCCAGTTCTTTCGCATTTGCCTTGGTTGGCTAAGCCTAGGATCCATAAAATCAAGGCCGGAAATCTGTCTCACAAATTTGGTGACCAAACCTGAGAAACCTTCACACAAATTTTGCACAACAATCACAATTTTGTTCTTTTCCTGTATAAAAAAGAAAAAACAGACAAGTTACATATGCAGATTTCACAAAGTTACTTTCCAGTTTGTTGATGTTATATCTACCAAGTGTACAAAAAAGTAAAACAAAGAAGTGCGGAAAAAAGATAAACCTGCTGCTGCATAGTATTGGGCACATTTGAATTTATGAAGGTTGAAAAATCTAAATTGGTCCCAAATAATCTGGTCCCTTCATGCTGAAAACTGCTCCTAAGCTGTATTTTCAATTATAAAATCCATAAGATACGAACAAAAAAAACTAAAAATGATGCAAGTATGTAAAACTATTAAAAAACTATTAAAAAACTCACTGGTAAAGCTCCAAAGGAGCCATCTGCTGATGTGTCTGCTAATATTGCTTGATTAATCAATTCATTTGTCCAAACGGTAGCTCAATAACCCTCCACTGGAACATTGAGATTTTTAAACGAAAGCGAGTCCAAATAAAGAATCTACAAAATAAATTAGAGCATTTAAATTAAGTAAAAAAAAGTACGTGACTTGTTTGATTTAAAACCTACAAAATATGTTAACTTCCAGATGTAATTTAAATTTAAAAACAAAATGGCAAAAAGATGTGGTAGGGCATATATTAAGAAGTAACTTAATGTACAGTAAGATGTAACTTAATGCACATTGAGAAGTAACTTAATGCACAGAGAGAATTTACTCGACAGAAAGTTATTTATAACAGATAACAGACGGAAGTTGCTTTCTATGAACATGCAAGTTACTCCCTGGACAGCTTAACTTACTTCTAAAAACATAAAAGTTATATTGAGATAGTGATCGAATAAAAAAAGTTGAGCATTGTTACCATCATGTGCAAGAGACATGCTGAGTTGGTATTCTTGCCAGCTTTAGCAGCTTTTTGCAAAGTACATATGTCAAACTTGCACCAATTAAGATTCTTGATATTTCCAGCATCAACAACAGAAGGATAGCATCTTGGGCTGACTGTTGTTGCCGTCGTTGGTGCTAAAACAGAAGAAATGGCATAGATGATCCACATGCGCAGGTACTTATCATCTGCTAACTTCATCTTCTCCAATTCAGTCCCAATAGAAGTCAGTGATGGTGACATACCATCATTGATTGCAAGCAAATTCAGCACAAACTCTGTAGCTTCAGAGTCCATCTCATATGAGACATCTTTGTCACCCATAGGGATACCAAGCACAGACTTCACTGACTCCTCATTCACATATATGGCTCCACGTCCAGGAAATACAAGCTGATTGGTTGCTGTATTGAAATGCTCCATCAACCAGCTGCACAAATCAGTTCTGAGCTTCGAGCACTTGAGATCTACGAGGCCATGAAAGCCAGCCCCCTCTATTAGTTGCTTTTGTTCGCCACTCATATGGGGATACAACTTTATAAGCTTCATAGGTGAAGCCCTGCTACTCTCTTGCTGCAAATGTGTTGTACTGTAAGTTACAATGCTGAAGGTATTGTACTGTAAGTTACTTTTAGAACATGCTAAGTTACTTTTAACAACAGATGAAATTACTTCTAGAACACGTTAAGTTACTTCTAGGAAAATACAAATAAAAGTCATATGAAATCAGTCCTTTAGCAGAAAAAAAAAGTTCTAGTGCATTTTAAAAAAAAGTCAAAAACACTTCCACTTGGATTTTACAAGTTCTCTAACATGTAGTGCAATTGTATGGGGACATAGTCATACTCCTTCCCTAGCAAACCAAAACTTCATTCAATACTGGATTGCAACATCATAATTCTGGATTTTCGAAAAACTGGTTGCATTTCATACTTCTGCCATAAAAAAGGATTATGGGTAAATAGAACAAGGCTAGACATGTGACAGGGATTAGCTAATAAAATTTTATTCAATACTAGATCATTCTCATTTACTAACCATCCGGTTATAACTATATGTAGTACACATGTCCAAGTCCATATTTAACATCAAAAATACCGTTTCAAAAAAAGTATTTGTAAGTTACTAGAACATGTTAAGTTACTTTTTATGGAATATTAAGTTACTTCTAAAACTAGTTAAGTTACTTCTTGAAAAATACAGATAAAAGTCTAGTACAACAGCATAAAAAAAGTATAGTGCAGTAAATAAAAAAGCAAAAACACAGGTTCAGGGGTAGAAAAAAAGATGGTTGTTTCAATACCTTTGTTCTACTCCTTTTTGGACGAGGTTGTGTTGCATCATCTCCACCGTGATCTCTCTTCTTCCCGCGTTATGATACACCCCTTTTTCTGACTTACTCTGGTTTGTCCAACGCGCCTTTCGTTACATGGGATTTCTTCCTAACCATCACTAGAAAATTATTTCAAATATTAGTTTCAAACAATAATCAATTACAACTTAACAACTAGTAGGAAGTAAACATTTATGTGTTTAGAGGTAAGTCAGTACATTTTGGAAGTAACTTAACAACTAGTAAAAAATGCAAACTTAATTTCATTGTTCTAAAAATATTACTCACATACCACGGGGAAAATAAGTTTTAACTAGACTAGATGTAGTTCAATAAATCAAATGTTCAACACATTTGATTTATTGAATTACACGCTGACATGCATGCTCCACCCCCCATCTGCAGCCTCTGTTATCTCAATGCACACAAAACCCCTGGTAAAAAATGGCAACACAAGTAAAAAAAAAACCTTTGTTCTCTGAATGTACACAAATAACATAACTGAATATTAGCATCAACAATTAGCAGCATGGTAACTGAAAAAAAAATCACACTGGGTTTACATTGTAAATAAAGCACCCCCCATCTGCAGCCTCTGTTATCTCAATGCACACAAAACCCCTGGTAAAAAATGGCAACACAAGTAAAAAAAAAACCTTTGTTCTCTGAATGTACACAAATAACATAACTGAATATTAGCATCAACAATTAGCAGCATGGTAACTGAAAAAAAAATCACACTGGGTTTACATTGTAAATAAAGCATGGAACCCTAAAAAAAGCTATCAAATGGGCACAAAGAAATCCTCGGAAAATGGCACCAAGTTTTCATTATGCTGAGGCTACAACATGAAATCTAACTCATGACCTGTGCAAGCAAATGTGCAAATGGCAAAATGGAGAAAGAAGAAATAGAAATACCTGCAAATCGAGTAAGAGATCCACCACCACTTGCGCTCGCTGAGAGGATGCAAAGAGGGCGCAGCAAAAGAGAGCCCCGAGATCCACCACCACCACTATCCCCTGGATGAGGAAGAGAGAGGGGGAAAATGAGGAGATAGAACTAGAGAGAAAACACATTGAGAAGTTTGTGGAGCCCAAAAAAAATCGCACACTGATTTGCGCAGTTAAAATGCCCAAATCTCTCCACCTCTCCCGGCACAAAAAACACACGAAATCGCTCTACCCCTCCATCTCTACCGGCACAAAAAACACACACAAAAATCGCTCCCCCCTCTCCACCTCTGCCGGCACAAAAAAACGGCAATCACCTCTGCACTCTGCAGTTTACCGCCGGATTTGGTGGATAGGAAACCGCAGCCTCCGCTTCCCCCATCCCCCCCACGATGGATCGCTCCCCCTCTCTCCGCTTCTCACCGCAACTGCCGGCACGATGGACGCAAAAAAACCGCAACCACCTCCGCACGCTGCAACTTACCATCGGATTTGGTGGAGAGGAAAACCCCTTCCAAACCGCCGCTGCGGCGACGTCTCCGGCAGGGATTTGGTCGGAGATTCTCGCCGCCTCCGCACTCTCCCTTTCTCCGCCGCTCTCTCTCTCGAGCGCCACAGGAATTTTTGAACAGTGCCAACTCTCTCTCTCGGCCGGAAAAGTGTGACTCGCGGTCGGACAAGCCGACCCGCGGTCGGGACGAGCGAGCGCATCGGATGAATGCCACGTCGCCCGCGCGCCGATCGACGGCTACCACACGCGTCGCGCGATAACGCTAAACGGAGAGGCCTCTCCGTTTAGATTTTGCATATATATATAAAATATATATATACGTATATATATCAAGTTTGTGTACACATATACAGAGTTGTGTATAATTTATATACGTACATATTTAGAAAACCGAAAAACAGAAAGAAAAAAGGAGGAAAAAAGGAAAAAGAACCCAAAAAAGATGGAAAGAAAAAGCCAAACGAAACCGAAAAAAGAAACGGAGAAAGAAAAAAAAAGAAAAATCACGCGTCTGCCGTGCCCCCCTCCATGTGCGACACGCGTCCAGTAGCGCGGGAGGGCTAGTGCGCGGATGTCCGCCCATTAGCAAATCCGGGATTGGTGGGGGCGAGGGGAGGGAGGTGGACTGTGGGGTCTCTTTTTTTTAAAAAATAAATCTAATACATGAAAATAATGGGTCTACTGGTTTATCAGTTAGTCACATGGTAGTTTAGGAGTATTCGTAGGAGTCCCATGTGGTGGCTTGAGAGTGTTATCCGTATAATGGATTTTTAGTAGATAATAGATAGATATGTTGCTATATTTCAGTCAAATATGTTGCGTTGTTTCTTACCCAAACAAAGTTGATTTTCTATTCGTGGGATCTGTTTCAATATTCGTGCCACTCACGCTAATCTGGCTCTCGTCCAATTAATGTTACGCGTTCATACCATCATATAGATTCTTTCGGCTGGGTCTAATTGGTTGAGCTACGACTGATGAGCTATAGGAATATGAATGAAGCAACTATAAATAATTAATAGGTAAAACTTTATGTTAAAATTATTCAAAGTTTGAAAGCCAATTTAAAAATCTTCTCACTGCCCAAAGACATAGTCATGTCATATCATTTTCTACAGCAAGAAAGAGTGACAGCCGAGAACAGAAGTTGAAACAAAGAAATTACATTCAACTTATAATATAATTGTAACATAGTTAAAATCTAATTGCAATGCATTCACATTGTAATTTTTGGTAGATTCATTTGTAATGTTTTTATTTTAAATTTTGAAATGTCAAATAAATGTTTTCTACCATGCGTATTGTTTGTATGTTAATGAATTTCCTACACTTCATATTATTTTTACATAAGAATTCGAGTTAATCATGCATTTTGCTGAAATATATGTCAAAGAAAATATACTACATCGGTCCCTAAAAAACTAAAATTTTAACACATCTCAAACATACCAATACAAAGATAAAAGACCTAAAATGTGTTTTACTTTAGTAAACTTTGATGGACTTGTCCTCATTTTCGTAAACTCTAATGTACTTGTTGCTCAATTTGCTAAACTATGGTACAATGATTACCCTAAAGATGAAGATTTTTTTGGACAAATCAGGTATAATAAAGATGAATTTATTTTGCGACGGAGGAAGTAAATCCTTCCAAAATAATATTTCTGGAGGAAGATGAGTTCCCCTAGAATTTGCATCCAAACGAGTAAGTCTTGGTAAAGTCTCACTATCTTACTTTGATTCGTACTGATGTCTCTGTCGACGAGTGATACCCGTAGACCGTATTCTGAGGGTATTGGGGTACGTTGGAACGAGGATCTAAATGAAACAATATTAAACACACAAAAAGATGAGGGTTATAATGGTTCAGTCCCCTTGTATGGTAATAGCCTTAGTCCAGTTTATATGGGATTACGATGGAACCATAGAGAGTATAATAGAGAACAACAAAACCGATGAGTTACCGACTAGATCCCTATCGAGAACAATTCAAAGAGATCAGGTGGCCAGTTGGCTTCGAATCCTCCGGATTGCTTCTTTCGTAGCGAGTGGCTAAGCTATGATTCGATAATCCTATGCCCCCTGGGGGACCTTGTATTTATATCGTAGATGTCTTGTCCCTCAATTAGAACATGGAAAGAACTTTCGTACGAGATCACATAGTCCGCCTCCTCCCCGAATAGGACTCTGACACCTTCTATTCAGGGAGAGGGTTTCCTCATACGCTGCCAACTTCCATTACTCTTAAGGTAACTTTCCGTATACTTAAGGGTATCTGTATCCGTATACTTCATTACCCCAAGCATAGGAGGTATACCTTATTCGTAACCCTAACAGTAGTCCCCGACTCTAACCCACATGAGCTCACACTATTCTCGAGCCGAAGTCTGCGAACAAATGATGTCGTGCCCATCTGACCGTTCTTGACATAACGAGAAGGTAAGGAGCATCCGACAACACCGTTGAAAAGCAATGTTCCAATGCGAATTTGAATTGAAGTATAAAACACTACCATAAACAAACCGAGGAAAATTCGGCGGTAATTTCTCTTCCCTCCACGAAATACGAAACACGGAATGTGACTTATAAATTTTGACTCTGAGATTCATTTGGACTCCATTTGCCCAAACGCCCTTTTGTCTTTACAGTTTCTGAGCCCTTGTATCCAAAGCCATCCGAGAAAACCCTAATTCCACCTTCCTTCTTCATTTCCCAACCCAACCTTATGGATTTGGGAAAATCCATCATAGACACCGATGATATGAAGAAACTGCAGATCGAAGGATCCCTCCCAGGGAAGAAGGTCATGGACCACTCGGAAGAAGGTACCAGTCCTTACCCCGCATTAGGACAAGTAGTTTGTCTTGAAGATTTCGTTCAGTGTGGCCTTCTACCCCCTCCTTGCAAGTTGCTTCTACTCCTCTTGAACTTCTACAGCCTGCATCTTCTCCACCTGAACCCCAATTCCATTCCCTTTCTTGGCATCTTCACACATCTTTGCGGGACGTACCTTGGGGTACCGCCTTTCTTAGATCTATTTAGAAACTTCTATGAGCTGAGATGGATGGAATCCTGTGAAATCTCCGGTTGTTGCGGTTTCCGTCCCCGAGATAGGATGAAGGCTAAATATATTCCCTTCAACAACCACTCTTCTCGAGGGAACTAGAGGTCGAAATGGTTCTACCTCCACGTTATAGACCACCCTACGGACCTTGATGTCCAACGCGAGGAGCCTGAGCGCACCCCCTCATGGACATCGAGGCCATCGTTGCCCCTGCCCTCAAAAGCTTTGTAGATAAAATCTACAACCTCCGAGAACATGGGTTGTCAAGGTATGAAGTCACCGAAGACTTCATACGTCGTCGAATCCGGCCACTGCAAGCCTGCGCCCACCTTGCGTATGAGTACTCTAGGGCACATGACGAAACACGGGTCTCGGTTTGGGGTTTATGTTCTCGTCACCCTCCTGAACTCGTTCCGTGTAACGACTAGACCTCTATCATTTATGTAAATACTTCTTCTCGCAGATCTTGATGACAACACGGTGGTTTCTTAAGTGGGCTACCTCGTGGTTGACCTGCCGCCATACCCCGAGAACACCCTCACCCCGCTGTGTGAGCCCCCCCGACCGACAAGGATGCCGCCATCAACGTAAATGATCTTAGATAACTCAATTCCTTCTAGACACCAATGCCCAAAGAAAAGTAATCTAAGATTTTGTAGGCCCTGCTTTTGACGGATATCATTGGCCCACTCCTGGATCATCAGGCTGTTGCCTCACTCAAGGAGATAGCGGTATTAGAATAGGCGGCTGCAGAGAATGTTGCTAGTGTCAGCAGGACAAAAGACTCAAAAAGGAAGCGGGCCACCGTGTTGAGAAATCCAGGACTAGGACACTGACGGCAACCAGCGGCTCCGAGGTTGGTTATCTTCTCGTGCCTCATCCGTTGCCGTTAAGCTTTCCGTTCCTGACTCACACGTTTTGCAGACCACTTCAAGTGCGAAGCCTGCCCCCGGAAGAGGGCTACTCTCTTGAAGCGAAAGGAAACAAAGAAAGCGAACTCATAGCCCAATCTTGTCCTCCCCGTACATATACTGCCTCATGTAATATTAGTTTACCTTTAACATTATGCAGCCCTTCGCCCGCTGCCTCTACCCAAAGTTTTGGTGACGTGGAGACGAGCTCCCTACCTGCTGCCGCTGTAGTTGCCTTGTTAGCACCACCTCCTCCGCCTCCTCGCATTCCACCAACTACTGCCTCTCCCTCAGCTACCGACCAACTGGTCGAAATCGGACGTGCTCGTTGAGATCGACCGGCGTAAGAAGGCCGCTACGACCCGCGATGATAAGCGTCAAACAGCTGGAGAATCAGCTAGGGAGGCGCAGAGGGAACTGAAGAAGTTCAAGGACCTTGTCGCCGGTCATGATCAACAACAGCAAGGCTGGGAGCAACAGATGGAGGAGGTCTAGGAGAACCTGACATCCAGCCGGGAAGGCCTCCATACCAACTATAGGCATCTGGACACAGTTGCACGTGGCTTGGGGATTCATGAGAAATGGCCCGAGTACCCCGACGGGACGACAATATTGTTGTCCTTTGGCACACTTATCGGCAGGTTGGAGGGTGTGGCCACCAAGCATGCTGAACAGGTTGTGGGGAAGATGTGCACAAGCGTTCGGACCGGCGCATGCCACGTTCTCGCGTGCCTGAAACTCACCCATCCTGAGATGAACTTGGAAGAAGCGCTGGCCAAGGGTGGGGCTGGTAAGACGCGTGAGCACATGATGGCGGAGCTGAAGGAGCTAGGAGAGAGCGTAATCTATCACTCTCCCTTGAAGTTGTACTTTCAATAACAAATATTTTGTTCGTTGTCCTTTCCCAGAACAATATCCCTTCGTTTTGTAATCGAGTCTCTTGGCGTTGTCACGACGGTTTATAGATATGTTGAGGACGAGGTTGTCCAGCATGGAGGACGCCCTTGTGATCATGGCTCTGCGATCCCTTCGCCTCGCGCTTCCTTGAACCCAAGTATCGATGACCAAGTACTAGTCCTTGACCTCTCCTTAGCTCTCTTCTCGAGTAGAATCAAGGTACATCGTTCAAATTTTTTAGCCTCGCCCTTCAGCAGTACAAAGAGAGCTAACCGAGGTCGAAACAATGTTTGAAACCTTGGAGGCCATCCTTGAAGAGAAGGAATGCCACGTCCAGTACTGGAGAACTCGGTCTGAGAAGGCAAAGTTTGACTGGATGGTTCACGCCACACGCAAGGAGCAAGACGCGGAGACGCTCTGAGGCAGGGAAGTCTGGCTCAACGCATCCCACGAAGATTGTTGTCTGGCGCTGGCGCAGCTATGCGAGGAGCTGCGTGTGGCCCGTCCTCCTCCCGAGAAGTCAACGAATGGCTACCTCTCTTGGATATGGAGCACATGCGACCAGCTGGCTGGAACCGGAAAACGCATCGACAATAGTCTAAAATAGGAGTGTCGTCGCGCTATTCGGTATGCCGGTGGTCACATTCTCGCGTGTATCCGAGATGGTCGCCCGCAGATGAACTTGGGGTTTCTTCGGGAGGGTTTCGCCCGTTCTTGAATGAGACCGGACGAGATCGACCGTCTTGCGCAGTCCTTCACTCCGTTGGCCGAGAACGTTTTTTCCACGATGGACTAGCAATGTCCATCCTGGTAGTCATAGGTACCAATAAGAGTACTTACAAATATGTCAGACTTTTCCATTATTGCTTATGTAAGAATTGAAAGCTATGTCTAAGCAATTTGTAAGAAAATAGTGTACGAGTATTCTCTCAAGGGCTCCCCTCATCCAATGTAGTATGGAACTCTCCCTAGCCCTAGCTAGTTTTATGGAAAAATCGTTTTCCACAAAAGCGGTTTAAATCTTATAACAAACCATGCTGAAGCAGCATTCCTAGACCCCCAGCCGTGAAGTCGGGAAAACCACTTCCCGGTTACAAGGCTTGGTTAATACGCTCAAGTGGGTACTTTAACATGACCAAATATAACATGGTCATATGACCCTACATGGCCTAACAAACTTTCACAGTGCTAGGCATCCCCATTCGAAGTCCATGGGACCCCGAAACATGCTAGGCTAGCGTAAGAGAATAGTAGGATCAACTTCGAGATGAGGCAATATGAGAAAAGGACATCGCAGGATAAAATACTTTGAGGAAGATGAAATCTGAATACTGTATATTATTAAACTAGACTCAAAGGCTTTGACTACATCGATCCTATACATAAAATTTACATAGTTGGTTGATGTTCCAGGAGGTCGCCAACTTGCGGCCCTCATCGTTTGTGATTTTGAACGCGCTTGGCCTTAAGATTTCGACCACCGTGTATGGACCCTCCTACTTAGGTGACAGCTTGATTCGCATTGCCTGATTCTGAACTCATCTGAGGACGTAATCACCAATGGTGAGTGTATGAGCACAAATGCGTTTTTCATGGTATCGAAGTAGGGCTTGTTGGTATGTGGTTGCTCGTACGACAACACATTCTTGATGCTCCTCTACAAGGTTAACGTCGTATGCTAGCCGTTCCTCTTGCTCCTCGTTTGAGTACTTCTCAATTCGTGTAGACCGATGATGCAACTCCCAAGGGAGCTTGGCCTCGGAATCGTAGACGAGGAAGAAGGGAGTTTCATTGGTGGAGGTTGTTGGGGTAGTATGAACGGCCCACAAAACAAAAGGGAGTTCATCAACCCATCATGTGTCATAGGACATGAGTCTATCGTGCACACGTGTTTTGATTCTCTGGAGCATGATGTCGTTTGCCTGCTCGACTTTCCCACTACTCTGAGGATGGGAAACTGATGCGAAGCAGATTTTTACTCTGAATTGAACACAGTATTCTTGGAAAGCACCGTTGGTGAACTGGGAACCGTTGCCCATCAAGATCCAGTGTGGAAGTCCGTATCTACAAAGTTTCCCTTTCATAAATTTGATGGCATGTTAAGCTTTGATCTCTCTTGTTGGCTCCGCCTCAATCCAGTTAGTTAATTTGTCGATAGCCAGGAACAATAACTTCTAGCACCCTCATCCTCGATGAAACGGTCCGAGGATATCAAGCCCGCAGCATGAGAACAACCAGGTGAGAGGGATAGTCTGGAGCACTTGGGCTGGCAGTACCAAGATGTATCAAAACCTCAGAGAGAAGTTCTGGTGGGTTAGCATGAGAAGGGAAATCGCCGAATTCGTCGCACTCTGGGACGTATGTCAGCGAGTGAAGGCGGAGCATTAGAGACTAGCAGGGTTACTACAGCCTCTGCAGATTCCAGAATGGAAATGGGAGAGATTGGGATCGATTTTATCACGGGTTTGCCAAGAACAACAACGGGGCATGACTCCATTTGGGTGATCGTGGACCGACTCACCAAGGTCGCTCACTTCACCCAGTACACACCACCTACTCAGGAAAGAAATTGGCAGAGCTCTATTTGGGAAGGATAGTGAGTTTGCATGGGGTATCTAAGAAGATTGTGTCCGACCGAGGGAGCCAATTTTCTTCGAGATTTTGGTAGAAACTACAAGAGTTGGGAACTCGTCTGAACTTCAGTACGGCTTACTGTTGACGACCAAATTTGGTAACTCAATTATCGGAGATGAAGATAGAATCAAAGAGAATCGAAGAGATTAGATCGTATCGGAAACAGAGTGAGAATCGGCTGTAGTCCGAATCGGCTGTAGACTGACAGAGTCAGAGTCGGACGAGGTTAGCCGATCGAGCCGATTTCGATAACATGACTCGGTATACGTCATCGGGTTGTGTTAGGGTGCTTCATACGGATTGCCATGAACGGATAGAGTCTTGAGGAGGCAATTGTATCTATTAATTAGGTTATTTTATGTAATTTCCTTATAGATATTCCTGGTAAGAGTCCGCCTAAGGAACTTGTTCGTTAGTTGGATTTGTATTAGGTTAATATGAGTCATGTCCGTGATGGACAATGTTTGTATTTTCGGGTATAAATATAATCCCGAGGTCTTGTAAATAATAACAACAGACATTTAATCAATCTCGGCGCATCGCCACCTTTGTTTTCTACTTTGCGATAAGTTTGTGCTCTCGAGTCGTGCTGAATTAATTTGATCTTCGACGAAAAGGTATATCTTGTCATGGCGGTTTGCATTATCAGGGCTAGTGCTTACATCTTCATGATACTCTAGCTTTATCTTGTAAACTTCTGAGTTATCATATACATTGTATAATTTAGATCGACAATGCAATCTACTTGCATCGACTGGATTCCTTTTAGGGTTCTGTCGATATCAGCTAGATTACTTTGTTGGTTTAGATTATATAATGTACCACCATCCCGAAAAGGCAACCATTGGCTGGATTTTTCAGATTTCATGCTTCTCTTTATACTTAATGCTGCATTGGTTAAGTCCAACCTATTAAGTCGTATTTAGAATCATGACATCTAGCTTGTTTTATGGTTGTTAATAAGGATAGTATCGGAGTTTCAGCCGATCTTACCTGGTATAGATGTTTTACATTGTTTTATGCTTTGTTTAATGTTCTATATCTGCCCCTTATATCAGGATCTAATCTAATATAAATATATTGGACTTGATACCAATCTAATTGGTCATAGTTGAATATATTTATTTCCAGAGAATATCCTAGTATTAAGGTTGTATCGGAGCTATAGCCGATACATGCTTAAATCTAGATATCGGCTATGATATTAGTCTATATAATCGTTATTTCATTTTATCTTTAGACTTGGGCAATTTATACTGTCTCGGTTCAGTCCGATCTATCCCAATTGCTTGTTTCTAAAGTAATATCGATGTATTGATTATGTAACGCTGATATTTACGGCCGATATACTAGTTTTAGGGTTAGTTCTATTATCAACTATAACTTACAGCCGATTCATGCTTTATTGCATCGGCTAGGTAATATACGATACGAAATCGGCTGTCTGGCCGATTGTCTATCATTCACTAATATTCTTTGCACATTTCTTCTTGTTGATTGCAGGATCAAATTAATTGGCACGCCCTTGAACCTAAAAGCTTAATTTTGGACCTGCACTAGAATAAAGCAAATCTCTCAGGCCAGAGTGTGTTTTTTGCATCAACACGCTTTTGGCACACCCAGTGGGACCAAGTAACATCATGTCTCCAAACATCACCGATGTCTCAGAAGAAAACATCCTGCCGATTACGATCGAGCAACTGAATGAAGAGCAGAGAGAAGAGATGAGACAGATGCTGGATCAACTTCAAAAACAATATCTGCATTCGTTCACGGTGACCCGACAAGGCACGGTTGTTCAAAGAACTAAAGTTGAGTTGCCGACGATCGTAAAACAAGATCCAAGTATATCCGGGACAACTGAAGAAAAAGATAAGCAAGCCAAAGTCGAAACAAGTACCGAAGAACTCCACACATCGCAAGATCGCATTGATTCGGCTGTACATCATGCTTTAGTCAACCAGTCCGGAGTACTCGTGAATACTTTGACAAATATGATCAAATCGGTAGTTGATGAGACGATAGCCGAGGAAAAGGCTAAAGGACCTATATACTTGCCAGACGGCACGTTCCCAGGATACAGAACCATGAAGACTGACATTGGCGGGAATCAAAGGAGTCAACAACTGCTTCAAACCCAGGCTCCATCGGCTCCTTACTCAAGCTCAAATATTCTAACAATTCTGACCAGGTCACAGCCGATCACTGGGAGGCAAGCACCAACTCAATTAACACCAGAGCAATTAATGAGTATTCTCAACCAAAAACCGCCAGTTATCGACACATCATTTCAAATTCCTTCGGTCCCACAACAGCCGATTGGAATTACACAGCCGATAAGTCAGCAGTACAGCACAGAGCAACTTCCATATGTGCCACCTCAAGGCATATCGGCCGGCTTCAGTCATGTCTATCAACCTCACTCACCACGACCTCAGCCGATCCAATACGGCCAGATAGATCCACTTCAGCAGCAATTTGGTGGAGCAACACCACATCAACCTTGGGCCGATATGATCGCTGACGTCATGAGGGAACAGTTTGGGCTCAAGCCTAAGGATAATGGTAGCATGTATCGGCACCGATACCCAGAGTACTTCGATCGGTTACCATTGCCAAACCGATACAAGGTGCCAGACTTCTCCAAATTTTCAGGACAAGACAATGTATCTACTTATAAGCATGTTAGCCGATTTCTAGCTCAATGTGGTGAAGCATCGGCTACAAAGGCTCTCAGAGTTAGATTGCTCCCGCTTTCTTTATCCGGATCGACATTCACTTGGTTTTCATCTCTGCCTTACAATTCTATTAGAAGTTGGGCCGATCTGGAGAAACAATTTCACAAGTACTTTTTCAGTAATGTTCAAGAGATGAAGTTATCAGGCCTCACAGCAATTAAGCAGAAATCAGATGAATCAGTTCCGGACTACATCCAACGATTCAGAGATGTGACAGATGCTATAGTCTAGCTTTGACAGATTCTCAGCTAGCCGATTTGGCCTCCAAGGTTTGTTGCAACCGATAAGGGAAAGATTTTCGGCTCAAGATTTTGAGAGTTTGGCTCATCTAGCTCAGAAGGTATCGGCTCATGAGACAAGGTTCCAAGAAGCTAGAAAATTCATCAAAAAGGTAAATAATATCAATAATGTCTACGGTTATGACTCTGATTCTGAAGATGACGACCCAGAAATCAATGCAGCCGAGTAGGCTAGGAACAAGAAGACGGTGGTTTGTCAATGGGTCAAGAATGCAGGAAAGGAGGAGAGATTTGATTTTGACATTACAAAAGCCGACAAGATTTTTGATCTTCTTCTTCAAGAAAAACAGATTCAACTGCCAGTAGGACATGTCATCTCATCGGCTGAGGAGTTGAAGAGGAGGAAATACTGCAAGTGGCACAATACAGGATCTCATAATACTAATGATTGCAAGATTTTCAGGCAGCAGATCCAATCGGCTATTGAACAAGGCAAGATCAAAATAGGTGAATCCAAGAGGCTAATGCAGATAGATGGACATCCTTTTCCAGTCAACATGGTGCATTCTGTATACAATCAGAATACAGTCGATAGAGGTAAAAATTATGACAAGAACATCAGATCGGCTGGTGTCATAAACAAGTACCAAAAGAGGCGTCATAGGGAAGAGGAGTCATATTCCCACGAAGATGAAAGATATGAAGGTATGAGACTACCATCTATTGAAGATTGTCCTGGATGCAGTGATTCCGATGCACAATTCATCCGAAGACCAAGCAGACAGAGTGCAAGTGTACATCGGCCGATTCACACGAAACTGCCAGTTCATGAGAGACTTGGGCCAATGCAACAGAACAATGATGGAGATGATTCACCTAGAGAGTCCAAGCAAATGCATCCTCAATGGTGCCCTTCTAGAATCTTCACTAAAAATCAGAAGAGAAGAGTTCAAAGGATGAGGAACAAGGAACAATTCCAGGAGGTTGAAGGAGAAATTGAACATCGGCTGAGGCAGAGAACAAAGAAAATCTGGCGCGTTAAGAGCAAAGTGGTGCCAGCCGACGAGGTTAAAGCCGATCGTAACAAGAACCAACAACAAAAGGGCAAAGAGGTGATGCCATCTGCCATAAACATGGTTTTTATGTTATCAGCCGAATATACAGTTGAGCAGGTCATCGAGCAAGAAGAAAATCTACCATCGGCTAAGTTGATGCTATCTCCACAGCAAGCCGTTTTTGAGAAGCCCGAAGGAACTGATCACCGGCACCTCAAGCCGCTGTATGTTAAAGGATTTGTCAATGGCAAGCCGATGTCAAAGATGCTAGTCGATGGAGGAGCAGCTGTCAATCTAATGCCATATTCAACATTCAGGAAACTTGAGAAGAATTCAGAGGACTTGATCAAGACCAACATGGTTCTAAAAGATTTTGGGGGAAATCTATCTGAAACTAAAGGAGTTTTGAATGTGGAGCTAACTATCGGCAGTAAAACAATACCTACCACGTTCTTTGTTATTGATGGGAAGGGTTCCTACGATCTGTTGCTGGGAAGAGATTGGATCCATGCTAATTGTTGTATGCACCAAATTTTGATTCAATGGCAAGGAGACCAAATCGAAATCGTGCCAGTAGACAGGTCAGTCAATGTAGCTAGTGCCGATTTATCTGTTTTGGAGATGGAAGGAATTGATTGTTTATCTGGAAAAGTTTGGCGAGGAGATTACTTAAAGGTTTCTGATTATGCCATACAGCCAACAGGAGATGGAGAGCCCCAATTCTTGTTTTGAGGGCGCCGTGGAGGGTTCAAATTTCTACACAAAGGACACTGTTGATGATCTCGACGGTAAGCTAGGACAAGGTTTTGTGTCGGCCGATGAACTAGAAGAAATCGACATTGGACCAGGTGATAGGCCTAGACTGACATATATTAGTAAGGGTTTGTCAAAAGACTTCAAATGTAAATTAATAGCACTCTTGAAGGAGTATAGAGATTATTTTGCCTGGGAATATTATGAGATACCAGGACTTAGCCAATCGATAGTCGAACATCGGCTGCCTATCAAATCAGGCTATTGGCCGTACAAGCAACCTCCAAGACGTTGTAAAGCCGATATGTATGATGCTATCAAAGCCGAAATTACAAGACTCTACGATGCTAATTTTATCAGACCATGCCGATATGCTGAGTGGATCTCTAACATAGTACCAGTCATCAAGAAAAATGGCAAGCTTAGGGTTTGCATCGATTTCAGAGATTTGAACAAAGCTACACCGAAAGATGAATACCCAATGCCAGTAGCCGATCAACTCGTCGATGCAGCATCTGGACACAAAATTATCAGCTTCATGGATGGCAATGCTGGTTATAATCAAATTTTCATGGCTGAGGTCCTGGTGCAATCGGCTTATATGAGTGGGTAGTTATGACTTTCGGATTGAGAAGTGCTGGTGCTACATATCAAAGAGCTATGAATTATATATTTCATGATCTCATTGGCATATTGGTAGAGATATACATTGATGATGTGGTGGTAAAATCTAAGGAAGTTGATGAACATATAGCCGATTTAGGACAAGTCTTGGAAAGAACAAGAAAATATGGGTTGATGATGAATCCTACTAAGTGTGCTTTTGGTGTATCGGCTGGTCAGTTTCTTGGATTTTTGGTACATGAACGTGGGATTGAGATTCCTTAGAGGAGTATTGAGGCAATCAAAGATATAAAACCTCCGGAAGATAAAACCAAGTTACAATCATTGATCGGCAAAATAAATTTCGTTTGGCGTTTCATATCGAACTCTGGCCGAATAGAACCATTTACTCCGTTGTTAAGGTTGAAAGCCGATCAAGAGTTTGTCTGAGGAGAAAAACAGCAGCAAACATTGGACAATATCAAGGAATATTTGAGTACTCCTCTAGTTCTTATACCACCACAGAAAGGGATTCCATTCAAACTATATTTGTCAGCCGATCAGAACTCTATCGGCTCAGTTTTGATCCAAGAGGTTGAGGGAAAGGAAAGAGTTATATTCTATCTCAGTAGACGTCTTTTGGATGCAGAAACAAGATACTCACCTGTGGAGAAATGATGCTTGTGTTTATATTTTTCTTGTACAAAATTGAGACATTATCTGCTCTTCATCGAGTGTATCATAGTATGTAAAGCCGATGTGGTACGATACATGCTATTGGCTCCAGTTCTGAAAGGGCGAGTTGGGAAGTGGATCTTTGCTTTGTCAGAGTTTGATCTCAGGTATGAATCGGCTAAGGCAGTTAAAGGGTAAGCAATAGCCGATTTCATAGCTGAACACAGGGATGTCAGTATTGACAATATTGATATTATGCCATGGACTTTGTTCTTTGATGGGACTGTTTGTACTCATGGTTGTGGTATCGGCTTGGTAATTATATCGTCTAGGGGGGCAAGTTTTCAGTTTGCTTTTACTATCAAATCTTACTCTACAAATAATCAAGCAGAATATGAAGCTGTTCTCAAAGGATTGCAATTATTGAGAGAAGTTGAAGCCGATGCTGTTGAAATCATGGGTGATTCATTGCTTGTGATAAGTCAATTGTCTGGAGAGTATGAGTGTAAAAATGATATTTTGATGGTCTACAATGAGAAATGTCAAGAGCTGATGAGGACCTTCAAGATAGTTACTTTAAAATATATCCATAGGGAGCAAAATGCTGAGGCCAATGATTTAGCTCAAGGTGCATCAGGCTAGAAGCCGATGTTACAAGGGATTGAAGTAGAAGTAGCTAGCATACCAGCCGATGATTGGAGGTTTGATGTTTTTGAGTATTTGAAGAATCCTTCCAGATCGGTTTCCAGGAAATTGCGATATAAAGCGCTCAAATATGTTCTTTTGGATGATACATTATACTATCGGACGATTGATGGGGTTCTTTTGAAATGTTTGAACATGGAAGAAGCAAAAGTCGTCATGTGTGAAGTTCATGAGGGAATTTGTGGGATACATCAATCAGCTCACAAGATGAGATGGTTAATTCGAAGAGTTGGATATTTTTGGCCAACAATGTTGGAGGATTGTTTCAGAAATTATAAAGGTTGTCAAGATTGTCAGAAATTTGGAGCAATTCAGAGAGCGCCAGCATCGGCTATGAATCCTATTATCAAGCCATGGCCGTTCAGAGGTTGGGGTATTGATATGATCGGCCAGATCAATCCTCCATCAAGTAAAGGGCATAAGTTCATATTGGTTGCAACTGATTATTTTACTAAGTTGGTTGAGGCAATTCCTCTGAAAAAGGTTGATAGGAAGGATGCAATCGAGTTTGTCAAGGAACACATTATATATCGGTTTGGTTTGCCACAGACAATTACAACAGATCAAGGTTCTATCTTTGTATCCGATGAGTTTGTTCAGCTTGCCGATAGCATGGGGATCAAGTTGTTGAATTCGTCACCATATTATGCACAAGCAAATGGCAAGCCGAAGCATCCAACAAGAGCTTGATTAAATTGGTTAAGAGAAAAATAGCCGAATATCCCAAGAAGTGGCATAGTATTTTGGATGAGGCATTATGGTCCTATCGAATGGCTTGTCATGGTGCAATTCAAGTACCTCCTTATCAATTGGTTTATGGGCATGAAGCTGTGTTACCATGGGAAACCAACATCGGCTCCAGAAGAATTTCTTTACAAGATGAATTGACAGCCGATGACTATCATAATTTGATGGTTGATGAGTCAGAAGATTTGGTTCAAGCTAGGTTGTGAGCTCTTGAGAAAGTTAAGAAAGACAAGGAGAGAGTTGCCAGGCATTATAACAAAAAGGTTGTGCCCAAATCTTTTGAAGAAGGTGAATTTGTATGGAAATTGGTGTAGCCGATAGGTGCTAGAGATAATAAATTCCGCAAGTGGTCACCGAATTGGGAAGGGCCTTTTCAAATCCACAGATGCGTTTCTAAAGGGGCTTATATGTTAAAAGGGCTTGATGGAGAAGTATTTGGAAGAGTACTTAATGGAAAATACTTGAAGAAATATTATCCAAGTGTTTGGATGGTTCATAATCGGCTGAGTTCTGCCGGTTTTTCTGGCCGATATAGGTTATATCGCCCTTACACTTTTTGTCATAATCGGCTGTTGCTGCCGATGTATGTTGGTCGATATTAGATATATCGCCCTTAATTATGATTAATTTTGCCTTTGTTTATCAACATGCCAAAATTAGGGGGGCATATATCAGAGAGAAAATATGAGATATCAAAGCCAGGAATTCACAGTATGTATAATACAAATGGAGTTTTTCTTAGCCGATTACAGAATTGATTACAAAAATTATATTAGTCCCTATTACAAGCTATCATTGGGATTTGATAGCGTTGGATAGCCGATAACGCCTTCTGTCGAATTTGTTCAACTTCTGCAATTGCTTGGGCGTCTTGTGCATCGGTTCCAGGAATAACCTTGAGGGACTTGGTCATGTTGGCAACATTTTTTATAGCCGATCTTAGTTTTGCCTTTTATTCTCCAACAGCCTTCGGGAGATCGGCTAGTTTTTGCTTTTCTAATGCAATTTTAGCATTGCATTCTTCGAGCCTGGCTAAGAGATCGAGTCTTTCAGCTTCTAACTGATCTATAGTGGCTTTAATTGGCTCTTCGGCTAGTTGGTCAAGCTTGTTTTTCTCATCGTGCACGAGCTGCCGATTTGCTTGAATTGTAGCTTCAACATTTTTCTTCTCTAGCCGATCTGCTATTCTCTGTCTAGCCTTCTCCAGCTTGAATTGATGTTGCTCGAGATAAACGGCTGGAGTAATAATATCTGATAACTCATCCGGATTAGAGCTTGAATTTCCTGAGACCTGGCCCGGATAGAGCTACAATCGACCACTAGGCTATCTAAAGATGCTTCCAGCCGATGAGAGATGTCCTCAAGGTTTCTTTTTACGTCATCGGCTAAAGGAGCCAGAGCCTTACTTGTAATATGTCCTTCTGCTTCTTCATCAAAGTAATCTTTAATATCGAAGGAGAATAAATCGGCTAAGACCTGCAAGAAAGGAAGATGAAGAGGATATAAGTAACAGGACATTTTGTATAGCCGATTTGAAATCTTTGAGGATATGAGACTCATAGGAATAGCAGGAGCAGCAGCTTCTTCTTCCACAACGTTGTGGCTGCCTACAGCCGATGTAGTATGTTCACTTGAAACTGGCTGTGCTGGAGGCGATGGTGGAGAAGGAGGCTGACAAATTTTAAATGTTTAAACAAGTGTTAGCTGGAATCGGCTGATAATAAGTTTGAAATCTTAAGAGTTAAGAATTACCGGAGGAGTTTGAGCAGTTGGTTTAGCCGATATTGGTGCTGGTTTCTTTTTCTCGGCTAGTCTTTTCTTCTACAAAGTGCAAAGTTTGGATAATGAGATTGGTGATAAATGAAGAGATTTTTTAATAAAGGAGATGATCTTACTCTGGGTTGCCGAGAAAATACTGCTGGAGCAGCAGGAGTTGTAGGAGTTCTTTTTGGAGCTGGAGAAGCTGTTGGTGTTTTCTCTCCTACATCGCTCAGTTCGGTTGCAGCTTCATCTATGGCATGTTCGATGGCTGCATCATCCAAGATTTCATCAATATCATCAGCTGGTGGAGGAGGTTGTTTGTTGGATTTTTTCTTGGCAGCTGGTGGCATGGCAGTTAATACTTTGGCTTTTCTTTTCCTGCCTGCAGCGGTTGGTTCCCTTATTTGTCCTTGGAGCAGACTTGATGTCTTGGGGGCATGATAGCCGATGCTGGGAGGAGCTAGGCCACATCCATTTGGTAGCAACCCTGCAGCATACTCAATATCCTTGCCACTTCTGCTTGTCCGAGGAGGCGATGAATCTATGGTCTGTAAAGATAGAGGTAACATATAAAATTAAGAACATAATCGGCTGATATATTCAAAACAGGAATAGGACAGAAGAAATAAAGGAGTTACCTGGGGGATCATGTCAGGGAAGAGGTCTGTCATGTAGATCATCGCCGATTGGTGGAAGAGATGTTGCTTCCATTCAGCCCACCATGCTGTAAAAGACCTACTCCTGAACATAGCTAACTCAATATTGTTGATGCTTCCGAGGGGAGGCCCTGGGATGTTGAGTAGCCGATCCATCATCAGACTTGAACTTATTTCTCCTCTGCATTGATTTTTATCGGCAAACCATAAGCCGATTGGCAGCTGACCCATACCAAACTGTCTAGCCGAGCTCATTGGGTGATAAAATTCATAAGATACTTTAATGTTCCTACCTTGATGAATGCCGACAGGGAGGATGCATGGGCTGATGGCAGTTGTGAATACTTCTCTGGACTTTTGAAATTTTTCATGGTTGATTTCTTCAAACCTAAATTCCAATGGCAACTCGAAGTTGGTTGAGTCCTCATAAAAGAACCAAATCCTGGCATTTTTCTGAAAGCCGTCATAAAAACTGAAGAACCAGTCTTTGAGCAGTTCGGCTGATAGTTTTGCACCGGCATCGGCTGGGGTGGTAGCATACTCTCCAAATGAAGTACAACTCCGATGGGTTATTTCTTCTCCATCCTCATCAGTAATCGGCTCCAGCCTTGGGAATTCTGCCTCTGTCAGAGTTGGCCTATTAACAGCTTTCATGGCCACTAAGTTCAATCAAGATTGAAGTAACCACCAAGGGCCACCTGCACTAATTACAGAGCCGATAGCTAGCTTGGCCGATGCGTTGCTCAGGGTTTGGTATAAATAGCCGAGTAAGATTTTTCCCAAAGGAAACTGTCTTTTCTCTTCAAGTGCCTCAGCTATGTGCTGCCAGTTGGAGGTGGGATCACAGCTAGACCCACAAAAGAGGAATTTCTCCAGCCACATCAGCAAAAAAGTAGTGTGCTCTCTGGGAGAAACTGAACCTTGACCCATATTGGCTCAAATAAATCTAGACCATCCTCCTATGCTCTTAGTCTTAAAATCAAATTTGTTCTTGGAGTTCCATATCATAGGATTGGCCGATGAGGTGATGTCTAGCCCAGTAAGCATAGTAATATCCAATAGATTTGGGGTCATTGGTCCTTGATTAAACATGAAGGCATTAATGGTATTGGACCAGAAGTAACTAGCTGAGGCCATCAGCGGCTCATCCTTAGCCAAATTTGCCAGAGTAAGGGCTAGTGCTTGGCCGATTTTGAGTTCATCCCAGTGAGTCTGCTTGCTAGCCGACACGCGTTTATACCATGCGGGCCAGCTTTTCTCTAGGGATGGCCAGGATTGAAAGGTGTTTTTCCAGTGCCCTAGTTTTGGGTTTGCTAGTCTAAAGGGAATTCTGTTTGTTTCAGCGGTGATAAACTCAATCGGGTCCAGGTTGCCGATTGGTCCAAGATAGTAGCTATTGTCGTGGTTCAGGCTGGAAACAACGATTAAATTTGCGAGATGCTACAACGACAAAGCAGAAGAGGAAGAAAACGGACTAAAATTGCGAAAAACAAGATCTGATAAGAAAAGAGGGGATCTAGCCGATGGAACTTACCTCTGCGTACTCGGCCGATGGAGCGGCGGACGGAGCAGATGAAGACGACATTTTCGCCGGCGGAAGTTGAACAAGCGGGGGGTTGCTTGAAGGTTGCCTGGCTGCACCGAGGGGATCGCCGGAGTCGGGGAAGATGAGAATCGCTAAAGCGGTGGAACAATATAAAGGTGTCAAGTTTCTCGGGGCCGTCGGTTAGGTATCTATTAATTAGGTTATTTTATGTAATTTCCTTATAGATATTCCCGGTAAGAGTCCGCCTAAGGAACTTGTTCGTTAGTTGGATTTGTATTAGGTTAATATGAGTCGTGTCCGTCATGGACAATGTTTATATTTTCGGGTACAAATATAATCCCGAGGTCTTGAATAATAACAACAGACATTTAATCAATCTCGGCGCATGCCATCTTTGTTTTCTACTTTGCGACAAGTTTGTGCTCTCGAGTCGTGATGCATTAATTTGATCTTCGACGAAAAGGTATATCTTGTCATGGCGGTTTGCATTATCTGGGCTAGTGCTTACATCTTCATGATACTCTAGCTTTATCTTGTAAACTTCCGAGTTATCATATACATTGTATAATTTAGATCGACAATGCAATCTACTTGCATCGACTGGATTCCTTTTAGGGTTCTGTCGATATCGGCTAGATTACTTCGTTGGTTTAGATTATATAATGTATCCACCATCCCGAAAAGGCAACCATTGGCTAGATTCTTTAGATTTCATGCTTCTCTTTATACTTAATGCTGCATTGGTTAAGTCCAACCTATTAAGTCGTATTTAGAATCATGACATCTAGGTTGTTTTATGGTTGTTAATAAGGATAGTATCGGAGTTTCAGCCGATCTTACCTGGTATAGATGTTTTACATTGTTTTATGCTTTGTTTAATGTTCTATATCTGCCACTTATATCAGGATCTAATCTAATATAAATATATTGAACTTGATACCAATCTAATTGGTCAAGTTGAATATATTTATTTCCAGAGAATATCCTAGTATTAAGGTTGTATCGGAGCTATAGCCGATACATGCTTAAATCTAGATATCGGCTATGATATTAGTCTATATAATCATTATTTCATTTTATCTTTAGACTTGGGCAATTTATACTGTCTCGGTTCAGTCCGATCTATCCCAATTGCTTGTTTCTAAAGTAATATCGATGTATTGATTATGTAACGCTGATATTTACGGCCGATATACTAGTTTTAGGGTTAGTTCTATTATCAACTATACCTTACGGCCGATTCATGCTTTATTGCATCGGCTAGGTAATATACGATATGAAATCGGTTGTCTGGCCGATTGTCTATCGTTTACTAATATTGTCTGGCCGATATGAAATCGGCTGTCTGGTCGGCTGTCTGGCCGATTGCAGGATCAAATTAATTGGCACGCCCTTGAACCTAAAAGCTTAATTTTGGATCTGCATTAGAGTAAAGGAAATCTCTCAGGCTAGTGTGTGTTTTTTGCATCAACACTTACCACCCTCAAACTGATGGTCAGACCGAGCGAGTCAACCAGATCTTGGAAGACATGCTGAGAGCTTGCGCACTTGATTTTGGTGGGGCTTGGGACAGAAGCCTATCGTACGCCTAGTTCTCCTACAACAACAGTTACCAGGCCAGCCTGCAGATGGTGCCGTTCGAAGCATTGTACGGCCGGAAGTGCCGCACCCCGCTCTTTTGGGACCGGACCGGGGAACGTCAGTTGTTTGGGACTGAAGTTCTAAACGACGCAGAGGAAAAAGTTAGAACCATTCGGGAAAGGCTGAGGATCACACAGTCTCGGCAGAAGAGCTACATGGACAACCATGTGTACCTTCGGGTCACGTCACTTCGTGGTGTGCACTGTTTCCAAACCAAGGGAAAGCTAGCACCACGCATTGTGGAGCCATACAAAATTCTGGAACGTCGAGGTGAAGTGGCCTACTGGCTTGAACTCCTATCCAACATGCTCGGCATTCATGATGTTCTCCACGTATCTCAATTGAAGAAATGTCTGAGGGTACTAGAGGAACAGGCAAGTCCGGACCAGATTGAAATCCAGGAGGATTTAACTTATGTGGAAAAGCCAACCCGCATCCTCAAGACCAGCGAAAGAAGGACAAGGAGTAAGGTAACCTGATTCTACCGAGTCCAATGGAGCCATCACTCAGAGGAAGAAGCCACTTTGGAAAGAGAAGGTGAGTTCAAAGTCGCCCATCCGCACCTCTTCGCCAAATCTCGGGGTCGACATTCCGTTAAAGGGGGGTAGGTTTGTCACACCCGAAGTTTTCCCCATTTTCGTAGTTTCTAAATCGTCCGCAAAGGATCGATAGAAAATACTTTGTTCAACCAGGAGCAAACCCTAAATTAACAATGTGCGTAATAATCGGAATTGTCAGGGAGAATTTGTTTTCAAATTCTCTCTGCTTCAAATCGTTAACAGGACTTTCAGCGGAATATTCAGAGCAGAGGAAGTAATAATGTTAATTTAAAATATCAGGTTTTGAATTAAAAATTCCTTCCTTCCCCTTCTTTGGTCGTGAACTGTTCCCGGTTCAATCTCCCTGTTCGCGGTTCGTTGTATCCGCCGACCCCTTTTGCCGCCACGGTTTCGTTTTGTATGACGAGCCACGTCCTACTCCTATTCCGGTTCAGTTTCTTTTTCCTTTCCGGAGAAGGCACCGCATTTGTTTCCCCCACATTTCCTTTTTAGGTTTCCCTTCCTCTCGTATTCTTTCCCCCTCTGCCGAGCGCCACCTCCCCTCTCTCTGCCGTGCGCCAGCCCCTCCCCTAGGTCAGCCCACCTAAAATCCAGCCCTTCCCCTATTTAAGCCCCCTTACCCCCTCTTTTCTTTTTGTTTTTCCCTGCCCCTTGACCTAGCCGTCACCTGCGGCCTAGTCAACGCTGCCCTCACTCACCGCCATCGCTAGCCGCCACCCCTCATCGTTGTCGTCTTCTCCGGTAAGATCTCCCCTTCCCCGTGGTATTCACGGGTATAATTTACCCCTAGGGTTCCATCTAATCTATCCGTTGTCATCGTCGTCTCCTTGTGCCGCCGCCTTACCGCGCCGCCACCGCTAGCCGCCGCTGCCGTGTTACGCTGCTGCTGAGTCTCCTCGCCGCGCTAGCCGCCGCTACCGTGCCGGCCCTGCCGCACCGTGCCGTGCCACTACCGCCGCCCTAGCGCCGCACGTCATCGCTGCCCCGCCTGCCGGCTACCACGCTGCTATTTTGTCGCAGCCAAGCCACTGCCGCCGCTTTGCCGCACACGGTAGCCATGCTACGAACCCATTATCGTGTCGCCGCCGCTTCGCCGTGTCGCTTGCCGCGCCGTTAGCCACCTAAAACCCTAGCTACCCAGCAGCCGCCTAGCCGTTGTCGGTTTACCGACCTCGCTACCACTGCACCTAGCCATAGTTACAGCCGTGCCCTCACCGTGGTACGTATGCATTCACTAGCCGCTCGCTGCTTACGCTCGGGCGTAGTATGGCGTAGTGTCATGTCGGTTTGGTCGTACCGAGTCATTCTAAAACCCTAGAGCCATTCTGAGCCGCCGGTCTGTTCGCCGGTTCGGTTGACCGTTTGCATGGTCCCATGCCACGGTAGGTTGACTCGTCGAGTCACTGACCCGTGAGGCTCGTTAATCGGAGTTTTTTTCCGTTTAAATTGTCCGTTTGCGAGCGTTAAAACATATCAATTAATAGTTCATATTCTAAAATTCATATCGTAATCATCCAATTTCCATTTTAATCCATTCATGTTTCTGTGGATTCATTAAAATGTCTAGAATTCATTAAAATTGGTTTCTTTCGCTGTTTCAGTAGACTTATTGTTTGTATTGCTTGTGTGCTTTGTTTGTCGTATAGAATCCGGCAGGTCCGATGCTCCTGAGTATTTCGAAGTGGTCACCGAAGTTCTGTCAGTTCAAGAGCAAGGCAAGTTATGTTTATTCACTTGAACATATTGTAGCTAAATTGCGATGGTCTTATTTTTATCTAAATATCGCATTGTTTTATAATGTCATCTATGGGCTTAATTACCCGTTGTACTCTGCCGTATGTTCTAAATACCTTGTTCCTTTGATAGCTTTGGAAGTAATTTGAGTAGTGGCTAGGTTAGAACATGCTTAGCCCCGCTTAGAAACACAAGCACACTATTGGGATGTCTAATGTACTACTATTATTTAATGATGGATATTTGATGGTAGCTCATGATGGTTAATTGTAAATGACCAATTAATTCGTCCAACTAAAACCTATTTAATGGTGGGTTGTGGGTACATGGTTTTGATGGTCGTACTCACGATGATTAAGGACCGGTTCGCGGAAACCCTGGAAGAATTATCGTACTTTCCACTAGCTAGCATGGGTAATGGTTGGGCTTGTAGTGTGGCTTTTTCCTAGCCGACGCATCCAGGCAAGGGTGGGCGTGATGGAGTTGGGTCGGTGGGGGTTTAATCATTGATCAGCTGCCGGATTCATCTAGGCACGAGAGGGGGCTGTCTACCTTGGTTTAAAGGTGGGGGTTAAACCTATGGTGTGGTGCGCTTGGTTAGGAAGGGTTGTGCGAAGGGTCCTATCACAGTCCATTTCCGGTGTACCGTGGTGATATGCCGGTACACGGTAACGTGTCGTGGTGCTGTGTGTTGTGGGCACAGTTGTATATCTCTGATCAGAGTAAAACTATTCGAATAGTATTGACGACCAAATTTGGTAATTCAAGTGTCGGAGATAAGGATAGAATCGAAGAAAATCCAAGAGATTAGATCGTATCGGAAACAAAGTGAGAATCGGCTGTAGTCCGAATCGGCTGCGGACAGGATCGGTAGAATCAGAGTCGGATAGGGTTAGCCGATTGAGCCGATTCTGGAAATATGACTCGGTACACGTCATCGGGTTGAGTTAAGGTGCTTCATACGGATTGCCGTGCATGGATAGAGTCCTGAGGAGGCAATTGTATCTATTAATTAGGATATTTTATGTAATTTCCTTATAGATAATCACGGTAAGAGTCCGCCTAAGGGACTTGTTCGTCAGTTGGATTTGTATTAGGTTAATATGAGTCGTGTCCGTGATGGACAATGTCTATATTTTCGGGTATAAATATAATCCTGAGGTCCTGTAAATAGTAACAACAGACGTTCAATCAATCTCGGCGCATCGCCACCTTTATTTTCTACTTTTCGACAAGTTTGTGCTTTCGAGTCGTGTTGCATCAATTTGATCTTCGACGAAAAGGTATATCTTGTTATAGCGGTTTGCATTATCGGAGCTAGTGCTTACATCTTTATGACACTCTAGTTCTACCTGATAAACTTCCAAGTTATCATATACATTATATAATTTAGATCGACAATGCAATCTACTTATATCGCCTGGATTCTTTTTAGGGTTTTGTCGATATCGGCTAGATTACCTTGTTGGTTTAGATTATATAATGTATGTACCATCCCGAAAAGGCAACCATCGGCTTGATTTTCTAGATGTCATGCTTCTCTTTATACTTAATGCTGCATTGGTTAAGTCCAACCTATTAAGTTGTATTTAGAATCATGTTATCTAGCCTACCTTATAGTTGTTAATAAGGATAGTATCGGAGTTTCAGCCGATCTTACCTGGTATAGATGTTTTACTTTGTTTTATGCTTTGTTTAATGTTCTATATCTGCCCCTTATATCAGGACCTAATCTAATATAAATATATTGAGCTTGATACCAATCTAATTGGTTGTAGTTGAGTATATTTGTTACTAGAGAATATCCTAGTATAGGATTGTATCGGAGCTATAGCCGATACATACTGAAAACTAGATATCGGCTATGACTTGAGTCTACATAATCATTATTTCATACTATCTTTAGATTTGGGCAATTTATACTGTCTCGGTTCAGTCCGATCTATCCCAATTGCTTATTTCTAAGTAATATTGATTTGTTGATTATGTAACACTGATCTTTACAGCCGATATACTAGTTTTAGGGTTAGTTCTATCTTTGATTATACCTTACAGCCGATTCATGTTTTATTGCATCGGCTAGGTCACAGACGATATGAAATCGGCTGTCTGGCCGACCGACTATCGTTTACTAATATTCTTTGCATATTTCTTTTTGTTGATTGTAGGATCAAATCAACTGGCACGCTATCGAACTTAAAGAACTAATTTTGGACCTGCACTAGTGTAAAGCAAATCTCTCAGGCCAATGTGTGTTTTTTGCATCAACACGCTTTGTTCAGGCCAATCTTTTAGGATGTTCTCCAAACATCACCGACGTTTCAAAAGAGAACATCCTACCGATCACGATCGAGCAATTGAGCGATGAGCAGAGAGAAGAGATGCAGCAGATGCTAAATCAACTTCAGAGTCAATATATGCACTCGTTTACGGTAACTCGGCAAGGTACTGTTGTTCAAAGGATGAAGATTGAATTGCCGACAATCGTGAAACAAGACCCAAGTATGTCCGGGACTGGGGAAGGGAAAGATAAGCAGCCCAAGGTCGAATCGAATGATGAGAAACTCCACACATTACAAGATCGCATTGATTCGGCTGTACACCATGCCCTAGTCAACCAGTCTGGAGTACTTGTGAATACTTTGACAAATATGATTAAGTCAGTAGTTGATGGGACGATAGCTGAAGAAAAAGCTAAAGGACCCATATATTTACCAGACGGTACGTTCCCAAGATACAGGACTGTGAAGACTGATATTGGCGGGAATCAACGGAGTCAGCAAATACATCAAACCTAGGTTCCATTGGCTCCTTATTCAAGCACAAACATTCCAACAATCTTGACAAGGCCACAACCGATCACTGGGGGGCAAGCATCAACTCAGCTAACGCCAGAGCAATTAATAAGTATCCTCAATCCAAAACTACCAGTTGTCGACACAACATATCAAATTCCTTCAGTTCCACAACAGCCGATTGGAATTACACAGCCGATAAGCCAATAGTATAGCACAGAGCAACTTCCATATGTGCCACCTGAGAGATTTGCTTTACTCTAGTGCAGGTCCAAAATTAGGGTTTTAGGTTCGAGGGCGTGCCAGTTGATTTGATCCTGCAATCAACAAGAAAAATATGCAAAGAATATCAGTAAACGATAGACAATCGGCCATAGGGCCGATTTCATATCGTATGTGACCTAGCCGATGCAATAAAGCATGAATCGGCTGTGAGGTATGAATGAAATATGAATCTAGCCCTAAAACTAGTATATCGGCTCTAGAGATCAATGTTATATAATCAATATTTCAATGTTACTTTACAAATAAGCGATTGGGATAGATCGGACTGAACCGAGACAGTATAAATTGCCCAAGTATAAAGGTAACATAAAATAAAGATTACGTAAACTCATGTCATAGCCGATATCCAGGTTTGAGTATGTATCGGCTATAGCTCCGATACAACCTTATACTAGGATATTCTCTAGTAATAAATATATTCAGTTATAACCAATTAAATTAGTATCAAGCTCAATATATTTATATTAGATTAGATCATGATATAAGGAGCAGATATAGAATATTAAACAAAGCATAAAACAATGTAAAACATCTATACCAGATAAGATCGGCTGAAACCCCGATACTATCCTTATTAACAACCATAAGACAGGTTAGATATCATGATTCTAAATATGACTTAATAGGTTGGACTTAACCAATGCAGCATTAAGTATAGAAAGAAGCATGACATCTAAATGATCAAGCCGATGGTTGCCTTTTTGGGATGGTGGATACATTATATAATCTAAGCCGACAAAGTAATCTAGCCGATATCGACGAAACCCTAAAAAGAATCCAGCCGATGCAAGTAGATTGCATTGTCGATCTAAATTATGTAACGTATATCACTACTAGGAAAAACATTATCACAAGCAGGTAAAAACGGTCTTCGCAAGCGAGGGGGCCGTCGGCCTGTAGGCAAACGACTGTGAAGATCATCGATCTTCGTAGGCGGCGGAGCCGTCCGGCTGCGAAGATAATTTTCGCAGGGGGACGTTGACTAGACAGCTCCGCCTGCGAAAATATAAAGACGCCGCCTGCGAAGATAGGTCTCGATTTTTGGAATTTAATAATAATTTGCCCATAAATTTAATAATAATTTGCCCGTTAGTAGAAATTTTTGCAAGTTGATTATTATGTACATATATTGGATGATTATCAAGCATTTGGTACTGAGAATTTTACATATATTGCATAACTCAAAAGTGTTGCCAAAATATATATATTACGATATTTTTTGACATTGTGACTTCAAATACGCTATCTACTTACATGATGGCATATCAGTATTCCACTCCCGGAGATTCTTGAACTCGTCACTTGTCGCAAGGACACCCTCTGGGTCGAAGAATTCTCCTTTCACATGACAGCACTCATGGTGGATGAAATGACACAGATCACGCTGCACGTTTGTGATACCTGTATCGTCAAAGCTTGTTCGATGTTCTAATCTTGGCAACTGCATGCATTGAAGATAACCAATATATTAGTACCATAAATATGTGAAGCTGGCTAGTACATAGTATAGAGACTTACATCCTCCGCGTTAGTCCTGTACCTCCCATTAACTCTTAGGAATTCGCACGCGTAATACCCGCAAAAGGATACTTCCTCTAGGTTGCTTGTGACACTTCAGGATATATCATAGGGAAAAATAGTTAAATATTTCAATTAGTGAAACAATTGAAATACATTAAGTGAGTGGAGTATTACCGGCCAATAGGTACGTACTAGCAGCTTCTCCCTTGTTCGGGTCTGTTCTCCACCCTTGAACTTGTAGTATTGGTACGCGCTGTATGGATGTCGGACCGTTTCACATTAAGGAGGATATTTATTTATAATACATTCATATAAAAATGAAAGAGCCATAAACACTTACTATTGTAAGATTGTTAGAAATTCTTTGTATTGGTGGTGTCTGTAATCGAGAGGGTCCAAGACTACCACGGTGCAGTCTTTAGGGTGGATGAGTAAACAGATATAATGATCGCTACATATTAACAACAGTATAGTTAGTTAGTACCAGCTAAAATAAGATATATGTGTAGAAGTTAAATGTACCGGACTTACTTAAAATTATAAGCGGCCATGACAACTCTTTTGATAGTGCAAGAAGGCTCGTCCGATGTACTATGCGACAGTAATCAATTTCTCCTTGTGCAAGCCCTTCTTGTATTCAGCTATCTCTTCTGGAGTCTTGCCCTTCAGCTGGTCCGACCCTGGTGCCATCCTCACGGTATGTTGTGTTTGACAGATCCGAGTTGGATGCAAGAAGCCGATAGGTTCTTTTTTCTTTTTAGCATCCATGTATTGCATTCTACAGAAGAAGTTTGTTAGTTACAATCACATGGATTTGTATTGCACATATTTTTCATGTAATTAATTAAAACTCAAACTCACATGCATCAAACACCGATATAGTTGACGTCCATCTTATCTCGACGATATATGGCATGGAGATCCGAGAAATCAAGCCATAAGTAACCTTCGGCGCCGAAGCAATATGCCGGTGATCGAACTGTAATACTACCCAAGCCTTTCTTGCTGGCTTCCATGTAGAAGGTATGTAATCTTCTCATCTCCCATGGTCCTTCGTTAGTGTCCAATCCGGCAAGAGTGTTTTCCCATGTTCGTACTTTTCCGGGCAATCATCAGTTGGCCAGTATGTTGGCCCGGCTAGTTCAGCGGCCTTCTTGGGGTCATCAACTCTGAGTTTGGCACGTTCCTTACCCCCTCTGAAGACGATTACCATGAATTTCTCCTTGTTCTGATCTTTGGCTTTGGAGTCGTGGCTCCTAAGCACTCTGGGCACCTTAGAACTGGTATTGGTCTTCTCAGGGACCGGGGTCTCTTGCCCCTCGGGGTCTTTCGCAGGAGAAGGGTCTTCAAAAATTTCTAGCTTAGTACCGTCGCATTTCAATCCTGGTACTTCTTCTATATGTACCCCGACTGATGCCACAAATTGGACCTCTGGTTCTGCCACTGTAATCTCCTTCTGGACATCAGCCACTACAATCTCCATGGAACTGGAAGATTTTCTTCAATTCTTTCCATAGGACTTCCTTATCCACTGCCGATACATGATCCCAGTCCTTGACCGTGATGAGAATCTTTTCCCTCACTATTATGCCACACTGTGAACTGAACTTCGCACGTGAGGTCTTAGGGGCGAGCGGCTCTCCTTTTGGCGAAACATGGGTAACTACATGGAACCCGTCGTCCTTTCTATTCACGCTTCTCTCGCCCTTCCTTCTCTTTGCCTTTGCTGACCGTTCGCTCTGCTCTGAGCCGGTTGTGTTAGCTGGGACCTCCTCGTCTTTCGACGGATCTTTTCTCTTCGGCTGCCGTTTCGATCGTCGTGGCGCCGTTTCCTAAGGTATATATCACAGTTTCGAATTAGGTCGGGCTAGTAGTTATCATCTTGAACAATAACATATTAAGTTTACTTACCCCTTCTTTTGAGGGAATGTAGTCCTTGTCACCTTGTTCACTGTCGCCCTTTCTCCTCCTCTTAGGGCTTGGACAAGGATCGCTTGGCGACGAGTAACCATCGTTACCTACGTTGCTGTCGGAACTACCTTCCGGTGGGACCGTTGGTTCCGGAGCAACGACAATAGGAAGGGACGGCTCTTCCGCCCCTAAACCCTTCTCTTTGGTGCCTTTAGTATTATCGGCGAAACTGTGTATTAAATACACTGCGAAACTGTGTATTAAAAACTTGGGTACATAATTGCAAAAGGTTATAATAAAAACTTGTGTACATAATTGCAAAAATGATTTAATTAGCAGTATATATATGACATGGCGGCTAAATTAGCAGCATCCTAGATTTATGACATGTATATATATGCTGAAAAAGGTTTAATTTGGCATGTGCTTTTTGGGGACTCTTTTTGGGGAAAAATCAAACACCCGATGTGTAGGCGCCTCCAAAAGAAACAGCCGCATAATGATTAATCTTGCTATTTTTCAAATGACACTCAAGCTGCAGCACAAAGAGAGTACTCCGTTTCATATCATAAGATCAAATTCTTCAAATTCTTCAAGTTTAACCAAGTTAACCAAGAGAGTACGCCTAATTTTTTTTAAAAAAAGAACCATTTTTTCTTAGAAAAAAGTCACTCCTCTCGGGTCTTGGATGATAATACAAGCATAGAGAAAAATAAAACAAAACCACATATAACAGTAATAAAAATTACAATCCTTCATAAAGTATGATGATATCCGCATCCAATTGATCGAGTAGGTGGTAAAACAAATAAACAATCCTTCGCCTACAACACAAATCATACCCTCCATTCATCTATAAATTTAAAAATTCTACAAACGCAAAAAATTCTGTTTAATATAATTTGATCAAATTAAAGGAAAAACAACACACAGTAGGGTGCGGCGGCCGGTGGAGGGCGTCGGCGCGGTGGAACCCGGTGGTGGTGGAGGAGGCCGCGCGGTGGAGGGCGGCGGTCGGTGGAGGGCGGCGGAGCGGTGGTGGGCGGCGGTGGAGGGCGAAGGTCTCGCAGGCGGACGACGGCGGCGCGTGCGCTGAAAATTTTGGCAGCTTGTTGGCGCCAAAAGTTCTAGGGTTCCCACCTTATATAGTGATACTATCTTCGCAGGCGGGCCGTCCGCCTGCGAAGATGATCTTCACAAGCGGGCCGTCCGCCTGCGAAAATGTTTTTCACTATCTTCGCAGGCGGGCGGCCCGCCTACGAAGATGTAAACCCTAATCGCCTTAACAATCTTCGCAAGCAGTCCGTCCGCCTGCGAAGATTGTTACTGGGGTGAACATCTTTTAAAATTTATTTTTGCAATTTGAAAATGTCTACAGTAGATATAAAAAATGGTAATTCTACATTAATACTACTTTAAAAATGGTAATTTTACTGGATCAAATGTAAATCTTACTTAAATGTTTGCTACATTAATACTACTTTAAATTTTTTAAAAAATTTTCAAACAATCCACTCAACAATCATTACCCTTTAACATGCCACTCAACAATTATTACCCTTTAACATTTTTGCTCACACCGTCCGTGCGCATGTAAGGCTTCACGGTCTTCTGAGCAGCTATCTCGACATTCTTAATCTTTTGTACAAACTGATTATAAAGTGGCATACTATCGTATTGATTGTAATCTTCGACATCTTCAACCCCATCCACTCCCAATATCTTTTGTTTTCCTGGTAACACTATATCTTTCCTCAAATTAGAAGGGCCTTTCACATAAAACACTTGTGCCACGCGATTGGCGAATACCCAAGGGTCATCCTTGTGACCCACAGTCGCAAGGTCAACAACAGTAAGACCAAACTTATCAACATTGACCCCGTTCGGGTATTTTACCCACTGGCACTTAAATATGGGGAATTGCATTGTGTGCCCATAGTCGATTTCCCATATTTCTTCAATAAACCTGAAGTATGATTGTTTTTCCCCCGCTTCATCAATTGCCTCCACACGGACACCGCTGTTTTGCGTACAGGTCTTACTATCTCGAGCTATTGTACTAAACGAGTACCCGTTAATGTCATATCCCTGCCAAGAATTTACTGTAGTTGATGGACCACAAGCCAATCGCTTCATAGTTATGTCATCAGTAGTTTGTCCCTCAAGTAAGTCTAGATCTCGTAACCAATCTATGAAGAGACGTTTGTGTTCTTTCATTATCCACTCCGTTTGGCGACCCTTATTGTTAGCTCGTAGTAGTTTGATATGTTGATCGATGTAAGGCTCAACGATAGCAAACTGATGAAGCACGCTGAAGTGAGCTTCTTGAAATAATTTGTGATCATGGGTGACGAATCTCTTCTTTCCTATGGTTCCCCTACCACTTAATCTACCCTCGTGTCGGGGCACTGGTACTCCAATTGCATATCCATATTTGAGTAATCGATACAACACTCGACAACCTCTTCAGTACTGTAACCCTCAACCATTGATCCCTCTGGATGTGCACGATTTTGGACGTAACCCTTCAAAACTACCATGTAACGCTCGTATGACCGCATTTGATGGAGGTACAATGGGCCAAGCGCAACCATCTGTGGCACTATGTGAACAATGAGATGCTCCATCATATCAAAAAATGACGGGGGGAAACACATCTCAAGCTGGCACTGTGTCTCATGTGCGAATGTACGGAGATTTCCTAACTCTTCGAGACTAATGACCTTTTGTGACACTGCGTTGAAAAAGTAGCGCAATCTTGCGATGGCAACCTTTAAATGCTCCGGTTTTATGGCCCTTATTGCAATTGCAAGAAATACGGTGAGCAAGACATGACAGTCGTGTGAATTATAACCAGATACCGACAAATCTTTCATGGAAACTAGTCAACTGATGTTTGATGAGAAACCTATGGGCACTCTGACATCGCGGATTGATTTGCAAAAGGACTTCTTCTCCTCAGGTGTCAGTGTGAAACAGGCTGGTGGAATATATACTTTGTCATTCTTCTCTCCTTCTTGAGGGTGTAACTCTTCCCTCATTCCCATCTCGACTAGGTCCATCCGTGATTGCAGACCATCTTTAGTCTTCTTCGGCATGTCCAACAATGTTCCAACTATGTTGTCAAACACATTCTTCTCTAAATGCATTACGTCTATGGCATGCTGAACCTCCAGGTCTTTCCAGTACGGGAGGTACTTAAAGAATATGGAATGCTTCTTGAATGGGGGAGGGAGTTTATCATCTGGCTTCGAGATATTGTCTTGCTTCTTACTATACTCTGGTTTCTTACTCTTCTCGGGTTTCTTGCGCTTTGTCCCCTTTGATTGTTTCTTAGTCACTTTTCCAAATTCGCAAATAATTTTCTCTGTCATTGCACACACTTTTACCCCCGATGTAGGTTTTGGTGGAGGATCAGTCTCTTCAGTGCCATCGAACTCAGCCTTCATCTTGCGGTACGTGTGATTTGTGCGTAGGAACCGCCGGTGCCGCATGTACACAAGCTTGTTGGAACCCGGGAGATACCTATAGTATGTTCCATTCAGGTAGATCACACATCCTGTTTTACCATTAATTTGACCTGAAACAGAAAACATTGCTGGATAATCGTTAATGGTCATGAAGATGATGACCTTCACTGTGAAGTATTCTCTTAAGTACTCGTCCCACACTTTCATTCTCTCTTTCCATAAATCTGCCATATCTTCCAACAATGGTTCAAGAAATACGTCAATATCAATACCTGGCTGACGGGATCCCTGTATGAGGATACAGAGTAGCACGTATTTTCGTTTTTGACAAAGCCAGGTAGGAAGATTGTACATAGTCAGAAGCACTGGCCAAGTACTGTGTGAGCTGCTCATGTCTCCGAAAGGACTAACTCCATCAGTACTCAGGGCAAACCTAATGTTCCGTGGGTCTTTAGCAAACTCTCTGTACTGAGCATCAAAGTTTATCCACTGACGAGCATCTGCCGGGTGTCGAATCATCCCATCCTTCTTGCGCCCTTCTTCATGCCAACGCATTAGTTCCGCATCTCGCAGATTTGAGTATATCCGTTTAATGCGGTCTTTGACGGGAAGATACCACACCACAAGCTGTGGGATTTTTCTCTGAGTTCCCTCAGTTCCGTCAGACGGTTCTAGGCCAGTATTGCTGTTCGATTTGTACCGGCTAGCAACGCATGTTGGACATTCATCTAAAGAAGCGTACTCTTTCCTGTACAGTGTGCAGTGATTAACGCACGCATGAATCTTTTCCACACCAAGTGAAAGGGGGCATATGAGTTTCTTCGCTTGATATGTGCCGGATGGTAGTGAGTTAGGCCTCGGGAGCATTTTCTGCAAAAGTTCGAAAAGACTGTCGAAACTGGTATCAGACCATCCATGTCTCGCCTTTAACATCATAAGTTCAAGAATTGACCGTAGTGTTGTGAACTCACTGTCACAGCCCTTCGACTCATCGTACAGAACTTCCTTAGCTGCCTTCTGTAAAGCTTCAAAGTTATTTAAACCTCTAGCTGACCCCATCAGCACATCGGGTTCTGTATGACGTAACATTTCCTCTAGATCGATTCTATCCTGAACAGAACCATCGTCGTGCACCATGTCTGGCCCGTCCACTTGTTCTTCGCCATCACGTGTCCATATTTCGTACTTGTCCATGAATCCACGAGTTACTAAGTGCTCCTTCACTTTATAGGCATCTTCCCAGCCCATTTCATTCTTACAGTCAGCACATGGACAAATTATCTTCCTCATATTATTCTTCTCAGCGTGTGCCTTCGCAATAGCAATAAATTTAGACACTTCATCTCTATATGGAGAAAAAAACCTCGGCCAATGATACATCCATTCCTGACTTTCCATATCTCTAGAAAAATGAACATAAAATATTTGCACTATTAATACCAAATTTGCAGGGTTTATTGAAAAAACTAACTGAAGGTTAATTGTAAATTAATTTCTATAAATTTTATTTCATTTTTTTACACAGACATGCCAAATTAGTATATTAGGAAAATCCAACAAAGTCATATCATCGACAAATTACAAACTGATGTAATTATTTTTTGATTGCACCAAATAAATAGGCATTAAAAATTTTATTCTCTCTCATATATGTATGACAACATCTAGATCTAGATCTAGAACTAGGAGGTGGATGTGATAGCAACATAAAAAAATTGAGAATTTATGTTACCACATTAAACCACTACAACAAGAGGCATCAAGTATTACACATGCATCTAACATCAACATATCAAAAGAAAATAAATTAAAAAGCATTGAGCTTTCCTTCACAATTTTGCATGCATAAATCCATCACAAATTGAGGTCTAAAAGCTTAAAAAATTGCATACCTAGTGTGGAAATGAGTAGATCTAAGCACCGTAGAAAAATCCCCTGAAGACTTGAAGTTCAAAACCTCCCCCTATATTTATGTCACTTTAGGAGAGAGAAACTTCGGGGAGAATGAGCAGGGCTCAGGGAGGAAGAAGATTATGTAGGTGCATCTTTGCAGGCGGGCCATATAAGCGTTGCCTGCGAAGATCGATCTTCGCAGGCGCACGTCTCCTGCCGCCTGCGAAGATAGATCTTCGCAGGCGACGCTTATATGGCCTGCCTGCCAAGATCTATCTTCGCAGGCGGACCGCCCCTCGACCCCGGGTATCGTCTTCGCCGGCGGGGTTTTTGCTCTGAAGACCGCAACCGCCTGCGAAAATGGAACCCCTACGACGCCGAAAATGAGTTTTCTAGTAGTGTATGATAACTCAGAGATTCACAACATAGAACTAGAGTGTCATAAAGATGTAAGCACTAGCCCCAATGATGCAAATCGCCATGACAAG
The DNA here is from genome assembly GCA_000573905.2 of Oryza punctata. Lineage (NCBI taxonomy): Eukaryota > Viridiplantae > Streptophyta > Magnoliopsida > Poales > Poaceae > Oryza > Oryza punctata. The sequence continues at coordinate 8,893,443 of CM002499.2, read as the reverse complement.
ATATACCTTTTCGTCGAAGATCAAATTGATACAGCACGACTCGAGAGCACAAACTTATCGAAAAGTAGAAAACAAAGGTGGCGATGCGCCGAGATTGATTTAACGTGTGTTGTTATTATTTAGAAGACCTCGGGATTATATTTATACCCGAAAATACAAACATTGTCCATCACGGACACGACTCATATTAACCTAATACAAATCCAACTAACGAACAAGTCCCTTAGGCGGACTCTTACGAAGAATATCTGTAAGGAAATTACATAAAATTACCTAATTAATAGATATAATTGCCACCTCAGGACTCTATCCGTGCATGGCAATCCATATGAAACACGCTAACACAACCCGATATCGTGTACCGAATCATATTACCGAAATCGGTTGAATCGGCTAACCTTGTCCGACTCTGACTCTGCCGATCCAGTTTACAGCCGATTCGGACTACAGCCGATTCTCACTCTGTTTGCGATACAACTTAATCTCTTCGATTCCATTTGATTCTATCTTCATCTCCGATACTTGAATTACCAAATTTGATCGTCAACACATGCCCCCCAAGTCCGGAATATTTGGTAATGTTTCGGATTTGCCAAATCTTATCTCCGAGATAATATCGCTCTTTCCGTTTTTGACCGTTACCGCACTGCTTTAAATACCTAACGGAGGACCCCGAGAAACTTCTCACCGTTATACTGTTGCCACCGCTTTAGCGATTCCCGTCTCTCCCGACTCCGGCGATTCCCTTGGTGCAAACAGTCAACCCCCAAGCATCCCCCTGCTCATCCAACTTCCTCTAGCACCAATGTCGTCTTCATCCGCTCCGTCCGCTGCTCCGTCGGTCGAATACGCAGAGGTAAGTCCCATCGGCTAGATCTCCTTTTTATTCATCAAATCCTGTTTTTCGTGATCTTAGTTCGCTTTCTTTCTTTTCTGCTTTGTTGGCGTAGCATCTTGCAAATTTAGTTGCGGTTCCCAGTCTGAACCATGAAAACAACTACTTTCTTGGACCAATCGGCAACCTGGACCCAACTGAGTTTATTTTTGCCGAAACAAATAGAATCTCCTTTAGGCTAGCCAATCCAAATCTAGGGCATTGGAAAAACACCTTCAAATCCTGGCCATTCCTAGAGAAAAGCTGGCCAGCATGGTATAAGCGCATATTGGCTAGTAAACAGAGCCACTGGGATGAAATAGGAATCGGCCAAACTCTAGCTCTCACTCTGGCAAATTCAGCTAAAGATGAGCCATTGATGGCCTCTGCCTCATACTTTTGGTCTAACACCATCAACTCCTTTATGTTCAACCAAGGACCAATGACCCCAAATCTCTTGGACATCACTATGTTGACAGGGCTAGATATCACCTCATCGGCTAATCCCATGATCCTAAACTCCAAGAGCAGATTTGACTTCAAAACCAAAAGCATAGGAGGATGGTCTGGTTTTATTTCTGCTAATATGGGTCAAGGTTCAGTTTCACCCAGAGAGCACACTACCTTTTTGTTGATGTGGCTAGCGAAATTTCTGTTTTGTGGATCAAGCTGTGGCCCAACCTCCAACTGGCAGCACATAGCCGAAGCACTTGAGGAGAAAAAGCAGTTCCCTTTAGGAAAAATTTTGCTCGGCTATCTATATCAAACCCTGAATAATGCATCAGCCAAACTAGCTATCGGCTCTGTAGTGAGTGCAGGTGGCCCTTGGTGGCTACTCCAGACTTGGCTAAACTTGGTAGCAATGAAGGCTGTAAATCGGCCATCTCTGATAGAAGCAGAGTTTCCAAGACTAGAGCCAATCACCGATGATGATGGAGAAGAAATAACTCATCGGAGGTGTACATCTTTTGGAGAGTATGCTAGTACCCCAGGCGATGCCGGTGCAAAACTATCAGCCGAACTGCTTAAAGATTGGTTCTTTAGCTTCTATGATGGCTTCCAGAAAAATGCCAGAGTTTGGTTCTTTTACGAGGACTCAATTAACTTCGAGCTGCCATCAGACTTCAGATTTGAGGAAATCAACCATGAAAAATTTTAGAAATCTAGAGAAGTATATACCACTGCCATCAGCCCATATAGTCTTCCTGTTGGCATCCATCAAGGAAGAAACATAAAAGTACCATATGAGTTTTACCACCCCATGAGTTCAGCCAGATAGTTTGGTATGGGGCAACTCCCAATCGGCTTGTGGTTTGCCGAAAAAATCCAATGTAGAGGAGAAATAACATCAAATCTAATGATGGATCGGCTGCTCAATATCCCAGGGCCACCCCTTGGCAGTATAAACAACATTGAGCTAGCCATGTTCAGGAGCAGGGCTTTTACCTCATGGTGGTGGGCTGAATGGAAACAACACCTCTTCCACCAATCGGCTACCATCTACATGACAGATCTCTTCCCTGACATGATTCCTCAAGTAAGCCCATTTACTTTTTTTTGTCAATTCCTCTTTTAAACTTATCAGCCGATTCTGTTTCTAAATTTACATGTTCTATTCTTACAGACCACATATTCATCTCCCCCTCATATAAGCAAAAGTAGCAAGAACATTGAATATGCTGCAGGACTGCTACCCAGCAGATGTGGTATAACTCCCCCTGTCATCGGCTATCATGCCCCCAAGACATCAAGCCTACTCCAAGGATAGACAAGGGATCCAGCGGATGCAGGCAGAAAAAGAAAAACTAAAGCACCAACTTCCATGCCACCAGCTGCCAAGAAGAAACCGAGAAAACAACCACCTCCACCAGCTGATGACACCGATGAAACCCTGAAGGATGCAGCCATTGAACAAGCAATAGACGAAGCTGCAGCCAAAATGAGTGACGTGGGAGAGAAAACAACACCAGCTTCCCCAACTCCAAAACAAACTCCCACAACTCCTGTTGCCCCAGCAGTCTTCACTCGGCAACCCAGGGTAAATTTATATCTTGTTGCAAAATTTCTTTATCTATTATCAATCTAACCACCCAAACTTTATCTTTTGCAGAAGAAAAGACCAGCCGAGAAGAACAAACCGGCACCAGTATCGGCTAAGCCAACTACTCAAACTCCCCTGGTAAATTTCAATCTCCTAAAATTTCAAATATTTTTGCTGGCCGATACTATCTAACACTTACATAAATACCCAAAATTTTCAGCCTCCTTCACCACCATCGCCTGCAGTGCAACCAATTTCTAGTGAACATACTGCATCGGCTGCAGGCAGTCACCACGTTATAGAAGAAGAAGTTTCTGCCCCTGCTATTCCTGTAAGTATTGCACCCTTAAAATATCAAATCGGCTATACAAAAACACCATGTTACTTATATCCCTTTTATCTCTCTTGCTTGCAGGTCCTAGCCGATTTATTCTCCTTCGATATTAAGGACTATTTTGATGAAGAAACAGAAGGAGAAGCAACAAGCAAAGCCTTGGCTCCTCTAGCTGATGATGTAAAGAGAAACCTTGAAGACATCTCTCATCGGCTAGGAGCATCTCTAGACAGCCTAGTAGTTGACTGCAGCACTCTCCGGGCGCGATTCCAAGAAATCCAAGCTCTGCTCCCAGATGAGTTATCCAATATCATCACTCCAACTCTTCAAATTAGTCACTTCATTTTGTGAGCCGATTGATGTGTCCTACAAATACCCTCATGAACTTCACACATGACAACTTTTGCCTCTTCCATACTCAAACACTTCAAAAGAACCCCATCGATCATCCGATAGTATAATACATCATCCAAAAGTACATACTTAAGAGCTTTGTATCGTAATTTCCTTGAAACCAATCTGGAAGGATTCTTTAAATACTCAGAAACATCAAACCTCCAATCATCGTGTGACATGCAGGCCACTTCCACTTCAATCCCTTGTAACATCGGTTTGTAGCCTGATGCACCTTGAGCTAAATCATTGGCCTCAGCATTTTGTTCTCTAGGGATATGTTTCAAAGTAACCATCTTGAAAGTCTTCATCAGCTCTTGACATTTCTCATTGTAGACCATCAGAATATCATTCTTGCACTCATATTCTCCAGACAATTGACTTATCACAAATAATGAATCCCCCATGATTTCAATAGCATCGGCTTCAACTTCTCTCAATAATTGCAAACCTTTGAGAACAACTTCATATTCTTCTTGATTATTTGTAGAGTAAGGCTTAATGGTAAAAACAAACTGAAAACTTGACCCCCTAGGTGATATAATAACTAAGCCGATACCACAACCATGAGTGCAAACAGATCCATCATAAAACAAAGTCCATTGCATAATATCAATATTGTCAACACTCGCATCCCTGTGTTCACTATGAAATCGGCTATCGCTTGCCCTTTAATTGCCTTAGCTGATTCATACCTGAGATCAAATTCTGACAAAGCAAAGATCCACTTCCCAATTCGCCCTTTTAGAACTGGAGCCGATAGCATATACCGCACCACATCGGCTTTGCATACTATAATACATTCATTGGAGAGTAGATAATGTCTCAACTTTGTACAAGAGAAATACAAACACAAGCATAATTTCTCCACGAGTGAATACCTTGTTTCTGCATCCAAAAGACCTCTTGGATCAAAACAGAGCCGATAGAGTTCTGATCGGCTGAGAAATACAGCTTGAATGGAATCCCCTTCTGAGGTGGTATAAGAACTGGAGGAGTACTCAAATATTCCTTAATGTTGTCCAATGCTTGCTGCCGTTTTTCTCCCCAGACAAATTCTTGATCAGCTTTCAGCCTTGATATGAAACGCAGAACAAAATTTATCTTGCCGATCAATGATTGCAACTTGGTTTTGTCTTCTGGAGGTTTTATATCCTTGATTGTCTCAATACTCCTCTGAGGAATTTCAATCCCACGCTCATGTACCAAAATCCAAGAAATTGACCAGCCGATACTCCAAAAGCGCACTTAGTAGGATTCATTTTCAACCCATAGTTCCTTGCCCTTTCCAAGACTTGTCCCAAATCGGCTATATGCTCATCAACTTCCTTAGATTTAACTACCACATCATCAATGTATATCTCGACCAATGTGCCGATGAGATCATGAAAAATATAGTTCATGGCCCTCTGATATGTAGCACCAGCACTTCTCAAACCAGAGGTCATAACCACCCACTCATATAAGCCGATTGCACCAGGACATCTAAAAGCTGTCTTGTGAATATCTTCCTCAGTCATGAAAATTTGATTATATCCAGCATTGCCATCCATGAAGCTAATGATTTTGTGTCCAGATGCTGCGTCGACAAGTTGATCGGCTACCGGCATTGGGTATTCATCTTTTGGTGTAGCCTTGTTTAAATCTCTGAAATCAATGCAAACTCGAAGCTTGCCGTTTTTCTTGATGACTGGTACTATGTTAGAAATCCACTCAGCATATCGGCATGGTCTGATAAAATTGGCATCATAGAGTCTTGTAATTTCGGCTTAATAGCATCATACATTGCAGCTTTACAACGCCTTGGAGCTTGCTTGTACGGCCGATAGCCTGGTTTGATAGGGAGCCGATGTTCAACTATCGATCGGCTAAGTCCTGGCATCTCATAATATTCCCAAGCAAAACAATCTCTATACACTTTTAAAAGTGCTATTAATTTACATTTAAATTTCTTTGATAAACCCTTAGTAATATATGTCGGGCTAGGCCTATCACCTGGTCCAATATCGATTTCTTCTAACTCATCGGCCGACATAAAACCTTGTCCTAGTTTGCCGTCGAGATCATTAACAGTGTCCTTTGTGTAGAAACTGGAACCCTCCACGGCGCCCTCAAAACAAGAACTGGGGCTCTCCACCTCCTGTTGGCTGTATGGCATAATAAGAAATCTTTAAGTAATCTCCTTGTCAAAGTTTTCCAGATAAACAATCAATTCCTTCCATCTCCCAAACAGATAAATCAGCACTACCTACATTAACTGACCTGTCGGCTGGCACGATCTCACTTTGGTCTCCTTGCCATTGAATCAGAGTTTGGTGCATTGTTGAAGGGATGCAACAATTAGCATGGATCCAATCTCTTGACAGCAACAGACTGTAGGAACCCTTCCCATCAATAACAAAGAACGTGGTAGGAATTGTTTTGCTACCGATGGTTAGGTCTACATTCAAAACTCCCTTGGTTTCAGATGGATTCCTGCCAAAATCTTTTAGAACCATGTTAGTCTTGATCAGATCCTCTGAATTCTTCCCAAGTTTCCTGAATGTCGTGTATGGCATTAGATTGACGGCTACTCCTCCATCGACTAGCATCTTTGACATCGGCTTGCCATTGACAAATCCCTTTACATACAGTGGCTTAAGATGCCGATGATCGGTTCCTTCGGGCTTCTCAAAAACGGCTTGCTGTGGAGATAGTATCAACTTAGCCGATGACAGACTCTCCACTTGCTCGACAACTTGCTCAACTGCATATTCGGCTGGTAACATAAAAACCATATTGATAGAAGATGTTATCACATCTTTGCCCTTACATTGCTCATTTCTTTTATGATCAGCTTTGACTTCATCGGCTAGCACCACTTTGCTCTTCACACGCCAGACTTTCTTTTTTCTCTGCCTCAGCCGATGCTCAATTTCCCCTTCGACCTCCTGGAATTGTTCCCTGTTCCTCATCCTTTGAACTCTCCTTTTTTGATTTTTGGTAAAAATTCCAGAAGGGCACCATTGAGGATGCATTGGCTTGGATTCTCTAGGTGAACCATCTTTATCATTGTTTCGCTGCATCGGCCCAAGTCTCTCATGAACCGGTAATCTTGCCTGAATCGGCCGATGCACAGTTGTATTCTGTTGACTTGATCTTTGGATAAATTGTGCATCAGAATCACTGCATCCAGGACAATCTTCAATAGATGGCAGCCTCATACCCTCATTCCAACAAAATCTAAAAAATTCACAACTCCAGTGAGGATCAAAATATCTTTCACTTTCATAAGAATATGGCTCCACTTCTCGTTGGCACCTTTTCTGGTATTTGTTAATCATACCAGCCGATCTGATGTTCCTGGTGTAATTTTTTCCTCCATCGGCTGTGTTTCGGCTATGACCAGAGTGCACCATGTTGACTGGAAAAGGGTGCCCATCTATCTTCATCGGCCTCTTGGACTCGTCGATCTTGATCTTACCTTGTTTAATAGCCGACTCGTCGATCTTGATCTTACCATTGACAGACCACCGTCTTCTTGTTCCTAGCCCACTCGGCTGCATTGATTTCTGGGACATCATCTTCAGAATCAGAGTCGTAATTGTAGACATTATTAATATTATTTGCCTTTTTGATGAATTTTCTTGCTTCCTGTAACCTTGTCTCATGAGCCGATACCTTCTGAGCTAGGTGAGCTAAACTTTCAAAGTCTTGAGCCGAAAATCTTTCTCTTATCGGCGCTAACAAACCCTGGAAGGCTAAATCGACCAACTGAGAATCTGTCAAGGCTAAGCTATAGCATCTATTCCTCACATCTCTGAATCGTTGAATATAATCTGGAACCGATTCATCTGATTTTTGCCTGATTGCTGTGAAGTCTGATAGCTTCATCTCTTGAACCCCACTGAAAAAGTATTTGTGAAATTGTTTCTCTAGATCGGCCCAACTCCTGATTGAATTGTAAGGTAGCGATGAAAACCAAGTAAATGCCGATCCAGATAATGAGAGTGGGAACAATCTAACCCTGAGGGCCTCTACAGCCGATGCCTCACCACACTGAGCTAAAAATCGGCTAACATGCTCATAGGTAGAAATATTATCTTGTCCTGAAAATTTAGAGAAGTCTGGCACCTTGTATCGGTTTGGCAGTGGAACCCGATCAAAATATTCTGGATATGGGTGCCGATACATGTTGCCATTGTCTTTTGGTTTGAGCCCAAATTGCTCCCTCATGACATCAGCGATCATATCAGCCCATGGTTGATGCGGTGTTGCTCCACCATATTGTTGCTGAAGTGGATCCATCTGGCCATATTGGATTGGCTGAGGTCGTGGTGAGTGAGGTTGATAGAGATGATTGAAACCAGCCGATATTCCTTGAGGTGGTGCATATGAAGGTTGCTCTGTGCCGTACTGCTGACTCATCGGCCGAGTAATTCCAATCGGCTGCTGCAGAACCGAAGGAATTTGGTAAGATGTGTCGACAACTGATGGTTGAGGATTGAGGATACTCATTAATTGTTCTGGTGTTAACTGAGTTGATGCTTGGCCCCCAGTGATCGGTTGTGACCTATTCAAAATTGTTGGAATATTTGAGCTTGAATAAGGAGCTGATGGAGCCTGGGTTTGAAACAATTGTTGACTCCTTTGATTCCCGCCAATGTCTGTCTTCACGGTTCTGTACCCTGGGAACGCGCCTTCTGGTAGATATATAGGTCCTTTAGCCTTTTCTTCAGCTATCGTGCCATCAACTACTGACTTGATCATATTTGTCAAAGTATTAATGCGCACTCCAGAATGGTTGACTAAAGCATGATGAACGACCGAATCGATGCGATCTTGCAATGTGTGGAGTTCTTCATCACTTGATTCGACTTTGACCTATTTGTCCTTTTCTTCTCCTGATCCGAAAGTACTCGGCTCTTGTTTCACGATCGTCGGCAGTTTGACTTTAGTTCTTTGAACAACCGTGCCTTGCCGAGTCACCGTGAACGAGTGCAGATACTGGTTCTGGAGTTGATCCAGCATTTGTCTCATCTCTTCTCGCTGCTCTTCATTCAGCTGCTCGATTGTGATTGGCAAGATGTTGTCCTCTGAAACTTCAGTGATGTTTGGCGACATGATGACACAAAGTCCCACTAGGCGTGCCAAAAGCGTGTTGATGCAAAAAACACACACTGACCTGAGAGATTTGCTTTACTCTAGTGCAGGTCCAAAATTAGGGTTTTAGGTTCGAGGGCATGCCAGTTGATTTGATCCTGCAATCAACAAGAAAAAAATATGCAAAGAATATCAGTAAACGATAGACAATCGGCCATAGGGTCGATTTCATATCGTATGTGACCTAGCCGATGCAATAAAGCATGAATTGGCTGTGAGGTATGAATGAAATATGAATCTAGCCCTAAAACTAGTATATCGGCTCTAGAGATCAATGTTATATAATCAATATTTCAATGTTACTTTAGAAATAAGCGATTGGGATAGATCGGACTGAACCGAGATAGTATAAATTGCCTAAGTATAAAGGTAACATAAAATAAAGATTACGTAAACTCATGTCATAGCCGATATCTAGGTTTAAGCATGTATCGGCTATAGCTCCGATACAACCTTATACTAGGATATTCTCTAGTAATAAATATATTCATTTATAACCAATTAAATTGGTATCAAGCTAATTATATTTATATTAGATTAGATCCTGATATAAGGGGCAGATATAGAATATTAAACACAACATAAAACAATGTAAAACATCTATACTAGATAAGATCGGCTGAAACCCCGATACTATCCTTGCATTGTCGATCTAAATTATATAACGTATATGATAACTCAAAGATTCACAACATAGAACTAGAGTGTCATAAAGATGTAAGCACTAGCCCCAATGATGCAAATCGCCATGACAAGATATACCTTTTCGTCGAAGATCAAATTGATGCAGCACGACTCGAGAGCACAAACTTGTCGAAAAGTAGAAAACAAAGGTGGCGATGCGCCGAGATTGATTGAACGTGTGTTGTTATTATTTACAAGACCTCGGGATTATATTTATACCCGAAAATACAAACATTGTCCATCACGGACACGGCTCATATTAACCTAATACAAATCCAACTAACGAACAAGTCCATTAGGCGGACTCTTACCAAGAATATCTATAAGGAAATTACATAAAATAACCTAATTAATAGATGCAATTGCCTCCTCAAGACTCTATCCGTGCATGACAATCCATATGAAACACGCTAACACAACCCGATATCATGTACCGAATCATATTACCGAAATCGGCTGAATCGGCTAACCTTGTCCGACTCTGACTCTGCCGATCCAGTTCACAGCCGATTCGGACTACAGCCGATTCTCACTCTGTTTCCGATATAACTTAATCTCTTCGATTCCGTTTGATTCTATATTCATCTCCGATACTTGAATTACCAAATTTGGTCGTCAACAATCGGCTGGCTTCAATCATGCTTATCAACCTCATTCTCCACGGCCTCAGCCGATTCAATACGGCCAAACTGATCTAGTTCAATAGCAGTACGGTGGAGCAACACCACAACAGCCGTGGGCCGATATGATCGCTGATGTCATGAGAGAACAGTTTGGGCTCAAACCTAAAGACAATGGCAGCATGTATCGATATCCATACCCAGAATACTTTGATCGGGTGCTGTTGCCAAATCGATACAAGGTGCCAGATTTCTCCAAATTCTCAGGGCAGGATAATGTCTCAACATACGAGCATGTCTGCCGATTTTTAGCTCAATGTGGCGAGGCATCGGCTACAGAAGCTCTCAGAGTCAAACTATTTCCACTCTCTTTATCTGGATCGGCGTTCACATGGTTTTCATCCCTACCTTACAATTCTATCAGAAGTTGGGCCGATCTGGAGAAGCAATTTCATAAATACTTTTTCAGTGGTGTTCAAGAAATGAAATTATCAGACCTCACAGCAATCAAGCAGAAATCAGATGAATCAGTTCCAGATTGTATCCAACGGTTTAGAGATGTGAGGAACATGTGTTATAGTCTAGCCTTGACAGATTCACAACTAGTCGATTTGGCCTTTCAAGGTTTGTTGGCACCGATAAGAGAAAGATTTTCGGCACAAGACTTTGAGAGTCTAGCTCATTTAGCTCAAAAGGTATCAGCTCATGAAACAAGATTTCAAGAGGATAGAAAATTTATCAAGAAGGCCAACAATGTCAATAACATCTATAACTGCGATTCTGATTCTGAAGATGATGACCCAGAAGTCAATGCAGCTGAATGGGCTAGGAACAAAAAGACAGATTCAACTGTCATTGGGTCAAGAATTCAGGAAAATAAGAGAAATTTGATTTTGACATCACCAAGGCTGACAAGATTTTTGATCTTCTTCTTTAAGAAAAACAGATTCAACTGCCGGCAGGACATGTCATCCCATCGGCTGAGGAATTGAAGAGGAGGAAGTATTGCAAGTGGCACAATACAGGGTCTCACAGCACCAATGATTGCAAATTTTTTAAGCAACAGATCCAATCGGCTATCAAACAAGGGAAGATCAAGATTGACGAATCCAAGAGGCTGATGAAGATAGATGGATATCCTTTTCCAGTCAACATGGTACATTCTGGATTTAATCGGAATTCAGCCGATGGAGGTAAAAATTACACCAGAAATATCAGATCGGCTGGCATGATTAACAAATATCAAAAAAGGCAACAGAGGGAAGATGAGTCATATCACTATGATGATGAGAAGTACTTCGATCCTCATTGGAGCTGCGAATTTTTCAGATTTTATTGGAATGAAGGTATGAGGTTGCCATCTATTGAAGATTGTCCCGGGTGTTGTGATTCTGATGCTCAATTTGTTCAAAAACCAAGCCGACAGAGTGCAAGTGAGCATCGGCTGATTCAGAGAAAGTTGCCAGTTCATGAGAGACTTGGGCCAATCCAGCAGAACAATGATGAGGATGATTCACAAAGAGAGCCCAAACATATGCAGCCACAATGGTGCCCTTCTGGAATTTTTACCAAAAATCAAAAGAGGAGAGTTCAGAGGATGAGAAATAGGGAACAATTTCAAGAGGTTGAAGCAGAAATCGAGCATCGGCTGAGGCAGAAAACAAAAAAGGTTTGGTGTGTGAAAAGTAAGGTAGTGCTAGCCGATGATGTCCAAACCGATCAAGAAAGAAGTCTCCAGAACAAGGGCAAGGGGATGATGTCATCTGCAATAAACATGGTTTTATGTTACCAGCCGAATATGCAGTTGAACAAGTTGTCGAGCAAGATGATGAGTTGCCATTGGCTAAGTTGATGTTATCTCCATAGCAAGCTTTTTTCAAGAAGCCCGAAGGAAGTGATCATCGGCATCTCAAGCCATTGTGTGTCAAGGGATTTGTCAACGGCAAGCCAATGTCCAAGATGTTAGTCGATGGAGGAGGAGCAGTTGTCAATTTGATGCCATATTCAACCTTCAGGAAACTTGGGAAGAATTCAGAGGATTTGATCAAGAGAAATATGGTTCTGAAAGATTTTGGCGGGAATCCATTTGAGACCAAAGGAGTTTTGAATGTGGAGTTGACTATCGGCAGTAAAACAATTCCTACCATGTTCTTTGTTATTGATGGAAAGGGCTCCTATAGCTTGTTGCTGGGAAGAGATTGGATCCATGCTAACTGTTGTATTCCTTCAACAATGCACCAAAGCATGATTCAATGGCAGGGAGACCAAATCGAAATCGTGCCAGCCGACAGGTCAGTCATTGTAGCTAGTGCCGATTTATCTGTTTGGGAGATGGAAGGAAATGATTGTTTGTCTGGAAAAGTTTGGCAAGGAGATTACTTAAAAGTTTTTGATTATGCCATACAGCCAACAGGACATGGAGAGCCCCAATTATTGTTTTGAGGGCACCATGGCGGGTTCCAATTTCTGCACAGAGGACACTGTTGATGATCTCGACGGCAAGCTAGGACAAGGGTTTATGTCGACCGATGAATTAGAAGAAATCGACATTGGACCAGGTGATAGGCCTACGCCGACATATATTAGTAAGGATTTATCAAAGGAATTTAAATGTAAATTAATAGCACTTTTGAAAGAATATAGAGATTGTTTTTCCTGGGAATACTATGAAATGCCAGTACTTAGCCGATCGATTGTTGAACATCGGCTCCCTATCAAACCAGGCTATCGGCCATATAAACAACCTCCAAGACGTTGTAAAGCTGACATGTATGATGCTATCAAGGCCGAAATTACAAGACTCTACGATGCTAATTTCATTAGACCATGCCGATATGCTGAGTGGATTTCGAATATAGTGCCAGTCATCAAGCAAAATGGCAAACTTAGTGTTTGCATTGATTTCAGAGATCTAAACAAGGCTACACCGAAAAACGAATACCCAATGCCAGTGGCCGATCAACTAGTTGATGCAGCATCTGGACACAAAATTATCAGCTTCATGGATGGCAGTGCAGGTTATAATCAAATTTTCATGGCTGAACAATATATCCACAAGACTGCTTTTAGGTGCCCTGGTGCAATTGGCTTATATGAGTGGGTTGTTATGACTTTCGGCTTGAGAAGTGCTGGTGCTACATATCAAAGGGCTATGATTTATATATTTCATGATCTCATCGGCATGCTGGTAGAAATCTATATTGATGAGTGGTGGTGAAATCTAAGGAATTTGATGAACATATAGCCGATTTAAGACAAGTGCTGGAAAGAGCAAGGAAGTATGGATTGAAAATGAATCCTATTAAGTGTGCTTTTGGTGTATCGGCTGGGCAATTTCTTGGGTTTCTGGTACATGAGCGTGGGATTGAGATACCCAGAGGAGTATTGAAGCAATTAAAGACATAAAACTTCTAGAAGACAAAACTAAGCTTCAATCATTGATCGGCAAAATAAATTTTGTTCGGCGTTTCATATCAAATTTGTCTGGCCGAATAGAACCATTTACTCCATTGTTGAGGTTGAAAGCCGATCAAGAGTTTGTCTGGGGAGAAAAACAGCAGCAAGCATTGGACAATATCAAGGAATATTTGAGTACTACTCCAGTTCTTATACCACCGCAAAAAGGGCTTCCATTTAAGCTATATTTGTCAGCCGATCAGAACTCGATCGGCTCAGTTTTGATCCAAGAGGTGGGGGGTAAGGAAAGAGTCATATTTTATCTTAGTAGAAGACTTTTGGATGCAGAAACAAGGTATTCACCTGTGGAGAAATGATGCCTGTGTTTATATATTTCTTGTACATAATTGAGGCATTATTTGCTTTCCAATGAGTGCACAATAGTCTGTAAAGCCGATGTAGTACGGTATATGCTATCGGCTCCAGTTTTGAAGGGGCGAATTGGGAAGTGGATTTTTGCTTTATCAGAATTTGATCTAAGGTATGAATCGGCTAAGGCAGTAAAAGGGCAGGCGATAGCCGATTTTATAGTTGAGCACAGGGATACAAGTATTGATAATGTTGATATTATACCATGGACCTTGTTTTTTCATGGATCTGTTTGCACTCATGGTTGTGGTATCGGCTTAGTAATTATATCGCCTAGGGGGGCAAGTTTTCAGTTTGCTTTCACTATCAAGCCTTATTCTACAAATAATCAAGCTGAATATAAAGCTGTTTTAAAAGGGTTGCAACTGTTGAGAGAGGTTGAAGCGGATGCTGTTGAAATCATGGGTGATTCATTATTGGTGATAAGCCAGTTATCTAGGGAATATGAGTGCAAGAATGATGTTTTGATGGTTTATAATGAGAAATGTCAGGAGTTGATGAAGACTTTCAAAATACTTACTTTGAAACATATCCCTAGGGAGCAGAATGTTGAAGCCAATGATTTAGCTCAAGGTGCATCAGGATACAAGCCGATGTTGCAACGAGTTGAAGTAGAAGTTGTCTGCATACCAGCTGATGATTGGAGGTTTGATATATTTGAGTATTTGAAGAATCATTCTAAATCGGTTTTCAGAAAGTTAAGATATAAAGCCCTCAAATCTGTTTTATTGGATGATATTTTGTATTATCGTACGATTGATGGAGTTCTTCTGAAATGTTTGAGCTTGGAAGAAGCAAAAGTTGTCATGTGTGATGTTCATGAGGGTATTTGTGGAACTCATCAATCGGCTCACAAGATGAGATGGCTGATTAGAAGAGTTGGGTACTTTTGGCCGACAATGCGGGAGGATTGTTTCAGATATTACAAGGGATGTCAAGATTGTCAGAAATTTGGAGCAATACAGAGAGCACCAGCATCGGCTATGAATCCTATTATCAAGCGATGGCCGTTCAGAGGTTGGGGTATTGATATGATCGGCCAGATCAATCCACCATCAAGTAAGGGGAATAAATTTATATTGGTTGCAACTGATTATTTTACCAATTGGGTTGAGGCAATTCCTTTTAAGAAAGTCGATAGTAAAGATGCTATTGAATTTGTCAAGGAACATATTATATACCGGTTTGATTTGCCACAGACAATTACAACAGATCAAGGTTCAATCTTTGTGTCCGATGAGTTTGTTCAGTTTGCCGATAGCATGGGGATCAAATTGTTGAATTCTTCACCATATTATGCACAAGCAAATGGGCAAGCTGAGGCATCTAACAAAAGCTTAATTAAGTTGGTTAAGAGAAAGATTACCGAATATCCCAAGAAGTGGCATACTATATTAGCCGAAGCATTGTGGTCCTATCGGATGGCTTATCATGGTGCAATCCAAGTACCTCCTTATCAACTGGTTTATGGGCATGAAGCTGTACTACCATGGGAAACCAACATTGGCTCTAGGAGAATTTCTTTGCAGGATGAACTGACAGCCGATGATTATCATAATTTCATGGTTGATGAGTCAGAAGATTTGGTTCAAGCAAGATTGTGTGCTCTTGAAAAAGTTAGAAAAAGACAAAGAACGAGTTACCAGACATTATAACAAGAAAGTTGTGGCAAAGTCTTTTGAGGAGGGTGAACTTGCTTGGAAATTGGTGTTGCCGATAGGGGCCAAAGATAATAAATTCGGCAAGTGGTCGCCGAATTGGGAAGGGCCTTTTCAAATTCATAAGTCTGTTTCTAAAGGAGCTTATATGTTGCAAGGTCTTGATGGAGAAGTTTTTGGTAGAGCAATTAATGGAAAATACTTGAAGAAATATTATCCAAGTGTTTGGATTGGATCGTAATCGGCTGAGTTCTGCCGATTTTTATGAACGGCCGATATGGTTCATATCGCCCTTAGACTTTTGGTTTTGACGTTATCGGCTATGTTATGGCGATGTGTGCTAGCCGATATATGATATATCGCCCTTAGTCATTTTTTTTAATTTTGTCTTTGTGTCACAAACATGCCAAAATTACGGGGCATATATACAAGCAAAAATATTGGGATTTCAACGCAAAATATATTAATTGGCATAAAGGATATGAAAGTATGTGTTGTACAAATGAAGTTTTCTAGCCGATTACAAAGCTGATTACAAAAATTTTCTAAGTCCTTATTATAAGCTATCACTGAGACAGATAGCGTTGGATAGCCGATATTGCTCTCTACCGAATTTCTTCAACTTCAGCTATTGCTTGAGCATCTTGAGCATCGGTTCCAGGGATGATCTTCAGAGACTTGGTCATGTTGGATACATATTTAATAGCCGATTTGAGTTTTGCTTTTTGCTCCCCAACAACCTTTGGGAGATCGGCTAGTTTTGTTTCTCCAATGCAATTTTTCAATTGCATACATCAAGCTTGGCCAAGAGCTCAATTATTTCGGCTGCCAATTGATCTATAGCAGATTTGATCGGCTCTTTGGCTAAATGATCAAGTTTAGCTTTCTCGGAATGCACAAGCTGCCGATTTGCTTGGATAGTAGCCTCGATGCTTTTCTTCTCCACCCGATCAGCTATTCTCTGTCTAGCCTTCTCCAGCTTGAATTGATGTTGTTCAAGATATACTGCAGGAGTAATGGTATTTGATAACTCATCTGGGATTAAGGCTTGAATTTCTTGAAACCTGGCCCGGATAGAGCTACAGTCAACTACTAGGCTATCTAGAGATGTGTTGACGACAAAATTTGGTAAATCATGCATCAAATTTGGAGTTAAGACCGAAGCGGATTTGGAAGGAAATCGGTAACAGAAACAGAGTATAAATCGGCTTCGGAACTGCATCGGCTACGGTGTGCATCGGCTGATATCGAATCGGGCAAGGAAGTCGATGTAGCCGATTCTGACAAGGGGATGTTGGAACCATTGTCGGGTTCGTTTAAAGTGCTTCATGAGGATTGCCACGTCTGGATTGAGTCCGAAAAAGGCAATTGTATCTATTAATTAGGAATAGTTTGTTAGTTTCCTTTTACCTTAAGGAAAGTGTGTTTAGTGTCCGATAAGGACTTTATGTTTTTCCTTTTATCTTTAGGAAAGTTTGAGTCGTGTCTGATATGGACTAGTATCTACCCATGGGTATAAATATGTACACCCAGGGTCTATGTAAATTATCTCTCAATCAATACAACTTCGGCGCATCGCCAACTTTTACCCTTTTACTTTCGACAAGTTCTTGTTTCAAGTTGGGCTACATCGACTTCGATCTCCGACGAGGAGTAAGGCTTGTTATGGCGGCTTGCGTTATCGGGATTAGTGCTTCCATCTCTTCGACACTCTAATCTTGTTCATGTAAGTCGTCGAGTTATCATATACATTATATAATCTAGATTGACAATGTTTTCTACTTGCATCGACCGATCTCCATCTAGAGTTTTGTCGATATCGGCTAGATTACTTTGTTGTCTTAGATTATATAATGTATCCACCACCCTGAAAATCAGTCAAAGGCTTGATTGTCTAGATATTTTGTTTCTTTTCATACTTAGTACTGCATCAGTTAAGTTTGATCTACTAAGTCGTGCTTAGAACCATAATCTCTAGCCTGCTTCTTGATTGCCAATAAGGGGTTTCATCGGGGTTTCAGCCGATAAGTTATCTGTACGTTGCATCAGCTTATAAGGGTTACATACAAGTTGGATTTAGCTGATAACAAAGGTTTCATTGTTTATACAATCATTTGGATTTAATGGCATCGGATCTCCAGCCGATGTACACTTCAACCTTCGAATCAGTGCTTATTCAATCTATCATTACTAGCCGATTGGTTTCTTCTGGATTATATTATTATTTTATTACATTATCATCAGCCGATTATCTTTATGTCATTATTTACTCAAGTATCAAGATCTATACTGGATATCGGGTGGTATCGGCATCGGCTGGAATCACTCCATCGGCTTGTCAGCCGATCGGCTATCTTTTGATCTTCAATTTATATATCTTGTCAGTTGCAGGATCAAACTGACTGGCACGTCCGCATCTCATCATTATTTTGAACCTGCACTGGAGCTATGCAGATCTCCCAGGCCGTCGTGTTTTTACGTCAACAAGATGCCTCTAGCCGATGGGAGATGTCCTCAAGGTTTCTCTTCACGTCATCAGCTAAAGGGGCTAGGGCCTTGCTTGTGGTTTCTCCTTCTGTTTCTTCATCAAGATAATCCTTAATATTAAAGGAGAATAAATCGGCTAGAACCTGCAAAAGGAAGGTTAAATGGGATATAAGTAACAGATCATATTATAGAGCCGATTTGAAATTTTTAGGTGGTACAAGACTTACAGGGATGCCAGGAGCAGCAGTTTCTTCCTCCACAATATGGTGGCTGCCTACAGCCGATGCAGTATGTTCACTTGAAATTGGTTGTGCTAGAGGCGATGGTGGAGAAGGAGGCTGACAAATTGAGAATATTTAACAAGTGGTAACTAATATCGGCTAAGAGTAAGATTGAGATTTTAAGAGCTGAGAATTACCAGAGGAATTTGAACGGTTGGTTGAGCCGATACTGGTGCTGGTTTTTTCTTCTCGGCTGGTCTTTTCTTCTACAAGGTACAAAGTTTGAATAGTGAGATCAGCAATAAATAAAGAAATTTTGTAATATAAGATATGGTCTTACTCTGGGTTGCCGAGAGAATACTGCTGGAGCAGCAGGAGTTGTAGGAGTTCTCTTAGTGGCTGGATAAGCTAAAGGTGTTTTTTCTCCTATATCACTCAGTTCGGCTGCAGCTTCATCAATCGCTTGTTCAATTGCTGCTTCATCCAAGGTTTCTTCAATGTCATCGGCTGGTTGAGGTGGTTGTTTCTTGGATTTCTTCTTAGCAGCCGGTGGCATAGCAGCTGATGCCTTGGTTTTTCTCTTCTTGCCTGCATCGGCTAGTTCCCTTATCTGCCCTTGAAGTAAGCTTGATGTCTTGGGGCATGGTAGCCGATGCTGGATGGAGATAGACCACATCCATTGGGCAAAAGACCTATTGCATATTCATATCTTTGCCGCTTTTGCTTATGCGGGAATGAGATGAGTCTGTTGTCTGCAAAAACAAAGATAGGATATGAAGTTAAATGCAGAATCGGCTGATAAGTTTAAAATTGGAATTGACAAAAGGAGTGAAGGAGTTACCTGAGAGATCATGTCAGGGAAGATGTCTGTCATATAGATTGTAGCTGATTGATGGAAAAGGTGTTGTTTCCATTCAGCCCACCATGCATTGAAAGCCTTACTCCTGAACATAGCTAGCTCAATGTTGTTGATACTGCCAAGGGGAGGTCTTGGGATGTTGAGCAGCCAATCCATCATTAAAATTGAGGTGATAACTCCTCTGCATTAGATTTTATCGGCAAACCATAAGCCGATTGGCAGCTGACCCATGCCAAACTATCTAGCTGAGCTCATGGGATGATAAAATTCATAGGATACTTTGATGTTTCTGCCTCGATGAATGCCAACAGGGAGGATGCATGGGCTGATGGCAATAGAAAATACTTCTTTGGAGTTCTAGAATTTTTCATGGTTGATTTCCTCAAATCTGAAGTACGATGGCAGTTCAAAGTTGGCTGAGTCCTCATAAAAGAACCAAACTCTGGCATTTTTGTGAAAGCCATCATAAAAACTAAAGAACCAGTCTTTTAGCAGTTCGACTGACAGCTTTGCTCCAGCATCGGCTGGTGTAGATGCGTACTCTCCAAAAGATGTACACCTCTGATGGGTGATTTCTTCTCCATCTTCATCAATAATCGGCTCCAACCTTGGAAATTTTGCCTTAGTCAGGGCTGGTCTATTGACAGCTTTCATGGCTACTAGGTTTAGCCAAGATTGGAGTAGCCACCAAGGGCCACCTGCACTAACTACAGAGCTGATAGCTAGTTTTGCTGATGCATTGCTCAGGGTCTGATAGAGGTAGCCGAGCAGGATTTTTCCTAAGGAAAATTGTTTCTTCTCCTCGAGAGCTTCGGCTATGTGCTGTCAGTTGGAGGTTGGACAACAGCTAGATCCACAAAACAGATATTTTTCCAGCCACATCAACAAAAACGCAGTGTGTTCCTGAGGGGTAACTGAACCTTGACCCATGTTGGCTGAAATAAATCCAGACCATCCTCCTATGCTCTTGGTTTTGAAATCAAATCTGTTTTTGGAGTTCAATGTCATAGGATTGGCCGATGAGGTGATGTCAAGGCCGGTGAGCATGCTGATGTCTAGCAAAGTGGGAGTCATCGGCCCTTGATTAAACATGAAAGCATTTATGGTGTTGGACCAGAAGTAACTAGCAGAAGCCATTAGGGGCTCATCCTTAGCCGAATTTGCTATTGTTAGAGCAAGGGCTTGGCCGATTCCTATCTCATCCCAATGGTTCTATTTGCTAGCCGATATGCGTTTATACCATGCGGACCAGCTTTTCTCTAGGGACGGCCAAGACTTGAAAGTATTTTTCCAATGCCCTAGATTTGGGTTTGCTAATCTGAACGGGATTCTGTTGGTTTCGGCAGTAATGAACTCAGTAGGGTCAAGGTTGCCAATTGGGCCAAGGAAATAGTGGTTCTCGTGGTTCAGGCTTGGGATTGCAATCAAATTGGCAAGATGCTACAACAAAGAAGTAAGAGGAACAAGAAAACGGACTAAGATCGCAAAAACTAAATCTATTGCATGAAAAGGAGATCTAGCCGATGAGAACATACCTCTGCGTACTCGGCCGATGGAGCGGCGGATGGAGCGGTTGAGAAAGACATCGCCGCAGGCGGAAGTTGGTCGGGGAAGAGATTCCCTGGAGGTTGCCTTGGTGCGCCGAGGAGATCGCCGGAGTAAGAGAAGATGGAAGTCGTTAGAGCGGTGGAACAGTATAACGGTGTGAAGTTTCTCGAGGCTGTCGGTTAGTATTTAAAGCAATGAGGTAACGGTAAAAAACGGAAAGTGCGATATTCACTCGGAGATAAGATTTGACAAATCTGAAACATTACCAAATATTCCGGACTTGGGGGGCATGTGTTGACGTCCAAATTTGGTAATTCAAGTATCAGAGATAAGGATAGAATCGAAGAAAATCCAAGAGATTAGATCGTACCGGAAACAGAGTGAGAACCGGCTGTAGTCCGAATCGGCTGCGGACAGGATCGGCAGAATCAGAGTCGGACAGGGTTAGCCGATTGAGCCGATTCTGGAAATATGACTCTGTACACGTCATCGGGTTGAGTTAAGGTGCTTCATATGGATTGCCGTGCATGGATAGAGTCCTGAGGAGGCAATTGTATCTATTAATTAGGATATTTTATGTAATTTTCTTATAGATAATCACGGTAAGAGTCCGCCTAAGGGACTTGTTCGTTAGTTAGATTTGTATTAGGTTAATATGAGTCGTGTTCGTGATGGACAATGTTTGTATTTTCGGGTATAAATATAATCCCGAGGTCCTATAAATAATAACAACAGACGTTCAATCAATCTCGGCGCATCGCCACCTTTATTTTCTACTTTTCGACAAGTTTGTGCTTTCGAGTTGTGCTGCATCAATTTGATCTTCGACAAAAAGGTATATCTTCTTATAGCGGTTTGCATTATCCTAGCTAGTGCTTTCATCTTTATGACACTCCAAGTTATCATATACATTATATAATTTAGATCAACAATGCAATCTACTTATATCGGCTGGAGTCTTTATACGGTTTCGTTGATATCGGCTAGATTACCTTGTTGGTTTAGATTATATAATGTATCTAACATCCCGAAAAGGCAACCATCAGCTTGATTTTCTAGATGTCATGCTTCTCTTTATACTTAATGCTGTATTGGTTAAGTCTAACCTATTAAGTCGTATTTAGAATCATGTTATCTAGCTTGCCTTATAGTTGTTAATAAGGATAGTATCGGAGTTTCAGCCGATCTTACCTGGTATAGATGTTTTACTTTGTTTTATGCTTTGTTTAATGTTCTATATCTGCCCCTTATATCAGGATCTAATCTAATATAAATATATTGAGCTTGATACCAATCTAATTGGTTGTAGTTCAGTATATTTGTTACTAGAGAATATCTTAGTATAGGGTTGTATCGGAGCTATAGCCGATACATACTTAAAACTAGATATCGGCTATGACATGAGTCTACATAATCATTATTTCATACTATCTTTAGATTTGGGCAATTTATACTGTCTCGATTCAGTCCGATCTATCCCAATTACTTATTTCTAAGTAATATTGATTTGTTGATTATGTAACACTGATCTTTACCGTTGATATACTAGTTTTAGGGTTAGTTCTATCTTTGATTATACCTTACGGCCGATTCAAGCTTTATTGCATCGGCTAGGTCACATACGATATGAAATCGGCTGTCTGGCCGATGGACTATCGTTTACTAATATTCTTTGTATATTTCTTCTTGTTGATTGTAGGATCAAATCAAGTGGCACGCCCTCGAACTTAAAGAACTAATTTTGGACCTGCACTAGAGTAAAGCAAATCTCTCAGGCCAGTGTGTGTTTTTTGCATCAACACGCTTTTAGCACGCCCAGTGGGACCTTTATTTTTTACTTTTCGACAAGTTTTTTGCTTGTATATATGCCCCCCTAATTTTGGCATGTTTGTGAAACAAAGACAAAATTAAAAAAAAATGACTAAGGGCAATATATCAGATATCAGCCAGCATACATCGGCAGAACATAGCCGATAACGTCAAAACCAAAAGTTTAAGGGCGATATGAACCATATTGGCCGTTCATAAAAATCGGCAGAACTCAGCTGATTACGATCCAATCCAAACACTTGGATAATATTTCTTCAAGTATTTTCCATTAAGTGCTCTACCAAAAACTTCTCCATCAAGACCTTGCAACATATAAGCTCCTTTAGAACCAGACTTATGAATTTGACAAGGCCCTTCCCAATTCGGTGACCACTTGCCGAATTTGTTATCTCTGGCCCCTATCGGCAACACCAATTTCCAAACAAGTTCACCCTCCTCAAAAGACTTTGGCACAACTTTCTTGTTATAATGTCTGGCAACTCGTTCTTTGTCTTTTCTAACTTTTTCAAGAGCACGCAATCTTGCTTGAACCAAATCGTCTGACTCATCAACCATGAAATTATGATAATCATCGGCTATCAGTTCATCCTGCAAAGAAAATCTCCTAGAGCCAATGTTGGTTTCCCATGGTAGTACAGCTTCATGCCCATAAACCAGTTGATAAGGAGGTACTTGGATTGCACCATGACAAGCCATCCGATAGGACCATAATGCTTCGGCTAATATAGTATGCTTCAAATACTCAAATATATTAAACCTCCAATCATCAGCTGGCATGCAGACAACTTCTACTTCAACCCCTTGCAACATCGGCTTGTATCCTGATGCACCTTGAGCTAAATCATTCGCTTCAACGTTCTGCTCCCTAGGGATATGTTTCAAAGTAACTATTTTGAACCGTGCTCGTGGTTGTGGACGATCAACCGGATTCACCGTGATTAGTCGTACCTCTAATAAATTGATCTAATGGAATTGGTGTAGCTCAGGTTGTTCGGGCCTGTCACAACGTGGTGTAGCATTGGGCAGTGGTGATTTAATCTTGCTTAATTAACTCAACTATTTTACCGTATTCAACTATTGTTTTTAAATGCTTGTTTTATGCAATTCAACTCTTTAGCCTCCTTTGGAATTACTTGCATCATTTTTCCCCATTCCGGTATGACTAGTTGATTACAATGGGTAGTACTCAGTCTTGCTTTTTCATTCCCCACATGAGAGTTGGACCATGTGTCAGATGATGGCTACTCGGAGGATTAGGTTTGTTGCTGCCGTCAAGGATGCCCGTGGATTGGAGTCGCCACGCTACGAGCGTCTAGTTATCTGGAATAGCTCGTTTATTTTTTTCCGCTGCATTTTTGTAAGATTTTTTTATGGTGTTTGTAAGACGTGGATCTGTATGTCAACTTTGTCGTTTGTGTACCCTGGCCGGTCCTGGATAGGGGCTTAATGCACATTCTGCTTGGGATTCAGGTTTGTGAATCTCTGGGCGTGACAGGCATCCAAGAAGTTTATTAGTGGAGTAATCCAATCTTCGGTGATCTCGATATCAGCCACGACGTTGTCGACCTCTAGAGTAGCCCCAGAGCTGTTCTCGGTGCTGGCTGAGGTGCCTTCGTCGCTGGTGACTTTGACTGAAGGAGTTGCCAGGATGTCTGAGAGATATCTGGCTCAACAGGTTCTCTCCTGGATGCACGCCGTGCTACGTTGTCGGCCTCATTGTTATCTTTGCGGTAGACGTGGGACACCTCGAGGACATCGAACTTTCACTCCAGCTTCCTGACTTCGGCAAGGTACTTGGTTAACTGTTGGTTCGAGCATTTGTAGTCCTTGTGCACTTCGTTGGTGACTAATTCTGAGTCCCCTTTCACAATCAATCGCTTTACCTCAAGTGACGTGGCCGCTCGTAAACCCTACGACTATTCCCTTGTACCCCATGGTGTTGCTTGTTGCTCGAAAATTGAGATCTATGGCTTGCAAACTAATCTCTGGTTGGCGATGTAAGGATGAATCTCGTGACTGCTCCTTGGTTGTTAAAGGATATGTTGAAAGCCATTGTCCATGTCTCGTTGTCCGTACGACCAGCTCTATCGTCCTATGGGGCGGTCCAACCAGCAACGAAATCGGTGAGAACCAGAGACTTGATGGTTGTGAGTGGCATGAAGTGAACAGAAAATTGGCTGAGCTCGATGACCCACTTGGCAATGCGTCCTACGACATCTTTGTTCCTGACTACCTCGCCTAGGGGGAAGAAGAGACGACCGTGACTTTATGGGCCTGGAAGTAGTGGCGCAACTTCCGTGATGTCATTACCACAACGTATAGTAGCTCTTGGATTTGCGGTACCTTGCTTTGGTGTCGTGGAGGGCTTCAGTGACGTAGTACAAAGGGTGTTGTACATTGTCCATCTCGACGATGATCACAGTGCGAACGGAGTAGGGTATGGCTGCAATATAGAGAGATAGTTTTTCGTTTGGCTGTGGGGCAACGAGTACAGGAGGGTTGGCAAGTACCACTTTAACACGATAAATGTGTTCTCAGCATCATGTGTCCATTCAATGAAATGTAGTCATACTTTTTGACTAAATCAATGAAATGTTGTCCTCGTTGTCCCATCCTGGCCACAAACCGGCTTAGAGACGCCATACACCCCGTTAGCTTCTGCAATTCCTTGAGTCTTATCGGCAACTTCATGTTCTCGATGGCCTTGATCTTCTCGGGATTTGCTTTGATGCTGTGTCTAGAGACGAGAAAACTTGAGCAACTTTCCCGATGGTACTCCAAGCGTGCACTTCTCCAGGTTGAGCTTTAGTCAATGTTAGCAAGATTGTTGAATGTTTCCCTTAGGTCATCGAGGAGTTTATCGCTGTTTTTTGTTTTGACTACGACATCATTGATGTAGGCTTCCACGTTTCTACCAATCTGGACATCGAAGGCCCCTTGGATTTCCCGCTGCATTGATCAATCCAATGGGCATTTTGGTGTAGCAGAAAGCACCGAAAAGCATGATGAACATTTTATTTTCCTCATCCTCTTTGGCCATGCTAATTTGATGGTAGCTAGAGTATGCGTCGAGAAAACTTAAGAGCTCTCATCCGGCTGTAGAGTCTACCAATTGATCAATATGAGGAAAGGGGAAGTGGTCCTTGCGGAATGCCTTGTTGACGTCCGTGAAGTCCACGGACATCCTCCACTTGCCGTGACCTTGCGTACCATTACTGGATTGGCTATCCAGTCTGGATGGAGAACCTCTCTGATGAAGCTGGCCTTGAGGAATTTATTGAGCTCTTCTCAGATGTTTTCCTTTCTATCCTGCGCGAACTGACGCAATTTCTATTTAGCTAGTTTGGCATTGGGACGTACCATGAGTTTGAACTCAATCACCTTCCTAGGACCTTGGGCATGTCGGACGGTTGCTTGTCAAACACTTGTGCATTATCGCGGAGGAAGGTGATGAGCTCGATTTCCTATTTGTTGTCGAGCGTTGCCCGATCTTGACTGTCTTGTGGGGGTTCTTGTTGTTTAGTAGGATTATCTTGATCGCGCCATCGTGCTTGGGAGTCATATTGGGTTTGGTAACCTTCCAGGGATGTTTTGTAGTGGTGGGTGGAGCAGGAGTATGCTTTACCATGTCGAGGCTCCTCTTATCGCATTGCACTGCAACCTTAGTGTTCCCTGGAATCATGATTGTCCCCTTTGGTCCCGGTATCTTGATCAGCTGGTACGCGTAGTGTGACGCCGCCATGAACTTCGCAATGCGATCCTACCGAGGATAGTGTTATAAGTTGTGTCAAAGTTTGCTACATTGAAGGTTATCTGCTCCGTGCAAAAGTTTTCGGATTGACCGAATGTCACCGCTAGCGCAATCTTCCCCAGTTGTCTCGACGACAATTCTAGTGTGATCCCATGAAAAGGTTGTTCAGAGGGAACAACCTCGCTTCGCGGGATGCCCATTGCATGGAGGGTGCAGGTGAAGAGTAGGTTGATGAAGCTGCTGCTGTGGATGAGAACCCGAGCAACCTTGATGTTCCAAATAGTGGGTTCGACCATTATTGGATATCGGCCTGGGGTGGTCGTTGTTGTCAGGTGGTCAGCCTCGGAGAACTCGATGTTATGTCGGGGCCATCTCATTTTGGTAGTAATTCCGCGTGAGGTAGAGTAGACTTTGCATTCTGCTTTCTTGTATTCCCGCTTGGAGGTGTACGACACAGATCGTCTAAAGATGTGGGCTATGTGTTGGTCGATATCTTGGAACACGGGTTCTTCGTCGGACGAGAGATCATCAAAGCTCCTCTCGACCACATGAACTCGCTTTCCTTTTTCAATAGCCAGCAGTTTCGCCAACGCCTTCTGACTTGGCATTCCTCCAAAGTATGCGTATCGATCTTATGTATTGGGCACGCCTTCTGGAAGACTTGTCATTCCTCCAAAGTATGTGTACCTGTCTTATGTATTGGGCATCATTGTCGTACAACTTTATCGCCATGAGGAGCTAGGTGTCTTTGGGGTGGGTGCGCTTCTCGTTCTTCTTGCGATTCTTGTTTTGTTTCTTGCTCGACTATGGTGCGCCTTTCTTGACTAGCCGGTTCTCCTCTACCGCTTTTCCTTTTCCTTCTTTCCTCCTAACAGCGTCATCGGCCTGAGCACATTTGTCGACGATCTCGAATAACTTCAAGGCCGAAGTGATCCGCCTTGTTTCCATCTCTAGGATGGTGTAGCAATCTCGAACATTGGACTTGAACGCGCGTATGAAAGAAGCATCGATGATCTCGGGGATCGTATTTCGGCACTTGTTGAAGCATCTTTTATAGTCCCGTAAGGATTCACCTTGTTCTACTTGAGGGCGTGTAGGTCATCCTCGGTCACATGTCACTTGTATCTCCCTTGAAAGTTGGTGACAAAGTGTTGCCACAGGTCTTCCCATGAAGAAATTGAATTCGGCGGAAGAAGAACCAATCACGACCGAGCAGATCCCTTCAACACTGACGACAAGTGTTTCATGAGCGCATTGTCATCTATACTAGCCGCATAGAGAACCGTGAAGTAGACGTGTAGGAATTCCTCTAGATCAGTACTGCCATTATACTTCTCTACCGCATTGGGATGGAACTTTTTTGGCCATTGCAGCTTTCGTAAAATAGGTGTAAAAAACCCGACATCTGCCTCCTAGCATGAAAGGTGGACGGCATGCTCGCGGCTTGCGAGAACCTGACCGAGACAATGATGAGGATAGCAAGGGTTCATCACGATAAGGAGCGCGACCTCCTGACCTGCGTCCTCGTTCTTAGTCCCTCCGTGAATCAAGGGATCGTGAGCGTCATCGTCAGTCGTCGTCCCGGCATCGATGTCCTCGATCGCTATCGCCCTGATGCTGCCGACTTTGATTGTTGCCATACTATTGACTGTGAGATCCTGTCGATCTCGGTTATTACTCTGGCTGTCTCGATCATTGTCATTATTTCGCCTTCTATGTCGTCTCCGAGGTGCAGGAGGTTGGTAGCGATCATCTTTGTTTTCTAGTCGTTGCTCTAACCTCAGGCCATTCAATTGGTCGCAAAGATCGCGACATCCTCCACGAGGAGGGGTTTGATGGACCGGGTTTGGAGCGTTTCGAGGATTGTGGCCTGGATCCTAACTGGGATGTAGGTTGTGGACCTCCTTAGTGTCATTGTTCTCAATCACTTGAGCATCGTCATTCTGTTGTCGAACCCAAGAAGGACCGTGGGGGATAGTCCGATAGTAGCCAAGAAAACCGAGTTGAGGTTAGCGACTGTCGATTGCATTTTTCTCACCCACACATTTCCTTTCCTAAAGGTCACTAGGTGAAAGGGAGTTTGTCTGAGGAGGGAACCTATCGCGTTTAGATGCTGGGCTGGCGTTCGGGTAGAGTCTTCGGGTTCGCCAGGGTCCACTAGATCATCCGAACGTACCTCATCATCTTCTCGTACATCCTCCACAGCACCATCGATCACATTTACTTCCCTCGAGAAGTTTGATCTTGAAGATTCTTGGTTATCGAGGCTGTGTAGGACGTAGGGTTCACGAGGATCTGCTTCGACGTACGTGATCATGCGATCTTGGGATCCCTGACTGTTATCATTGTTGATGCAAAAAACACACACTGGCCTGAGAGATTTGCTTTACTCTAGCGCAGGTCCAAAATTAGCTCTTTAGGTTCGAGGGCGTGCCAGTTGATTTGATCCTGCAATCAACAAGAAGAAATATGCAAAGATATTAGTAAACGATAGTCCATCGGCCAGCTAGCCGATTTCATATTGTATGTAACCTAGCCGATGCAATAAAACATGAATCGGCTGTAAGGTATAGTCAACCATGGAACTAACCATAAAACCAGTATATCGGCTTCATCCGCTCCGTACGCCGCTCCATCGGCCGAATACGCAGAGGTAAGTTCTCATGGGCTAGATCCCCTTTTCATGCAATAGATTCAATTTTTTGTGATCTTAGTCCGTTCTCTTGCTCTTTTTGCTTCTTTGTTGTAGCACCTCGCCAATTTAATTGCAATCCCTAGTCTGAACCACGAGAATCATTACTTTCTTGGACCAATCGGCAATCTGGACCCAACTAAATTTGTCTCTGTCGAAACCAATAGAATCCCTTTCAGGCTAGCGAATCCCAATCTAGGGCACTGGAAGAATACCTTTAAATCTTGGCCCTCTCTAGAAAAAAGTTGGCCTGCATGTATAAGCGTGTATCGGCTAGCAAACAGAGTCACTAGGATGAGCTCGGAATCGGCCAAGCGCTAGCCTTAACCCTGGCAAATTCGGCTAAGGATGAACAACTGATGGCTTCTGCTAGCTACTTCTGGTCCAACACCATCAATGCTTTTATGTTCAGCCAAGGACCGCTGACTCCAACTCTGTTGGACATCACTATGCTCACTGGAGTAGATATCACTTCATCGGCCAATCCCATGATCTTGAACTCCAGAAATAGATTTGACTTCAAAACTAAGAGCATTGGAGGATGGTCTGGGTTTATCTCAGCAAACATGGGCCAAGGTTCAGTTACCCCCCGAGAACACACAGCTTTTCTGTTAATGTGGCTTGAAAAATTCCTCTTCTGTGGATCTAGCTGTGGTCCCACCTCCAATTGGCAACACATAGCCGAAGCCCTCGAAGAGAAGAGACAGTCTCCCTTAGGAAAAATCCTGCTCGGCTATCCCTACCACACACTGAGCAATGTATCGGCTAAACTAGTTGTCGGCTCTATAGTTAGTGTAGGAGGTCCCTGGTGGTTACTCCAGTCTTGGCTAAACCTAGTGGCCACGAAAGCTGTTAACAGGCCAGCTCTGACGGAAGCAGAATTCCCAAGGCTTGAGCCGATCACCGATGAAGATGGAGAAGAAATCACCCATCGAAGGTGTACATCTTTTGGAAAATATGCATCTACACCAGCCGATGCTGGAGCAAAGCTGTCGACTGAATTACTGAAGGACTGGTTCTTCAACTTTTATGATGGCTTCAAGAAAAATGCCAGAGTTTGGTTCTTTTATGAGGACTCAACCAGCTTTGAACTGCCATCGGACTTCAGATTTGAGGAGATTAACCATGAAAAGTTTTAGAAGTCCAGAGAAGTCTTTGCTGCAGCCATAAGCCCATGTATTCTTCCTGTCGGCATCCACCAGGGCAGAAACATCAAATTGACCTATGAATTCTATCATCCAATGAGCTCAGCTCGACAATTTGGTTTAGGTCAGCTGCCAATCGGCTTATGGTTTGCCGATAAAATCCAGTGTAGAGGAGAAATCTCTTCACTTCTGTTGATGGATCGGCTGCTTAAATTCCAGGACCTTCCCTTGGCAGCATCGAGAATATTGAGCTGGGCATGTCTAGGAGTAAAACTTTCACTGCATGGTGGGCTGAATGGAAACAACATCTCTTCGATCAATCGGCTACCATCTATATGACAGACCTATTACCTAACATGATTCCTCAAGTAAGTCCTTTTATTTTTTGTCAATTCCTATTTTATATCTGTCAGCCGATTCTGTATGTAATTTTATATCCTATCTCTATTTCCACAGACCACAGATTCATCTCCTCCTCGCATAAGCAAAAGCGGCAAAGACATTGAATATGCTGCAGGTCTCTTGCCGAATGGATGTGGTCTAGCTCCACCCAGGATCGGCTACCATGCCCCCAAGACATCAAGTTTACTCCAAGGGTAAATAAGAGAACCAGCCGATATCGGCAAGAAGAGGAAAACCAAGGCCTCAGCTGCTATGCCACCGGCTGCTAAAAAGAGATCAAGAAACAACGACCTCAACCAGCCGATGACGTTGAGAAAACCATGGATGAAGCGGCAATTGAACAAGCCATTGATGAAGCTGCAGCCGAATTAAGCGACGTAGGAGAGAAAACACCAACGGCTTCTCCAGCCCCAAAAAGAACTCCTACAACTCCCGTTGCTCCAGCAGTATTCTCTCGGCAACCCAGAGTAAGACCATCTCTTTTATTATAGAATTTCTTCATTTATTGCCGATCTTGCTCTTTAAACTTTGTACTTTGCAGAAGAAAAGACTAGCCGAGAAGAAGAAACCAGCACCAGTATCGGCTAAACCAACCATTCAAATTCCTTTGGTAATTCTCAATTTTTTCCAACTGCATCTTCATTTTAGCAGATATCAACTAATACTTGTCAAACTTCAATATTTTGACAGCTTTCTCCTCCACCATCACCTCAGGCGCAGCCGATTTCAAGCGAACATACCGCATCGGCTGTAGGCAGCCACCACGTTGAAGAGGAAGAAACTGCTGCTCCTGCTATATAACGTGCTCTGTTATTACATCCCTTTTAATCCCCTCTTTGCAGATCTTAGCTGATTTGTTCTCCTTTGATATCAAAGATTATGTTGATGAGGAAATAGAAGGAGACACAACAAGCAAGACTCTAGCTCCTCTAGCCGGTGACGTAAAGAGAAATCTTGAAGATATATCCCATCGGCTGGAGGCATCTCTAGATAGCTTGGTGGTTGATCGTAGCTCTATCCGGGCAAGATTTCAGGAAATTCAAGCTTCGATCCCGGATGAGTTGTTAAATATCATCACTCCAGCCGTATATCTTGAACAACACCAATTCAAGCTGTAGAAGGCTAGACAGAGAATAGCAGATCGATTGGAGAAGAAAAACATCGAAGCTACAATCCAAGCAAATCGGCAATTCGTGCACGCCGAAAAAGCCAAACTTGACCAGTTAGCCGAAGAGCGGATCAAATCCGCTATAGACCATTTGGAAGCCGAAAGAATTGAACCCTTGGCCAAACTTGAAGAATGTAATGCCAAGATTGCTTTGGAGAAGCAGAAATTAGCTGATTTACCAAAGGTTGTTGCAGAACAGAAGGCAAAGCTAAAATCGGCTATCAAAAACGTGGCTAACATGACTAAGTCACTCAAGATGATCCCTGGAACCGATGCTCAAGATGCCCAGGCAATATCTGAAGTTGAAGAAATTTGACAAAAAGCATTATCGGCTATCCAACGCTATCTATCTCAATGATAGCTTATAATAGGGACTTAGAACTTTTTGTAATCGGCTTTGTAATCCTCCAGCAAACTTTCCTTGTGTAATACATACTCTAATATCTTTTGTGCCGACTATTACATTTTTGCATTGAAATCCCACGATTTTTGCATAAGTATATGCCCCCCTAATTTTGGATGTGGAGAAACAAGGACAAAATTAAAACTTAACTAAGGGCGATATAATATATATCGGCCATCATATATCGGCAGAACACAACCGATTATGACAAAATAAAAGTCCAAGGGAGATATAAACCATATCGGTCGTTGATAGGAATCGGCAGAACTCAGCCGATTATGATCCAATCCAAACACTTGGATAATATTTCTTCAGGTATTTTCCATTGAGTGCTCTACCAAAAATTTCTCCATCAAGACCTCGCAACATATAAGCCCCCTTAGAAACACACTTGTGAATCTGAAAAGGCCCTTCCCAATTCGGTAACCACTTGCCAAATTTATTATCTCTGGCCCCTGTCGGCAACACCAATTTCCAAACAAGTTCACCCTCCTCAAAAGACTTTGGCACAACTTTTTTGTTATAATGTCTGGCAACTCTTTCTTTATCTTTTCGAACTTTTTCAAGAGCACGCAATCTTGCTTGAACCAAATCTTCTGACTCATCAACCATCAAATTATGATAATCATCGGCTGTCAGCTCATCTTGTAAAGAAATTCTCCTAGAGCCGATATTGGTTTCCCATGGCAATACAGCTTCTTGCCCATAAACCAATTGATAAGGAGGTACCTGAATTGCACCATGACAAGCCATCAGATAAGACCACAATGCTTCGGCTAATATAGTATGCCACTTCTTAGAATATTCTACAATCTTCCTTTTGACCAACTTAATCAAACTTTTGTTGGATGCGTCAGCCTGTCCATTTTCTTGTGCATAATATGGTGAAAAATTCAACAACTTGATCCCCATGCTATCGGCAAACTGAACAAACTCATCAGACACAAAAATTGATCCTTGATCAGTTGTAATCGTCTGTGGCAAACCAAACCGGTATATAATATGTTCCTTGACAAATCCAATATCATCCTTGTTGTCAACCTTTTTCAAAGGAATTGCCTCAACCCACTTGGTAAAATAATCAGTTGCAACCAGTATAAACTTATGCCCTTTACTCGATGGTGGATTGATCTGGCCGATCATATCAATACCCCAACCTCTGAATGGCCATGGCTTGATAATAGGATTCATAGCCGATGCTGGTGCTCTCTGAATTGCTCCAAACTTCCGACAATCTTGACACCCTTTGTAATATCTGAAACAATCCTCGAACATTGTCGGCCAAAAATACCCAACTCTTCTAATTAACCACTTCATCTTGTGAGCCGATTGATGAGTTTCACAAATACCCTCATGAACTTCACACATGACAACTTTTGCTTCTTCCAAGCTCAAACATTTCAACAGAACTCCATCAATCGTTCGATAATATAATGTGTCATCCAGTAGAACATATTTAAGAGCTTTATATCTTAACTTTCTGGAAACCGATTTAGAAGGATTCTTCAAATATTCAAATATATCAAACCTCCAGTCATCGGCTGATATGCAGGCAACTTCTATCTCAACTCCTTGTAACATCGGCTTGTAGCCTGATGCACTCTGAGCTAAATCATTGGTTTCAACATTCTGCTCCCTAGGGATATGTTTCAAAGTAACTATCTCGAAAGTCTTCATCAACTCTTGGCATTTCTCATTGTAGACCATCAAAATATCATCTTTGCGCTCATATTCCCCAGATAACTTACTTATTACCAATAATGGACCACCCATGATTTCAACAGCATCGGCTTCAACTTCCCTTATTAATTGCAATCCTTTCAAAACAGCTTCATATTCGGCTTGATTATTTGTAGAATAAGGCTTGATAGTAAAAGCAAACTGAAAACTTGCCCCCTAGGCGATATAATCACCAAGCTGATACCACAACCATGAGTGCAAACAGATCCATCAAAGAGTAAAGTCCATGGCATAATGTCAATATTATCAATGCTAGTATCCCTGTGTTCTACTATGAAATCGGCTATCGCCTACCCTTTAACTGCCTTAGCCGATTCATACCTGAGATCAAATTCCGATAGAAAAAAGACCCACTTCCCAATTCGTCCTTTCAGAACTGGAGCCGATAGCATATACCGCACCACATCGGCTTTACATACTGTGATACACTCATTGGAAAGCAAATCATGCCTCAATTTTGTACAAGAAAAATATAAGCACAAGCATATTTTCTCCACAGGTGAATATCTTGCTTCTACATCCGAAAATCTTCTGCTGAGATAAAATATGACTCTTTCCATACCCTTAACCTCTTGGATCAAAACTGAGCCGATCGAGTTCTGATCGGCTGATAAATATAGCTTGAATGGAAGCCCTTTCTGTGGTGGTATAAGAACTGAAGGAGTACTAAAATATTCCTTGATATTGTCCATTGTTTGCTGCTGCTTTTCTCCCTAGACAAACTCTTGATCGGCTTTCAACCTTAATAGTGGAGTAAATGGTTCTATTCGGCCAGATAAGTTTGATATGACACGCCGAACAAAATTTATTTTGCCGATCAGTGATTGCAATTTAGTTTTATCTTCTGGAGGTTTTATGTCTTTGATTGCCTCAATATTCCTCTGGGGTATCTCAATCCCACGTTCATGCACCAAAAACCCAAGGAATTGCCCAGCCGATACACCAGAAGCACACTTAGTTGGATTAATCTTTAAACCATATTTCCTTGCTCTCTCCAGTACTTGTCTTAAATCGGCTATGTGTTCATCAACTTCCTTAGATTTGACCACCACATCATTAATATAAATTTCTACCAACATGCCGATAAGATCATGAAATATATAGTTCATAGCTCTTTGATATGTAGCACCAGCACTTCGTAGCCAAAAAGTCATGACAACCCACTCATATAAGCCGATTGCACCAGGACACCTGAAAGCAGTCTTATGAATATCACCTTCTACCATAAAAATTTGATTGTAACCAGCATTGCCATCCATGAAGCTAATAATTTTATGTCCAGATGCATCATCAACCAGTTGATCGGCTACTGGCATTGGGTATTCATCTTTTGGTGTAGCTTTGTTCAAATCTCTGAAATCAATGCAAACGCTAAGCTTGCCATTTTTCTTGATGACTGGTACTATATTTGAAATCCACTCAGCATATCGGCATGGTCTAATAAAATTGGCATCATAGAGTCTTGTAATTTCGGCCTTGATAGCATCATACATTTCAGCTTTACAACATCTTGGAGGTTGTTTGTATGGCCAATAGCCTGGTTTGATAGGGAGCCAATGTTCAACAACCGATCGGCTAAGTCCTGACATTTCATAGTTTTCCCAGGAAAAACAATCTCTATACTCTTTTAAAAGTGCTATTAATTTACATTTAAACTCTTTTGATAAATCCTTGCTAATATATGTCGGCCTAGGCCTATCACCTAGTCCAATGTCGATTTCTTCCAATTCATCGGCCGACATAAATCCTTGTCCTAGCTTGCCGTCGAGATCATCAACAGTGTCCTTTGTATAGAAATTGGAACCCTCCACGGCGCCCTCAAAACAATAATTGGGGCTCTCCATCTCCTGTTGGCTGTATGGCATAATCGGAAACTTTTAAGTAATCTCCTTGCCAAACTTTTCCAGACAAACAATCAATTCCTTCCATATCCCAAACAGATAAATCGGCACTAGCTACATTGACTGACCTATCGCCTGGCACGATTTCGATTTGGTTTCCTTGCCATTGAATCAGACTTTGGTGCATTGTCGAGGGAATACAACAGTTAGCATGGATCCAATCTCTTCGTAGCAACAGACTGTAGGAACCTTTCCCATCAATAACAAAGAACGTGGTAGGAATTGTTTTACTGCCGATGGTCAGCTCTACATTCAAAACTTCTTTGGTTTCAGATGGATTCCCTCCAAAATCTGTCAGAACCATATTGGTCTTGATCAAATCCTCTGAATTTTTCCGAAGCTTCCTGAATGTTGAATATGGCATCAAATTGACAGCTGCTCCTCCATCGACTAACATCTTTGACATCGGCTTGCCATTGACGAATCCCTTGACATACAGTGGCTTGAGATGCCGATGATCAGTTCCTTCGGGCTTCTCGAAAACAACTTGCTGTGGAGATAACATTAACTTAGCCGATGGCGGTCTTCTTCTTGCTCGACAACCTGCTCAATTGCATATTCTGCTGGTAACATGAAAACCATGTTTATTGCATATGTCATCACCTCTTTGCCCTTATTTTGTCGACTTCTGTCATGATTGGCTTTGACCTCATCGGCTGGTACTACTTTGCTCTTCACACGCCAGACTTTCTTTGTTTTCCGCCTCAGCCGATGCTCAATTTCTCCTTCAACCTCCTGGAATTGCTCCTTGTTCCTCATCCTCTGAACTCTTCTCTTTTGGTTCTTGGTAAAAATTCCAGAAGGGCACCATTGTGGTTGCATATGCTTGAGCTCTTTCGGTGAATCATATCCATCACTGCTCTGCTGGATTGGTCCAAGTCTTTCGTGAACTGGCAACTTTCTCTGAACCGGCCGATGCATACTTGCACTCTGTCTGCTTGATCTTTGAACAAACTGTGCATCAGAATCACTACACCCGAGACAATCTTCAATGGATGGCAGTCTCATGCCCTCATTCCAGGAGATTCTAAAAAATTCACAGCTCTAATGGGGATCAAAATATCTCTCATCATCATGATGGCATGACTCCTCTTCCCTCTGGCGCCTTTTTTGATACTTGTTGATCATACCAGCCGATCTGATATTTCTGGTGTAATTTTTACCTCCATCGGCTGAATTCCAGTTAAACCTAGAATGCACCATGTTTACTGGAAAAGGATGTCCATCTATCTTCATCAGCCTCTTAGATTCATCGATCTTGATCTTGCCTTGTTCAATAGCTGATTGGATCTCTTTCCTCAAAATTTTGCAATCATTGGTGCTGTGAGATCCCGTATAGTGCCACTTGCAATATTTCCTCCACTTCAGCTCTTCAGCCGATGGGATGACATGACCTGCCGGCATTTGAATCTGTTTTTCCTGAAGAAGAAGATCAAATATTTTATTGGCCTTAGTGATATCAAAATCAAATCTTTCTTCCTTTCCCGAATTCTTGACCCATTGGCAGACCACAGTCTTCTTGTTCCTGGCCCACTCGGCTGCATTGATTTCTGGATCATCGTCTTCGGAGTCAGAATCATAGCTGTAGATATTTTTGCATTATTGGCCTTCTTGATGAATTTTCTAGCTTCTTGGAATCTTGTCTCATGAGCCGATACCTTTTGAGCTAGATGAACTAAACTTTCAAAGTCTTGAGCCAAAATTTTTTCTCTTATCGGCGCCAACAAACCCTAGAAGGCCAAATCGGTTAGTTGCAATCTGTCAAGGCTAAATCTTTGGATATAACCTGGAACTGATTCATATGATTTCTGCTTGATGGCCGTGAGGTCTGACAATTTCATCTCTTGTACTCCACTGAAAAAGTATTTATGAAACTGCTTCTCCAGATCGACCCAACTTCTGATGGAATTGTAAGGCAGAGATGAAAACCAAGTGAATGCTGATCCAGATAAAGAGAGTGGAAACAATCTAACTCTAAGGGCTTCTGTAGCCGATGCTTCACCGCATTGAGCTAGAAATCGGCTAACATGCTCGTGAGTAGATATATTGTCTTGCCCTGAGAACTTGGAGAAATCTGGCACCTTGTATCGGTTTGGTAGTGGTACCCGATCAAAGTACTCCAGATATGGATGCCGATACATGTTGCCATTGTCCTTTGGTTTAAGCCCAAACTGTTCCCTCATGACATCAGCGATCATATCGGCCCACGGCTGATGTGGTGTTGCTCCACCGTATTGCTGTTGAATTGGATCCATCTGGCCGTAATGGATCGGCTGAGGCCGTGGGGAATGAGGCTGGTAGATATGGTTGAAGTTAGCCGATACGCCTTGAGGTGGTACATATGGGAGTTGTTCTGTGCTGTATTGCTGGCCTATCGGCTGAGTAATTCCTATCGGCTGTTGTGTGACCAAAGGAATCTGATATGATGTGTCAACAACTGGCGGTTTTGGATTAAGAATACTGATCAATTGTTCTGGTGTCAGTTGAGTTGAAGCTTGCCCCCTATTGATCGGCTATGGTCTTGTCATAATTGTTGGAATATTAGTGCTAGAGAAAGGAGCCGATGGGGCCTGGGTTTGAATTGTCCGTTGATTCCCGCCAATTTTTGTCTTCAAGGTCCTGTAGCTTGGGAACGTACCATCTGGTAAGTATATGGGTCCCTTAGCTTTCTCTTCGGCTATTGTCCAATCGACTACTGACTTGATCATATTTGTCAAAGTATTGACAAGCACTCCGGACTGGTTAATTAGGGCGTGGTGCACAGCCGAATCAATTCGATCTTGAATCGTGTGGAGTTCTTCATCACTTGATTCGACTTTGGGCTGCTTATCCTTTTCTTCACTTGTTCCGGATGTACTTGGATCTTGCTTCACGATCATTCGCAACTCAACTTTGGTTCTTTGGACAACTATACCTTGTCGGGTCACCGTGAACGAATGCAGATATTGATTCTGGAGTTGGTTTAGCATCTGCTGCATCTCTTCTCTCTACTTATCGCTCAATTGTTCGATCGTGATCGGCAGGATGTTCTCTTCTGAGACGTCGGTGATATTTGGTGACATGATGACACTGTGTCCCACCGGGCGTGCCAAAAGCGTGTTGATGCAAAAAACACACACTGGCCTGACAGATTTGCTTTACTCTAGTGCAGGTCCAAAATTAGCTCTTTAGGTTCGAGGGCGTGCCAGTTGATTTGATCCTGCAATCAACAAGAAGAAATATGCAAAGATATTAGTAAACGATAGTCCATCGGCCAGCTAGTCGATTTCATATCGTATGTAACATAGCCGATGCAATAAAGCATGAATCGGCTGTAAGGTACAGTCAATGATGGAACTAACCCTAAAACCAGTATATCGGCTGTAAATATCAGTATTACATAATCAATAATCAATATTAGTTTAGAAACAAGCAATTGGGATAGATCGGACTGAACTGAGACAGTATAAATTGCCCAAGTCTAAACATAACATGAAATAACGATTATGTAGACTCATGTCATAGCCGATATCTAGATTTAAGTATGTATCGGCTATAGCTCCGATACAACCCTATACTAGGATATTCTCTAGTAATGAATATATTCAACTATAACCAATTAGATTGGTATCAAGGTCAATATATTTATGTTAGATTAGATCCTGATATAAGGGGCAGATATAGAGCATTAAACAAAGCATAAAACAATGTAAAACATCTGTATCAGGTAAGATCGGCTGAAACCCTGATACTATCCTTGTTAACAACCATAAAGCAGGCTAGAAATCATGATTCTAAATACGACTTAATAGGTTGGACTTAACCAATGCAGTATTAAGTATAAAGAGAAGCATCATATCTAGAAAATCAAGCCGATGGTTGCCTTTTCGGGATGGTAGATACATCTAGCCGATATCGACTAAACCCTAAAAAGAATCCAGTCGGCGCAAGTAGATTGCATTGTCGATCTAAATTATGTGACGTATATGATAACTCGGAAGTTTACAAGATAGAACTAGAGTGTCATAAAGATGTAAGCACTAGCCCTGATAATACAAACCGCCATAACAAGATATACCTTTTCGTCGAAGATCAAACTGATGCAGCACGACTCGAAAGCACAAACTTGTCGAAAAGTAGAAAACAAAGGTGGCGATACGCCGAGATTGATTGAACGTATGTTGTTATTTACAGGACCTCGGGACTATATTTATGCCGAAAAATACAAACATTGTCCATCACGGACACGACCCATATTAACCTATACAAATCCAACTAACGAACAAGTCCCTTAGGCAAACTCTTACCGTGACTATCTATAAGGAAATTACATAAAATATCCTAACTAATAGATACAATTACCTCTTCAGGACTCTATCCATGCACGGCAATCCATATGAAGTACCTTAACTCAACCCGATGACGTGTACCGAGTCATATTTCCATAATCGGCTCAATCGGCTAACCCTGTCCAACTCTGATTCTGCCGATCCTGTCCGCAGCCGATTCGAACTACAGCCGATTTTCACTCTGTTTCCGATACGATCTAATCTCTTGGATTTCCTTCGATTCTATCCTTATCTCCGATACTTTAATTACCAAATTCGGTCATCAACACTCATCCACTATTGCCGCCCGAGATTGATCTTGGTGTTGGATCAAAGATTTGGTAACCATCAAGAAGACCTTACACCTACACTACACTGGCCAAGGTCACCTGTGATGGGCCCAAACCCTCACCTTTGACGGCTTTGAGCAGCGTCAGTGATTAGTGGTCACTGGTGAGTCCAGTCACCTTTGACGGGTGGACGGCCGTCAGAGGTGACATCCACCTCTGACGGGCACGTTAATAGAAGGCCGTCAGAGGTGTTGGTCACCGCTAGCCTAGGGTCAGTTGGGACCCGTCACAGGTGACTCACCTCTGACGGCCCTTTAAATAAAGGCCGTCAGAGGTGATGGTATCCGTAGATAGAAGTTGTCACAGGTGATCTACCTCTGACGGCCCCGAAAGTAAAGGCTCGTCACAGGTAGGTCACCTCTGACGGGCCTTTATTTGCGAGTACGTCACAGGTGAGGTTACCTGTGACGGATTTTGGTTCTGATCCGTCAGTGATGAGTTAATTCCAGAAAAAAAATAAATCCTAAATATTGGCTAGCCTCAGGATTTGCTAGCCATGCCCTCTGAAAAACAGAAACATCACAGATATATTCACATAATATTACATCACAGTTCCATCTCAAACATCACAGATATGATCCCCAACATCACAGATCCATCTCAAAAATTGACATCATTCACATATGCAGTTGAAATGCCATAATTTAGCTTCAAGCCACAAATTTGCACATATGAAAGTAAATTACATTGCACTCCATAATAAAAAACAACCTTTTTTTACATCACAATAAATTATCTAACCTAGTTCATGAGTCTAGTTGACGTGAAAACGTCCTTTTTTGTTCATTATTTATGCAAGAATGAAGGCGCACACTTCGCCTCTGATAGCGGGGGGTTGATGGGTGAGATCTTGAAGCCAGCTCTACCTTTCTGTTTAATATATCACAGGTTAGCACGTTTAGAATAGCAATGTTGGAATTGAAATGAGCTTATCCGCCATTAGTAACAACCTCAGGGTCGAAATCTTTCACCTCTCTTAGAAGTGTTGACATGTTGTGGCACACGTGGAAACCACATTGGTCTCCGATCTGTTGTGCGCATGCGAACTTGGTGTCATGATAGAGTTCATCCTTGCCCTCCTTATGCCTACCACCCTTTTCCACATATGAGCCCGAAGCTTCATTTAAGGCCTTGGTGATTTCAGTGAAATCATAATCTTTCGTCTTATTGGAGTTAAGGTAGTAAACCCTACTCCACTTTGGTACGACGACTAAGAGAATACAATGTTGCCTGCGCGGTGGTTACGTAGCGTTAGTAATAAGAACCTTAACTTAAAAAACAATATGCACGAAGGGTATTGTCCTCTTACTCCTGGTTGTGTGTGCACATGATGTACTCCTTGTCTTGGTGGGCCCATAAACACTAGTTGACATAATCAACCACATCAGTGAAGCTTTGTCGTAAACTAACCTCGTTCACCATGGATGGATCAAGGAACCCAACCTGATTACCAAGGTGACGACTCTCGACCCAACACAACCTTAAAAAATTTACGTATTAGAACTAATTTAATTTGGAGATATAGTCCAATCATATCACAAGTATAGAAGGTCTACACTTACAAGGAGTAGCATTTTAGAAGTCCTGTGTCCAACTTCCGGATCTTGAAAAGGTCAAAGAGGTCATCAAAGCCTATCGTTACATAGGCAGGCGACGATAGGAACGGCTGGTGGTCGTGATGTCCAACTATGGCATTGCTTAGCTCCATGTATTGCTTATGTAGCCCTCGGCAAGCAATACCCATCATGGCTAAAACATTGTCCTCCACCAATGGCATGCCTAGCTCAAATTTGGCTGGCGCCCTCACGACCTTCCCCAATTTTCTTGGGTCAATCGACGTCGCAGCCTTGCCCCTTTTTGGCACGGGGGCCAACTCCAGGGCCTTCCCCTTGCCCCGTTCACGCTTCTGGCCCTTGACAACTGGTGGGGAGCTATCGGCCTTTCTTCTGGTTTTTATTGGAGCCAAGCTTTGAGCTATATCTGCCAAGTCCATATCAGCTCCATCAGGAGAACATGGTACTGACAATGCCGGTCCACGGGGAGCCTCAATTGATAGCTTAGATTTGGGAGGTTTTAGCTCCGTCGGTCGACTTGGATGAGGAGTTATCTTCACAACTATGTCTTCTTTGGGCCATTGTATGAACGTCTTGCGCGCATCGCCCAAAGTCATGATTTCGTCATTGGGGGGCACGGGCAGCGGATAGCCCGACCAGGTGTCGTTTACTCTATCGATGGACACCTTGGCATACCCAGCTAGCAGGTCTGCGCCGTGGACCTTATCCGTAACCGAGGGTTTAAAAGCCATACCCTCAGCGACTTCGGGAGCGAAGGTTGGGTGGACTCTCGCCAGTAGGACACACTGTGCTACGCCCTGCATATGTGTAAAATTTTGAATTTAGTATTGCAACGTGTAAAGGTTTTTGATTAGATATGGATCGGACAACATCAATTACCTCTATGTGGTCCACTGGAGCTAGTGGTGCGACCGGGAGACTAGGGGCCGGCACCTCTGCGGATGCACAACTACTCCTATGCTGTGACGGACTCGCGTCGTGTTGTGCACGAGGAGTTGGATGCACAGCATGTGTTGTGCCTCGGGGTATATTCATGTCGGCGAGTACCTTGTTAACCCTTTCTTCCACCCTAGCATCCATGCTAGCCGCTAGTTCTTTAATGACCTCCATCTTTAGCTCGGCCTTCAAACGAGCGTCCCTCTCTTCCTTGGAGACTTTCTGTTTCCTGTATTGGGAGCTATACTGCGGCAGTCCATGCTTCCAAGGCACGTCACTGCCAATTCCTCGAGTCCGGCCCGGATGTTCTCTGGTTCCGAGCACCTTTGTGAGGATGTCATCTTCGCGCCTCTTCGGCGCGGACTCGACCTCGCTTTGTGAAGCTTGTTCAGCAACCAACCCCAACTATAAAAAACAAGAGTCGTTTATGTAAACTTCTACTTCATACGAACGGTAATTAGTAAGGTCAAGTAGTGAACTCACCAGTTCCTGATAGACGGCGGCATCACTTTTGTTCTCAAATGTGACAGAGCCGTCGGGGTTGACCTTACCCCTTGCACGCGCCCAGTTGCGAGCTCGTTGCTCAGGGATGTCCGAAAACGGGGCAGGGACATTCGCTGCTGCAGCGGCTGCATCCTCTTGGGCCCATATTGCTTCTTTGCCGATGTACCCTGCGGTGCCCAGCTGATGCGGTTGCTCATTCCGTTGTTGCAGTAGGCGATGTGCCTCGCTTGATTCCCTAAACTCTTGCGTGTTCTTCAGCGAGCAGAATTCCTCCCACACCGCTTCGGTTATTTGAGGGTATTCATCGAATGGCGTATGATTGCCGGGCGGGTTGACAAACTCGGTGAAAAGGTTCGACTTCCAATTCTTCCAAGCTTTGCCCATCTTCTGGAATGCCTTCCGCTTGAGCCTATCCTTTGCTTTTGCCGGAAATGTGAACCATTTCTCCATCACCGCCCAAGCTCGCTCCTTCTCGGCTTCTGGGACCTTGCCGATATCTTTATGCAGGATCCCGAAATTCTCACGTGCCGCCAGCCCGCAGCAGTTAGACCATCTTCCAATGACAGTCCTCGGCGCCGTGGGCCAACCACTAGCGTCAACCTCTCTTATAACCTGGACTGTGGTCGGCCATATATTTTGTGTCCGGGGGTTCCTACTCGACCTACTCGCACTTGTCCCGCCCAACATCGACGCATGTTCTTGCTGGGGCGATTCTGCAGCACACACAGAAGACAACATATGCTAAGGGGCAGCTAGCTATAATTCACCATCTCATGTAGTGAAAATTAATCCTAAAAATTACCATGAATTGCAAGTTGTTGGACCGCC
The DNA here is from genome assembly GCA_000573905.2 of Oryza punctata. NCBI lineage: Eukaryota > Viridiplantae > Streptophyta > Magnoliopsida > Poales > Poaceae > Oryza > Oryza punctata. The sequence continues at coordinate 8,849,226 of CM002499.2, read as the reverse complement.
GTTGTGGAGGGATGACCTTCGTCAACTTTCTCCGTGGCTGGGTTTGCTTCTTCCTGTATCCTCGCAGGTGTCGGGGACGATGGGTTTGCGCCGGGCGTTGTCATGGTCTATTTTTTCCGAAAAAGCTTATAAATTTCCTATCATTATACTAATTAGCACTACATACATGTAATACGGGGTATACTATGAAAGATATGGCCTCAGTTTTGCTCAAAAATTAGGCATCAATTACTATCATTTGCATGAATGGAAAAAAAGAGGAAATCAGCTACTAGGAGGAAAAAGCAACCCAAAGTCAGTGTAAAAAAAGAACATGTATAGATTATCTGTTCTTATGCACCAAAATAAGAACAAGTGTAGATAATCTGTTCTTATGCACAAAAAATTTGAACAAGTGTAGATAATCTGTTCTTATGCAAAAAAAAAGAACAAGTGTAGATAACATGTTCTTATGCAAAAAAATTAGAACAAGTGTAGATAATTTGTTCATATGCAAAAAAAAAGAACAAGTGTAGATAATCTGTTCTTATGCACAAAAAAAAGAACAAGTGTAGATAACATGTTCTTATGCAAAAAAATTAGAACAAGTGTAGATAATTTGTTCTTATGCAAAAGAAAAGAACAAGTGTAGATAATCTGTTCTTATGAAAAAAAAGAACAAGCGTAAAAATAAGAACAAGTATAGACAGAATGTTATGGAGCATTCATCACTGGCCATTTAGCAATAATCCATCACTGAACAAGGGGCATAGGGGCAGCAGGGGCATAAAATTCACATCTCCAACATATACATATAACCAAAATTCATCCTAAAATCATCTCAATTTCTCTAATAGCAAAATTCATCCTAAATTCCTCCTAAATTCATCTAAACATAGGAAAAAATGAGGAAGGGGGCAACAGGGGCTTACCGGCGTGGGCTCGGTGGAGGTGGGCGTGATGGCGGGGAGGAGGAGGCCGGTGGCGGTCGGCGGCTTGGGGAGGCCGGCGGCGTCGGACTTGGTCGGCGGCGAGAGGAGGCCCAAGGCGCCGAGGGGGAGGAGGTGGAGACCGGCGTGGGCTCGGTGGAGGTGTACATGACGGCGGGGAGGAGGAGGCCGGTGGTGGTCGGCGGCTTGGGGAGGCCGGCGGCGTCGGTCTTGGTCGGCGGTCGGAGGAGGCCCAAGGCGCCGAGGAGGAGGAGGTGGAGACCGGCAGCGGTGAGGGCGACGAGCACACGAGGCGGCGGCGGTGGTTTGAGTGAGTGAGTGAGTGAGTGATTTTGAGTGACCGGATCTGGATCTAGAAGAGGTCCAACCCTGGGTCAGTCCTAGTCAAACTCACCTGTGACGGGCACCAACTGCGAGCCCGTCAGAGGTGAACTATAGAGATGAACCCAATCCAGAATATGAACCGAAAAAGAAAACACCTATTAAACCAATCACAGCAATACCGGTTACAGTACCTATCAGCCAAAGAGGAATTCTTCCAGTAGTATCAGCCATTTCCCCTACTTTCCTCCACATTTTATCAAGTGGTCATGCTAGAGACAAAAACAGTCATGGATAGTTATAAGGATGGTATCCTTCCAAATGGGGATAAGAGAGAGTTCACCTCTGACAGGCTCGCAGTTGGCGCCCGTCAGAGGTGAGTTCACCTGTGACGGACCCGTGGACTCACCTGTGACCTACTGTGTGTCCGTCACAGGTGAACTCACCTCTGACGGGCTCCAACTGCGGGTCCGTCACAGGGGTGGTCACCTCTGACTTAGGTAGACTTAGTTCATTCTTTTCCTTAGTTCTTTTATTTCATTTCATTTTTATTTTATTCCACTTAGTTCTTTTAATTTCCTTAACATATTTCCGCATACAGTACATATTTTCTTACTTAAATATTTTATTTCACTAACAGTAGTAATTGCACTTTATTATTTTACTAGTGGGTGCTTCACTTAATTATTTTATTTGACTATTTCATAAGCAATATACTATTGATCGTTGTGAACATATATATTATAGTCATACAGATATATAACAGACATGTAGACATAACGTATGTATATAAATTACAAAAATAATCCTTCCTCATGGTCGACGCGTGCGTACTCAACGTCATCTTCTTCTTCCTCGTCTAGAGGTATTTCTTGACCTATGCCATGGATGTGCTGGTTGTAATCATCCTCGTCTGCAATATTGTCCAAACCAACAATTCTCCTTTTCCCTTCACGAACAACATGTAGTTTCTTGTTACACGGATCAACTACGTAGAAGACTTGAACAACTTGTTTGGCGAGAACGAACGGTTCATCCTTGTACGCGTTGTTAGCCAAGTTGACAGTGGTGAAACCTTCATTGTCAACTTTTACATTGTGAAGATCGACCCATCGACAATGAAACAACGGGACTTTGAACTTCAAGTAATCTAGCTCCAATATTTGCTCAACTCTGCCATAGTATTGATCGCGCCGACCCCCGTCACTAGCAGCCTCGATGCGTAACCCACTGTTTTGCACTGTGCATTTGCTGTCTTGCTTTACTGTGTGAAAGGTGTATCCATTTATGTCATACCCTTGCCTTGCCAGGTGGTGGCACTCCATTCAGGACCCTGTGACAACCACTGAAGTGTTTCACTAGACAAGTTCTACAACCTGACAATTCGATTCTTCAGCCACTCGTTGAAAGAAGACATGTGCTTGTTTCTGACCCAACTCTCAGATCGGCCTGGGTTCTCCTGTCGAAGAACTGCAAGGTGTTCGTCAACGTACGGCACCACCTCAGTCATATGCTGTAGTACCGTGAAATGAGCTTTATCATACACCTTCCGATCCAACCTAACAATCTTCCTTCCAACAGTACCAACACCATCAAGCCTCCCTTCATGATGAGATCGTGGTAATCCAATTGAAGATGTTTCTGACATGTAGTCCACACAAAAATCGATGACCTCTTCGGTGGTGTAACTCTCGATGATACTCCCCTCGGGGTGTGAACGGTTCTGTACAAAACCCTTAAGGATCCCCAGGTACCTTTCGCAAGGATACATCTGCGTCATGAAAGCTGGACCACAGCACTTTGTTAGCCTCACAAGGTGCATGGGAAGATGTTCCATTATGTCAAAGAAAGTTGGAGGAAAGTACATCTCAAGATGACATAGGGTTCTCACAAGTTCTGCCTTTAGTTCATCTAATCCCTCGGGATCAATGATCTTCTGGCTTATTGCATGGAAGAAGGAACACAACCGCTGGATCGTGCGTCGCACCTGAGGAGGCAAAATATTCCTTATTGCAACGGGCAACAGCTGTGTGATAAGAACGTGGCAGTCATGCGACTTCATTCCTACCAATTTAAGGTCTTGCAGTGAAACGAACCTACTAATTCTTGATGAGTAACCAGATGGAACCTTTATACCACTCAAACATATTAGCAAATCAATCTTCTCTTCTTTCGAGAGAGTGTAGCAGGCTGGAGGAAGGTACACCCTGCCGGATTCCGTGGTTATGGGATGTAATTCCAAGCGAACACCCATGTCTTCCAGATCTCGTCGGGCGTTGAGACCATCCTTTGTAGTACCTGGGTTAAGCAGTAATCCCATTAAACTCTCACATACATTCTTCTCGACATGCATCAAATCTATACAGTGGCGAACTTGAAGATCCTTCCAGTATGGTAGTCTCCAAAATATTGACTTCTTTTTCCACATGCTCCTCTCTTTTCTCTTTTGTTTTTCCACATGCTCTTCTGTTTTGTCCTTCGACATGCTCTTCTCTTTTGTCTTTCCAACTTTCCCCTTTTTTCCAAACTCGTTGGTTATTCCCATCACTAAGTTGTGCACCTCTATCCCTGTTAGCTCTGCCGGGGGTCCGGCTGTATCTCTGTGTCCATTGAAATTCATTCTCATATTCCTATACGGGTGATACCTTGGGAGAAATCTCCTGTGACCCATGTAGACCGTTTTGTGTGAATGCTTCAACCATTTGCTTCTTGTTTCCTCCATACACTCCGAACACGCCCATTTCTCTTTCACAGTTTGGCCAGAAAGGTTGCCAAGGGCCGGATAATCGTTGATGGTACAAAACAGCATCGCATGGAGGTTGAAATACTCTTGTGCATATGCGTCCCATGTTCGTGTGCCCTTATTCCATAGCCTTTCGAAGTCATCGATTATCGGTTCAAGGAACACATCGATATCGTTGCCAGGTTGTCTCGGTCCTTGAATGAGCATGGCAAGCATAATATACTTTCTTTTGAAGCACAACCATGGAGGAAGGTTATAGTTAACAAGCAGAACTAGCCATGTACTGTGAGGACTGCTCAAATCACCAAATGGATTAATGCCGTCCGTACACATGGCGAAACGCATGTTTCTTGGGTCCTTTGAGAATTCCTGGTAAATCCTATCGATTGTCCTCCACTATACTGAATCTGCTGGGTGCCTCAGCATACTATCGATTTTCCGTTCTTCGGCATGCCAGCGCACTAGCTTAGCTTGTTCATTATTCGCAAACATTCTCTTCATGCGCTCCGCAATTGGGAGATACCACACCACCTTTGCGAGGCCTCCCCTCTTTGACTTCCTTCCTTCACCTTCACTCTTTGCTCGTTTGTATCTAGATACCTCACAGACAGGGCAGACATCCAAGTCACCGTATTCCTTGTAATACAAAATACAGTCGTTCGGACAAGCATGAATTCTTCTGACCTCTAGGCCCAACGGACAGAATACTTGCTTCGCTTCATATGTCGTCTGCGGTAAATTGTTCCCCTCTGGGAACAGGTCCTTTAACATCTCAAGAAGTTCAGTAAAACTCTTGCCGACCAGCCATTACTAGCCTTAAGCTTCATGAGTTCCAACACGCATGACAACTTGCTATGCTTCGACTTGCATCCATCATACAAGGGCATCTGACAATCTTCCACCAACTTACTAAACTTCTCAAAATCTCTGTCGTTGTCCTCTGCGTCTTCAATGTCATGCAACATTGTAGATAGACATTGAGTATCCAAATCTATGGTCTCTCCACCTAACGGTGAAGGTACGAACATGCCTTCTCGAGCTGCGGCGGTGTTCTCTACATCCTGTTCCAACACTTCTTCAGCTGCGACATCAGGCGCCTCTTGCTCTCCATGCTTGGTCCAACAGGTATATTTCTTCGTGAATCCATTCGTTATCAAATGAGAATGCACTTCTGAGCTATCACGGATCATCTTTTCATTTTTACAGTCCCTACATGGACACAATATGCACATGCTCATCCTACTTTTTCTGTCATTCTCCGCAAATGTGATAAATTCAGTGACCCCTTGTCTATATTCTGTGGACGAACGATGAACATGATACATCCAACTACGATCCATCTGAAATCAACAACATAGGAAGAAAAATATATGATGATCGATATATATTGAGAATAAAGGCAAGAATAATGTGTATTTTACCTTGAATTTTAGCAAAAAATCGCCCCCCTAGCCCTCCCAACTGATTTCTGAACAGTAAATAGTCGGGATGGAAAGTAGTTGGCGGTTTGGGGGCATTTATAGACCCAACACACCTCAAACGGGTTAGGTAAAAAAGGACCGTCAAAGGTATTGATCATACCTTTGACGGGCCTCAACTGAGTTGCCCGTCACAGGTAGATCGATACCTATGACGGGCCGGGAGAAAAAGCCGTCACAGGTGACGCCAATCACCTGTGACGGGTTGCAGTGAAAGGGACCTATCACAGGTGGGGTCATACCAATGACAGGTTAGGAGTATAACCCGTCACTGACTCACCTGTGACGGCTTAGTCTTTCGGCCCGTCACAGGTGAGGTGATACCTGTGACGGGCCGCGGCCAGATGCCTCACCGATGACGGCATCCCGTATGACCCGTCAAAGGTGACGGTCATCAGTGACCATTTGCTTTGCCCGTCACTGGTATCTCGTCAGAGGTGTGAGGATCTTGCATAGTGCTAGTAAGGCTGTGACTTTTCAATTTGTTAATCGGGGAATACTCCTTGTATGGTGATGTGCGCTGGATAGCTCGATCCTTGCAGGCATCGAGTTCAGCCTTCACTTGGAGTATCACCTTGCATTGGATTAATGAGTGGTGTGATGTCTTGTGAATTGAACATCAGGTGTTGTGGTTAGGCGGAGATTTCATTGTCAGCGTTGGACCCTTAACCGATGTTGGGGGTTTTGCCCCTTTGGAAGTTCTCCGAGAAGTTGTTGGTGCCCTCTTTTATGACGGGACGGGCGAAGCTGCCGGCAAAGGGTTGTCTCCCATCGACCTCGTGACATTTGTCTCGATCCCAACTGGCTTTGGGGAAGACGAGATTGGAGTTGCAGCGAAGACAAGAAAGACGATGGATCCGACTCAAGTCCGTGCAACCGTTGGCTGGGTAGGATCTCCCAGGCCAAGATGATTGTGGACATAGTTGTCGGAAGGCCTCGAGCTTGAAGCCATCTCAGCGAAACCTTGAGCACCAAGTCCCCTACCTAGCGTGCCACTGTCAACGGGTGATACCCGTAAACGTATTCTGAGGGTATTTGGGTACGTTGGTATGAGGATATACACGAAACGACATCAAGCACACAAAAAGACAAGGATTATACTAGTTTAGGTCCCTCGCAAGATAATAAGCCTAGTGCAGTTTATATGGGATTACGATGGAACCACATTGAGTACATTCGAGAATAACAGAACCGATGAGTTACTGACTAGATCCCTGTCGAGAACAATTCGATGAGATCAGGTGGCGAGTTGGCTTCGAGTCCTCCGGATTGCTTTAGTCGTGGCGAGTGGCTAAGCTATGATTCGATGATCCCGTATCCCATGGGAGCTTTGTATTTATACTGCGGGTGTCTTAACCTCCAAGTAGAACATGGAGAGAACTTCGTTCGTACAAGATCACAAAGTCCGATTCCTTCCCAAATAGGACTCTAACTCCTATTCGGATCCAAATTCCATTACTCTTAAGGTAATCTTCCCGTATACTTAAGGGTATTTATATCTGTATACTTCATTACCCTAAGGACAGCAGGTATGCCTTATCCATAACCCTGATAGTCCCAAACATGGTGGAGAATCATGTCATGATTAATTTTGATGATAAACAATTATGAAATGTGAATATTTTTGAAAATATGGTGGATAGTGTTTTCTATTGATGAACAGTGCGCCCACATTGGGTTGTCGGTCAGACCGAGTGGTGGACACTGGTCAGACTGGAGGTATTTGGGTGGTATGATCGGGTAGCCCGTTGGTCAGACGGATAGACTCCAGGAGGGAGTTGGTTTTGGGTTATTTTCGTGACAAGGCTTCATGTTTATGACTTCTAGATGGTTTCTGTCCGTATATGACACTATTGTGTGCTGATGTGAGTCAAGTTGGTGTGAATTTGTACTCAGATATTGAGATTCACTATTGTTCATGTGCAGGTGTTGCTTGAGGCTATGAGATTATAGCCGGTGATGGATCTGGACAAGGCTTGAAAGAAATTGAGGTCCAGACGGTCAAGGATATCATGCGGGATGCTCAGGTTGGATAATATTGCACGTGGAGGTGAAGGTTTCCTTATGGCATATACGTGGTGTTGTGTGCGTATTGAAAGAGGAGTCAAATTTGTATTGTAGTCCATGTTGGATGTGTGGAGTTTGGAGTTGTATGGGATGTTGTTTCTCTAGTTTGATAGGTTCCCTATGTTATTAGGACTCCTAGTTCTAGTCAGATTCGTTGCTAGGGGCAGTCGCGTTATGTATATAAATAGTAGAGGGGTTGAGGCTAGAAGATATTTACATTTTGGGAGAGAAAAATCAAGGTTTGCTTCAAGGTTTCAATTCTAGTTCGTGAGTTAATAGATGAGTGCTTTAGATGCACTTTCTAAACATATGCTGATGCTATCAAGTTGATATACTTTCAAGAGTTTTATCGATACGTATTTTTTTGGATCTCGACGGTTTGACCGGAGTTCATCAGGTGGTCTAACCAGTGGTGTGGCGGTGGTCTAGCCGGCGGTATTGAGTCGGTCAGTCCAACGGCAGCAAGCAGCAGCAGGTAGCAAGGCGGCGGTCAGACCGATCCATCGGTAGTACTGCGATCGGACCGGAGTTGATCTAGCGGATAGATTTGAGTGCAATAAGTTTTTGGTTTTCTGTGTTACAACAATTCATCCGCTCCTGATTGACTTGGTTTTGTGTTCGATCCTAGAGTGAAAGTACGAGGCAGCCCTCGGAGTATAGTATAAACGAGGTAGTATAGCCAGGTGGAAGTTCAAGGCTTGGTACTTACGCCAGGGTGTAGTATAGACGAGGGACAACTTAGTGAAGCGCAATTTGCAGGGCTGCAGGAAAAGCTACTTTTGTCATATAAATGAGACAATTAAGAATCTCTTTTCAATGTCGGTTTGCTCGTGTTGTATGGCCGATTAAACATGTAGCTTCAGATCTTTTAACTGCGTACTGTGTCACACTTGTTCGATGGTTGGATATGCGGAGAGTTAATAATGATTTTAAACCTTTAGTTCTCTCGGGGATGGCTGTTACTACCAGTTGGTCTTTATGGCTAAGCAGGAACACTGTGATTTTTGAAAACAAGAACGTATCCTCACCTTTGAACACTGATTAGCTGGCTCCATTCATGGTCTATTCTCCAAAAGCTGAGTTAACACGATATGGTTGCTATCACTGGTGGAGAAGGGGTTTTTAACCCCGGTTCGTAACCCTCTCTAGTCCCGGTTATACAACCGGGATCACGAATCTGGGACTAAAGATACCCATCTTTAGTCCCGAGTGAAATAACCGGGACTAAAGAGCTATCTTTAGTCCCGGTTGATAACACCAACCGGGACCAAAGATATTTTTTTTTAAAGATTGCTGGTTCTGCTAGCTGCTTGATTATATATTATGCATATATATGTATAAATATATGTATATGCATAATATATGTATATATAATATGTGTATATGGGATGCGCTAAAACGCACCCTGCGTACGTAATAACTAAAACGCGTCCCTCATATAGTAAATAGTTTACTACGTGTTGTATATTGTCAAATACCTGATAGTAATAATTTTACTATTAGACTTAATTCAAGGATTTATCATGATTGTATTGTTAGTAACAAAATTACTAACGTTAGGTGCGTTTTAACTACAACGCACTCCGGATACGGTATAGTTTGTCTAATGTGTATATATGTAATATATGTATTTATACATATATTACATATATATAAGTACATGTATATGTATATATTATATATATGTATAAATACTTGTATTTATATATGTATTTATACATATATTACATATATATCTATAAAAAATGTATATGCATAATATATATGTATATATAATTTGTAATATATTGCATATATATATGTAAATACATATTTATGACATATATATGTTCCCTAAATATATGCACTCAAGTAAATATATACTTATATTACCGAAATGTACTCACACACATAAGTACATAAGTACATGTATACACATCTAAATACATACATATGTAACAATTCTTCGTTAATTCTAATTTTTATTGTATATTACGAAGAAACTTAAGACATGTTATACATGGGGACCATGATCAATAGGCCTTCCATCGAAGTGGAATTCTCCCGCGTGATCATTGATAAATCCCATCAATTGTTCTTAAATAGCCTTTATAAATTCTTCCTTGGATATTTTTCCCTTATGTAAATAATCTATCATTTGAAAAAAACTAAGATATAAGTACATGAAGTCAATAAGAAATCCGTGTGATAATGTATGAATGATTTTTACGTACTTCCAGATCCTTGTCACTGTTGATTTGCTGTACAATGCAGTGAGTATATTCGCAGACATAGTAGCCGCACAAGTTATTCCCTTGCTCCTGTTTTGCACACTTAAGGAGAAACGACGAGAGATTTAATGTACCAGTTTTTTCCAGAACAAATTAATGATTCAAAATGTTTTTGGAGCATGTACTCACCGGAAAATTAAACCTCCTACCAAGTTTTTTTTCCAAACCCCGCCGACCAATGTACGGAATTTGCTAATGCCTTAAGTACAGTTGGAAGCTTTGATTAAATATCGGAGATCTGCATAGTAGCAATAGCAGCGTTCGTAATTAATTACAATTGAATAGATGGCATTACCTGTCTATCACTTCCAAAATCATGGCAAAAGTAGACTCCGGTTTGTCCATTGAGTCATAGACATGGACTTTGCATAGTGAAAGGTTGGAGAGGAAAAGGACCCAGTGAAATCTGCAAATTGTATGAGATAATATATATGTCACAGAATGAGTACGAGGAGAGAGTTGGTACGAATTCGAAAGACAATTTAAAACTCACTCTGTGTTGTAGGGTAATAGTATGTAGGTCTTGTAATGCTGCTGCACTAGGAAATGAACAATATTGTCCTCTGTAGCTTCGTCAAAGTCCCGTATCATTTTGACATTAACTTTCCGGGGGTCCATGAACCCAATATTGTAAATCCCCTACCTACGGTACGATTGAATCTCCATTCTACAAATGATAAAGGAATTTGCATCAACTATCCACACAATGTAACCATTGAACGGTACATAGAAGGAGCTAAGGAACAAAATAAATTTTTCCTAAATGATACTTACAAAACCCAACAGCTGAGAATGGAGACGTCGAGGGCGTCTAGTTGGTATACATCAAATACATCCTCGAAGTTGATCCACTGAACATCATCTCCTTGATACTAATATGTGTTTCTTATCCTCGCTCCAGCCATCGTTCTACCTTTAGATGAACGTTCCATGTACCATTGATGGAAGCGGTACATTTGTGTAGAGAGGGTGTTCACCTAACCAGGCTTAACAAGCGGTTCACCGAGTTTAAATTTGTATTTCCAATCGGCTTCGGTCGCTACAGTTATTGGTGCATTTCCCACGAGCTGCTCCCTATTCAGACCCATCTCTTTCATCCATTGCCTTAGTTCCGCCTCACCAGGTGGTAGCAACGGCTCAACTGATTGTTTCGGTTCCTTTCCGAGCTGATGCACTTCTTTGGTCCTTCCTCTTTGCTTCCTAAACGACTTTGTCATCGACCGGTCATAATCCGAGAGTAAAGCCCTCTTGACTAGTTCTCTCATCATCTGAAAAACTTCTTAGCAGCCAGATCTATGGGAATCTTCTTTTGTGGGCTCCGTGGCTTGAAGAACGCCTTCACTTCTGCTCGTACGACCTCGTCAGTCTCCTTGGGAGTTAAGTCGTACGCCCTTGAGAGCGGGGAGTTTTGGCTCGTCAAGTCTTGACTTCTTCGTTTGTTCTGTGTACTTTGATGGCATTGGACGAAGTGGGCACGACTTTTTAGCTCATGAATGCGGAGAGGTGCAGGTGAAGGAGAGGTGCAGGCGGAGGAGAGGGTGCAGGCGGAGGAGGCATAGGTGGAGGAGCCGGTGCAGGCGGAGGAGAGGATGCAGGCGGAGAGACGGAGGAAAAGACACCGCTGCTCGCTCGGGAAACACGATGTACCGCTTGCATCAGAGTATAATGGCATGGGTTGTGTCTCCTAGCTTCGTCTCCCCGTCTCCTCTAAGGATGTCCAGCTCGAGATCCTCGAACCTCGTTCCACCAATTCAACTTCGACCTTTGAGTACCAAGGTGGAATCGGTCTGTCATGGTATGTCCCTAAAGGGTCCACTGGTATGGCCATGCCCGACACCACCTTCACGAGAATCGAGATTACTTAGTAATTAATGGATGCATGCATCACCTTTTGCAATTTACAAGACATATATTGTTGTCGAAACGACAACTGCATACGTCGAAGGACGTGGATACTCAACGGTTGTTGGGAAAGTAAAGTGTAATAAATTTTGTATTAAATTCAGATCCCCTTTTACATGGCCCGAGGGAGCTATTTATAACCCTATTACAGATCCCCCTTTTAGGGTTTTAGGGCTATTACAGGGGAATTTACATAGTCACCCTCATAAAGGGGCCCTTACATGGGTATTCAATGTAATTAAGGCGCACGGACCCTCAATGGGCCGTTTGGTGGTTACTGACCCCTTAGTCCATGGGCTAGGGCGATTGGGCCGGCCCACTGGACCCCCTTGAATCAGGTCCGTCTTGGCGAAGTCACCTTCCTTCGACGCATGCCTTCGCCATGCAGCCTTCGCCCAGGCCGATGGGTGCTCGGTGTGACCCTTCGCCCATCGCCTCATTCGCCCCGATGTCTTCGCCACCGGGCTTCGCCTCAAGAGCCTTGGGCGCCTGGAGTTCCGATCCTTGTCGCCCAACTAGTTTCGGCAGTCTTGATCGAAAGGCCTCATGGCATATCGCCAACATGCCCCTCACGGGCAAGGGTGAGATAGGAGCTTTGGCCAAGACCGTGCAAACCATGTGGTATGGTATGAGGCGCCCCTTTTGACCGATGCTCCTGTCGAAACCTGTCTCCTGCAAAAAAATTGCGGCATACGAACGAGGATTTCGACGCGTGGGGCTTCGCCCGCCGCAAACAGTTGTATTATTGTTTTTGACTGGTGCTAATATGGACAATGTTGGGCCTTCGCTCACTATGAGCGGCGAAGTGGCTCGTGTTGTTCTGTTGGGCGAGGCCATAACGGACAGTAATGGGCTACGGGGCCGTGGCGAATGGTGATGGGCCTTTTCCTCCGGGAGCCCGTTATTGCACGGCCTGGTCCACGGGATTTTACCATTTCACCCCCCTTGCGACACGTGGCCGTTCCTGATTGGACGGGAAGGCGAAGCGTCATTTGGTGGGTTATATATTCTCCCCTCCCGTTTTCACCGTCGCTACTTCTCATTTTCACCGCGGTCATTTTCCTTCCCATCTGCTCACGGCTAACTTTGAACGAACTGCTTCGCCTAATCGACGCCTTTCGCCCACACACCCCTGTTTCGACATGGCTCCCCGCAAGCCGAACCCAGTCGCTGTGACCGGCCCCGACCCCGGCCAGATCGACGAAGACACTAGAGCCTTCCTGGGGGCTTCGCTCATCGACGACGACGAGTTGGCCAGGATGGTCGACGCCGGCCTGGTGGCGGAGGGGTAGGCGTTCGCCCCCGGTGAAGCCGAAGTGCCACAGCCTGGCGAACACCAGACGGTGGTGTTCGCCGTCTTTTTGAGGCTGGCCTCCGCTTTCCGTGCAACATTCTGTTACCGGAAATCCTCCGTCTCTTCCAAGTCGAACTGCCCCAGCTGAGCCCCTCGGCCCTGGTGCGCATTGCCATATTCGACTGGGCGTGCCGGACCGCGGGGCTCGAGCACAGCGCCGACCTCTTCGGCGTCATCTTCTCAGCCGCCGTCAACACAAAGACGGTGGTCACCCCCGCCGGGACCCGGAAGACCGTGTTCGGGAGCGTGAACTTCAATGTTCGCCCCGAACGCGCCAATTTGTGGCCGGTCAACGCCGCCATGTCGAAGTGGGACCGCCACTAGATGGCGAAGTGGTTTTACCACTCCATCCCGTTCGAGGCAGGTTCTGACGCGGCAAGGGCTCTGCGCTGGTGACGCCGTGCCATTTCGCCGGTGCGGAAGCCAAGGGTTGCCGTCACTGGCACCTTGGAGTCGTGCTTCGCCCTGCTTCGCAGGGTGTGTTCCCGGCTGAGTTGCCGGGATTTAGTCAAAGAATTCTGCATGCTGCGGGTATGTCCACTTTCGCAGGCATGGCAGGTTGAAGTCGATCAGGGCGAAACGGTCGACGGCCTGCCCAAACTTAATCTACCCACAGGGGCGAACGGTGAGTTTTTATTTTCTCCTACTTTTCCTTGTCTTTTCGCTATGTTTCTGTTCGGCTCTGACATGGTGTTTCACCGTTTTGCAGTGTTGACGTTAGCCCAGGCCGACACCGAAGCCAGAAGGCTCGTTGGTGACGTGTCGGTCACTGAATACAGCCAGCTGCTGACTCGACAAGCGGCTGGCCGGGCGAACCGGGTTTACACCGGCGAGCTCCCCCCAAGGGCGAAGCCCTTCAAGGCCGATGGCGAAGCTAGCCCGTCCCGGAAACGTCCGCGGGGGCAAGTGAGGTTCTGCCCCCCGCAAGCAGAAAGCGCCCGTCCTAGCAGACTCCGACGTCGAAGAGGATGACGACGCCGAAGAGGAGGAAGTGGGGGAGGCTGATGCCGCGGCCGAGGAGGCTGGCGACGAGGCGGGCGATAGCCGCTCTAGGACGCGTGGTTATACGCCAACTCCCAGCCCAGAGCGCGTCGAGACCGGGGCGGAGTCGGCCTCTTCACCCCTGCGTCGGAAGGACGTAGAAGGCGCTAAGGCCTTAGTCGCTATCACCACGGCTAAGGCGGCGAAAGGCGGCGCTGCGAAGTCCGCCCCCCACAAGAAAGAGGTCGTTGCTATCGCCAGCGCGTTTAGCGACGAGTTGTCGTCGGGTGGCACTCCCACTTCGCCCGCAGGGCGTAGCCAGGGGCCCTCCACCTCCCTCGGGGCAATCGGCGGGGCTGGGGCTTCGGCTTCTGCCGAACTGGTGATGGAGGCGGGCGCCAGGGTTTTCGACAGCCCGGTACGCCAGCCCGTTTCGCCGTTCGTCCTCAACAAGGGCAAGAAGGAGGCCGAGGGGTCCGGCTCCGAATACTCGTCGGGGCCCCCCCGCTTCGCCCCCGGGGATATCGAAACCTGGGCGGAGCTCGTCCCCTTTGTTGAGGGGGTGAGTAGGATTGTCGCGCCGGCTGGCGGTCCCAGCCTCTTCGCTGAGCTCAACGAGTTCGACAAGGGCTGCTCTGCCGTTAAGAGCCTGGTTGTGCGGGTAAGTCTTTTTCGTAACCCCCCTCTCTCGTTTTGCTTTCGACATCTGGCTTACGTTTCACCTCTTTTTTTGTTCACCAGCTTCTTGCGGCCCATTGTTCGACCGAACGGACAATGCGGGCGCGCCTGGATGGCCTGAAGAACCGGCTCCGGGCGAAAGACGACGAGCTAGGCCGAAAAGGCCTGGAGATGGAGGGGTTCGCCCAGTCCCTCCGGGAGGCGAGAGCAGAAAATAAGCGCCTTCAGGCCGAGCTCGATAAGGGCAGTGAGGCGAAGGCCGAGATTGATCGCCTCACGGCCGAGCTGGCGAAGGAGCGGGGGCATTCAACTGCTCTTACAATGTACTATGATACGACAGAGCCGAAGATGGAAGCTCTTCGCCAAGAGTTGAGCCGGGCGGAGGCGAAGGCCCAACGCGTTGTCCGGGAGGCGGCCCGGACGACCGAGTCAGCGAAGACGTCCTGCCGCACCCTTCGCCTTGCGCTCAAGGATATGGGGGTGAAGGCGCGCGGCGTTCCTGGCGAAAACGCCTCCGCCCTTGAGTTCTGTGACTGGAACCTTGAGGCTGGCTACGCAGTTTCCGACTGCGCCACAGCGTACGGCGATTGTTGTGCGCGCGTGTCGGCGGCCTTCGCCCTGGGGCCACTCCAACAGCATGGGTGCGAGCATGTCGCCCAGTTTCCTGAGTTCGCGAAGGGGGACTGGGAGGTTAGCACCCGGCGAAGACAGTTTTGGCAGAAGGACGACCGCTCTGCAGCCAAGGCCCGCCTGCTCGAACAGTTGGTGAAGACGGAGGCGGCGGACCAGGGCGAAGAACCCGCTGGAGATGGCAGGGGAGGAGCCGAAGACCACCCCGAGGTGTGAGGCCCTCCGCCCGTCTCCTTGTAATTTTGTTTTTTCTTTTGGTGTTTGCCTTGTAGGGCGAACTATGTAAATTTGGCCAAGGCCTACCTTGTCTTAGGATATCAAATTACTTGGAATATATGACTATTTTCGCCATATGTGTCGTTTTCATTTTTGAAACGTGCAAAACATGTTTGAGATGTTTGCATGATCCTTTTCGTCTCGTTTGTTCGCCCCGACGATCTCTTCTCTCGTTCGCCTGCATGACTTCCCCATGTTTTGCAGGGTCTATGCCGAAAGCTTTGCGTTCGGCCCCCTCTTGGGGATTGGCGAAGCCGGAACGAGAAGTTTGTTGCGGCGAAGAATTTGCCGAAGGTTCGCTACCTACTTCGGCCTGTTTATCGCGAGATGACAATCAATGGTCACAACTATAAAGTTGTGAATGTTGCCAACTGGATGCGAACCCATCCTGGGCGAACGCTAGAGGACTACGATCTTGTTCGTGTGGCGCGCCTAGAGGGCATGGGTCGTTTCTGGTGAAACCATCGGCGAACCGATCGGCAGGAGGTGATCGCCCAACGGCGCTACGCCCTTACTGTAGTTTCGCCCCCCTCTCCTCTTAGGGTTGTGTACAATATCAGTAGCAATGACGAACCAAGTTCGCCGAATCACTCTTTTAGTATTTGTCTGGGGGGCGAAGATGTAATTTATTTATAAGCAATTGTCCAAATCGTTTCGCCTATATCTTGTTATACAATGTATGCTGTTGAGTGTATTTTCAAAGTTAATAAAGGTGTGCTTTTGTTTCCTTTTCGCCATTTTCTGCATTATCACATTCTGTGCTTTCGTTGGGTCGTGATGTATCGACCCCTTTGCGTGTATTGGCGAAATAGGCACGCTGACTTTTCAGCTTTCGACTTCCGTTGTCGATCTTTGGCACTTTGCATTAGTGGCGCGATTTTGTGTAGATCGACTATAACGGTGTTCGGGTTTTTTTTATCTCCCGAAACAAGCTGTCGCGGTTTCAACGTTCGGCGAGCGATGCTTCGGCCGTTTCGTTTCGCCCACCTGGCGCTTTCGCTGATCAGGCGTTTGCCTTGGGGTTTTTCCACGAATTATCATGCACATAAGTAAAAAAGGCGAAAGACACAGAAAATTTATACTGGTTCGGGCCTCCAGGGTGGATAATAGCCCTAGGTCCAGTTTTTTTCTCTTTTTCATTTTCTCCTTTTTTTGTATTTTTGTGCCGAAGGGCTTACAAAACGGCGGACGCCGAAAGAGCTGCATAGCGATATGTACATTTTTACATGTTGGCGAACAGGGTGCCACCCTCTCTAGACATAGAAACGCTTGAGTGAAGCAGTGTTCCACGAGTGATCAAACTCTTCGCCCTCCAGTGTTGCTAGGCGAAAAGAGCCCGTCCTTGACCTGCGCTTAATGAGATATGGCCCCTCCCATTTTGACTCAAGCTTTCCAACCGCTGCTGGGTTCGCCTTTTTCCTTAAGACGAGTTGGCATGGCATGAGCTCTGTTGGGCGAACCTTCTTGTTGTAGGTTGCCGAAGTGCCTGCGGCGTAATTTCGCATGTGCTCCAGTGCTTCGACTCGTACCCCCTCTAGGAGTTCGAGCGACACTTCGCGCCCATCTTCGCCCCAGAGAACATCACCCTTGGTGAGTTAGCCCCTAGCTCTGTTGGGGTCATCGCCTCGTCTCCGTATAGGAGCATGAACGGGCTGAACTTGGTTGGCCTTGTGGGAGTTGTTCGGAGGGCCCAAAGGACAGACAACATTTCGTCTGGCCATCTGCCTTTCGCTGCCCCCTCGAGCCTTTTCTTGAGTGCCTCCAAGATCTTGCCATTTGCACGTTCGGCCGCCCATTCGACTGTGGGTGCGCGACTGATGCGAACCTGATTTCCAGGTTTAGCCCTTCGCACATTTCTCTGAACTTTTCAGAGTCGAACTGCTTGCCATTGTCCGTGATGAATTCTCTCGGAACCCCGAAACAGCAAATGATGTTTTTCCAGACAAACTTCCGAACAGCCGCCGAAGTGATCGTGCCGAGTGGTTCGGCCTCGATCCAGCGCGAAAAGTACTCGATGGCCACGATTGCAAACTTGTACCCATTTCGCGCTACCGGGAATGGGCCGATGATGTCCAGCCCCCACCTGGCGAAGGGCCAGACTGGTGCGATCGGCTGCAGCTCATATTGCGGTGCGGTCTGGCTTCGGCCATGTCTCTGGCAGCTTTCGCACTTTTTGGCTTGCGCGACGCAAACTCTCAGCACCGTGGGCCAATATATTCCTTGGCGAAACACCTTGGAGGCGACTGTTCTTGCAGCTTGATGTGCTCCACAGAGCCCCTGGTGTATTTTCTTCACCATCTCTTTGCCCTCGGCGAGGGAAACGCAGCGAAGCAGGGGTTGGAGTATTCCAGAGCGATACAACTACCCTGAAACCAGCTTGTACTACCTGGCCCTGTTCTGCAGGCGTTTCGCCTCTGCTTCGTCATCTGGAAGCGAGCCGTCTTTGAGGTACTTCACGAACGGTGTTCGCCAGTCCTCTGGTTCTTCGCCCGGGTTTTCCTGGTCTATGACCATGACATCCTTGATTTCCTCGGGCACACTCGGTGCATACAGGATCTCAAAAAAGGTACCTGGCGAATGTGGCCCCCCGAAAGCGGCAGATTTCACGAGGGCGTCTGCCTCCTCATTCTGCCCTCTGGGCAAGTGTTCAACCGTTATCCCGGCAAAGCACTTTTCCATCGACCGAACGGCCTCCAAATATCTTTTCATTCCTTCATCTTTTGCTTCGAAAGATTTGTCAACATGATAGGCCACTAGTTTGGAGTCTGTTCGGATGAGCAAGCGCCGAACCCCTAGTGCTTTCGCCTTTCTTAAGCCCAGTAGCACCGCTTCGTACTCCGCCGTGTTGTGGTTGTGTCGAACAGCATACCGGATCGGCACGCCCCCCGGCGAAATGAGCACGGCCGCGGCGCCCGCCCCCTATGCGACCACGAGCCATCAGAGTGCATTGTCCAAGGCTGTTCGATGGGCTGCGGTTCGGGAGCGGACGCCGGTGTCCATTCGGCCACGAAATCGGCTAGGACTTGGGATTTGATGGCTGTGCGTGCCACGAAATGCAGGTCGAAGGGAGATAACTCCGCTGCCCACTTGCTGAGTCTGCCAGAGATTTCCTTACCCCGAAGTACTTCGCCCAGGGGGTATTGCGAAGGCACTGTGATTTTGTGGGCCTGGAAGTAGTGCTTGAGCTTGCGCGAAGCCATCACCAGGGCGTAAGCAAGCTTTTCCATCTCGATGTACCTTGTCTTCACCCCTTGCAGGGCTTCGGAGATGAAGTACACTGGTTTCTGCCCTGATTCTGACTCTTGGACTAGGGCTGCACTAACTGCCACTGGCGAAGCTGCTAGGTATAACTGCCCGTGGCGGTGATGTTGTGCACCGTCGCAGTTGCGATTTCTTCTATCGCTTCGACGGCTGGACTGGTGGATCAGCCCTTGTGATTACTTGAATAATTCGGCGCTGCACGTCTTGGTGCTGTTCGGCTGGAGGCGACTGTTCCCGGGCCGCCTCGCGAGGCGCTTCGACAGCGGCACCCTGATGTGGCCTTGGTTCGTGGGCGTTGTTTCGTTGGTGGATGTTTCGGCACTGCACGGTGGTGTGCGAAGACCGCCCATGATAGGCGCAATAGAGGTCTTTTCTGACCTTCTTGCGAACAGGCTGCTGATGGTTGCTGCCCTGCTGGGCATCGAACTCCTTGCGGAGGGCCTGTACTTCTTCGACAGCCATCACCGTCTTGCCTGTTCGGTCGGTCCTGAATTTCCTCCACGTCATGGGAGCTTGGGCTTGTCGGGGCGGCTGCCCCTGGTTCGCCGGCTGGGGCTGGCGGACGGCGGGGGGAGCCGGCTCGATGACCTGCGCTTGCATCTGGGCCTGGGCCGCGGTGATGGATGATTTGTTGTACTCAGCTGGAATCGCCTGCCTTCGCTTGGAGTCCTCTTCGCCCCGCACGTACCCATCGATGATGCGAAGCAGGTGCTCGAGAGTTTGTGGCTCCTTGTTGGCGATCTTCCTTGTGAGTTCACCCTCGAGCAACCCGGCCAAAGCGGCATTGATAACGGATGCCTCCGTTATATCTTGAACTTGGCACCGTGCCTGCGAGAAGCGGCGCATGTACTCCCGTATTGATTCGCCCGACCTCTCGCGAATGCCAAGTAAATGTTGCTGTGTCTTCGGCTCCTCGTAGGTGCCTCGAAAGTTAAGGATGAAGACATCGCGCAATTGCTCCCATGAGTAAATGCTATTGGATGGTAAATTGAAGTACCAAGAACGGGCTATGCCGTCTAGAGCGAGATGGATTACCTTCGCCTTGGTGTTTTCATCGCCGTGGGTGGCTTCGATTACGGACTCGTAGATTGAGAGGAACTCTTTTGGGTCTGTTTCGCCCGAGTACCGCGGAACGGGTGGGAATTTGAACTGAGGTGGGATCGGACGGCCTTTGATCCCCCCGCTCAGTGGCAGCCCCTTTTCGCCCCTAGCCTTGCCCATGGCGCCCTGCAGCGAAGGCCCGCCCGACTGCGGATATGGCGTGGAGAAGGGCGAAGTGATGGCCTGGGGGTGCGGTTGGGTCACGATGTTTGGTGGCCCACTTCCGAACGGTGGCACTTGGATGGTGTTGTAGAAGTCGAACTGTTGCCCCCGATTCCAGGGCGAAGCCCCCGGCCCAGGTTGGTTCGACGGCAGACATCCTAAAGCGCCTTGGCCGGAGCTCCCCTCCGGCTGGGCTGAAGGGGTTGTGCTTGAGATGTGGGGTTAGTTGAGCTGGATCGTGGCTGGCCGAACTTGCGGCCGCTCGTCAGGGAGTGGTTGCACTGCTGCGGTCGAAGACTGGCCGAGGAAACGCGCTGGACCTTGCACAGTCTGTGGCAGAGGGGCTTGCACTGCTGCTTGCTGATAGGCCTGAGGCGGGATGTAGCCTGCCGAATACTGGAGGATGGGGGCCGGGGCGATCTTGGCTTGTCGTGCCTCTTCATACGCCTGTTGCTGCTCCTGGATCTAACGAAGCATGTCCTGGAGCCGCGCCATGTTGTGCCGCATGGCCTCCATGTTCGCTTCGGCTTGTGCGTCAAGGCCGGGGTCGACTTGCGCAGCGGCGATTGTTTTCGAAGCCGGCTGAGTTGCCGAAGGGATTTCCAGTACCTGCTCCACCGAAGTGGTCGAGGCCGAAGGCGGTGGTTGCGGCACGGGCGCCGAAGCCGCCGGCACAGCCGCCACCTCGACAGGCGCCGAAGGCTCCGCGCCTTCGCCGGCGGCCATCACCTCTTCGGCTACGCCTTCCTTTGGGTTCGCAGCCCTCTCTTTTAAGACCTTTTTCGGTGGCATTAGCTCTCAGTGGTATCGCCCGGAGGTCCCCACGGTCAGCGCCAGCTGTTGTCGAAACGACAACAGCATACGTCGAAGGACGTGGATACTCAACGGTTGTTGGGAAAGTAAAGTGTAATAAATTTTGTATTATATTCGGATCCCCTTTAACAAGGCCCGAGGGGGCTATTTATAACCCTATTACAGATCCCTCTTTTAGGGTTTTAGGGCTATTACAGGGGAATTTACATAGTCACCCTCATAAAAGGAGCCCTTACATGGGTATTCAATGTAATTAAGGCGCATGGGCCCTCAATGGGCCGTTTGGTGGTTACTGACCCCTTAGTCCATGGGCCAGGGCGATTGGGCCGGCCCACTGGACCCCTTGAATCAGGTCCATCTTGGCGAAGTCACCTTCCTTCGACACATGCCTTCGCCATGCATCCTTCGCCCAGGGCGATGGGTGCTCGGTGTGACCCTTCGCCCATCACCTCATTCGCCCCGATGTCTTCGCCACCGGGCTTCGCCTCAAGAGCTTGGGCGCCTGGAGTTTGGATCCTTGTCGCCTAGCTAGTTTCGGTAGTCTTGGTCGAAAGGCCTCATGGCATATCGCCAACATATATCATAAAACTACGAGCATACCTTGAGTGATATGTTCTTGAAGGGACTATGCAGCTCACAAGATGTCCGCCGCGTGATTTCATCTACGGGGTATGATGAGTCGTCGTGAGCTGGCCCAGTTGCACCCTCTATGCCCTGTTCTCTTGCTTGCCCTGTAGAAGCACAGCTGCTGCGATTGCCTGAGGGGCTCACCATGACAAGAGGGACATACGGTTGCACCGTCTGCTGGCTTTGTCGTTCCGCCAGGCGTTGGTCCACCCGACGTTCGACCTCCTCTTGCATCCTTATGTCCTGCAGGGCGACCCTCTCCTCGAGATATCTTAATTTCACCTCTGTATCCCTCTTGCTCCTCATCCGACT
Organism: Oryza punctata; assembly: GCA_000573905.2. Classification (NCBI taxonomy): domain Eukaryota; kingdom Viridiplantae; phylum Streptophyta; class Magnoliopsida; order Poales; family Poaceae; genus Oryza; species Oryza punctata. The sequence goes on along the minus strand of CM002499.2, from coordinate 8,827,321 downwards.
CTTGTAAGTGTGGTGGTCCTCTTGAAATCCGTATTTCCAAGCAACCACGCCTTTTTCTCGTGTTCGTCCTGGATGCTCGAGATTCTGTAGTTTGAGTGTAAGCTCGTCTTCTCTCTATCAGGCTTGAATGTTACCTGAGCAGACGCCTCCACTGCTTCCATAAGTCGGCTAGCTGCTTCGCGGATCACATCGCCGGATACAAGGGAGCCATCAGTGGGATCGAGCATTCCACCATGAGCATAGTACCAGTTTTTGGAACGTTCAGGCCAGTTCGTTGTGGTCGGCTCAATAACCTTTTCTATCAACCCGGCTTCCAGTTTATCCTACTTGGGGATTGCCTTCTGATAGCCACCTGACCCTAGCCGGTGATGGTACTACTTCTTAGCGACATTGGCTTTATTCTTTTCTATTTGCGCTTGCCCGTGCTCAGAGGTCCTGTATGCGACAAACGTATCCCAATGATCCCTCAGCTTGGTTAATTTGTCAAAATTAGGTGTCAGACCCTTTAGGACGTAATTCTTGTGCAGAGCTGACTTGTACTTCTGGAACTGTTCAGCCATTTTCTTCATCATCCATTCTTTCCATCTTGGCTGAGCTGCCTCAGGGACCGTGAAGGTCTGGAGCATGGTGGTCCACAGAATATCTTTCTCCGTATCTTGAAGATAACTTTGGTCATCGTCGGCTGACCTTGATTGATGCCAGTGCACTGTGCTAATGGGCACATGATCCCTCACGACCCAACCACTGTGTCTCACAAACTTCCGTAGTATATCGGCTGGGGCTACATCACTAATAATGTGCCTGCCCTCTAGCTTCCTCACGGCACCTCGTTGTCTGCGTGCCCTCTTCTCTCCAATGGCCGGTTGCCTTTCACTTTCCTCTTGGTTTGTGCCCTTGTTTCCCTCCTCGTTTAGGTATTGGTTGGGGTCCTATTGCTCCTCATCCGCCCAATATTGGCTGCTGCCCTCCCGATCTCGTCCATGAGGATCTGTTCATCATCGCGATTTGCCATCTGTTCGTAACATTAACTAGTACACATCAACTAAGAGTATATTGTAATACATATATTGACATTGTTGAGAAATACGTACGATGACAAGTTAATTAATTGTTATACATGCAACCTACATGGATATGTCATATATATACACACTAGGGAATTAATGAAACTTGCCTTAGTTTTGCTTGGAGTTATTGGGGCTAGTTAAGCTTGAGCGACGACGACGGTAAGCAGCTACTAGAAAAAAATTAGAAAAAAAATTAAATCACTATTGAAAAATGTAAAAAGATGTGCAATATTATATTCAGTGTATCCACGTGAAAACATGAAAACTATTGCAATCAAAACGGAGATTAGATTATATCATTAACAATGTACATTGAAAACATAGCTATGGTTAATCTGGTACATCTACGATTGAAAACAATCTATGATTAATCTATTGCAAACAATTTGGTACATCTATGATTAATCTACATATCGTGTTTGCATATCTACATTGAAAACATATACATATATATACCACGTTCTCGTTCGTTCTATCGTTCACGTTCTATCGTTCTATCGTTCGTTCTATCATTTGTTCATTCGTTCCTTCTATCGTTCGGTCACGTTCTATCGTTCTATCGTTCGTTCGTTCGTCCTATCGTTCTATCGTTCGTTCGGTCGTTCGTTCGCTCGTTCATTCGCTAGTTACTTCTATCGTTCAATTGATCGTTCGGTCGTTCGTTCTATCGTTCTATATATCATTCACGTTCGTTCACATTCTATCGTTTGCGTTCGTTCACGTTCTACCGCCCACATAGCGCGGGGTGACGGCTACGCCGTGGAGTGCGAGCGACGTCGCGGGCAGGCGCGTGGTGCCAGCGGCACCGCGGGGTGGCGCAGGGTGGCAGGGTGTGGCATATAAACGTGCATACGTGCATACATGCGGCATGCATGGTGCAGCTACGCCGAGGGCAGGCCGGGGTGGCGGCGGCGCGGCAGGGTGCGGCTAGACGACGGCCCGTCGGCGAGAGAGATCGAGGGAGGGGGAGAGAGAGCGAGATCGACGATGGCGACAAACCTTGAGGGCAGCAGTGAGGTCAGCGACGAAGACGACGAAGACCACGGCATATAGTTAAGGAATAAATAGATTAACCAGCCGAGTGGTTTTAAGCCACCTAAGTAGCATAACCATAGCACATACGGTATGAATTCCCGAGTAAATAAAACTCAAGTGATAGACCAACTGCTATATGAAATATGATGCATGCAACCTAAAGTTACCACATCTTTAAAAATTCACATAGCAAAAACAGCTATAAAAAAGCTTGTATGCCGTGAATAAAGAAATTTCCAAAGCATTAAGTATACACCATGCACACACTTTTTTAACATATGTGCTTAAGTCCCTAAAAGACGCACGGCTTTACCATATTTGGAAACATAAGGCATATATGGTACAAGATCTGAGTAAATAAAACTCATAAAAGATTTACCAACCGCCTGAAAAATGACCAAAATATATAATTTAGCCTAAGCCATAATATTGGTCAATAAAAGTGCACACTTACGTGGCAAAAAGCATCGATATTATATTTAATCGATTGCTTTATAGATCAAACAGTGCCTTGACTTATATATATGAAAAGTCAGCGGGGTAGCTACATAAAGCTTCACTGTTTATCACCTTTTAAAGTGCATTGTACCAACTCATAAAAAGTTGAGTAATAGCGGTATAAAAGGATTTTAAGGTATTGAGCACTCAATCACGCGCACTTTTCCCTAAGCAAAAGATGCCTAAGTCCCTAAAAGAACGTGACTGGCCACACCTGAAATACGGGTTGAAGACATATTAGGCCTAGACCAAAAAATATGTCTTCGATACCCTCAAAAGGATAACGCATATAACATGCCTCTTGACATGCTCCCGAGTGATAAATCTTCCGGGTAATGTAGATCAAGTATATGTCATCTGAATGGCTTCTCATCCGAGTATTTACCACTCATGGGATGTACCATAGTAGATGTAATAATTGAATCTCAACTGGCATAAGTACTCGGCTGATGGTCCTTGTGGGAAATAATAATTGATCCAGGCCTTGAGCATAGGGGATAAACTCATGACCATGAATATGTATCCGGAACAAATCCAAATTGAAGGTATGATCCTTATGCTTGAGCTGACAAGCCCCTGAGCATATAGCTTGTGCTTCGGTTGTATTCGAAATCATCTATTGGTAGTAGCTGATGCAGTCGGCATGGAGGCGAGATGACCAATGTGTAGAATGATATCGCTCATCAGAAGTGATGAAGATGTCAATACTGGAGACGAAGCTGCCCATCAGCAAGAATAATGAAATCCATCGATCATGAAGATGAAGAAACCGGTCGACGACAACTGATGTGACCAACGGTCATGACAACTAGTGATAGCAGCAATAGTCGTATGTGAAGACGAAGAAACCAGTCGGTAATGCCAAACATAATTGGTAGTGAAGATGAAATTGCTCATCCATGGCAATAGAGCAGGTGCGACCGAAGAGGCATAGTATGTTGTTGATGAAGATGGTGATGTCGGAGATCCAGTCAATGGCGGTATAGCAGCTAAGATAATGACAAGGTCGCTCATCAGCGGCGGCGTATTAAGCCAACCGTGAAGGCAAAATAACAAGTTGGCGATGACAGAGGCAACCGAAGGCGAAGATATAGTCATCCATTAGTGATTGCGGAGAAGTCTGGGCCGATGAAGTAGAGGCGATGCCAAGGAGGCACAGCAAGAAGTTGACGAAAATGACCCATTCAGATATTCAGCGTTGACTAAGCATGGACCCTTGAAGCAAACAACTTGGTTAACAACAATTGACCGGAGATCATGAATATATCGATGGAGAAGGTGCTGGTGATGACTGTAGTAATAATATTTTATCAAATTGTTGAGAATCTGTCGAAGCTCGAGTAGTTTCCTTGATGCCAACGCTTGCATAACGAATATTGAGGCAATGCCCGTTGATTCATGACGATGGCAGTAGAACTTGGTCTTGTAGCTGTGGCATATGCTTTTACTTGGAGGAAAGAAGATGTTGTTATCCAACTCATCGAATGTGAGTTGATTGGTTGATAACACCAAACTCCCGGACATATAGATTAAATCTTGAACTTGATACTTGAGAGATTTGGAAATAAATTGTGGTAGCATCCAGAAACCAAAATTGTCGGTGAAATAATTGGAGTTGCTGAAGTAGAACGGCTGCTCTGAAGCGAAGTCGAAGATAACGACTCCCAGAATTAACTCATTGGCTGGTTAATTAATTGCTTCATCTTGACATAATGTTTGTCGAATTTTGAGTCTCGTATTTGTGTAGCCCCCGACTCTATGCTTAGTTGGGAAACAACTGATCATAGAGTCAAGAACTGTATCTTGTCGTCGAGTAACCACCACTTGAGTAAAAATATGCATTGAGGATGTCCGAGTAGAAATCTTGAAGATTGGAACGCCACTTGTTGTAGTAGATTAGCTCGGCATCATATGCAAAGATGTCGAGGCTCTTGGAGACATCGTAGTTGATGATGCGAAGGTTCCGAAGTAGTGGCTGTAGAGTTTGCTGGTGCCGAAAACAATGAAGATGAAGTTGCCACACAATGGTGATAAAATTGCAATGCCGTGATGACGTGGACACCACCCGGCGGCAACAAAAGCAAACCATTGGCAAAGACGCGTAGTCGTGAAGATAAAAACACCAGTCGGCAGCGGTAAAACCAGTCGACGGTGAAGACGTAGATGCCCAGCAACGGTGGTGTAACCAACCAACCGTGTAGGTAAGGAAACCAGTCGGTGATGATGATGATGGCCGGCGGTGAAGACGTAGATGCCCAACAACGGTGGTGTGATCAACAAACCGTGTAGGTGGAGAAACCAGTCGGCGACGATGACGATGACCAGTGGTGAAGACGTAGACGCCCAACAACGGTGGTGTGACCAACCAACCGTGTAGGCGAGAGCACCAGTCGACGATGATGAAGGCGAGCCGGTGGTGAAGACGTAGACGCCCAACAACGGTGGTGTGACCAACCAACCGTGTAAGCGAGAGCACCAGTCGGCGACGATGAAGGCAAGACGTCCAACAACGGTGGTGTGACCAACCAACCGTGTAGGCGAGAGCACCAGTCGGCGACGATGAAGGCGAGCCGGTGGTGAAGACTTAGACGCCGAACAACGGTGGTGTGACCAACCAACCATGAGCACCAGTCGACGACGATGAAGGCAAGCCGTCGGTGAATATGTAGATGCCCAACAACGGTGTTGTGACCAATCAACCGTGTAGGCGGAGACACCAGTCGGCGATGATGACGATGGCCGGCGGTGAAGATGTAGATACCCAACAACGGTGGTGTGACCAACCAACCGTTTAGGCGGAAACCAGTCGGCGATGATGACGATGGCCAGCGGTGATGATGTAGATGCCCAACAATGGTGGTGTGACCAACCAACCGTTTAGGTGGAAACCAGTCGGCGATGATGACGATGGCCGGCGGTGATGTTCTGACTGATCCATTCCTGAAGTGTAGGAGATAAGCTTAAAGCCATGAATCCCCACTATGCATATCTGGATTTGTATCCTGCAGTATAATCATATAGGATGAGTAGCATCTGATGCAAATATAATACTTGAGAAAAATTCAAGCGTTTTAAAATGTTTATAAATATAGATTTCTCCTCTTGCTGAATTTGATTACCCCGAGTAGATGACTCTTTACGTTTAAACACTCTGCTCGACTAGTAATTGACAAGAGTTCGTCATGAATGGAACAAAGTTTCATGGATGAGAATTTACTACTCGGGTACCTTTGCAATTGTGGAGAGTATAAAACAATATTATCTCCATGCTTTTGATTTCTTCCGAGTAATACTTAGCACCTTGCGTTATACACTCCATCCAATGAGCCTCCAGGTGCTAGGAATCGGCCCAAAGGCAACTATCCATCGACAAACCAAACGGAAAGCATAGGGAAATAGAGCTCTGTAACTCGATCGGTACTTTTTACTTGGATTATCTCGCAAGCAGTCAAGATAAATATTATGAAAATTTTTGAAAAATATGATATAACATCTGTAGCGCCCGAATCACTACTCAATGGAGAATCAAATGATCTAGTGAGTCAAAGGAAAAGGAATATATCATATAAATAATAAAATAATGATGACTTAGCTTTGTTGTATTCCCCTCGGTGACGATAGGGTTGTCCATCAATGACGAGGAAAACACCAGTCGGCGATGGCGGAAGGCGAGCCGGCGGTGAAAACGATATCGCCATCAGTAACAGCTGCGGCGAAGGAACCCGGTGGTGAAGACGATGTCGCCATCAACAACAGTGGAATAAAAATCCAACCGAGAAGGTGAGGATGCCTGTAGGCGACAGATGAAGCGGCTGGCGGTAAAGGTGATGACGCCCATCAGCGGTGGCGTAATGGACCGACCGTGAAGGCGATGACACCAGTCGATCGCGGTGAACCCAAACTGATAGTGAAGACATAGGCACTCAACAACAATGGCGGCAGAGTACACCAACCGTGGAGGTGAAGAAACCGGTCGGCGGCGATGACGACGGCCGGTTGTGAAGATGATGTCGCCATGAGTAACGGCGGCGGAGCACACCAACCGTGGAGGCGAAGAAACCGGTCGGCAGTGATGACGACGGCCGGTGGTGAAGATGATGTCGTCATGAGTAACGGCGGCGGAGCATACCAACCATGGAGGCGAAGAGTCCAGTCGGCGGCGATGACGGTGGCCGGTGGTGAAGATAATGTCATCATGAGTAACGGCGGCGGAGCACACCAACCGTGGAGGCGAAGAGACCAGTCGGCAACAGTAGTGCCGCGGCATCACATGTGAACAACAAAAAATACCAAGAGATTAATATGATATTTAGGGATCAATTTAATAAACAACAATAAGTTGAAAGGGAAAAAACCCGGTGATTTCAGAGAATAAATCGTTGAACTCATCAAGATTGATCTTGCTGGCAACGAATAGGCAGTGACTCCAACCATACATCTATGCATATATGCAGCATGCATATATTATTTGATTAGCTGATTGGTCTCCTGTGGCATGAACCATAGACGCATACATACATGCACATCAATCCATGCTCGTGCAATCTAACAGGAAGCTTGTCCATATGTCATAGTAGATTGACTTGATCAGCCGTTGAGTATTAGCCGATCTTGGCCGTTTTCTCCTGGTAGGCCGGATTGGGGATTCAAACCATCGAACTCCGTGATGATCTCAGCGTTTGTCTTGAAATTGATTCCATCGCACTTCTTGATGGGAAACTCGGCGTACCCCTACCTGGCACGCCAACTATTGAAACTAGATTTCGGCAATAGGAAAAGGGGGTAGCGCACGAGACCTAAAAGTAGATGGATGTGGAGACAAGGATTTAGACAAGTTCAGACCCTCTCAATGAGAGGTAATACCCTACTCCTGTTTGGGGATTGTATCCGCCGGGTGTTGTATTGATCTAACGATCTAGTTGTCCTCATGCCCCCTAGAGGGCCTCCTACCCACCTTATATAGGATGGAGGGTAGGATTACAAGATAGAAACCTTAACCAATACGGTATCGGTTTCCTAATACTACTTTACAATATTGCCAAACCAAGACTTTAGGCCATTCCGTAATACATAAGAAAACCTATTATATAGATATCCAAGTCATGATCCGTTACATATTATATAGATATAAGCTATCCCCTATAACTAGTCGGATAACCATGTTGTGTGGGTATGGGTACCCATAATTTCCACATGAGTGGTCTAATGTAAGGTGTAAACGAGTGCTCGCGTCGTTTCGATTTCGGTTCTGTTTTCACCCGTCCTCGCTCCCCTGATCCCCCCTCTAAAAAGAGGGACGGGTCTTCCTTGGGCTCTCAAGCCCTTTCCACACGACTCATTCCTACATTCCTTCCGCTCATCTTGCTCTCAAAATGCTTGTATTCGAGCCACTTCTTCTCGAGCGATCTGCTCTCGAACACCTGGCTCGAAGAGATGGGTAAATCTGTGAAGTAATCCGCCAACAAGTCGAAGTCGAAGAAAACTTCCTCCGGTTTGGGCCCATCCTGTTTGAAGGAGAAACTTCTCGACAAACTCATCAGACAAGGGACTATTTCAAGCCATAGTGACGTTATTCAACCATCGGTGAATTGAGTCCTTCCCCTCATCCCGGCTGTACTCTTGTTTTCAAAGACTTCTTTGAAGCTGGGTTCAAATTTCCCAGCCGCTCTTTCCTTGTCGAGGTCTTGAAACTCTTTGGACTCGAAGTTCCGCAGCTAACCCACAATGCTATTATTCGGTTGGGGGTCTTCGAGTGGATAATTCAAAGTTGTGGCGGATCTCCCCATGTAAAGACTTCGCTTACTTTCACACCACCCGATACTACACCAAACAAAACACCAAGTATGGTTGTATCAATTTCGTACCCCGCACGAACCGCAAGTGCCCTTGACCTGTTATCTCTGCTACTGGAACCAAATGGTGTACCAAGTGGTACTCCAAATGGTTTGACCACCAAATTCCAACCGACCTCTTTTCCTAGGAAAATTATCCTTTCACTTTTTCCTACAAAGATTCGGAGGTCATATCCGAACCCTCGGTGGTTCTTTCCGCCGATTTTGGTCGTGTTTGATATCGGATTGAGGATTTGGTCTCGAGATACTGCGTTCGAGACCATGTTGAAGAATTTGTTTGTTTGGGGATATAGCCTTTGTCTTTTGGCTGGTCTCTCTCCTTGGAAAATATACCCGAGAGCTCTTCGTCGATTCTGCCTCCTTTTGACATTCCTTTCGATTGTAAGTTCCTTAATTTATTTTGTTTTCGCACTTATCGTTGCGAGGCTTCTTTCCTCCTTTTCTGATTCGAAGCATCTGAAACTTCAGAAAGGGAAACCGCAGAATCGGTGTCTTGCTTCCTTGGGCCAGGGCGTTCTTACTCGAGCGCATCCAAACTTAAAGAAGAAGAAAAAGAAAATTGAGAAAAAGGAGAAGAATTCTTCTGATGATGAAGATGGTGAAGAAAATAGTTCGGATGACAATGAGAAATCGAGCGATGGGTCCGCTGATGATAGTGAACAATTAGTTTCTTCTGAACGAACGGATTCCGCCCCTGCCCTACTGGAGATCTCGAGTCGTGATCAAAAGAGGAAAATCATTTTGACCGCTTCGCCCATTGCATCCACCGCTAAATGCTTTCAAATTGCGGCCAACAACGATGATGAGCTTGATAATGGAGACGTGTTTCGATCTGCCCGTCACGGGGGAAAACATCGAGGCTATCACGGCCGATGTGGAAAACACGGTCGATGTCAACTTGAACCATGCCGCCTCGAATATCGAGCTAGCTCCGCTCGAGGTGCTTGTTTCTAATGCTGCCCAGGTCAAGAAAGTGATTCACGTTGATGTCGAGACCTGACTCGACCAAGAAAACCCCAGTCGATCGTGTGGAAACTAACGAGAAAAGTTCCCATCCTGCTTCGAGCTCAGCTGGCCCCCAAAATCATTCAGAGCCGTTGGTGGCGACCCCTTCCCCCGAGTTGGTGAAAGAGGTTCTCGGTGGCTTTAGTGAACGTTGCGCCAAGGATGGCACCTGGCTTATGGGCTTGCTCGATTTCAACGAGATCGGGGAGGGTAGTAGTCGTGCAGGCAAATTTTATCTTAATGACTTGAAATATCGCAGCTCGTTGAGCAAAGTAGGGGATGAGCTTGCCCCCCTCTCATCACTCCTGAGCTCGAGAAGGAATTCCTTGAAAACAACGACATGCTATAAGCCTAGACTGCACTGGACATCTCTGTTGCTCATGTACTTATCTTCTCTCTTTACTATTTTATTTGTTATTTTCCTCATGTTCTCGTATTGAATCTTACTGCCTTGTTCTTCTTGTAGACTGCCAGTATTGCTCAACTACAGAGAGGTGTTGCACAAAAAGCTTCAGTCGAGATCTGCGCTCGACGGAAAAAATCGCTCGATCACATTGCCAAACTCGAGTATAATCGCAAAAATCTTAGTCAAGAAGTTGACAAGATCACCGAGGAAAAGAAAGTTGCCACTGACATCATCAAGCGACAACTTCATGAGAAAAAGATACTCATCGATGAGAACAAAGTCCTCGTTGAGAACAAAAAAAAAGCTGCTCGCACGTCAGAAGGAACTCGAGCAATCCGTGCTCGATCACCAAACAGTTTCTAGGGAATGCGTCGCGTCTGAGGACAAACTGAAATAGAAAATTGCCGAACTCGAGCGGAGCAATGAGCAACTCGAGCTTGCTCGACAGGAGCAAAAAGAAAAGACTCAAGTTGCTCTGAGCGAGCTCGAATACAATCATCGACGCCTTTCAGAGAGCTGCAAAGTTGTTGACAGCGCACTTCGCCAAATTGGGGCTGAAGCAGGTACCCTACCTAAAGATAATAATTTGTCTGCTCTGTAGAATCAAGGAGTTGATTTAGATTTTGTGATGAAAATATTGGTGGTTTGCTAAATGTTAATTTGGAGATTTTTTAGATGGTTGATTTTGTGAAGTATGCAATTGCGGTTGACCCTAGCGGTCAGACCGGCTGAGTGCCGCCGGTCAGACCGCAGGTGTTGTGGCGGTCAGACCGGCTGGCCCGACGGTCTGACCGGCAGGATCATGATCATTGTTAGTTTTGGGTTGTTTTGTTGGATTTGGATATTTCCTTCGGGGATTTGGTTTCTAGATGGTTTCTATGCGTATGGATACTGTTGTTATACTAATGTGAGTCAAGTTGGGATGAACTTGGGCTCGGAATATGGTTTCTTGGTTGTTGCACGTGCAGGTGTTGCTTGAGGTCTCGGGAGAGTGTTGCCGGTGATAGATCGGAGTCGACTTGGGAGAAGTTGATGTCCGGGGATCAAGAGATCATGCGGGATACTAAAGGCTAGAGGACAATGCACGTGGTGATGAAGAAATCCATATGGTATACAAAAGGGATTGTGTACGTATGGAAAGAGGAGTCGAATTTGGAAGGGAGTCCGAATTTGGGAAGTTTGATTGAGATAAGGAAAGAGATGAGTTGTTTACTTGCAAGAGAGGGTTTCCTACATGGGTTAGGAGTCCTAATTGTGTTAGATTCGTGGGCTTTGCACAGCCTACTTCATGTATAAATAGAGAGGGAGGGTGAGGCCTCCTAGTATCGGTTTTAGAGAGACTAGAATTGAAAGAGAGTTAGGGTTTCGAATTTAGTTCGAGATTTTGGAGAGGAGTGCTGTTGGTGCACTTTGTAAACATTAGTTGATGCAATAAAGTCGAAAAGTTTCAACCTACATCTTCGACTTTGTCATCTACCGGTGTTTCTGGGTCTCGACGGTCTAACCGCAGGTGTGCACGCGGTCTGACCGGGGGGATAGCGGCGGTCTGACCGGAGGTGTCCGGGCGGTCTGACCGGCGAGGCTACGGCGGTCTGACCGGCGGCAGGAGGGCGGTTTGACTGGCGGCGATAGTACTTCGTCGGCTTCTTCGCTTGAGGGTAATCTTTAATTCCACAAAAGATTTTTGGGTTTTTGTTTTTCCCTACCATTCACCCCCCTCTGGTAGGTTTGCTTGGTCTTGTACGATCCTACGAGTGGTATCAGAGCCACGTTTTTCTATTTGATCTTTACCGGTCTTTAGATTTATTGCCATGGCTGAGAAGTTTTCAAGCAAACCTGATATTTACAGTGGAGTTGATTTTGATTATTCGAAGAAAAAGATGGAGTCTTATATTACATCTCAAGGCTATGATATCTGGGTGAAAGTTGCTTCTGTTTATGAGATTCCTGATCGTATTGAAACTACAGCCCAGAAAACTGATTTTGAAAACAATTGTAAAGCACGAAATATTCTTCTTAGTGGGATTTCTCGTTCTGATTTTGATCGTGTTTCACATCTTGCAACTGCTAATGAGATTTGGAAAGCTTTAAATAATTTTCATACTGGATCTACTAACATTAAAGAGTTGCGAAAAGATGTTTTCAAAATGAACTACATTAAATTTGAGATGAGTTCGGGTGAGTCTTTGGATGATTATTTGGGATGTTTCAATAAAATTTTGAGTGATCTTAGATCTGTTGATAATTCTTATGATATTAACTATTCTCAATCTGAGGTTGCTCGTCACTTTATGAATGGTCTTGATATAAGAGTTTGGGATGTTAAAGTGACTTCTATTCAGGAATCTGTTGACATGAACACTTTGACTTTGGATGTTCTTTATACTAAATTGAAAACCTATGAGATGAATATTCTTTCAAAAAGAACATATTCGAAATCTACTGCTTTGATGTCTTCATCTGGATCTTCTTTGGATACTTTTTCTAAAGATGTACTTGCTGTTTTAAATGCCATGTCCGATGATCAACTGGAAGAAATCGGTGAGGAGGACTTGGTTTTGGTTGCTAACAGATTTTCTCGAGCTATAAGTAATGTCAGGTACAGGAAAAGAGGACGACCACCTCGTTGCTTTCATTGTGGAGGACTTGGTCATCTTCGAGCTCAGTGTCCCAAGCTTGGAAAGAATCCAAAGGAAGAATCTCAAGATGAAACCAAGAACACCAAGCAAAACAAGAAGCAATTCAAGAACATGAAGATGAAGAAGTTCTATCAGAAGGCGCTTGATGAGGCATTTGCAGCTGTGCAAGAATCAAGTGATGTTGAGTTTGAAAGTGATGAAGATGATGACAAGGGCAACAAATGCAAGAATGATGTTTGTCTCATGGCTAGAAGCGTGGATGAAGATTCTGACTATGATAATGAGGTAACACATATTCCTAGTGTTGAATATCTTCAAGAAGTGATTGCTAGACTTGGTTACAAAATTTCTAAATTTGAGAAAAAGATTAGTCAACATGAAACTACTATTGAGTCTCTTAATGCTGAAAACTCCAGAATAAAATCTCTTATTTCTGATAATGATGAATGTAAGTCTTGTGAGGTTTTATTTGAAGAAATTGAAGCTGTTAGAAATGCCAATAGGTCTCATGTTAAAAAGATGAAGAAATTTGAATCTTGTCTTGCTTTGAGCTTTGCCATGAACACTATATTGGCTGATGAATTGTTTTTAACTAAGAGAGCTTTGAATAAATGTCAAATTGCTCTGTTTGCTAGCTCGATGTTTAATTTGATTAGTTCTAAGAGGATTAAACAATCTAGTGAAAAACCTTGTTTGACATGTGTTGCTAATAAGATGAAACTAAAAGATGCTCTAGGTCGTGTTAAGCACATGGAGGAAATTGTCAAACAAGATGAGGTGCTTTCTTGTCCAACTTGTAGAAAACAAAAAGGTATTTTGGATGCTTGCAAAAATTGTGCTAATCTTACTCAAGAGGTTTCTTACTTAAAAAGTTCTTTGCAAAGATTTTCTGATGGTAAAAAGAACCTCAACATGATTCTTGATCAATCTAGGGTTAGCACACACAATCGTGGTTTAGGTTTTGATCCTTATGCTTATCATACTAGACATCCTCCTATTGTTTTAGGTGCTGGTGCTAGAGGTGGTGAAATTTTACTTAAACCTGAGCCTAAGAACACTGTGTTTAAATCTGCTGGAATCATGACTATTTTGAGTACATCATCTTCAAAAACAAATGTTGTGCATGCAAAACCTTCTGTTGTTTCTTGTGTTGCAAAGTCATCTATTTCTACAAATACTTCTAATCATCATGAAAAATATACTTGTTCGTTTTGTGGAAAAGATGGTCATCTTGTTGGTTTCTGTTTTAGACTTGCTAGAAAACAGAAAAGGGAACGGGAAATTGCTTTTGCGAAAAAGAGATGGCAAAAACCGCGTTTTGTCCCGAGACAGGCGGTCAGACCGCAGCAGTACCGGCGGTCAGACCGGCGCTTTACCCCCGGTCAGACCGGCGGTAAGCCTTTGGTCAGACTGCAGGTACCTCCGCGGTCAGACCGGCCTCGGGTAGATTTATCTAACAGGAAACGGTTTGAATTTTCTACTGGTTATGTTCTTGTTGGTTCTGGTCGTGTGTCTCAGTACTGGATACCTAAATTTTTATTATCTAACCCCAGTACTGAGGCTTCGACTTCTGCTTGTGTGTAGGCACTTTTGGTGAGGAAGGAGAACGTGTGGATTGTGGATTCCGGTTGTTTGCAACACATGACCAGTGATAAAAATTGGTTCTCCTCCCTCAAGAAGGCATCAAGGAAGGATTCAATTATCTTCGGCGATGCTTCTACCAGTATAATCACTGCTACTGGATCTGTCAAGGTAAGTGACAAGTTTACATTAAATGATGTCGCTTTGGTTGAGAATTTGAAGTACAATTTGCTCTCCGTTTCTCAAATTGTGGATGAGGATTTTGATGTGTTGTTCAAGAAAACTGGAAGTAAGGTCTTTAATTCTTCTGGCGATGTTGTGCTTAATGTTTCTCGTTATGGAAGAGTTTTTAAGGCTGATTTTGATGGAAGTGTTTCTTCAGAGATTACATGTCTTGTTGCAAAATTTTCTAAAGATGTGATGTTTTGGCATCGTAGACTTGGACATGTTGGCTTTGATCATCTCACTAGACTTAGTGGTTCTGATCTCGTTCGTGGTTTGCCTAAGCTTAAGAAAGATCTTGATTTGGTTTGTTCGCCATGTCGTCACGTTAAGATGGTTGCTTCTTCACATACTCCTATTATTTCTGTGATGACGGATGCACCAGGACAGCTACTACATATGGACACTGTTGGTCCGGCTAGAGTGCAATCCGTTGGACGAAAGTGGTATGTGTTGGTTATTGTTGACGATTACTCTCGATATTTTTGGGTTTATTTTATGGCTACTAAGGATAAGGCGTTTAAACACTTTAAAAGTTTGTATCTTCGTTTGGCTCTTGAATTTTCTGGATCTTTAAGAACTATTCGAAGTGATAATGGTGGTGAGTTCAAAAAAGTTTCTTTTGAGAATTTTTGTAAAGAAAAAGGTTTTGAACATCAATTTTCGTCTCCACGGGTTCCTCAACAAAATGGTGTTGTTGAAAGAAAAAATCGTTCTTTGGTTGAAATGGCTAGGACTATGCTTGATGAGTATCATACACCTAGGAGATTTTGGGCTGAAGCTGTTAACACTGCTTGTTATATTTCCAATCGTGTTTTCTTGAGATCAAAACTTGGAAAAACTTCTTATGAGCTTCGTTTTGGACATTCACCTAAGATTTCACATTTGCGTGTTTTTGGGTGTAAGTGCTTTGTGTTGAAATCAGGAAATTTGGACAAATTTGAGTCACGTTCTACTGATGGGCTTATGCTTGGTTACTCTGCACATTCTCGAGGTTACCGTGTACTTGTTTTAGACACTAACAAAATTGTTGAAACTTGCGAAGTCACTTTTGATGAGGCTAGTCCTGGTACTAGACCCGAAATTTCAGGTACATTATCACAGGTTCAAGGGGAGGATATTTTCGTGGAGGAAAGCGATGATGAGGAAGATGACGAACCGACGGCCGGTTAGACCGGGGCCACGGCCGGTCAGACCGTAGACCCACCGCCGGTCAGACCGCAGGCAGAGGAGCGGTCAGACCGGCCTGGGGCGATTCATCGGGTTCGTCGGGTGCTGATAATAGAGGACCTCCAGAAGTTTGTATTTCGTCAAATTATGATGCAGAACATGAAATTTCTTCAGATGTTACTGCTCCACTTCATATTCAACGACGACATCCTCCAGAACAGATAATAGGTAACATTGGAGAACGTACCACAAGGTCTAACGTAACAAATCGTGACACTCATGTGAATTCTGCATTTGTTGCTACTTTTGAACCCAAAGATGTTATTCATGCCTTAACTGATGAATCGTGGATCAATGCCATGCATGAAGAACTTGAGAATTTTGAAAGAAACAAAGTTTGGTCTTTAGTTGAACCTCCTGTTGGTCATAATATCATTTGAACTAAATGGGTTTTCAAAAATAAACAAAATGAGGATGGTTTAATTGTGAGAAATAAGGCTAGGCTTGTTGCTCAGGGTTTTACTCAAATGGAGGGGTTGGATTATGATGAAACTTTTGCTCCTGTTGCTAGAATTGAAGCAATTAGACTTTTGTTGGCTTTTGCTGCTTCAAAAGGTTTTAAATTGTTTCAAATGGATGTGAAAAGTGCTTTTCTTAATGGTTATATACAGGAGGAAGTTTATGTCAAACAACCACCTGGTTTTGAAAATCCTGATTTTCCCAACCATGTTTTTCATTTGTCAAAAGCTTTGTATGGTTTGAAACAAGCTCCAAGAGCATGGTATGATCGTTTGAAAAAATTTTTGCTTGCTAAAGGTTTTACAATGGGAAAAGTGGATAAAACACTCTTTGTTCTCAAGCATGGTAATGATCAACTTTTTGTTCAGATTTATGTGGATGATATCATCTTTGGTTGTTCATCTCACCCTTTGGTTGTGGAGTTTGCTGAGACTATGCGCAAGGAATTTGAAATGAGTATGATGGGAGAGTTGACTTACTTTTTGGGACTTTAAATCAAGCAAATGAAGCAAGGAACGTTTGTGCATCAAATGAAGTACACCAAGGATCTTTTAAGGCGCTTCAAGATGGCGGATTGAAAGCCAATTTCTACACCAATGGGATCAACTGCTGTGTTGGATCCGGATGAAGATGGTGAAGTTGTGGATCAAAAGGAATATAGGAGCATGATTGGATCTTTGCTCTATCTTGCTGCTTCGAGATCGGAAATTCAATTTGCTGTATGTTTGTGTGCTCGTTTTCAAGCTTCTCCACGTGCTTCACATCGTCAAGCTGTTAAACGCATCATGAGGTATTTGCAACATACTCTAGAATTTGGTATTTGGTATTCTACATCATCTTCTTTATCCTTGAGTGGTTATTCGGATGCGGATTTTGGTGGTTGTAGAATTGATAGGAAAATTACAAGTGGAACATGTCATTTTCTTGGTACTTCTTTGATTGTTTGGTCTTCTAGGAAACAATCTAATGTTGCTCTATCAACTGCTGAGTCTGAATATGTTGCTGCTGTTAGTTGTTGTTCTCAGATTCTTTGGCTTGTTTCAACTTTGAAAGATTATGGTCTTACTTTTGAGAAAGTTCCTCTTCTTTGTGATAACACTAGTGCTATTAATATTGCTAAGAATCCTGTACAACACTCACGCACGAAGCACATTGATATTCGCTATCACTTTTTGCGGGATCATGTTGAGAAGGGAGATGTTGAATTGGCTTTTGTTGATTCTCAATTGCAATTGGCGGATATTATCACGAAACCGTTGGATTCTTCTCGATTTGTTTTTCTTCGAGGCGAATTGGGGATTGTTCATCCTTTTGGCATTAATTGAGGGGGAGTTTTTAGCACTTTATTGCATTCATGTTTTCTTTTCTTCTTTTGATTTTTTGCTTTTTGCATACATGTTTTATTCATGCATGGTGTGATAAAAAGGAAAAACATAAAAAATTATAAACTGAAAAAGAGGAAGAGCTTTGTTTGTACCTTAGTATCTTCAAGTATATGCTAGTGATACATGGTAGGTGATATGATGACTATGCTAGTGCATGTTAGTTGTTATATGAGCTTTTGATATTGTCTTTAAGTGATTTGATACATGACATATAATTTATCACTTGAATTAAGCAAATATGTAATATTGATGCTAGCATATGGTTTGATTTATAAATGTTTTATATATATGCTTTATTGACTTGTTATTCCTCAAATAGCTTTATACTTGCTTATTGTGAAAGAGAATAAAAAATATATGAAAAAAATGAATACTGAATCCTTGGAAACAGTCTTGACGACAAGGACGTATTCGATGTGAGCAAAAATAATGGGTACCGAATCCTTGGAAACAGTCTTGACGACAAGGACGTACCCGGAATAATTACAAAACAAAGCAAAAAGGCTCAAATCAAAGCGAAAAATTCTTTTGATTGTTTTGTGGTAAAGCTAGTTTGAGAAAGAGTGATAAATGAAATAGGTGTATATGTATAATGTTTATTTTTCAATCTATTTGCTTGTTAATATATTGCATTATAGATCGTTTGAAGTCATGAATCTTTAGTGTTGATGTGATCTTTTTGACAATATCTTTGGTTCATGTTTACACTTCTATGCATGCTTGTTATCTAGGTTGTCATGCTATCTGCCTTGTTATTGCAACACATGTTCTTGAATTACTTTTGGTATAGCAAAGCTCTCTGGAAAAAAAAATGTTGATGAACTCATTGTTAAAAGGGGAGAACAAGGTAACAAATTTGTGCATAATTGTCATAAGTAAAAGGAATTTCTTTCTTTTCAAAAGTGAGAGATTTTTCTTTGAAAATTTTTGGCATTGAAGATACTTTTTGGATTTGCTTCACAAAACACCACAAACCATTTGTTTGCCAATGATTTTCATCAAGGGGGAGATTGTAGAATCAAGGAGTTGATTTAGATTTTGTGATGAAAATATTTGTGGTTTGCTAATGTTAATTTGGAGATTTTTGAGATGGTTGATTTTGTGAAGTATGCAGTTGCAGGTGTTGCGGCGGTCAGACCGGCTGGCCCGATGGTCTGACCGGCAGGATCCTGATCATTGTCGGTTTTGGGTTGTTTTGTTGGATTTGGATATTTCCTTCGGGGATTTGGTTTCTAGATGGTTTCTATGCGTATGGATACTGTTGTTATACTAATGTGAGTCAAGTTGGGACGAACTTGGGCTCGGAATATGGTTTCTTGGTTGTTGCACGTGCAGGTGTTGCTTGAGGTCTCGGGAGAGTGTTGCCGGTGATAGATCGGAGTCGACTTGGGAGAAGTTGATGTCCGGGGATCAAGAGGTCATGCGGGATACTAAAGGCTAGAGGACAATGCACGTGGTGATGAAGAAATCCATATGGTATACAAAAGGGATTGTGTACGTATGGAAAGAGGAGTCGAATTTGGAAGGGAGTCCGAATTTGGGAAGTTTGTTTGAGATAAGGAAAGAGATGAGTTGTTTACTTGCAAGAGAGGGTTTCCTACATGGGTTAGGAGTCCTAATTGTGTTAGATTCGTGGGCTTTGCACAACCTACTTCATGTATAAATAGAGAGGGAGGGTGAGGCCTCCTAGTATCGGTTTTAGAGAGACTAGAATTGAAAGAGAGTTAGGGTTTCGAATTCAGTTCGAGATTTTGGAGAGGAGTGCTGTTGGTGCACTTTGTAAACACTAGTTGATGCAATAAAGTCGAAAAGTTTCAATCTACATCTTCGAGTCTGTCATCTACTGGTGTTTCTGTGTCTCGACGGTCTAACGGCAGGTGTGCACGTGGTCTGACCGGCGGGATAGCAGCGGTCTGACCGGAGGTGTCCGGGCGGTCTGACCGGCGAGACTACGGCGGTCGGACCGGCGGCAGGACGGCGGTTTGACCGGCGGCGACAGTACTTCGTCGGCTTCTTCGCTTGAGGGTAATCTTTAATTCCGTAAAAGATTTTTGGGTTTTTGTTTTTCCCTACCATTCACCCCCCATCTGGTAGGTTTGCTTGGTCTTGTACGATCCTACATGCTCCCGCATTTCTGTCAAAGCCTTGTGCGCTGCGTTGATTCGAGCGGTTTTATTCACTTGAACTCTCTGAAGAGCTCGATTTCTACCATGCTTTCGAGCGAATCTAACTTTACTCGGCTTCGTGAAACCGTGAATCTAACTTCAAGTGTTGTAATGGAAAAAGAGGGGATGTGAAGATACCCTTTCTTCTTTGAAGGCTTCGCTGGCTGAATCAAGTTCTCAAGCTCAAGTGTCTTCGAGTCGCCCGGAGACCAGTCGGGGCACCAGCAAACTTGATTCGCAGGTGTGATTAGGCCACCCTCGAATAGGACTAGCTACTGCCACTATCTTTGTCATTTACAGTTTATTTTGGTCAAAAAACACTGTCATTGTAAAGTTACACTTAATGTTCGAGCTATTTAATGTATTCGCTCTCCGTTTCTATCTTTATACATGCTTTGTTTTTTTTGGGGAAGCAGGTTGAACAAAAGCGAAAACTTGTCAATCGACAAGCTGGTTATTGCTCGAATATGAACATGAAACATATCGCGTTTCGAGCACCCCAGAAAATGCCTTCGTCAGAAGCTCTTGTCTCTGATGATCTGGACAACGAATTGCATTTTGATGATGCTTGTATTTTCTCTTTCAAGTTCTTCGATTGGCAAAGACACCATCAAGGTGGTAGTTTGCGCGATTTTGTGCTCGAATTTGCGTCTCGTTATTCGAAAAATTCCTCGAGTAGCAATATTTTTTGGCAAACGTTCCAACCTTCGGAGCGCCAACTTAGAATTCAAAAAAGATGCTATTCTATAGTTCCTTTTGTAGGGGTGCCTTCCCCTATTCGAATTGTGTTTCCTTCCTTCTCTGTTTCTGAATGAAGGAAAGTGACTGGTTATATATGTACATCTCCTGTGTACATCGGGTTTTATAATGTGTTTGATCAATAAATGACGTCTTTAAGCTATTCTCTTACACTTAATTGCTTTTGTGAGCAACGAAACTAAATGCTTGCGATGATGCGTTTGACTCGTTACGAGGTCCTTTAGTTTTCGAGCGATTTAGAACTCGAAAACCGCCGTCCTCCTTACGTTTTCAAGGAGTGACGAGTTTGAGAAAATGTGTTTGCCTCGTCACGTGGTGTTTTAGTTTTTGAGCGCTTTAGAACCCGAAAACCACCATCCTCCTTACGTTTTCAAGGAGTGACGAGTTTGAGAAAATGCATTTTGCCTCGTCACGAGGTCTTTTAGTGTTCGAGCGATTCCTCCTTACGTTTTCAAGGAGTGACGAGTTTGAGAAAATACGTTTGCCTCGTCACAAGGTCTTTTAGTTCTCGAGCGATTTAGAACTCGAAAAAGTTTTGACTCGACCCTGTATGATATTTTGCTTCCAGTAGTGTGACGCCTCTATCAATTAATTATTGATCGATCATACTGTTTCTTTTGATGGAGTATATCGTTTTTCCTCGATCTCTTTTGATCGAGTATTGTTTTGCTCCTAGTAGTGAGGAGTCTTTTTCCTCGATCTTGATCTGGTATTGTTTTGCTCCTAGTAGTGAGGAGTCTTTTTCCTCAATCTTTTTCATCTGGTATTGTTTTGCTCCTAGTAGTAAGGAGTCTTTTTCCTCGATCTTCTTTGATCCGGTATTGTTTTGCTCCTACCAGTGAGGAGTCTTTTTCGTCGATTTTTTTAATCGAGTTCAACACACCTGTATTGATGTCATAAAAAAAGACACTTTGTTTATACAGGATCAGGACTCCATAAAGGATAATAACCTTACGTCCTGTTTCTATATATTAACATGAGAGATAGCATTTTACAAGCCGGAAAAAAAAGGTTTTACAAGGGGAGGGAGTTTTTTTTAGACAAAAAACTTTTCGAGGGACACAGCGTTCCATGTACGCTTCATGTCTTCTCCATCCAAAAATGCTAATTTATATGCTCCTGTTTCAAGCTTTTCCTTTACTATGAATGGTCCCTCCCATTTTGATTCGAGCTTTCCAATGGCGATTTCATTCAACGTCTTTTTAAGCACCAAATCTCCTTCTTCTATGCTCCTTTCTCTCACTCTTTTGTTGTAGTATTTTTTGGTTTCTTCTGTATATTCCCTCATTTTCTGTATTGCTTCCACTCTTACTTCGTGCTGCATTTCCAAAATTAGTTTCCTCCTCTGCTCATCTTCTTGCTCAAAAACCACTCGATGGGAGTGTGCACCTAGTTCACTTGGCGTCATGGCTTCATCTTCGTATACCAGTCTAAAAGGTATCATTCCCGTAGCTCGAACCATCATGGTTCGCAATGCCCACAAAACCAACAGCAGGTCATCTGGCCATCTTCCTTTGCTCGAACCTTCTATCCTCTTTTTGATAGCTTCTGTGATTTTTCCATTTGCTCTTTCTACGGCTCCATTTGTTTGTTGATGCCCTACTGAAGCAAAGTTGATTTTCATGTTCAACCCTTGGCACATGTCCTTAAACTTTCCCGACTCAAATTGTTTTCCATTGTCACATACCATCTCTTTTGGAATTCCAAAGTGGCACACTATGTTTTTCCATATAAACTTTTGCACCGCTACCGAAGTGATTCTTGCAACTCCTTCAGCCTCTATCCACCTTGAGAAGTACTCGATTGCCACAATGACAAAAGTAGATCCCCTTTTGCCCTTAGCAATGGTCCTACAATGTCAATCTCCCATCTGTAGAATGGCCAAACAGGTGGTATTGGTTGTAGTTCCTTTGGAGGTGCTTTTGATGTTGCCCCAAAATTCTGGCATGCCTTGCATGTTTTGATGTATTGTTTTTTGTCTTTCACAACCGTCAGCCAGTATATGCCTTGTCTGATGACTTATGATGCAACTGATCTAGGCACTTGATGTGCCCCCACACATTCCCTGATGGATTTCAACCACCATTTCCATTCCTTCTTCTCTAGTTACACATCTTTGTAAAGGTGTTGTTACTCCGCTTTTGTACAACTGACCTTGTATCACCTTGTATTTTCTTGCCATCAACTGTACTTGACATGCTTCTTCTTTTTTCGGTAGTTTGTCACTGACCAGGTATTTTAGAATGGGCTCTCTCCAATCCATTTCCCCCTGTTGAATATTTATTACTTCATTTCTGATATAACTTGGTTGTTGTATGATTTCGAAGAAAGAACTTTCGAGTGGTTGGCCTACTGCTGCTGCTTTCGCTAACTCATCTGCTTCTCCATTTTCTTCTCTTGTTATTGCTTTTACAGTTATCCCCAAAAAGTGTTTTTCGTTAAACCTTGCTTCTTCTAAATACTTCGTCATGACTTCCTCTCTTGCTTCGAATGCCTTTGAGAAATGTCCAGCCACCAGCTTGGAATCTGTCTTACTAGTAGATGCTGAGCCCCTAGTGCTTTGGCCTTTCTCATTGCCAACAAACCCCTTCGTACTCAGCGGTGTTGTTTTTCGATGGAAAAGTCAATTGAGCTAAATACTTTAGTGTTTGTTTCATTGGTGTTTTGACAACTACCACCGCTCCTGCCCGTGTTGCATTGCAAGCACCATCAGTGTATACTATCTTTGGTTTTTCTTCTTCCTCTTTTTTCTCTGCTTCTGTTGGCGTCCACTCTACTACAAAATCTGCTAATACTTGTGACTTTATAGCTGTTCTCGAGATGTGTTTTAAGTCAAATGGAAGGAGTTCCATGGCCCATTTTGCTATCTCCCTGCTACCTCTTTGTTTGTTAGTACTTCCCCAATTGGATATGTGGATGATATTGTTATATCATGGGACATAAATGCCATCACTATTGCATATATCATTTTCTCTACTTTTGTGTATCTTGTCTTTGCCCCTTGCAACACTTCGGACAGGAAGTAAACTGGCAGTTGTTGTTTTCCCTGTTCTTTTCTTTGTAGGCTTGTCAAAGTTGGCATGTCTTGTAAATATTTCTTGGGATTGTCAAAAGCTTGTTGGCATTCTGCTATCCACTCAAAAGTTTTTGCTCCCCTTAACGTTTTGAAGAATGGTAAACCTCTTTCTATTGATTTGGACATGAATCTGCTCAAAGAAGCCATGCGGCCTATCAACCTTTGCATTTCCCTTGTGTTCTTTGGTTGTTCCATGTCTGTGTTTGCTTCTATCCCTCTTTTTAACACCAAAAAACCTAACAGCTTTCCTGCGTTTACCCCAAACACGCACTTTTCTGGGTTTAGCTTTATTGAGGATTTTCTGAGATTCTCGAATGTCTCTTGTAGATCTCTGCCATGTGTGAATGCTTGTTTGCTTTTTACCACTATGTCATCTGCATACGCCTCTACATTTCCACCCTGTTGGTTTTCTAGAACTTTGCATATCAACCTAGCGAAAGTTGCTCCTGTGTTCTTCAGACCAAAAGGCATTCAAATGAAACAAAAGGTTCTAAAAGGAGTTATGAATGAAGTCTTTTCTTCATGTTCTTTCACCATAAAAACTTGATGACATCCCAAATATGCATCAAGAAAACTCATCAGTAAACATCCAGCTATGGCATCTACCAAATGATCTATCCTTGGGAGCAGGAAATCATCTTTTGCGCATGCTTCATTAAGATCTATGAAATCAATGCACATTCTCCATTTTCCATTTGCCTTTTTCACTAGCATGGGGTTTGCCAACCATTTAGGATGTATTACTTCTCTTATGACTTTTGCTCTCAACAATTTCTCAAGTTCTACCTTAGTTGCTTGTTGCTTATCAACAGATATCCTTCTCAACTTCTGTGTTTTAGGCTTGTCTTCTCGCTTGATTGCTAAATTATGCTCGATCAAACTCCTGTTTACTCCTTCGAGTTCGTCTGGTGACCATGCAAAAACATCCATATTTGCTTTTATTATCTTTATTATTTCTTCTTCAACATTCTTTTCCAAATTCTCTCCTATCATAATTTATTTCTCTCTGTTTTTCTCATACAAAAGTGCTTTCCTTGTTTTACCTTCTAGAATTGGTTTTTGTGCTTTACTTTAATCTCCATGATTTTACTCGATGACATTCACCCCTTTCATATTCGGTGTTCCTTGAAGTTAAAATTTTCTTGCCGTTAGTTGATTCCCTCGAACTGCTATCACCCCTATTGGCCCCAGCAGTTTAATGCATATGTAATTGTGTATGATTGCTTCAAAAACATTGATTGCTGATCTTCCCAATATGGGGTTGTACTGATATGGCATATGAACCACATCGAAAACAATTTCCACTTTTCTCTTGTTACTACCTTCTCCAAATACTACTTGCATGGTTATCTTCTCAATAGCGTGTACTTTCTATGCACCAAATCCTTGCAAAGGTACTCCTGCACTCGTTAATCTATCTTCTGGTATTTGCATTTTCTTGAATGCATCATAAAAGAGCACATCTACTGAACTTCCCCAATCTACTAATACACTATGCACTTCACATTGTGCAATTTCAACCGAGATCACCAACGAATCTTGATGTGGGAAAAATATTCCTTCCACATCTTCTGGGCCAAAAGAGATTGTTGTATTCAAGTAGGTTGGTGGAGTCATTTGATAGCTTGTTCCCACATGGTTTATCTGTCTTACATATGATTTTCTTTGCCTTTTTGACTGGACCCGAACGAGGATCCACTGTAATCACATTGATAACTCTCTTTGGCGCTTCTTCGATTGCTTCTTGTTGTCAAAATGATAACTACATACGTCGAAGAACGTGGTTACTCTACGGTTGTTGGGAAAAGTAAAGTGTATTAAATTTAGGATTTTCTTAGGATCCCCCTTTACATGGCCCTAGGGGGCTATTTATAATCCTATTACAGGTCCCCCTATTAGGGTTTAGGTCTTTTACAGGGGAATTTACATAGTCACCCTTATGAAAGGGACACTTATATGGGTATTCAATGTAATTAAGATACATGGGCCTTTAATGGGCCACCTGGCGATTGTTGGCCCATCGACCAGTGGGCCGGAGGGGTTGAGCCGGCCCACTGGGCCTTCCTGGATCGGACCCAATATGGCGAAGTCACCCTCCTTCGGCGTATACCCTTCGCCATGCCACCTTCGCCCAGGGCACGTCTAGGCTTGCCAGGACCCAACGCGACTCTTCGCCCTTTGCCGCCTTCGCCTTGTGGTCTTCGCCATCAGGGCTTCGCCCTGATAGATCTTGAGCGTCTCGAGCCTGAATCCTCGCTCCTTGCTTGGTTTTGGCAGGTCTGGTCGGAAGGTCTCATGTCATAGTGCCAACAAGCCCCTCACGGGCAAGGTAAGATAGGAGCTTCGGCGGAGACCGTGCAAACCATGGAGTATGGTATGAGGCGCCCCCTTTCGACCGATGCTCCTACCGAAACCTATCTTGTGCTCCTGCGAAGAATGTATGCATGGTGTGTGTTCTGTTGTGTTTAACTTAAATTTTTCTTTTACAGCTTTCGCCTTTCGTGAACGGCGAAGCCATCTTTACCGTTTCACTGGGCCAAAATGAACAGTGATGGGCTTTCACCTTCCGCGAACAGTGAAGCTATCCTCACTGTTTCACTGGGCCGAAAAGAATAGTGATGGGCTTTTTCCCTGAGGGCCCGCCATTATGCGGCCTGGTCCATGGGATTTTACCGTTTCACCTACCCTTGCGACACGTGGCAGTTCGTGATTGCTTGGGAAGGCGAAACGTCACCTGGTGGGCTATATATTTCTCCTTCCCCCTTTTCACCGCCCTTACCCCCGTCATTCTCACCGCAAGCGCTCTCTTTCTTCTTATTTTTACTCACGGCGCTCTGAGTCGCTGAACCCTTTCGCCAGTTGTCCTTTTCGCTACTACGCACTCTCTTCGCCATGGCCCCACGTAAGACGAACCCCGTCTCCACAACGGGTCCCGACCCCGGCCGGATTGATGATGACACCACCGCGTTCCTAGGGGTATCACTCATAGATGAGGACGAGCTGGCGAAGATGGTCAGCTCTGGAGTGGTGGCGGAAGGGCGGGCCTTCGCCCCAGGGGATGCTGAAGTGCCGAAGCCGGGTGACAACCAGACGGTTGTGTTCGCCATATTTTTCGAGGTCGGGCTTCGATTTCCGTGCAACATCTTCCCCAGTTAAGCCCTTCGGTGCTCGTCCGCATTGCCATCTTCGACTGGGCATGCCGGACCGCTGGGTTTGAACCAAGCGCCGAGCTCTTCAGCGCTTTTCTTTCGGCCACCGTAAACTCGAAGACGGTGGTCACCCCTGCCGGGACGAAGAAGACAGTGTTCGGGAGTGTGAACTTCAATGTTCGCCCCGAGCGATCCGATCTATGGCCGGTTAATGCCACCATGTCGAAGTGGGATCGCCACTGGATGGTGAAGTGGTTCTACCACTCGATCCCCTTCGAGGTCGGGTCTGAAGCGGCGTAGGCCCTCCGATGGCGGCGCAGGGCGATCGCCAAACCGGAAGCCCAAGGTCGCCGTCAGCGGCGCTATGGAGGCACGGTTCGCCTTGCTTCGCAAGGTTTCCTCTCGCTTGAGCTGCCGCGATATGGTAGAGGAGTTCTGTATGCTTCGCATATTCCCCCTCTCCCAGTCGTGGCAGGTCGAAGTTGACCAAGATGAAGAGGTCGACGGCCTGCCAAAGCTCATTATGCCCGCTGGGGCGAATGGTTAGTTTATCCTTCTTTTATTTGTATGTGTTTCGCTCTTTGTTTTTCTTTTGTTCGACGCCTGATATAATGATATGTCTCTTTTTCAGTGTTGACTCTTGCCCAAGCCGACACCGAAGCCCGAAAGATGATCGGCGATGTGTCGGTCACAGAGTATAGCCAGCTGCTAACGCGGCAAGCGACTGGCCGGGCAAACCGGGTTCACGTTGGCGAGTTCCCCCTCGGGCGAAGCCCTTTAAAGCCGATGGCGAACAGGGCCCCTCCCGGAAATGGTTGCGGGGGCAAGTGATGTTGCCCCCCCCGCAAGCGAAGGGCCCCTGCCTCCACCGATTCTGACACCGACGATGAGGACGGTGTCGAAGAAAAAGAAGACGTGGGGGAGATGGAGGTCGCGGTCGAAATGGCCGCGGATGAGGCCGCCGACAGCCGCTCCGGGACACGCGGCTATACCCCGACTCCCAGCCCCGAGCGCGTCGAGACTGGGGTGGAGTCGAACTCCTCCCCTCTTCGCCGGAAGGATGTGGAGGGGGCGAAGGCCCTGATCGCGATCGCCGCAGCCAAGACTGCGAAGGGGGAGTCCATTAAGAAGACCCCCCAGAAAAAGGGGCTCGTCGCCATCGCTCGCGTATTCAGCGACGATGAGTCCTCAGACGAGACGCCTACTTTGCCTGCCGGTCGAAGCCTGGGCCTCTCGACCGTCCTTGGCGCAGCGGGCGGGGCTAGGACTTCGGCTTCAGCCGAGCAGGTTGTGAAGATGGTGGCCGGGGTTTTCAGTAGCCCTGTTCGCCGACGCTTGCCCTTGATAAGGGTAAGAAGGTGGCCGAGACGTCCGCTTCGGACTACTCCCAGGCGCCGCCCCGCTTCGCCCCCGGTGACATCGAGACTCGGGCGGAGCTCATCCCCTTCATTGAGGGGGTGAGCAATATCGTTGCTCCGGCTAGCGGCCCGAGCTTTTTTGCTGAACTGAACGAGTTCGACGAGGGCTGTTCCGCCGTCAAGAGCCTGGCGGTCCGGGTATGTTGACTTCTCTCTTTTTTTGTTGTGTTTTTTTGCGTCGTTGTTTTCGACATTCTGTCTTAACATTCGCTCTTCCTCTCTTTTTGCCAGATCCTCGCAGCCCATTTTTCGACCGAGCGAACCATGCGGGCTTGTCTGGATGGCCTGAAGAATCGTCTTCGGGCCAAGGACGACGAACTGGGCCGCAAGGGCCTGGAGATGGAAGGCCTCGCCCGATCCCTCAGGGAGGCGAAGGCCGAAAACAAACGTCTCCAGGCCGAGCTAGAGAAGGGCAGCGAGGCAAAGGCGGAGATCGAGCGCCTCAAGGCCGAACTGAGAAAGAGCGGGGGCACTCCGCCGCCCTTACAGATTACTACAATCTAACGGAGCCGAAGATGGAGGCTCTTCGCCAGGAAGCTGGGAAGGTGGAGGCGAAGTCCCAGCAACTTGCACGCGAGGTGGCGAGGGCCACCGAATTCGCCAAGACTGCCTGCCGCACACTCACCTCGCCCTTACTGACATGGGGGCGAAGGTGCGGGGTGTGCCAGGCGAACATGCTTCCGCCTTTGAGTTCTCCGAATGGACTCAACAGGCTGGCGGTGCGGTCTCGGACTGTGCTTGCGTATGGTTCTTGCTGTGCGCGCGTGTCTGCGGCCTTCACCATGGGCCTGTTGCAGCAGTCTGGGTGTGAGCATATTGCCAAGTTCCCCGACTTCGCGAAGAGGGACTGGGAGGTTAGCGCCCAGGATATTTCGCCCGTACTCCACGCCTGGCGTAAGCAATTCTGGCAGAAGGACGGCTGATCCACTACCAAGGCCTACCTGCTCGGGCAGCTGGCGAAGACGGAGGCGGCGGACCAAGGCGAAGAGCCAGCCGGAGGGGGTGGAGGCGATGCCCAAGACCACCTAGAAGTGTGAGGCCCTCCGCCCGCTTTTGTAGATTTAATAGTTTTTACTTTTTGGTGTTTGCCGTATAGGGCGAACAATGTAAATATGGCCGATGGCCAATCTTATTGTAGATTGTTTTAACATTTGTAATATATGACAAGTTTCACCAACTGCGTTTAATGTCTTTTGTACTCGTGCTTGCATTGTTTCACTTACTCTTTTTGCCCAACTTATTTGTTTTAACTTCGCTTTCTGCGCTTTGCCACTTGATTTCCCACTTTTTTCAGGGTCTATGCCGAAAACTATGCGTTCGGCCCCCCTTTGGGGATTGGCGAAGCAGGAACGAGAAGTTTGTTGCAGTAAAAAAATTGCCGAAGGTCCAGTACCTGCTTCGACCTATTTACCGCGAGATGATAATAAACGGCAACAGTTACAAAGTTGTGAATGTTGCTAGCTGGATGCGAACACACCCCGGGTGAACCTTGGAAGACTACGATCATGTCCACTCGGCGTGCATGGAGGGCATGGTTCGCTTCTGGCGACACCATCAAAGGACCGATCTGCAGGAGGCGATCGCCCAGCGCCGTTACAACCTATCTCTTGTTTCGCCCCCTTCTCCACTTGGGGTAGTTTACAACATTAGTAGTGACAACGAACCTAGTTCGCTGGATCACTCCTTAGGAAGTGGTAGTTGTTTTGGGGGCGAAGATGTAATTTATTTGTAAACTAAGCTGTAAAGCCTGTTGTATTCCTTTCGCCTGTGCCGTGTGTACGACATGTACTCTTTTATTATATATATTTTTTGAAGTAAATAAAGATGTGCTTTTACTTCCTTTTCGCTATTTCTTGCATTGTCACTTTTCGTGCATTCATTAGGTCGGAATGTATCGGCCCCTTTGCGTGTATTAGCGAAATAGGTCTGCTGACTTTTCAGCTTTCGTCTTCCGTTATCGGACTTTGGTGCTTCCCACTGGGAGCGGCACACGTTTTAGTGTAGATCGAGTATAACGGTGTTCGGTTAGTTACTTTCCGAAGCAAGCTGTCGCGATTTCAACGTTCGGCGAGCGATGCTTCGGCCGATTCATTTCGCCCCCCTTGCATTTTCACTGATCAGGCGTTTGCCTTGGGGTTTTGCCACGAATTATCATGTACACACGTAAAAAAGGCGAAAGACACAAAGATTTTATACTGGTTCGGGCCTCCAGAGTGGATAATAGCCCTAAGTCCAGTTTTTTTCTTTTTTCATTTTCTCCTTTTTTTTGTATTTTTGTGCCGGAAGGCTTACATAATAGTATGTACATGTTTACACTTTGGCGAATAGGGTGCCACCCTTTCTAAACATAGAATCGCTTAAGATAAGCGGCGTTCCACGAGTAGTCGAACTCTTCGCCTTCCAGTGTTGCTAGGTGAAGGAGCCCGTCCTTGACCTGTGCTTGATGAGGTACGGCCCTTCCCACTTCGATTCAAGCTTGCCGACCACTACTGGGTTCGCCTTCTTTCTTAGGACGAGATGGCCGGGCAATAGCTCTGTCGGGCGAACCTTTTTGTTGTAGGTTGCCGAAGTACTTGTGGCGTATTTGCGCATATGTTATAGCACTTCGACTCTTACCCCCTCGAGGAGTTCGAGCGACACTTCGCGCCCATCTTCGCCCCCAGAGAACATCACTCTTGGTGAGTTAGCCCCTAGTTCTGTTGGGGTAATCGCTTCGTCCCCATAAAGAAGCATGAACGGGCTGAACTTGGTTGGCCTTGTGGGGGTTGTTCGGAGGGCCCAGAGAACGGACAACATTTCGTCTGGCCATCTGCCTTTTGCCACCCCTTCAAGTCTTTTCTTGAGCGCCTCCAAGATCTTACCATTTGTGCGTTTGGCTGCCCCATTCTACTGTGGGTGCGCGACCGAAGCGAACCTGATTTCCAGGTTTAGTCCTTCGCACATTTCTCTTAACTTCTCAGAGTCGAACTGTTTGTCGTTGTCCGTGATGAACTCTTTCGGCACTCCGAAACGGCAAACAATGTTTTTCCAGACAAACTTCTGTACTGCTGCCGAAGTGGTTCGGCCTTGATCCAACGTGAGAAGTATTCAATGGCTACAATTGCGAACTTGTATCCATTTCTTGCCACAGGGAATGGGCCAATGATGTCTAGCCCCCACTTGGTGAAAGGCCAGACTGGTGCGATAGGCTGCAACTCATATTGTGGTGCGGTCTGGCTTCGACCGTGTCGCCGACAGCTTTTGCACTTTTTTGCCTGCTCAACACAGACTTTCAGCATTGTGGGCCAATACACTCCTTGGCGAAACACCTTGGAGGCAACTGTTCTTGCAGCCTGGTGTGCACCGCACAGCCCCTGGTGTATTTCTTTCACCATTTCCTCGCCTTCGGCTAAAGAGATGCACCGAAGTAAAGGTTGTAGGACACCAGAGCGATATAGCTGCCCCGAGACCAGCTTGTATTGCCTGGCTCTGATCTGCAAGCGCTTCGCTGCCTCATCCTCTAGGAGCCAGCCGTTCCTGAGGTACTTTACGAACGGAGTTCGCCAGTCCTCTGGGTCTTCGCCCATGTTTGCTTGGTCAATAACCATGATGTCCAGGGTTTCTGTGGGCACGCTTGGTGCATACAAGACTTCAAAAAAGATGCCTGGTAAATGCGGGCCTCCACAGGTGGCAGATTTCGCCAGGGTATCTGCTTCCTCATTCTGACCTCTAGGTAAATGTTCGACCGTTGTGCCGGCGTAACACTTTTCCATGGATCGAACAGCCTCCAGGTACCTTTTTATTTCTTCTTCTTCTACCTCAAAGGATTTGTCAATATGACTTGCCACCAGTTTGGAGTCTGTTCGGATGAGCAAACACCGAACCCCCAATGCTTTCGCCTTTCTTAGACCCAACAATACCGCTTCGTACTCTGCCGTGTTATTGGTCGTGTCGAACTACAGCCTTGCGGCATACCGAATCGGCGCGCTCCCTGGCGAAGTGAGTATTGCCGCGGCGCCCGCCCCCCTGAGCGACCACGAGCCATCGGAGTGCATTATCCAAGGCTGTTCGATGGGCTGAGGTTCAGGGGCAGACACCGGTGTCCATTCAGCCACGAAGTCGGCTAGGATTCGGGACATGATAGCAGTGCGGCCAACAAAATGCAGGTCAAAGGGAGATAACTCCGCTGCCCACTTGCTGAGCCTACCAGAGATTTCCTTGCCCCGGAGCTCCTCGCCCACGGGATACTGCGATGGTACAGTGACCTTGTGGGCCTGAAAATAGTGCTTGAGTTTGCGCGAGGCCATCACTAGGGCGTAAGCAAGCTTTTCCATTTCAATGTACCTTATCTTCACCCTTTGCAAAGCCTCAGAGACGAAGTACACTGGTTTCTATCCTGACTCTGTCTCTTGGACAAGTACTGCACTGACCGCCACCGGCGAAGCCGCTAGATATAGCAGCATTTCGCTTCCCGGTGTTGGCTGACCAGGGCGGGTGGGCTTTGCAGGTACTGTTTTAGCTCTTCGAACGCTGCCTGACATTTGGGAGTCCAGCTAAACTTTCCCACGCCCCAGAGGGTCTTAAAGAATGGCAAACCCCTTTCGGCTGCTTTTGAGAGAAACGACTGAGCGCCGCAATCGGCCTGCGAGCTTCTGTACTTCGCGTACGCTCGACGGTGGCTTCATTTGCTGGATGGCGTCGATTTTCTCGGGGTTCACCTTGAGACCCCTTTCAGAAACAAGAAAACCCAACAACTTGCCCGCGCGAACTCCAAAAACAAATTTCTCAGGGTTTAGTTTCATACTCGCTGCGCGCAAGTTGTCAAAGGTCCTGTAAGTCGGACGCATGGTCGAAAGCCTTGCGGCTTTTTACAACGATATCGTCGACATAGGCCTCCACATTTCGCCCCAACTGTTTGCGAAGCACCTTGTACACCAGTCTGGCGAACACTGCTCCGATGTTTCTTAGGCCGAAAGGCGTCCTGAGGTGGCAGAAAGTGCCGAACGGCGTGATGAAGGCCGTCTTGGGGATGTCGCTCGGATTCATGTGGATTTGGTGGTAACTGGAGTATGCATCCAAGAAGCTCATGAGTTCGCAACCAGCAGTCGAGTCGACAAGCTGGTCGATCCGCGACAAGGGGAAGTCATCTTTCGGGCACACCTTGTTGAGGTCTGTGAAATCAACGCACATGCACCACTTGCCGTTCGACTTTTTTAGCAAAACCGGGTTCGCCAACCACTCCGGGTGGTCGATCTCCTTGATCACCCTGGCCTTGAGCAGCTTCTGCACTTCGGCCTTTGCTGCTTCTTGGCGATCGACGGGCATTTTGCGCAGCTTCTATTTTCTTGGCTTGGCATCCGGCTTGACCGCCAGGTAATGCATGATGAGATCCGTCGAAAAGCCTCCCACTTCGTCAGGCTCCAAGCAAAGATGTCACTGTTCTTCTTGAGCACTTCTAGGATGTTCCTAGCCTCCTCTTCACCCAGATCGCCCTCCAGCTGGACGAACTTCGCCGGATCAATGTCATTGACTTGCATCTTGATCACCTTGCCATGAGGGGTTGGCTTCGGCATGCGTTTAGCATTCGGTTCGGCCTCAACGTTGTGAACTGCCCTGTTGATTTCGGCTAAGCCGCCTTTTGATGCTGTCAGAGGTTGAAGCCCTCTGGCGATGATTACCCCTACCGGACCGGGCATCTTGAGCTTGAGATAATTGTGGTGGGAGATGGCTTCGAACTTGTTCAAGGTTGCACGGCCGAAGATAGCGTTGTAACTGTATGGAATGTCGACCACGTCGAACAGTATCTGCTCTTCGAAAGCTACCACCAACGGTACTTGACCCATAACTTGAACTGCTTCACCACCGAAACCACGAAGCGAAGCCGATGCTTGGGTGAGGTCTAGGGTTGGCAATCCCATCTTGGCATATGCTTCAGCGAAGATGACATCGGCTGAGCTTCCACCGTCGATCAGAATTCGCCGGACTTCGAAGCCAGCTACCTCGGCTGAGATTACCAGGGGATCTTGATGTGGGAATAGCACTCCTTCGGCATCTTCCGGCCCAAAAGAGATTTGCTGATTCAAGTACTTCGGAACCCCTTCGCCCGCGGTGGTGATGTTGTGCACCATTCGCAGCTGCAACTTTTTCTGCCGCTTCGACGGTTGTACCAGTGGGTCAGCCCTTGTAATCACCTGGATTACTCTGCGCTGCACGTCTTGGCGCTGTTCGGCTAGGGGTGCCTGCTCTTGAACAGCCTCGTGAGGCGCTTCGACAGCAGCCCCTTGCTGCGGCCTTGGTTCTTGAGCGCTGCTTCGCTGTCGAATGTTTCGGCATTGCTCGGTGGTGTGCGAAGATCGCCCATGATAGGCGCAATAGAGATCTTTATTGACCTTCTTGCGAACGGGCTATTGGTGGATGCCACCTTGCTGAGCATCGAACTCCTTGTGGAGGGCTTGTACTTCTTCGACAGCCATCACGGCCTTGCCCGTGCGGTCAGTTCTGAATTTTCTCCAAGTCATGGGGGCTTGACCTGGTCTTGGCAGCTGTCCTTGGTTCGCCGGCTGGGGTTGGCGAATGGCGAGAGGAGCTGGTTCGGCGACTTGCGCTTGCATCTGGGCCTAGGCGGCGGCGATGGATTCTTTATCGTACTCGGCCTGGATTGCTTGCCTTCGCTTGGAATCCTCTTCGCCCTTGCGTACCCGTCGATGATGCGAAGCAGGTGCTCGAGAGTCTGCGGTTCCTTGTTGGCGATTTTCCTTGTGAGTTCGCCTTTAAGCAGCCCGGCCGAAGCGGCATTGATGACGGATGCTTCGGTTATATCTTGAACTTGGCATCGGGCTTGCGAGAAACGACTCATGTACTCCCGTATTGATTCCCCCGGCCTCTTGCGAATGCCGAGCAAATGTTGTTGCGCCTTCGGCTCCTCGTAGGTGCCTCAAATGTTACGGACAAAGACATCGAGCAATTGCTCCCATGAGTAAATGTTATTAGATGGTAAATTGAAATACCAAGAGCGGGCGATGCCGTCCAGAGCGAGATGAATTAGCTTCGCCTTGGTATTCTCGTCGCCGTGAGCGGCTTCGATCGCGGACTCGTAGATGGACAGAAACTCTTTTGGGTCTGTTTCGCCCGAGTATCGCAGAATGGGTGGAAACTTGAACTGAGGTGGGATTGGACGGATTTTGATTCCCCCACTCAGTGGTAGCCCCTTTTCGCCCCCTGCCTTGCCCATGGCACCCTGCAGCGAGGGCCCGTTCGGCTGTGGATAAGGCGTGGCAAAGGGCGAAGTCATGGCCTGCATGTGCGGCTGGGCCACAATGTTCGGCGGCCCGGTCCCGAACGGTGGTGCTTGGGCGGCGTTGCTGAAGACGAACTGCGGTCCTTGACTCCATGGCGAAGCCCCTGGCCCGTGTTGGTTCGACAGCAGCCAACCGGGTGCGCCTGGCTTGCGCTCCCCTCCGGTTGGACCGAAGGTGTTGTACTTGAGATGTTGTGGGGTTGACTGAGTTGCTGAAGGAAAACTTGAAGTTGTGCCTGCAGGGCCGAAGCCCCCTCCGCCATTGCTTGTGGCATTTGATCGGGTGGTGAGGGGTGTGGCCGAACCTGCAGCTGCGCACCTGGACCAGGTGCGTTGTTGCGGCCGAGGGTTGCCCAGCGAAGTACACCGGTGTTTGCACAGCTTGTGACGGAAGGGCTTGTACCGGCGCTCGTGGGTTGACTTGAGGCAGGATATGGCCTGCCGAATACTGGAGAACTGGGGCCGAAGCGACCTTGGCTTGTCGTGCTGCCTCATATGCTTGCTGTCGCTCATGCATTTGGCGAAGCATGTCCTAAAGTCGCGCCATGTTCTGGCGCATGGCTTCCATGCTGGCCTCGGCTTGCGCCTCAAGGTTGGAGTTGGCTTGCACGGCAGCGAGCGTGGTCGAAGTCGTAGCTAGTTGTGACGAAGTGTCTTGGGGCGCCACCAGCTGATTTACCGAAGAGATCTCCGGCGCCTGCCCTGCCGAAGCAACCAGAGCCGACGGCGGTGGTTGCGGTGCGGGCGCCGAAGCCGACGGTGCTCCCCCAGCTTCGGCGATGGGCGCCGAAGGTTCTACTCCTTCTTCGGCGGCTATCGCCTCTCCTGCTATACTCTCCTTTGGGTTAGCGACCCTCTCCTTTGAGACCTTCTTCGGTGGCATTCGCTCTCAGTGGTTTTGCTCGAAGGTCCCCACGGTCGGCGCCAATTGTTGTCGGAACGACAACTGCATAGATCGAAGGACGTGGTTACCCTACGGTTGTTGGGAAAAGTAAAGTGTATTAAATTCAGGATTTTCTTGGGATCCCCCCTTTACATGACCCTAAGGGGCTATTTATAATCCTATTACAGGTCCCCCTATTAGGGTTTAGGTCTTTTACAGGGGAATTTACATGGTCACCCTTATGAAAGGGACACTTATATGGGTATTCATTGTAATTAAGATACATGGGCCTTTAATGGGCCTTCCTGGATCGGACCACCTGGCGATTGCTGGCCCATCGGCCAGTGGGCCGGAGGGGTTGAGCCGGCCCACTGGGCCTTCCTGGATCGGACCCAATATGGCGATGTCACCCTCCTTCGGCGTATACCCTTCGCCATGCCACCTTCGCCCAGGGCACGTCTAGGCTAACCAGGACCCAACGCGACTCTTCGCCCTTCGACGCCTTCGCCTTGTGGTCTTCACCATCAAGGCTTCACCCTGACAGATCTTGGGTGCCTCGAGCCTGAATCCTCGCTCCTTGCTTGGTTTCGGCAGGTCAGGTCGAAAGGTCTCATGTCATAGTGCCAACACTTCTATTTTCATCACTTTTGGCCCTTCAATAGCATTTTGCCCCCTTTCCTATCGAATTCCTTTGTACTTGTTTTCATATTGTCTTACATGCTTTACTGCCATATATGACACTTGTCTGCATTATTCTGTTGAGTGACCCCCGGGGCCATGTATTTTGCAAAACTTGGTAAACCATTCTTCTGTGCCATGGTTGTCTGGGCCATGTAATTGATAGAATTTGCTATGTCCCAGCTGGTTTTCTCTGCCCCTTTCTCTTCCTTGGTTCCACCATTTGTTCTTTCCTCTACCTGAATTCCAACCTTATTTCGATCTCTTACATTATTTCTCCATTGGTTTCTTCCTCTACCATCACCATTCCAATGGTTTCTTCCTCTGTCCCCTTGTTGATAGAACCCTTCCTCGTTGTTTGCTCCATAACCTATGAAATTCACTTGCTTCTTTTGATCGTGCTTGTAATTGTCTTGCTTATACTTCTTCCATGGTTTGGATGTGTTCTCCCCCTTGCATCTTCTCCTTGAGATTGTTGCTTTCATTTAGCTAGTTTCTTACCTAACACGACCTCTTCTTCAGCTTGCACCCTGAGTTCATCTTCTTATCCCCTTGCAAAGCTTTACATTCTTTCGAACAAGTCTCTTGCCGTTCTCGGCCTATTTCTTGCTAAGTCAAATCTGAGGGGTCCAGGCAACAAAGCTCTTTTAGCAGCTGCTGTCAGCATTTCATCATCTACTTGTTTGATCTAACATCTGATTCTTGAGAACTTTACTATGAAACTTTTTATTGTTTCCCATTTCATTTGTTTCATGGCGTACAAGTCATCGGCTTCTTTTGACTCTTCATAGCTCCAATAAAACCAGCTCGAAAAGTGTCTCTCATATGTTCCCATGAGTAGATTATCATTTGTGGAATTGTTGTATACCAAGACAGTGCTACTCCTTCTAACATTGTTGGTAGTACTTTTGCTTTCGTCGTGTCATCTCCTCCTACTGCTTCAACTGCTGTATCGTATACTCTTAAGTACTCATTTGGGTTTGTATCCCCTATGTACTTTGTGATGTTGGATAGTGTTGGTAGTATCCCATGAGACCTTTCGACCGATCTGCCGAAACCAACCAAGTAGCGAGGATTCGGACTCAAGGTGCCCAAGACCCGTCGGGGCGAAGCCCCATGGCGAAGACAAGGGGCGAAGGGGGCAGCGGGCGAAGGGTCGCACCAGGTCCCTGCCAGTCTGGGCAAAGGCTGCATAGCGAAGGCGTACGCCGAAGGAGGACGACTTCACCAGGCTGGGCCAGCAGTGACCGGACAGCCCATTGAAGGCCCATGTATCTTAAATTACGTTGAATACACGTATGGATGTCCCTTTCATAAGGGTGACCATGTAAATTCCCCTGTGAAAGGCCTAAACCCTAATAGGGGGAGCTGTAATGGGACTATAAATAGCGCTCTAGGGCCATGTAAAGGGGGGATCCTGAAGAAAATCCAGAATTTAATACACTACATTCCCAACAACCGTTGAGTGACCACGTCCTTCGACGTATGCAGTTGTCGCTTCGACAACAGCTGGCACCGACCGTGGGGACCTCCGAGCGAAACCACTGAGAGCGAATGCCACCGAAGAAGGACTCAAAGGAGAGGGTTGCTAACCCAAAGAAAAGTGTAGCAGAAGAGGCGATGGCCACCAAAGAAGAAGCTGGGGCAGCGCCGTCGGCTTCAGCGCCCGCGTCGCAACCACCGCCTTCGGCCCCAGCAACTGTGACGGAGCAGGTGTAGGAGATCCCTTCGGCAAGTCAGCTGGCTTCGACCACACTTGCTGCTGTGCAAGCCGACCCTAACCTCGAGGCGCAAGCCGAAGCCAGCATGGAAGCCATGCGGTAGAACATGATGCGACTCCAGGACATGTTTCGCCAGATGCAAGAGCAACAGCAGGCATACGAAGCAGCACGGCAGGCCAGGGTTGCTTCGGCCCCAGTCCTCCAGTACTCGGCAGGCTACATCCCGCCTCAAGCTTACCAGCAAGCGCCGGTCCAAGCCCCTCCGTCGCAAGCCGCGCAAGGACCGATGTACTTCCCCGGGCAACCTTCGGCCGCAGCAGCGCACTCGCTTCCTGGCGTGCGGCCGCAGGTTCGACCGGCTGTGGTCCAAGATGCCGAAGGAGTGCTGTTCCCACATCAAGACCCCCTCGTAATCTCGGCCGAGATAGCCGGTTTTGAAGTTCGGCGAATTCTGGTCGATGGAGTAAGCTCGGCCGATGTCATCTTCGCCGAGGCATACGCAAGGATGGGGCTACCAACCCTGGCCCTCACCCAAGCGCCGGCCTCGCTCCGCGGCTTCGGCGGTGAGGCAGTTCAAGTTCTCGGCCAGGCACGCCTGATGGTAGCTTTCGGCACGGGTGAAAACAGGCGCGAAGAGCAGATACTGTTCGACGTCGTCGAAATTCCATACAGCTACAACGCCATCTTCGGCCATGCAACTTTGAACAAGTTCGAAGCCATCTCCCACCACAACTACCTCAAGCTCAAGATGCCTGGTCTGGAAGGAGTGATCGTCATTAAGGGGCTTCAACCTCCAGCCATGTCAAAGGGCGACTTGGCCATGATCAACAGGGCGGTACACAATGTTGAGGCCGAACCGCATGCTAAACGCATGCCGAAGCCAGCCCCTCACGGTAAGGTGATCAAGGTGCAAGTCAACGACGCTGACCCGACGAAGTTCGTCCAGATGGGGGGCGATCTGGGCGAAGAGGAGGCTGGGAACATCATAGAGGTGCTCAAAAAGAATATTGACATCTTTGCCTGGAGCCCCAATGAAGTTGGGGGTGTTGCGACGGAGCTCATCATGCATCACCTGGCAGTCAAGCCAGACGCCAAGCCAAGAAAGCAGAAGCTGCGCAAGATGTCCGCTGATCGCCAAGAGGCAGTGAAGGCCGAAGTGCAGAAGCTACTTAAGGCCGGGGTGATCAAGGAGATCGACCACCCGAAGTGGCTAGCGAACCTGGTTTTGGTGAAGAAGTCGAACGGCAAGTGGCGCATGTGCATCAATTTCACAGACCTCAACAAGGTGTGCTCGAAAGATGACTTCCCCTTGCCGCGGATCGACCAGCTTGTTGATTCGACAGCTGGCTACGAGCTCATGAGCTTCTTGGATGCATACTTCGGTTACCACCAGATCCACATGAATCCAGATGATGTCCCCAAGATAGCCTTCATCACGCCGTTCGGCACATTCTGCCACCTCAGGATGCCTTTCGGCCTGAGGAACACCGGGGCAACGTTCGCCAAGCTGTTGTACAAGGTGCTCCGTAACCAGCTGGGGTGAAATGTGGAAGCCTATGTCGACGATATCGTCGTAAAAGGCCGCAAGGCTTTCGACCATGTGTCCGATTTACCGGAGACCTTCGACAGCTTGCGCGCGGTGGGTATGAAACTAAATTCCGAGAAGTGTGTTTTTGGAGTTCGCGCGGGCAAGTTGTTGGGTTTTCTTGTCTCCGAAAGGGGTATCGAGGCAAACCCCGAGAAAATAGATGCCATCCAGCAAATGAGGCCACCGTCGAGCGTACGCGAAGTACAAAAGCTCACGGGCCGAATTGCGGCACTCAGTCGTTTTCTCTCAAAGGCAGCCGAAAGGGGCCTGCCATTCTTCAAGACCCTCCGGGGCGCAGCAAAGCGCAGGAGTGCCCCCGCTCTTTATCCAGCTCGGCCTTGAGGCGATCAATCTTCGCCTTCACCTCACTGCCCTTGTCCCATTCGGCCTGGAGGCGTTTGTTCTCCACCTTCACCTCTCGGAGGGACCGAGCAAGGCCCTCCATCTCCAGGCTTTTGCGGCCCAGCTCGTCATCCTTAGCCCGAAAACGGTTCTTTAGGCCATCAGGATGAGCCCGCATTGTTCGCTCTGTCGAACAGTGGGCCGCAAGGATCTGGCGAAGTAGGAAAAAAGGGCATACGATAAGTCGGGTTGTCGAAAACAATGACACAAAAAAGAGAACATAAAGCAAAAGGAAAAGCCAACTTACCGAACCGCCAGGCTCTTGACGGCGGAGCAGCCCTCGTCGAATTCGTTAAGTTCGGCAAAGAGGCTAAGGCCACCGGCCGGAGCAACGATATTGCTCACCCCCTCAATAAAGGGAATGAGCTCTGCCCGGGTCTCGAAGTCGCCGGGGGTGAAGTGGGGCGGTGCCTGGGAGTAGTCGGAGCCGGACGTCTCAGGCGTCTTCTTGCCCTTATCGAGGGCATGTGGCGAAACAAGCGGCCGACGAACTAGGCTATTGAAAACCTGGGCCGCTGTCTTCACCACTTGTTCAGCCGAAGCCGAAGCTCCAGCCCCGCCCACCGCGCCAAGGGCGGTTGTCAGACCCCGGCTTCGCCCGGCGAGCGAAGTGGGTGTCTCGTCCGAAGATTCATCATCGCTAAAGACGTTATCGATGGCAACGACCCCTTTTTTCTGAGGGGTCCTCTGAGCAGACTCCCCCTTCACCGCCTTAGCCGCAGCAATCGCAACCAGGGCCTCCGCCCCCTCCACGTCTTTGTGGTGAAGGGGGGAGGAGATCGATTCCGCTCCGGGCTAGGAGTCGGAGTGTAGCCGCGGGTCCCGGAGCGGCTGTCGCCGGCCTCATCATCGTCCCCCGCGTCCTCCTGCTCTTCGACACCATCCTCATCATCGGCACCGGAGTCGGTGGGGACAGGAGCCTTTTGCTTGCGGGGGGCGAACTTCACTTGCCCCGCAGACGCTTCCGGGAGGGGCCCGCCTCGTCATCAGCTTTAATGGGCTTCGCCCTTGGGGGAGTTCACCGACGTAGACCCGGTTCGCCTTGCCAGCTGCTTGTTGAGTTAACAGCTGGCTATATTTCGTGACCGACACATCGCCAATCAGTTTGCGGGCTTCGGTGTCGGCCTGGGCTAGGGTCAACACTGGAAAAGGGCATACCGTTATGTAAGGGGTCGAACAAAAAGAAAGAAACAAACAACGAAACATAAAGATGAGGAAAATACAAGCTTACCATTCAGCCCGGTGGGCATCACAAGTTTCAGCAGACCGTTGACCTCTTCGTCTCGGTCAACCTCGACCTGCCACGATTGGGAGAGGGGGCATACACGGAGCATGCAGAACTCCTCCACCAAGTCACGGCAGCTCAGCCGAGAGCACACCTTGCGGAGCAAGGCGAACCGCGCCTCCAGAGCGCCGTTGACGGCAACTCTCGGCTTTCAGACGGGCGAGATCGCCCTACGCCGCCATCGAAGGGCCTTCGCCGCTTCGGACCCAGCCTCGAAGGGGATAGAGTGGTAAAACCACTTCGCCAACCAATGGCGATCCCACTTCCACATGGCGGCGTTTACCGGCCATAAGTCAGAGCGCTCGGGGCGAACATTGAAGTTCACACTCCCGAACACCGTCTTCCTTGTCCCAGAGGACTGACCACTGTCTTCGAATTCACAGTGGCCGAAAAGATAGCACCGAAGAGCTCGGTGCTTGGTTCGAACCCAGCAGTCCGACACGCCCAATCAAAAATGGCGATGCGGACCAGAGCCGAAGGGCTCAACTGGGGCAGCTCCACCTGAAAGAGGCGAAGAATTTCCGGCAACAGTATGTTGCACGGAAAACGAAGACCGGCCTCGAAAAACACAGCGAACACAACCGTCTAGTGGTGTCTTCGTCAATTCGGCCGGGGTCAGGACCCGTTGTGGAGACGGGGTTCGGCTTGCGTGGAGCCATGGCGAAGCAAGTGCGCGCTAGCGAAAGGGTTTAGCTGGCGAAAAGGGTTCGGTTAAAGTTAGAGCACCGTGAGTAAGAAGATGAGTGAAAGCACTTGCGGTGAAAATAACGAGGGTAATGGCGGTGAAAAGGGGGAGGGAAGAATATATAGCCTACCAGGCGACGTTTGGCCTTCCCGGCCAATCAGGAACGGCCACGTGTTGCGGGGTAGGCAAAACGGTAAAATCCCATGGACCAGGCCGCGTAGTGGCGGGCCCTCGGGAAAAAGCCCATCACTGTTCACTATGGCCCAATGGAACAGTAAGGACAACTTCGCTGTTTGCGGAAGGCGAAGGCCCATCACTGTTCATTCGGGCCCAGACAAACAGTAAAGATAACTCCGTCACTTGCGAGCAGCGAAAGCTATAATAATACAAACGCAGGAGCACAAGATATGTTTCGGCAATAGCGTCGGTCGAAAGGGGGCACCTCATTCCATACTACATGGTTTGCACGGTCTCGGCCGAAGCTCCTATCTCACCCTTGCCCGTGAGGGGCTTGTTGGCAGCATGCCATGAGACCTTTCGACCGATCTGCCGAAACCAACCAAGTAGCGAGGATTCGGAGTCAAGGCGCCCAAGACCCGTCGGGGCGGAGCCCCATGGCGAAGACAACGGGGTGAAGGGGGCAGCGGGTGAAGGGTCGCACCAGGTTCCTGCTAGTCTGGGCGAAGGCTGCATGGCGAAGGCATACACCGAAGGAGGATGACTTCGCCAGGCTGGGCCTGATCCAAGAAGGCCCAGTGGGCTAGCCCAATCGTCCCGGCCTACTGGCCGATGAGCCAGTAGTCACCGGACGGCCCATTGAAGGCCCATGTATCTTAAATTACATTGAATACCTGTATGGATGTCCCTTTCATAAGGGTGACCATGTAAATTCCCCGGTGAAAGGCCTAAA
This sequence comes from Oryza punctata, assembly GCA_000573905.2. Taxonomy (NCBI): domain Eukaryota; kingdom Viridiplantae; phylum Streptophyta; class Magnoliopsida; order Poales; family Poaceae; genus Oryza; species Oryza punctata. Next base: position 8,783,947 of record CM002499.2, on the reverse strand, counting down.
CCCTTATAGGGGACCTGTAATGGGACTATAAATAGCCCCCTAGGGCCATGTAAAGGGGGCATCCCGAAGAAAATCCCAAATTTAATACACTACTTTTCCCAACAACCGTTGAGTGACCACGTCCTTCGACGTATGCAGTTGTCACTCCGACAACAGATAGCTTAAAGTGTATTGGCCAAGGTGTCATTTGCAGATTCTCACTTAGAGTGTTTTTGGTATCAACTGCTCGAATTGGTTAGAAATGCGCTTGTTGTGTTTTTGGGAAAAGGTTTCGTTGATTATAAGCCATATATTGTGTGGTGTCCGGGTATGGCATTCTCTGTTGGAAATGATATTGATCAAAAATGGTATGTTTTTGTTGATTTTGGGTGGGTTGCAAATAACAGGGTGGGTTCAAATTCTGTCTTTGAGATGTTTGATTTTCGAATGTTTGGACTCGGGGGATTTGGATTTGAGGGATTTGAGGTTGAGTTAGAGGAATTTGAGGTTGGGTTTGAGGAATTTGTATTTGGGGAATTTAAGGTTGTGTTTGAGGAATTTGAGGTTGGATTTGAGGAATTTGTATTTGAGGAATCTGAGGTCAAGTCTAAGGAATTTGTATTTGAAGAATTTGAGGTTGGGTTTGAGGAATTTGGGGTTGGATTTGAGGAATTTGCATTTGAGAAACTTGGGATTGGGTTTGAGGAATTTGTATTTTATGAAATTGGGTTTGGGTTTAGGTAGCCAATGAGTTTGTGGTATTGGTATGGTTTTGTGCTGAGTGGATGACTCGATCATTCCCCTTGAGCATTTCCTGCTCTGATGTTTTCCATAGCATTCTCCTTGACACGATTCAGTTGGTTTGTATCTGCCCCTAGTCTTTCTTCTTCTACTGCATGGGATCCACCTGCCCCCGTATTTTGATCGTGCATTCTTTGTAACCGCTGTAACTCCCTCTGTAGCTCCTCATATCTTTCACGACTTACCTTGACAGCCCCTTGTGCTTGTACCATTTCTGTTGACTCGGCTTCACTTAAAGCAGGTGGTCTTTCTATTTTACCTTCAGCGGGGTCAGTCGATTCTTCCCCTGTTCTTGTCTCGGTGCCATCTCCTGCTTGTTGATTCATAGCTTCCCCTTCAAGTGCACCCGCAACACTAGGGGAATGAGTCTATGTACCTGGTTGGCACTGTCTTTGCTCTTTGCGTGCGCATTTAACTTTCAAGCCCACTCCCTGGAGACTTACATCCCCACGGTCAGCGCCACTATCGTGACCTTAGGGCACGAACAAAATTGGGGATAAACGGGAAAATGGGGATTCCCCGCTTATCCTAAGAATGACCTCGAATAGTAAATGCGTCAAGAAGATGGGATATGTTTCACCATTCAATATGTCCCCCAACTGCAGGGTTTAGGCCGGCTTTTGTAGCCCAAGATCATACACATAAAGTTACGAATTTACCCTTACATAGGCATATAAAGTTACTACATTGCCCCCAATAAAGTACACATGTGTGGGGGTATAAAAGTACATTCTAGTGGTCCCCAGTGACTTCTGGCTCTAGTTGGCAACAATGGTTGGAGTGGTCCTCGGAGAATCTTCTTAAGGCGTGCGACACAAGTTTCTTCCACCTTACTTGAATGATCTCTTGGAGACTCGAAGGCATTTTCCCCTCTCCGGCTACCCTGGACACAAACTTTTCCTTTCTAGTTAGTAAATATGACTTAAGGAAGAAAGAAACACTCAAACTAGTAAAAACACTGGAGTGTAGTTTCCCAAACGAGGGACTGCTCGAATGTAGTTTCTCGAACAAGGAAACTACTCGAATACGGTTCCCCTCGATACAAGTCATTTGGGAATGACCGTTTAGATCGAATGAGGGAATGTTGTTTGACCCCTGCTACAACACCACTAATCCTAGTTTGGTCGGGAGTGCTTTCAAGATAGTTGTATAATCTTGATATGTTGTCCGATTTCAATAAAAGCTTCATTTAACGAAAAAAAGCTAACCATGATACAACTAGGTGTGGTCAACTTGGATTTTGTTTTTGAAACAAAAATAATTAAGTCGTTATTATCTAGACCCAAAAAATAATAATTTCCATTACTTCATTTATTTTTGCTTGATCCAAAAAAAGAAACCTAGATGAGGTTGTACCAATGATAAAATTTGCCACTAGCAATGGCAACTCATCTTTAAAATAACATTCTAGAGATTGGTACAATTGGAAAGGAGATGGCGGACTCCGATAGTCCGATCCCTAAAACTCAAGGCCCTCAGAGTTCACATACTTGAGATGGAGGAAGAGCCAAGGAGTGAGGTGATGAACCATCTATGGGAGACCATGGTGCTACGACGGTGGTGTAACTAGAGGCGGGGCTATGAAAATCATTGGGTGGTGGGGAATCAGGGACCTAGCACTGCAGGAGGATAGGAGTAATGGATGAAGAAGGAGGATAACATGTGGGACCTACTATATTTTATTTGTAGTGGCTTTTACTAGCAAAGTATACATGCATGCATGCCACGTCAATTCTATGTCAGTGTAAAACTACCTCAAACCTCTCTTGGGCTGTTTTCTCTCTGGGTTGGGTACTTGAGGGGTGTTTTTAACCTTGAGTTGAATAGTGAAATCTATACTTTGGCAATACTAGAGGGTGTAAAGTAGAGTTGTGGATATTATGGGTAGCATATACCCATAAGTATAGATTACCCGACTGGTTATTGGGGATACGTAATGTATGTAGAACATGTAAAGTATTAGGACTCCGGTATAATGTTGACTTGTCTATTAAGTCATAGCCGTAGTCCTAGTTTGTTAAGATTGTAAATTAGTTATATAAGATTTGAACTGTAAGGGAATAAATCTTATCTTGTAAACCCTCGTCTTCCGAGTATATAAGGAGGATAGGGTGCCCCTTGTGGGCATAAGCATTGTGAGATTAATTCATAACTCAGAGGTTCAAACCCTGAAACAGGAGTAGGTATTACTTCTTCTTCAAGGCCTGAACCTCTCTAAATCCTTTGTCTTACAACCCATCTACTTATCCATCTTGATTGCTACCCTCTTTTCATATTGCCGAAATCTAGTTTCGACAGTTGGCGCGCCAGGTAGGGGAAGCGTCAAGTTCATCGCCGATCAAGTGAGATGGGATCATCGTTAGGCATCGACAACTACGCCTTTCCCTCTAGGCAGACGTACCGCTTTGGCAGCCTCGACTTCATCACCGATGACTTCGGCAAGATCACTCTTCTTGACTTGACGTCCGGCCAGTCGGGAGGAGAGCGCATCGCTTGGCCGCTTGGTTTACCAAACGCGGCTAGGACCAGCGCCGGAATACTTTCCCATAAGATGGCTCCAAGTCACTTGGGAAAGGCATCTACACCAATTTCTCTTCCTACGTCAAGCCCACCTTGAGACAAGCATGTCTACCCGACGATCACCATGGAGTTGCCGACAGATCTGCTCGCGATTTCTGGGTCCAGGTCGCCGTCCCTTCAAGGGATGAGACCTGATCCAATTTCATTTAAGATTGGATCTGGCTTCAGGGAGGTCAACGTCGTGCTCCCACCGCTCAGATCCTGCTCCACCACCGAGCTTGCTGCCTACGCAAGTTCCTCCGAGGAAAGTGTCCATGGGAACCTACCCAACGCCGAGATTGGAGACGACTCCGACTTCGACGACGACTACACCCCGGTTTTCAACGGCGTCTTCATGGCAAACAACGAGACCGATGCCGAAGTGGCTGCAAGGTTGCAAGCAGAAGAGGCAGCTTGAGCTGGAGTTGAACAAGAAAGGATCAGATTGGAACAAGAATGTGCCAGATTGGATGAAGACAGTGCCAGACTTGTACAGGAGCGGCAAGCCCAAGCAGAACAAGAACGCCAACGTAGGGATGCCGAAGACGCAAGATGCAGGGAAGATGAAGAACGCGGAAATCGAGATCTAGCTGCGGTAGGGCGAAGAGCGAGGTACCAAATTGGGCAGACTGTCATCGACAACACCAACGTGTTCCTCATGCCACAACAAAACGCCATCGGAGCGGTCACCCTCCTTGATGCACTACTCGGCGCTGCTCCAGCCCACGTCACTCCGCTGATCAATCAAGTTAAAACTCTTGTTGCGGCAACCGTCCGAAACGCTGAAGCAAGTTGGTGACCCAGCGAATCCACATCAAGGGCACCAGGCGGCAGTCGCGCACCTCCTTCAAGCGTAAGAGAAAGCAGAAGCAAGACCAATTCGCGCGCCGACCATCACAGTGGAGCACGCCGAGATCAGTCAGCCCAGTCGCCCGTGGCTCACCTCGCCCGCTCGTCACATCCACTCCGACTATCATAGTCCACCCAGGGCTTCAATCGACCTGAGAGACACCCTCAACCAGGGACAAAGAGAAAGAGGCATCGTCATTCAAGACGACGAAGACTGTGATGGGATCCCCGCCTTCACCAGCGACCTGCGTCGAGTGAATTGTCCAACCGGTTTTTATCCGATAGGCATCGAGAAGTATGACGGCAAAACCGACCCCGAGTCATGGTTAGCTATCTACACACTCGCAATTCGCGCAGCAGGAGGAGACAGCAAAGTCATGGCGAATTATTTGCCGGTGGCGCTGACTGACTCAGCCAGAAATTGGCTCGCCGGGTTACCACACGGCACAATCAGTTCTAGGAGCGAGCTTCGTGACCACTTCATCGCAAACTTCTAGGGTACCTTCGAGCGTCCTGGGACACACTTCGAGTTATACAACATCGTCCAGAAGTCGGACGAAACCCTACACGACTATATACGGTGTTTCTCCGAGAAGCGCAACAAAATTTCAGATGTCACCGACGACAACATCATCGCCGCATTCACACGGGCGCTCCGCAATGATCTATTGATCTGGAAATTCAGCCGCAAACCTCCGAAAACAGTCAAGGAGATGTTCGACAAGGCAAATGAATACGCTAAGTCAGATGACGTAGTCAAGGCATCAAGGCAGTCGGCGGGAAGCTGGAAGAGGAAGGATAATGACACCATGGCAGGGCCCAGCGGAAGCAACAGAAAGCACAAGGATCGCAAGCGTATGCCTGAAGATCTAGTCGCCACTACTTCGAATCACCAAGGCCAGCGCCCCCGAGTCACCTTATACGACAGATAATGAACGTCCCCTGCATGCACCACCCTAACAAGGGACACGCGGCCAAGGATTGCTTCATCTACAAGTAGTTTGCATAAAAATACGCCGCCCAAATCATGAAACCAACTGAAAGAGAAGGAACTTCTACGCAAAAGAAGAACGATGACGAGCCAAGCCAAGGGGCGTATCAAGATCCCAGAAGTGAGCTCAATCGTATCTTCGGAGGACCGCTTGCCTATGAGTCCAAGAGAAAACAAAAAATCACCGACAAAGAAGTCAACGCGGCACAGCCAGCAGTCCCCCAATATCTCCGATGGTCGGATGTCCCCATCAGGGTCGACCGCTCGGATCATCCCGACCGAGTGGTCCACCCGGGGCGGTATCCCCTGGTACTAGACCCAGTTGTCCGCAAGGTCAAGCTGAAGCGCACCCTCATTGACGGCGGCAGTGCGCTTAACATCCTCTTCGCCAAGACCTTGGATGAGATGCAAATTCCTCGATCCGAGATGAAGCCGAGTACTGCCCCTTTTCACGGAGTCATCCCAGGGTTGTCTTCGACCCCACTCAGCCAAATCACTCTCCCAGTCACCTTCAGGACAAAGGAGAATTTCCGGACAGAGAACATCAGCTTCCAGGTAGCCGACTTCAAGACAGCCCACCACGCCATCCTCGGTCGCCCGGCGTTAGCCAAGTTCATGGCGATACCCCACTACACCTACATGATGATGAAGATGCCTGGACCACGCGGAGTCATATCCCTGCGAAGCAACGTTAAGCAAGCCCTCACATGCGACAAAGAGAGCTGCGAGTTGGCCCAATCTCGTGAGAGATCAGTCGGCCAACAAGAAATCCGACTGGCCGCATCGACATCACAAGAAGGCGAGATCCCAGCTAAGAAGATGGCCAAGACTGGAGAAGGCGACGCCAAGACCAAGAAGATTCCTTTAGACCCCTCCGATCCCTCTAGAACTACTGTAATAGACGCTAAGTTAGATAGTAGATAGGAAAGCGCGCTCATCACCTTTCTCCAAGCTAATAAAGATATTTATGCGTGGAAACCATCCGATATGCCTGGTATTCCTAGAGAGGTCATTGAGCACTCTTTGAATGTTAGAGAAGACACTAAACCTATTAAACAACGACTCCGCCGATTTGCACAAGATAGAAGAGACGCCATCAAGGAGGAACTAACCAAGCTGCTCGCAGCAAGTTTCATCAAGGAAGTATATCATCTCGACTGGCTCGCCAACCTGGTCCTGGTTCGCAAGAAGACTGGACAATGGCGCATGTGCGTAGACTACACGGATTTGAACAAGGCATGCCCCAAAGACCCTTTCGGCTTACCTCGGATAGACCAAGTGGTGGATTCAATAGCCGGATGTTAGTTACTTAGTTTTCTCGACTGCTACTCGGGGTACCACCAGATCAGCCTAAAAGAGTCCGACTGCTTGAAGACCTCAATCATCACCCCGTTCGGTGCATACTGCTACATCACCATGCCCTTTGGACTGAAGAATGCAGGGGCTACCTACCAACGCATGATCCAACGGTGCCTTGCAACCAAACTCGGACGGAATGTGGAGGCCTACGTCGACGTCATCCTAAAGACCAAGTAGAAGGACAACTTGGTACAAGATATGGAGGAAACATTAGCAAATATACGCGCTTTCAGGATGAAATTGAATCCCGAGAAATGCACCTTCGGAGTACCAGCAGGGAAACTACTCGGCTTCATGGTGTCTCATAGGGGCATCGAGGCCAACCCAGAGAAAATCAACGCAATATTAAAAATGAAAACCCCGAGTTCTCAGAAGGACATCCAGAAGCTTACCGGGTGCATGGCTGTTCTTAGCAGGTTCATTTCAAGGCTTGAAGAGCGCGGGATGCCTTTCTTCAAGCTATTCAAGAAAAATGATGACTTTCAATGGACCGCGGAAGCCCAAAAGGCATTTGAAGATTTCAAGACTTTTCTGACGACTCAGCCGGCGCTACCTTCGCCACTGCCACAAGAGCCATTGATTCTTTACGTATCGGCGACTTTAAAGGTGGTGAGTACAGTTCTAGTCGATGAGCGTGAAGTAGATGATCGCACTCAAAAAGTTCGGTGGCCGGTCTATTTTGTGAGCGAAGTTCTCGCCGACTCCAAAACTCGGTACCCCCAAGTGCAGAAGTTGTTATACGGAGTCCTGATCACAGTCAGGAAGCTGGCCTACTACTTTCAAGGTCACCTGGTCATGGTGGTCACATCCTTCCTACTAGGCGAGATCCTTCGTTATCAGGAAGTCACAGGCTGCATCGCCAAATGGGCCCTAGAGCTGATGGCCTTGGACATCACTTTATGGCCCCGAGTTTCTGTCAAGTCACAGGTGCTAGCCAACTTCGTTACCGAGTGGACCGAGTGCCAGGAAGAGGCGCCCGCTAAAAAGATAGAATACTGGACGATGCACTTCGACGGGTCAAAGAGAATTTCTGGAGCTGGAGTGGGAGTTGTCCTGACTTCCCCGACTGGAGAACGCCAAAGCTATGTCCTATGGATTCACTTTCCAGTTTCTCACAACGTCGCTGAGTACGAAGCACTTCTACATGGATTACGGCTCGCCATATCCCTAGGCATTCGCAGGCTTATAGTTCGAGGGGACTCCCAACTTGTGGTCAACCAAGTGATGAAGGACTGTTTGTGCCTCGACGATAACTTGGCGGCCTACCGACAAGAAGTCCGCAAATTGGAAGATAAATTCGACGGCTTGGAATTAACTCATGTCCTCCGGCACAACAATGAGGCGGCCGCCCGACAGAACAATTTTGGATCAAAAAGAGAAGCCGCCCCATCAGATGTCTTCGTCTAGCACCTTGACCAACCCACCATTTCAAGCAACTCAATTACTGAAAAGGAAGCTGGAGAACAAGTATTACTCCTCGACACCGACTGGAGGACACCATTCATCAAGTATCTAAAACATGAAGAGTTGCCTCCCGACAAAAATGAAGCCGAACGAGTTCACTGCCGCTCCAAGACTTATGCCCTCGTAGAAGAAGAATTATATAAGAAAAGCCCCTCTGGAATACTGCAAAGATCTATCTCTCTCGAAGAAGGCATACAGCTCTTAAATGATATGCACTCAGGAGTATGCGGCAATCACGCGGCAGCACGAACCTTAGTCGGGAGGGCATACCGACAAGGCTTTTTTTGCCTACAGCAGTCAGCGATGCAGACAAAATAGTCCGTACATGTGAAGGTTGTCAATTGTTCACCAAGCAGACCTACCTGCCAGCCCAGGAATAACAGACTATCCCCCTCTCTTGGCCTTTCGCGGTCTGGGGGCTGCACATGGTAGGCCCTTTCAAAAGGGCGCAAGGCGGATACACTCACCTGTTTGTAGCAGTGGACAAATTGTCCAAATGGATCGAGGCAAGACCAGTGGCAACTATCACCGCAGACAAAGCACGTGACTTCTTCATCAACATCGTACACAGCTTTGGCGTGCCAAACCGAATCATCACCGACAATAGAACTCAGTTCACCGGTGGCGTGTTTAAGGACTTTTGTGAGGACTTCGGCATCAAAATCTACTATGCTTCAGTAGCTCATCCAATGAGTAACGGACAAGTTTAGCGTGCAAACGGCATGGTACTCCAAGGAATCAAGACTCGGTTTTTCGACAGGCTGTGCCCGTACGCCGGCTGGTGGATGGAACAGTTGCCCTCTGTATTATGGTCATTGCGCACTTTCCCGAGTCGGGCTACAAGCCAGTCACCCTTCTTCCTAGTATATGGCACAGAAGCTATGCTACCGAGTGAGATGGAGTTCGAATCCCTCCGAGTCTGCAACTTCAATGAAGAACACCACGAGTTTGATAGAGTTGATGACTTAACCCGACTGGAAGAAGCCAGTGAAGCAGCACTTCCAGTCGGCCAGATACCTGCAAGGTCTACGATGCTATCACAATCGCAACATCAAGTCGTGCACCTTCATAGTCGGCGACATGGTTCTCCGGAAGATCCAGACGACTAAGGACAGACATAAATTGTCCCCCCTGTGGAAAGGGTCGTTTATAATAGCGGAAGCCACTCGCCCGGGAGCCTACCGACTGAAACGTGAAGACGGAACCATTATGGACAACTCATGGAATATAGAGCATCTTCGGCGGTTCTTAGAAGTTTCTTTGTAATCTCTTCCCTTAGACTGCCCACTCACCAGTCTCTTTCGAGTGGCCAGTCGTATAGTGAAGTACGATATTAGTTTTGTTCATGTGATTTGTCATTGACCCTGTTTAAGTCTAGATCTAGCAGATGAGGACTAAAAACTTTTCGACGGCCGTGACAAGCTTTAGGCTTGAAGCAGTCAGACAAAAGTTTTAAGAAATTTGAAACTAGATTTACGGTTTAATGCATGGCATAAACGAGTCACTATACAAAAATAAGAGTACTTTACATATCAATCCACACTCAGAAACAGAAGCCTTTGTCTGGAAATTTTCTAGCACGTCAGAGGCAATCTTTTCAGCTGAGTCTTGAGGCTGGTTGATCAATTCCAGAGCTTCTTCATCGGTCGTCCCATCAGCAAACCCATCCCTGACAGCTTCTACTTCCACTCGGGGATATAGGGACTTGACTATGGCCAAGGCTTGGCTTGCACCCATTGCAGCTGCGTCCTTGATATTGCTAAAGTACTTTGCGCGAGCAGTGCGAAGCCCTTCGAATATCTGGACTGCATCCTCTTGACTAGTTCCGAGCCCGTTTTGATATATCGTGTTCAGGATTGGAGTACCGGCGTTAGCAATGTCGTCTCGGACGCTTTCCACCTTCTTTACCCTCTCGGCGAAGACTTCAAATTGTGCCTTGGTTTTCAGCTTATGATCTGCATCATCGCAAGACAAAAATGGAGCCTGACTCTACAGCATAGCGTCATTTGCCAAGGGAGACGGGTTATTACCTTCAAGGGCTTCTTCATCTTTTACTTTGTCAGTTGCTAGCTGGGCGTTAACCTCTTCAAATCTCTTCAACTGGGCGGATAGAGATTCGATTCTTGTATTTTGACCTGCAAAAAGATATATTAGCCGGTCGGACTAGTCTGACAAACGACGAGTATATGGTAAAGTAATCCTTACCTGAAGCTGGCGTCCATGAGCTGGTTGATCTGATCTTTCAGCTTTCTTTCTTTGCTCTGAGCACTTTCCCGAGTTCGCGCCAGCTCAGCCTCGACTTTCTTGAGAGTTTCTAGATGGGGCACGATTTTCTCCAACACGCTCATCTTGGCCTCATCCCTAAGATGAATTCTCTGAATAATACGATGGGTCAGCCGGGTGGTTGAAGCAGATTATCAAGATAAAAGGAGAAGGACTTACGTTCATTAGCCGAGTGGACTCTGTCAGATTCTTTTTCAACATTCGGAGTTCTTCGTCCTCCTTCTCTCGGTTTATCACTATGCCTTACAGAATGCCATCCCGATCCCTCCATTGGAGTTTGGTTGGAGGAAAGGAATCCTCAACCGACTTGATCCTCAGGATCTCCTCTTCGGTTTCATCAACCAAAGGACCTAGTTCGTGAAGTTTTGAGATGGTTGAAATCGAATATTAAAAATAAGTTGCAATACAACAAGAAGGCATACCGGATAGGATCTTGGAACATTTGGTGGATGTCCTTTCCGACTGGTTAGTCGGTTGACGGTGGCGTCTGGCTCTTCGGAGCTTGGTGGAGGGCCCCCAGGTGTTGTCTCCTTATTTTCCTTCTCAAGGCCTCTGTTAGCCGGCCCCTGGTCAGATCTCTCGAGACCCCCCTTGTCCGGCTGGGCTTGCGCTTCAGGTGCGCCAGTCGGAGTAGCAGCTATTTCCTCCGACTGGTCTTTAGTTGGGGGCTCGACTTCGGGAGTGGTAGCGGCTCTCTCTGACTGGTCCTCAGTCGGGGGCTCAACTTCGGTAGTTGTGGTGGTTTTCCCCGACTGGCTCCTAGTCGGGGGCTCGGGATTTGACTCGGATGGAGCGACGATGGGAGGAGTTTTACCTTTGCTTCCTAGATCAATGTCTTGAGGTTTCCTGTACCCGGCATGTTGAATTTTGATATCATTGCTTTCATAGCTAGAGATAAAAGAGCATAAGTACGAGAGGCTTGAATAGAAATGGCACCTTGAAGACCTTCGAATTTTAGGAGCTGGCCGACTGGCAGGAGACTTGGCCAACTGGCAGGAGACTTGGTCGGAGCCGGTTTGGCTCTAGCTTGCGGCGCAGGAGACTTGGTCGGAGCCGGTTTGGCGCTAGCTTGCGGCTCAGTTGCTTCATCTTCAGAGTCACTGCTGATCAGTTTTCTCTTCTTCATCTTTTGCTTTGGGTCGCTCTCTTCGACGACTCGTCTACTCTTTCCAGCCGGATTAATGGTTGGGCCACCAGATGGTTGAGGTTTCTTCGCAGCAATCTCTTTATGAGCAGGCACAGGCGGCCTAGAAAAGAAGCGTTTGTTTTCCTAGCAAAAGGATTTTTTTTTCGCACGAGTTAATACAATAATTCAATGGATGACAACATTCACAGTTAGGCTGATAGATGTTTACCTCTGGAGGTGGCCGCACCAGACCATAAGGAATAACTAGAAGTTTGTGGCTGTAGTTGACCGCAATCCCAGAGGAGAAGACATTGTACATCCGGTTGCACATAATTTTGAAGTCAATTGAGTCTGGATCCTCCCGATTTGGATCCGACTGCCCTTCATATTCATAAGCTGGTTTACTCCTCTCCTTGATTGGAGCCAGTCGGCATTTGATGAAGTGCCGAGTAACCTACTCCCCTTGGAGGCCTTGTTGCTTAATTTCCATCAGCCGGAGCAGCAGTTCGTTGGCCTGGGCGAGTTCATCGCCGACTGGGAATTTTCTCCAGTTTTCTTGGGGAACAGGGGGAAGACCGACAAATTCGGGGAGACTCGGCGACGGATTGGAAATGTAAAACCAATTTGAGTGCCATCCTTTATTGGAAGTCTTGAATGGGAGAGAAAAATACTTTTGAGTAAGGGTTCCCCGTAATTGAAACCCAGACCCACCGACAACATAGGGGTTGTTTTTCTCAGGTTGGAGTTTAAGGTAGAAAATGCGGCGGAGCATAGCAAAATGACGATGGATGCCGAGGAAGGCCTCGCAGACATGGATGAAGTTGGCTATGTGCAGTATTGAGTTGGGATTTAAGTGGTATATTTGGATTTTGTAAAAAGCCAGAAGACCGCGGAAGAAGGAAGAGGCTGGAAGAGCGAAGCCAGAATAGAAGAAGGGAGAAAATACCACAATCTCACCGTGTCGGCGGTGGGGAAATCCTCGCCGTAAGCAGAGCGCCACCCGATGATTTCCTTGGGCGCAAGGACGCCATCCTTCACCATATTCAGCAGATTCGTCTCCTTCACATCAGACTTCGCCCATTGTTCGAAAGGGATTTCTCTCTCCTCAGCGATGGGTGCGAAATGGATTCGAGTAAAATGGATGGATTTTTGTGGGAGAGCTCGAGGCAAGATTTGAGTGGAGTCAATCCACTGTAGGGTTTGATGTGAGGAGCTGAAGTTCGTGGATTGCGAGTGTGAGGATCTGGAACCCTAGACTGCGATTACTGTGCACGATTTGGGGATTTCTAGCGAGGAAGACGAAGCGGCGGATGTTTTAGCAGTTGAGTTTTGATTCTTGTGTGGTAAATGGGCCGGGAATTGCAGTTTGACTGTGGCCCATGTGACGTGAAAAGTTTGACATATGTCCCTAGGGGCTTGAGCCTTTTTGTGATGAGCATAAAGGAATATGTCTTGCATATTTTATATGGCTGTGATTCAACTCTTTGGAGTGTATACTTGGAGTGTATGCAGTGAAAATTTTACCACGTCAGTGAGCATATTATATTGATCAAGTATTATTGCTTTGGCTTATTAAGTACTTCGGTCATTTTTTGGCGGTCGGTAAATTCTTGTGAGTTTATTTGCTCACATTTAATGCCACATATGCCTTTATTTTTCCAAATATGGTAAAGTCATGAATCCTTAGGGATTAAAACACATCTGTTTTGACAGCGTGTACATGGCATAAGCTTTATATTTTGGAAATTTCTTTATTTATAACATATGAGCTTTTTAATAGCTGTTTTTCTTATGAAACTATTTATTGTTCATCATTATATTATTATTTGGCTATTTAGGTACCTAAAAACCACTCGACTGGTTGATTTTGTTTACTCTGACTATATGTTTAGTTTGTTCAACTAAGCACATAGTCAGGGGCTACACCTAATTAGGTGCATCTAATCGATGCACCTGGGTATATTTTTTGAAATATTTTTGAAAGATTTACAGCCCTTTACAGTCTTGAGATTTGGACAATGTACTCGGGAAATTATGGCAGAGATAATTTAAGCACTTGGAACTAATTGTTTTACTCTGGGAGAAGATTATCTCATCGACTGTAAAGGTCTCAGGGGCTACTGTGGATATTATAGGTACCATATACCTATAAGTATAGATTACCCGACTGGTTATTGGGGATACGTAATTTATATAGAACATGTAAAGTATTAGGACTCGGGTATAATGTTGACTTGTCTATTAAGTCATAGCTGTAGTCCTGATTTGTTAAGATTGTAAATTAGTTATATAAGATTTGAACCGTAAAGGGATAAATCTTATCTTGTAAACCCTTATCTTCCGGGTATATAAGGAGGATAGGGTACCCCTTGTGGGCATAAGCATTGTGAGATTAATTGATAACTCGGAGGTTCAAACCCCGAAACAGGAGTAGGGTATTACTTCTTCGTGAAGGCCTGAACCTGTCTAAATCCTTTGTCTTATAACCCATCTACTTTTCCATCTTGTTTGCTACCTCTTTTCATATTACTGAAATCTAGTTTCGATAAGAGTGTTTCCTGTATGAAATCTACATATATGTGAAGTTTTTAACTAGGGATTACTCAAACGTGAGGACAATCTTTTATACATTGTAGCTCCATCATATTAAATTGCTGTTTTTGCTACCCACTACTACCCTCACCCGGGCTTGTCACTTTACTGCCTCCATCCACACTCAACTAGAGAAGAAAGCAATCTAGACCTTACATTTGCATCTAATGGCTGAAATTATTTGAATCGCATTGGAACAATTATCCGTTAATTGACATAACGAAAATGAAATTGTATCCAATTTCCATCTTCTAAACGTGGTCCCACACTACATTACATTAATGATCAATCTGCTGAGACTATATATGTACCAAATGGTTACAATCGCTATCTGAGATCATATTACGAAACTGATACCCTCTCATCAAGCCACTTAATGATGTCCGAAAATACAATGTCAATGTTGCTTGCGGGCTCACCAGATGTCAGAGCATGACACATCCCTGGGTACAGTTTCAGTGTTTTGTCCTTGCTTTGAGCTGACGTATACAGTTCTTCACTTACTGATGGATCTGTGACGGCATCATCACCACCATGGACTATGATGAATGGTAGGGTAACCTGCATACGTAGTTGTATATTGTAGTTATTTTATTGAAAAATATTTTCGACATTTCAGAGTACGGACTTATATGTTAGGCAAACTCATGTCAAATAAACACACTCAAACAATATTTTTACGGACCTGTAAAAGCTATTTTCACACAATTCTGTATGTATGAACAAGATATAATGCCCTTCTAAAAGAATTTTGCTCATGGTGATTGGTACCTTTCAAGTGGTGTCAACAATCTACTATACGCAAACCAGACCAAATTGTAACTTATTCGAGGCGTGTAAATATAGGAATATAATTCAATTTATTTAGTAGGATGGCTCCTAGTAGTGTCCTGATTAGTCAACAGGAACCAATATATTGTTGAACCATACCGTACCTTGTCAAGACTGCTTTCAATATCCAAGCTTGCCATAAAAAGTTCATAACCAGTCTTTAACCTAGGCCTTCCTTTATAGCAATACGGATTGTTTCTTACCTGAAAGACATTACAAAATTAGAGAACACACAAAAACAAAATACATACAGTTCAGGTGATTCCTTATCTTAGAGAAAAGGTGACTCCATTATTTTCCTTCTTTCATTAGTTGAATACAGCTTTCATGCCTTTTTTTATACCTCTTGACGCCACTCCTCGCTTTTAATTGCCTTATCAATGACATCTTCGGTAGGAATAATTTTCCATGTAGGTATCACATTGCTAAGCTTGCTTAGGATTGTTATCACAATGGGACGAGGCTTCATATCTTCTACAATCTGAATCCAAGTTGACATCAAAAATTATATTACATAATGATCAACTTAACATTGTGTACTAATACATATTTCCAAACAATCAATTCTTGGGAACATATCAAGCTGTCAAATATATCTTCAAAATATGAATAATTAAAAGAAATCTTAAGCAATTAACCTTGCACATGGGAGCAACCAAAATAGCCCCATCCCAATTTGTAGGTTCCTTCCTATGTAGCATCAGCACAATAGCCCCTCCCATTGACTCACCAAGCAGGAACTTCTTTTTTCCTTTGTACTCTCCTCTTTCTGGAATAAGTTGTACACTAGTAATATTTACAATATAGATCTTTGTAAACATCCACCAATCACATATACTAATATAGACAAAAATTTCTATAAATGTCAGGTGCAAGTGTTCACGCTTCACAAATGCACAATTAATGGACCATCATCATTATTACAATATGCCAGTGGCCTCGAGAAGTCGAAATATGGAATCATGGAGCACATTTTACAAGTACTAAAAGTAGGAACAAAGAAATGTCAGGGTTTTTTTTTCCCGCTAAAGGGCAATTATAATTGTCATATAATTCTAAAGATATATCATGAAAAATAAGCTTACATGGGAGAATCGTTCTGGAATGGAGGCAAAATTTTTCAGAGGATAATAAAGGAATTGTTTATGGTTTTTGGTAACTCATATATATTTGAATCAAATCTAAGACGTTTACGTGGTTAAATCTTGTGGATAAAAAAACATAATATGGTCATGCCAAGTAAAAAAACATTCAATATATATACTATTTGCCAGTGACAAGTAATTAGAGATAGCATTTTGTTTCTAATTTCAATTTATATGTGTACGTTTTTTTAAAACAACATATCTCTAATTTTATTAAATCCACTTCTAAAAATACATAGTTTGAGTGACCAAGCATTTGAGAAATAAAATACTCCCTCCGTTTCGTATTATAACTTGTTTTATCTTCTCTCATAATCAAATTTGGTTAAGTTTGACCAAGTTTATAAAGAAAATACAGAAATATTTCCAACACGAAATAAACATATTCAAAATATATTAAATGTTAGTTTTAACGAAACTAATTTGGTACTGTAGATATTACTAAATTTTCCTACAAACTTGATCAAAGTTAAATAAGTTTGACTTATAAAAAATTCGAAGCGACATAATATAATAGAGAGGGAGTACTTATTTTTGTTTTGTAATTCTGTTGCTTACATGAAGAAAGAACCATACCATTTTTTTGAGCACACAAGTTGTCATGGATCAAGCTTGTGGCTAGCAGGATGACCACATAGTGATAGAGAAGAAAGCAACTAATTCTGGTGACAGATACATGTTTTGGCATCTAGTCACACTTTTGAAACTATACATATTATTTGTATTTTTTCAAACTATACAAATTGAAAACATGAAAATTATATGTTATATTTTTCTTAAGTACTACTTTTTTTTTGGGGGAGGGGGTTACAAATATTTTACAATAAAGTTAATATAAGGAACAATTTCTTATTTGACCATATTTCGAACGATAACTACCACCCAGATCTTACTTTTGCTAGTTTTCTTATTTGACCCCACTTTTCAAAATCGAACCAACGATTTGACTTTATTTGCACTACACCATTAGGGCTTAATTTAAGAAAAAGGAAAAAATCTATTTATTATTTAAATTGACCAAAATACCCTCCCTTCAATCTTATCCATCTCCCTACCTCACAACCTGACCCTTATCTCTCTCTCTCGGCATGAGATGCGGCAGCACCACTGGGCTGCAGGGCGGCGGCGGCGGTGGCAACACCAGCGCGGAGGGAGGAGGAGGCGGTTGCGCAGGTGGCGGCGTGGAGGGAGGAAGGATGTTGGCGCCATGGAGGGAGGGACGGAGGTGGTGCCGGCGCGCGGGGCGGCGGCGCAGGCATGCTGAGGATGAGGAAGTGGCATAGGTGGCGCGAGGAGGGAGGAGGGTCCGTGGCGCCATGGCCGCCTCCGCTTGCCGTTGCACGTCGGAGGGAGGGAGGTGGTGCCAACGCAGGCGCGTAGAGGGTTGGAGGTGGCGGTGGCGGTGGCTGCGAATTGTGGAAGGAGGGGATAGCGGTGAATTGCAGAAGGAGGGGACGGCGGTTCCGGCTCCGGCATGGAGGGAGCAGGGGGCGGTGGCTCGAAGCTGGTGGAGTTTACTTTATTGTGTTAATTTCTATCAAATTGATTCAAATTTATCAAATTTGTACGAAATTTGTGTCAAGTTTTGTTTACTTTGTTTTGTCAAAAATCTGTCAAATTTGTCAAATCGATTTCACTACTAGAAAAACAATTTTTCATGGCGTCACACTATAATTTTCACTCGTGGTCATATGCTAAAACCGCCAGCAAAAACGTAAGGAGGGGTGGGGGTATAGGACCGCCAGTGAAAACCGATTTTCACTGGTGGCCACGTTAAGAGGTCCGCCATAAAAAATACTTTATTTTTCGAGATGGACCTCTTAAATATCCGGCAGTGAAAATCAGCGTTTTCGCTGGCGGCTACTAAAGAGATCCGCCAGCGAAAACAGAGCTACCCTAAAAAATTTTGACGGCATTTAAAACCACACGCGCGAGATATTTCCTTCACTCACCCACCCACTGCCTCTTTCCTCTATCTCCTCCTCTCCACCCACCGTCTCCCTCTCCTCCCTCCCTACTCTCCAGCGACGGCAGGATGACGGCGGCTCGGCTCTTCTCCAGTGGTGGTGACCCCGTTCGGCGGCGGTGATGGTGGAGAGAGCCAGATCCGGCACCTCCTCCTACCTCCCCACCTGGCGGCGACTCCGTGCGGCGGCGACTCCGTGCGGCGGCGGTGATGGTGGGGAGAGCCGGATCCGGTGCCTCCTCCTGCCTCCCCACCGGCGGCGACTCCGTGCGGCGGCGGCAACCACGTTCGGCAGCGGTGATGGTGGGGAGAGCCAGATCCGGCGCCTCCTCTCCGCTCCCAGATCCGGCCTCCCCGCTCTTTCTCTCTCGATTCGCAGCACGAAACGGTGGGGGAGGTGTAGCTCAGTGGTGGCTCGCACGCGACAGATCCGGTAACGGAGAGACTCCCGGGTAGCAGATCCATCCATAGGCTTGCGGCTCGAGGCGTGGGAGGCGGGTTTCGGTGGTGGCTCAGGTCGTGGGTGGCGCGGCGATGGCTCCGGGCACGGGCTGCAGATCCAGCCACCGCCGCCGCCTGCAACTACTCTGGATATCGATTATTATTTTTTTTTGCAAAAAAATCTTTTCGCTGGCGGTCCTCTTAAGGGTCCGCCTACGAAAATCGATTTTCGCAGGCGGTCCTCTTAAGGGTCCGCCTGCGAAAATCTTGATCTTCACTGGCCTTTGCTTTGTGGCGGTGCCAAATGCCGCCAGCGAAGACTCAAACTGGCCGCCACGAAAGATGGTTTTCGTAGTAGTGTTTGATTTTATTAAACCGAAGACAAAAAGGTCTGAATATATGCACGTTTTAATGTAACAAGGTCAAATAAGTAAGGGCAAAAGGGACTATTTGCTTCTTAGTTAATACTGTTAACTCGTCTTAACGGAATATGATTAGTTTTTATCTTCGATTTTGAAAAGAGGAGTTTAATAAGCAAACTAAAAAAAGTAGGGTCAAATTGGTTGGTCAAAACAGTCAAATGAGCAATTGCCCCTTAATATTGATGGTCAACATTTTTATGGCACACTAAATTTTGCTACACTCAAGGGCTAACTTATTTTTTTACAATGACACAATGTGGAATTGTGAAGCCATTTTTAAAATTTTAATATTCGAAAACAATGTCAACCTTGGACAGCATGACCGTATTAGTCAGAGAACCACCGAAAATGATTATGCATCTAAGCCGAGGTTGACAAAAAGTGCAAGGTTTTGATAGCTTATGGTGTGTTTTTAAGTTTAATTTAGTTAGTTTTACAGACGTTATGAAAGTTCAACATGTTAGCAAATTTTTTTCGTAAATCAAATAATAAGCCAACAAGCTAGTCGATTAAATTATGCTCAACATACCACAAACACTAGCAAAGTAGTTCGAACAATCAACAACAACGTCATCAAAACTATTAATATAGCCTTGAAGTCCTTCGGACTTCCCGTGGCCCTCATAGTCCAATCCATGCACTACAAATCCAGCCTTTGCCAACCGACAACCTGTCCCTGAGAGTAGCAATCCATCAACTTATTGTCATTAAAATGTTGTTTTCAAGTAGCTAAAAGAAAATGAAAGCTAAACAAGCACGACATGGTATTATTATTATTCAACAATGACATATAGGCATACTCTCGTGAATTGTTTCTTTAATGTTTTTTAACAACATTGTGTGATTTACCTCTCATTGAAATGCTGCATTCCATGGCATATCCTAAACATTGAAAGATATGAAATCGTAATTAAATTAGATGGTGTAAGGAAACAAATTGCCTATATGTAGGAATAATTGTATTTCAAGTTGAAAGGTACAAGAGTATGAATAAATAATATTACCATGGCATAGGAAGATTAGAGCTTTCGGTTCATGGTCTAAAGGACTCCATTGGCATGCAAAAAGCTTCATCCCTCGTTTATTTGTAACATATTCCTGCGACCAACGTAGAATGTGAATCTCTCATCCCTTGCTAAAAACAAAATTCAATGGTGATGGTGTTTTTCAAAATTCTCTTATTAAGCATAATACAAGATCGATATCAATTGTTACGCACAAGATGTATCACGAGAAAAAAAAATGGCAACAGGAAACCATCTAACCTCTTCATATTTGAAACCATCATCTGCCATTTTCTCTCAATGGAATTGATAAGACCATGGGAACATATGTAGTTTTATGCAACCCAGATTAGGAAATGGCCAAGGAGCAATATTTTTTAATAGAACAATCAAAGATTATTAGTTTTACTGAATGAAAGGCTAGTTTTTCAATATAATGAAAAGTCATCTTTGTGGTTTTCCTTTTGTGCATGTGCAAGAATTTGAATGTGTGGTTGAGGATAAAATAAACCTAAGTTTAGTTTACAATACCTTCCTTAGTAAGGTCATACTAAATTTGGAGCATTGGCCATATATTTTTTTTGACGAGAAAACATTGTCCATGTTGAAGGCATGGATCACTAGCATTTTCTTAAGAATATATAGTTGGAATTGTAAGTAACAAAGAGGAAGTTCATGGTTGCATCCCAAATGGAACATCAAAGAAACAATGCAAGCTGTATACATTATAACCATCAACTAATTTTGTATCAACTTCTGAATTAACAGAAAATATGGAATGGTAGATACAGTATTCAAGATTTGTCCTAATAAAGTGTTTCTGATTCACCTAGTTACTTTGAGTTATTATAGTCATCATTCTTCAAACATAATCCAACACACCTTTTCACATGGATAGCTAATTATGGGTGGCCCAAGACTTCCCATTGAATAACAAATGTTAGAAAGTGGATGCGAAAGTATGTTGGGGCACACCTTGAACCAAATCCTTCCAAGCAATGACCTGAGCATCCTTCTTACTAGGCAGGAGGGAGAAATACTTGGAGATTAGCATTACACCTTGTTACTTTTTAGCTTGGCCAACTAGAGTTGTCATGCGGTAAAGATAGGTAGACATTGCAGATACCTGTAGTATTTGCATATAATGTGCTCCTGGTTACTGGAGTTGTATCTATAGTTGATTCAAAAGTATGGGTATAACTAAATGGCTATGAAATGATATGGTTAAAATAATTTTTGTCCGATGAAATGGTTGATATATACCACCACTGCAGGTATGTTGAAAACATGTTGTTGAAATTAAATGCTTAATCTATTGTCTAAGCTAAATGGTTAGACAAAGCATTCCTTTTCAACAACGAGGATGCAAGTGATAAGGTGGGTAATACAAAGCATTCCTTTTCAGCAACGAGTCTATATATTGTGTAACCAAAGGAAAAGTCTATATTACATCTCTTAACTATGGTCCAAGTCCTATTTTCCCTCCCTCAACCACAAAACTAGATACAAAGATTCTCTCCACTGTCAAAACCCCGAGCAGTTTTCATGGTGGTTTTATCTTACGTACTGCTTACGTGGCATTAAACACAAAAGAAATATGAAAACAAGTAGGACCAACATATTAGTGACATCACCTCTCTTCTTCCTCCTCTATCCCCGCTCTCTTCCCCATCCCACCCTCATCTCTGTTCCCAACCACCACCGTTGGCGCGAGGCCATGGTCTCATCTGGTGTACCTCACATCAACCTCACATGCAGGAAGCAGCAGTCATCCTTGGTTGCAGCTGTGGTCTCGTTTGATGCCATCGGGGATGATCCCCTCATGGCAGCATAGAGGCACCTTGTGGGCGAGGTGGAGTTGCAGATGAGGCCGAGAGAAGGAAGCGCTGGGTAAGAACTCTGCTAAGAGAATGACGGCAGCGGACAGAGGGATCAGGTGATGGAGGTGCACAGCAGTTAGATCGATCTTGCCCTGTGCTATCGCATCTCGATCTGCTTGGCTGGTCTCTCAGTCGCCAGATGTATGTTGTTGCACATGTCCTCATCAACCATCAACACCACCATCATCGTCCCATGACGACCACCACTACCATCATGCTGCCCTCCCCACCCTCTGCTACCACCCAACTGTAGTCCCATCACTTGTCGGACCACGGAACATGCTTCCTGGAAGTCGAACCCTAGCACAACGAGCAAGGTGGCCCTGAAGATTGAGGCGGAGGTAGTGAAGCTTGCCATGGTGCTTCTGTGGAAGAGACTGGGAAGGACGGTAAGGTGCACTTATTGGAGGATATGGACATCGGATACCCATACGGTCTACATATCCGATTATAGATAGGTGGTGGGCCATATCCATCTAATTGTAACAGAGCAGGACTTGGTCACTATTTTGCCTTGTATCATAAGGCAGGGTTGTTGACGAAAAATACGTGCTCGACCGATGATGCCAGATTTGTGTTGACGCGAACTAAGTCGACGACACAATGGCCTAGAACATCTGCTTAACTCTAGTGCAGGTCTAAAATATTGATGAGATGTGGACGTGACAGTCAGTTTAATCCTGCAACTGACAAGATAGATAAATACGTGGATCACCAAAGAGTCGATCGGCTGATAAGCCGATAGAGCAATACCAGCCGATGTTGATAGGGTTTTGAACAATCAGCTGTATATTCAATGTAGATATAAATACATTCAGGTGATGATAATGTAATGAAACAATAATATAATCCAATAGAAACCAATCGGCTAATAGTAATATGATAGATTAAGAGCTGATCCAATGGTTAAAGCATACATCGGCTAGAGATCTGATGTCCTAAAATCCAAATGATTAGATCAACAGTGAAACCTTTATTCTGATCGACTAAATCCAACTTGTATGTAATCCTTAAAAGCCGATGCAACATCCATATAACTCATCGGCTGAAACCCCGATGAAACCTTTATTATAATCAAAGACAGGTTAGCCTTTATGATTCTAAGCATAGCTAGGGATGATGCATCATAAAGTATGCAAAGAAGCATAAAGTCTAAATAATCAAGCCTTTGACTAATTTTTAGGGTGGTGGATATCTTAAATTAATCTAATCAAGGAAAGCAATTTAGCCGATACCAACAAAAATCCTAAAGTAGATCCCAGCCGATACAAGTAAATCAAGTTACCAAACTAGATTAACTAAGATATATGATAAATAGGTAGACAAACATACCAACCAAACTAGGGCGATCCAAGAGGTCGAGAACGATGCAGCCTTGAACAACACCAACGTAGCCGATACGATTGTTAGGGCCAGCGGAACTTAGGACTTACCCCTTCACCGGAGATCAAAGCTGATGCAGCCCCCCGTTATGTGCCAAGTTCCACCAGTTGTAAGTAAAAAATACGAAAAAGAGGGTGGCGATGCGCCGAGAGTAGTTGTATTGATCGAGAGATAGATTACAATGACCCCGGGTGTACATATTTATACCCAATAGGCTGTTAAGAGTCTTGATCAGACACTAAAAATACTTTCCTAAAGACAAAAGGAAAACTACAAGTCCTGATCGGACACTAGATAAATATTTCCTAAAGATAAAAGGAAAGTTACTAAATTTTGCCTAATTAATAGATAGAATTAAACTGTCATGACGTGGTCTGCACGATTCTTCCTCGAACTCGATCTCTTCTGGATAAGTTTCCATCGGCTGATCGACTTCCTTCCCTAACTGAATCCACTAAAGAATCTTACCAAATTTTGGCGTTAACACATGCCCCCCAGTTTTGGAGTATGAGGACTCATGCTTCAAAATTATCTTCTTTCTTGTTTTGATAACACCAAAATTGATCCTCCTTTGTTTCTTGCCATCAGCTCTCATAAGCTAATATTGTTTGCACTAGATTAGCCAGATCGTCAAACTCATGGCAAAAGAATATGTCTTTGATAGGTACTAACAATCCATGGAATGCAAGATCTACTAGTTGCTCATCACTTAGGCTCAATTTATAGCATCGAATGCGAACATTATGAAATCTTTGAATATATTCGATAGCCGATTCTCCCTCTTGCTGCTGCACCGATATGAAGTCTGAAAGCTCCATCTCATCGATACCAACAAAGAAGTATGTGTGAAATTGCTTCTCAAGATCAGCTCATCCTCTGATTGAATTCGGTGGTAGTGACAAAAAACATGTGAATGATGATCCAGTCAAAAACAATGGAAAAAAATCTAACTTTCAGAGCCTCTTTAGCCGACGCCTTCCCACATTGCGCTATGAATCGGTTGATATGTTCCATTGTAAATATATCATCTTGCCCTGAAAACTTGGAGAAATCTGGAACTTTGTATCGGTGTGACAAGGGAATCCTATCAAACCATTCAGGATATGGCAGCCAAAATACAGAAGTTTGTTCCTTGGGTTTAATTCCAAACTAATCCTCTATTATCTCCGCAATTCTATCAGCCAAATTATTGTTATATTAATATCGTTCACCATGCCAATATTGATGAAGTTCTTCTAGCCGATATTGATATGAATCATCATGTTGATACTGATGTGCTTGCCTCCCAAGCTAATATTGTTGTTCTTCTTCAATCTGCCCCCGAGCTGCCTTTTTGAATAATTAACTCATCAGCTTTTGTCTTGATCAAATTCTGCAATGTGTTTGCCAAAACCTCAGATTGATTAAACAAGGCACGATGAACTGCTTCATAAACTTTATCTTGAAGTGTTTCAACTATTGGCTTGGGAAGTTGAGTCTTCTGAATTGGCCCATGTGGTGTCGTGATGAAACATTGAAGACAACGTTTTTGAAAATCTACCATAGATTGCTCCATCTGATGCTTCTGTTCCTCTGTCAAATTCTCTATTGCGAGCAGCATATTTGCGTCGACTTCTTCAGACATGTAGGTATAAAATTTGTGTTCCATTAGGCATGCCAAAAGTGTGTTGATGAAAAATCCGTGCTCGGCCGATGGTGCCAGATTTGTCTTAGCACAAACTAAGTCAACGAACACAATAGCCTGGGAGATCCGCTTAACTCCAGTGCAGGTCCAAACTATTGATGAGATGCGGCCGTGCCAGTCAGTTTGATCCTGCAATTGACAAGATAGATAAATACGTGAATCACCAAAGAGTCGATCGACTGATAAACCAATAGAGCGATACCAGCCGATGTCGATAGGGTTTTGAACAATAAGCTGTATATACAATGTAGATATAAGTACTATCAGCTGATGATAATGTAATGAACCAATAATATAATCCAATAGAAACCAATCAGCTAATAGTAATATGATAGATTAAGTGTTGGTCCAACGGTTAAAGCATACATCGGCTGGAGGTCCGATGTCATAAAATTCAAACGATTAGATAAACAGTGAAACCTTTGTTGCGTTCGACTAAATCCAACTTGTTTGTAATCCATATAAGCCGATGCAACATCCATATAACTCATCGGCTGAAACCCTGATGAAACCCTTATTATAATCAAAGACAGGTTAGCCTTTATGATTGTAAGCATGGGTAGGGATGATGCATCGCAAAGTATGTAAAGAAGCATAAAGTCTAAACAATCAACCTTTTGACTAATTTCCAGGGTGGTGGATACCTTAGTTAATCCAATCTGGTAAAGCAATTTAGCTGATACCGATAAAAACCCTAAAGTAGATCCCAACCGATACAGGTAAATCGAGTAACCAAACTGGATTTACTAAGATATATGACAAATAGGTAGACAAACATACCAACCAAACTAGAGCGATCCAAGAGGTCGAGAACGATGCAGCCTTGAACAACACTAACGTAGACGATACGATTGTCAGGGCCTGCGGAACTTAGGACTTACCGCTTCACCGGAGATCAAAGCTGATGCAGCCCCACATCAGAGGCTATGTTCCGCCAGTTGTAAGTAAAAACCTCGGTAAAGAGGGTGGCGATGCACCAAGAGTAGTTGTATTGATCGAGAGATAGATTACAATGGTCCCATGTGTACATATTTATACCCATAGGCCGTTAAGAGTCCCGATCGGACACTAAACACACTTTCCTAGATATGGACATGTGGTCAAATCCATTTGACAGTAAGCTTTCCATGAAGTACTTGAACACCCAAAACGGAGTCAGCATGAAATTGTGGCTGTCGTCACAAGTGGGTCATGTTCTGCAGTCCGAATCCAACCCGCGCGAATCATCTCTCCTTTCTATGCTCTCCATAATTCCCAAGTAAAACAAGAGTGCACCCACCTCCAGAGAATAAATAGGACGAATACGAACTCAAGAAAGAAGTCACCCGATAGTTGACTTGACGAGCATGAGCACGGGTAATAGGACCATGAAGTTGCACTTGTGTAGGTTTGGATGTATCGGCGGTATTGATGTCCTCATCATCCTACCCTTGTTGCATTTGAGACGTCCTCAACTCAAGCTCATCTTCTTCTCCCAAGTATGGCTTCAAATCTACAACGTTAAAAGTAGGACTAACTCCAAAATCTATAGGCAGATCAAGCTTATATGCATTCCCATTAATTTTTGTTAACACTTTAAAACCTTTCTTTTCGCGAATGCGACCAAACCAAATCACCAGGTTCAAAAGTTATCTGCCTTCTACCTTTGTCACCTGCAAACTTATACTTAGCATTCATGCGCTCTATGTTTTCTTAAGTTGTTTCATGCAGTTTTAACATCAATTTAGCACGTTGTTCAACATCAAAATTCAGTTATTCAGAAGATGGCAAAGGCATCAAATCAATATGAGCACGAGGAAACATACCATAAACAATCTGAAATGGGTACATCTTTGTAGTAGAATGCAATGAAGGATGATAAGCAAATCCAATATGAGGCAAGCATTCTTCCCACATCTTAATATTTTTCTTCAAAACAACCCTTAACATAGTAGACAGGATTCTATTCACAACTTCAGTTTGTCCATCAGTTTGGGGATGACAAGTAGTAGAAAAGAAAAGTTTAATCTCCAATTTAGCCCACAAAGTTCTCCAAAAATAGTTAAGAAATTTAGTTTCACGATCAGAAACAATTGTGTTTGGCACACCATGCAAGTGGACAATTTCTCGAAAGAACAAATCAGCAATATGAGTAGCATCATCAGTTTTATGATATGGTATGAATGTGCCATTTTAGAAGATCTATCCACAACCACAAAAATACTATCACACCTTCCACAACCACAAAAATACTATCACACCCTTCTTGTGGTAGGCAATCGCAACACGAAATCCATTAAAATATCTTCCCAAGGAACATTAGAAACAGGTTGAGGCATATACAAACCATGTGGATCTAAGCGTGACTTAGCCTTTTGACATGTAGTACAGCGAGCAATAAATATCTCCACGTCTCTTCTCATATTTGGCCAAAACAAATGACTAGCAATGATGTCCTCCGTCTTCTTGGCACCAAAATGCACCATCAATCCACCTCCGTGCGCTTCCTGCAACAACAATAAGCAAACGGACCTAGCTAGAATACATAGCTTGTTAACTCTAAAACCAAACCCATCGTTAAAGACAAATTTATTCCATGTCTTTCCATCCTTACAATCCAGCAACACATCTTTAAAATCATCGTCATGCGTATATTGGTCTTTAATTGTTTCTAAGCCAAAGATTTTTATAGTCAAGTTGTGTGAACAAAGTATATCTCCTAGACAATACATCAGAAAAGATATTTTCCTTCCCTTTCTTGTGTTTGATAACATATGGAAAAGATTCAATAAATTCAACCCATTTAGCATGTCTACGGTTTAGTTTTCCTTGACTACGAGTATCCTTCAAAGATTCATGATCATAATGTATGATAAATTTCTTGGGCCAAAAATAATGTTGCCATGTTTCTAAAGTTGGCATAAGAGCATATAATTCTTTATCATAAGTAGAATAATTTAGAGCAGGCCCACCCAATTTTTCACTAAAATATGCAATAGGATTTCCCTCTTGTAGCAAAACACCACCCAATCCAATCCCACTAGCATCACATTCAAGTTCAAAAGTCTTATTAAAATCTGGAAGTTGGAGGAGAGGTGCATGTGTCAACTTATCTTTCAACATGTTGAAGGTGCTCTCTTGTGTTGTGCCCCAAGTGAAACACACTCTCTTCTTTGTAAGCTCATTCAATGGTGTAGTAATGGTGCTGAAATCCTGCACAAAGCGGCGATAAAATCCCGCTAGTCCTAGAAAGCTCAGCACTTGTGTGGCCATTTAAGGAGGCAACCAACTCTGAATTGCCTCAACCTCGGCTTGATCAACCTCAATCCCCTGTGGAGTAACAACATAGCCAAAAACGAGACTCCAGGTTACCAAACAAATATGCATCACGCAAGCATTAAAAACAACATGTAAATGAGCAAGATGGTCTTCTAAAGATTTGCTATAAATCAGAATATTATCAAAGTATACCACCACAAATTTTCCAATCTCATGAAAGTGCTAAGTGCATTAGTTAAACCAAAAGACATCATTAACCACTCATATAACCCAAACCTGGTTTTGCAAATGTTGTTTTCCATTCATCTCCCAACTTCATACAAATCTAGTGGTAACCACTACATAAATCAACTTTAGAGAAAACAATAGAGCCACTCAATTCATCAAACATACCATCTAACCTAGGAATAGCTCTACATTCAACACACATACGCCATGATCCATCTTTCTTAGGTACCAAAATCACTGGAACAACACATGGACTAAGACACTTGCGTATGTACCCTTTATCAAGCAATTCTTTAACTTGATGCTAAATCTCCTTGGGTTCCTCAGGGTTGGTTTAGTATGGTGCACGGTTGGGTAGTGAAGCTCCCGGAATCAAGTCAAATTGATGCTCAATTCCACACACCGGTGGCAGCCCCGGTGGTACATCCTTGGGAAACACATCCTGATACTCCTGCAAAAGGTTCTTGACCCTAGGATGAAAAGAGACAGGTATATTCTCAAAACAAAACAAAGCTTCCTTGCAAACGAAAGCATTGCAAACAGTGTCAATTGTGTCCAAATTCACAATGTTAGATTTAACAGCAAGCAAACAAGAACATTTCATTTTAACCACATTGTCGTTACCATGGTTAGATTTAGATTCTTTCTTATTATGTTGCACAAGTTCTTTTGCTACAATCTGATTTTCACTTTTAGCATGCTCATGATTTTTCTCTTTCTTAGCTCGAGAAACATTATTCTCAAAAACAGATTTAGGAGTTATAGGATGTAACACAATTTTCTTTCCATTATGCATAGAAGAGTATTGATTTATTCTACCATGATGCAACATGTATTTATCATATTGCCAAGGCCTACCCAACAACAAGGACCAAGCATGCATAGGTACAACATCACAATCAACAAAATCACAGTAAGGACCAATTGCAAACATTAATCTCACCAATTGTGTTCCCTTAATGCAGCCACTGTTGTTGAACCACTGAATGTAGTATGGGTGGGGATGTGATTTTGTGTGCAAAGCTAGCTTAGTGGCCATCTCGGTAATCACCAAGTTTCTACAACTTCCCCCATCGATGATGGTGAGGCAGGAATGGTTGTTGATGACGCACTTCGTCTGAAAAAGGCTATGCAGCTAGTTCTGCTCCGCTTTGCCCACCTGTGCACTCAAGACATGTTTCACGATAAGACTCTCATACCGGTCCACAACTTCAGCCCCAATGTGTTCCTCATCCTCGCTACATGTGTTGTTAGCTGCAAGCAATGCAAGTGTATCCGCATCCAATTCACTAACAGAAGAATACTCACCATCGTCCTTAATGATCAGAATGCGTTTGTTGGGGCATTCCTTTCACAAATTGCAAAAGCCCTTGCATTGATGGCATTGACCATCACGTGTTCGTCCCGTGGAAGCAACAGAGGAAGCACTCTTAGCAGTATTTTCGACAGCCTCTGTAGTAGCACGAGAGGGGGCTGCAGAAGGTGTTGGCCGCGATTTGTTGTTATTGGAGGGTGTTGATGTCAGTGTCAAAACCGATGATCGACCTACTGGGGCAGCACCACTGCGAGCCGTCCATGAAGTTAGCCCTTGTGCACTTGCATCGTCCCTGTAGTTCTCTTTCAGCTTTGCAAGCATAGTGAAATAATCGAGTAATATTATTATACTCTTTGTAACTGAGAATATCATATATTTCTTGGTCTAAACCTCCCAAATATTGAGCCATGGCAGCCTCCTCGTTCTCTACTAGGCCACAACGCAACATGCCCATTTGAATATCTTGGTAATATTCTTGCACACTCTTATCATCTTATTTAAATTGTTGCAGCTTATTTAACATGTTACGTGCATAATAGGAAGGTACAAATCTAGCACGCATAATTTGTTTCAAATCATCCTAATTAGTGGCAAAATATTAATATGAGTATGACGATATTGACTCCACCAAATAGAAGCAAAATTAGTAAATTCACTAGTGGCAGCCCTAACCTTCTTATCCTCAGAAACATCATGGCAAGCAAACTTTCGATCTACTGCTAACTCCCATCAATGGTAGGCATCAGGGTTATACTTACCATCAAAAGCAGGTATAGTGAATTTAATCTTACCAAAAGAATCATCATTAGCACGTACCTCACGGTGTGTCTGGCGATGAGCCATACCGTGGCAGATAAAGTGGAGTTCTCGCTGTTCTAGATCATCCTCATAATCACAAGTGTAGTCATACTTGCTCATCCCATGGCCTTGGCGGGCGATCTCATCAAGGCACCTCGCAATATCAGCAAGGGCGGTGTTCACGGTGCCCACAGAAGCTTCCAGGGCCTTGAAACTGGTGTTGGTCTCAATCTGCGTATGCTCCACATGACCAAGCCGATCATTGGTGGCGCAAACATCCTCCTCCAACCCTTGGGTGTGTTCTCTCACTAACCTATCAAATGTTGAATGATTCCCCTTGTTTAGGGCAAATGGGGATTGTTGTGCTCGTCGCCTGACATGGTTAGAAAGAAAAACATACAAAGGCAAATACTATACCACAGGAAAAAGGAAAAGAAAAAATATTCTACAGAACTACTTGGAAGTGGTTCTATCAATTCACTCACACTCAACATGTTCAACAAGCTGTTACCAATTCTCACCACGCTAAACAGGAGGTGATGACAACTGTTAGGCTGTGAGAACCCTTGGAGAAAGGTGTATCGATGCCTTGGTTGCTTAATCCTTGTCAAGTATTAGTCGAACTGGTGAAGCTATAGGTGCGTTGCTGTTTGGACAAAGAAAAACTAGAAACCACATTAGTCAAAGCAAATTGAATAATCGTTCAAGGTTGGTACCGTGCTAGTCCTAGGCTAGATGTAGTAGAGACGAGCCTAACCACAAAGGACATCACAAAACACAAAACAGGAAGGCTCCTCTTTCTTTTTTTATTATTTTTTCCTTTTTTTATTTTTTTCACACTTAAAAGCACACAGGAACCAGCCATAGAAAGTTTTAGATCGAACGGACAAAAAATGTGAGCTGAAGAATTTTTTCAAAGTTCTATCCAAAGGAGTCCTGAAGCCATAGTTATTGAGACCGTATCGGCCATCAAACCGCCCAGACCCTCGGTTCGATGGTTCACTGGTTTGACCGGTTGAACTGTTGGTTCAAAGCGGTTAAATAGGGTTAAATATATAAATGATTCATTGCACACACAAACATCCGCATGGCTTGGTGGTTGGCGCGCCATGCTTACTTTCTACCCATCCTGGGTTCAAAACGAACCCAGCACCCTTTTTCCCTATATTTTCTCCTTCTTCTCCATGAATGCCCGTGCTACCTACAGTCTGGTAGGGTAGCAGCCAACTGTGAGTGGTTTAGTGCTGGTTTTCTAACCGATTTTAAGCGGTTTTCAGAATGAACCGAGCAGCCCAACCGGTTTATACTGGGTCATTTGCACAGATGGTCTTTTCACTGGATCAGACCGATGGAGACTCTGGTTCCATTTTTCCGGTCCAACCACCAGTCTGGTCTAGTCCTAATAACTATGCTTGAAGCTTCTCGCCTCGAAAACACAATTTTGCAAGCGGAATTTCGAAATTCTGATTTGCCAGAACTTTTTTATAGATGTCCGTGGATATATTATATGCTTGATTCCGAGTCTACATGTGAAAGTTTTGTCTGTTTTAAAGGACACTCGAATAGGGGTTTTCTTGTTTCGGCAGACTCAAAGGCAATCGGACTCAAACAAGGGAATAAATCTAGCACATATTTGGTGGATGGCAGCGATGGTGATAAGGTTAACAATGGTGATGATGATGGCGGTAAAGACGGTGGTGGCGATGAGCGTGGCAAGAACTCGATACTCTAAACTACTAAACACTAAGACCAGCAGCTTCACACAACGATGTAACCAAAAACTCAATAAACGAAGACTAAGCAGAAACTAGTAAAAATGCTCAAGTTTGTCCTGGATCACGGGTAGGCTATTCTATATATATTATTTTTGGCTTTTTTTGTACTGTATGTAGAAAAAAAATACAAAACAATAAATCTCTCACCGAGCAATGAAAGCTCTAATACCACTTGATGTGCACGAGGGTGTCTCGATCTTTCCATGAGAGGATAAGTCGATTGAATTGAGTGATGTTGGCGATCCGACTACAACTATCAAGGGATGTTGCGCCTTACAATTCATTACACCAACTCCAGAGGCAGTCGTGAATCTTGACGAATGCACGATCAGCCCAAACACGAGGGTATTTGTTCCTCCAAGCAATCGAGAACTAGCAAGAACAAGATGAATAAGCAACTCAATTTGCAGATTAAAGATGTAGGATTGAATCAACAAAAGTATCACAGGTGGGGTTCCGTAACGAGCAAACCGGCGATCTAACTAATCACGGGATTACACGGCAAGGTGGCGACACTATATTTTGATCTAAACAAAACCCGAGTTAATCTATGGTGGCTAAGGGAAATATATAGGTGGGAGGACGAGTTGGGGTCGTTCTCTAACCCTAAGACGCGTCCCTAACGGACTCAACTTGATACACAACCCATTGGACCCAAATAAGGTGGCGTGGCACCCTGGACAGAAAAAGGTATATGTAGAACAACAATGATTGCAGCCTCTCCATAACATATATGGACATAAGGCCAGATCCATTTGAAAGTAGACTTGATAAGCTTTCCATGAGTACTTGCACGTCCAAAACGGAGTTCGCATGAAGTCTTGGCGATCATCACAAGTTGGTGTTGTTCTGCAGTCCGAATCTAACCGGCACAAATCCTCTATCCTTTCTATCCTCTGCATCATTCCTAAGTAAAACAAGAGTGCATGCATCTCTGGATAATAAATAGGATGAATATGAACTCAAGAAATAACTCACCTGATAGTTGAGTTGACGAGCACGAGCACGGGTGATAGGACCATGAAGTTGCACTTGTGTAGGTGTGGATGTATGGGCGGTATTGATGTCCTCATCAGCTACCCCTTTTATTATCGCCAATATAAAACATCGACAATTAGCACACCATGTAGGGATGGCGTCGACTTTTCCATCGTCAAGCACAATGGAACCAAACTCAATAGTCGTTGGATTCTTCTTCATCCTACGGAAAACCTTCCGCTTCGGTTGTTTCAACTTCTTCGTCAACGACTTCGACAAGCTCTACCTCTCCGACTCGGGTTCAAGTCACTTGGGGAGGATCAAGACCACTTCGACCTTGTTCAGTCTCCCGAATGCAATGTAGGCCTGCTCGAAGCTCATTTTCTCCTACTCAAATACAATCCAACCGGGGAAATCAACCGCGACATGTTGGACGGATATAATCTTCAACGTCGCCGCATTTTTTCCGTTCCAACTTATTGTTACTTATTAGATTTTTTTCTAATCATAGATTAGTCTCCTGGTATTTTTTGTTGTTTGCATATAATATCTTGGCGCTACCGATACGATTGCTGGCGATCATGGACTCATGCAATCAACTGGCCATGGGATCTGCCTCTAGAGTTTTGTCGCTGCTGATGCATGAGCTCATCTTCCCCATTGGCTTCCTCAGCCACCACCGATTGGTGGCCTCACCTCCACAACTACGCGACTCTGCCACCATTGATGGGCAACTTCGCCTTTACCACCGGCTACCTCAACTGCTACCGACTGGTCTCCTCGCCTTCACCTCTACGCGACATCGACACCATTGTTGGGCGACTTCGTCTTCACCG